>OX123189.2:86296330-87579100 GCA_944739405.2 Euclidia mi | reverse complement strand
TGCTTAGAAGGAAACTACTTCTTATACAGAGGACAACTTATCTCCAGATTGACGGGGGTGGCTATGGGTGGCCCAGTAGCACCGGTAATGGCCAATATCTGGATGGAGTACTTCGAAGAATCCATAGACATGCAGGCATCCAATGTGAAGCTATGGAAAAGGTACGTCGATGATGTATTCTGTATAATGAAGGGCAATAAGAAAGACGTAGAACAATTCGCACATAGATTAAACTCCATGCATCCGAACATCAGATTTACATTTGAAATGGAGGTGGATAGATCGTTGTCCTTCCTTGACGTAAAAGTGACAGTTAAAGACAATGGTACCCTGGGACACACTGTATACAGAAAACCGACACACACTGACAGGTATCTCAACGCGTTTTCGCATCATCACCCGCGACACTTGGCATCCGTTGTGACGTCCCTAGTGAACAGGGCGTATGACCTCTGTGACCCTGAACACTTAAACAGTGAGCTCTCACATGTTCAGGAGGTACTTAGACGTAACGGATACAAGAATGAGATACACCGTATGAAGAGGAGGGACCGTAAACCTGAGGTGAGCAGGGTGCCGGCTTACATGCCTTACCTAAAAGGAGTAACGGACAAAGTTGGAACAGTACTAAAGAAATACTCCATTAAGACTGTATATAGTCCGCTTTCCAAGATAGCACACAATCTGCGCAGCCCAAAGGATGTCATTCCTTTTCAGACACCTGGCGTCTACAAGGTCGATTGCAGTTGTGGTAGCTCCTATATCGGACAGACCAAGCGAACAATTGCGGAAAGGGTCAAGGAACATATCGCAGCTGTGAAAAATCGACAAGTAAATAAGTCCGCTATAGCTGAATATTTCTTGGAGTCTGGACCAAACCACTGGATAGAACTACATCAACCACAGGTCTTGTCCACCGAACGTCACTATTACTCCAGGATAGTGCGTGAAGCGGTTGAAATCAAAAAACACAAGAATTTCAACCGGGAGGATGGATTTAGATTATCAACAACTTGGAATCCAGTCATCAATAAGTGTAAACACCGCCGTAATGATACAGCTCAACAGTGTATAGACGTCATTAGTGTAGTGTGTCGAGGTACCGACAGTGCGGTTAAAAACAAAAATAAAAATCCAGTGAGGGTAGGTGCCAAAACCCGCACAACACAAGGACGGCGCTGAGCTCACCAGTCCCGCCGCGACCACGGCTGAAGCAAGTCAGCCGAAACGTTGGCAAAAAACCGAGGTATTTATGCCTTAAATATAAGATTTATCGCGAGTAAGACCCGCTATATAACCTAGTAAAAGATTTGTCGAAGTAATTTGTGGAATGCTTCGGCATCTCATGGTTTGATTTATAAGTTTAAATAAATAAATATATGAGAATAAAAAAATAGGATAGTTGCTGTAGTTTCGTTAAGACATACAGGTGTGCTAGCTGACTTGGCAAACGTTGTTTTGACATATATCAATATAACAAAAAATGGCCTCCTCACAGACCTACCAAACTGAACCTCAAATATGAAGAGGATTCTGATTTCTGAGGATTTCGACGACTAACACTGGGAGACTAGATTTTTATATACTCGTAGGTATTAATTAATCATAAAAAATATGGCAGTGCAATGTTATTTAATCTCAATTGAGTTCGGAACCCGGTGAAGTGGTTGTATGCGTCTGCTTGAATAAGTTTGATGACATTAATAACCCATCGTGGTGTCCTCGACTTGACATACTTTTTTTTATAGTATGTAATAGGCGGCAAACGAGTAGTCGGATCGCCTGATGGTAAGCAATTACCGCCAACCATGGACACAAGCAACACCACAGAAGTCACAAGTGCGTTGCCGCTCCTTGGGGTTGGAAAAAGGGATAGGATAAGGAGTGGGATGAGGGAGAAGGAATAGGGATAGGGCCTCCGGCACTCTCACTCACCGAACGAAACGCAACAGTTTAGGTACTGTTACTTTACGTCGATTTTCTGTGAGAGGGTAGTACATTCCCCGGTAGAGCCGGCCCATTCATGCTGAAATCAGCAAGGCTTTACTACCGCACTGTTACTTTTAAGATAACGCGAATCTACCACAATCTACTAGGGTATACGTGACTCCGGTCCATAGAAGCAGACTGGGGAGCCGCCCCTGGGCTTGAAGTCCATTGGCTCAGGGTCAGATTAACTGTAAGGCAAACCAGAGAGGCTCCTCTTTGCGTCCTTTTTAATAAGAAGGAAGCAAAGGGGAGTGAAAATTTGTTCACGGAATTGCAACAAATTTTGCTTAGGCCGCCGTCGACCTGCTACTGCGATGGCTAATGACACCACTGACCTAATCGCAATCATTTTTACATAACCCTATATTTGACACAATTATAAAATAACTCAAAGTGCTCATTATAATATAATAATTAAATATAATTATTTTTCTACTTATTGTCTTTCTAAGATATTATTATTTTCACTTCCTAGTTGACATTAGCAGACGCAATACAATTAATAAAACAATGGACTAGGAATCTACATAATATTCCTAAGTACGTATAATATTTCTCATAGTAAAAAATGTTTCCTGGATCTAAAAATATTTGTTAATTAGAAACGACCTTTTTTAGGCAGCGATAGCCGAGTGGATATACCAACAGACTGCCATGCAGAGGGTATCAGGTTCGAATCCACGGCGCGCACCAATGACTTTTCGGAGTTATGTGCGTATTGAATTGTAAATTATCGCTTGTCCTGTGCCTCGGAGAGCACGTTAAGCCGTCGGTCCCGGTTGTCATGAAGATCTTTGACAGTCGTTACAGGGCGTCAGTACCTTCTAAATAAACTGACACTAGTCTAAACCATGGAATATCGCTATCCCTTCGGGTTGCGGAGGTCAGACAGGCAGTCGCTCCGTGGAAAAGCTAATATTCAGCCAAATCCGGTTAGACTAGAAAGCGGACCCCAGATTGAAACTGGGATAACGCTAAGAGAAAGAAGAAACGACCTTTTTTAATTACTTCGTATATGTAATTGAGGAGTATGTAGGCATATTTTTGTAATAAACACAAACAGATCTATTAAAAAAAATACAGGCCTGTATTTACAACAGGTGAAGTAAAAAAATTAAAGTTTTGGTCATTTCTTTTTCCTTTAGACCATGCGAAGACTTTTGAGATGGCTTAAAGGTTCTCGTCCTGAGACGTGTACCATTTGACGACGATTTTACATAGGTACCCTCTGAAACAAGGTAGTGCTCTTAATGCCAGGCAGGCAGTCCCTTATCCAAATGGAGACCTGTGCAAGCGTTGCTAAACATTTCTTTTTGCAAGTCAAGGCAAAAATAAGCACTACAGACTTTTTGTAAGTACATGTATGTGTAGTGTGGTAAATAGTCTTCCATTTTACTTTCTGTGTGTATTAAAAAGCTATTAACTAATTATTAGAATTCTTCCATTTCTGGCTTCACTAATCAGAAAAGTCGAGCAATATCTTTTTTTAAATAGATCTGAAATAGTAACACATTTTATAAACATTACACGATTAACTTATTTGTGGAACTTGCTTATTATATCCTTTAAACGGGACTGAATACTAAAAATATAATAAGTTCTTATCGAAACATCAGAAATACACAACCAACGCACTAAATGCAACTCAGAAAACACCAAGGTGCATAGCAATTCAATATGAATATTTTGATACTATCAACGTACTCCTGATTATAAACCCCATATTTGCCACAATGTATATTATCATATAAATATGTATATTCATGCCACTTCTGTTTTCTAGAGCAGTACTAGGCCTTAGAAAAGGCTGCTATGAATTCCAGAAACGCAAAAGTTTGTAGCAATTAAAGCATGGGTCTTAACTTTTGCATGCACGTGCGAATGAACGAATTTTGAACGAATGAAATGTTCAGTAATTACTAACCAATACATCACCCACATAGGCTAAGTTTATCACGGTAACTATGTCTAAAATGTATCTCAAATCTAAAAAAACTTCTTCTACCACAAATCAAATCTTTCTACCACATACACACATCACTATCTAGTCCCAAACTACGCAGAGCTTGTAATATGGGTACCAGATAATGGATAAACATACATATATATAAACACCCAGACCAAGACAAACATCCATGTTCATGCACACAAATGTTTGACTTGAGCGGGAATCGAACCCCCGACCCTCGGCGTAGCAGTCGCTTACACTCCCGCTGCGCCAACCGGTCGTCAAATAAAAATCCATGGATAGATCGAATATTGAAACCAGCTGTTAATGATATATTATAGTCATCCTAAAAATAGACTAGATTCTCGAATCAAGTCTAGTCGAAAATCTTGATATCACATTAATGCCTTTGGAACATGTAACGCCACAATAATCGCTTTCCGCTACCGCTCATGTCTACACCCACACCCTGCCACCCTTAACAAGCAGCTAAACCCACAAGATTAAAACAACCGTACAATACTAATTACATCTGTGGTGTCCAGTATGGGCGCCCACCTGTCACCGTGTGCGCTTGTTATCAAATGTACCGGTTATCTATTAAAAAATGTATTAGCTACTAGTTTCACGTAGTCTGCATGTAGATTCCAGTAGCCGTATTCTTAGCCTGGTTTTATTGTACAAAATTGCCCGTAGCTATGCTCGCACATTTTATTTTAATTTTACTGCTTCTGACAGATCCCGTGCGAATTTTGGGAAATCTCCTCTTATTGCACCCTATCGCCGCCGAATAAAATGATAACTACAAAAATGCAACTTTACAGGAAAAATAAAAAACATGTTTTCGTCGATTGCTCCTTAAATACTGGCGTAGACAGATGTTTATAAGCTTTTAAAGAAGGTTATTTTTTGTTTGTTCAAAATGTTTTAGTGAAATACGCCTTAGTATAATAATAGAGATATTATTTCAAAAATAAAAGGTTAGTCAAAATCAACCATCATCTTAGTTGTATAACGACGATTATCATTTTATTCTCCGTAACGCCTGACCAGAATCAAATATTGTACTCTTCACTTATCATTTTATTCTATAAGCCTTATAAAATAAAATGATAATTGTATAAGGTTTTATGGAGCAAGTGTTGCAACAGTCATATTACTAACATGTCTTATACAGAGCGACTGGATGGTTTTGAACGAGAATAAAATGATAACTGCATTTATTATTATCTAGTCGCATATTTTTTTCATGAGAACATAATTCTATGACTGTTTGTCATACAAACAAATGGGAATACATTTTGATAATATTATATTAACACTTTATTCTCGTAATTTAAAACTTGTTTTAAATCTTTGAATACTATTGTAATATTTTGTAACTTCGTAAATAACTGTATATAAATGAGGAAAAAAATATAGCAGAAGTATTAGCACACACAGATCCCAATAATGACATAACACTAAAATTAAGATAATGGCAGTTATCATTTTATTCTCCGGGGACGGCGCTATGTCCACACCACTATATCAAATTTCAGCGTTTTGCGTCAATCAGTCAGTAACGGGAGAATTTATTAGATACTTTATTAGATTTTCTCTATTTCTCTATTTCAATTCCCGGGTCGGGCAAACGTGTTACTGAGTTTTTCCGAATACTCAGTAGCAGCCCGGAGTCTGGTGATGTGCCCGGTAACGGCAATAGGCTCGCCCCCTATTATGTGGGACCTAAAAATTCATGGCGAAATGTGGGTATAATATTACACCTCTGCCTACCCCTTCGAGGATATAGGCGTGAGACTACAAATAAAAATACATTTTGGTTTTAATCGTGATAGCTATGATATTTAAGGAGTAAATTCGGTTTATTTTTGATGAGACCCGCTAAATTATCGCTAACATTTTCCATTAGAGTCGCCAAATGTCCTGTGAGGCATATCGATGAAAATAACACATAATCATAATTATAGTACATCATTACATTGGTATAATGTATCATCAATCATGTTTATTAACCGTTTTACTTAGTAACATGGGTAGAGACCCATGCTACTAAGTAAGACGGTTGGTAACTACCTTACCAACAGGAGTGTCGGTACGGTAGTTGTTAAAGTTAATACATACATACATATACGCACGCCTTATGCACGTCGTGGTAGCCAGAGACAACAGAACAACAGAAAAGTTAAGTGATGATTTTGGGAAACAAAGAGTTATGTTTCAACGCCCATGTAGAATAAAATAACACCCCAATATTTAAATCTTGGAATCTAAAATAACTTTATTTTTGATTCCTGGATCTCTAGTAAGTAAGTAATTATAGTCCAACTCCTCCAATATACTTCGTATTAAATTCGTAGCGGGGTCCCAGAAAACTTTCCACGCGAATACAAAGTTTCGAATCTAGTTATAGAGACAAACTGGTGGCAATGTGTGTAGGTCTAGGTGCTGAAATAAATAGCCTGTTGTCATGTATTTCTTTCTCCGTTAGTCCGGCAAAAAAGTGCTGTAGTGCACACACAACTTTACAAGTCAGATGCGTGTCGAATTCAAGACCTCTGCGCAACAGTCCAATGTTCTCCGCATACGTACATATTATTACTAAAATAAATAGCCATGACAGCTTCATCAATACTTAGTCAGAGGCATCCCACGCCATTTTTCGTCGAACACCTCACACGACGCTTCAACATAAAAGGACGCTGACAAATATAAAATGAGATTCCTAAATAAATTCTTTCTTCGAAGTACGACGAAATACGAATAAAAATCTCCACACGCATTCATATAGGTTTTAATGATAGCTGGTCAAATGTAAAATGTAGATAATATCGCGAACCTGTTTTCCTGAGGTTAGTGCTGGGTAGACGGTGTAAGGGACTATTTTAATATTGCAGCATAGTTTGTTGCTAAAGTATGCTATTATATCGAAATAGTCCCACTTCTTACAAACCTATTTGATTCCTATTTCAAACTTATATTGATTTATTTTCAAAATATGTGTAATATTTTGAAATTTTGTTATTATATTTGAATTTAATGTGTATGTATTACGTTTATGTATTTTTATTATAATATATATTTATGTAAGTATGTATTATTACTAGAACCAATAAATTTAATTCAAAAATTAGTAACTTTTCGTAACCTACATCATATTATAATACACCTACTTCTTTTCTCTCTGCACCACTCTAAGGTAGACTGGTAGATAATGCCTATGGCATTAACTCCGCCTATATACTTTGTGTATATGAAGAATAAATAAATAAATAAATATTCTTTTGTTTTTGAATTTTTATTTAACCCCCAAAAATTAATGTTTCGTAGCATAACAACATTAACAACGTGACGGTCGATGCGTAAGGTCAATGCACTTTATTTATAACCTAAAAAGTAGCTTACCCTTCGTTCACGCCACATTGTAGTCCTGTGAAATGCTGATTTTAAAGAAAATTATATTTTTTTTTGTATATTTTGTAAAATAGATGTTATAGGTAGATCCCTTATCATGAGCTGAGTGCATACTTTTGGGAAACACTGACTTAAAATACATGGTGCATATAAAAATTCGTAGAAAAATGCTATAGGTACTTAGTTTGTAAAGCGTCTTCTTTCAAAATGCGTCGGAGTAAAATCAAATTTACCATCTTTAAAAGTTCTAAATCTGAATATATACGAGTACTTGACTCTTGCTTTGTGATAAGACCTTTTAAATTTAAGGGTTTATCCAGATTAGTAGTAGTATTAATAGTGACTATATTAATCAAAACTTGAATCGCCAAATTGGTCAAACAAAATCATTATTACTGTATTTTTTATGTGTATTTACTGGCTAGGCCTCACAATGTTAAAATTATATGCCTTGACTATGTTTTAACATGCATAATTACTGCACTCTTGGTATCAATAAGACTAATTTTAGAGACAGGCACATTATATATTCATATTAATTGTATCTTTTTCATACAATTTTAATTTAAATGTCGTATAAAAATTCGCACCATCACATGCTGGGAACACCTGGATCGTGTATTCGGGCTCTTATAATACATTTTGACATTTACCCGAAGAGTTCAACTCTTTTATTTATACATGGAGAAATGATCCTGGGCTATTTCCTCCGGTCGAGAAATGCGGCCTTCGCAGGGCATCGCACTTATACCAGTACGGACAACTTTTTCTCATCAAAATAAAAACATTGTAGGTTCGTTCGATTAAATTCGCGCGCGTTACATGTGAATGAACCTTACTAGTCGTGATTTTTCTTGTTTGTATATGAATGGTTGTGGTATGAATGATGTGGTTAATACAGAAGGTTTACGTCAATTATTCTTTGATCAATTTGGGTTTAACAGTTATAATCCTTCCTTGGGCCTAAGATATCATCATCAGCGTGCCGTAGTCTTCTGTTGAATATAAGCTTCTACGATGGCTCGCCACTGAGTTCAATTTTTAACCTCTTTATGCCCAGCTGCTGCGTAGCAGCCACTTTGCTATCCTCAGAGAAAATCCCAAAGGATGCCCTCCGGCTACCTAACCGGAGATGACGTCCTTGGTTCCGTCCTTGTGGATGATTTTCCTTCAACGTAAACATAACTTTACAATCCTACGTGGTGTTAGAAAGTAGTCTCAAATGCGCAGTAGGTACTGTTCTAACGAAAATATTGTGGAACTGTAATTCTTGCAGAAACATTTTAGGACGTGATGGCCAGGCGCTCATTTTGCAATGCGTAGGATCTTAAAACGTATCTCGCGAAATATGAAGTGCAATACGACTTTGACTACAAATGCATGATGGAAAGGAGCATAAGATATTATTCTTCTTTATGATTATTTTTTCAAACAGGTCTAATTCTTAATAATTTAAAAGCTGAGCTGAAAGATGATGTAAATTAAACGATTTCTCATTAATATGTTTTTTACCATTTAACAGCTCATTTAATTTTATAGTCAAAAACTTAATCATAACGAATTATTTTCACTAAGAATCATATTTTCTGATTTATAATTGAGATGCTGATAGTTTAATACTTTAAACTTATAAAACTTGTAAAAACTTACAAGGCGTAAGTTTATAGTTAAAGATTACTCGAATATAATTAAAATACACTAGGCGGGCGTGGATGTAAGTCCATTGGCTTGAAACTTTTTTTAGGGGTACGCAACTTTGCGTTGCTGGACTGCCATATCTTGCCTTCATAACTGGCATTATCAGAAGGGTAATGCTGCATTCCACCACGCTGATCAAATGCAGGTTGGCAAACTACATATGTCTTATAATAATGGAGATGTAGGGTCTCACATTGTCATCTTTCATCGATGATTCGCAATTGATCACGCATACATATGTATATCATCGAAAAGAAAGTATCATACGTCACCGAAGTTTTGAACGCAAGACCCTCTGCGTAGCAGTTTGTTGGTTTATATACGATGGCTTTAATAGACCTATACAATTTCAGAAGATTTCAACAATTAATATATGTCTGTTTGGCTTCGTCATATTCATACGCTGTACCACTGATGGGCACGGGGCTCACTACGCGAAGGGTAACGTCATAGTCCACCACGCTGGCCAAAGTTCGAGTTTTCAGACTTCACATGTCTTTTGGAAACATTATAGAGAACTCTCAGGCGTGCAGGTTTCCTAGCAATACTTCACCGTTTACACATCACACACATTTGAAATGAGATTGAAAGGAGGATTTGGCCTACTATACCACGCTGGCCAAACGGGTTGGTATAGGGTTTGTATCAAGTTTTCCTTCTCTTACAGTGCTGTTCTCTGCATAATATGCTCCCTCTGTCGGCTCTTACGACACCCATGGGATGATATGGGGTGGTGACATTCCGTATTCTTAATCCGTCACCACCGTTTAGCAAGCGATAATTACACACAAATCTGTGTGTGTACACAGCACATAACTTGGAAAAGTTAGTTAGTTTTGTGCGCGCCGTGGATTCGAACCCTCTGCGTAGCAGTCTGCTGATCTCTCTACTAGGCTAACGCTGCCTTATGGCGGTATTTAATTGCATTTATATTACAAAAAAAAAACAAGCCATTTGCGTTATTAAGCCATAAACTTAAACGCAGCTTTTCATTAAAGTTGTATGATTAAAATAAAATACTTTAATAATTTTATTAACACTGTGATGCTGTGCAGCATATCATGGAATGGACCCGTAATAGTTTGCGATTATGAAGTCATTAATGCGATTATAGATCGACTGCTTAATAGTAGGGTGGACCCTAATGAAAATCATCTTCAGCTTTATTGCAGCCACTATTTTAATTGCAGTTGAGCGGTTTTTGTCTTTGACTTCTTGTGTCAGTATGATTTCTAGCAACGTAGGTAACTGAATAATTGGTCTCCCCGAAGACAGGACAAAACTACCCGTCATACCACTTTACCAACTTTGCGGTTACACATTTAATGTTGGGAGAAATGCAACCTACTTGCATGCACTTTTAGGCGTCTACTTCTTGGTCATCTATTGCACTTCATTCAGTAAGTAAGAGTGTTAGAGACTCGAGGACCCATCTTCGACTGTTACATCCTGATTATTTTCGCTCGTCTGATTACCGGTAAGAATACCAGACTTATAACAGTTTTAGAAAACTAACTGTATAGGAGCCATGGTTACCACTGTGCCCGATGCACAGAGCACGTAAATCGGTCGGTGCCTAACTTTTTACTGTTCCTACTGGATATATACCACGTACCTTTGTTTTGAGTAACCGATATTTCGGCACTGTTGCAAGCGCCACCACTGTGCCGAAATATCGGTTACTCAAAACAAAGTTACGGTCGGTTCCTTTTCTTGTCTCAGTACAAAAATTGTTAGGCTATATTTTAGGACTTCGGGCGGTCTAAAACTTCCTACACAAGAGTTGAACACACACTCACAAGAAAAATTACAAAATAAAAACAAGCAATATGATTATAAAGACTTAATAATAGTTCTGGTCACGCCATAGTTTAATCCCTAGGGTCGTATTTAATCAGTAAAATAATGACGTTACAGGGTTGCTATTCTAAGGCTGTACTTTCACGTGCGGTTTAATCGGAGCCAATCAAGTAAAACGTGGAAATGTTAAAACAGGACGTAATTAACATGTAAATTTCATTACTTTCCAAATTACCTATACCTATTGTGTTTTTAAAGGTTAATATCATGAACTCACTACTTAGGTCTTAATGGTTGCTTTTGAACGAAGTTTGTTTCGAATATGAAATTATACCGGACGACCGGTTGGCGCCGCGGGAGTGTAAGCGACTTTTACCCCGAAGGTCGCGGGTTCGATTCCCGCTCAAGTCAAACATTTGTGTGCATGAACATGGATGTTTGTCTTGGTCTGGGTGTATGTATAATATGTATGTATTTACAAAAAAAAGTGAATATGTATGATTATCCATTATCTAGTACCCATAACACAAGCTCTGCTTAGTTTTGAACTAGATGGTGATGTGTGTATGTATTAGAATATTATTATTATATTATTATTATTATGACTATGACTAGGCTGATGTAACCCATGCCGAAACATCGCGGCAAATATAAGGTATGTCTCCTTTATTTCAAATAATTACGCAATATTAGTTAAATAAATATAAGTACCTTTTCCTAACTTATAAGATTTCGCTTTTAAGATGAACGCGTCCTTACTGATCTATTCAGCTGTTTATAAGACCACACTCGCTGCGACTTGCATACTTGAATATCAAAAGCTTGTACTTACTAATAATTTTACAATGAATATTTGAATATTCATTAAAGCATCTTAGTAATCATTTCGTTGTGAATACATTGAAATATCTGAGCCTGTTTAGTGCATTCATGCCAAAGGACATACATGCTAATGTTTTAGTAACTTTTTTATTGTGTTGCACGGCAAAATTGCACATACATACATATACTCACACCTTTTCCCCTTCGGGGTAGGCAGAGACAACGGAACGCTACTTGCTTCTATCCTTACAAACCTCACGCGCTTTCTCTACATTAATTACTTTTCTCATTCATGTTCGTTTCCTTTATAAAGTTCGGTAAAAGACTATCCAGATGAGTATCCTCTTAGAAACCTGTAAAATAAATCCTCATCAAACGATACATTCAGGCTCAAAGTTCAAAACTTTCAATATTATGGGGTAACTCAATAGGTATACAGTTAAAAAGTCAATTTTCGCCCAAATATAAGACTTAGGCATATGAAGTCACTTGTCCTTTCTAACATTTCATCGCCCACGTTAGACTCCTGAAATTGGAATCATGAAAATTGTGCAATGAGTTTTTGGGTTTCTGTTATGGGACATTAAAAAAATATTCCTTAGTAGATACTAAGTCATAACTTTTAATGTACCATCCGTAAGAAGAAAAGAGAGATGAAAAATTGCATTAAAATAAGATTTCGAAGTCAACACCTTGGAAATGCGGACAGCTGTTGTCCGCAGCTATGTATACAGTCCTATAATAAAATGAATATGTGGACGTTTTCTATTATTTTAAATAAAGAAATATAAATTCCAAACGAATGAAAAGGGCAATAAAACAATTGCTTACTCAACGAACTTAATAGGGTATTATAGGATCAACCTGACAGGTGTATTAATTCAGGCATCCAAGTAGCCATAACAAAACTTATTCAAACGCACATATATGGCTAATGTGCTTAGTTTAGACGTAATTGTCATATTACGCCGTTGATATGTTATTATACCAGTCGACCAAACGAGCTAGATGACTGTCAAAGGTGGTATCATTTGATTCGGACACAGTCAGTAGAATAAGTATGTACAAGCATATGTTTTTAATTAAGTTGACAATAGGGCTAGCTTGAGATGAATAGCGTAGAAAAAAGCAGGAAAATCTATTTGCATTTCGAAATAAAAATATCAGTTTAGGACTGTCTTTTTGTATGAAGAAGACTATTTCATGTAAAATAAAAGTTACGCATGGTTCTTATTATTACGCATTTACTACGCACTTATAACGCATATTCTTTCTCTTTTTTGTTATCAAGCTCATACGAGTAAGGATACGCTGCACGCTACAAGAATTTATCGATAATATAGCTCTATTCATAGCATTGTAAACTTAAAAAGGAATGACTTTGCGTTTGTTTCGGCTCTTCTTCTCAAGAGGTCATATAGCTAGGAAAAGCCGGCATCATCTAACTCAAATATAATGTAATATGTATGAGTGGTATAAATAATTAAAATGCAGAAATAATAATGTCTTTAAAAGAAAACACAATATGGTGTTGTGGAAAACTTTTCCACATACGCTACATCATTAACCGCCTACAGGTGTTCTAAGCGAGTTAGAACTAAAAATAGTCATGCAGATGGGCCTAAAGATGCACCTAGCTCAATTGAAAAGGTCAACACATATAATTTACATACTAAACTATGCACATAATATAATTAAAATATAATTTTCATACTTACTTTGCTTCTAATTAAATGGTGAATAAATTCACCGTGCAGTAATTAAACATACGTTTCGATAGCTTCCGTAATTCGTGTAATGTGGATTAAGTAGCCATCTGTAGAAAATGTGTTAATATATCATCCAATTATTTGTTGTGTTGGTTTAATGGATGGAGTATGTCGTAATGGTTTAAGTGGTTGACTCGACATAGTAAAACAAGTGTTGTGAGTTCTGTACATATGCTTACGCTCGGAAAATTTGTGTAGATTAGACACTATGGTCCTTGGTGTTCTCCGGGTTTGTTGCTTGGCTGTTTATAAATTCTATTAAGAGAAATGACCTTGCCTAATGTTGATGACGATATTAGAAGGAAGAGTTGCTACTTTTTATGCGTGTTGGTGTTAATAAAACAGCTCATACCACTATATATGTGTTAATAGTTGCTACATTGTTTTATACGTTACGGCGTCTAAACTTGAGGGTCCTAGTATTGTAAAAGCTTTACGTAAATGTTAAAAGAATCTATTGATGAATTATGTATGTTGTATCGAATTTTCATTTTTTGTTAATTATCGCTTGTCCCGTGCCTCGGAGATCACGTTAAGCCGTCGGTCCCGGTTGTCATGAAGATCTTTGACAATCGTTACAGGGCGTCAGTACCTTCTAAATAAACTGACACTAGTCTAAACCATGGAATATCGCTATCCCTTCGGGTTGCGGAGGTCAGACAGGCATTCGCTCCGTGGAAAAGCTAATATTCAGCCAAATCCGGTTAGACTAGTAAGCGGACCCCAGATTGAAACTGGGATAACGCTAAGAGGATGATGTATCGAATTTTCATTTAAGTATCAATTATGCCTTTCCTGAGGTAACAAGCGCAGCTTATTGGTATGACCATCCCAGTTGATTAAAATTAGAAATGAGGATCTTTGTGTTTTTGAATGTTTAGGTTCCAAAACGATATTTGAGAGATAAGTAAATTTCATCGGCATTATTGAAAGCCTATTTGTTGATAAGCACTAAATTAAATTCTATTGCAGTATTGTATATTGTATTCACTATGGATGCGTCAACCAACATCTACGTGATGGTAAGCGTAGCAAACATCACCGAGCGAAAAGTCGACCAGACTTAAGTACAAGCAGAGGAAGAGTTGAAGGATGTGATGGGTAGAGATTAGGTACAGAAGTCTTGCCAGTTTTCAATTATTATTTCAATACGTAAGAATATTATTCATATGGTAAAATATTAATTAATTTTAATAAATTAATAAAAATGATCAATTAATTCGGACCTCATTCCACCAACAACAGTTTTATGATCAAAAAGTTCCATTTTCAGACGTAGTTTCGCCTCTTCATAATTATGCTATAGTAATAAACGAATAATTATATCTAGCCACCAATCAAACTAAAAATTACATGGGCGGTAAATAAATATTTTTAATTGGACACATATAAAACGAATGCGGTCATGTATATTTTATTCATTAATTAGATATATCTTCCAGTTTTATTTATTATATTAATTAAATAAATATAAATAAACGAAGTAAACCATGGATACTGCCGGCAAAAAGAGCAGTTTTTATAAGAAAGTATTGATCTCTACGTATTGCCTCTTTATAAGCTCTATGTAGTTGCTTAGCAGACTATAGACAGCTCACAGCCGAAACTGTTGGCGCAGGAAACTGAAATTTATCCATGTTCTTTAGGAATTGTATGCATGCACTTAAGGTTTTAGTGAAATTCCGACAGGGTCGAGCACAAATGGTTATTTTAAAAAATGTGCGGCGATCCTCTAGTCCTTGGCATACAAATACTGTGCAATTACTCAATAAATGTTTATGTCTCGGATATGCATGCATGAGGAATCTGATGGGAGTGAATAAAGCAAGAGAGATATGTCAGGATCGTTGCAAATGGCGTTCCGTAGTCTCTGCCTACCCCTCCGGGAAACAGGCGTGAGTCTATGTATGTATGTAGGTATGTCTCGGATATTTATCGGCATTAAGCTGCTGAATTCTTACGTTCAAATTCTTATGGTTTGTTATATTAAACTATAGATTTTAATAATTGCAACTTCGCGCATTCATAAAGAAGAAGTATTGAGTAATTTCTATATATATCCTCTATTTATTTAGTTTACTACTTTAATGTTTACACTTTCTGAATTGCCCTATAACCATAGGAAAAGATTAGAAAAGTCGTCTTAAATGGAAAAGCGAGGTAAAAAATATTTTTTTATAAAAAAGCCTGAGATTCTATTCTAAGACATGGTAAACTAATACAACTAATGTCTTATGAGTCGGTGTCGAATAAATAGTAAAATTAGCTAAGTGTTAAAGCTGTAAAGCAGTAAAAATATAAAAAGAAGGCGTACTTACTATGTATTTTAAATGAATATAGCTTTTACAATATGTTAACCAAGTTCCGCAAAAGCCCGATGTTATACCACATATCATACGTCCTAGAGACGTCCACTGCTGGACATAGGCCTCCCCCAAGGTTCTCCACAGAGACCGATTTTGAGGTCCACCTTGCGGGAGGCCTACCCCTGCTGCGTCGTCCGGTACGTGGTCGCCACTCTAGAACCCACTTGCCCCAGCGGCCATCGGATCTTCGAGCTATATGTCCTGCCCATTGCCACTTCAGCCTGGCTATTCGGAGAGCTATGTCGGTGACTTTGGTTCTCCTGCGGATCTCCTCATTTCTGATTCGATCTCGCAGGGAAACTCCAAGCATAGCTCTCTCCATCGCCCTCTGAGTGACCTTGAGCTTTCGGATAATGTCCATAGTTAGCAACCACGTCCACATATAAACAGTAATAAAACATAAGCTAAGTTCTTGGTAATTATATTATCTTATTTTTTAAACCTTAGGAGTAATACAGAGTGCTTATGTTTGTGGGAAGTCCTATATTTATAGGAAATCGCATCGCTGCAGTCAATTTGATTATCATCAGGCTTTTTAAAACTGTCTTTGGGCGCAGTTTTTTTTAAGTCTACCCGCACTAACTAATATCTCAGGGGACTTTACAAACATATAACTGACGGACACAATACACACCCAGACTCGAAACAACAATTGTCATATTTTTAACAACAGTCAAATGCGATAAGTTTTTGAAAGGAGGGAACATAGTTTTATTTTAACTTTCTTTAAAATTTTAGGTGACCTTATCTCTCTTACAAAATTAAGTTCACATGTTATTGTAACCGTGCACATAACTACGAAAAGACAGTGTTGCGTGCCGTGGATTCAAACTCGGTAGGTACCGTCTGCATGGCAGTCTGTTGGTATCTTCTCTAGGCTTTCGACTTGAGGGTATAAAGCCATTTTTATGGTAATAGGCGGCAAACGAGCAGACGGATCGCCTGATGGTAAGCAATTACCGCCGCCCATGGACACAAACAACGCCACAGGAGTCACAAGTGCGTTGCCGCCCCTTGGGGTTGAGAAAAGGGATAGGATGAGGAGTGGGATGAGGGATAAGGAATAGGGGATAGGGCCTCCAGCACTCTCACGCACCAAACGAAATGCAACAGTAGCCTTATATTACTTCTACAGAAAATTGTCACAAGTTGCGCTTCGACGTTGTACATTTCACAAACGCGTGAATTAATTTGAATAAATCCAATCAACTCTACGCAATCGCCACTTTCGATTAGAGATTATCGCTAATTAATTAATCATTGACCAATTAGATATACAAAGATACACAATCTGACTAGCGTAAGCTGTCACAACATAACATAGCAATTAAAATAATATTAGATACTACTGTCGCCCCGCGGTTTGACCCGCCATACCTCGTCGATTCGTAGTATCGCATTGCTCGCCCGTGCTATTATATTTCCTTGTCGCATTGTTCTTTTTGTTTAAATCCTAAGAATCTTAGTATATTGTTACATTTAATCGTAATACGACCAACTACTGGACGACGCAGCATGGGTAGGCCTCGCGTAAGGTGGACAGACAATCTGGTTAAGATCGCGGGAAGCGGTTGGATGCGGGCGGCTCAAAATCGGTCTGTGTGGAGAACCTTGGGGGAGGCCTATGTCCAGCAATGGACGTCTCTAGGCTGACATGATGAATCGTAATATACGGTATTCCTCATAAATATGGCTCATTCAGCATTTTGCAGTCCACTGCTGGGTAAAGATTGCTCCTAATGTACATATACCCATTGGAGGATTTGGCATTCTATACCACGGTGGCTAGACAGGTTGGTATAGGATTTAACATCAAGTTTCCCATCTCTGTGCAAATATACCCTTTTTCTTGTTATTTATAGACTTACGCCTGATCCCCGAAAGGGTAGGCAGAGGTGTAATATTACAACCACATTTCGCCATGAATTTTTAGGTCCCACGTAATAGGGGGCGAGCCTATTGTCGTACCGGGCACATTACCAGACTCCGTGCTGCTACTGAGAATTTCCTAACGAAAAAACCCAATAACACTTTACCCGACCCGGGAATCTAATCCGAGACCTCTCAATCCCACGCGCACATTTATGCCGCGAGGTAGTCATGTTCTAGAGTGGAGACCGCGCCTTGGCAAACGTAGTGTAGGACGCCCTCCGGCTAGGTGGAGTGACGATATACGCAAAGTGGCTGGCAGCGGCTGGACACGAAGAGCCGAAAATCGGGCTCAGTGGCGTGCCATTGGAGAGGCCTATATCCAGCAGTGGACTACGGCAGGCTGATGCTGATGACCATATAAACATTATTTTCTTAAACTCGACTCGCTCTATAGACCAGTGCGTCCAAACAAACAAATTCTTTGACTTCATTATATTAGGATAGATTCAACTTAATTATGTACACAAATATAATTTCAGAATGCCTTTTAAGAACTAATTTAATATTAATTACCACAAGATTGTTTTATTAGCAATGTGTCAAAGCTACTTTCTTTTTTCTAATTAGTTATTGGATGATTCAACAAATAAAATCGTAAAAAAGACGTGAAAAATAGTAGCATAAAATGTTAGTAGGGCCGTGCTAATTTCAGCATAAATGAATGAAAAATACTGCCCTGTCTCAGAATATCCACTTAAAATAACAGAATTCTATACTGTAGCGTTTTGTTCGATGAATGAGAGTGCCAGAGGCCCCATTCCTTTTTTTTCTCGCTCATCCCGCCACTTTCTCCGATTCTTTTTTCATAGGTTGCGGCTGTCCATGGGCGACGGTAATCGCTCACCATCTGGCAATGCGTCTGCTCGTTCGCCTCCTATCCTAAAAAAAAAAAACATCCATTCATTTATATGTACATCAAACCTCCCAACCTTCCGTATTTATAACACTAGTAAGATAATACAAAAATTCCCATATGACGGCACTAGAAATAAAGTATAAGACTACTTTTCCCATGTCACAGCACCAGAAGTTCAGTAAAATACTTACAAACACGTTGTAGTCCTCATAATCCATGACAGCTAAGAAATGGGCCATCCGACCTTTACACGATGTAAAAACATAAACGCATGTACAATTATAATAAGCATAGCTTTTCTACGCAATCTGGTGTATGCAAATCTGTGTAAATGTCACTTGCGAGATTACTTGTAAAGGGTGATGACCTAGCGCAGAGTAGGTACCTACGCGTTATCACAAATGCTGCTATTAGTAGATATGTACGGCGCTTGCGAATTATTATCTATCGATGGATTTGGGTACTAGAGATAAATATTTTTTACATAGATTCACGCCTATATCCCCGAAGGGGTGGGCAGAGATGTAATATTACACCCACATTTAGCCCTGAACTTTTAGGTCCCACGTAATTGGGGGCGAGCCTATTGCCGTACCAGGCACATTATCAGACTCCGTGCTACTGAGAAGTTCCAAACGGAAAAACCCAATAGGTAACACTTTGCCCGACCCGGGAATCGAACCCGGGACCCCCGATCAGCAGTCGCATACGCTATCCACTGGACCACGTAGGCAGTCTTGTATGGACCTTATGTCAAATAATATCTAGTAGCCACATGCATTAACAGATAAAATATTGCAAACAGCCCACAGTGAGTCTTATTTGACTGCACGTATTTCTTAGTGGTTTAAGCGGTTGCTTCGACGTTTAACAGTGTGCTGAGTGCCGTGGGTTCGATCCCCACACGAGACAACACTTGTTGTCCTAAATCTGGGTGTTCTTTGTGTATTTTGGTTGAATCAGATTCACTTTTATCGCCTCTAGTTTAAAAAGAAAATAAGAAGACGAATATACCAATAACTACAACGAATCCTGTAAAATAAAACAATGTAGCGCTGTAGCGCTCATAGTGAGACTAGGCTTGCCGTTCGTAACAGATCGGCAAAGTTAAGCAACGCTTGCACAGTCACCACTTGGATGGGTGACCGTGTGTGGCATTTACATCTGAGCGCTACCATGCTTCGGAGGGCAAGTAAAGCTGTCGGTCCCGGTTCTTGTCTAAAGATAAGGGTCATTAGGCTATGTAGGCGACCTTCGGGTGGTCTGAAAACTCCAAAACCAGATGATTGTTTTATAGTAGATACTATACTACTATAAAACAATCATAATACAAACCCATAACTTTACTTTCTTTCTTAACAGAAAGAAATAGAAAGTTGTTTTAAAACTAAATACAATTGCATGCAACTCACGCTCCATCCAAACACAGTAATCTTTGATCACAACCTTATACATCACTTCTTTGTACCAATGTTGCATAGACACGTTACCTGATACCTGTCAAGAAGGGAAAAGCAGAAATATGTAACATTGAGCTGTTATTCAGTTGCGAGAAATATGGTCAAATTATCTTCCTCTTAGCGTTATCCCATTTTCAATCTGGGGTCCGCTCACTAGTCTAACCGGATTTAGCTGAATATTAGCTATTCCACAGAGCGACTGCCTGTCTGACTTCCGCAACCCACGGGGATAGCTATATGCCATGGTTTAGACTAGTGTCAGTTTATTAGACTGTACTGACGCCCTGTAACGATTGTCAAAGATCTTCATGACAACCGGTACCGACGGCTTAAAGTGCTCTCCGAGGCACGGGACAAGCGACAATTAACAATTCAATATGGTGAAATTATAAGCCATGAAATGTTGCTATCCTTTTGGGCTTCGAAGGTTAGACAGCAGACACTTTGTGGAAATATAATATTACCTTTTATCTAGTTAGACTAGAAAGCCCACCGCGGTCTGCAACTTCAAAGTCTTGGAGGCAACCGGGACACCACTACGACGATGTTAGTGATGGTTTGATTATATTAAGTGGTATACTATGACATTTTATTTTTTTGACTCACGCCTGTATCCCCGTTGGTAGGTAGAGGTGTAATATTATACCCACATTTCGCCATGAATTTTTAGGTCCCACGTAATAGGGGGCGAGTCTATTGCCGTACCGGGCACATTACTAGTCTCCGTGCTGCTACTGAGAATTTCCTTACGGGAAAACCCAATAACACTTTGCCCGACCCGGGAATCGATCCCGAGACCTCCCAATCCCACGCGCACATTTATGCCGTGAGACCAACGAGGCAGTCCGAGACCAACGAGGCAGTCCTGAATGACTATATGGTCACTTTATTAGATTTATAGTGCAAATCAAGCTTATGGCCCGAACTTATGAATTTATCATTCAGGATAATACATTTTCATGTTATTTTCATCGAAAATCATAGGCCTGTAAAGCCACCTTCGATACTAAATAATTGTCTAAAAGTAAACAAAAAGCAATCTTCACAGAACTTTTAAGACTTAGCCTAAATGTACATACCTTTTAGCTATGTTTTGGCTAAACCGACAAGCTTAAAGGCTGCGAAACTGGGCGATAAACGACGCGATCTAAACAGATTTTATTTATCCCACCACTTTGCGCCCCGCTAACCCTTCTGCCATCTAGAACAGTACCTATAAATGTAAGGATATAATAATATAATCGCTAACCGTCTCCGCTTCACTCACCGCTTCAACCAAGTACACAGCCTTACATTTGCAAATTATTGTTATATTTAGACGTCAACGCCTACTTATAAAATACTTTTCATTTCGTAAACAAATAAAGATAACATAAAATTATAATTTATTTCCATCTCTGCAATGGCTGCGAAGGAGAACTGTGATCGCTATCTTTTTTTACTAGTGTGTATAATGTTAGTTTACGATAATTTATAATTAAAGTGCTACCCGCAATTTACGATTTGAATGAGATACAGAACCTTGTTATACACAACACAAAGGAAGTATAAAACATTGTGTGCATAGGTGGCGCAGTAGTTTGAGCCACTTTGGAGCTTTACACAGAGCTGAATGTTGCGGGTTCGATCCCAACAGCTATTTACAAATTGCTATTTCGAGTCTGGTTGTTATTTGTGTCTGTTGATAGACTGAGTCCACAAAATCTTTTAATAGCTTTTAAGTTTTGTCACATATACCACACATGCTTAGTTTTTATTTATTTATTTATTTAAACTTTATGCACTAAAATTGTACATGGGTGGACTTAATGCCATTAGGCATTCTCTAACAGTCGACCTTTAGGTGGTGCAGAAATAAATGTGGTAGGTGCATTGGAAGCAGTGTAGAAAGTAGATAACTGAAAAAAGAAATATAATATATAAACCAGGTACCTAATTTATTGGGTAATACATAATTATATTTATACCTATAGTAGATAAATACTGCAACATATGAGTATCTATCTATACTATAATAAAACTGTAGAGGTGAAAAAATAACCTAAAAATCCAGGGAAATGCTAAAAAGCAATACTTGATACTTTTGACGTGACAACGTCTTATAAATTGGTTTGCCGGGTGACACTTCAAGAAACTGCGTTACGCTCCGCTCACGTTATGCGCTCACAATGAGAGCGAGTGAGAGGCACGCGTCCCGCCTAAGAGCGAGAGAGACAGACATAAAAAGTGAAAGGCACGCGTCTTTCATCCTTCTTCCTACTATACGAATGAATATTCACATTAAAATTATTTTACCACTCAAAGTCGTTGTCACGTAAAACTTTCGCCCGTATACCGACTTTACAGGCAACCAATTTTTTTAGAATTTATGTCTGTCTTTCCCTATATTGCTAAAGATCTCTAAAATGGCGAAATTGATTTCAATGAAACTTACACTCATGTACAAAGGATACTCAAACCTATAAAATAGTATATGTTACATCACAATCGGTTGAGTGGTTTTTGGTGTACAGCTTGACCTCTCCTTTGTACGTAGTCCCAAACAAAACCGGGATCATCCAAAACTGGTTATGTAAATGGTGCCATCTATGATCATTATAAGTTTGTTAGTAAAAGTATAGTTAGCCTAAATAGGTACCTTCAAAGTGTTTTATGGCTATTTACCGACCGATAGATGTCACTATTTTCAAATAATTTTCTAGAAAAATAAATGTTTCTTGCAAAAAAGACAATAATTATGTGTCGGGTATCTTTCTGTTATTAAAAAAATAATAGAGTATAATATTCGGCACTTTCATAAACAAAAAGTCTCTGTGTCAAAATTTATTACAATGTCCACTTAATTTAAACGGTCAATCTCATTTATTTCAAATTATCTATATATATAAAAGAAAGTCGTGTTAGTTACACCATTTATAACTCAAGAGTGGCTGAACCGATTTGGCTGAAAATTAGTGGGAGGTAGCTCAGAACCAGGGAAAACACATAGGATACAATTAGTTGCAAAAAATAATCAAAAAACAGGGAAAACACATAGGATACAATTAGTTGCAAAAAATAAAATAATCTGGGAGGGATTTTAGAGAGGGTCGAAGTTTGTAGGAATAAACCTAATACCTATTGACAGTAAGAACGCATGCACTGTAATAATTGAGTGCTGCGCGCGCATGTGCTATCGTATATCTGTCAGTACTGTCACATTATACATTTTCATATTATGGTGCACTGTCATTACTTCGTTCGCTTAAACTAATAATTATTGTAACAGCATTGGCTAATCCCTACTGTTATGAGGTATAAATGCGAAAATATGTATTTATGTATGTACCGATTTCACGCTAAACCTGCTGAACCAATATTCTCTACTCATAAATGCGAAAGTGTGTATAGAGATATATCGGACCATGGGTTTGACATTTAACTGTATGCAAAGTGATGTTGTTGAGCACCTTTTGGTAGATAATGTCATGAATAGTCTAAATAATAGTCAATAACACACAATACACAGTACACAGTGCCTTCTCTAGGAAACAAGCTATTCATGGTGGATCATTGATTATTGTTTCAAACAGTTTAACATGTAAAGAACGGAAAGACATAGCTAGCTTGTCTATAGAACGCACGGTGGAACTGTCATGCATTGAGCTTGAGCAGCATATTATTATATGTGTATATCGTCCTCCATTAAATGAGTTTAATTTGTTTGAATCTGTTATGGAAGATGCAATTAGTAAAATTAGGAGCAATAAGAAAGGGATTATAGTTTGTGGTGATTTTAATGTTAACATTCTTGAAAATTCAATAATGACTTGTAGATTTTTAAACCTTTTTAGATCATTTAATTTGAAAAATTTATTTCTTGAACCAACTAGAATCACGGCAACATCTTTCACCTGTCTTGATAACATATTTAGTAATTGTATTGTTTTAGATAGAGTAGTTACTTCTGAATTAACTTCGGATCACTGTGGTCAATTAGCTCGGTTTCCACATTACAATGATAGCATTGTACAGAGAGTGTTGGTTAGGCCATTACCTAGGCATAAGTTTAATGAATTCCGGAATAAAGTATTGATTGGAATGAATACTATGAATCCTGACTTAATAGAAATAGATTCGCCAAATAAGAATTTTAACAATTTATTTAATATAGTTAATAACACGTTTCAGATTACTTTTAAGACTAAGGAGAAAGTAATTAAGGAATCTCGAGCTTTTAATGAATGGGCTACTGCGGGTATTTACAAAAGCAGAGCAAAAATGTATGAGTTGTATGGTATGAAAAAATACAATTCTGATTTAAACTTCACTGAGTATGTTAGGAATTATTCTAAAATATTTAAAAGAGTGTGCAATACAGCTAAAGCTATATTCGTTAGGAATAAAATTAAACAATCTTCGAATAAAGTTAAGGCAACCTGGCGAGCTATTAATGAAACAACAGGTAAGACAACATTAAGAAGTAATAGTTTTAGACTTCTTGATAATGATAAATTAATTCATAATGACGAAGAAGTCGCACAAACATTTAATAACTTTTTTGCTAGCATACCACTTACTACTACTACTAGAGAATTAAAATCATCAGCTATAGTCGCAGAAAACCTATTAGAGTCTAGTGTAGGAAAATGTGAAGTAATATTTAAATTTCATAGTATTAGTTCTACCGATATTATAAATACTTT
This sequence comes from Euclidia mi, assembly GCA_944739405.2. NCBI lineage: Eukaryota > Metazoa > Arthropoda > Insecta > Lepidoptera > Erebidae > Euclidia > Euclidia mi. The sequence continues at coordinate 87,554,361 of OX123189.2, read as the reverse complement.
TAAGTCTTTAGAGACTAAAAATACAGGTGATCTCTGGGGCATTTCTGTTAAGGTTTTGACAAGTATAATTGATGTAGTGGCTCCTTATTTAAGCAACTTATTCAATAAGTGTATTAAATCTGGCAGTTTTCCAGATCTTATGAAACATAGTAGAATAATACCTCTGTTCAAATCCGGCAATAAGACTGATCCTAGTAATTATAGGCCAATATCGATACTACCTGCTTTTAGTAAGATTTTTGAAAAGATCATACTCAAGCAACTACTAAGACATTTTAATCAAAACAGCCTCCTTCATGGTGAGCAATATGGTTTTACCAAGGGTCTCTCGACAACAGATGAGTAGCGTTACTCAAACATATCTACAGTGCTTGGGAGAATTCCCAAAATGCTGTTGGTGTGTTCTGCGACCTTTCGAAAGCATTCGATTGTGTCTGCCATGAGACGCTCTTGTGCAAGCTTAGACATTACGGCGTCCAGACTAAAGCATTGGATGTCATTAAGTCATACTTAAGTGACAGGATCCAATGTGTTGAAATAAATGGCTCAAAATCCAGTGGCTTACCTGTTGATTTAGGAGTGCCACAGGGCAGCATCCTAGGGCCTTTCTTGTTTCTTGTTTACATAAACGATTTACCTTTTTACTTGAGAAACATTTGTGACGTTGTACTGTTTGCTGACGATACTTCTTTGATATTTAAAGAAGATAGAAATAAGGAACACTTTAACGAAATAAACAGTGCACTCATTCAAGTGACTAAATGGTTTAATGTAAACAATCTAGTACTGAACGCCAAAAAAACAAAATGTGTTAAGTTTGCTCTGCCTAATGTCAGAAACCTTGGTCCTAACATAGTTTTAAATGACGATGTACTCGAAGCAACTGAATCCACATTATTTCTAGGATTAACACTTGATTCGAAGTTAAAATGGGGTGCGCATGTTACATATCTCTCAGAGAAACTTAGCTCAGCTGCTTATGCCGTTAAGAAAGTTCGTAGGTTGACCGATGTCGATACGGCTAGATTGGTTTATTTTAGTTATTTTCATAGTGTTATGTCATATGGCATATTGTTATGGGGTAGAGCTGCTGATATCCAAAATATTTTTATATTGCAGAAACGGGCAGTTAGGGCCATTTACCAGTTAAAGACAAGAGTCTCACTCAAAGAAAAATTTAAAACTATTGGTATTCTTACTGTAGCGTCACAATATATTTATGCCAGTGTTATGCATGTAAGACTAAACATAAATTCTTATAAAATGAATAGTGATATACACAATATCAATACTAAAAATAGACATAAATTATGTGTTCCGTATTTTCGTTTGCACAAAACGCATAGCTCTTTTATTGGGCTCAGTATTCGCATATACAATAAATTACCAACTTATATTTTAGACTTGCCATTAAGTTCGTTTCAGGCATAAGTTAAAAAGAATCTTATAAATAAGGCATATTACAGTTTGAAGGATTATTTTGATGACAGGAGCGCTTGGAAGTAGTTGTTCGCTTTTGACTAGGTCAATAATTAGTAGTTTTATTTTATAGTGTAGTTAATTACGATATTCTCATTTCATACTATATTTTTGCATTCATGTTCCACACTTTCATTATAACTTTGCGGATTTGTAAAATGTGGGTAACTCGTGGTCATGGGCTAACTAATAGGTTGTCCATTGCTTTGGTTTCATAATACCGTTACTTTCTGCTTCATTCACTTCTACCATAGTTCTGACCATGTTCGCGAGTTGCCTACATTAAAAAGACGTAAGTGGATGCTCCTGTTTCACCATATTTACTTTGGGAGGCTTACCATATGAACATCATTTACTGCTTGAGTATGATATCAATAGCTACTAAAAATTTTACTAGTAGATGTCTACAATGTGAAACAGTTGCAGCTCCTTACAAAAATAAAATGTACCACCATTATATTTGTTTGAAAAGAGTGGCCATGAGTTTTATTGCCCGTTCTTTCTCGTGGTTCTACCTATTGCATTGCGAACGTGGCAGTAAATGTAAATGTAGAATCATTAAGTAATTAACTTAAATTTTGACGTTCATAAGCGTCACTTTTTGGCCTAGATGAATAAATGATTTTGATTTTGAATACTGACCAAGTTACTTCGTGCCCTACAGAGTTTTTGAACTCCTTACAATTATCAGGAGTACCACACGCAACTTTAGACTGAACGTTGTTGTTCCAGTTCTGTTAATGCCGCATCTTAATGCACCAAAGCTTTGTAATGGCAAACGGCTATAAGTAACACCTAGGACAAAATATTATAAAAGCTATTCGCTATTGCGAGTCAGACTCGCTCATGAAGGGTTCCGTAGTGGAGGTATCCACTTACCATAGCCATTATCTTCGACTAATTATTAGTATTTGTATAAACCACAAAGCTATATTTGCGGTTTTTAAGACGTGCTTTATTTCAAAAACTGCTGACTACATATCGTTCAAACCAATTTTCGTTGGAAGTTTTTATGACGATCTACAGCATATATATTTTTTTAGATTTGTCACTCTCTTACTTTAAAAGTTAGAGAGACACACACACCCATTTTACCGCTTCGGAACCGTATATCTTTTAAAGGATTGACTTTGAGAAACAACGGTTTTAGGAACCTCAAAGTAATTTTTAACGACCCATTTTCCACATCAGTTTCATGTATGAAGAGCCCCCCTTAATATTCAATATTTTTTTTATTTTCTATAACGTCGTAAAGCGGTTCACAGAATACATCTATCTACCAATTTTCAAATGTGTGAACTGAATAATTTCGGCATAAAGTGGCTGTGACATACGGATAGACTGACAGACATAGCGCGTCTATAAGGATTCCGTGTTGAGCCATTTTTGGCTACGGCACTCTAAAAATACTGTTTACAGAAATGTTTTAAATACTTACTTCTTGCGGTTATATTTCTTATTAGTCAATCTTATTAGAACAGAATTAAAATGAAAATTACTATCGAACGACCAAGGAGTTTTGTGTTACCCCGAATTTAACGTGAGCGAAGCCGCGGGCAAAAGCTAGTATATAATAAATACATATTATAGATATCTAAATAACTACTATGCATATAAAAATACATAATTATATAACATATATACACATATATATAATATACTATAACTGATGCGAATGATGTGCTGATTCCCTCAATCTATTAAATAGGAGCTCTCGGACTTTCATTTTGAATGCATAACGGTTGGTGGACATTCTGACTTCAGGATTCTAAAGCAGTACAGCTTGAACTATGAAAGAGGAATTGACAAAACCAGAAGTGTGTGTAGGACAAGCAAGAAGTAAATTATGAGAATAACGAAGTTCCCTTTCATGAGTAGAAGAGAGATATTGAAAGTATGTTTTTAGGTAATCAGGGGGAGAAGGGACAGTAAGAATAGAAAAGAGAGTAGTAAGAGCACGCAAACTCCGGCGTTGACGTATGGGTTACCCATACGTCAACGCCGGAGTTTGGACGCCACTTGAGTTCGGAACGGAAAGCAGATACGTGATCATAGTTACGAAGATTATAAATGAATCGAATGCAGTTATTTAGAAGTCGGTCATATTTGTTGAGATGTTCTGCATTCAGGTCATAATAGCACACATCACCATAGTCGATTAAGGTAAAGATTAGGGTCTGCACAAGCATTGTCTTGGTTTTGGGAGGCAGCAAATTCTTAAGGCGATATAAGGCGCGGAGAGTACCAGTGACTCTCTGACTAACACTAGTAACCTGGGCTTGCCAGTCGAGAGTGGAATCAATGTGCAATACTAGGTCTTTGACAACAGAACTAAACGGAATTATTAGCCCATTAGACGTAACCGGAGGCAGGGTTGTTAAGTCTAGTCTGCGTATCATGCATTGACTGCCTACTATTATGGCTTGACATTTGGCAGGATTGACAGCAAGGCCGAAATCTTTGGACCATGCCAAAATCGTGTCCAAATCTCTGTTCACCTCTGCTATCGCCAAAGCCACGTTATCCTTTCTCGCCTGGGAATACAGCTGCAAGTCATCGGCGTAAAGGTGATACGAACATTGAAGTCTAAGGGTTAAGAGGTTAATAAGAATAGAGAAAAGTAAAGGAGAGAGTATGCCACCTTGAGGGACACCAGAGCTAAGATCACGCCAACTTGATGAAATTTCATCAACGCGGACCGCCTGCTGTCGTCCCTGAAGATACGATGAGAACCATTCCAGTGAACCAGGCGAGATCAGAAGATGGGAAAGGAATGATAGAAGGATGTCGTGACTAACGGTATTAAAGGCGTTCGAGAAGTCAACCAAGGCCAACACAGTGACCTTAGTCTCCTCCATACCCGCCCTAATATCGCCAGTCACTTTAAGGAGCGCGGAAGTTGTGCTATAGCTAGGGCTGAAGCCAGATTGCAAAGGACTCAAAAGCTTGTTTTGATGTACAAAACTGGATAGTTCTAGCACTTTGGATAGGAAGGGAAGTATAGAGATAGGACGATAGTGTTTTGGGAGAGAAGGACTTTGGATTTTAAGCAATGGGATTACAAATGCTTTGCGCCACAAGGAAGCGAAGTTACCACTGGCTAGTGAAAAGTTGACGATGTGGGATATAGGAAAGATGAGGTGGTCGAGGATAAGGGTGATCATACGACTGCTAATGCCATCGTATCCCACCGCGTTGGACTTGATGGAAAGGATAATCTTCTTGATCTCACTCGGTGTCACTGGAAAAAACTAAAGGGAGTTGTGTCAGACCGAGGCAGGCCAGCCACATAATCAATAGTGCGACTCCTGGTTTGGAGATCCAACTGAATAATAGAGGAGATTAATGTTGGTTTAAATCCTCCAAACCAACCGTCATCAGAAAATCTGTGTGACGTTGCTTGCCAATACCTAGAGTCCCGAGGAACTTCCAGATATTTTTATGACTAAGAATAATATATAAAAGTTAAATAAAAAGGTAATTCCGTTTCAGTTGCTGTAACGCTAAGAGAAATAATGTAGTTTCCACCACCAAATGACCTGCAAGCTATCTGCCTTAGAGATAGAGTCAAAACAGTCAAAATATGTCATTTGGTTGTCGATGACTTTTATTTCCTGAGAATCAAAGCAAAGATTTTTAGATCCAAATTTCAACTCTTAGGTGGTAAACTATGGCTGATTTACTGAGTAAAACCCTCATTTTCGAAATAAGGGAACTAAATTTCATACATCGGCTTCGGGTAAGAGTTAATACGTCACTATAAATGTATACATACATAAACTTTGCCCCCAAGCTTAGAAGCCGTGAGCGACTGCCAGCGTTGTTGTTTTCTGTCACATAAATTCTTCATTCAACTCATCTCCAATTATAGCAACTAGAACCTTTAGACACCGCAATATTAGCAATAGGCACCATCTTTACTCTCTGTCATAACTTACCCGTTTGCCATGTTTACGAGATTATGATATTTCATGTCAGCTCTGCCTAAGCTAAGGCTGCAGCTTTCAAGATGTGTCTATTCGGTACTATTAAAACTGTTTTATTGGTCATTTGGAATACTTTGCGCATATCGGCGTTTAGACGATTTGATTTTTAATTAGTAAGGGACTTATTTAGCATTGTTCAGTGTTTCAGTTAGTGGATAGGACTGTATGAAAAAAACACTGAATTACTGCTGGTTTTGAATACCAGATTGTTTGGTTTTTGACTTATTTTCCTTCGTGAGATAGGACTACATGAAGCTTACTGCTCAACTGTTAGTAGATAGTATGAATGTATGAATGGATGTGTGTTACTCTTATATGCAAAATTTACTAAACGATTTTTTATGAAACTTTGCAGTAATTTTGTTTATACCTCAACGTGGGCTACGGGTAGAAATTAGTACACACACGTTTGAAATTTCAGTCATCTTAGGGTGGAGAGAGTATGTAATAATTTTGTCTTAAGATGCAATATTTTAGTTATATTATTAACTGAAAAATCTAGCAATATTATAAAGTTTAATTTTGAAACCAAATCCCCTCACCAATCATCGAGCAAAACGTACCAAATATGGCAGCTATAAAGCCAAAACGTCGAAAACCGTCTAAGCGTGCAATCTGCCTTTGTTCCTTTAGTTCACATAATTCAGAGTTATCCTTACATCTCAGTTACCGACGATGTGTACTACAATCTTTGTAATGTAATGTAGTCAGAACAATGGCACCAAGCCTATCTGACGAGATACAGCACGGTAATTGTTAGGGCTGTCAGGTAGGGATTTGATTATTATACGTAAACTAGAGGACAACAGCAGCTTCGCCTGCATTTTTTTTAAATTTACTCGATTTGGTCGATCCCGTAGGAATTTCGGGAAATCCCTTCTTAGTGCACCCCTACGGTCCCCAAGGAACATACATGCCAAATTTCAGCTTCATGCGCCCAATAGTTTCGGCTGTAGCGTTCAGTCAGGCAGTAAGCAACGCAAGGATTTTATATATTAAGATGACTGCATGGATGGTGTAGTGTGACTGGACTTAGCAGTGACCCAGTCAATGTACAAGGGCGCGATTAACTATCGACTACTAATAGCAAAGTGAATCTAATTCTAAAAATGCACATTATATCATGATGAGATGAGATGAAATGAGCATCTACATGAATATTATTCTTTTTACTTATAGTTGAACTACGATTTGAAATGTCGAGTTCAGAAGTTGCTTCAAATATAAGTTTGGTCTAGTCACAACGACGCAAAAAGATATAACGAAAGAAAGAAAATCCTTTTTATTCTGTTTCCAGCAGAAGAACTTTAAAACTTTTAACTGAAGGTTTACAAAAAGAAAAATACAATATCAATTTTCAAGATTCCATTACCAATACCAGCCATGATCACACCATTGCTACTGCTTTTCTATGGCACGCCATAAAGCTCAGTCTGCAACAGTATTTGTCTATGCTTTCGAATTAATTTTATTTAAAGATCAGTGATATAATTTGCTAAGTGGTATTTAAATTATTTTACCCAGTAGTTTATCTTTGTTTTAATTAATTTTGATATCTGCTTCCTATTTGTTCAATAACACAAGGCGCGACGATCACGTTCCTAGATTCAATTATCGGTTTAAGGAAAAATGCTATTGGGTTTTATGTACCTAAGGAAACAAATTTTAATAGCACGGAATCAGAAACTAATTCGGATAAACAGAAAGAATCTGAATACTATTAATATTATTTTTATTGTCTTCTTCATCAGCCTTTAACAGTCCACTGCTGGACTAGGCGTCTCCTTTGAAAGGAGGAATTGGTCTACTATACCACGCTGGCCAAACGGGTTGTTATAAGGTTTGTATCAAGTATTCCTTCTCTTACAGTGCTGTTCTCTGCTTAATATGCTCCCTCTGTCGGCTCTTACGACACCTTGGGATGATATAGGGTGGTGACAATCCGTATTCTTAATCCGTCACCACACGGAATGTTATTGTAATCAACGGCAAATGCGCCCATACTACCCATCTGATGGACTAGAATTAGTCTAAATCTTTCAAGAAAATACATTCAAAACGCTGTCACATTTGTGAAAGTAAAAGTGGTAATCGGAAAATGGTTGAGGCTCCGGTGTTGCTAATGAACACAATGCCACTGTACAGGTATTATTACTTAACGATGTTCTAATATAAATCAAAAGATGTTCTAATAGAGAACAAAATTAATATGAAGTGTAAGTACTAAGATTATGATTCATCATGTCAGTTTAGAGACGTCCACTGCTGGACATAGGCCTCCCCCAAGGTTCTCCACACAGACCGATTTTGAGCCGCCCGCATCCAACCGCTTCCCGCGATCTTAACCAGATCGTCGGTCCACCTTGCGGAGGCCTACCCCTGCTGCGTCGTCCGGTAGGTGGTCGCCACTCCAGATTGTGATTATTTTACAAGAAACACTATAATAGGAATACGATTATTTTATAAACTACTATATTTAGGCAAAATTTAGGGCAATATTGGCAAATAGAGCTATTACTGTCATTTTATTTATTCCATAAGATACAAGCAATTCTTTTTTATTTATTCCTTTTTTTCATTTCGAGGCCAGCGAAAGTCTAGTGGAGATACCAACAGACTGCCATGCAGAGGGTATCAGGTTGGAATCCACGGCGCGCACCAATGACATTTCGGAGTTATGTGCATATTGAATTGTTAATTATCACTTGTATCGTGCCTCGGAGAGCACGTTAAGCCGTCGGTCCCGGCTGTCATGAAGAACTTTGACTCTAAATTAAACTGACACTAGTCTTAACCATGGAATATCGCTATCCCTTCGGGTTGCATAGGTCAGACAGGCAGTCACTCTGTGGAAAAGCTAATATGCAGCCAAATCCAGTTAGACTACGACCGCGGACCCCAGATTGAAACTGTGATAACGCTAGGAGGATGATTCCGTTTCTTCATTCTTATTCTTCAAATATAAAATAAAATTGACCTCGCCACACAACAACACCTTGTTGGCGAGATACGTTTGTTAAAATTTAGATAAATCTAAAATTTGCTGAAACATTGGTAACTTGACATACAGATTACTGCCAAAAAATAATTCATCATCATATCAGCCAAACGACGTCCACTGCTGGACATAGGCCTTCCCCAAGGTTCTCCACACAGACCGGTCTTGAGCCGCCCGCATCCAACCGCCTCCCGCGATCTTGACAAGATCGTCGGTCCACCTTGCGGGGGGCCTACCTCTGCTGCATCGTCCGGTACGTGGCCGCCACTCCAGAACCTTTCTACCCCAACGGCCATCGGTTCTTCGAGCTATGTGCCCTGCCCACTGCCACTTAAGCTTGGCTATCCGGAGAGCTATGTCGGCGACTTTGGTTCTACTGCGGATCTCCTCATTTCTGATTCGATCTCGCAGGGAAACTCCAAGCATAGCTCTCTCCATCGTCCTCTGAGTGACCTTGAGCCTTCTGATAAGGCCCATAGTGAGCGACCACGTCTCTGATCCGTAAGTCATCACTGGCAACACACACTGGTCAAAGACTTTCGTCTTGAGACACTGCGGGATATCGGACGAGAAGATATGTCGTAGCTTCCCGAACGCTGCCCAACCGAGTTGGATTCGACGATTGACCTCCTTCTCGAAGTTGGAGCTACCTAATTGGACTACTTGTCCCAGGTAGATATACTTGTTGACCACTTCGAGCGTAGAGTTCCCAACCTGAATAGGAGCAGGTACAATATGGACGTTCGACATGATTTTCGTCTTATCCATGTTCATCTTAAGACCTACTTGTTGGGAGACTCTACAGAGGCCATCGAGCATTGTGCCTAGGTCTTCCATGGTCTCAGCCATGACTACGATATCGTCTGCGAATCGAAGGTGAGTGAAGTACTCGCCGTTGGTGTTGATGCCGAGTCCATTCCAGTCCAGAAGCTTGAAAACATCCTCCAGCGCAGTGGTAAACAGTTTCAGGGATATGACATCCCCCTGTCTCACCCCTCGCTGGAGTTGAATAGGTTTCGAACTCCGGCCCTGGAGGCAGACTGACATAGTGGCGTTTTCATATAAACACTTCAGCACTTCGATATATCGGTAGTCAATCCGGCACCGTTGGAGAGACTGTAGCACCGCCCAGGTTTCGATCGAATCGAAGGCTTTCTCATAGTCCACAAACGCCAAGCATAGGGGCTGGTTATACTCCTCGGACTTCTGTATAACCTGCCGCAGCGTATGTATGTGGTCTATGGTACTATAGCTTTTACGGAAACCGGCTTGTTCGGGAGGCTGGAAGTCGTCTAGCTTGCTCTCGAGACGATTCATGATGACCCTCGAAAACAGCTTGTAGACGTGGCTCAGAAGTGTGATGGGTCTGTAGTTCTTCAAGAGGGTTTTATCCCCTTTCTTCAAGAAAAGCACCACCACACCTCTGTGCCACGCCTGTGGCGTTTTACCCTCGAGAATGACGGAATTAAATAGCTTCCGAAGGGCTTCTCTAGCGGGTGCACCGCCGGCCTTCAGAAGCTCGCTCGTAATTCCGTCATCACCCGGCGCCTTGTGGTTTTTGAGCTGTTTGAGAGCCACACTAATCTCGTGCATGCTGACGTCCGGAATATCTTCGGTATAGTGTCGGGTCAATCCAGCTCTAGGGTCAGACGCTGGAGTGCTTGCGGGTTGTTGCGTTGTCGTGTATAGCTGTCCAAAGAATCTTTCGATCTCATCCAAGAGCTCAGGCTTGGACGATACGATTCTGCCATCCTCCGTCTTCCGCTTTGTCAGCTGACTCTGCCCAACAGACAGATCCCTCTGGAACACTTTGGATCCCTTATTCTGCTCGATCGCCTCACAAACACATTTTGTGTTGTATTGGCGGAGATCGCGAGTCAGAGACTTAGAGATCTGTCTGTTGAGGTGCCGATATTTCGGCATGTCGTCGGAGGATAGCAGAACAATCTTGCGCCTTTCCTCTAGCAGCTCGACGGTCGGATCCGAGATCTTGATGGTTCTCTGGCTTTTCTGGGGCTTAAAGAATTTAGCCCCTGTTGTATGGACAGCATCCACGAACCCGTTACTGTACACGTCCACATCTACGCATTCACCCAGGCATTCGAAACGGTTCTTGAGTTCGAGCTGAAAGCTCTCGGGGTTTTGGATATGAACCGGTGCCGGTCGGAGCGTGGACCTTATCAACCTCGACCGTTCGAGGCTTGTACAGATATTCAATGTGCCTCTTACCATTCGGTGATCGCTCCCCACTTTAAGTGAATTGATCACGGAGACATCATTGAATATCTGCCTCTTCGTCGACATGATAAAGTCGATCTCATTTTTGGTTGCACCGTCTGGACTTACCCAGGTCCACTTGCGGCATTCTCGCTTCTTGAAGAAGGAATTCATCATATAGAGTCCTTCCTTCTCCATAAAGCTAGCCAGCAAGTGACCCCGGGAATTCCGATGTCCATAACCAAATGGCCCCACTCTCAGCTCATCACCGTCGCGTTTGCCCAGTTTCGCGTTAAAATCTTCCATGACCACCGTGTAATGGGTTTTGTAGCCATGTATAGCCCGAGATATGTCCTCGTACATGGCTTCCACCTCCTCATCGGGGTGCGACAAGGTCGGAGCGTATACCTGTATGACCTTCAGCGAATACCGCTTGGATATTCTGAGTATAAGGTACGCTACCCTGCACGACACACTCCCGATATTTACCACGTTGGTCACGAGAGATTTGTGGACGATGAACCCGACACCACGTTGAGACTGTTGGTCGCCCTCCCGGTAGAAGAGCAAGTAACCGGGATGGAGAACTATCGAATCCTCCCCCTGTCTTCGAACTTCAGATAGGCCTATGATATCCCATCGCAACTTGCTCGATTCTTCTTCCAGCTCGACAATCTTCTCGTCGGTCCGCAGTGTGCGTGTGTTCAGTGTTGCCAGGACCAATTGTCGTTGGTGGTGGTAGCCCGATCTCTTCCGGAGATTCTTCGCACCCCTTGCCCCGCCGTTATCATGGCCGCTACCATGACCAGGACTAGCGGGGCCGCCGGGGACTAGGGGCCGGTTTTTAATGGTGTGGTTCATATTTGGGGGATTTGCCATAATCGCCACGCTTGGCAGGCGTATTGGCGATCGCAGTGGCGGAAGTTTTAGTGCTGGACGCTGCTGCCCATCTAGCATCTTGGGATTTACTTCCGCCAGGTTCGGATGGTTTGACCGCCATCTTTCGGTTGACTGCTTGCGCTGGGGGAGATATTATGACGAGTATCTACTCGTCGGAGTAAATTCCCCAGTGGGCGGTGGGGTCGTCACGTCCCGACGCCACAAAAAATAATTAAATATGTTTATTTACCTAAAGCTCAAATTGTAAGATGTAGAGCAAGTTTATCTTTTAACCGCATATTTATTAAGCTCACTTGTCGATAGATGGCTGTGATGTTGATTTTGTTGCTTTTTATTAATCCAGTTCTGTAAAATAAATCCTTCTATAGCCCTTTAATATATTGTGGATGTCATAAGTATGTCTGGTAAACATTTTTAAACTATATACTAAGTTGCGTACTATTCGAAGTTAAGTGCATATTAAATTGTTAATTATCGCTTGCGAAACGATGAACGCAAACATCGTGAGGAAATCTGCATATCTGAGAGTCCTCCATAAGTTTCACGAAAGACATGTGAAGTCTGTGAACCCGCATTAAGTCAACGTGAGTTGCAACCGCATTAAGTGAATAAGTGAACTATGACTTAACTCTTCTCATAGTAAGAGGCCCAGCAGTAGAACTAAAAATAATATTCTACCACATATGTACACACATCACTATCTAGTCCCAAACTAAGCAGAGCTTTTACTATGGATACTAGTCTAGACAATGGATAAACATACATTATATACTTTTTCGTAAATACATACATATTATACATAGAAACACCCAGACCAAGACAAACATCCATGTTCATGCACACAAATGTTTGACTTGAGCGGGAATCGAACCCGCGAACATCGGCGTAGCAGTCGCTTACACTCCCGCTGCGCCAATCGCTTGTCAAACTGTTTATATAGTGCTGATGATGATGCCTAAGCTACTTTATTAAAGTGGCTATTTCACAGTTCTACCTCTTGATCGCAAATCCAATACTATCGAATAAAAAAAATTGGCCAAGTGCGAGTCGGACTCGCGCACGAAGGGTTCCGTACCATCATCTATAAAAGATAATCACGTTCGTTGTACCTATGTATACTTAAATACTTTATAAGTTTCTACCTGTTTATTAAGATCGAGTAACAAACTGCTTAAACATTACGTTTGTTGTATGGGAGCCCCCCTTTATTATTTACTTTTTTTAAATTTAATTATTTATTTTGAAAGGTAATATACAACTACATATTCTGTGAAAATTTAAAGCGTCTACCTGTTACAGTTAGTAATTTTGAGCAAAAAATATGAAAAAAGACACGTTTTTTGTATGGGACCCCACCTTAATATTTTCATTTTTTTTATTTTTAGTATTTGTTGTTATAGCGGCAACCGAAATACATAATTTGTGAAAATTTCAGCTTTCTAGCTATCATGGTTTATGAGATACAGCCTGGTGACAGACAGACAGACAGACGGACAGACAGACAGCGGAGGCTTAGTAATAGGGTTCCGTTTTTTACCTTTTAGGTACGGAACCCTAAAAAGAATCAAAATAAAATTAAATTGCAAATCCAAATCGTAAACAAAATTGATAAAATCAGTAAAAGTAATCCAATTTCAATTAATCTTATTTAAAACATGGACGACAATTTGCCAACCCTGTCGAGCCAAACTAGGTTTAATGTCACTAGTCCATTACAAAGTGACACTGTTACTCGCCAACACCAGGGCTGTGTCAATCACGAAACTATACAGTCATAAATCTCTTGCTATCTACGACGATCTCTTATTTGCAAATGTGATCTTAGTCGAAACTTATTGGACAAAATTATCGGCCAATCGGCGGCCTTTTGAAGTCCTATTATAGGTATTTTGCATGGCTGTTGTCACATGTAAATAGATTTTGGATTTAAATATTTTGTGTACGTAAATCTGTCTGAATGAATTGAAGGGCTTTCAAAAGGATTGGCAGGAACTCGGATGTAGCGACAATTGGAAGGTAGAAGGGGAGAACTTTGAAAATAACGGCACCCGTTTTTTTTTTTTGTGTTGCCTTACTCTTTTTCACAGCAATCCTGAAGCCTTCTTATTACGATATAAATATGTATGGGTAAAAATACTGGGTTTGGCGCCTTGACCTTTGGGTTGCCTTTTGCAATCCGATTTGAGCCCATAAATTATATAATATTAGTACTGACAGGATTTATTCTTACAATCTCCGAGAAGGCAACCTCATTTCTACGTACGTTCAAGCTTACCTTCAAAACTTTCCTTCTTTTTACTAAGAATTTTAATTTCATTGATAGGTCGCGATTCAATCATGCAAAATACCCAAATCATATGCGTCAGCGCACATGATTGTAACGATAAGAAATTATAATTATTTGATTGCAACGTTGGTCCTCTTTAAGAAGATATACTTACAATTTAAGATGCTAATTACTAATATTATTCCTTCGATGATTACATTTCATTTAGACTATGACATTTCAATGTCGGCTATCACCTCTAGTTATAGATCTTGTTTCATGCCATTAGTGAAATATTGGGTGATGCATCAGGGTCATACATTATTCCCAGCGTATGTAAGAGGTACTAAAATTGATATAAATTTACCTGTATGAATTCATTTGCATATTTGGGCTGCAGATTTCATAATCACAACTTTTCTTAACATTTTCCAAATGTCAAAACCTGGTACTTTTTACGCAAGTCTTGGGCAGTGGTATAAGTGATGTTAATAATAAAAATCTTAGCTTGTAGAAATCTAAACTTCAATCATATTTTACTACAAATTACATCCACATCAACAAAGAAACGACACAAAGAACGTGTTAAATATTAAATTCCTTACAACTCAACATAAACAGTATGTTTAAAATCGCAATTATCACAGTCAAATACATTTCTATAGCGCAAGAGGCGCGTGCTCAAAGTGCGACCCCATTCGTTTGCGGCAAGTATTACGTCATATTGGTTAGAGAATTAGGACGAGTATGTACTTGCATGTATATACTCATGTTGCTATGTGACGTAGTCGGTTCGCATTGATTAGAAATGGCGGTGGTCATGTTTGAAGCCACTTTATGCTAAATTGAGAACACTGAGTTTAAAACATTCAGCATAGTAGAGGAGATGTGGAAGATCGAACTTCACCGATCTGATAACCAGATGAGACGTATATAAGTGTAAAGGCTGATGCTAGTAATTAATAAACAAACAATTTTGGAGTGGAAGCAATATAGCAACAATAATCAAATAAGTAGATTAAGTGCGAGTCCCGTAAGGGTCCCGTAGTTCAGGTATCCACTTAAGATACCCTTTATCTTCACCTATCCAAATATCACTATAACTTTTTCATCACCAAAAATAACTTTGTTTTCCATAGTGACGTCTCCTATACTAGCATGACGAGATTGGTGTTCTAAACATAGATTTGAATATAATTAAAACAATTAAGGTATAAAAATAATTTGTAACGAAAATGTATAACCAGTAAAATGATAAGTCTCATGGTTGGAGTTATAACCTAAACTTAGCTCACACATACACAAAACGTATCTTCATCATCATAAGCTGTCCATCTGCTGGTACACGGGCCTCTTCCCACTATGAATAAATAATAATGAATAATAATAATTATTTATTTATTCATCTTTCTACAATAATAGTATATGTACTTCTAAGGGTAAATATGTTCTAGATTACAATGGGTGCCTGTACTAGGGTAAACCTGTGACTATGAAAGGGTACCTAAGGACATAGAACACGACACTGGCCAAATATTGGTTGGCAGGTGGTGAAGTTCAAGAACGTATAGTTTCTAAATCGATCAAATTATTATGTCACAGAAATATACTTATCATGTACCCCAATGATTTTCATTTAACGCCAGCATTAAGGTTTTAATGATCCCAACATGCATATAGTCACAAAACTTTTATACGACGGACATTTAAGGCCAAACGTCTGATACTTAGTAATTTAGATGATGATGTAACTTTAGTTACAAAGATGATTCTTACAAACATACACCAGACTATAAACATTGTACCAGATGTTTCCAATATGAAAACAAAAACTTAGGTGACGGTAGTTCAATAGCCAAACCATTGGATTAACAACGTAAGCAAACCACATTTTTGAAACTACCATTAAGCTCAAAATGTCATTAAGAATCTAGTTCTTTTATAAATAACATACAAAAATTGGTATTAGCTAATATTTATTATAATAAAAGTAAAAAAGAAGAAGGCAAGAAAAATAGCAAAAAAGTATACTATCTTGTTTTTACCAACTAATGGTGTAAACAAATTGAAAGGTAATGCACTCTTCAAAAAACGTAAAAGGTAAAATTTGTTACGAGTCGATAATAATAAACATGGAAAATTTATGTTCATAAAAAGTAAATCGAGACACATTTCTTATAACAGAGAACGTTTGGAAGTCAGTGTGTTTGCCCCGGGCAAAGACCTAAGGCTAATTAGAGATAGGGCAAGCAAGGACACAGTGACAGACGAACGAACAATGTGACCAATTGTTTTGGTTTGGAAGATTATAATACAACATTTTTATGAGGAATTGTCGCCCCGGAAGAATTTGGTGGGCGTGCTTTTTAGGAGGTATTAAAGATGATTGATGGTGTGTTTGAAGGTTACTGGAGGATGTCTTTGTCATTATTATTCGCGACTTACCCATTATTTCACTGAGGAGATGACGCAATCGGCAACTAGCTACTACGCCGCGTAACTGAATATAATATGGGACAGGACGGCATATACCTTTGTGAATAATATGAAAAGTACTCACACTTTTCTAGAAATTTCGTGCCATGTTCATGGTTTAATTATAGCTACCTACACCAATATATTAAGGTTTTGTGCTTCGATTTGTTAAATATATTATGATCCAAATAGACAGTTATTTCGAATCTATAGATTTTTGTTTCGAAGCAAATGCAATTCAGTTACTTTTTTAAAATATGTGTCGATACGCTCTTTCAGTTTAACATTATCAATCACCGAATATTTTCAAATCTTCTTTCTCACCAATAATTACGTAATAAGTATTCCATATTTATTTTCTATAAACTCCAAGAATTGAAGTTTCAGACATTTATCTAACCCTAAAATTGCACGTGGCCGAACTCCTATGGTAATATTTAATACGCTATTGATAAACAAATATAAGTGTTTTGCTATCTGCAATATCCTTCGGTCTATTTACAATACGAGGGGAAGACACGAAGACATGCTGACCTATATCCTGTTCAGCATAAAGGCCCACTGTCTATTCCACACGTGTGACGATACTTGTGTCTATGTGTGCGTCTATATGTGCATGTGCGTGTGCGTCTGAGTTAGATGCTTGTACTTGTGGGTGTGTGAATTTTAGAAGATGTGTGTGAATGAGGTCCGTTGTGCAATTATTTTTCAGTATGTTTGGCATTCGTGTGATGTGTATGTGTTTTAGAACTATAGTGTTACTAATGTTGCAGTATTTCCTAAGGATAATATAATTATTAGCCCTTGCAATGTTTGGTTATATGTGAATGATCGTTACAAGACAAATTTTAAGTAGTGAAGGACGGAAAGAGTGCGGGCGGCATTACTCTATAAAACCGTTTGCATGTTAATATATGGTAACAATTTGATGAGCTCGGCTCTACAGCCTATATTTACTCTGACACATGACGGAGACATTATGTACCTTAAAAACCACCAGAACCAAAACGGATGGAATGCTAAAGTAACTTATTAGTAACGCAACATAGCTAATAAAATATTGACCTGTGGATTGACACGCCCAAAATTTAGTACCTAGGTATAACCAAAATTTAGTAGGTAATATTATGTAACTAAAGACAACTATAGGCTACATTACCTTAGTAACGGGAATGTAAGGTCCTATTAGAAAATGTACCTATTGGAAATTGTGATTTCTATATATTTTTGACGATTGGAAACGAGTCCAATAGGACTTATTTGGTAATAAGTCCTATTGGACTCGTTTCCAATCTTTATTGGTAATAAATATATTTCTGTCACTATAATATCTAAGAGAGGATTATGGTCCTAGGTTATTTAAATGAAGCTGGTACTTGCAAAACATAGAAATACGTTTTACTGTCAGAATTCTTTAAAGACTAAAGACGGTGAAAGGCAAACTTCATTGTCAAGTGCTAATGCATCACAGCTATTTTGATTAGAACAACACAGTTAACTTCATCTAGGGAATCATAATCCTTAACATACATACCTCTTTAAATCAATTTCCATTACGTATCTCCACTCACCTACCGTAATCTCCAACCATCATTTGTATAATTGCTTCATTACAAACTCAACAATAAAAGCCTGTTCAGACCTAAGCGTTATTCGCTACCGTCTGCGGCAGAGAAAACCCAGTGGGTATGCGGTAATATTACTGTTCAGACCTAAGCGGTATTCGCTATCCTTGTGGGTAGAATAACGCGCGGTAGTCGAGTTTCGCTCAGAGAGGTAAGAAATTTAGGTCGCTCTAGCCGCGGTACTTGATACCAAATACCTGAGCGAAACCCGCGCGGTATGTACCTCTACCCACAGCGGCAGCGAATATCGCTTAGGTCGCTCTAGCCGCGGTACTTGATACTAAATACCTGAGCGAAACCCGCGCGGTATGTACCTCTTCCCACAGCGGCAGCGAATATCGCTCAGGTTTGAATAGGCCTTTAAGTAAAAACTTCTTTAATTATAAATCAGCACAAAACAGAGGTACCCAACTCGAATCATTAAAACTAGAACTTAATAAGGGATATTAGCATGCTAATAGGCACACACCACACCATTAGTCAAGAGCAAAACATGCAACATTGTAGGCAATACCGTAAATTCTATAATACTAGAACGTAAACAGAACTACGTACCCGAGACGTAAATATCTGCTCGACATGGAATTCGAACCGACTGCTATAATAAAATTGCTGGAGAAAATGACATGGTTATGCTTAACAGAAATATTAATAACGGCAATTATAGTCTATGTTCGATATAATTCTCATTAGTATCAACACACTACAAGAGCAAATAAAGATCGAAAACAGATCTAACTGGTGTGCGGTTACTGTTTTATATAACGCTATTTTCATAAACATTGGTATATGTCATAATACTGCATCTCTTAAAAATAAAGTGAAGAATTAATAATGTTTTCGAATTTCCATTTAAAATAAATTTTAAATAACAGCGCGAGCATTTCATCTTAGTCAATATTATAAATTCAGAAATCTACGTACACGAACAATAATTAAAATTAAGGCACTTAATAAGAATCATCACTTTAATATGTATTTCGACCTTTGTAAGTATGAGCTATAAATAATAAAAGGTATAAAAACTGAGAGAATATTAGGACACGTTGAGAATATTGACGAGCATTTACCCATTTCAGATAGCAGCAATATTGTCTTAATTAGTACTGAATAAGATGTTAATATAAATCGTGGTACAGACAATCGTGACGAGGAAACACAAACATCACAGGAGAAAGTAACTGGGTCACAAAGATTTACAGAATATGTAACAATAATTATAAATATGAATATTAAATTAAAAGAGATCTTTAATTTGCAATCTAAAACAAACATTGCCAACCTTTATTTACATAAATTTACATTTACACGATTTGAACAGTTTGAAGAAATATCACATTTATGAACCCTAGTTAACATTTAAGCCCTGGTTCGGTCACTCGCCTCTCTCTTACAAGATCCTCGAATTGTAAGATTACCGCGGCATAACTAAACCTTTCAAATAGAAAGGATTTAAAAGGTGAACTTAGTACTCAGCTGTATGTTAACCTATTTTCTTCAGACCATTCTAGTTAGATCGTCATAAAGCTTGTTATTATAATATAATATGTGTGGTAATAAAAGCAGAATCCTATTCACAAGCTGTCAAAGTTTATTAGATAGTAAATTTAATCTCGAGATCGATATTTCGAAAATCTGTTTTATTAGTTCGAATTACCCATTTTGATGTTTGATTGCATTGCAAAATATGCACTCTGGTCCAAGGCGTAAGAATATGGATATCTATCCCTTTGGTTTGTGTCAATCAGATGGCAGTCTGGAAAAGTTAATTCAAACATCTAGAAAGTTTTGTTAAAGTAGAATTACTAGAAAGCTGACTCTGAGCTCCAGGATGGAATAAATAAACAATGAGTCTTCTCTCACTCCAGCCGACAGTGCAAAAATACAAACTTAAAAATACCTGTATATTATAAATGGAACTTATTTTTTTCCGGCTTTACATAATGATATTATTTATTAAAAATCCTATGACAATGTCAGCAGTAACTGCTTGCTTATCGATGTCTTTTATTATCGTATCCACATTAACTAATAACAGATCGGTATGTTGCTTGTCTGTCTATTTCGAAATGATTTCGGATGATTTTGAACGACGGGCTGCTGATCCTATCATACACTAAACGATGATCAAAGCCAAAGTATTAATGGTACTTTTAGTCGTAAAATTCTCAACAACATGGATTTCGAAATAACTTTCAGTATTAACTTGACTTTCAAACAAAATAATTATCTACAATTGCTTGCTAGTAAATAATGCAAAAGTTAGTTGAAGTAATTTGCTTATATACAGTATGGTATTTACTTTTTGTAATGTAATACACAATTTGGACGATCATTGTTATTTTAACGAAATTACGAAAAGTCTTTAATTTATGATTCCCTCTCACATCTGATAGGAATCACAATGTCATCATCATCAGCCCCTTATGCTGTCCCACTGCTGGGCACAGGCCTCTTCTCACTATGAGAAGGGTAAGGCCATAGTCCACCACGCTGGCCAAGTGCGGGTTGGCAAACTTCACATGTCTTTCGAGAATATTATGGAGAACTCTCAGACGTGCAGGTTTCCTCACGATGTTTTTCCTTCACCGATAAGCAAGCGATAATTAACAATTTAATACACACTTAACTCCGAAAAGTCATTGATGCGCGCCGTGGATTCGAACTCGAGACCCTCTGCGTAGCAGTCTGTCGGTCTCTCCACTCAGCTATCGCTGCTTAACAATGTACTATATTTTTAATTGCCTTTTTTTGTATAACAGTCGGCAAATGAGCAGACGGATTGCCTGTTGGTAAGCTATTAGTGCCGCCCACAGACACCCCGTAAACCAGAGGAATAACAAGTGCATTGCCGGCCTTTGGGATGAGAAAAGCTGAAGGAGGAGCGGGATGAGGAAGAAAGTAAAGGGAATGTGGCGTTCGGCACTCTTACTCACCAAACGAAACGGAACAGTATAGATACAGTTACTATTATGCTACAGGGATATTGACGTACAAAACCATTAATAACAAAACCAAATAGAACAAAAGACGATTCAACATAATATTGTTTTTTAAAATCAACCAAAGGTGAAAAAACAAACACTTTAAAAGTAACAACCTTCTTTCCAAATAAAAGTGATTTGCCAGTACAACGCCCTAGTTAACCGACCGTACAATAAAAAGTAGCTGCTTAAAGGACATCGGTTCAACGTACTGTCTCTATAATTGCAAGAACAACCGAAGATCACTCTCGTGACCTTGGCCAGCCTTTTTCTTTACATGCCTATTCACAAAAACTTATTTAAGTATTAAAATTGATTACAGTGGGAACAAAAGATGTCTGTTGCAGTCACTCCATATTTTACGATCGAGTTTTAAGAACAATTTGACTTATTTTTTTGGGCGTTGAACTATTAATGTCCTTAACTCAATAGTGTTTTGTCCGAAATTCTGTTACTTCTCAGGTAAAGCAAAAGTGTTTCTAATTGAGTTATTAAAGATTCGACCACTGTTTTTTTATTTTTTGTATTTTTCGAACATTAACACTTTATGTGACATACACGTTTTTTACTTTCTTTGTCATAAATTCAAGCAAAATTCGACACGGAACCCAGGTGGCAATGACGAAAATCATGTAACTGTACAGAAAAATAATACAATTACATCAATACAAATCTTGTATACGATAGAGATTCTGTCGCACCCTATAGTGATGATTTTTTACTTTAAATCAACATCGATTATTAAGGTGTCAATTGCATTTGTAAAATAATAGTTTCGCGCATTTTACTTTCTTTAGACTATTTATCTGTATCTATGTACCTACTAAAAGTGGCCACGCACATAAATCCATATGAATATAACCTGATATAAATAAATCATATGATATAAAATATTGCTTAAAGGTCCCAAAAGCGCGAGCACGACCTGTGCACACGTGTTCAGTTGTGCAAACCTTTGTCTAAACTATTGTTGTTGTACACAAAAGCATAGTTTTTCAAAACGTTATAAAAACGATCCCAAACATGAGAACGCTTTTACTTTCTTCAAATTTTTTGCTGCGGTCCCAAGGAGTGGTGTAGCGTCACAGCTCAACTTGTTTATAACCTTGGGTACAACTTCGCAAATCTGTTAAAATGTTTATAAAAACATAAGTAATATGTCATAGTCGACTAGATTTGAATAGGTTTTACGTGACACTGACAACCTGTTAAATAGCTAGCTAGGTCTACGCCAATATAATTTAAATGTCGAATCAGATTATGATATAAATCATAATATTATAAACGATCTTCATTATACAAAAATCAAAATGATGAATAAGCTAAATTTACTCAAACCTGTTTAAAATATTAAAGAAAATGCTGAGCTATAACGATGCTTGACATATACTCGAAAGCATATTGCATCGTTACCTGCACGCATTCCCACACTTCATCTCATATTCAGTTTACTATCCCTTTCACTCTCACCACTTTTTGTATATCTGCCTCGTTTTAGCAGAATATCCACTTACAAATCGACGTCATCTTTCACTCTCACTATCGATACAAGTACACTCAAAAAAAGTAGAAGCGGCTAATTTTTACAACATGTTAATATTATCGTAAATTGTTCCTATAATTCTAATGCAATATCTTGTTAAAATTAATTATACGTCATTTAATGATTGTATTACAGGTTTGAGATATCAATTCTAAATCATTATTAATCTGTAGGAAGAGAGATCTGATAAAATTTATAGCACATGAACTGAAAATGTCAGAGTAGAGAACATATTTTATAAACATAATAAATCACATCGAATCAATAACGTAAATGTTAATGGGCAATTAATAAAAAGGACACTGATAACCATATATTATGTTCAGCACATAATTTAAAATCCGTGTTGTGCCTTGTATGATATTATACAACTTCTCCAAAGAATAAAAGCATTATTTGACCTAATATAAATAAAATCAAATTTATCTCAAGCAATTTATTTTTACTTATACTATGTGTGACGTAAAATCGTTCAGCTGGATGCGCGCGCGCACTTTCTTCATGTCGAGACAGCAATACACTTTCTTCTAGGTGAAACAGAGACGGGGATAGAAAACAATGATGCTCGGTTTTTTGCCGTGCAACGATACTCTGTCGTAACATCACTTTCTTTCAGATTTTAGAATTCCGTAGGCACGTGCATTTGAATTTTTATTTGTGAATATTTAGTTTCTGTTCTAATTATAACGTCAGCTGTTGATCTAAGCATGTGTTCTAATTATAAAAGCATATCAAAGGAAATTGACTGTCGCGATCGTTGTTTGCAGCCTGCTGTACTTATACACTTTAATCTATGAGTTCTACGATACATAGAAGTAGCAGATGTTTATATAGCATACAAGTGGCGTACTAATTACGGTATAAGCAGCTGATATTTTCTTCTTACATGTTTTTTTAACAAACAATCGTAACTATAAAGTGTCATAATTAGTTGACGGCATTATAAAACGTGTAGAAGATGCTATCCCAGAAGACACGTTACTCCATCTTCCATTAAAAGATAATCTTTAATTTGAAGACGGCGGTGGCACATGACTCATATTAATTAGATTATGCTTTGCATGATCGTAAGTACTTTAGTCACTAGGTGGTCTTTGCAATGTGCTATGTAAAATTATGTAAATTGGTATAAGTGTATCACGAAGGTATAACGACCAGATGCCGGGAGTGCCACAAGGAATTTAATTAGGTCTTGTCAAATACTTGCCAAACTTATTGTTTTTAAGTCATTAGACAGTAAGTTTTCGGCCGTAATGATCATTGACATAAATGACTTTTTGTTACAGGCAATTATTTTGATCTTCTACCAATCTCTTGAATAATGGATTTGAAATTATTCTGAACATGTTAAACTTATTTAAGCCAAAATCTATTAGATCGTTACGTAGGTATTTTTAATGTCGATAGATTTACTTAATTTGCGTCAATACTTCACAACTATAAATGGCTGAAAATTAAATGAGAACTCAGAGAACCATCTGCCCATTCACACTTTACCAGTTTTTCTACCGTCTCGTGTGCAATCCGTTGACTCCAATTATTAATCGGTGATAGTGAGAGTTGGTGTCAACGTGCATGCGCAACTTTCAACGGCAATGACTGATGATCGACAGTTTTTCTCCATTTAAACTGTCATGCTTCAAATGGTTCAAGTGAAAATTGCTTAACGTATTGTTCTATTCATTTACCCAGTTTGTATGCTTTCTCCTTGTTAGTTTTGGAGCATAATTAGCTCTTCGCTACTTTAAATTGAAATCGATTGGTAATTCCCATTGTTGTAGAGAGAGTAGCTATTCAATTTAGGTAGTGTTAAATGTGTATTAGGAACGTCCAAATGTAGCTTGCTAAGTAATTATAATTGCCAGTTCTTGCGAACATTTAACAAGCACCTGCGGCCATTATTATCAACATAACAGGATGCAAAATAGGTGCTGCATGCATAATTACTCTTCATTCTTTCTACCAACCATCTAAGGAGACCTGATAAATATAGACATAAATAAGTCAAATAATATTCATGTACACTAAAATAGACTGGAATAAATTAATACGAAACGCAAACAGACATTTTTTATTCAAACAAAATCCTTAAAAAAATTAAAATCCTTAATACGGGCGAGTTTATTGAATTTCTTCGCTTTACTTAGTGAATTTATAGAGCCTTTCAACCAGACAATGCACACGTACAATACCTATTTATCCATAGCCACGCGTAACCTGCAATTTGAACAAAAAAACGGCGATCTATTTCTTTTACTACCATTATAAAACGAACGTGCTCACAAAAACTAGTGGCCTGATCTAAATCGGAATTCTCAAGGGTCGGTATGAAAAAAAAATAACAGAAAGAGACAGGAGAAATCAGAATTTTTTGTTCGTCTGTCTTTCACATAACTTTCCCCGGAACACAATGGGATCAGGTAGGCGGAGGCCAAAAGGACCTTCGTAACGTACCCCGATCGTGAGATAGTGACATTTTATATATTCGAGGTCATGATACGATTGATTTTTTCTGACGTTTAATGGTATAGCAAGAAGTTTTATTTAAATGTTTGACAAATTACTTTGGTTTCTAATTTTGTGGATAATTTGGTTGGATAGTTTTTTGTTGATGAAATATAGATATTTTGTATCCTTGTGTATAATTCTAGAATTTGGAAAATTATGTGTTATAAAATTATTGAAATTATATACATACATACATATGCTCACGCCTTTTTCCCGTCGGCGTAGGCAGAGACAAAAGATCGCCACTTGCTTCTATCCTTGCAAACCTCACGCGCTTCCTCTACATTCATTACTCTTTTCATACATGCTCGCCCTTTGCCGGTTGAAATTATATATATTCATTATTTTCATCGTCGGCATACTACGGCAATAATTCTAATGAGTCTAAACGTTAAAATTCACCAAATGCCTGCTGCCTTCCTGCCAACCTTATTCGGCTTACTGCATCAAATGAGTAACTTTTTTACTCACCAAATACATTAATTAAAATAAGATCTTTTTCTTCACGAACTTTTTCAACACTGAGTACCTATAAACCAAGAATAAAATTATGCAAATACTTCAAGTGCCGACACTAATAGGTCAAAGCAAAGTTTACAAAATCGTCCCTTATCAACACGGCCCTGATACGACGACCTTCGCACATTCTATTAATATTTGAGTACTCTGTTTGTACGATTGTGTGAATAGTCACACTTTGTAAAATATAGTATGTTTTCGATAGTTCCAGCAATACTTTTAGTACCTTAAACACCGTTTGTTGCAAGTAAATATATCACTGTACAATTCCCATCTGCTACTTGCGCAGATTTTGCGTTATTTCAATTGCCTAAAACCATTCGATTTTAGCATGATTCTACTTGCCGTTCGTAACAGATCTTCAAAGTTAAGTAATGTTTACAGAGGTCACAACTAGGATGGGTTTCCTCTTGGGTACCATTTACATGAGAGCGTTACCGTTCTTCGCAGGGCACGTAAAGTCGTAAGTTCCGGTTCTTACCTCAGGTCCAGAATAGTTAGGCCTCATCGAAAACCTTTAGGCGGTCTATTAACTCCGTGACCTGCTTTCAAAGTCAAAGTCAAAATGATTTATTCATTTAGGCCACAAAGTGACGCTTATGAACGTCAAAAATTTAAGTTAATTACTACATGATTCTATATTTACATTTACTGCCACGGTCGCAATTCAATAGGTAGAACCACGAGAAAAAACGGGCAATAAAACTCGTGGCCACTCTTTTTAACTACTAGAATAATGGTTTTACATGTTATCTTAGTAAGGAGCTGCAACTGTTTCACATTGTGAGTTATCTACTAATGCAAAATTTAATAGTTATTGATATCATACTCAAGCAATAAATTATGTTCATTTGGCACTGGGTGCTTTAGCCACACACTGACACGAAAAAAGGTTAGTTATTTCTTAAATAATACAAAACAGCATTAATCCGTAAACCTATATCACAGTTAGAAAGTCAGTCTGTTAAGCGCTGATAAAAAAAATTGTAACGTTGTTGTGTAATTTTTCGCAAATATTGTGCGGTGAAATGGAACTAATTTCATGAAATATTTCACGATGAAATTTTAACAATCTGTTTCTTCATTCTCTTTTGGACATGGCCTGAATTCGGACTGACGGGCTTCTTTAAGACAATAACGGTGGAATAAATCAGTGCATTCAAATAGGAATAATGCAGTAGTTTATTTAGTTTATAAATTTTGTAGGCTATATGCCTCGTAAATTGCAGGGTAGTGTATTGATTTCAGGATATCACTTGCCGTTTTCTTTTAAAACCGAAAGAAGAAGAACCTCAATATTCTTTTAAACAATGTTGTCTTCTCGTTTACGAGTGTTATCCAGTCAATAGAATTAATAACAATAGCAAATTATGACGAATAAATCAAATCATTTATTGCAGAACTAAGTGTACATACATTATAACGGTATACTATGGCAAGTCCTTAAGACTTAGAGCCCTTTACAAGCATACTAAAAGTGTGCCAGAAAACGACCTCATTCAAAATTTTTAATACTTTAAGCTTAGCTCTTACTATATCGACGGATAAGCATGGATCATTTCCCTCAACAATATCGCCATACTTAGCAGACCTTACGAATACTTGCCACACAAAATTGCATCAAACATCACGTTCAGATAACATTCATGTTATGAAAATACACGATGAAACGAAAGTAAGAACGGTTCACTCTATGACGAAATTTTAACTGGCAACATGTGAAAGGGGATATCGTATCAAATTGATAATCCTACCTCTCTTCAGTCGTTTCCGTCGGTGCTGAGGATCGTGACTCCTTCTAACTCTGTCAACTAGCTGTCTCCATCGGTTGCGATCCGATGCTTGAAATTGATAATCCTACATTGCCTTTTTATATCATAATATCCAGGCAATAAATAAAAGTGCAATTCCGATTCAAGTAATGAGGGTTTCGTGTAACATATTATGTAAAATGTTAGACCATACATAGGTATATACCGTGGTAGAGTTTAGACTATTCTACTAACAAAAATATGTTTGTTGTCACATATAGAGCATACTTCTCTTTTGAAATGTCTAGCCACTTTTATATATGCATGGCATATGGATAAATAAATAATCCTATATAAGATCGAATGTGCTTCAAGGTGCAGAACCCTCATAAAGAATAAAGTGAAATCCCTCAATGTCAAACAAAAACGAGATACAATAAAATAAAAGAAGCATCCAGATGTATCAAGAAACAAAACATCAAATGAGATTTATTTATATTATGGCTAAATTCAAATAACAGCCATTAACATAAATATAATTAACTCTTAAAAGATAAAACAACTTAGTCAATAAAAATAACACAAAAAATATATTTATAACACCCAAAATATAAATGTGCAACATAAATTAGCTAGAACAGCGTGGACCTAGAAGATGTGCGATGATTCACACGGTGGTCGTAATCTTTATAATCATAGTTGGAGCTGTGACCCAAATCCGTGCAACCGCCGAGTACTTTCATTGTGAACGCTAAACTACTCTCACACTCACATAAAAACACCAACACAATCGTAAAACAACACTGTTACAACGTAAAACTCACCAACACTAACAACATCACTACACACACAAATCCAATAAACATAGCCAATACACATACACTTACCAACACACACAAAATCTATGTCTAGATGGACGTATGCGTGAAAGACATTTGCATATATAATGAATTAGGTATATCAGGGCAAAGGAATTCTGTTTTGCTTAATTTCGAGTTCATTGCATATATAACGGTATTATTATATACAGGACTTATCACAGAACATAGCGCACACATACAAAGTGAATAGACAACACAAGTAGAACTGGTGTTAGTGTAAAGTACACTGCAAATGTACGACAGTGGCGTATTGTGCTTCGGCATTAGAGCGAGAAGAGATGCGTATAATGTATCATTTAAGATCTAGGACATCATTCCCGCCTTGTTCTAATTACTCTCAAGAATGTACAATTGATTGATCACAACAGTAGCTAAAGAATTGAAATAAAAAAGAAAGCTTTAAAACGAAACTGTAGGCCAGTAATGAAATGAGTTGATGACAAGGTATGTTAGAAAATTTTGTAGTGAAAGTAAAGACCGTGTAATTGCAGCAAATTGTATAACATCGAGTGTAGTGTCACAATGACGAGAATCATCAAAAGACGATTAGGCAAATAGTAAAATAACCATAACAAGCCAGCAACATTGTCGTAAGGGTTTGTGTAATCCCATTTAGTAACGTTTTGCTAACCATCTCAACGTTTTAACTGTTATACTTAAGATTTCATCTCGTTACAAATTTTGTACCTTTGCAATTTTGAAGTGGAACTAACTCGTACACATTGCGATAACTCGGACATATTTCGCCTGCCTACTTTGGTGAGTTATCTGAAATTTTATGTTACTTAATTTGAAATTACTCTCAAGACGACCGGTTAGTGTAGCGGGAGTGTAAGCGACTGCTACGCCGAAGGTCGCGGGTTCGATTCCCGCTCAAGTCAAACATTTGTGTGCATGAACATGGATGTTTGTCTTGGTCTGGGTGTTTCTATGTATAATATGTATGTATTTACAAAAAAAAAATAGTATATATGTATGTTTATCCATTATCTAGTACCCATAGTACAAGCTCTGCTTAGTTTGGGACTAGATGGTGTTGTGTGAATGTGGTAGAATATTATATTATTATTATATTATACGCTTTCTAATTTCTTATATATTACATTTGTCACTGTTGTTTGTGACCTTTTGTATTTTAGATGATCTATAGCACTCAGACGATAGATGAAGCTTAATAAAGATACCGTCATTAAATCAAAATGAAGTCTCTTCTGCATCTCGCAATAGACACCGGAAGCATAGTCAATGAAATTGATTACTTCCAACGATCATTCAAATCAGTGTCATACAGTCATAATCTCTTCACAGGCGGTTGCATAACGTGCGCTGGCGCAGCCGTGACGTAACCGAAACGAGCTCAGCGAAAGTTGCTACGCCAATTTCACTCTCGTACCTATCTTTCTCTTGATGTTCTGTCCTTTGCGCTCACGCAACTGTCGTGTTATTACATCTTTCTCTCACTTCGGAACGTTTATCGTCTTTATCGTTTGCACAACTTTCCGGTATATCGCTCTCTCTGTCTGTAGCTTCTTCACGGTTGGCATGGACCATTTTTTCGGTTTCGCACGCGTTGGAGGCGTTACCTCGACGTAATCAATTGTCTTGTCGATTGTTTGTACTGCGGTAGCGCCTCGAGCGTCACCACATGTTTTTCGTCTGTAAATATATCATTATGTACTATCGATAAATTGTTAATGATCTCAATTACAATTTATTATATATCTTTAAGGTTAGATGTTAAATAGCTCTAGTATTTATTACAACATCTTTTATATTGAATTAGTATTCTAATATCAATGTTTGTTAAATGATTTATGTGTGTGGAGGCAATAAATTAAGTACGTTAATATAACAAGCGTATTTCCGCATATTTAAAACTGTGATGTTGCCTTGAAATGTGCCCTTACATTCAAATTTCTAATGCGATACACTAAACACAAAAAAACCCATCCGCCATCTTTGATCACGAAATAGATGGTATTTTTGAATTCCCCATTCCTTAAAATATCGGACACGAAACCCATATCGACTTTAAAAAGAAATCCCGTCCGCCATCTTTGATTTCCTATCCGCCATCTTTGATCACGAAATAGATGTTGTATTTGGATTCACCATCCCTTAAATCATCGGAGACGATAACCATATTGATTTTTTAAAACTTTCCCATCCGCAATCTTTGATTTCCCATCCGCCATCTTTGATCACGAAATAGATGTTGGATTTGGATTCCCCATCCCTTTAAATATTGGAGACGATACCCATATTGATTTAAAAAAAAAATCCTATCCGCCATCTTTGATCACGAAATAGATGGTATTTTTGAATTCCCCATTCCTTAAAATATCGGACACGAAACCCATATCGACTTTAAAAAGAAATCCCGTCCGCCATCTTTGATTTCCTATCCGCCATCTTTGATCACGAAATAGATGTTGTATTTGGATTCTCCATCCCTTAAATCATCAGAGACGATTATTTGGATTCTCCATCCCTTAAATCATCAGACGATACCCATATTGATTTGTTAATTTTTTTCCATTCGCCATCTTTGATTTCCCATCCACCATCTTGAATCACGAAACAGATGTTATATTTGGATTCCCCATCCCTTTTAACATTGCAGACGATACAAATATTATTTTTTTTTAATTTTCCTATCCACCATCTTTGATTTCCCATCCGCCATCTTTGATCACGAAATAGATGTTGTATTTCGATTCCCCATCCCTTAAAATATCGAAGGCGATATCCATATTGATTTTTTAAATTTTCTCATCCGCCATCTTTGATTTCCCGTCCGCCATCTTGGATCACTAAATAAATTTCATATTATTAATCAGCGTCCCGAAAATCTCAAAAACGATATCCATATAGATTGTATCCTATTCGTTTAGCCTTTTTTTGCCTTTGACCCAACCCTCTCCCCCTTCTCGTTTGACCATTTTATTATTTTTGTCTGGCCCTTAAAAGTTGTGGCGTAATTTTATATAGCCCTATAATCGGAATAATTGGGCTATCATAGACAATAACAATTTTTAAAATCCGACTGCTAGTTCCTGAGATTAGCCGACATTATCTTTTAGCCTTTTTAGCCTTTTGCCCAGCCCCAAAGGGTCGAAGCGTTATGTTATATAACCTATAGCCTTCCGGAATAACTGGGCTATCGTATACAAAAAGAATTTTTCAGATCCGACTGGTAGTTCCTGAGATTAGCGCGTTCAAACAAACAAACAAACAAACTCTTCCGCTTTATTATATTGGTATAGATAGTATAGATATATATTCGGTGTAATACAAATCTCCTTTATTGGGCGGATACTATATAACTGTAAAAAGTATTTACACATACAAACTACTTAGTACAAAGCAAACTTGGGCCAATATCATAGAGCCAATATGGCGACTGTGATTTGTCTGTCAGAACCATTAGAATTTAACAAAATACTCGACAATTCGAATTTTGCGGATATATCTTGTCGACTCGAAATCTTTATTTTTTAATGTTTTATTATTCAGGTAAGGTTTCGATGTACTCCTTGACGACATTATTAATATAAGAATATCGACAGCTGTGAGAATCTTGAGTTAACAGATAATTGTGACTGTCAATTAATTATAGACAAATAATTTGCAATAAAATAAAATTGCGACTATAATTAAAGATCTAAGCTATCCTATCTCTCAAGTTGGACCAGACTGCTCACGGTGTGCCAATTTAATTTAAAATCGGTTAAGTAGTTTAGGAATCCATCGCGAACAAACATCGTGACAGGAGATTTATATATATTAAGATATTGTGTATGTACTAGCTGTTTCCCGCGGTTTCACCCGCGTCCTGAGGGAACTACTTCGCGTACCCGATTAATTTGTAGCCTAAGTTACTCCTTGGTACATCAGCTATCCGCCAGTGAAAGTCCCGTCAAAATCGGTCCAACAGTTCCAGAGATTAGCGGGAACAAACAGACAGACAGACAAAAATTGTAAAAAATTTCATTTCGGTATATGTACCGTGTATAACCGCTTTTTCCTAAATGCGTATGGTACATCCATATGCATTTAGGAAAAAGCGGTTATTTTAATATTACAAACAGACACACCAATTTTATTTATGTGTATAGATATAGGTTTGAGAATGTTGTCTGTTAGTTTAGCGGTTAATGTCACTGACTGTTAAACCAAAGTTTGTGGTTTCAGTTCCGAAACAAAATAAATATTTATATGATGAACATGATTATATAATCTGTACAATATAATTTGTCTACATTGTATATTTATTTAGAAATATATATGTTTACCACCTTTCTGTTCGGGCTGAGCTTCGATCATTTTTTTTGTTAAATATGACCATGACGGTTATTTAAATTTTTGATAAAATATACCGAAAGATCTCGAATCTAAATCTCGATATCTAAATGTTATTACCGAATAACCATAAATGAAATATCTCAAAGATGGTCGGCCTTTAGACAAAAATTTAAATGCTTCTCCTACCGTCATTAGCAAAGCAGCAGATTAGTTTAAAAACACGGCTTAAGACGATGACATCATATTCTGATGATAGCATCTAAAAGCGGCGGCGATAGCCGAGTGGGTACACCAACAGACTGCCATGCAGAGGGTATCGGGTTCGAATCCACGGCGCGCACCAATGACTTTTCGGAGTTATGTGCGTATTGAATTGTTAATTATCGCTTGTCCCGTGCCTCGGAGAGCACGTTAATCCGTCGGTCCCGGTTGTCATGAAGATCTTTGACAATCGTTACAGGGCGTCAGTACCTTGTAAATAAAACTGACACTAGTCTAAACCATGGAATATCGCTATCCCTTTGGGTTGCGGAGGTCAGACAGGCAGTCGCTCCGTGGAAAAGCTAATATTCAGTCAAATCCGGTAAGACTAGAAAGCGGACCCCAGATTGAAACTGGGATAACGCTAAGAGAAAGAAGACCGCATCTAAAAGCGAATCCCATATTAATTTACAGTAGCTACCTTATAGCGATATGGCAATAAGCTCGCTATCACATTACATCCAATATATTATGTGGGTGTAACTGCCTAACACTGCAAGGAAATGTAATCGCATTGTGAAATATTGAATACTCGTTGACCCAAGCTGGAAGCGCCTGTTAGGTGCTTCTACTTTAAAATATAAAACTTGACGGCCGGTTGGCGTAGCAAGAGTGTAAGTTACTGCTACGTCGAAGGTCGCGGGTTCGATTCCCGCTTAAGTCAAACATTTGTGTGCGTGAACATGGATGTTTGTCTTCTTCTGGGTGTTTCTATGTATAATATGTGTGTATTTACAAAAAATAAAGTACTTATATAATGTATGATTATCCATTATCTATTACCCATAGTACAAGCTCTGCTTAGTTTGGGACTAGATGGTGTTGTGTGAATGTGGTAGAAAATTATAGATATTATAATATACTAGAGGACGCCAGCAGCTACGCCTGCATTTTTTTAAAATTTACCCAATTTGGCCGATCCCGTGGAAATTTTGGGAAATCCCTTCTTAGTGCATCCCTACGGTCCCCAAGGAACATACATGCCAAATTTCAGCTTCCTGCGCCCAATAGTTTCGGCTGTAGCGTGTCTGTCAGTCAGTCAGTAACGCAAGGATTTTATATATTAAGATTAAGATTAGGGATAAGAAACTATGTTATAGAATGCAAACATTGTTTATCGAAAAAGGGTTTGTACACAATAATGTCCTAAAATTTATTGGCGCAAGATATTTGCAGACCATTATTTTAAAAGCATAAACTTTTAAGCTTTCGTATCAATCATTCCAAATTCCTCCATTCCAAAAACATCATCTCTGCTATACATTCTACCAGAAAAAAGTCTCTAAACCACACAAAATTTCGCATAGCGCAGCAAAACAAACGGTAAAGCAAAGGGCGTGTAAGGATCGGATATTTCAATAACTTTGGACCGATCGCCTCCACTGCCTTCAAGGTTGCAACTTGCGGTAGAAAGTAGACCCGCTAACATTCCAGCGACGACGGTTCACAACGCACTTTCGTCCCGCAAGGCTGGCGACTATGATCTTATCATTACCATAAGTTCTTTACCTGATATTGCAGGAAAACTTAAAATAGCAGCACGTACTAATCTACTAATATTATATTGAAGGTCTGGCCAAAAAGCTACCAACTTGGTACAAGCTCGTTCGAAACTGTGGGACAAAGAGGATTGTTCTATCATTGAATAAAGTAAGTACCTAACGGCCAGTTTAAATATTCGATCTATCTTTGGATTTGAAGATTTGAGATATATATTTGATATAAACTCCGATATAGGCAGCGATAGGCGAGTGGATATATCAACAGACTGCCATGCAGAGGGTATCGGATTCGAATCCACGGCGCGCATCAATGTCTTTTCAGAGTTATGTGCGTATTGAATTGTTAATTATCGCTTGTCCCGTGCCTCGGAGAGCACGTTAAGCCGTCGGTCCCGGTTGTCATGAAGATCTTTGACAGTCGTTACAGGGCGTCAGTACCTTCTAAATTAACTGAAACTAGTCTAAACCATGGAATATCGCTATCCCTTCGGGTTGCGGAGGTCAAACAGGCAGTCGCTCTGTGGAAAAGCTAATATTCAGCCAAATCCGGTTAGACTAGAAAGCGGACCCTAGATTGAATCTGGGATAACGCTAAGAGGATGATGATGATATAATATAAGCTCCAGACAAAATATGTCAAACATGTGTCTCAAGTCTCCAAATTCATCGATAGATTGAATATTGACTGCACGGTTGGCGTAATGGTTTAAGCAGCCGCCTCACTCCTCGACACCGCGCCGAGTGTTGTGGGTTCGATTCCTACACGAGACAACACTTTGTGTGATTCATAAATTGTAGCTTAGAGTCTAGGTGTTCATTGTGTCCGTTGCAACGACAACCCAGCCTACTAGACACCTAATGTTTTCTTTCTACAAACAAACAATTCTGTCAAAGCGTTCAGGTATGCGGGGCAAAGGGAGCTACAAAAACGCGTTCTAATTGGCCGGTTCAAATTTGCAGTACGACATAATTCATAAAAAAATGTTCATAATGATTGGTTCAATATGGGATTTCAGTTTTCGTTAAGGGTCTCTTTACACCCTGTATATTATGAAACCGCTGTAAGAAGGCAAATCTTAATATTAAATGGTCACTAAAGATCTAGATCGTTTAGAGAGAAATAAATGTGTAAAACATTAAACTTAAGACTGCCTCCGTGGTCCAGTGGACAGCGTATGCGACTGCTGATCGGAGGTCCCGGGTTCGATTCCCGGGTCGGGCAAAAGTGTTACTGGGTTTTTCCGAATTCTCAGTAGGTAGCAGCACGGAGTCTGGTGATGTGCCCGGTAACGGCAATAGGCTCGCCCCCTATTACGTGGGACCTAAAAATTCATGGCGAAATGTGGGTGTTATATTACACCTCTGCCTACCCCTTCGGAGATTACAGTCGTGAGTCTAGAAAAAAAACTTAAGAGGTAACTAAAGTAAGCCCCTATTTATTTACAGTTTTCTTTTAATTAATAATATGCATAACTCCCAGTAGCTTTTGCCCGAGGCTTTGCCCGTATGTGGGTCGCTCATTAAAGGTAGCCCATGTGTTATTCCGATGTATAAACAGTATTTCTGTAAAATCCCTTTAGTAATTTTTGCGTAACATAGTAACAAACATCCTTACAAACTTTCGCGTTTATAAAATCAATAAGATCAGAGTATCACTGATTCCTTTCCCACACATTTCACATGCCACACACTAAACCAGGCATCATTAATTAATGAATGACGCCACAAAGATTCTGTAGATAATTAAAAAGCCGTGCATAATCTACCGATAAGTTACTGATAAAATTAGAAAGTAGCCATTAGCAAACATAACGAAACTAACTGGCAACTACTGGATTACGTTAGGTGATCTTTCACTTTTGTTTTTATAAAACCAAACTGCCAACTAAGATGTTATGGGCGGTTCCTACCTCAGGTGTTAGTGTAATGAGTAACCTTCTAATACAAATATCGGATACTCAAAATAAAGATACTAAGTTAGTGATGGTGGAGGTACCAACAGACTGCCTTGCAGAGAGAGGAGGTTATTGCTTGTTCCGTGTCTCGGAGAGCATGTTAAGCCGTCGGTCCCGGCTGTCATAAAGATCTATGATAGTTGCTATGAGGAGTCAGTATCCCTAAATAAAAGTTGCTTTATGGTAACGGTAGTATTCTATCAAATTTGGTTGGACTAGTGAGCGGACCCCGTGTTCAGAAGGCACAATGCCTTGGATAATAGCCAGGCAATGGGCAGGGCACATAGCGCGAAGAACCGATGGCCGCTGGGGCAGGCGGGTTCTGCAGTGGCGACCACGTACCGGACGACGCAGCAGGGGTAGTCCTGCCGCAAGGTGGACCGACTATCTGGTTAAGATCGCGGGAAGCGGTTGGATGCGGGCGGCTCACGATCGGTCTGTGTGGAGAACCTTGGGATAGGCCTATGTCCAGCAGTGGTCGTCTCTAGGCTGACATGATGATGAAACCGGGATAACACGACATATTTTCTCAAATTTTAGTGCCTTGGAGAGTAATTACTACTTTTATATATGTGATATTTTATGAAGATGGATATAATGATCTTTGTTACACTTTCACGCAATAATACTTAACAAGTTTTGATCAAAACTTTCCAGTAAAGTACTTTATAAACCGTAGAAACGGTGGTAGATAATATACCTGTATTTTTTATATATTTAAATAGCTGGCAACCTAATTTAGCAAGCAATATAATGAACAAATCCATATAACAACCAAGATTCAAAGTAGAAAATATTGACTACACACCTTCATACTTTTCTATAATAATTAAGTCTGAACCAAGCAAATCTGACACTCTATAAATAACTACAATCTGTAAGTAAAGAAAGCAGGTGCCCTAAGATATTGCTTCATTGCGTGAGCATCAGTTTTTAATTACGCTTAAGAGGCGCTACACATTAAGGCGTATCGGACGATAGTTGCACAATTAATGCTACGGCAAAAATCAATAATTGAACAGATGTTCTTCGTGGGATCACAAAACGAATGACGAGATAAGATGGGAAAATCAGCCTTTATTTTTAAGAGCTGTATAAAAAAATATTAAGCGGTATCTTTGATAAAAACTGAATTGACTAACTAGATGGCGAGTTGAATCCTAAACTATTCGAATAATCTGTTCTCTGTGGTCATCTCTTTGAATCCAAAAGATTTAACTGGATTGGACCCACCAGGAAGTAAGACCAACCCCGACCAAACTGCAGCTAAACGACATTTTGACTCTCTCTCTCTCTCTCGCTGTGGACGAAAATACTATACCATTATATTTTTTGTTCGCAAGGAAACTGTACATTAATATATTTATTTGAATAGAAAAATGCTTAACGAGCACAAACACTTGTATCCTTAAAACCTAAAGATCAGATAAACCCGTATTTTGTTGAACCTTTGAACAAAAATGAACCAAAGCTTATCTAGCTGTCGAGTGACACTTAATCTCCAGAACATTTATACATACACTGGTATAAGTAACAGGACCTTGGCCAACTTACACTAGCAAACTCACTGTGGTTTAATTCTGGTTGCGTTGATGTTGAAAACAGATTGCGTTGTGGGCACACTGTTATTTAAATACAGGAACGTATGTTCCTTCTAAAATTGCGCTTGGTTCCGATATAAGCATTGAGAAATAAAAAGAAGCGGATAAGATTTTTGATTTTTACATGCTTTTCTGAAATAGCGAAATGTCTTGGGCTCATTGCAATTTTTTAAAATTTTTATTGACTATAGCATTTATTAGAAATTAGACGTGGGTGCTTACTTCCATCAATGATGTCCAAAAACGTAGTTGAAAAAGGAAACCAAAAAAAGAAAAATAACACAAAATATATCTCCAATTATGCATTGAATACAGTCTTAACGCCCTTATTCTATCACAGATCTTTTATTTACGTCATGGAAGAAAACCTATAACTCATTTTGATCTACGACACCGCTTTTAAATGTATATAGCCTATCAAATCGACCGACAAATGCTTCGCAATGTGGAGCGCCTTCAATACCAACAGCAGCTTTTTCAACGCGAAAATAACAGCAGGGTTCCTTTAAAATTTATGCGACCAATATTTAAGTTAGAACGCCTAGAAACTAAACGGTGTATATATCATCGAGTACAGCCGTGGGTGAGGTATAGTACAACTGCACCTGTGAAACCTTGCATAGTAAATAGCTTAGGGCCGAATTGCGAAGCTTCGAAGATTGCCAGCCACTCAGATTATCTGATTCGAGGGGATACTCTTTGGCAACCGTTGCGTTATAATATCTTTTGTCTGAGCAAAGTATACATTGTTTTGAATAACCATTTATACGGTAAGTAAAGGCTATGGGAATAGTGTTTAGGAATTTAGATACAGTTGTCTTGGTTTGCATAAGTATATGTTTAAAGTTATGTTTCATCAAGGCATTGTCTAATGTAAGCCTCGATTTTACTGCTTCGTTTAATGTGTAAACAACTAGAGCAAACATGGTTAACTATTGTGGCACGCGTGCCAGTAAGTAATGCGTACAAGCAAATGATATTGACAACTTAATGTATGTGCTTGACGGTCGAATTATTTTATATTTTAATACACTGAATTGGCAATTGCTTAGCAATCAGACCAGACTGTCAATCAATCAGGTGAAAATGGCTTAAAAAGATCGAATTGAGAAAACCGATTGCATTTAAAGAGAAATAAGATATTACATAATAATTTAAAACAACTTGCATTGACAGAGATTTTCAGATATGAAATAAGTTTAAAAACGTTAAGTTTTGATGTAGTATAGTATGTCATTTAGTATTTGTGGGTTACATTATTGGAGAGGCTATATCCAGCAGTGGACTACGGTAGGCTGATGATGATGATGATGATGATTGACACAAGATTCCATGATGGCAAATTATTTTCATAGGTAGTAGAGCCTTGCTGATTTCAGCATGAATGGGCCGACTCGACCGGGGAAGTACTACCCTCTCACAAAAAATCGACGTAAAGTAGTACTGTTGTACTTAAAGTTCGGTCAGTGAGAGTGCCGGAGACCCTATACCCAATTCCTTCTCCCTCATCCCACTCCTCATCCTAGCTCTTTTCCCAACCCCAAGGAGCGGCAACGGACTTGTGACTCCTGTGGTGTTGCTTGTGTCCATGGGCGGCGGTAATTGCTTACCATCAGGCGATCCGTCTGCTCGTTTGCCGCATAGTAATAACTTTAAAAATTGGGCAAGTGCGAGTCGGACACGCGCACGAAGGGTTCCGTACCATCATCTATAAAAGAAAATCACATTTGTTGTATGTACCTATACTTAAATACTTTTTAAATTTCTACCTGTTTATTAAGATCGAGTAACAAATTACTTGAAAATTACGTTTGTTGTATGGGTGCCCCTCTTTATTATTTACTTTTTTTAAATTTAATTTAAAAAGGTAATATACAACTTCATATTCTGTGAAAATCAAAAGCATCTACCTGTTACAGTTAGTAATTTTGAGCAAAAAATACGAAAAATACACGTTTTTTGTATGGGATCCCCTCTTAATATTTTATTTTTAGTATTTGTTGTTATAGCGGCAACCGAAATACATAATTTGTGAAAATTTCAGCTTTCTGGCTATCATGGTTTATGAGATACAGCCTGGTGACAGACAGACGGACAGACAGACAGCGGAGGCTTAGTAATAGGGTCCCGTTTTTACCTTTTAGGTACGGAACCATAAAAAGAATCCTGGTGGTTAATCATTTTCATTTAATCAATTTGACTAAGCAAGCTTAAGATTATGCTTTCAGACAAATATGTTATGATTTGATTTGTCGCCCATGTCGTATAAATTTGTATAAAGGTACAGCAACATATAGGTAAAAATATGTTCACTTTAAGATATAAACAAATATTGAGTAATCTTGAGGCGCTTTCAAGTCCCAGATAAAAGTACATAGTAAAGTACAAATAGATAGCTTCTGATAACTTTCTTATCATTATTTTTGTAAGACATATTGGAGATCATTAATGACTTGATTCGACTTGCTGTTTATAGTAGTAGATTATAGACGCGCATCATTATCCTCAATTATTAGTTATCCAAGTTTCAATCTGGGGTCCGCTTACTAGTCTAACCGGAATTGGCAGAATATTAGCTTTTCCACAGAGCGACTGCCTGTCTGACCTCCGCAACCCGAAGGGATAGCGATATTCCATGGTTTAGGCGAGTGCCAGTTTATTTAGAAGGTACTGACGCCCTATAACGACTGTCAAAGATCTTCATGACAACCGAGACCGACGGCTTAACGTGCTCTCCGAGGCACGGGACAAGCGAAACGCGACAATTCAATACGCACATAACTCCGAAAGGTCATTGGTGCGCGCCGTGGATTCGAATCCGATACCCTTTGCATGGCAGCCTATTGGTATCCCCACTAGGCTATGGCTGCCTTAGATTATAGACTCTACTAACATTCATTGTAATCGGATTTGGCATGCCGCAGATTATTTTTACACACAGTTCATAGTTCTACCTACATCAGAAAATATTTTTTTATAACATACGAGAAAATATACAGACAGAACGTCTGATAGTAACCGCACAGCCTGCTACGCCACTCACTAGAGCGTTGACGACCTCAGTGGGAAAAGGAATAAGAGGAGGGGTGGGATGACGGAGAAATAAAATAGGATAGGGTTTCCACAACAGTCACTCACCAAACGAATCAGAACAGTATAAATAGAAACTGTTACAAACGTCGATATTCCATAACTCTCTCATAGAATGTCGACTTACTTCCCTGGTTGAGCTGACACATTCATGTCGATATCAGCAAAACTCTACTACCTGTTAAAATTTTCTCACATTTAAATACTAAAAAGCGAAACAAGTAAAAGTATACATGTATTACTTAAACAAGTGAGACCAGTGATATCGGCTTTCTCTATCAATTATGAATTAACTGTGGGTTGGACTGCCTCCGTGGTCTAGTGGATAGCGTATGCGGCTGCTGATCGGAGGTCCCGGGTTCGATTCCCGGGTCAGGCAATAGTGTTACTGAGTTTTTCTGAATTCTCAGTAGCAGCAGGGAGTCTGGTGATGTGCCCGGTAACGGCAATAGGCTCGCCGCCTATTACGTGGGACCTAAGATTCGTGGCGAAATGTGGGTGTAATATTACACCCCTGCCTACCCCTTCGGGGATACAGGCGTGAGTCTATAAAAAAGTTATATATATTTATTACATAAACGAGTGAGCAGCGATATCGGCTTTCTCTATCAATTATGAATTAACTGTGGGTGTATGTCATTGGGGCTATAAGGCCAACGCATAATCACTTAAAATAAAAACTTTCGTCCGCAGTTAATGTCAGCTACTGTTGTTGCGTATTCATTTTGGATGGGTTGATTAATTTTGTAGCATTTTCCTGTCTGTAGCTAACTTCTTCTTGTCTATGTTTCAGCAAAATAGATACCTATTTATTTCCTTTTTAAAAAGATATCATGTGAACTCGGAATAATTCTTGTTTAACAACACACTATACACGATAAAAACCTTCCTTTATCTGAGCTGTAAAAATGTGATACAGAAACAGAGTGATGAGGAAACAAACCTGAGAAAGACAAACAGACTTTTCATCCTCTCTGTCTATATGAACGCGATAAACTTAAACTACCGAACAGATTTTCATACACATAACATAACTTCACGCCTTTTATCCCTGACGGGGTAGGCAGAGG
This sequence comes from Euclidia mi, assembly GCA_944739405.2. Classification (NCBI taxonomy): domain Eukaryota; kingdom Metazoa; phylum Arthropoda; class Insecta; order Lepidoptera; family Erebidae; genus Euclidia; species Euclidia mi. Next base: position 87,512,445 of record OX123189.2, on the reverse strand, counting down.
TGTATTTCACACCCACACTTCGCCAGTTATGTTTCGGTCCCAATTTAATAGGGGGCGGACCTATTGCCATCTACCGGGCGAATTGTTAAGCGAGCGATAATTAACATTTTAATACACACATAACTTCGAAAAGTCAGAGGTGTGTGCCCGGGGTAACTGGGGATCGAACCCGAGACCATCGTCTCGGCGCGGCAGTCCGTTACATACACCACTGGGCTATCGCCGCTGCTGCTGCTGGTTTTCATACAGTTTTCACCAATTGACAGTGTGCTTCCTGAGGAACGTTTGGATGGCGGAACCGCGGGCGAATTCTAGTTTTTACTAAAGGAAATAAGTTCTTGTGTACATACATATACATAGTCTTACGCCTATAAACCCGAAGAGGCAGGCAGAAGTGTATTTCTACACCCACTTTTCGCCAGATATACTTTAGACCCACGTAATAAGGGGCGAACCTATTGCCGTACCGGGCACATTTCCAGACTCCGTGCTGCTACTGAGAATTTCGTGACAGAAAAACCCAATAACACTGCCCGACCCAGGAATCGAACCCGGGACCTCCGGATCCCACGCGCACATTTATGCCGCGAGACCAACGAGGCAGTCGTATAGGGTTTGATGTCGAGTGTTCCGTCTCTACGCAAAGATGGTATTTGCATCGTGTTATCCCTTAGTCGCCTCTTACGACACCCACGGGAAGATAGGGGGTGGTGACACTTGTATTCTATGCCGTCAACCACACGGCAAAGTTCTTGTGTGTACTGTGATAAGGCCCAAAATCTGTATGGTTTCATTTATGGCAACATCCGATATTTCTCCACACCTCTTGTTAGTTTTGTACGAATCGTTCCGAGAAAGATATGTCTTAACATTTCCTTTAGGTGTCGTAACATCAGTGACTAATTAGTGGTTTTACGTAGTACGTAGGTAGAACACACACGTACACACACACACAAACTCTTTTTTAATCAGCAACGAAATATAATTGTTCATGTACACACATTTCCTTTTTTTTAATGCTGACTTTACAAGTATTCAATCGGACGCCAAGTATACCCAGACTGGAAATAACAATTTGTAGCACATACATAAAGTGTTGTCTCGTCTGGGGATCGAACCTACACAGTCAGAGCTGTTCTAAACGGCGAGTTGACTGCTTAAACCACTAAGCCATGCGTACATGCAGCCATTAACTTACGCATATGAGAGTATATCATCATCATCAGCCCTATATACTATCCCACTGCTGGGCACGGGCCTCTTCTCACAATGAAAAGGGTTAGGCCATAGTCCAACACACTGGCCAAGTGTGGATTGGCAGACTTCACATGTCTTTCGAGAACATTATGAAGAACTCTCAGACATTCAGGTTTCCTCACGATGTCTTCCTTCACCGTTAAGGAAGCGATAATTAACAATTTAATACGCACGTAACTTCGAAAAGTCCTTGGTGCGTGCCGTGGATTCGAACCCGAGACCCTCTGCGTAGCAGTCTGTCGGTCTCTCCACTCGGCTATCGCTGCTTATTATGAGAGTATAACGACGAATAATAAAATAAATGGACTTTCTTCAAGTTTGACATCTCAGCTTGCAGTCCTGCATCGCGTCATGGTCATTGTGCCAACATTACCATACCTTCATAAATTATTCATTAATCTGAAATATAGAACTTTTTTACTGTATACGAATATATACTTTTGACGGTATTTAAAAACTAGAATACTAAACCTTCGTATTTAGTAATATTCGAACGCATTTAACTGCACGTACCTAATGACAATAAATCCAAGATTTAGATCGATATTACCAGATCTATGTTGTTAATTAAGAGATCCAAATATTTTGCTTAATGGAGCCAGACAAATTTGAACTCTAACATCGTGGAAATACGGTCTAAATAACTTTGAACTGTAAAGATTTATTTACAGAAACGTAGGTCAGTAATAAGGTTTAATTGGATGATTTAATCATCTTAAATCTTTATTATTTGTTTATTTATTGTTCAATAAAGCACAAATTATTTATATTCAATATCATCAGCCTGCTTAAGTCTAGTGCTGGAAATAGCTCTCCACTGAGCTTGATATACAGTTCTTCGTGTCCAGCCGATGCCAGCCACTTTTCGTATAACTATCGTCTCTATCGCCACCTAGCTGGAGGTACTCCTACGTTACTTTTGCCAAGATATGGTCTCCACTCCACAGAATACGTCTACCCCAACGGTTGTCGGTTCTGCGTCAAATGTAATTACATACCTAATGACGAGTAATAAGAAAAAATCGGTTTGAGCGAATGTCCTTTTGATGTTGCTTAAGCCTCAAACCTATTGGATATTTACATATTATATTCATCTTCGTTGTACTAAGTGAAGCGCAGTAAGCTGCTTGGGAGACTTGAAAATGTAACACTAACGTTGATTATACTCATGACAGCAGATTGTTTGTTGTTTTGTTTTTCGTGTGAGTGTGTGGCCAACTCTGGTGTCGGAGTTTTCAGACCGCCCAAAGGCCTCCGACGTGGCCTAACGAACCTTATCCTTAGACAAGAACCGGGACCGACAGCTTTACGTTCCCTCCGAAGCACGGTAGCGCTCAGATGTAAATACCACACACGGTCACCCAGCGGATTAAAGATATAAGTACATTGTGCGTTCTATTCTTTTTTTCTATTGCCCTGCAACCATATCAGAGCAGAGCAAATATTTAGTTACGCCACACATGTGCAATTTGAATAAGTCACCTCTAATGACTCACCGGGCGGCACGACCTTTCCTTCTTATTTTAGATCTTAAATAACCAACGGAAGTACCTAATCAGGATTTTTGGGCACCCTTTTTGGCAATTTCGCTTTGACTTTTTTTACTTCGAAGTTGGGAATTCCGTAAAGGATTTGGGATTTTAGTTTTAAAGGTCACTGTGTTACTTTAGGATGATCTGGTAGCATAATAATGAGTGTAGATGGCACCAAATTATAGACATGGTTGTATTTGGGTGTGTAATTTTCTGCGGGACGGTCCTTATAATTTTGTTTACACATCTAAAAGCAGGCAGTTGGCAATGGGAGGATGGTGGTGTTGGTGTTGGTGCAAATTCAAAACAAGGGTAAATTTCTCGTTGGCCACACTTAGAAAGGCTTATGTTATGCTCTAATTGTGAAAAAATTGCGTTGATCCCTGGCTCTGACAGCGTATCGCTATTAAGGAAATGACAGCACGCGACATTGGTAGAAAAACAACACCAGGTTCTTTGACAGTCTTTTATAGGGTGAATGAATTCTTGAACAGACCAGTGGTAGGTAATGTATACGACTCGGTTACGGGGATCTTGTACTTTTTTTTGTAGAAATGACCAATAGAAGCTTGAAGTCAGATTGTTGACTATGTTACACCCTCGAGAATTGGAACTCACATTTGACCATGATCTTTTATTCTTCAGAAGTGTTGAACCCGCTCTCAATCTCTATGCGGTCATTTCGGCTTTTTCGATGATAGAGAGCAAGTTTGTTCTCACACTTTTGTATTATAATATTGCCAGCGCACTTGGCTGACGTCAATGAAGAAAAAACCATGGCCAAAAACCCGTTTGGAGTAATGCACTGTCGGATGGAAAATTTATATAATTCTAGGAAATTTTCTTTACTTTAGGATTTTTTTCTCAATTTATACAAAATTATTCGTAGACTTTTGCTTCAAAAACATAATCAAATAATTTGCATTAATATTCAGTGAACTACTGTGTACATTATGACCTCTTGTATATTATTAATTTAATCGTGAGTCAAATCACAGAACTACTGAATAGAGCATTAGTCATTTATTTAATTAGCATTTAATCGTCTAAATGGTAGATCGTTGCTTGTTTCATCATAAATAAGTCAGCTTGTCTGGAATACAACCATCTTCTCATGAAATATTCACTTAAAGGTAATTTTAATCTTACTCTTACCCTTTATATATTTAATACATTTATTTGGAGTGCTGTGCAAGGCATTTTTAGCAGAAAATGAAATACATAAAAAAGTTTACATGAAAAAAATAAATGATTTTTTTTTCATAATTTCATCTCAAAAAAGCTACGCCCTAAGCGAAATCTTTTCTAGCTACTCTTATTTTTTAAAGTCTTCTTGTCACTATTAATCACCAAGAAAAGCATTTGCCAGTCAGTATACCTACATTTTTGCCGCCTTTAAATAAAATAGTGTCTTGTGACTGATCTTGATAGATCTACACAAAGACGGAAGATAACAAAACTAAGTGTGGTCCAGCAAAATCATAAGTTTATTACGAAGCGTAAATATCCACTCAGAAAGGAAACAAATTTCAACATATCTAAAGTGCGTTCATTCTTACCTGGCAAAAATGGTAAACAAATATGGCGGACAGATAAGTACGTCCGTAAGACTAGTGATGGGCAACATTGCATGAACTAAATCGAGTTTCACTTAAAGTTCATTCAGTGAATGAAATAAATCATATTAGAGATAGAGATTTTAAACTTTTAATGTTTTCGATGAGAGTAGAAATAATGGTATTTTTGTTAATGTAAAAGGTTTTATTTTTTTAAATGTACAAATATTATGTGAGATCGTCAGTGTCGAGAGACGTTGTGGTTTCATTAGAACTTGTTTCTGATGTGACGTTAATTATGAATCTGGAGGTTATTCCATCCGTCGCATCATCAATTAACCCATCGAGCTCCATCATTTTGTCTTCCTGTTTGATAATATGTTCGATGCATTTTTTCCACGATTCAGCATCAATTTTGGCAATGCTCTCTTTTGTTAACTCTTTTATTTCTCCCATCTTAAAAGTTTTATTATTGCGACCAACATGCGATTTTATTTGTGCCCATATTAATTCAATTGGGTTTAGTTCGCAATGATAAGGCGGAAGGCGCAAAACAATAATATTTTTCTTGGCTGCCATTTCATCAACCACTTTTATATTGAAATCTTCTTTTCTGAATTTGTTTATAAGCTGAGCTTTAACTTCTTTTTCGTTATAAGTAATTTGCTTTTGTTGCAGCCAAGCTTGGATATCTGCCTTCCGCCAACTCATGTTTGGTACTTTTTCGACATGCCTTGAGTGGTATGGTGCATTGTCTAAAACGATGAAAATAGAATAGTAGAATACCCGAAATGTATGACACCAAACGGAGCAACAAGACGAATGCCGCTATTTTGACTCTTTTCATTATTGTTGCACTCAGTGTTGCCAATTAATAAGGATTTTACAACAATAATGCCAAAAGCATATTTATTGACTTACATACATACATACATAGACTCACGCCTGTTTCCCGGAGGGGTAGGCAGAGACTACGGAACGCCATTTGCAACGATCCAGACATATCTCTCTTGCTTCATTCACTCCCATCAGATTCCTCATGATTTATTGACTTATCGGTTTTAATTCACATTGTCTGCAGTGAAAAATCTTTTAATTGAGGCCCTTATGAAGATTAACCTCAGTTTAGTTAATGAAATAATTTTACTTGTTTTAAATTGTCTTTCGGTATATATACCACGTACCTTTGTTTGGAGTAACCGATATTTCGGCACTGTTGCAAGCACCATGTTCACGGATGTACTGAGGGTATTGAGGGTGGATGAATGTTACGAGCAAATATAACGGTCTACCCGCTTTCTTACTCCCTTTTTGCGTTCAACACCACTAGCACTGTTATCACTATCGCACTGTACCCGATCACGACATACTACACTCACTACGTCAGCTCGCGGTTTGATTTTGTTCTTTTCACGGGTTTTACATAGACGTACCACTGGATGCCAGATACTCGACAGTTGAAACCCATCCTCTCTATTGAAATTCTTGAACTTTTTAATTTTAATAGCCTCCCTTACCATTCGAGGTATGTAGTGGCGTTCTGTCGAAAGCACCTGAGGGTTATGTAACTCAATCCAGTGGTCGGTACCCGAGTCTAAGAGGTGTTGAGCTATGGCCGACTTGTGTGGTTCTTGGACTTCTTGGTGAAAATAATTTTATATGGATCTGAATGTTTTTTACGTTTACTATAAACGGATAACAATATATTAATACTTTTTCTATAATCATTCCATTTTATCATTCACTTCATCCCATCTCTACAGTCAAATGTCATATTGACAAGACATCGTAATAATCTGTGGTTTAAAGTGTCATCACAATTATTTGTCATTTGATTTTCTTTAAATAAATATGTTTTAACATGGAAATATTAAGCTATTTTAGGTGGAAAATAATGTGTTGGTATTTGAACAACATTGTAATAAAATTGTAATAAAATTCTTGCGTTACTGACTGACTGTCAGATGACAGCTTAAATTACTGACAACGAAATTCAATATTCGAACGATAGATAGATCTGTTACATTTTAGATTCGTTGTTGACATAAGCTCCATACAAAATATGTCAAACACGAATTTCGAATCTCAAAATCCATGTGTAGATCGAATATTGAAAATGGCCGTAAGTGCAAGAAGCTGAACTTTGGCATGTGTGTTCCTTGGGATCGTTACGTAAGGGTGCACTAAGAGAGGATTTTCCGCAATTCCCACGGGTTGGGTAAAAATTTGCGGGCAGGAATGCTCTAGTTCTATTTTAAAAACGTGCTTAGAGCGAAAGGAACGATTAATATAAAGTTCGTAGCAAATTGACATACCTACTGCATGATTATATATAAACTCATACAAATTAGGCGCAATTCTACTCCTACGGTACAGTGAAAGTAAAAACAAAGTTTATGTTGTATTAAATGAAAGCTGGTGACTTATTTACTTTAACGGAAGAAGTGGCAAATATTTGAGAAGACATAATAAAATAATTGACGTTGACTGTCCAAATACAATAATATTAATGTTGGTATAGCTACGGCCACTTATTTCAGAACAGAAATGTTTAAAAAGTAAATACTTATTGCGGAGGTACAATATCGCCAAGAACAGCTTTTTTTTTTCTTACACTATAGACTACACTTAGTAGATATTTTTCATCATCAAAATCTTTATTACCTGATTCCAGCTTTAGTCGCCTCTTCCTTATGCTCATCAATGAAACAAATATCCTAGCTGCTGTCAGACAGCGTGTCTCTATATGACGTCACTAAATCAATTCAGTGCATAAAAAAACAAATTCTTCAACAGCATCTCAACCACACACACAAGCGCGCGCGCACACACACACACACACACACACACACACACACACACACACACTTTTTGTAAATTTGGTTTGTAATATTTTTTCTTGATAAGTACATTTGTTTATCTCACATACATTATTTAAGCTTTAGTCAAGTACCTTTGTAAAGGAGAGAGCCTGGAGATTTGTCACACAGGTTTCGAACCTATTACAAACTCCAGCTCTCATTAAGGTTTTGTGAACGCTGTACCTATGATAGAAACATATGATGTACTTACTTACATGCCTTATTGAGAGAAATAAACAATATATTATTATTATTATTAATCTGTCAAGCTGCCAGTGTTTATTGGTCATTAAAATAATAAAGCAATATTCATTCGTAATTCGAAATACACAAAGAAAACTAAAATCATTGATCGCCATATTTGATGTTCAAAAATAGAACAAAGTTGAAATGAATCTGTTTGAAGAACAGAACCAAGTTATTATTTTGTTACGTAGTGACGTCATTTCGCCGAAGAGAATTCTAAATGTCACATTGACAGACATGGAATACGAGATTCTAAAAATGAATAACAGCATGACACATATTTAAAAAGAGGATATTCTTGGGACCCTCAAGAGCAATTCTAGGAAAGCTACAGATAATTTATAATGTTGGACTTTTTCCTCTTTCGAATTATTCACTTTGGCAATGTGATTTTGAGGTGAAATACTTCAAGGTGAAGGTCACAATGACTAAACTTTGTAATGAGCTAATATTTTTTATTTTATGTGGCACGGAAATAATCTGCATTATACAATTTATGAGATACTAGAGGTCGCCCGCAGCTACGCATGCACATTTCTTTTTTTTAATTTAACCGTTTCTACTCGATCCCCTGAGAATTTCGGGAAATCACTTCTTAGTGCACCCTTACGGTCCCCAAGAAATATAAATACATGCCAAATTTCAGCTTCCTGCGCCTAATAGTTTAGGCTGTAGCTTGTCTGTCAGTCAGTCAGTAACGTAAGGATTTTATAATTATATTAAGATAATAACTGCCTCATTTTCTCGCGGCGCGTAACGCAAGAATTTTATATATACAGATGATGGTAAAAATGACTAAATATATTCTCATTAGATGCAAAAGGCATTACGTGTTCAACGGTGAAGGAAAACATTGCAAGGATATCGAGGATGTTGTTTGTGAAGGCATGAGTTTTCCATAATGTGTTCGAAAGACATGTGAAGTTTGCCAACCCACACTTGGCCAGGGTGGTGGAAAATGGTTTTACACTTCTCCTGTATCCGTTTCCAATGTTTATGTGTTCGAAAGACATGTGAAGTTTGCCAACCCACACTTGGCCAGGGTGGTGGAAAATGGTTTTACACTTCTCCTGTATCCGTTTCCAATGTTTATGTGTTCGAAAGACATGTGAAGTTTGCCAACCCACACTTGGCCAGGGTGGTGGAAAATGGTTTTACACTTGTCCTGTATCCGTTTTCAATGTTTATGTGTTCGAAAGACATGTGAAGTTTGCCAACCCACACTTGGCCAGGGTGGTGGAAAATGGTTTTACACTTCTCCTGTATCCGTTTCCAATGTTTATGTGTTCGAAAGACATGTGAAGTTTGCCAACCCACACTTGGCCAGGGTGGTGGAAAATGGTTTTACACTTCTCCTGTATCCGTTTCCAATGTTTATGTGTTCGAAAGACATGTGAAGTTTGCCAACCCACACTTGGCCAGGGTGGTGGAAAATGGTTTTACACTTGTCCTGTATCCGTTTCCAATGTTTATGTGTTCGAAAGACATGTGAAGTTTGCCAACCCACACTTGGCCAGGGTGGTGGAAAATGGTTTTACACTTCTCCTGTATCCGTTTCCAATGTTTTATCTATCGATGGCTTTGGCTGCTAGAGACAGATATTTGAGATAAGCTCCATACAAAATAATTATGTAACTTTGGAAACGGGCATCAGTGACAACAGGCCCATGTCCTGCTGTGGGACAGTTTAGATATATTTTATGGTGACTTATTGTCAAGTAGTAAATGATTATAATTAATTTTGAATTACTTATACTTTTTTATGTTTTTTTTTTTTGTTTTTTTTTTTTGTTTTTTCGTGTGAGTATGTGGCCAACTCTAGTGTTGGAGTTTTCAGACCGCCCGAAGGCCTCCGACATGGCCTAACGATCCTTATGCTTAGACAAGAACCGGGACCGACAGCTTTACGTGCCCTCCGGAGCACGGTAGCGCTCAGATGTAAATGCCACACACGGTCACCCATCCAAGTGGTGACCTGTGCAAGCGTTGCTTAACTTTGTCGATCTGTTACGAACGGCAAGTCAAGTCTCGCTATGAGCGCTACAAACTTATGCTTAATTACTTACAACACCCGCGGAATAAAATGGGGTACTTACATTTTGTGTCCGTAATCAGCATCGGTATAATATTCCCATAACGACTGTCAACGATCTGCATGATCGGCAACCGCGACTGAAGGCTTTTTAGGTATTTTCTCAGGCTCGAGGCAATAGCTTAAATACACACATATTTTCGGAGAGGCGGTCACTGGTGCGCCATTGATTTCAATCTGTAGTTTATCAACTACTTAGAACTTAGACTGCCTCGTAGGTCTCACGGTATAAATGTGCGCGTGGGATTGGGAGGTCTCGGGTTTGATTCCCGGGTCGGGCAAAGTGTTATTGGGTTTGTCCGTTAGGAAATTCTCAGTAGCAGCACGGAGTCTGGTAATGTGCCCGGTACGGCAATAGGCTCGCCCCCTATTACGTGGGACCTAAAAAATTCATGGCGAAATGTGGGTGTAATATTACTCCTCTGCCTACCCCTTCGGGAATACAGGCGTGAGTCTATAAAAAAAATAGAACTTAGAATCTATGTAGGTAAGTATAAGTCCTAAAACTTAACTTATATTAAGGCATGCTATTTTGAATTTAATTTATGAGATTATATTATGCTTCAAGGAAACAATAAAAATATAATGGAGTTTAGAAATTACATTTATAATACATATATAATAAATAGTCTGAATGTCATTCGATATTATAATATCAACGGAAATCCTTCTAAAATGTTTTATGTGACGTGAAGTAGTATTAATTAAATCGAATAGTTCCTACGCACGATGATTTATTTGCCAAGAATAATTTGCAATCAAATATTAAAACATAGCTTATTTAAAATACCTAGACATTTTTTATTGTTATAGTTAACAATCGTTCTCGCGGCATAAATGTGCGCGTGGGATTGGGAGGTCTCCGGTTCGCTTCCCGGCTCGGGCAAAGTGTTATTGGGTTTTTCCGTTAGGAAATTCTCAGTAGCAGCACAGAGTCTGGTAATGTGCTCAGTACGGCAATAGGATCGCCTCCTATTACGTGGGACCTAAAAATTCATGGCGAAATGTTGATGTAATATATTACACCTCTGCCTACCTCTTCGGAGATACAGGCGTGAGTCTATAAATAAAAAAAAAACAAAATAATAGTTAACAAAAGGGCCTGTACCACCTGACGATAAGTGTTACCCTTGTTTTTAGGCGTAAGGTGACGTCCACAGTACGGTTTTACTACGGTTTCACCTCGTTACGGTGAAATTGCCGCGCCGTAGTACAACATACGGTGAATCGCCGGCAAAGTGACGGCTAGGTGCGGGTTTCACCTAGCCGTCACGGCGTTTCCCTAGCGTGCTCTCGGCGTTCACACTTTAGTACAAATTTAGCGCCGGGTGCACGCTCGAGGAACACACCAAATGTGAGAGCCTTAGTTCTTCTTCCCATTAATTAATTCCGATACTCAAATTGCTCTTAATTGGAAGTCGCTAATTGTTTTTTTTATTAAAACGTTGACCAGGTTATTCTGATTGCGTTCCAGTCGACTTGATTATGTTCTTTTAAGCTATGTATATCTACAGTACGCCCATATCATCCATTGTACTAACTTTTTACTCTTTTCCTAGATTATGGAGTATTGCCTACTTTACATCGCACCTGAGTTATTATATTCACCTAAATATGGTAACATCGTTCTTTCAATTTCAGTGGCCAATTTATAATATAAATTTGCATTCCAACTTTAATGCAGATTTCAATATAGTCCAATTTCAATGTTCATTACATTTGCATTCCTACTAAGGCTGTGCCATACTTTATAATAGATATTTGTTTTGGAAGCTTTTTAAAATTTGGAAAATACGTTTTTTTGCAAAGAATAAAAAAGGTAATGATAATTGCCCATGTATATATTGACGGCACGCCACTGAGCTCGCCACTGGAGAGGCCTATATCCAGCGGTGGACTATAGCAGGTTGATGATGATAATGATGTATACAGAATGATTGGTAATTGGACCAGTTCCTTGAAGGAGGACATTTATTTTAATAAAGTCATTTTAATTTTCAGAAAATCATCCAGAAATATAAAGGTTCATCAGTTTCGACCCTTTATGTCTAAAATCTTGATATATTTTAACCAATTTTATATTTAAAACAATTGCTGGAAGGTTACCAAGCTTTCCAAAACGTAACAATTTAGAACCTAAAAGTCAATACTTTTTTTTAATTTCGATTTTTTTTGTTGACATGGTGGAAAATTTCAAAAAAATCTTTAATGCTCGATATCTCAGAAACCGTTAGTTTTGGACGCCTAGTTGACGGGGGTAAAATTGTTGCAAGTTACCTCAAATATAACCTCTTTCAAGGAACTGATTGAACTACCAATCATCCTGTTTAATCTATATCACTGCTGGGTAAGGGTCTTTTCACATTACGAGAAGTATAGTATATATATACATAGTGGCCAAGTGCGTGTTGGCACACTATACTTGTCTTTCGAAATCGTCGTTGAAAACTCTTTGACACACCTTACTAGCTTTCGCCCACGGCTTCGCCAGCATAATATTTTAATAAAGAGTGGTCTATGTACTTCCCCGGGTTTCACACTATCCATGTCAAATTTCATCACAAACGGCTGTGTAGATTAGCCATGTAGCATACATATAAACAGATAATACTGAAAAATAACTTTAGTTTTCATAATCGTTGAACTTCTGGTATAGATTAGTATGTAGGTATATTATTGAAGTTATGATTATTAGGGTGCATAGGGTTCCCACCAAGAACTTAGGGTCCCAAGCCAACCTCACCTGCAAGTGGTGCACCTGCCGATCAACGGACGAGGCTCTGGCAAACAAAATGTCCCAATAAGCGGCAATAGGCTCGCCACCTATTACGTGGGATCAAAACACTGGCGAAAAGTGGGCGTTTAATATGCCTCTGCCTACCCCTTCGGGGTAACAGGCGTGAGTGTATGTATGTATGTATGAAGAGCTTATATACCTTCTGAATATGACAGTAGCAAAAAAAAAAACTGAATGCATTAGGTACCACAAAGTACATATCAGACAATCAGACCGTCCCTCCGCCTCGCTGCTGTGCACTAACTCATAGAAAGCGTATTTAATGACGCTGCGCTAAGGTCAAATATATCGTGATAACTTTTAACTATTCGTCCAAAAAAAAAGGTAACAGACAAAGTTAATCTACATTAAATACTTAATGCCATAAATCTATCAATTTTGAAAACAATTTGTTAACTACTATTAATGAGCATTGTAAAAACATGTATCTTTTTTGATGTTATACTGTTTTATAAATGATGTTTAGTTGGTGCCACGAGAAGATATACTTTTTGTAAACACACATTCAGGACTTTACAACCTTTTGCAAACACCTGTGTTTAGACAGTTTTAGATTTTATACTTTTTGAACAGTCTTTTTTTTTTCAATGCCACTATGTTTTCAAATTAATATTGTTAAATTTTACGGAAATAAAAGTATTTGATTTTTATTTAATTTTTTTATTTTATTAAGAAGGAACAACAAACAGCAACACTATAAAAATTTACATAGATGATGAACATTTCTTAATAATAACAATAGTGAAGCCCACAGCGCTGTTCACAGATTAACAATAAAATTAAGGTTAGCGCGATTTTGTGTTTGAAGGGTCGAATGTTCATAAATTTGCCGATTTATTTGTCGTTTTACACGTAATTTATTCTGTTAATTAAGGAAAAATAGGGTACCATTTATGTTAATGATAGAGTACATGTACATGTTACTCTGTTATGGACATGATTTGATCATATGTTCCAAGTAGCCCACCTATTCTAAATGATTAAATTATTGACCAACATACATACATATCGTCACGCCTTTTATCCCCGAAGGGGTAGGCAGAGGTGTATTTCTACACCCACTTTTCGCCAGATATACTTTAGTCCCACGTAATAAGGGGCGAGCCTATTGCCGTACCGGGCACATTTCCAGACTCCGTGCTGCTACTGAGAATTTTGTGACAGAAAAACCCAATAACACTGCCCGACCCAGGAATCGAACCCGGGACCTCCCGATCCCACGCGCACATTTATGCCGCGAGACCAACGAGGCAGTCGTATAGGGTTTGATGTCGAGTTTTCCGTCTCTACGCAAAGATGGTATTTGCATCGTGTTATCCCTTAGTCGCCTCTTACGACACCCACGGGAAGATAGGGGGTGGTGACACTTGTATTCTATGCCGTCAACCACACGGCTTTGACCAATGACCAACAATGAATAATATTACAGATAACTAGCTAGTGCACTGCATAGGAATTTCTAGGCATGGAGATTTTACGTTGTCTGTGAATGAAATCTTAAGAATGAACTCAAACAAAATCCATTAAAAGTTACGGTAGTCTGAAAACGCAATTTCTTTTTAGGTATAAATAATTTTCTGCGCGGCTAATAGTTTGCCATCTGCTATTCTGCACCCGCTTTTTCGAGATGCCGTCAGCGGGAAGAGCGTTGCGATCCTATAAACTTGTATTTAACTTTACATTTACCCCTTCTGGAAAACTAAAAAAATATAATTTGTCCTCTGATAAATGCATGTTAAGCCCAAGAATGAAACATTTCAATGATCTAATGCCAAATGTTCAGTACCTCAAAACATTGAAAGATCCTGTTGACAGCGTATAATGTCGATAAAAACCCGATACATTGACATATTACTTTCCAATGACACGTTTCTATGTACCGTTGCGCTCATTGAATTTGACATTAATTGTTTTTGACAGAGCTACCGCTAAGTCACTTAGTAGAAATTCTTTGTTTACAAAAAGTCTATGTTCTCGTGGCACGGACTATAGTTAGGTTATGTACTAAAAGCTAAAAAGTAATTCGGTAAGTTCTAGCTACCAGATCGCACCAATCTTCTCATCAATCTGGGGTATTGATCAGACAAATATAAAATTGCTGGGCAAGTGAAATTTCTATCATAATGTTTACTCTGGATACGCAAGGCCAAAATTTTTTTTGTTAATTTTATTTTCATGTTTTTAGTTTTGTTGTTAGCTGATACTTCTCATTATATTTCATAATGAGCCCTTTTCTTCCAATCAAGCCCTGTCATTCGATACCCATATTGAGGTATTTGTGGAAATTAGGTAATCCGCGATTTTGTGGCGGCGGCCATCTAGGATTTTTCATAGTGAGCTCTATTCTACCAATCAAGCCCTTTCAATTGATACCCATATTTAGGTATTTGTGATGGAATGAAATAAAGAAGTATTTCATTTCATTTCATTTCATCTGGAAGGGGGTAAAATTGCAATGAATAGCTTTCAGAGCTCAGGATTTTTGCCGACTTAGTTACTAATATACTAATACTTTTCCTTATATTATGGCAACATTATACAAAAGGTTTATAAATTGTAGCCTATGTGTTATTCTGATGTATAAACTATATTACTGTAAAGGTCCATCCAAATCCATTCAGTAGGTTTTGCGTGAAAGAGTAACAAACATCTATCCATCCATCCATCTATACATACATCTTCAAAAACTTTCACATTTATAATAGGTATTAGTAGGATGATGTTTTCCTTTACATACATACATACATACATACATACATAACGTCACGCCTTTTATCCCCGAAGGGGTAGGAAGAGGTGTATTTCTACACCCACTTTTCGCCAGATATACTTTAGTCCCACGTAATAAGGGGCGAGCCTATTGCCGTACCGGGCACATTTCCAGACTCCGTGCGGCTACTGAGAATTTCGTGACAGAAAAACCCAATAACACTGCCCGACCCAGGAATCGAACCCGGGACCTCCCGATCCCACGCGCACATTTATGCCGCGAGACCAACGAGGCAGTCGTATAGGGTTTGATGTCGAGTTTTCCGTCTCTACGCAAAGCTGGTATTTGCATCGTGTTATCCTTTAGTCGCCTCTTACGACACCCACGCGAAGATAGGGGGTGGTGACACTTGTATTCTATGCCGTCAACCACACGGCAATGTTTTCCTTTAGCAAGTGAAAATTCTCAATTTTCAGTGGTGTCAGTGGTGCGCGTTGTGAATTTAAAATATTTGCGTAGCGCAGCAGTCAATGATATTATAAGAAAAAGGTAAATACGTTACCCACGTAGTAATCAAACCGTAGAAACGGTATACCAACGCACACATCGATAACTCTATATTTTATTTTATTTTCGGTTGACAAGATGTTTCAGGGTGCATAGGGTTCCCACCAAAAACTTAGGGTCCCAAGCCAACCTCACCTGCAAGTGGTGCACCTGCCGATCAACGGACGAGGCTCTGGCAAACAAAATATCCCGATAAGCGGCAATAGGCTCGCCACCTATTACGTGAGATCAAAACACTGGTGAAGGGTGGGCGTTTGGTATGCCTCTGCCTACCCCTTCGGGGAAACAGGCGTGAGTCTATGTTTGTATGTATGTAAGATGTTTTAGTTTCACTTTGACGCCCGCCGGCTCGCGACGTCACACACGCATATGTCAGACTTGTCAACTGGCTTATGTTTAGCGTCCTGCTTTTGGTACGCCTATTATATGTCTACTTCTTTTTACTTTTGTAACATCGTTGGTAGCAGTCTATTAATCTCTCCACTAGGCTATCGCTGCCTAAGAAACACTCGCATACAAAAATGCTTAAGCGTTTCGGCCGATCCACACTTAGCTGGCACACTTTATATCGCAAATTGTCATTGCAAATGCGTATTGCAATTTGTTATAAAATATTGTATAAGAACTAACCACCTATACAGCGGATGATTAATATATTCATCATATCAGCCAAACGACGTCCAGTGCTGGACATAGGCCTTCCCCAAGGTTCTCCACACAGACCGATCTTGAGCCGCCTTGACGAGATCGTCGGTCCACCTTGCGAGGGGCCTACCTCTGCTGCGTCGTCCGGTACGACGTGGGTACGACATACACCAACCGAACTTTCTCTCAAAGGTTTACAGCGGAGGTAGCTCCAATATTAAACCAGCACAGTTGTTTTTCAATCACAACAATAAAATTCATTGTCAATTTAAGATAGAGAATGGCCGTTATCATTTTCGCAATTAACATTAATATAGGCACCTAAGGCAATATTTATTAAAATTTAATCACAATGTTATGTAAATGACTGTAAATGGCTTTCTGTCACTGTAATTAAAACAATTGGCATTGGTATAAGTCACCTGTTTCCTTCGACATGAAATATTAATTTATAATATATATACTTTACTGATTTTATTTGTTGCTATTTTTTATGTTTACTTACTTGATTGTCAAGAGACGTTGTGCAAAAGATATGTGACAAAAGATAGCCTATGTATAATTCTGATTGATAAGCTATTGCAAAGTTTCATTAAAATACTTTCTGTCGTTTAAACGTGATAGAAGGACAAATGAACCAACTTTCGCATTCATCATGTCATACAGGTAGTAGAGCCTTGCTGATTTCAGCATGAATGGGCCGGCTCGATCGGGGAAGTACTACCCTCTCACAGAAAATCGACGTAAAGTAACAGTAGGTACCTAAACTGTTGAGTTTCGTTTGAGTGAGAGTGCCGGAGGCCCTATCCCCTATTCTTTCTTCTAATCCCACTCCTCATCCTATCCCTTTTCTCAACCCCAAGGGGCGGCAACGCACTTGTGGCTCCTGTGGTGTTGCTTGTGTCCATGGGCGGCGGTAATTGCTTACCATCAGGTGATCCGTCTGCTCGTTTGCCGCCTATTACTATAAAAAAATGTCAACCTAGAGACGTCCACTGCTGGACATAGGCCTCCCCCAAGGTTCTCCACACAGACCGATTTTGGGCCGCCCGCATCCAACCGCTTCCCGCGATCTTAACCAGATCGTCGGTCCACCTTGCGGGAGGCCTACCCCTGCTGCGTCTTCCGGTACGTGGTCGCCACTCTAGTACCCGCCTGCCCCAACGGCCATCGGTTCTTCGCGCTATGTGCCCTACCCATTGCCACTTCAGCCTGGCTATTCGGAGAGCTATGTCGGACTTTGGTTCTCCTGCGCATTATTGACTGTAAAACAGAATCAATTTACAAATTATAATGTGCGATTTACATTTGAAAAAGAGCCTACCTCTAAAGCATATAAGTCAGATGTCACATACATTTTAAGATAAATGGTCAATCATTTTTTAAGATGGGCTGCCGGGCTAGCCTGGTGGGCCGCATTCATAATTTCACATCGTTTCGTTCACACTGCTTGCTTCAAGTGATGCATGAAAAGAGATGCAACGATTTGCCAGGCAAACCCTTCTGCTTGTTTCCGGTGTAGCTTATGCTTAATACAGCAATCGAGTAACTTTACATATTACTCTGCTAACATCATCTAAAAGCTTAATTGTAAAAGAAACATCAAAAAGATCTTTTTAGGGTTCCGTAGTCCACAAGGAACCCTTATAGTTTCGTCATGTCCGTCCGTCTGTCCGTCCGCAGCCTAGCTCAAAGACGACTGGTGCTAGAAAGCTGATATTTGACATGAAAATAGACATAAGATATTGCAACAAAACTGTAGAATAAAATTTAGGAAAATATTTTTTTTACGGGTATCTCCCCTACATATAATGGGATTTAATTTTTTTTTGGTTGAGTACCCCATTATGTGGGGTATCATTGGATAGGTTTTAAAAAATATTATTAGTTTGCTCAAATCATTTTTCAATCAAGTGATTGGTTTGTCAAATATCAAGCTTTGAAGTGAGAAAAATTGTTAGACTCAAGTGTCCCCCCCCCCCTCTGCCGGCTAAACTTAACTACGTACTATTAATTTGGAAGAGGTGAAAAAAATCAGAAATCTAGAACATATCACTAGTTTACGAGTAATCGTCGGTTAACTTATAAATACCTATTTCTGTGAGTTTACATTAGGCGCGCTGGCTTAATCTTAAAGATGACCGTTTTTAGTCCCATGTGAACCAGAAGTTATTATCAATAATGGCCATTATGGGCAACTACGGAACCCTACATTGCGCGTGGCCCGACACGCACTTGGCCGGTTTTTTATAGTAATAGGCAGCAAGCGAGCAGACGGATCGCTTGATGGTAAGCAATTACCGCCGCCCATGAACACAAGCAGCACCACAGGAGTCACAAGTGCGTTGCCGCCCCTTGGGAATGGGAAAAAGGATAGGATTAAGAGTTGGATGAGGAAGAAGGAACAGGGGATAGGGCCTCCGGCACTCAAAATGTTCTGACTTATAGAAGCACCAAATGAATACAAAGCGGTGAAGCGACCATTTAAAACACTAAACCGCACTTGCAAACGTCAGGACAATTTATTTTATTGAGTAGAATCTAATAAGATTGTAATTTAAATGTTTGTCGTTCTTACAAA
Source organism: Euclidia mi (assembly GCA_944739405.2). NCBI lineage: Eukaryota > Metazoa > Arthropoda > Insecta > Lepidoptera > Erebidae > Euclidia > Euclidia mi. The sequence continues at coordinate 87,493,601 of OX123189.2, read as the reverse complement.
ATTGTAAATTTAATGTTTATCGTTATATATGCGTACCGTAGTTTTAGAGCGTGAACGTACTAGCGGCTGGTCGCAGTATATACGGTCAACTAGGACTTATTTGTGTCGCGGGGACTTTAAAAACATACAACTAACGGACACAATGAACACCAAGACTCGATACAACTATTTATGGATCACACAAACTGTTGTGACTGCCTCCGTGGTACAGTGGATAGCGACTGCTGATCGGAGATCCCGGGTTCGATTCCCGGGTCGGGCAAAAGTGTTACTGGGTTTTTCCGAATTCTCAGTAACAGCACGGAGTCTAGTGATGGTAATGGCAATAGGCCCCCTATTACGTGGGACCTAAAAATTCATGGCGAAATGTGGGTGTAATATTACGCCTCTGCCTACCCCTTCGGGGATACAGGGATACAGCCTTGAGTCTATACAAACTGTTGTCTCGTGTGAAAATCCAACTCACATCACTCGCCGCAGTGTCAAGCGGCGGCGGGACGGCCGTTTAAACCACCACGCAAGCTGTGCAGTCCGCAGCAGTATAAATACATTCAAGTTTGCTCTTAAAATTATCTTGTATTCATTTTTTATAACACACGCCTGTATCCCCGAAGGAGTAAGCAGAGGTGTAATATTACATCCACAATTCGCCATTTTTGAATTTGTAGGTCCCACGTAATAGAGGCCTATTGTCGTCACCGGACACTTTCCAGACTCCGTGCTGCTACTGAGAATTAAAAAAATATAATATATAATATAATATTCTACCACATACACACATCACCATCTAGTCCCAAACTAAGCAGAGAGCTTGTACTATGGGTACTAGATAAAGGATAAACATACATATATATACTTTTTTTTGTAAATATATATTATACTAGCTTTCGCCTGCGGCTTCGCCCGCATGAAATTTTAATAAAGAGTAGCCTTTGTACTTCCCCAGGTTTCAGACTATCCATATCAAATTTCATTACAAACGGATCTGCACATTAGCCGTGTAGCATACATATATTATAAACAGATAATAAGTACTTAAAATTACTTTTGTTTTTATAGTCGTCAAACTTCAGGTAAAGATTAGTATGTAGTGTATATTATTAAAGTTATCGAAGAGCTTATATACCTACTGAATAGAATTGCAGCAAAAATAAAAACTGAAAGCATTACCAGAAAGTACAAAATCAGACCGCCCCTCCTCCCCACTGCGCTTCAGTGCACCAACTCATACTCTCGCACTTTTAATAACGCTGCGCTTAGGTCAATTATATCGTAAGCTCTATTCTGCCAATCAAGCCCTTTCATTTGATACCCATATTGGGGTATTTGTGGAAAATATGTCATCCACCATTTTATGGCGACAGCCATCTTAGATTTTTCATAGTGTGCCCTATTCTACCAATCATGCCCTTTCATTCGATACCCATATTGAGTTATTTCTGGAAAAATGTAATACGCCATTTTGCGGCGACAGCCATCTTGGATTTTTCATAGTGAGCTCTATTCTACAAATCAAGCCCTTTCATTTGATACCCATATTGAGGTATTTGTGGCAAATCAGTAATTCGCCGTTTTGTGGCAGCGGCCATCTTGGATTTTTTATAGTGAGCTGCATTCTACCAATCAAACCAAATTTGTTGCCCATATTGAGTTATTTGTGGAAAATATTCAAAATATGTAATCAGCCATTTTGCTGCGGCAGCCATCTTGGATTTTTCATAGTGAGCTCTATTCTACGAATCAAGCCCTTTCATTTGATACCCATATCGAGGTATTTGTGGAAAATAAATAAGACGCCATTTTGTGTCAGCGGCCATCTTAGATTTTTCATAGTGAGCTCCATTCTACCAATCAAACCCTTTCATTTGATACCCATATTGAGGTTGTTGTGAAGTAATATGTGATTCGCCATTTTGTATCGGTGGCCATCTTGGATTTACAATCATTTATATATTATCTTTTAATCTCGATGACAATATGAGTGTATACCAAATATCAGATCAATCATCAGGAAGGGGGTAAAAATCCAATTACTAAATTTGACCCAAGCAAACAAATAAAGATAATACAGGATTTTCGCCGACTTAGTTGATACTTTTCCTTATAGTATGGCAACATTATACATTTTTTTTATAAATTGTAGCCTATGTGTTATTCTGATGTATAAACTATATTACTGTAAAGTTTCATCCAAATCCGTTCAGTAGTTTTTGCTTGAAAGAGTAACAAACATCCATCCATCCATCCATCCATCCATCCATCCATCTTCACAAACTTTCACATTTATAATATTAGTAGGACATAGAAACACCCAGACCAAGACAAACATCCATGTTCATGCACAAAAATGTTTGAGACGAGCGGGAATCGAACGCGCGACCTTCGGCGTAGCAGTTACTTACTCTCCCGCTGCGCCAACCGGTCGTCTCGAAAAAACTTTGCCCGCGCCGGAAATCGAACCCGGGACCTCCCGGGATCAGCAGTCGTAAACGCTAACCACTGGACAGTCAGTCGTTCGTCGTAAAATTATCTTCTTTTGCACCAAAATTCACCTACCCTGTAATAAATCTCTACGATCAGGATAAATTTAATCATCAAGTCTATAGCACACATAAGAAACCTGCCAAGGCAGCCGACCTAGCGCTAGTCACAATGCATAAAGGGTGCCTACCTACACTTGTACAAGCGACCTACATGAACATCCTCGTCGAGTCAAAGTTCACCACACAACCTTCAAACCTCCCAATCAACTATCTAATGAACTGCCAGCTAAATAAATTACATACGCTGAACATTGTTAATAATTTGCCGATGGGCGTATATTATGAATTAATTTATGTGAATATTTTATTAGATAATGTGTGGTACCTGCGATTTAATTGCAGATAATCATGATGTCCAAGTTTGAGAATGCATTTAGAAAGTATAGTCGACATTTTTTTTATAGTTATAGGCGGCAAACAAACAGACGGATCGCCTACCAATTACCGCCGCCCATGGACACAAGCAACACCACAGGAGTCACAAATGCGTTGCCGCGCCTTGGGATTGAGAAAAGGGATAGGATGATGCGTGGGATGAGGGAGAAGGAATAGGGGATAGGGTCACCGGCACTCTCAATCACCGAACGAAACGCAAAAGTACTGTTACTTTACGTCGATTTTCTGTCAGAGGGTGGTACTTCCCCGGTCGAGCCTGCCCATTCATGCAGAAATCAGCAAGGCTCTACCACTTATAAAATCATCCTTGTTGCTTCCAAGACTTTCGTCTTAGGTACTGGAGACCGCTTGATAGTCTAGTCTCCGCATCCCAAAGGGATATATAAGCCATAGAATATCGCTAGCCGTTTGGGTTATCTTAGTATATTCAGGGGTACTGCCTCCCTATTACGACTTTCGTAACATCGCTCTTATTCTACGCTAACAAGCAATCGTTCAGATGCTAGGTCTCCTTACCGTTCAGTATGTTTATGTTTGTTTAATGCTTACTACAAAAAATCCTAAAACTGAAAATAATATTACGAAAAGCTCAGAATATTTTAAATACACTTTAGCAAAAATTATTCAATTCGCACATCAGATATTACAATTTTGTTTAACGCAATAAAATAATTACCTATTTTACATTGCGTTGAAGAAATAACATGTAAATTTAATGCAGTACAACCCAGGACTTCAGCAGAAATCATAGTTAACTCGCAGTGTTTTCATTATCATCAGCTCTGTATATAAACTGTCCTACTGCTGGCCTCTTCTCACTATGAGAAAGTAAGGCCATTACATAGTCCACCACGCTAGCCAAGTGCGGGTTGGCAGACTTCACATGTCTTTCGAGAACATTATGGTGAACTCTCAGACATGCAGGTTTCCTCATGATGTTTTCCTTCACCGTTTAGGAAGCGATAATTAACAATTGAATACGCACATTACTCCGAAAAGTCATTGGTGCGCGCTGTGGATTCCAACTCGGACCCTCTGCGTAGCAGTCTGTCGGTTTCTGCACTATGCTATCGCTGCAATGTTTTACAAAAATAAAATTAAAACTATCACTTAATAATAAGTGCATGGTGCAAATGAAATAATTATTTTCGAATGAACACATCAGTATACAATTCATTCATTAATATGTCTTAATATTGATACACCTTGTACAAACGTACATACATTCGTTCTTCGGTACACATTGCGAAACTTGCATGTCATTATTTCACGCGGTTTTTATTAGCGTTTCTTTAGATGGTGATGTTTATTTTTAGTTATTTAATGAGCATACGTTAATAGTACTGGAAATATCAGAAATATATGTTCTGAAACCCATTCATATTGTAGGTACAATCAAACAAGACGGCGGTGGACCAGTTTGAAAAAAAAATCCCTTGGCTCGCTCATAGAGTCGAGGCACACTTAAAACTGGTTTTGTATGCGAATGCCAATGGTTGTGTAAAGTAAAAGCACTGGAAGCGACGATGTCTTGCTGAGCGATTCTCACCCTTATGGTGATCTAGCGAGAAGTTGTTCGACTGTACATACAGTATGGATGATACCAATAAATCAACGTCATATTCAATTGCTCACTAAGGGCTCGACCTATTGCTTCTGAACGTCGAATTTACAGTTTTATTACCTAATTCAGAATGCTATATTTAAATATCCAATGCTTCACTTAATATAAGCCATCCTTGTTTAAGTAGTTTTTGTTTAGTAAACACGCACTGTAGAAAGCCAGCTTAAGGTTACCAGATCATAGTATAATACGGAACACTGTGGAAAGAGAGAATATACTCTAGATATACCAATTAACTAGCTAAGCATTTAAAAGAAAATTGGGAAAATTGTATATGAGAATAATTACGCGGCACATCACTATGTCCATATATTCGAGAGCAAAAACATTGTTTACAAACAAACCCATTCAATTCATCCACCAGATCAAATAACACATTCCTCACTACAAGCATATAATAATGATGCATATCTTCCTAATTACCTTCGCAATAAACCTTCCACATCACAGTAATCTTAATATATAAAATCCTTGCGTTACTGACTGACTGACAGACACGCTACAGCCAAAACTATTGGGCGCAGGAAGCTGAAATTTGGCATGTATGTTCCTTGGGGACCGTAGGGGTGCACTAAGAAGAGATTTCCCGAAATTCCCACGGGATCGGCCAAAACGAGTAAATTAAAAAAAAAATGCAGGCGTAGCTGCGGGCGTCATCTAGTTTATAATACGCACTTAATACATTCAGTAAATCAAAATAACGCATAAATAATTACTAGAAATATTCCGAACATCGCCTTAACATTAACACAATACCCACTTTTAAACAATTCCCACATCTTAATGTAATTTCATTAGTCAAGTAGAATACATTAAAATTATTGTTGATCATAAATATGAAGGAAAAACTCAATTAAGAGGTTTTAATGAAAGGAGCATGAATACTTGTTTTTGACTTCAAGTTGAAGGACATTTGCTAATAGATTTCAATGGCAGAGTGCTGAATGCAGTATGTGTAACATAATTATATGAAATAAACTGTAATCTTAATATATAAAATCCTTGCGTTACTGACTGACTGACAGACACGCTACAGCCGAAACTATTGGCCTCAGAAAGCTGAAATTTGGCATGCATGTTCCTTGGGGACCGTAGGGGTGTACTAAAAAGGGATTTCCCGAAATTCCCACGGGATCGGCCAAAACGGGTAAATTAAAAAAAAATGCAGACGTAGCTGCTGGCGTTCTCTAGTATACTACTAAAAATATAACTATAAGAATTATAATTTAACTAGGTCTGTGGGTATGTGCGGATGTTGGACCTTTGAGTTTAATTTGGCCATAGAAGGTGTTAAAATGTCACGGACATGAAGACTACCCCGGATGCATAGGAACTCCCGCATCCGGGGTAGCCTTCATGTCCGTGACATTGCTGACAAACTGCAGGAGTGTCGACTTCGCTGGTGTGGCCACGTCTTACGTCAACCGGCATCTTACGTGTCGGTAACAAATGTCTTGCAATGCTACTTCCGCCGGGCCCCGGTAAACGGAGAAGGCCAAAGAAATGCTGGCTTGACGTCGTAAGGGATGATATGCGTGCCAATCGACTAACCACCAGGGATGCTGAAGACCGTGCGAAGTGGAGGAGATACAGCCGGAAAGCGGACCCCGGGCTCCAGGGCGTAGGTTTTGGAACGCGACCGGCGCTGGGATGATGATGATGATGATGATGATGAGAAGGTGTTAAATAGTCTCCTAAGCTTTACATTTAAAATATAAGACTGGAAATATAATAAAATGGAGTAACTTGTACCAGTGAACAGTTCAAGCGTGATATTAATTTTCTGAAATTAAAAGTGAGAACATAAAAAAAATAATTATAATACAGGGTGTCACAAGACCTATCACCAAGCCGATGTCTACTCGTTTTGGACATCATACCAAGTCATACTAAGCAAAAATATTTTTTTCAAATAGACACATTTTTAAACCGCAATCAAAAGTGCGCGCGTGCAATTTTCGAAATACCTACTTATCCATGGGTGCATAGGAGATCCTTAGAACAGGTTGGCGCGGTAAATGCATCGATTTTGTACTTCATTACAAAAGTTGTATAGTAACTTTGAGCCTCAATATCTCCTGAACCAGTAATTTCCCACGTATGGTGCCGAAGTAAAAAATGATCGTAATGATTAGTACAATATGGGGTTTCAGTTTTCGTTAAGGGCCTTATTACACCCTGAATAATCTTAATATATAAAATCCTTGCGTTACTGACTGACTGATAGACACGCTACAGCTGAAACTATTGGGCGCAGCAAGCTGAAATTTGGCATGTATGTTCCTTAGGGACCCAAAACGGGTAAATTTAAAAAAATGCAGGCGTAGCTGCTGGCGTCCTCTAGTATAATATAATAGTTATATTAGTCGAGTAAATTCCTCCCTACTACCTGTAAATGGGCCACTTAGTCAAACTAGCGAGTAGGCATACACACTTACGGCTCATTAACATATTCGGAATAACATACATAACGAATTCAATATTCGATATATATATTTTACAGGTAGTAGAGCATTGCTGATTTCAGCATGAATGGGCCGGCTCGACCGGGGAAGTACTACCCGCTCACAGAAAATCGACGTAAAGTAACAGTACTTAAACTGTTGCGTTTCGTTCGGTGAGTGAAAGTGCTGGAGGCCCTACCTCCTATTCCTTCTCCCTCATCCCACTCCTCATGCTATCTCTTTTCCCAAGCTCAAGCAGCGGTAACGCACTTGTGACTCCTGTGGTGTTGCTTGTGTCCATGGGCGGCGGTAATTGCTTGCCATCAGGCGATTCGTCTGCTAGTTTGCCGCCTATTAGGTACTATAAAAAAAATTGCTTACATAAAAAGTTTACAAAAATAAATTGTAATATCATTTTACACAATTTTAAATGCATGGGTACCTAATTAATAACATTCATATTTTCACAAAAGTGACTGTGTTTTAAGGCTATCAGAAATGGTATCTGACCATACAACCTAACTTAAAGGTCACCTCGGTTCAATGCGCACTATCGTAAAATTAATCGTGTAATCTTTTATTGTAATAGCCAACAATTACAGCTTTAAATAAATGTTGTATCCACTTGATGGTCCGGTGATATATCATGGTTCTTGTAATTGTCTGCGATCTCAAGACTAAGTGTACAGAAATATAATATAAATATAAATAAATACAAAAGATTAAGCTCAATAGAAAAAGTTGTGCATAGGGTTCCCACTAAGAACTTAGGGTCCCAAGCCAACCTCACCTGCAAGTGGTGCACCTGCCGATCAACGAACGAGGTTCTGGCAAACAAAATATCCCGATAAGCGGCAATAGGCTCGCCACCTATTACGTGGGATCAAAACACTGACGAAAAGTGGGCGTTTAATATGCCTCTGCCTACCCCTTCGGGGAAACAGGCGTGAGTCTATGTATGTATGTCTAAAAAGTTGTCCCCAAAAATATTTTTAAATTGCCTTTCGGAATACATATCACGTACCTTTGTTTGGAGCAACCCATATCTCGGCACTGTTGCAAGCGCCATGTTCACGGATGTATTGAGGGTATTGCGGGTGAATGAATGTTACGAGCAAGTAAAACGGTCTACTCGCTTTCTTACTCGTTTTCACGGGTTTTACATAGACGGACCACTGGATGCCAGATACTCGACAGATGAAACCCGTCCTCTCTATTGAAATTTTGGAACTTTTACATTTCAATAGCCTCCCTTACCATTCGAGGTGTGTAGTGGCGTTCTATCGAAAGCACCTGAGGGTTGTGTAACTCAATCCAGTGGTCCGTACCCGAGTCTAAGAGGTGTTGAGCTATGGTTGACTTATGTGGCTCGTTATTTTTGACTGCCCTGGTGTGTTCCTTTAGAGCGAGCAATAGATGGTGCGTTTTGTTTGTCCTATATAGGAACTCTCACAGCTGCAGTCAATCATGTATACACCTGGCTTTTCTAAAGGAAGACTGTCTTTCAGCGTTCTTATATACTGCGACAGTTTCTTAAATGGAGTGAAGATAGTTTTAACTGAAACCCCAACACCTCTCAAGTGGAGATTAAGTTTTCCGCCTCTTCACAAAGATATTATATGTATATACCTTAGTCTTCCAATTCCCACGGAATGAAATGGATAAGTGACACTTTATATTCTCAATCCGTTACAACACGGTCACTATGTAGTAGCACGTAGTACCTAACACTACTTAATATCTAGATACGAATGCAAATCGATAACAAAATACTATAAAGCCGAAGAGCAGGTTTGAACACATTAATCTCAGAAACTATTTGTCCGATCTGAATAAATCTCTTTGTATTAAATAACCTGTTTATTGCGAGAGATAGCCTACTAAACATCACGCTGCGACATATAGAAGCAAAACGAGTCTAGCGCTTGTAAAATAATAATAATTGATAGCTGCACTTGATTAGACTACCATTGTGTTAGCCTCAAAACCAGGAGATATGCAAACAACTTGCGATGACCAGTCGATGGCGGTCTTATGGGCTGGTATACATTTTTATTTTATATTTAACTTTATCATTTCCGTTATGGTTCTGAACATTTGCGCGGATTGCCTGCATTATTAGGTACATAATGTAAGTGGATGCTCCTGTTTCACCATGTCTATGTTGAGGAGGCTAACTAAATGAACATCAAAATGTAACTTGATTATGCTTGAGTATTATGTACAGTAAATATATACAAGTAACATAGAAGGTATAACAGTTGCAGCACCTTACAAAAGGTTAATTGTTATGTATTATTGAAAACCTGGCGATGAAAAAGAGTGACCGTGAGTTTTATTGCCCGTTCTTTCTCATGATTCTCCGCCCTTGCTTTGCGAACGTGGCAGTAAATGTAAATGTAGAAGCATACAGTAATGTTTTAAATTTGACGTTCATATGTGCCACTTTGTGATCTAAATGAATAAAGGATTTTGACATTGACTTTGAACTTAAACGTTAGATGGAATAAAAAAATCATCCTTATTTGTTGAAGATCCGTCACAGCGTTGGCATATGCTGGCTGAACCAGGCACCGAACGAACACGGTTGCTTTGGATGATTCTAGCGCTCTGGTTCAGCCGTATCCTCCTGGCCAATCCCGAGCAAAAATTTGTCATCACTAGAGCGACTGATGCGACGTTGTCAGAGCTCACTGGACACCTTGGCAAAGAGCACCGTTTTGGAACAGCAGCGTCACGACTGGGTTTCGGTAGTCGGTTGGACTACGCTCTCGCTTCGAACATTAGTACGAGTCCAAGTCATTTTCCGGAGCGGGAGAATCGGACACATCTAGTTCTGTGAAGTAGTGATGCTAAGCAAGGAAACGGCGGAGTGCAAAGGCTTGCACCGTCCGCTTCCCAAGTTCGGGCTACTACTTAGTTGCTAAAAAAGTTTTTTGCTCCGTGCGTCGCTAAAGCATATCCTTAATAAGCACTTTAGCCCATGTCCTAAATCTAGATTTTAGATACAATTTGTATTCCACTATATGGGGCTGAGCATGAAAGAACATAACGTAATAAGAGGACATGAAGTGCATATTCAAAGAAATAATTATACTTCTTCCTATTTTATATTTCTTCTTACTTAAAAGTTTAGGCATCTGCGTCCATTACATGATAGCGGTTGGTAACAAACTGAAAACAGCTGGACTACGATCACATTTTTTTTTATACTAGCCATTTCTCGTGGCTTTATGACTATTAATAAATGTAGGCAAAGGTACCTACTAAATTGGGAAGACGGCCAAAGTACAGAAATCAAGTGCTACAGATAGGTGAAAATAGTACTTAAAAATATATTTTTATGAAACTAAACCTAATTCGATTTAAGTTTGCCTTACACTTGTCCATGACAAATTTATAAAATGTCCAATTTTACCACCCTTGGATAAGCATTATTCTGGCAGATAAATTAAATTATGAAAATATTATTTTTATATAATAATCATAATCATCTTAATATATAAAATCCTTGCGTTACTGACTGAATGACAGACACGCTACAGCCGAAACTATTGGGCGCAGGAAGCTGAAATTTGGCATGTATAATCCTTGGGGACCGGAGGAGTACACTAAGAAGGGATTTCCCGAAATTCCCACGGGATCGGCCAAAACGGGTTAATTAAAAAAAATGCAGGCGTAGCTGCTGGCGTCCTCTAGTCTAAATATAAAATCTAATTCATTTAATTGGAACTTATCAGACGTATGAAACGTATGAAATAATATTTTTACGAAAGCATCTTTTTAAATAATTCTAAAAATAAATTTGCATAGATAAAATAGTACAAAGGGAGAGCCAGTTCCTTGCATGCGAGTGACCTCTGAGCGAGATTGCGCAAGTCCGCAGCGGGTTCGGTCCCAAGATGGCGCAACAAGAGGCTAGTACACGGCTTGTGAAATTTTGTCACAATGTTAGCATACGTTTTGATGGTTGGTCGGAGAAATATGGTTAATGTGGTTAGCGGAAAATGTTTATCGTGTTTTTATTGTATGGTAGAGCTCATAGCGTGACTTGGCTTGCCGTTCGTAATTAAATAGGCGACCACGTGTAGTATTTATATAGGCAGCGATAGCCTACTGGAGATACCAACGGAGTGCCATGCAGAGGGTATCGGGTTCGAATCCACGGCGCACTGACTTTTCGGAGTTATGTGCGTATTGAATTGTTAATTATCGCTTGTCTCGTGCCTCGGAGAGCACGTTAAGCCGTCGGTCCCGGCTGTCATGAAGATCTTTGACAGTCGTTAGGTATAGGGCGTCGGTACCTCTAAAACAAACTGACACTAGTTTAAACCATGGAATATCGCTATCGCTTCGGGTTGCAGGGGTCAGACAGGCAGTGGCTCCGTGGAAAAGATAATAGTCCGCCAAATCCGGTTAGACTAGAAAGCGGACCCCGGGACTGGGATAACGCTAGGAGGATGATGATGGTGTAGCATTTACATGAGAGCGAGTATTTTGGAGGGCACGTAAATCCGTCTGTCCCAGTTTTTTCGATCGTTATGCCATAGCAGAGGCCTTTGAGCGGTCTGAAAACAACTCCTGAGTTGGCCACACCCTCACCATGAAAAAGAAAAAGATTGTGTAGAAAGTGTGAGAACCACAATTGCCCCTCTTTGTGTATCAAGAGTGCTTGATTCCAATCGTAAGTGTGATTAGGATTTTCAGTTGGATTTGTCAATGTGCAATTACTATCGTTTACGGATCACATAGAAAGTCATAATCGTTGGAATGATCCATTTATGATGAAAACGCCACACACAACATACTATTACATGGACGTAATACTAACAATATTATCACAAAACAAACTAGCCATTACTGTACCCGTTGGTATTCAAAAACAAGTATAAGAAGACAGTCGGGAAATCTTTAGTAAAATGAATTAATAAAAATATAATTATATATTACACTTAAGTCCTATCTAGATCTCGTTGACTTTTCATATACGGTAATTTAAATCAGACCAGTAACGTGTAAAAGTTGCCAGGATTGTTTTCATTTTTTTATAGAAAAAAAAAGAAGGATTGTAATGACTAATGAGAGAAAAATAGTCCAACATACTATTCAACATTCCTTCAACTCATTTTATTAATATTTATACTTATACTAGCTTTTGCCCGCGGTTTCGCTCGCGTAAATTCGGGGTTCTCTAGTTATTGTAAATCATCTATGTTCAGGGTAACACGAACAAGACGAATCTGCTTTATTGGACGGATACTTCTATAATGAAAAGGTCGAATGTCGAGAAATGTCGTTTTAACTGTTTAAGAAATATAACTGCAAAAAGTATTTACACATACAAACTACTTAGACCCTTCTTTGACCCAAGTTCACCGACAATGTTATAACCGGCGATCGGAAAACCAACTGTTAAATTGCTTATTTAGTTCTGCGCGCGCATGGTCATATGGGATGGGATGCGTACCTACCTTAGACTATATATATTAAGTAAATAGACGGAGGAATCCCATCACTCAAAGGTCTGGGACTGGGCTCCGGTGTGGGCCCCATTACCCGTCAAAATTTAATAGAACTTCATTTGAAACTTTGATACTTCGTTCATAGACATTTTGATTTATTCGTATTAAAATGTGACACATAAACATAGTGACGTTATAACTTTATCGATATTTTTTTTTTACAGACTAGCTTCGGCCAACGTATTCGCCGATGTGGGTGACAGTTATTGCAAAATAAAGGTAGCCTTTGCACTATTGTGATGTAGAGGCTATGCTGCAATATTTCTTTGAAAAATAAGTATACTTGAATATAATTATATATCTCAAGAAAAGTGTTTTCATCGATCATCGCAAACTTTCGTGTTTATAAAAGTTCAAATAAAACTATCTGCTGCTAACAACTAAGTTTAAAACTTGTGTAATTAAATGCAAGACTTCACGTGTAGGACGATACTATTAAAGTACTGAGTAGACATTGACAACTTTTGTACAGTGGCGACAGATTGCCAAAAAACGATAAATTACCATGATGCTAATCGTGTGAGTCATTATCATGATTATATAATAGTAGCCATGATAAACCTGTCGTCATGCAAATGACAAGTAACAAGCTGTGAACCCTTAAAATATTTGTTCTCAGTTCTCGAAAAAATGGTCGTAGGTACGTTGTTGTCCTGGGAAAGGTCTATCATTACAGACAGGTTTATTGTAGCCAATAAGCTTGATATTGTAGTGATCGACCGAGCAGAGCGATTCGCATTGATAGACGTTATTACCATATCGCATGACAGCAATCTCGTAAAAGCAGAAAACGAGAAGGAGATCAAATAGGGAACATTACGCAAAGCTCGACGCAGATGGCAGCACAAGCAACTACAGTAAACAAACTTTCGTAGCGCGCTTTTCAAATACTTTCATCAACAAGACAACAATATATTTATATTTATTTATATAGGCAAAACAGTAACAACAGTTGTAATTATCAATAACAATAAAAATGGTACAATGTTTCTGTTTTAGTGATTTGTTTGAGATGAGATAATGAGATCGCGCATCCAAAGTTTGAAGTCTAAACGAGTTGTCAAGTTGACACTCAAATGTCATACATGCCAAAATTCATTGTTTACTGTAATCGGTGATACCGCCATCTGGTGGTTTAACTTGGCAGTAATCTTCCCTATATTTGGTCCCAGCTCATGAGATTGTCGATATGTGGGATGTGAACTCGGCGATCATTGTGCCGATAGTTGTGTCAGTAAATGGATTAATCGCCAAGAGCCTTTACCAACATCTAAAGATGCTCGCACTCTACAGCAGAAAAACTAATATTTTTAACAACAACACTTTTTGAGTTCGGTGCCAGTTAGAAGTATGCACACAATTTTATTTTCTTTCTTACTCACCATGCGGGCTCCTGGTTTAGTTCTTTTAAATTATTTTATTTCTCACTTATTTTAGACCTAGGCGTGTCTATAAGGGTCTAATTAATTTGACCTGTGTATATAATATGATTTTGTAAAGATTAGAGTTTTTTCTAACTAAGCCAATGACATGTCAGAGACTTTTTCTATTTTAAATTAAATAAATGTTATTCATTATGTGTGAAAAAATTTATTTTAAATTGACCCTGAAGTTAAATTTTAAATTTTATTTCTAATCTACGTATTAGTTAACTCACTTATTACTGCAGCCTGCTCTCGATTGGTGATTTAATATAATTATGTAACTGAGCATACTGGAATTGTGCCTCCCTTCAATTTCGGAAGGCCTAATTTAGTTTGGAAGATTTTAGACAAACTTGACGATCGTGATAATTTGCTAAATAATAAGCATATAACTTCCAAAAGTCTGAAATACGTAACGTGGTTTTGTATTCGAAAACCATTACGTGGTAATGATTTCGTCATTGACCCTATCATTGCATATAGGTAGTGATTATTAGTGATAATATGTAGGTATATCAATTGCTTTATTCACCTTAAAAAGGTAATTTAAAAATATATTTTTATCGTAACTTATTTACTAGTGTTTAAATATAAGCTGTATATATTCACATATTTTTCTTTATCTGAGGATTTATCAACATTCAATTGATATTCATTCTGAGTAAACCAAACCTAAGGATTTATTGCAAACATTATCGATATATTATCGAAATTCATTTTGAGTAAGCACATCACTAGTCTAGTTAATATTTACGACAATTTCGAAGAATGTTTAAAGATTCGAAATAACATTTGTGTATTTATCTTTCTCTTACATGAGAAAAAAATCATAAGTCAGAGTGAAGTGCATATATTGGGTAAGGTTGCTATTTTAATGCGGCCTCTATTACTAGTCCAACCTCTCTGGTACCTACTAAGAATTGCGCGCGCATTGTCAGATTAATTTAACGGAAAGATAACCAAGAAAAAGTGTCGGTGAACACCGACCTTAGTACTAAGACTTAGTACTTAGTGCTCAAAATGTTATCCGGTATCTGTGATGTTTCGCTAGAGTGGCCAATACGGCGACTGCGATTTGTCTGTCGGAACCATTAGAATTTAACAAAATACTCGATAATCCGAATTTTGGTGATATATGTTGTCGACTCGAAATCTTTATTTTTTAATGTTTTGGGTGCAAAGGGTTCCCACCAAGAACTTAGGGTCCGAAGCCAACCTCACCTGCAAGTGGTGCACCTGCCGATCAACGGACGAGGCTCTGGCAAACAAAATATCCCGATAAACGGCAATAGGCTCGCCACCTATTACGTGGGATCAAAACACTGTCGAAAAGTGGGCGTTTAATATGCCTCTGCCCACCCCTTCGGGGAAACAGGCGTGAGTCTATGTATGTATGTATGTAACTATGTATTTTTCAGGTAAGGTTCCGATCGAGTCTACTGTACCCCTTGACGAAATTTTTAACATAGATTTGACATTGCGATGGTAGCGCAGTCTGTCGGTTCCAATGTGAAACATTTCAAATCAACAACTGCTTACAAATTAAAAATTAACATTTTCCAGTGGACTAAATTGGGAATCTAAACCATTCTCAAGTCCCCTTGAACACACACAAAAAAATCATCAAAATCAATCCAATCGTTTAGGAGGAGTTCAGTGACATACACACGCTACACGCACACAAGAAATATATATATATATAAAGATTTGAATTATAAATCTGAAAAGTTTGTTTATTTGGTAGAATGCACTAATCTCAGAAACCGCTGGTCCGATTTGAATAATAATCTTTGTGTTGGATAGCCTATTTATCGAGGAAGAATATATACTATATAACATTATGCTGTGAGCCACGGAGGCGAAGCAGTAGCTCTAAATAACACGGGCGTAACCGCAGGATCTGCTAGCCCTTCATAAAAAAATATTAATAAAGGAATAACAATTTATACTTGTACTAGCTACACTAGACGACAGCGTGGAAGGCCGAGACAACGATAGCGGGACGAACTGGAGTCGTACAGGAAGGACTGGCCTGTGCTGGCACAAAATAGAGACCTGTGGAAGAAGGAGAGGGAGGCCTTTGCCCTGCAGTGGGACGATACAGGCTGAAAATAAATAAAATAAAATAAATAGCTACACTTACGTCCTATCTAGATCTTGTTGACTTTTCATATACGGTAATTTAAATCAGACTAGTATCGTGTAAAAGTTGCCAGGATTGTAATGAGAGAAAAACAATTCAACATACTGTTCCACATTCCTTTGATTCCTTTTATGTTTTTATTAATATTATTTATATACTTACTTACCACAATTCACTGGTAACTTAACAATAATGGAAACTATCGTGATGAAACCCGAATGTATGACATTAACCCTTAATTTACCCGAAGGATATGACGACTCCGCCAACCCGCACTTGGCCAGTGTGGTGGACTATGGCCTTACCCATCTCATAGTGAGTAATGGCCCGTGCCCAGCAGTGGGACAGTTACATATATACAGGGCTGATGATGTTGATATATTATGTACATACACTAGCATCTGACATCATCAGATACACCTATTTATTTATTTTTTATTATAAATAAAAAGGTGTACCTCATCTGATGATGGTGTACCCCATCTGATGATGTCAGATGCTAGTATATGTACATAATATATCAACATCATCAGCCCTGTATATATGTAACAGCAATAGGCTCGCCCCCTATTACGTGGCACCTAAAAATTCATGGTGAAATGTGGGTGTAATACCTATTACGCATCTGCCTACTCCTTCGGGTATACAGGCGTGAGTCGATAGATACACCTTTTTATTTCTTCGAAAAGCATGATTTCTTATCATTTCTCCTGAGGTTATCCATCAGGATATCACTGTAGCATCTCTATGCCAGTTTATTTGTGACCAAGGCCAAGGCATAGGCGTGTACCTATCCGAACGATAAGACCTTCAAGTTTTCGAAGAAAATACCAATCCAGGTATCAACAATACCTAACAATTCGTATCAGACAACCTTTACACCACAACACCAATCCTGCAATCATAATTCAACAAATCAAATCCGCGACTCTGATGCCACCTGCTTAATTCAAGCACTGTCTTGACAGCAATGAGACAAGAATAGTCTCACGCCTGTATCCCCGAAGGGGTAGGCAGAGGTGTAAATATTACACCCACATTTCGCTGTGAAGTTTTAGGTCCCACGTAATAGGGGGCGAGCCTATTGCCGTTACCCGGCACATTACCGGACTTCGGGCTGCTACTGACTATTCGGAAAGACCCGGTAACACTTTTGCTCGACGCAGGAATCGAACCCGGGACCTCCGATCAGCAGTCGCATACGCTGACCACTGGACCACGGAGGCAGTCACAAGAAGTCGCATTAAAATCAATCTTTCCATTTCATAGATATGTTACCACAAACAAACAGTCAGGCAAAGGCCTCAAACTCCACAAACAACAAAGGATCATCGAAATTACCAAACACCAAGGAGGTGGCATCTTAGCCAAGGATCATTGAAGTTACTAAACACCAAGGAGGTGGCATAGCAACAACCAATGTTGCCACACTGCACAACTCGTCGGCTAGACTAACCAGTTTGCTTTATTGAGTGAATGGAATACTAATTTTGTTTATATCTAGGCATTGTCGTAAAATGAATCGTAAAGTAAGTTAACGGCACAGGTAACCTTGTCTAGAACGAATACCAGAGCGGGACATACTTGTACTGTCTATATACAACTCATCGTCAATTGAAAGTTATTGAATAGAAGTACAAAATATACACAGAGAGTAATGAGTTGATTCATAAGTGAAAAAATCTTTGTTTTTAGCAGAGGAGGACTACTAGAGCAGTGTTGCTACATAACAACCTGCCGAAAACTTGAGAATATCGTCTCATTGAAATGACGATGACGTTGCATTTTAATATCCCATACACATAACTAATATAACTTTCTACATAATATATCCAGGATTTACTGCAGAGCATAGAACGCCTCAGCGGTTTACAGCACAGGTTATCTTTAATAATAATAATAATATTCTACCACGATCACACAACACCATCTAGTCCCAAATTAAGCAAAGCTTGTACTATGGGTACTAGACAATGGATAAACATAATATATACTTTTCTTTTTGTAAATACATAGAATCACCCAGACCAAGACAAACATCCATGTTCACGCACACAAATGTTGACACTTGAGCGGGAATCGAACCCGCGACCTTCGGCGTGGCAGTCGCTTACACTTTATCCATTATTATCTTATGATAAAGTCTTAAAGACTACTCGCTGTATTGGACATTACAAACATGCGAACATCAGATACATTATTCTGTTGTCCCGTATATGACCTGTATGGGATTTGAAACCATAGCATTCTTTTCAGTCTTAAGCGGTATAGGGTTCTCGTAAACTAATATGCGATGCGTGCAGTACCTATTTTTTGAAATATTTATTATTTATTTTCACTTGGTCCAATCATCTTCGGTTCTACTAATATGGAAATGTTATGCGTTGTCTTTTCCTATCCCTGAGAGAAACTGACTTAAATCTATGAAAGTTTAACAAATTCTGAGTAACTACTTACAATTTGATACACAGAGAAAACATTAGGATTTAAAAGTATGCGCAGTCTTCAATTAATTAGTTAGCAAAATAGTTTCTTATTTTTCCATTTCACGGACCGACGGTGTCAATTAAAAAACCGTTTAGCAGTTTTAAAATAGCTTAATTAGTTCGGTTCAACTTTCCACGAGTTTATTTGTAAGTGATTACGTCAGAGCAATGGCCTGCAACCTTCGCGGCTAAATACGGATGGAGCTGAGAAAATTGGTTTGTACGAGGTCTTTGTGGAAGTAATAGTTATGTATATGATATTAACAGAAACTAACTGATATATCATAGAGAGTCAAAACTACTAAAATTAACTTGGATTTTGGATATTTGGCTTTATTCTACAACTAAAGGATGCCCGCGGTTATACCCGCGTTACTCAAGGCTACTGCTCCGCTCCCGTCGCTCATAGCGTGATGTAATATAGCCTATAGCCTTCCTCGATAAATGGGCTATCTAACACTGAAAGATTTTTTCAAATCGGACTAGTAGGTCCTGAGATTAGCGCGTTCAACCAAACAAACTCTTCAGCTTTATATATTAGTATAAGATATAGGCATCTACCATAGAATTATTAGTTAATTTTCCATCTTAGGGTGATAATTATTTGTTCTAAGAGTAACATATTGTTTTTTCTTATCAGAAGTGCTAGTACTTCGTAGCTAGCTTAGCACTGCACGAAGGGGGTAAAATAAATATTGAAAGTTTAGGGCAGGTGAAACCGAGGGTGACTGCTAGTCTAACATAAAATATTAAGTAAATCTCGGGTTCCTAGGTGTATATCCTAGATCGCCAGGACAACGCTAGGATGATGATGATCTATAATGACATTTCAAATCTCGTACAAATTTCGGATCTGTGGATCCTGCTAAAATAGAATGATCATCATCAACAGCCTTTTGCAGTCCACTGCTGGACTTATGCATGGAGGTTTTAGCCTACGGGTTGGTATAGGGTTTTATTTCGAGATTTCCCTCTCCTAGCAATGATAATCTTTGCGTGGTGTGTTTCCCTTAGTAGCCTCACACGACACCCTCGGGATGAAAGGGGGTGGTGACACTCTGTATTCTTATTCCGTCACCACACGGAAAAAAAGAATGATATCATTATTAAGTAAAGATCTAATGATTTAATTTAAAATCTGTGGGGACAAATGTATGTGTGCTACGCTGAGTACAAGGCAAGCAAAAATGTATGTGTGCGTGACTGTATGTGCGGCCGACCAGTTACTGCGCATTGGTCGGACTGAAAGGTTCCCTTAGGGATTTTTACGTGAATAAATCAAAAGTGTTTATATCGCAGAACATTATTTTAATTAAACATCCCAGAGACACCTTGAGACCAGTGCCATAGCTCGAACTAACGCTGTACATATTACTTGGTGCGAAGCAGCGTAAAAAATCCTTAATCCTTTCCCTAATAGGGGAAAACCTTACAGTCTCGCAAAAACGATTAAAACAGCCGTTTACAAAGTACATTTACTCTTGAGGCACAGCTTGTATGTTCTTGCGATGGGTAGCGGTTCCAGCCTTCCTATGGTATCATTGTACAGTCAATTAAAACCTTTCGAGCGATGGCAGCATATTGACAAATTGTGGAAGAGATCGTAACCGACAGTACAACGCTTCTTTGAGGCACTCTAGCAATTCTAGGAACGTACTTTTCCACTAGGGCTACACCTGATTTGACGACTATTTCATGACTTTGCTAAAATATAATTGATAAATAAAAATTGGGCAAGAGCAAGTCGGACTCGCGCACGAAGGGTTCCGTACCATCATCTATAAAAGACAATCACGTTTTTTGTAGGTATGTATACTTAAATGTTTTTTAAGTTTCTAGCTGTTTATTAAGGTCGAGTAACTAATTGCTTAAAAAATACGTTTGTTTTATGGGAGCCCCCCCTTTATTATTACCTTTTTTTTATTTAATAATTTTTTTGAAAGGTAATATACAACTACATATTCTGTGAAAATTTTAAGCGTCTACCTGTACCGTTAGTAATTTTTAGCAAAAAATACGAAAAATATACACGTTTATTGTATGGGACCCCCTTAATATTTTTTTAATTTTTATTGTTAGTATTTGTTATTATAGCGGCAACCGAAAAACACAATTTGTGGAAATTTCAGCTTCCTAGCTATCACGGTTTATGAGATACAGCCTGGTGACAGACAGACAGACAGACAGCGGAGGCTTAGTAATATGGTCCCGTTTTTTACCTTTTAGGTACGGAACCCTAAAAACCTATAAACAAAGGAAAATATGATGTTCTAGTGTAAATCGTGTAGGTTTATACAACTGCTTTGAAGAGTAGCTTATGCGTCTATGTGCCATTTCAATATATTGAGAAAAGTAAAGGTTTATCTCTCAGATAATCCGGATGAAACTGGTAGTGGTCGATATAAATGTAAAAGGTTCGATATATTACTTCTTCAAAAGCGTATAAACATAAAAGAAAATTTAACATTTATGGATTACAAGCGTTTTGAACTCTTACTTTTTTATATTGTCTTCATACACCCTCACTAGGTAAATTTATAACTCATCACATCCGCAAGGGTATCCGATTCTGAAAGCGTTCGTAATATACATATCGTGCACGACCCTGAGTTGCGTACGTTGCTCGACAAATACGGAAGCGAGCGCTCTAAAAATTCACGGCGCAAAACTTACGCCGGTAATTTTCGGTGAGCTACGTGTCTGGGTCTTCCTAGTAAGGCAGGAGGCGCACCGAGAACGATGTGCCGGAAGAAACGGACTATAATGTTCTCGTGATGGTCATGAGAAATCTTCACAAGGTTACACAAGTTTTAGTGCCTAATTATTTATTGTATTGATCTAGCTTACGGCATTGAGTTTAAGATGATTGACAGCGTAATAATGGGTTTAGTGTAGACTGTATGATTTAAAAGTTATAAATTAAACTACGGGATCGCTTAGATGGTTTTATATTTTCTTTGATATTATTTATATTGCTTAGCATTTTCGTATCAATAGGCAGCGATAGCCTAGTGGAGATACCAACGGACTGCCATGCAGAGGGTATCGGGTTCGAATCCACGGCACGCACCAATGACTTTTCAGAGTTATGTGCGTATTGAACTGTTAATTATCGCTTGTCCCGTACCTCGGAGAGCACGTTAAGACGTCGGTCCCGGTTGTCATGAAGATCTTTGACAATCGTTGCAGGGCGCCAGTACCTTCTAAAATAAACTGAATCTAGTCTAAACCATGGAATATCGCTATCCCTTCGGGTTGCGGAGGTCAGACAGGCAGTCGCTCCGTGGAAAAGCTAATATTCAGCCAAATCGGGTTAAACAGTAACCGGACCCCATCTTGAACTGGGATAACGCTAAGAGGATGATGAGGATGATGATAATTTTCGTATCAATCTTTGTATTGTTTTAATTGTGTATAACTAAGCTAAGTAAAAAGATGGCTGGTGTTAGACAACACTGCGTGTGATACACAAATTCAATGACTTGAGTTTGGCTGAGTACCCACATAAGAGAAGCCTTTTGAACTATACGTGTATTCGTAAGTATTATTTATATTGCAAACATACTTTAAAATGTTTAAATTGGTGTACAGAAATATTTTTATTACAATTATTTGAACGTGCAACTCATATTTTTCAATTCCCCAGGATTGGCAGTTGACCTGAAAAAAGAAATCTCTAGAGGAAACTACTCTCACTACCCGACACTCATGAAGAATGTGTTACACACGTTGTCTTTTATCAATTTCGATACGTTTTTACAATACCTTAATTAAAAGAAACATACAGCCACATTACATCAAATAAAAAAAAATTGGTTGCCTGTAAAGTATACGGGCGAAAGTTTTACGTGACAACGACTTTGAGTGGTAAAATAATTTTAATGTGAATATTCATTCGTATAGTAGGAAGAAGGATGAAATAATAGTAACAATTTAAAACATTTATTTATACAAAGAATTATATTTAAAAATAGAAGCGCAAGACATGAACCGGTGTGTATGCCTATCTCTCTCACTCTCTCTCTCTCGCTCTGTCTCTCTCGCTCTTAGGCGGGCTAACTGTGCTCGAGTGGAAGGGACGCGTGCCTTTCACTTTTTATGTCTGTCTCTCTCGCTCTTAGGCGGGCTAACCATGCCCGAGTGGAAGGGACGCGTGCCTCTCACTCGCTCTCATTGTGAGCGCATAACGTGAGCGGAGCGTAACGCAGTTTCTTGAAGTGTCACCCGGCAAACCAATTTATAAGACGTTGTCACGTCAAAACTCCTTCTTTTTTTTTATAGTGATAGGCGGCAAACTAGCAGACGGATTGCCTGATGGTAAGCAATACCGCCGCCCATGGACACAAGCAACACCACAGTAGTTACAAGTGCGTTGCTGCCTCTTAGGATTGGGAAAAGGGATAGGATGTGGGATAAGGGAGAAGGAATAGGGGATAGGGCCTCCGGCACTCTCACTCACCGGACGAAACGCAACAGTTTAGGTACTGTTACTTTACGTCGATTTTCTGTGAGAGGGTAATAAAATAAAATCAGCAAGGCCCTTCTACCTGTTAATTCAATTCCCTCCCAGTGTACCACAAAGGAAAATCCTCAGAACGCAGATGGGCCTATTTTACTTGCGCGCGCAGTCAGTCTGCGATGCGAGCAGACCTCTTGAATGACAAACTTATAGGACCTTGAACATGTACGTATATATTTTCCTCGTGATACGCGCGTGCCTCAAATATACGATTATATGTACGTATGTTTTTGATAATAGATACATATACATTCTGCTATGTGACAGTTTTGAGAAGCCATTGTAATAGATTCGGGAGCTTCTTGTTTGGGAGTTCATTTATAGGAACTTGACTACTGGAACTTACATGTTTATATTAGTAGATTTCTTAGTTATTTGAATAAAAAGAATACATAAATAATCTAACATTGATAGGTCGGTATCAAATATCTGATACTGACCTATCAATGTCTACCTATGTGACTAAGAACGTCAGCAGCAGTAAAACAGCACCCTCACATTGTTCATGAGCGTTCTTCGAGCGCACGCCGGGCGTACGCTGGAAGAACGCTGTCGCCCAATGTGAGGTCGGCCCTCATGAAACGGAGTGCTGCTTTATATATTTTCTACTGTGACTGAAAGAAAAGAAGATGCTTAATAGGTAGTTACATATTTAATTTGACAATGTGTGTGAACATATTTTTCGAAAAAGAAGATTATTATGCAGCCAGCAAAGGCCATACATTACCTACTAGGCTGCTGAACATAGAATACCTTTCCATTTATTGTAAGCGACTGCTACGCCGATGGTCGCGGATTCGATTCCCGCTCAAGTCAAACATTTGTGTACATGAACATGGATGTTTGTCTTGGTCTGGGTGTTTCTATGTATAATATGTATGTATTTTTTTTTATATAAAAAAAAACCTGTCAAATTGACTTCACGCTGCCTGATGGTAAGCTGACAGTGAAGTCCTATTGGGAAGGCCACCATCCCCAATTGCTGGTTAAGCAATGTGACATGACGGCCCTCACTTTGACGGCCTTGAGAGATGCTTTTTCACGCCCCGCTTAAAGGACCCAGGATCAAGGGAGGAAGGAAACACGTGAGCTGGCAGTGAGTTCCACATCTTTATGGTACGGCAAAGATAAGATGTACCGAACCTTTTCGTACGTGACGGTATCTGATCTACCGTATAAGGGTGGCACCTTAACCCAGCACGTGTTGTTCGGGATAGGAAAGGAGAGGGTGGGATGAGTTGAAAGAGTTCTTCTGAACACTAACCGTTATACAATCGGTAAAAGACAGCCATTGAGGGTACGTCCCTGCGTAATTGCAGAGATTCAAGGGTCTTAGTAGCCTCAAGGTCACCTATGATACGGACAGCACGCCGCTGCAACCTATCAAGGGCATCTAGCAGGTACTGAGATATTTACAAAAAAAAGAAGTATTTATGTATGTTTATCCATTATCTAGTACCCATAACACAAGCTCTGCTTAGCTTGGGACTGGATGGTGATATGTGTATGTGGTAGAATATTATTATTATTTGATATGCTATGCTAAATGATAATGCGTTGTTTAAAGGGAGAGCCTCCAATTATCGTAAGAGTGTCGCAAAAACATTTTTATTAGGGAATATCAGTAAAGCTATCTTCTGTTAGTTTGAGATAATTAATTTGAATTTAACGAGATTATAACCAACTCTCATCATCAGCCTTTAACAGTCCACTGCTGGACTAGGCCTCTCCTTTGAAAGGAGGAATTGGCCTACTATACCACGCTGGCCAAACGGGTTGGTATAGGGTTTGTATCAAGTTCTCCTTCTCTTACAGTGCTGTTCTCTGCATAATATGCTCTCCCTCTGTCCGCTCTTACGACACCCATGGGATGATATGGGGTGGTTACAATCCGTATTCTAAATCCGTCACCACACGGACATTGACCATTCAACCAACTCTACAATACTATGCATAATTAAAACTATGACGAAAGTTACATCCTAAATCTCCAGTAGGTACATCATAATTACCAGTATTGTTCAAACAAGCTTAATCCGCGGCAGATGAAAAGGCCTCACTAGTGTATAGACAAGTCGGTATTCTTGCATACATAACCCATTGTATTGGTGTAACCAAACAAGCAATTAACCGACTGTAAGCCCATATCAATTAATCATAACGTTGCCCACGTACTATCAACATAGCTCTACAGTACCATAGCAACTGTAGGTTCAATATGTTCTTGTAATTTTATAGGATTTTTTTAAGCGGCTGATATGTATAAAATTAGAGAAAATTGTGTCATTGGAGAGGTCTATATCCAGCAGTGGAATACGGCGGGTTGATGAAGAGGATGATGATGATTATATAAAATAAAATTATTTTATGTCTATACGTTTTCGTTAACAGCGGCTAACTCTTAACGAAATATCTTCCGCCATAAAGGCGTATCGCGCTGATCGACTTCGACCTATACCTAAGCGTTCGCGGTGTACATACCATAAAATAGGTGACCTTCGACGTCTCTTGGCGGCAGGGACACGTCAGGAACAACCCGCCTCGATGGCGAGAGAGACAGGTTTTGGGACCTAGAAGACATCCAAGAAAGCTGTCGTGCCTAGAGCGCAATGCTATGATGCCAAAGCGGAACACCCGTCAAAGCGCGCAGCAGTCTACTCTTCAGTCACTCCTCTGAAACTGAACTTGTAGCCACTATGGTGCGCGCCCATTACAATCAAGGCCTTACTTTAATGTACACTTTTATACTAGGTAAGTATTTATTTTGAGCCTCTACACGAATACATTCCATTTTTATAATTTATACTTCTGATTAATACAAATAATCCCATTTATACAAAAACTTATTGTCACAGCGCAAAGGACAAGTGCACTAAGTGTTCGTACATTGTTTTTGTTATAACAATAATTAATTACAGCCGCGGTAGGTATTCAGGTGGGCTCTGATGTTTGCACACTCAGTAATTGTCCACCCACCGACAGTATTGATGTCTGCGCCGGCCCTGGCTTTAATTGACAGAATAGACACCTCGAGAAAAAAATAATGCGGGGGGTAGACTTGTTGATGTATTTTATTCATGAGTATTGGGATGAATGTCTTCTTCATTTTCTTTGAGTAAATTGAGATTGATTGTGCGATGGACGGCTTAATTTGCTGTCATTGTTTTCTGAGTCTTGCTATTCATAAGGACATTCGAGTGCAGATAGATGGCTAGTGCAATTGTGAGATTAAATCCAAATTACAAATTGAAAAGCTTCTCCTAAGCTTTTGGATTTAGTTGATGTAAGCACAAACAGAACTTTTGTATAATTATTTTGGTGCTTTATGCAATTGTGCTGGAAAGAGGACGTCTTGTGTTTCGTCTATTTCGAAACCTTAAATATATAAGTTTAAGTTTGGCTCGGATAATTCAAATGACAGAAAATGTTAGTAGCTTTCACACAGAAAGTATTTTTGTTTCATGATTAGATTTTTAAACTTCATTTATTGGACTTAAAATGTTATCAATTGTATATACTCGTGTCTTTATACATGTACCTATATATAGCCATTATTCAATCTCTAACATAAACGGAAAAAAGGGAAATAAAATAAGAAGAATAAGTAAATTCATGTCAGAAATTTGAATACTGCTCTGGTAGTTTTTATGACTATATTTATAGGAAAAATATAACCAAAAATGTTGTACATGATATTGTTCGTAACTTAAGTACAGGTGTACCTATTTCTATTAGAATGCAAAATGCCTTCAACAATTTGTAATGTTGTCATCAACTACCATTTAATCACATTCCTTTTTAGCTCATCCATCTTTTAAAATACCTTCTTCTAATTTCACCTTGTACGTTAGAGATGATCTTCCTAGTCAGAAATGTACAAATATGCCCATATTTGTCCACAAAGCCTTACCTGCTTGCTCTAGCCCAGTGATTTATGTACAAGGAAGTTATCGAAACTGCGCTGGTCGTCCGGTGTGAAACTTGCTAGTTGTGGTCTGTTGTCATGTTGCTAATTTTCTTGCACCATAGAACATGGTATTTAGATGCCACGATATGTTGACGACACGACAAATTTGTGGGACGAATCTATGAATATCGTTTTTTTTGGTCCGATAGCGGTGTACGTAACGGATTGCCGAGACCATAGTCTTGGGTTCGATCCCCAGGTATAGGTCGGTTCATGAAAGATGACCACTGCGCAGAAATAATTTCTTAGGTCCCCTTGGAGGTGCGGGGTGAGGCGCGGGTGGAATGTGCCAATGGCGTGGCTCCGTTCTTGACGCATTACCTAAATGCGTCAAGAATGGAGCCACGCCATTGATGCACGAATGTACATATGCGCGACGGCCGCCATTTGTGGTCAACTTTCGTGAACCGATCTATACCCCGGGCACACACCTCTGACTTTTCGCAGTTATGTGTGCATTCAAAATGGTAATTATCGCTCGCTTAATAATGTGCCCGGTAAATAGCAATAGGCTCGCCCCCTATTACATTGGGACCGAAATATAACTGGCGAAGTGTGCCTGTGTAATACACCTCTGCCTACCCCTTCGGGGATAAAGGCGTGATGTTGTGTTATGTTTTTGGTCCGGCGGTGGACACTCTTTTGTGACGTCCACTCCACGGCAATTAGAATAGTTTGGGGGTTTAACTGTCGAAGAAGCTTCATAATCATCATCATCGTCAGTCTGTATCAGTCCACTGCCGGACGTATGCACCTCTTATGGCACGTCAATGAGCTCGGTCTTCAGCTTTCATCTCCCAGTCCCTTAGATGAAGCTTACTTTCTTTAATTTCCGTGTATGTACTCTAACACGTAAGTGTCTAAATATGGATGCATTATAGTTTTCTATTTATATTCGTCACACGTAAACTTCTGTATGACTTTTGATGAAATTTGATATAGAGAACGTGATCTAAGAAAAATGTGGATAACGTCGTGAATTGTAAATATGGTGAAACTACATATGACATGATATTTGTAGCAACGATACGGGTCATCAGAACAAAGAAAATAACTGTTTTAAAATCCAGTCCAAGTAAATTTCTAAACCAAAGCCAAGGCAAAAGTTTTTACCTGCTTTAGGGCGATAAATAATAGTTGTTCTCAGTAACATCAGAAAATTTTTCATTACTTTTAGTATCATCATCATCAGCCTTTTACAGTCCACTGCTGGGCTAGGCCTTTGAAAGGAGGAATTGGCCTACTATACCACGCTGGCAAACAGGTTGGTATAGGGTTTGTATCAAGTTTTCCTTCTCTTACAGTGCTGTTCTCTGCATAATATGCTCCCTCTGTCGGCTCTTACGACACCCATGGGATGATATGGGGTTGTGACAATCTTAATATTCTTAATCCGTCACCACACGGACAACTTGTTACTTTTAGTAACTATATGTTAAACTATTTTACCACCACTCAGTCATTTATGGCTATCTATCTACTACTTGATATTTGATTATGATACGGTTTAATTTAGGAGGTGTATTATAGTCTCCCAAAGATATTAGGGCCTGAGTAGGCGAACGTTTTTAGTGCGTACTATAACCACTACGATATATTCGATATACTTAGTGGCGGGACATCCAACACTGTTTAGTATGGCATGGTATCTACAATACTTACTAGGATTCAGTATGCAAGCAAGCATAACTGTATCTCTATGAGCTTCCTCCTGTTACTGATCAGATTCCGAGGAGAGGTAACTGGGCTTGTCGTTCGCACTCAACACTCTACCATAGTCAGACAAGGTACGCGTTTTCGTGCACAATTAGTACGCAGCGCAATTATAACAGACTAGAGGACGCCAGCAGCTACGCCTACAATTTTGTTAAATTTACCCGTTTTGGCCGATCCCGTGGGAATTTCAGGAAATCCCTTCTTAGTGCACCCCTACGGTCCTCAAGGAACATACATGCCAAATTTCAGCTTACTGCGCCCAATAGTTTCGGCTGTAGCGTGTCTGTCAGTCAGTCAGTAACGTAAGGATTTTATATATTAAGATATTTCAGACAAGATACGACTCGTCAATAACCTTCGAGAAATTCATTTAAATATTTATGTATCGTACTAAGATTCAAATACAAACCACAAGACCACACCTTTTGCCATATGCCATAGATTACAACAGCTTTCAACAACCAACGAAATGGCACAAACGCAACAAATATAGACAGATAGTCAGCCCAATAATGCCAGTACCGTGTAATGTGAAAGGCATTCGGACAGAAACGCGGCGACCGACACTGCACAGTGGACCTTTCAAAGCGATACAGTGTCGCTAATTACCCATTGAGTCGAGATAATATCGACAAGTCGCAATTCACACCGACTCTGTCGCACTCCGCTCAATTAGACTCGATATGTACTCACCGTTGTACACTCGGCGTACTCGTAAGTTACAGACAAAACTATTGATTACTATAAATACAGGAGAAAACTAGCTTCAGAAGAGCCACAATTTCTTTTCTTATTATAGTTTTATCATCATCATCGGACCTCTATATAAAAATGTCCCACGGCTGCACCTTTTGATCAGTTTGTGTAATCCAGACGAAAATATACCTAATTCATGCTTACTATTTCTAATTTTGCGTGATAAGTAGTCATAATCACTTTATGTCGTTGCTGTCTCTAAATAGTTCAACCGTAGGTACATAGAATGTCCTTCTATAGGCAAAAGTTGCTTAGCAATACCTATATTGCTTTTCAACTGAATTTATGTCATTGGTTCATACGCAGACTGTAAATAAAGTGACCAGTGATGGTGTCTTCATTTATCTGTAAGCCCGTTAAAAGCATATATAATTAGAAAGCAAGCCGCTTAAAATAATGCTTTGAACTGAGTCCAAAGAGCAGGGCTTAAAGTCACATAAACACAGCTAATGCCTATTAAGGTTACACAATTTTGTCGCAAAACTCCATGGCTGTTTACGCAACCTCCACAAAATAGGAAATGTCATTATACTTTTCCTATGTCATCATTTTATTAAAGTAATGCCATATTCTTGCCTTTTGTGTTCTTTACGCACATCACGATGTTACGACCATAGAGTTACGACAGAATCATAGAGTACCATAAACTATAGCTGAGTAGTCTATGCTTTCACTTATCAACGGAGGCTTTTTGCGAATATCACACGATGCGGTTCAAAGTTTGCGTTGTTCACGATTTGAATGCCTTATTAGTCTAATGTTCATTTGGGTCGTTGGATTTGAAAGCTGGATTTAGTAATAGAGCGTCATTTCTATCTAGACTAACCCGTTAGTTATTGTTCTAAGTTCTGTCATTTATCAATAGTTTGATAATAAGAAGTAATAGTACCCGGGATTTTTGGGTTGCCGTAGACTAAGACCAGTTTAACGACAAGACCAAGAAAAGTTTGCAGACATTCATGATTTCTTTAATAATGTCGTCTATATATGATGTATATGTTACAGTTTAGTGACAGAAAACAACTTTCAACACTTCAGCTAAAGACGACGTATCAACTGGTTAAATGTGATAAACATTGGAGTTTAAGTAATTTTTTATATATTTTTCTGTCTGCCATCAAGTTAAGCGTTTTAGATGCCATAATTATTCAACTAGCTAAAGGACGTTAAATTAAATGGCTATCCATTTCATTCAAAGGCTATTTTACCAGTTGACTGCGACATACGTATAAATGTGAAAAGTGCGTGACCGTTCTGTTTATATGTGTGTCAGTGTGACAATTTTTCACCTTTCTTATCCACTGTAACCCTTTTAATGTAGTTGGTATATTTTTACCGCTCTTGTTATTTAGCTTGCCTTTTTTGACAATCGTTTTAACATCATTATTATAAAAGCTATAAATACTAAACCATTGTGCTCAACCGAAACTCCAACATGTATAAATAAAACTTCTGACAGTTTACAAATATATTGCTATATGGTCGCCTTATTAGTCATAAAAATAACAATAATTCATTACATAGAGAAATACGTGATATCTTAATTTAGACACAAAAATAAAAATAATACAAATATAAAATATTATTTGTCTACATGAGAAGCACATCTGCTTACCCCATAAGTTTAAATAAAGTTATTAGGTATCTATTCGCCTGTAGCAATGTTCACGCGGTGCAAGTTATAAATATGTTTAGTACAACCACAAGTACAACTATTAAAATTCATTCCCACCTGTCAGATGTAATAAATTTTAAGTCTTTAGCGCTTTTTTTATTTGCGTCAAAGTGTCGATGGTAATTATAGCCATATTTCAGAACTGCGAGAGTGAAATGAAATGTGTGTTCATAAGTTTAAACAATGGACACAGCATGTACTCATCGCATATTGCTATGAAGTGAATAAGAATCTATTTACTGTAAACTAAATTCATTTGCTTTAAATTAATGTAAAGCTAAGTCTTAAACTGCATATAGGCGAACATTTTTGGATATTTTGCAACTGTATCATTTGTGTATCCAAGTGCACCTAAGATTGCAGTAAGGTTTTGATGTTCTGTGATTGGCTACTACCCCAAAAGGCTCAGTCGAAAATGTCTCGTACGCTTTGTCAAGAAATATAATATAACTAGCGGCCCGTCCCGGCTTCACGCGGGTGGACAATTCTATTTATGACATAACTTTAATACACCCTACTTCAAACTTCGACCCTCTGTAAAATGATGCTACCCTGGTACTTTTCAATATCCTAAGCTACAACGAGATATTTTAAAGCTGCAGGATGTCTGTACCTTTATGCTCCACTGGTACTCTTACTGCGCAAGCGTTGTTTCTTTCAATAGGTAGATTTGTAACTTTACTACTACAAACTTCGAACCTCTCTAAAAATGATGCTGCCCTGGTACTTTTCAATATCCTAAGCTACAATGAGATATTTTAAAGCTGCAGGAGAACTTTAATAAAAGAAAATAAAAAATGTATCTAGCTTTATGCTCCCCTGGTACTTTTCCTGCGCATGCGTTGTTTCTTTCAATGGTAGATTTTTCCCTACGAACTTTGAGCCTTCCTACAATCCCTCCCAGTCAAATTATTGCAACTAATTGTATCCTATGTGTTTTTCCTGGTTCTAATCGACCTCCCCATCAATTTTCAGCCAAATCGGTACAGCCGTTCTTGAGTTATAAATAGTGTAACTAACACGACTTTCTTTTATATATAGATAGATGTTATTCTTAGTAGAAATGGAAACCTTACTTGGTGTTATTGTCGTTGCTTTAAACAACTATTATATATTTCCAATCGTGAAAACTTGAACGAGAAATTAAATAATTTTAATTTATTACTATTTAACTATTCTAGGAACACATTTATCCACCTATAAAAGCCGCAGCTAATTTACTTGATAGGTAATGTCACTTTGAACAAATGTAGAATTCACTGAGTGATTATGCTGACCCAGACATAGAGGTGATACTATGCCGAAGAATTATCACAGGTAGTAGAGCCTTGCTGATTTCAGCATGAATGGGCCGGCTCGACCGGGGAAGTACTACCCTCTCACAGAAAATCGACGTAAAGTAACAGTACTTAAACTGATGCATTTCGTTAAGTGAGTGAGAGTGCCGGAGGCCTTATCCCTTCTCTGTCATCCCACTCCTCATCCTATACCTTTTCCCATCCCTAAGGGCCGGCAACGCACTTGTGACTCCTGTGGTGTTGCTTGTGTCCATGGGCGGCGGTAATTGCTTACCATCAGGCGATCCGTCTGCTCGTTTGCCGCCTATTACTACTCATCATCATCAGTCCTGTATATAAACTGTCCCACTCACTATGAGAAGGGTAAGGCCATAGTCCACCACGCTGGCCTAGAGCGGGTTGGCAGACTTCACATGACTTTCGAGAACATTATGGAGAACTCTCAGACATGCATGTCTGAGAGTTCTCCAAGGTTTCCTCAAGATGTTTTTCTTCACCGTTTAGCAAGCGATAATTAACAATTTAATACGCACATAACTCCGAAAAGTCATTGGTGCGTGCCGTGGATTCAAACCCGGACCCTCTGCGTAGCAGTCTGTCGGTCTCTCCACTAGACTATCGCTGCCTCTATTACTATTAAAAAAAAAACACGTCTTAGCGTTATCCCAGTTACATCCAAGACTCGCTTTGGAGCCCGAAATCTGCTTCTTCCAACAAAGTTCGACATAATAATTTCTTTGGCTTTTTGTGTTATTATTTGGCTTTCTCACAGAGTTGCTGCTGTCTGCCCCAGGAACCCAAAGGGACAGCGATATTCCAAGGCTTAGAAAAATATCAGTAGTTTTCAAGGGTAGTAAACTACTCATAACGGCTTAACGTACTACGATAGTTAGTTAATACCCACCCAACATAAAGAAGTCTGTGGTGTGAGCATGAGCAGTCCTGTTTGAAACTTAAAATAAAAATGTATATAAAGGCAAAAACTCGCGATCTCTCATGTCTTACGACAAGGAACTATGAAAGCAGAACATTTTATGTTTTCCTTGTCTCTCGTTAGTGGCCATTGAACAAATTGTCTGAATGCTAATGGCGAACTTGCGATGATTTAGAATGTGTGTTTATCAATTTACATAGATAGCCGTGCAGCAATCAAATAAATTCAATCTACCAATTCCTGTGTTGTTGAATAAAAAGTTGTTTAAATAAACAAATAATGAATTTAAATAAAATAATATATTTTCAGCTTAATTATTTTTGCGGAAATAAATATTATTTAAATATGTCTTATTCGTTAGATAAGAAGCAAAGGAGTTGGCAGATTGCCGTAACAATACAAATGATCACAATGCGTTGCAAGTTAGCGCTCATAGCGAGACTTGGCTTGCCGTTCGTAACACATCGGCAAAGTTAAGCAACGGCTGCACAGGTCACCACTTAGATGGATGACCACGTGTGGCATTTACATCTGAGCGCTACCGTATTTCGGAGGGCACGTAAAGCTATCGGTCCCTTTTTTTTGGGTTCCGTACCTCACAAGGTAAAAAAAGGAACCCTTATAAGATCACTTTCTTGTCCGTCTGTATGTCTGTCTGTCCGTGTGTCACCACCGATTTTCTCAGGAACGGGTGGACCTAGCAAATTGAAATGATTATACCAGATACCTACTGAGGTCTATGGTTCCTATTAGGTGTATAAAAATCAGGGTCCTGGGTCAACCCGATAAAAAGATATAGTCAAAATGAGATTTTTGCGAAAACTTGTAAGTACCAAAATTAACCTTAATTTTCAACTGCTTTTAATTTTCGCAATTTTTCCTTTACTTGTGCTTTAAGACCTTGCTTTTAACCAAAATTGACAATTCTAGGTCAACCGTAAGTACCCTATAGGTTTTGGGTCGAAAACCTATATGGTAGTTCCCGTTGAACTAGAATCAGGAAATTTGGCCAAAAGCATGGTCTTACAGCACAAATAAAGGAAAAATTACAAAAAATTAAAAAAGTGGAAAATTTAAGGGTGTCCCCATACATACATAGTAGACTCCATTTAAGATAGTCCTCTAAGTTGAATGGGCGCTCATACAGATTTCATTTTGCTCATACACCAACCTCAAATAAGGTAAAATGCGTACAGAACCCTCGGTGCGCGGGTCAGACTCGCACTTGCCCGAATTTTTTATAGTAATAGGCGGCAAACGAGCAGACGTATCGCCTGATGGTAAGCAATTAACGCCGCCTATGGACACAAGCAACACCGCAGGAGTCACAAGTGCGTTGCCGCCCCTTGGGGTGGGGAAAAGGGATAGGATGAGGAGTGGGATGAGGAGTGGGATGAGGGAGAAGAAATAGGGGATCCACCGAACGAAACGCAACAGTTTAAGTACTGTTACTTTACGTCGATTTTCTGTGACAGGGTAGTACTTCCCCGGTCGAGCCGGCCCATTTATGTCGAAATCAGCAAGGCTCTACTACCTGTGAAACCCTGTTCTTGTCTCAGGATAAGAATCGTTAGGCCATGTCGGAGGCCGTCGGGCAGTCTGAAAACTCCGGCACCAGAGTTGGCCACACACTCACATGAAGAAGAAGAATGCGTTGCCGGTCTGGATAGGAAAAGGAATAAGAGGAGGACCAGGATAAGCGAGAAGGACAAGAGGATAGTGCCTCCGTTGCGCTCTCACTCACTAAACTAAACGCAACGGTATAGATATTGTTATTTTACGTCAGTATTATGGGAAAAGGTAAGTACTTCCCCGGACGAGTCGGCACACAGACCTGCTGAAATCGGCAAGGCCCTACTACCTACTGAAATCTGTGATCCCGATATTGTATTTCATAAAATAGGTAGGTAAAGCTTAAATAAATGTATGAATGACATAGTGGTTAAAGTGGTCGCCTCGCTGATTATCACTGCTTCGAGTGTTGTGGGTTCGAGCCACACACGAGCCAACTTTGAAAAATATAGGTACAAATTGTTGTTTCGAGTCAGGATGACCTTCGTGTCTGATGTTAGATGTATGATTACATATTTAAATCCAACCAACGCAGGTGACATTATTCCCCCTGCGGTAAAGGTTTAGAGATTGCCAGCTTTTGCCCGCCGCTTTCTCCGTATAGGGCCGGTTACTGCAACAAGTCGTGGCCCATGTGATATCCTGATGTATTCGTGAACATGGCGGTTGCAAAAGTGCCCAATTATAGGTTACTCGAATCAAAGGTATGTAATATAATAATATACCCCGTAAGAAAATGTAATAACAGTGGCGTTCCGTTGTCTCTGCCTACCCCGACGGGAAAAAGGCGTGAGTAAATGTATGTATGTATGTAAAATGTAATAAAAAATCTTGATTTATATAGTACTGCAGTATTTCATCAAAATCCGTTTTATACTTTTTCCGTGAGCAAGAGTCAAATATCCCTATATTCATCGTCATAAACTTTTCGACTTATATTAGTACTGATGACAAAGATGAGATTTAAACATTTTTTGTGATTGATGTTCATGATATGATTCTTCAATTTCATCAAAAGCACTAATTAAGCGTAACTTAAAATTGAATATCTAATTGAACTAAAAGTCAAAAGGTCTTCTATGGGTGGTATCGAGACCTTTCGATGGACCACACCTAGGTATTAGGAAATTGTTGTACGTTTCGTCTCTATCTCGTACATTTTAAACGCAAGATTATACGATTTAGAATAATTTTATCATTAAATTATATGAATTTTATTGATGGGTGTTAATTGCATGTTCAACTAAGCTATTAAAGCTCTTTTTCGTTCTTTATCGAGTTCCAGCTCAGATTTCGCAGTTTTTATCCGCCTGAAGATTTCCGACATAGGGTAATGGGTATTATTGCATCACGTGGATAATTATTTTAGGTATCCTGCTACAATTATTGGATTAAAATCATAAACAAACTGAAGAGGGAACTTAAACATTATAGAAAAGATCCTTGACTTAATTGAAATGAAAAATGAATCCAATGGAGGTAATAATATGTATATTTGTTTTAAAAAATAAATGAAATTATTTAAATTTTAAATTATATTTTAATGAAATTATGCTTACTTATAATAAAAATTATAATAATTCGTAAAATAATTTACGAATAAATATAATACATCATTATTCATAATTTAAATTACATACTTAACATAATATTATATTATGTAAAGTCATAATCACAATGTATAATTATAAAATATGTCACCTGGTGTATGTATAACAGATATTTTATACATACATTTTCCTTGTTCGAAATAATGCAATTTAACTCTTTATTAAACTAGCTTAAAACACAGAGTCCTCTCGTCGCCACTGCTGGTTCAACCCATGCCGAAACGACGACGACGCTACGGCGCAAACATAAAGTATTTAAGCCTTAAGTATATGAATTCAAATAATTACGTGACATACGCTCATTTAGAAAAATATAAATATAATCGTGGAGACCTATCATTGGCTCTCTGATCCTTATTATTGTTGCCACTATGTATTTTTCAGCTGTTGGTCTTCCGAATAATTAAATAAATAAATAGGTATAGCAATACCGAAGCTTATCAGCCATAAGTCAAAGCCTAATCCCAAACTCTTAGGTGTCAACATTGCTTTTCAATATTATTACTTGCGTCATACTAATAACAAAAGCCAAACTCATATTTAAGAACGTTGTCCTTATCTTACCTATAGTGCTGTTCCCTGCAGAATATGATCCCTCCGCCGGCTTTCTCAGCAATCACGAGACGATATGGTACAATGTCATTTCGTGGTGGTGGTAAGAATACTCTTAATCCGTCATCACATGGATGGACAAGGTATCTTAATACTATGATAAAAACGAAAATATTTAAGGTTGGATATGAATGTATAGAATTACTCTTCACGCAAAAAGTCTCGGTCGGGTTATGATGTAATTTTTATTGCCTGTTCTTTCTCGTGGTTCTACGCCCGTGCTTTGTGAATATAGCACTAAGTAGCAAGTAACTAATAAAAGTGACGGTCACAAGCGTCACATTATGACCTAATTGAATAAATTATTTTGACTTTGCCCCACGCAGGCAAACCCGGCCAAAAGCTAGTAAGCTATATACTCGTAGATTAAAAGCATACATACATAAACTCACGCCTATTTCCCGAAGGGGTAGGAAGATACTACGGAACGCCATTTGCACCGATCCTGTCATATTATCTCTCTTGCTTCATTCACTCCCATCAAGTTTCTCATGTCCTTTTTTCCAATCTGAAAGATTCATTAAAATCCCTTATGTAATTTTTACGTGAAAGTGTAAAAAGTATCCCATCCTCACAAGCTCTCGCGTTTATAATAGCATAGGATAATCTTAAGAGAATATAGAATAGACACAACTAAGTCGCGATGTGAACAACATACAATAACAACCTCACCTAACTAAGGCCACTAATTCACGCTATCGTGCATGTTATCTACGCAGCCTACAACATTATTATCGGCGGTATAAAGCCTTTGTTTTAATTATTCATACTTACATTATAACGAGCTTATGTTGCTTGGACTATTGTCTTTAGGATTATATGTTAGGTAATGGATTTAGTAGTTCTTATAATATTCTGAAGACTGCCGCAGTGGTCCAATGGATAGCGTATGCGTCTGCTGATCGGAGATCCCGGGTTCGATTCCCGGGTCTGGTGTGTGTTAAAAGTGTTACCTACTTACTGAGTTTTTCTGAATTCTCAGTAGCAGCTCGGATTCTGGTAATGTGCCCGGTAACGGCAATAGGCTCACCTCCTATTACATGGAATCTAAAAATTCATGGCAAAATGTGAGTGTAATATTACACCTCTACCTACGCCTTAGGGGATACAGGCGTGAGTCTATAAACAAAAAAACTTTGGTGGATTTTTGCTGATCTGATATCAGCAATATTCCACTCTTCGTCATTCATGTTTGGGCGTTTCGATGTCGTTATATAGAGCTGGTACTTACCTAATTTTGACACAGCGTCATAAGGCATCATCTAACCCTATTAGTGATAGTTATTTAATATAATATTGCGTCATTAAAGCTAACTCTTATTGGCCGGCGTGTCGAGCAGATCACATCGGTCGCGGTCATGCCTAAAATGTTTACGAAAAACATTGACGCAATATAGCCATACATAGCTGCATATTTTCTCCTTGAAAAGATATAACTGACACCATGTCTTATACATATATAAGTCACATTAGTCGGTGATAATAAAACATTACCGTTCCTTTTGGCTTCGCCGTAGTCGGGTAAAAATTAAGAAGTTTTTGGAAATATTCTAAGATCCATGTTTATTCCGTGGCTCGCGCTAACTTTCGTCCTGTGAATAGGTAGATAGAACTTGTAGCTGAAATTAATGCGTTAGCTACTAGATCAGCTTTATTTATTTACATATACGTGATAGCTCGTTCACATGGATATTACCTACTTACATAAATTAATAGTAGTGAATTATGCATAAGCTTTGTAAGTGTTTCCTTGTAGCATGCAAACTAGACTCAGTAGTTTTATTATGTGATCCCTTTGTGTTACCAGTGTGTATTGATTGACAATAGTTTCGAGTTTATTATGGTGAAAATATTCAATAATCTTGAAAGCATTTAGTGTTATAAATTGAACATTTAAATTTGCAGTAAAAACGGTGGCCGTTCGGTTCTTTCTAAGTAGAATATTTGTACACTTTATTTTTTTATAGACTCACGCCTGTAAGGGTAGGCAGAGGTGTAATATTACACCAACACCCCCTCATTGTACACTTTATGTGTTAAAAAATTAAAAACACCCTCCCTATTTTTAATCCTGCATTGAAAGGACTTTACAAACATTAAACCAGAAAAAAACAATTTGTATATCAGACACAGTTACAAAGTTAATCGGTATAGGTAATCGAAACATGCGCTGCTTAAAGCAATACGTGCATTGCTTTATCTTTGTATTCTTAATCTATACACATAAATAAAATTGGAGTGTCTGTTAGTAATATTAAAATAGCCGCTTTTTACTAAATGCATATTGATGTATACACGGTACATATACCGAAATTATTTTTTTACCATTTTTGTCTGTCTGTCTGTTTGTTCTCGCTAATCTCTGGAACTGCTGGGCCAATTTTGACGGGACTTTCACTGGCGAATAGCTGATGTACCAAGGAGTAACTTAGGCTATAAATTAACCGGGTACGCGAAGTAGTTCCCTCAGGACGCGGGGGAGACCGCGGGAAACAGCTAGTTATACATAAAACAAGTACCTTACTTTTGCGGCCTTTTAGTATTCTTACTAGAAAATCAAGTAAACAGACAACAATTGTATTAAATCCCTATTAATTATCAGCTCTCTTTATACTGCTATGACATAAAGTATGATTTACGACCACACGATCGCCTTACTGCCAATCTAAACTACAGCCTAAGGTTAATTGATACACAATGTAATATACTCGGTAATTGATTGTTTTAGACTTTAATATCCACTTTAGTATGCATAACGTAAGCTGGTTATACAATGCTGTTCAACGTTGTTGTATTACATTGTAGTATAACTAAGCTTCGATCATGTTTTCGCAGAATAAATCGAACTTCACTTACTACGGAATTCAATATTCGATCTATAGATAGATCTGTAGATTTTAGATTCGTTTTTGACATAAGCTCCATCCAAACACGAATCTCGAATCTCAAAATCCATGTATGGTTCGAATATTGAAAATGGCCGTTAATCTGAATCAAACATAATACAATACAAAATAATCTTTGCTGTCATTACTTTTTTCATGCCCGGCAGAGGCATAACTTCACGCCTTTATT
Organism: Euclidia mi; assembly: GCA_944739405.2. NCBI lineage: Eukaryota > Metazoa > Arthropoda > Insecta > Lepidoptera > Erebidae > Euclidia > Euclidia mi. Next base: position 87,453,285 of record OX123189.2, on the reverse strand, counting down.
TCCGAAGGGGTAGGCAGCGGCAGAGGTGTATTACACACTCACATTTCGCCAGGTATGTTTCGGTCCCAATCACCCAATCACGAAAAATGCACCCCTCTTGCGTGGGCTCCTTATGGACGAAATAAATGAAGATTAATAATGTGCCCGGTAGATGGCAATAGGTTCGCCCCGTATTACATTGGGACAGAAACATAACTAGCGAAGTGTGGGTGTGTATAACACCTCTGCCTACCCCTTCGGAGATAGAAGGCGTTAAGTTATGTTATGTAGATGAAGATTATCAGCCTAGCAATGATGAGTGTTGCTCGCCGCAAAATAGGGTTTATATGTTTATAAAGACACGTAATGTCACCTGACTCATAAATAAGCGATTACCACAGCCTATGGAGATTCGAAGCTAGCATTGGTCACAGAGGAATCACTCGCGCATTGTCGGCATTGCTCTTCATGCATTGCCTCCTACTCCAGTTGGTAACGAGTAATCTGTATACATATATAAACTTCTTCAATTACTGACTAACTGACAACGCACAGGTAGGTATAACTATTAGGCGAAAACGCTGAAATTTCGCATGCATGTTCTTAAGGGCGCATATAAGTGCATTAAGAAGGCTTTTTGTTCACTAGCCTGTCCTGTTCCACTGCTGGGCTAAGGCTTCCCCCAAATCTTTCCATATCTTCTTGTCACCTGCAGTCTCAAGCCAACGCCTGTGGTAGGCGTCCAGGTCATCCTGCCACCTCATTCGGGGCCAGACCCGGCGACGCGGCGACGTCGTCCATCTTCTGGCACCCACAGTGACGAGATCTTCATTAAGAAGACATTCGCTCGAAATTCCTACTTGATCGGGCAGAAAGGCATAGCTGCGAGTATCATCTAGTCATCAATAATACCGCTATAATTTCAGTTGACAATAAAAAAATTGTATAGTGTTTTCAAATCTTTATTGCACACAAAAAGACAAGTGGTTTCGCTGCTGACTTTTTCAAGTCCGTAGTCTTTGCTTAGTGAGGCGCCTTTGTTTTAAATCGTTTAAAAAATACAATATTAAGTTGCTGTAAAAAAAGCAGCGATAGCTGAGTGGAGAGACCGACAGACTGCTACTCAGGAGTTGGAATCCACGGCACGCACCAAGGACTTGTCGGAGTTAAATACGTATTAAATTGTTAATTATCGCTTGCTAATCGGTGAAGGGCCTCATCCGAAAACTCAGGGCACTCAGAGGGCGATGGAGAGAGCTATGCTCGGAGTTTCCCTGCGAGATCGAATCCGAAATGAGGATATCCTCAGTAGAACCAAAGTCACCGACATAACTCTCCGAATAGCCAGGCTGAAGTGGCAATGGGCAGGGCACATAGCGCGAAGAACCGATGGTCGTTGGGGCAGGCGGGTGCTGGAGTGGCGACCACGTACCGGACGACGCAGCAGGGGTAGGCCTCCCGCAAGGTGGACCGACGATCTGGTTAAGATCGCGGGAAGCGGTTGGATGCGGGTGGCTCAGAATCGGTCTGTGTGGAGAACCTTGGGGGAGGCCTATGTCCAGCAGTGGACGTCTCTAGGCTGACATGATGAATCGGTGAAGGAAAACATGGTGAGGAAACCTGCATGTCTGAGAGTTCTCCATTATATTCTCGAAAGACATGTGAAGTCTGCCAACCCGCACTTGGCCAGCGTATTCACATAGTGTGAAGAGGCCCGTGCCCAGCAGTGGGACAGTATAAATGGATGATGATGAAGTTGCTGTAAAACTCCTGATCTAATTGTTAAGAGTATAGAACAGTACAGAAACAGTATAGAATTGGCCTTAGTTTCCTTTATCTTAAGAGATAATAAAACGTCCAGCTTGAGTATGTTGTGTAATAAAATAATTTTCTAGTCTAGATAATGCAAATAATAATTACAAAATTAACTTAAATAGTCCATATATTAAAGTATGAATATATAATACATAATGGAGTTGTCAAAGTAGAGGTAGTCCTTATAAATAACTAGTGTGATTTATACACCTTAACCTTTCTCAGAAATCGATCTATTTATTAATGAAAACTGTATAAAAATCCATTCAGTAGATTTTGAGCATATCACATTCGCACATACAGACAAGACCACCAGAGGACTTCATTTTATAATTAATATAGAGTACAGCAACCTTTTTAATTGTAACACAATTTACCCCGAATTAATTTCCTGGTTTAAGTGCTCAGTATCTTTTTGGCTGGTTAAGTAGTCATCCTTTCACAGAAAATAGTCGTAAAGTACGCCTAGCAGTATTTATATTGTTCTAATTTGTTCTATAAGCCTGTAAATGACAGACTCAATTACTAACATGCTCAGTCCCTTTCCATCTTCTTCGCTTTTCTTTTTTGTCGTTTCCAGTTTTGATTTTTACCTAAAGTTACGAAGAGGACACTGTTAGCTAAAAGTAGCCTATCTGTTAGCTAAGCCACTATTTCAGATATTTTATTATTTTCATAGCTCACTATAAAAAATGTATCCCTTTAAAAAAAAAGGTCCTATCGACTACATTGTCTTCACCAGATGGCAGTATGCAAAATACCCCACGAGCTCTTTAAAACGCCAATTTAATGGTATTTTAATATAATAGTATCAATTTATTTAACAATCAGGCAAAGGTTCGCGCGTTCACCTAATTGGCAGCCCCAAGGTGCGTTAACTTATTACCATCACATTTAGCTACATTGCCAGGAATAATGATGAAGGTACGTGCCTCAAACATACACATTAGTTGTTGAAAATAAATTTATTTGCTTAGTCAAGTAGGTTATTTCCCTTATTTACGTGGTATAAGTGTTGATTAACATGAGCAGTATATTATTGTCTGCTTGTTAATCGTCAGCTGCAGAAGTAACTGGAATTATATCACTGGGATGTGTCCAGGCTCATCTTAACGTAGGCACCATATCATATAGGCTTTCGCAGTCCTAAGGTTTGAGCCGTCTATACCACGCTGGCCAGACGGGGTGTTTGATGTCGTGTTTTCCGTCACTTACGTTATTGGTAGTAAACGTAGGCATACACATTGCTAAAAATATTAGAGGATACGACTGCGCTTATTCCTGTCTGGAACATTTAAAATCATTCGTGAACATGAATGTGAGCTGTGTGCTATTGCTTCTGATAATTGATAATTATATTCTTGCAGTGTCTCTATGCCCTCGATTTCAGAAACGGCATCGTACTAATGTATTGCTTTTTTTCATTCGATGCCTACTGGAGTTCACGATTCATACAAATACCAGTCGTGCAGATCGATCGTGATTTGTAAAAATACAGTGTTAAATTGTTTACATATCTTTGTTTAAAGTTTTCGATATTTCGGCACAGTTACAAATGCTATGATCAGCGCGATTAGCACAAAAGTACGTAATACACCCAAAATAGAATTGAACACTAACTTTGGTAACCACGAAACATTACATTAATTTAAAGGCTCTCACCATTGGTAATATTCGAAGACTTGAATAACTGGATATTATATTTCCATAAATTCGCTCCTGCTTTATTCTCATAACTAAACAATCAGCTATATCTAGATCGTCCTACGATCACCTAGAATTAGAAATATAAATTTTAATCACGTTTATTTGGGACAATTTTCAGAGTACACTTTGAATAATAAATAATTAATGCCGCCATTAATCTGTTATCTTTATCTTAAGATGCCACTCTAACTGTTGAGTTTGAACACCAGGGGCCCGATTCTCCTAAATAAATTTGTTCAAAATACAGTTTCGATATAATGTCAGTGTCACAAATGGTATTCTCCTAAATTAACAGATATTTGAATGAAATTGTAATGAGATCGTAAATTGAAACAAGTGTCAAATATGTGTCAAAGACGAACTGAACTGTTTATTTCTAATTATACGATAATGACATTAGTTAGCAGAATACCGATTTTGAGTCAATTCAAAATATAATCTCATTCCGTTCAAAATATAATTTCAATGTCATATAAAATAGGAGAATTGGCCCCCTGTTTGGTATAATCTGTTTCAAGGCATTTCTAGCAATTTCTGTCCAACGACCACTCCTTGACGATATCCATTCCAAACTTCCACCTGTAGTAGGTAAATGGCAGTGAATTTCAAATAACATCTACAAGTTTCTCAGCTACATAAAAGCATATTGTAATACATTAAGCAACACAGACACTTTCATTTGATCCCAAACTTGGCAATGCCTATATAACCATAACATAAACGTAACATAACTTCACGCCTTTTATCCCCGAAGGGGTAGGCAGCGGTGTATTACACACCCACTTTTCGCCAGTTATGTTTCGATCCCAATGTAATAGAGGGCGAGCCTATTGCCCGGGCATATTATTAAGCGAGCGATAATTAACGTTTTTTAATACACACACCACTTCGAAAAGTCAGAGGTGTGTGCCTGGGGTATCTGGGGATTGAACCCGAGACCATCGTCTCGGCAGTCCGTTACATACACCACTAGGCTATCGCCGCTTTTTAATAACCAGATAAATAGAAATAAGATATGGAATGGAAGGGAATATTTTTAAGTCTGTTTAGAATAAAACCTTGAGTTCCAATGTATAAAGTATTGAATACAACCGGTATAACGCTAGGACGATGATGATGGTGATCAAACATAGAGATAATAAAAGAAAGAATACAAATATCACTGTTATTCATAGACATGCAGCCCCAAAAGAAAGGATAAGGACCGTATTTACTTTTATCTTTATTTACTTTTAATCGCATCCAGCCAATCAAAATATTCGAGCACGGAGCCATCGACAGTGCAAATTCTTTATCGTCGATGGCTCTCTGGCAAAAATTGTTAAAATTTTCTCATCTCCTGCTAGTCGTGTAGTAATTTATAAAATAGGTATAATTGCTCAAAATACATGCACTTCGTATTTAAGACGATTAAATACGCGTTTTCTCTTATAATTATATCGGACACAAGCATCGTTTCTTCGATTTTTATATTAAAAAATATCCGTTTTAACGTACATAATTAAGACAAATATTAATGATTCCAATAATAGTTCACTGAGCTTACTATTAACTTGAAATTTAATTTAAATGCTTGAGCAAAGTATTTTAACGTCTCAGCTATTAATTTAATTCGTTTACAAATAAAAGCGGCACCTAAAAGGCGATCTGTTATCGATGAGAATCGATTTCAATCGCATGCTTATCAAAGGTAATTGCGTGCTGAAATAAATTGCAGCTGCGGGTTGCATCCACCTTTGGGGTATTGTAGAGTATTAAATGCGTTTGTCACACATGCGCTTACAGATAATACAGATGTATCTGCAAAGATACATAATATTATAATGTGTGAGGAGGTATTATATACTAGGTATTATATACTAGGTATTATATACTAGGTATTATATACTAGGTATTATATACTAGGTATTATATACTAGATATTATATAATAGCTATCTCTAGGGTATGTGCCGAGTGTCTTCAGTTCTCTGCTACCGTGCCCACACGCCACAACACCTTTTTGATCAAACTCCCAATACTGGGCGTAGTGATGAACTCTGAAGCGGCAGCTGAACCACTGCGCTACCCGTGCAGTCGACTCTATGTAGATAACCAATTTTATTTACAACGAATGACCTGTGTTCAACTGAATGCATTCAATTGTCCATCTGAGGGTTTTTAATATAGCTGTAGGTAACACGTGTGTGTCAGTAATATAAATCCCAACTAATATTATAAATTTCATCGTGAATTTGTTTACTAGTTCTAACCTTGATATTGATGAAATTTCGTATACGCACTTTCAGGGGACTTGAAAGAACTTAAGGCATCTGTCATCCACGAGACAAATCGCAAAGAGAACTAGTATTAAACTATTGCTTTATATTTTACGCTGTATTCAATACATCATGAGGAGACCTACATAATGTATTCGGAAAACATGATGTAAAGTCTGCCAACCCGCACATGGTCAATGGTGGACTTTAATGTAACCGTTCTGATAGTGAAAAGACCCGTACCCAGCAATTAGATTGCTTATAAGCCGTGATGTTTTATTGTTTTGGCTTCACTAGCCTTTATAATAATTCAATCACTAATAAAAGCTTGTTCGTTTGTTAAATAAATCTAGTTACTTTGTGCTAAGTGTTATGTAAAAGATTTATTCATTTATATTCCAAAACAAAACGATTTATTTTGCCACAATGGGTACGCAAAGAATGTCTATCAAAATACAAACTTAGTATGCAAATAACGTTAAAAGACATTAAAGTAATGCAATCTTTATGATTTTGGTGCAACTGATGAGCTAGTGAGATCAGCTATATAATCGCAAGTTTAAAAATATCTGTATAACTTACTATGTAGATAGGTACTCTAAATCCGCTTTCGTTTTTCAGGCTGCTAAAATAATAACGGTGGTGAAAAATACAATAATACAATAATTGAAATTTTGATAGCACACTGCTTGAATAAGCAGTCCAGCAGCGATAGCCTAGTGGAGAGACCGACAGACTGCTCTGCAGAGGGTCCGGGTTCGAGTGCACGGAGCGCACCGATGACTTTTCGGAGTTATGTGCGTATTAAATTGTTAATTATCGCTTGCTAAACGGTGAAGGAAAATATCGTGAGGAAACCTGCATGTCTGAGAGTTCTCCATGTTCTCGAAAGACATATGAAGTCTGCCATCCCGCACTCGGCCAGCGTGGTGGACTATGGCCTTACCCTTCTCATAATGGGAAGAGGCCCGTGCCCAGCAGTGGGACAGTAGGTATAAAGGGCTGATTATGATTGAATAACAGCTTTTGATTAGAAATTATTGCACAGTAGACATTCCAGGACCTTGAGGACTTACCTTTTCCTGAAATATTGACTTTTAATGAGCGATTACTATGCCTATAACCTTTCGTTTTAATAAAATATTCTCACTATCTACTTTACCTGCATTTATTTGGACCAGAACTCTACAAACCGCTCATCAGTGGCAATTTATAAAAATCCTACGCAGGAATTCACTCCGATATTACAATCATAGAAACTGGTGTCTGGTTTTGTCATTATCAAAGGCATTCTTAAAATGTGGACTGCATAATTAGGCATTCATAAATGCTAGTCATAACTTGTAATAACAGGAGTATTTACAAGCATACAAAAAATACGCTCGATCAACGTATTCAACGTGCTTGTAAATAATTTGAATAGCACAGTTCATATTTTTTGTGTATTCCGTGTGTGGCCTAAGTAATGCTTAATGAGATTGGAATATAATATCTTAAGTGTTTAGCATGTTAATAATCTTTGACGGGACATTAGGATTTTATGTTTGGGTGGTCTTTGCGTTATATAATTTGTAGACAGAAAAAGATTGGAGAACTAATTCAATTCAGGCATGCATGGGCTTGATCACTTTCTCTGATAAAATTATACTATCAGTTCTGTTTATAGACAAGTCATTGATGGGCACTGGCTTTTTTTTAACATACGATTGGACCCCAGTCAGCAATGTGTATCAAGTGCGGATCGGCAATCTTCAAATGCGTTTCGAGAATATTCTGGAGAACTCTCAGACATGTATCGATCGTTTCCTTCTCCGCTTGGCAAGCGATGGCTGCTAACACATTTAATATTCACGTAACCTCGAAAAGGAAGTGTTGTATCCGAGACCGGGGGTAGCATTATGTAAGTCTCTTTACTAGATTATCGCTGTTTTTCAGATGGATGATAAATTAGGGTCATCATGAAAATATAGGTAGTACCGTCACTTCATATCTGAATAGAACCAAACCAAACCCATAGATTTTCTAATTAACTATTAAAATGCATAAAATAAACCACAATTTTATATCCCCATGTACATAGAAATACAGGATGTAAAAATCCCATGTTGCACAAATCACTACAAACATTTTTTACTTCGGCACCATACCTGGGAAATTAATGGTTCAGGAGATATTGAGGCTCAAAGTTAGTATGGAATTTTTCTAATTAGCTACAAAATCGATACATTTACCCCGCCAATATGTAATTTAGATGCCCTATGCCCCCATGGATAAGTAGGTATTTCGAACATTGCACGCGCGCGCTTTTAATTGCGGTTTAAAAAATGTGAAAACTTTAAAAAAAAGTCGTTTCCCAGGTATTATTTTTGATTAGTATGACTTGGCATGATGTCCAGTTGTCCACAACGAGTAGACTTCGGCTTGGTGATGGGTCTTCTGACACCCTGTATATACCTTTGCGTCTATTAATAATAGTGGGTACCTAGGCCAATTGACTGGACAGTTATTACACCTTGGGGACAGTTGTAATTATCGCGGCATTGGATGAAATAGTTGAGTTGTCTATCGTAAGATTGATTACTCTTACGACGTGGTCTAAGTAAAGGTCTTTTAAATCTAAATAAGCTCAACGCCGAGCATAGTGTAATAATTAAAAAAGAATCACTCTTAATTTCAAGTACTTTTTAGGTAATTCTAATAAGATTATAGTTTACAGGATTTTGTCTTTTCATCATATATTTATTTGAATGTTGTTAAACTTCGTACTAGAATGTTTTAAACTATGAAATATTTATTATTGTATGTGACTTACATATGATAATTTAACGGGACCAAATCCCGTTGACAGTTTTTTTTCTATATAATTCACTCGCGGTATTAAAAATTGGTATATACCTACATACCTACCCCAACGACAACCCAACCTACTAGACGGCAGACGTAAGGCGAACACTTTCTGACAACACGTTAGACTTATACGTCTTACATAAGACCAATCCCAACACTAGATTCGCAAGGGTGCAATGTTATGCATGCATTATACATATAAACCTTCCTCTTGAATCATTATATCTATTAAAAAAACCGCATTGAAATTCGTTGCGTAGTTTTAAAGATTTAAGCACACATAGGGACAGACAGACCTTGTATTATCAACATCGGTTGAAATCACTACATAGTATTATATAGTGATTTCAACCGATGTTGATAATAGCTGACTGAGTTTCACCCTCAAAAAGAGAACTTTATCACCACAAGACCTCCGGCATAAACTCGAATAAGACGCAAATATAGCATTGTATTATTCTCAAACAAGTGTAAAATTGTTGTTACTATAATTGAATGTGTAAAGAGATGAAAGATGAAATCGAGTCCACTTATAAAGTGAACTATCTGTTTGAAACCGTTCGAGTCACGCAACATAAGCGTGTGATGTTGGATAAAAAATGTGAAGCGATTAAAAAAAAAAATTAAGTCAATATTTAAAAAAAATTGTAGTGAAATTGTAGTATTGTAGTGAAATAAGAAAGAAAGAAAGAAATCTTTATTGCTATACAGCATATAAGTGGGAACATTATGTACTTAATAACTATATTATACAAACAAAAAGCGAATAAAAACAAAGAATAACAAAATGATTTAATGAACACATGCGTCCCACAGCTGTAGCAATCAGGTCTCCAGTTCAGCATATGCCAGGTCACAAGGACCTCCCACTGGAGTGTTGTAGTGGCTGTGCTGACACATCAATTGCATTGTATAGGTAGTGTGAAGTTCTCATAATTCGTCACGCCAGCCGTTCCGTAACGCACACTACGGACACACGCGACATCTACGCGTACTTTGTAATACTGTGCGAACTTAACGTAATAAACATTTTGGTATTTCGGCCTTGTGACTTTAATTCATCTCCCGGCACACAACCCTGGACACACGAACACGCACATAGAGATACACACAAAACATGTAAAATATGTGGAAAACACTGTGGGTTTCACATATTATTATGTTAAATATTAGTTAATTTTTTTTATATAGATATATGTGTGTAACTGTTTGTTTTCCCCGAAATTAATAAATAAATAAATAAAACCTTCATGATGGTATCGATTTTTAGTTTCGCGCTAAAAACGTACTACATACATGCTTTCTTCCACCAAATTCTCTCTCTTCTCTCTCACCCTGAATAACAGCGTTACGGGGAGAAGGTTACTTCATGAGGAGAGGTTAGTGAACTTCATTAGTATGACATATCCATGGTCTATCCTCGATTGGTTCACCTTATTTAGCGAACTCTCCCTATTTCGAACTCTAGTATAGATCCCAGAGTTCGTTATCTCTAGAACTGTAGGTATACTGTAGGATTCCTTCTCTCCCAAAACACTATCGTACTATCTCTATACTTCCCTTCCTATCCAAAGTGCTAGAAGCTAGTGTGCATAAACAACTATCCAGTTTTGTACATCAAAACAAGCTTTTGAGTCCTTTGCAATCTGGCTTCAGACCTAGCTATAGCACTACCTCCACCCTCCTTAAAGTGACTGGCGATATTAGGGCGGGTATGGAGGAGACTAAGGTCACTGTGTTGGCCTTGGTTGACTTCTCGAACGCCTTTAATACCGTTAGTCACGACATCCTTCTATCAATCCTTTCCCATCTTATGATCTCGCCTAGTTCACTGGAATGGTTCTCAACATATCTTCAGGGACGACAACAAGCGGTCCGCGTTGATAAAACTTCATCAAGTTGGCGTGATCTTAGCTCTGGTGTCCCTCAAGGTGGCATACTCTCTCCTTTACTTTTCTCTATTTTTATTAACCTCTTGACCCTTAGACTTCAATGTTCGTATCATCTTTACGCCGATGACTTGCAGCTGTACTCCCAGGCGAGAGTGGATAACGTGGCTTTGGCGATAGCAGAGGTAAACAGAGATTTGGATACAATTTTGGCATGGTCCAAAGATTTCGGCCTTGATGTCAATCCTGCCAAATGTCAAGCCATAATCGTAGGCAGTCAATACATGATACGTAGACTAGACTTAACAACCCTGTCTCCGGTTACGTTTAATGGGCTAATAATTCCGTTTAGTCCTGTCGTCAAAGACCTAGGATTGCACATTGATTCCACTCTCGACTGGCAAGCCCAGGTTACTAGTGTTAGTCAGAGAGTCATCGGTACTCTCCGCGCATTATATCGCCTCAAGAATTTTCTGCCTCCCAAAACCAAGACAATGCTTGTGCAGACCTTAATCTTTCTCTTAATCGACTATGGTGATGTGTGCTATTATGATATGTGTACTTATTTAGATATCTGTAATATTTATTTATTATATATACTCATATGTTGCAGTATTTATCTGTCTACTATAGGTATAAATATAATTATGTATTACCTAATTAATAAGGTATATAGTTTATATATTTTTTTTTCAGTTATCGATTGTTTACACTACTTCCAATGCACCTACCACTCCTATTTCTGTACCACCTAAAGGTCGACTGTTAGAGAATGCCTAATGGCATTAAGTCCACCCATGTACACTTTTAGTGCATAAAGAATAAATAAATAAATAAATAAATCTATCACTTCGGATTAACAATAAAATTATATTTCAAACTTATTTTCTAAAAAAATACTTACGTAGATTTAACACCATAGTAAATAAATCTGATGCTTTAAATAAACATAGGTACTATCCTGACCGCGTTAAGCTGGTTTAATTTTTTTTCATGAAAAGAATAATTATTCCATATCCGCTTGCCTCCGTGGTGCAGTGGATAGCGTATGCGACTGCTGATCGGGGGTCCCGGGTTCGATTCCCGGGTCGGGCAAAAATGTTACTGGGTTTTTCCGAATACTCAGTAGAAGCCCGGAGTCTGGTGATGTGCCCGGCAACGGCAATAGCCTCGCCCCCTCTTACGTGGGACCTTATACTTCATGGCGAAATGTGGGTGTAATATTTACACCTCTGCCGACCCCATTGGGGATACAGGCGTGAGACTATAAAAAATTAGAAATAATATATCCGCTTGCCGCTACAGTTCAGACCACACATCACCATAAACTCGATGGTTACAAATAGTCAGAGACAAAGCGGGACCTTGAAGCAATTAATTAGATTCAGTGCGTCGGCATGCACAATGTGTGTACGGTGTACCGAATAGGCAAGAGGACAAGTACTCGTGTTTACCTCCGATAAGTATTGACTACCAAATGATATAAAAACGATTTTGTGTTGATACTTTTTGTAAGGCAAGGAAATGAAGTAGAGTAAAGAAGGAAATTTTATTTATTTTAGCATGAGTTTGATTTTGTATTTCTAGATGACTAGAGGATGCACGAGGCTACGCCCGCAAATATGTATATTTTTAACTTGATGAGCCCGCGGTTACATTCGCGTTATTTAAGGCCACTGCTCCGCTCCTGTGGCACATAGCGTGATGTTATATAGCCCATAGCCTTTCTCGATAAATGGGCTATCTAACACTGAAATAATTTTTGAAATCGGTCCAGTAGTTCCTGAGATTAGCGTGTTCAACCAAACAAACAAACAAACAAACTCTTCAGCTTTTGTATATTAGTATAAGATTTAACTGTTTCTGCCTGATCCTCTGGGAATTTTGGGCACTTCCTTCGTAGTGCACCCTTACAGTCCCCAAGGAACATACATGACTAATTTAAGCTTCTTGCGCTTAATAGTTGTGTGATTTGTCAGTCAGTCGGTAACGCAATAATTTTTTAGTTATAATAATATACTGATTATTATCACCTATAACATTTGATGAGTTATAGTTCTGCCGATTCTCTAGTAGTTTATTATACAGAAAGGGAAGGGACAAGGAAAATGTGCTTTGAAACCTTTTTCCCCTTTCGCAAATATTGGCAACAGGCGATTGGCACCTGGATTGCCTTGGTCACCCATGACATAAGCTCTGCTTAGCTTGGGATTAGATGGTGATGTGTGTATGTGGTTGAATATTATTATTATTATCGTCACTCAATAGAATGATTGACCTAATATACCACGCTAGCCAAACGGGTTGGTATATAGTTCCAAAGATTCTAACCGATACCCGCTTTTCATCAAGTCTACCGCAACTCGTTGTAAACCACCCAAATGTCCATAAAATCGACTATAACTTCATACATACGACCGCAATGTTCTTACATACATGCATCAAGCTAGAAGTACTAAGAGATCCTAAGCACTAGTAACGACTCCCTTGAAACGGTTAGACCACATTAATGCCTAGGCACAATAGGCCCGTTGAACAAAAGAAGGCCTTGCAACGCGCTAACTATCGGCTAAAATTAGGCGGTCTTCGCTGAATGGCATACGTAATTTTCTTTGTGAGAATTTCTTGTGCTATTAAGGTTTGTATTTTGTATTGATAATCATATGAGTTTAAGTATTTAATTAACGGATATTAGGTTTTGAAGACTTGTTATTTATAAGTCATTATTGCATATTATATTTCATTTTTATTTATTGTTATTTATAAATGATCAGTAAAATAATGTTTAGTAAGCGAAGGACATACTGCGCCGATCGCAAATAAATTGGGACTAAGGCAAGACAATGGTGATTTATAAATCATCATCATCATCAGCCTTTAACAGTACACTGCTGGACTAGGCCTCTCTTTTGAAGGAGAAATTGGCCTACTATACCTCGCTGGTCAAACGGGTTGGTATAGGGTTTGGATCAAGTTTTCCTCCTCTTACAGTGTTGTTCTCTGCATAATATTATGCTCTCTCTGTCGGCTCTTACGACACCCGTGAGTTGATATGGGGTGGTGGCAATCCGTATTTTTAATCCGCCAACACACGGACATTTTTACACGGATTTATAAATGATTAGTTCACAATAGTTCACAGTCTTGTCCCGTCTGTTTATACAACATGGATTTTCCCCTTAGTCTCCTAACGACACCCGCGGAGTGAAATGGGGCCGTGAAATTTTGTATTCCAATGTAGTGTCATTCTGTCTTTACACGGGCAAAACTCTAATCAAAACAGTACATGTAGTCTTTAATTGTATCTTGACAAAAAAATATTAATTATTCTATTGCTTAATTTCATTATTGTAACCTATGATAAAAAAAGTAGGATGCTGAAAGCATCTAGTCATATCTAGCTTACTATCAAGCGATCCGTCGCTTGTTGTATTTCATAAAAAGAAAATCTTTTTATACCCTCAGCTTGCCCTAAGAGGCGGAAGGACAGGCCACAGTAAAGCAAAAAGCCCATACAATAAGTTCTAATTGGTATAGCAATATTTCATATTATACATATTCATATAGGTAATATAAATAAAGGGTCCTGTACGATTGACAGGTGTCGTCGTCGAGATTAGAATAAACAACCTTGGTTTTCTTGTTTCCGCATGTCAAATTAACTCCACACTGCCTTATGGCGAGCAGTCGGTGAATTCCAACAGTGAAGGCCACCCAACTCACCGGTATAAAAATATAAACAGGACGATAAACAGCAGAAAAGAAAATAATGTCAGTATAATTTTCTCTAAAACGTAAGTGAAGGAAAATTTAATTAGAAATTGGCAGTTTTATTTGAGGAAATTCCGCAAAGGACTATGCCTTGAAATTCGTTTATTTTCATTGAAATAATATTGTAGGTAAATCGCGATGCAGAAAAGTTTTAATAATTATTATTTTCAAAAATTATACTATAAGATAAGATCAGATAAAATAAGATTTAAGGGGGATTGAAGGGCATACTTATAATAATTATATGTATTTGGCGATTAAAATCAAGGTATAGGCATCGTCATACCTTAAATGAATTTATGACGTCTAAGTATTTCATATTTATGAAGGAATGACACGCAAGATAATAATGATAAAGAAATGATAATAATTACGTACATTTAAATATAGAACGATCTAAACATCATCATGTTATATCATTATTACACGTATTATTATATAAAATTAAAGCTCCTAAAAATACTATATATGAAGAATTAATGGAGAAACGCATCGCATGTGTATAACCGACATCCACGCGGTCCTAGCCGCGGTTGAAATCTAGTAAAGAATAAGCTAAACTAACAAAATATCTGTTAAACCCAAATGGCGTTCCGTAGTTTCTGCCTACCCCTTTGGGAAATGGCGTATGAAGTTGAGATTTGTGTCTCTTTCCAAAGATACTATTTTCATCTGCATTTACCCTAGTTGGTCTCGCGGCATAAATGTGCGCGTGGGATTGGGAGGTCTCGGGTTCGATCCCCGGGTCGGGCAAAGTGTTATTGGGATTTTCCGTTAGGATATTCTCAGTACCAGCACGGAGTCTGGTAATGTGTCCGGCACGGCAATAGGCTCGCCCCCCATTACGTGGGACCTAAAAATTCATGGCGAAATGTGGTTGTAATATTACACCCCTGCCTAGCCCTTCGGGGATACAGGCGTGAGTCTATATAATATAATTACCTACTTATAGATAGGAGGTGCCTTGCAGTTGGGTGTAGCAGGCGGCAAATTAATACATTGTTATTTATATTTGGTCTACGTCGAGTTTTCCGCCCTTCCCAAAGATACTACTTGCGTGGTGATTTTTGTTTAGTTGATTCTTACGACACCCACAGAATGCAATAGGCTTTTGGCAACTTTCACAATAACAGCAAATTTAACATGGGTGAAACGGCTACGAAAAGCAGGTTTTACTACATAATATATATTTAACTATTCTCAACTTGTCAATGCCTTCTGCTCTCTTTTAAAATACCACTTTGACCGGTATTATGTTAATATTCTCGAAGTGCGTATGCATTCAATTATCTAATACATGCATAATATATTGTAATTCTAAAACTATAAACAAGCAGGCTATACATTACGTCAAGAAATACTAGGAATTATTATTTTTCTTTTTAAATGACAACGCCCTCACTAGGAACATTTCCTGTATTTTATTCACTACTAGAGGACGCCAGCAGCTACGCCTGCATTTTTTTTTAATTCACCCGTTTTGGCCGATCCCGTGGGAGTTTCGGGAAATCCCTTCTTAGTGCACCCCTACGGTCTCCAAGGAACATACATGCCAAATTTCAGCTTCCTGCGCCCAATAGTTTCGGCTGTAGCGTGTCTGTCAGTCAGTCAGTAATGCAAGGATTTTATATATTAAGATACATACTTACATACATAGACTCACGCCTGTTTCCCCGAAGGGGTAGGCAGAGGCATATTAAACGCCCACTTTTCGGCAGTGTTTTGATATTAAGATAATAGTTTAATTATGTTCCAGTAGATTCAGAAAACTGCAAAAATTTGGCACAACTACATTAATTTGTATTGGGGAACAAGTAGATGTCATCATCATCACTCACACCATTTTCGGCTTGTCTACCGACACCTGGATGTAGGTTTCTCGCAGTCAGGGTTTTGGACGAGATGACGATGGTACGTGGCACTTGCCATCGTGTGTTCGCATTTCACACCGTGAAGATGCAAGGGAGATCCTATCTCCTTTTTGATGTGCCTTAATGGCGTAGCACAGGAGGAAGTCCGGTAGCGTTTCTCCTTTGTCTCGATCTAACGCCTATAATATGCAGTTGCGTCCACCCAGCCTTTTGTTGAAGGCTTTCTACACTACATTTACCCAAAAATGTTTACTTATACCACATTAGTCCGAAGTGTCTTTCTCTTTAAGTGTCTTCTCATTTGGCGGTTGGTTCTGCAATTGATGTGACCAGCTCACCGCCACTTCAGTATACTATATATTGCTGGCACCAAATTATGTTCAGAAGGGGACAAATTAAATTCTCAGCACTCATATACGCGCAACTCATCATATGATGAGCTGCGCGTTCTTCTGGTTAATTAATTTCCTAAAAATATACTCTATTTTTTATTTACACTTTTTGTCAGTGTCATTTTGTCTGACTTATGAATCAAACCCGCAAAGTCCGTCCGCAGTGTCGCATCAGCGACAAATCTAACACAAACCGATAGTGCAACAAGGCCTTGATAGTTATTTAAGTAAATATAATGTACTATGGGCAGGTACTAGATTTACTATAAAAAGGTGTTAGAAAATCAAATAGAAATATATATTGTATTAAATAAATACTCGCATAATAATAAACACAACTATTTATTTTTATTTCTGCATTCATATTCAATCAGAGCCTCTCCCAATAAGGTTATATTAAACTAAGACCACTTGTAAACAATACAACAAACACTTCAACCGCATACATTTTATAATTAAGAGATACAGCCACAAGTTCTATGAATAAAACATTAATATCTTGATATTAAAACTAGCATAAATGCGAAACGGAAATACTCGATCAACTCGATACGATCGAAACCAAAACTGCACTTGCCGTTTTCGGCCAACAGGTGGCGCTAAATGAACTCCAATCACGTACACCACTACAACAAAATCTTATAAATAACCCAAGTGATTTTCAACCTTATTACTTTGACGCAAAGAGCGTGTTCTATATTCCGCACGGTAGATATATGTCAGGACTGCATAGACGTGACCTTGGACAGTCGGGGTATTGTAGCATATTAATAACATATCATGTATGCAATCGCCGTCTAGAAGACATAGACAGCAAGGTGGAAGAAAGGGCATGGTATGCCAGGCAGCCTCAAGGCCGACCACTCGGTATAATCCAACATATTTTAATACAAACGCATTTGGAGGAAATCGCGTACATATTGTACGTTTTACAATGTACAGTGTAATACTAGTTAATTGCTTAGTGTGATGTGCTCTTAGAAGGTAAATAATGTTAGTACGAGCCGAGGCCGCGAGGCTTCTTTTCTAAAATGTCAAGGGTTTTTCTCTAATCTTCATTAGAGGTAATAGTTGAACGGACGTGTATCAATTTAGTTAAATCGACTGGAATTATGTATTATATTTATTATCATAATTTAGTCGGTTTTCTTTGAGGTTCCAATGCCGTTTTAACGCCTTCGCATTCACCTACTAATGTTACTCAACTGTTTAAATAAATACTTTAACGGCGACATCAGCGATTTTTATGTACCTTCTAAGAATATTTATACTACGCAATATATTATCGAGAAATTACCTATGAAATTATAATAATGATCGTGTGCCCTCTATTTGGTTTTGGCGTATGTAGCAGAAGTAATGGACAGGGCAGAGATATGTCCACAAAAAGGAATTACTGTCCCCGAATGTTAAGAGCAAGATATAGCTAAGTATTATTGATTACTTACCCAATCGTGGCTTAATCGAACGCGTTTTTTGTGTCTGCAATAATTGCGTATTCAATGTGCTATTCCTACACTTAGTGTGCCGAAACGCGTTCGCCACTCCTGAGCTCGACTACTCCATCAGTTGTCGGTCCTGCAATAAATGTGACTAGCCCAGTGTCACTTTTTGATTATTCGGACAGCTATAACATTTTATTTTATTTAGCACATAATTGTCTTTATTTATTTAATTATGGTAACTTGACGTAACGTTGTGGCTTCTATAAGAGTAATTGAAAGGACATTGTCATATCTATTGCTATCCATCTCTTATTAGATGTAATTTAACAAGAATTTTGGAAAATTATGGAAATAAAGCACTTTAGTCTACCTCATTAAGGGCGTCACAGTACATAAAATAAGGTTATGTTAATTTAGTCATTTAAAAAAATATAGGTACTTCTATTCAAACACAATGCTACTGTGAAGCTTAGGAAAGGTTTAAGTGCAATAGTGGACACCGAAATGCTGTAATGGAAAGAAACGGAGGAAATAAGTTTTTTTATGTATTCACGCCTGTATCCCCGAAGGGGTAGGCAGAGGTGTAAATATTATTTCCACATTTCGCCATGAATTTTTAGGTCCCACGTAATAGGGGGCGAGCCTATTGCCGTTACCAGGCACATCACCAGAATCCAGGCTGCTACTGAGTATTCGGCAAACCCAGTAACACTATAAAATACTTACAACAATTTTATTACAGAAGAACCGATGGCCGAGAAGTCAAATTCTGGAGAGGCAACCACGCACTGGATGTCGCAGCAGAGATAGCTAGGTCTCCCGTAAGGTGGACTGACGATCATGTTAAGATAACTGGCAGCGAATGAATGCGAATGGCTCTAGATCATACGGTAGTAGAGTCTTGCTGATTTCAGCATGAATGGACCGGCTCGACCGGGGAAGTACTACACTCTCATAGAAAATCGACGTAAAGTACCTAAACTGCTGCGTTTCGTTCGGTGAGTGAGAGTGCTTGAGGCCCTATCCGCTATTCCTTCTCCCTCATCCCAATCCTTATCCTATCCCAAGGGGCGGGAACGCACTTGTGACTCCTGTGGTGTTGCTTGTGTCCATGGGCGGCGGTAATTGCTTACCATCAGGCGATCCATCTGCTCGTTTGCCGCCTATTATTATAAAAAAAACCGCTTTATCTGCTGAGCCTTGGGTTGGCTTATGTCCAGCAGTGGATATACGTCTATCGGCTGATATAATGATTATAGTAGCCGTTATACATTCTATAAAAATGTTTTGTTAAAGACAAGTCACCCACTGAAACTCTTACTATCACAGTATAATTTCTTTGTAGCGGTGATCTTACAAACGTTTAAGAGACGTCCACGAAGCAAACCCAGACATACAGAATAAATGTGGCTTGTGCAAGGTTTAGCAGAAATCCATAACCGTGCGTTGTTGAACAGCGATACGACATCATATTCCACTGCAATGCTTATTCTCTCTCACACCATCAATGAAAATCATCATCATCAGCCCTTTATACAGTCCCACTGCTGGGCAAGGGCCTCTTCCCATTATAAGAAGGGTAAGGCCATAGTCCACCACGCTGGCCAAGTGCGGGTTGGCAGACTTCACATGTCTTTCGAGAACATTATGGAGAACTCTCAGACGTGCAGGTTTCCTCACGATGTTTTCCTTCACCGTTTAGCAAGCGATAATTAACAATTTAATACGCACAGAACTTCGAAAAGTCTTCAATGCGCGCCGTGGATTCTAACCCGGACCCTCTGCGTAGCAGTCTGTCGATCTCTCCATTAGACTATCGCTGCTTGTGATGATCATCACTAGACAAAATTTTGTCTGAACTGCTTATTGATTCTAAAGCGTCATTGTACGCCTGTAAGAGAAACTAGGATTTGTCCTTCAATTTTATGGAAACATTAACAAGCAATATCTGGTGCTACCCACTAGAATAATATAATTAAGATAACACATAGATTTGTATTAGATCATTTCCATCGCCTAACGAGCCAGTACCCAATAAAAATCTCAACGCGCGCAAAATCTTGCACTCAGATAAATATATCCAGCAAAAAAGTATACATTCTCATATTACCATAGCTATGTATAATGTCCTAGAGAAACGTAGGTACTCGAACATAACAGACTGCGCATTGTGAAGGCAAATACTTGACAACAAAGTAAATAAAATATTTCCTAACATCTATATAGGTGGTTGAATTATTTGCTTGTTCAAAACAGTTATTTGCGCTATTTTATAATTATGCTGTAAATTGCTATCCTTTGCTACAAAATAGAAAATGTATTTATCTGATTGTACCTATGTGCACTACATTTGTTGATTGGATGTATTGCTGTGACTTTCGCGATATTTTGTGATATGTGGGAAAGATATTTGTGATTGAAGATTAAAGGTATACGTCTCTTGTACTTTATGATTATTAAAAGTTGTAAAACAAGACATTTTACTATCGTTAAAGACTGCTAAGCTGTAACTTAGGTAAGTGTCTATATTTTCCTTACATATTATAAAACGAAGACCTTGAAAGTATCTGTCTTTCTGTTCGTGATGAACTCTTGCTATTTTCTGAACTGTTTTTCATTTTTTAGGTTTTCCAACGAAGATTTATAATTCATCGTAGATCGACAGACTATGCAGGCGGCGAAGCTACCTCTGGAAGCTGACAAATCTATTCAACTGATAATTAGAAACTAATTAAAACTAATATTATAAAGCTTTGCAGCTTCCTTGTTTTCTTCTGCATTCAGGCTAGAAATGAAGTAAAACCTTCTTTCAAAATAAACACTATTTAGGTTGCTCAGGCAAAACACCTCTTTAAACTAACGCGATTGAGACGCGTTCCACAGACTAGGTCACACAAATGATGCACTAAAGCAATCATTTTACTTGACACTTACTGCATACTTACATTCTATAAGGACATTAAGATGTGAATGACGTTATATACCAAGTATCTGCAAGTAACTATATACTTTTATCAGCTTAAAATAAAATACATGCATTGTTTCAAAGACATGGTTATGTTAGATGATCTACTTAAGTTGTTTAAAAGGGAAATATAAATTATATTATCTGTAGGTATGAAATGACTGGAACACAAAAAGGCCATCATCAAATAATTTTTAGACAGATCTTCAAGTAAACAAGATGCACCACCAGCTATTGTACAGTCCTTCGTACCATATATGCCTTTGGACGTCAGGCGCGTTGGGTCACCGTCTGGACAGAATGGCTTGAGAGGCGCACCTGGCACCAAATTGCAGTTTCCACCACGAGATCAGCAAAAATATATCAACCAGATCGAAAAAACAACACCCATTTATTTGAAAACAAGCTGGCACAATATGATAAATTCCTAAGTCGCTTGAGACTCTAAATTTTTTACTTGTAACAAACACAAAAGTGAACTATCCAAACAAAAAAATATCCAGTAATATACAAGATAGCACTGTAGGCAGTGATAGCCTGGTGGAGATACCAACAGACTGCCATGCAGAGGGTATCGGGTTCGAATCCACGGCGCGCACCAATGTCTTTTCGGTGTTATGTGCGTGTTGAATTATCAATTATCGCTGGTCCCGTGCCTCGGAGAGCACGTTAAGCCGTCGGTCCCAGTTGCCATGAAGATCTTTGACAGTCGTTATAGGGCGTCAGTACCTTCTAAATAAACTGACACTAGTCTCAACACATAGAATATTGCTATCCCTTCGGGTTGCGGAGGTCAGCAGGCAGTCGCTTTGTGGAAAAGCTAATGTTCAGCCAAATCCGGTTAGACTAGTAAGCGGACCCCAGGTTGAAACTGGAATAATGCTAGGAGGATGATGATGATACAAGACAGCACTGTGTGCCGTGTGTGATCTACAACTTGTTTTTTCGAGTCCCTGATGTTCTGAGTGTCCTTTGATTTAATTTGTATAAAATCTCGCTACATAAGTTTAATTCTCAATATGACTTCAATTTTAAAGTTGCCTTTTCTGAAACATAAAATATCAAAACATCTTTCCTAGCTACCAAATAAGTAGTAAAGCCTAAACAATTTCCCATTGAAAACCAAAACACAAGTTTTCCCGCTAGTAGTACTATTGATTGCGGCATACCAACATTCATTCTACAATTACAGTCCATTACGGCGCTCCATATCAACAAGGTCGGGCGTCGTGTGAAGCCTCTGTCTGCATCTGACGCGTACGTACAGACGAGGCAAGAATTACTAAATATGTTTTCTTTGTGGCCACTTAATGCGCAGATAGTCTTCTGCGAGTATAGTTTGTTATGTCACTACCTGATATAGAACGACGCCATCTAAGATATGAGTAAGCCAGGTACTTGATTGCTATCAAAACATTGAGGGATTATATTTTCTCTATTAGGTCTTATATAGAGAGTAAGTTCTGATGGGTATTGCTGTTGTGCGACGAAAGACTGCTAACATAAACTGACATTTGGTCTGTAACTCGGATGTTACCTAGCTGATGGCCAAAGATCGTCATACTACGGGTGCCGCAGGACAGACAATGGGATATAGGCAAACCCTAAAGAAGATTGCGTGAACGAACTAAATATCTATGATAGCACCATGTCCAAATTGGCACAGGACAGAGACGCTTGTAAGGGAGATCTTTGGAACAGGTAAAGTACAGGTAAATTAAAAGTATAAAAAGAAGTACATTTTTTTTAATTTATTTATAGTCTCACGCCTGTATCCCCGAAGGGGTGGGCAGAGGTGTAACATTACACCCACATTTCGCCATAATGTTTTTAGGTCCCACGTAATAGGGGGCGAGCCTATTGCCGTACCGGGCACATTACCAGACTCCGTGTTGCTACTGAGAATTTCCTAACGGAAAATCCCAATAACACTTTGCCCGACCCGGGAATCGGACCCGAGACCTCCCGATCCCACGCGCACATTTATGCCGCAAGACCAACGAGGCAGTCAGGAGTAAATTTATGGAATAACGAGTAAAAATACGTTGACGGTTTTTAGACACAGCTTTCGATGCATCTGAATATTTGTTTGTGTCATTGTGTTAACTATCAGATTGCAATTTTATGTATGAAACACGAGGTTAACGAATTAGAAGTTGTAAGTTTAACATTTAGATTTGAAATTATTAATCTATTTAGCCTTAAAATTATACTTCGATTATCTAGATACTAATAAGAACAAAACTGATACTAATCTTGTATCAGTTTTGTTTTAAATATTAATAGTTTAATATATAACGGTTTAAAGCTACGGTTAAATTATATAAGTAAAATATAGTTTAAATTGTTGTATAATCAACAAAATGTTTTTTAAAACAAGCAAACTTACAAAAACTGTTACTAATATCACAAAAATTTACATTTAAAACTATCCAAAAACTAATTTACGTGCTAATGAAAATTATAGTAACCGCGGATTTGGACAGAAAACGTGCTCCGACCAGGAAATTAAAAAAATATTTTTCATAAAAAAGAGCAATTATATCATTTCAAATTCACTTAATGCGGTAATAGAGTGGATTTATCCAAAGGTCAATGAAAACAAAAAATATTTCTTGTATATAACACTCGGTTATAACTTCCTCATTCTGAGATGTTTTAAGACGCTTTTATTATTCAAATAAGGCTTTAAAATTAAGACGTATAAATAAATACGAGAATACAAATACAAATTTTGTATTTTAGATTATGTCAGTTATATAATGTGGGAACATTTTTGGTATGGAAGTAAATTACTTGGATGATAGACTTTTTATATCAAATATATGTATATTGTATAGGCCAACAAAAAATGTAACTATCCATCTATCTATCTATCTATATCGTCACGCCTGTCTCCCATTGAGGTAGGTAGAGACAATGGAATGCCACGTGCTTCGGTTCAAACATACCTCTTTCGCTTACTCGACATTCATTAACCTCATCAAGCATGCGCGTCGGTTATGGGTACTTTTAATTTGGCCCTTTTTCAGTACATCACCTATTTGGTCGGCGTACGTCCGCCTAGGACGTCCCCTACCGACATTTCCATTAATTCTCGCACGATACACTCCTTTCGTATTTCTTCTTTCATCCATCCGTCCCAAATGTCGAAACCACTTGGTTTGGCTGGTTTGGACCAGACTGTTATCTTTGTTAATTAAGGATCCTTTTGCTAAATATTTAAGTGAGCGATATCCCGTTTGCATTCCGACAGAGCGACTGCCTCCAAAAGCTTCCTTAAGCCATAATTTAGACCAGAACCAGTATATTCATCGGTACAGACTCCCCAAAACGACCGTCAAAGATCTTCATGACATCTTAAAATAATCTGAAGACTTCATGGCACAAGGAAAAACGGGTCATTAGCAATTTAATATTCGTAAAATAGAGCAGCTATAACCAAGTGGAGAGACCGACAGATTGCTACGCAGAGGGTCTCGGGTTCAAATCCACGGCGCGCACCAATGACTTTTCGAAGTTAACTGCGTATTAAATTGTTAATTATCGCTTGCTAAACGGTGAAAGAAAACATCGTGAGGAAATCTGCATGTCTGAGAGTTCTCCTTAATGTTCTCGAAAGACATGTGAAGTCTGCAAACCCGCACTTGGCCAGCGTGGTGGACTATGGCCTTACCCTTCTCATGAGTGAGAAGAGGCCCGTACCCAGCAGTGGGACAGTATAAAGGGTTGATGATGATGAAAATCAGTGGCGCACGGCGTCTGTTTGAAACCGATACTCCTTGTATTACAGTGTGTTGGTATATTATCTTCTAGATTATCTCCGCCTTTTTTCTCATATTCTTCAAATCTACAACTGGTGGCAAAGTATCAATGTAATACTTCTGAAGAAATACGGGGAGTATTGTAGTCTCATATCATAACTATATTGGTAGCTTACATCATAATAGCTAGATCTGAATCACGTAGAGAGTGTATCACAAAAACATTTGGTTATGCAAGTGACATTTAGTGCAACTAATATGATTTATTAGATCGAAGTGATACGTATTAGTTTTTTGGCACTATCAGAATTAGATAACTTTATACAATTCATTTGAAGATCTCGCTGTTTTGGATACGGAAACCAAGGATAGCAAAGAAAGTACCTTGTATCACTTTTTTATTTCTAAGCTTTACTTTACTATTAAAATTAACAGAGAAATAACTAAGACTTTTTTTAATAATCATAGACGGAAAATGAGCACACGGATCGCCTAATGGTAAGCAATTACCGCCACCCATGGACACAAGCAACGCCACAGGAGTCAAAAGTGCGTTGGCGCCCCTTGGGGTTGGAAAAAGGGATAGGATAAGGATTGGGATGAGAGAGAAGTAATAGGGGATAGGGCCTCCGGCACTCTCACTCACCGAACGAAACGCAACAGTTTAGTTACTGTTACTTTACGCCGATTTCCTGTGAGAGGGTAGTACTTCCCCGGTCGAGCCGGCCCATTCATGCTGAAATCAGCAAGGCTCTACTACCGTGTATAGATGTCATTGAAAAGGAATGAAACTGAGAGCACAGCTAAAGATGAATATGCAGATGACAGTACCGTGCATGGGCGGTATCTCGGCCATCCTGCGGCTAAGCAGGCCGACATTGAGGAAAATAGGCGAAAACTTGTCGCTGAGCTTGACCAGGTTTTGAACAGCATCTCGAATTGGGGTGCTGAAAACATGGTCGAGTTCAACGCCAAGAAGACACAGGTGTGCGCATTTTCAGCTAAGTTATCTCCATTCCTTCCCCAACCTTCTCTTCTGGACACTCCACTACCGATACAGGACAGTCTAAATATACTTGGTATGGACATACGCCGCAATCTCAACCAGAGAAACTACATTGAGGGTGTCATTAAATCGGCATCTCGAAAACTCGGAGTCCTGAACAGAGTGAGGAGGTTTTTCACGCCGGAGCAGCTGTGTCTATTATACAAGACTCAGGTTCGCCCCTGCGTGGAATACTGCTCTCATCTCTGGAACGGCTCCGCTCAGTACCTGCTAGATGCCCTTGATAGGATGCAGCGGCGTGCTGTCCGTATCATAGGTGACCTTGAGGCTACTAAGTCCCTTGAATCTCTGCAATTACGCAGGGACGTAGCCTCAATGGCTGTCTTTTACCGATTGTATCACGGTGAGTGTTCAGAAGAACTCTTTCAACTCATCCCACCCTCTCCTTTCCTATCCCGAACAACACGTGCCGGGTTAAGGTGCCACCCTTATACGGTAGATCAGATACCATCACGTACGAAAAGGTTCGGTACGTCTTATCTTTGCCGTACCATAAAAATGTGGAACTCACTGCCAGCTCACGTGTTTCCTTCCTCCCTTGATCCTGGGTCCTTTAAGCGGGGCGTGAAAAAGCATCTCTCAAGGCCATCAAAGTGAGGGCCATCATGTCACATTGCTTAACCAGCAATTGGGGATGGTGGCCTTCCCAATAGGACTTCACTGTCAGCTTACCATCAGGCAGCGTGAAGTCAATTTGACAGGTTCTTTCTAATAAAAAAAAAAAAAAAAATTGCAGATGGATCTAGCGGTAATTGGGTCATCATTAGCCGATAGACGTCTACTGCTGGACATGGGCCTTCCCCAAGGGTCTCAAAATTGGGTAAAATTATTTAAAATAAAAAATGAATTTTGAAAGTGAAAGTCTTTTGTGTCTGTGTGGTGACGGATTAAGAATACGGAATGTCACCACCCCATATCATCCCATGGGTGTCGTAAGAGCCGACAGAGGGAGCATATTATGCAGAGAACAGCACTGTAAGAGAAGGAAAACTTGATACAAACCCTATACCAACCCGTTTGGCCAGCGTGGTATAGTACGCCAATTCCTCCTTTCAAAGGAGAGGCCTAGTCGAGCAGTGGACTGTTAAAGGCTGATGATGATGAAAAACTGTTTTTTTGCAATATCCACAACAGAAGCAATATTTCAAGATTGCATTTTAGTTATAGTCGGCCTAATGCGTTGCCATTTAACGTTGGCCTATCTATGGTTCTGAACATATTTTAAGACTCCATATCTTACTAAGAATTTCTTTAGAGAACTTCAAATCAAATGTCGAACCATTACCTTTGGCCTACATTCATAAAAATATTTTTAATTTTACTATGAAATCATCATCTAATACTATCCATTTTCTATCTGACTGTACCAGTGAACAAGTGCGTCCGATCCGCAGTGTGGAAGGTCGAGAGAGATTTACTACCTTTTGTGCAGCCTGCGCACTGTCAGTACTATGCGTTTGCGGTGTACTATGTACTGCACAATGACTTGTTTATTAATAACTTGTGCCACTTTCAGGAGTGGAGGTACTTTAGGCTTGCGTGATATTTGCTTGTTTGTTTGAATAGCTTAGATAGAGGAATCTGGCAGATATTTCGCACGCATGAGAAGTACACATACATACATACATACATATCGTCACGCCTTTTATCCCCGAAGGGGTAGGCAGAGGTGTATTTCTACACCCACTTTTCGCCAGATATACTTTAGTCCCACGTAATAAGGGGCGAGCCTATTGCCGTACCGGGCACATTTCCAGACTCCGTGCTGCTACTGATAATTTCGTGACAGAAAAACCCAATAACACTGCCCGACCCAGGAATCGAACCCAGGACCTCCCGATCCCACGCGCACATTTATGCCGCGAGACCAACGAGGCAGTCGTATAGGGTTTGATGTCAAGTTTTCCGTCTCTACGCAAAGATGGTATTTGCATCGTGTTATCCCTTAGTCGCCTCTTACGACACCCACGGGAAGATAGGGGGTGGTGACACTTGTATTCTATGCCGTCAACCACACGGCAAAGAAGTCATTTATCAAAAATTTGTTTGGACTGCCCGCTTATAGCTTGATTGTAGGTTTCAATACCTAGCCCGCTTATATACCTATAACCTTTATGTTTTATATATTTTGTATATTTGCATGTTCGCGTTAATTCCCGTCTATATATATATTCTTAAACCTTTATGTTTGTCTCAATGAAAGGCAGATTTTTGTTGAAAATGATTAAAACGCCTCAACTTATCCACTGCATCCAAAATAGAAATAATTAATTCAATATTAAGTTGGCCATGGAATTAAAAGATAACCAATTTGAGATATCTTCCTAGACACGCCCATGAGGAATTAAAATGATGACAAATATGAATGACCCAGAAACACCAAAAGTGGGATAGGATTGCCCGACATTTCAGAATTGCAAGTCCTTGAACTACATCCAGAAACCTTACGATCAAGTAATGCTATTACACTATATTATCATATATCACTACCCCTAGTGTCACTACACTCTGGAAGAAGCAGCAGAGGTAAGGCCTCCACTAGTTGGACCGACGATCTAGTTAAGATCTCGGGAAGCGGTTGGATGCAGCCGGCTCAGTATCAGTCTGTGTGAGAAAGCTTTGGGGAGACATATGCTTAGGAGTACACGTTAAGACAGAGATGACTTTATGCATTGATCGGTATACAGTACTATGTAACATATATATTTGGCGTATAAACTTAACTACTATTTTAACCATAATGTGCGGGCGCTGCTGCTGCTACAGCGGAGACCTTCAAACGGCGCAAATACGCAAACCTAGCAGGGGACTACGTATTTGAGCCGTTTGGGGTCGAAACGTTGGGGCCATGGGGTCCAAGTGCAAAATCTCTTTTTAGAGATCTCGCAAAGAGACTGGTCGACGCCTCGTGTGACCAGAAGGCTGGGTGTACTTGGCCCAAAAGTTAAGCATTGCCATACAACGTGGCAATGCTGCCAGCGTTCTGGGCACGCTCCCGGTCGACGGCGATGTGGCGGACTTTTATGACGCCCTCTAAATTATTTTCGTTTTCCGTTTTGTTTGTTTTGTATATATTTCGTAGGATAGTATTTTGAAATTTAAGTTAAGTTTAATTAAATACCCAAATAATATTATGTACATTGTTATGAAATAAAAACCTTATTCACCATAATTCCGCAAATTCAAATTGCCAATAAATAAACGCACTCATAAATAATGTACGACACCGATTTTATTAATAGTCTGAAGAGTTTTCTTCCATTATCCTTATTTCTATTGTCAACAGTGCCGCAAGAATTACTTAACAATAGAAATTTGCATTTACTAACATCATAATAATGTGAATAACATTACTTTGACACTCACTCACTGTTATTGACCTGTGTTTGCTCTTACAACTTGTAATTTGCGTGTCTACAAGGCGAACTTGAATAAATATTCATCGAATTTTTAGGCTAAATATTTTCTTGTATTAAGGCATATTGTATGCTTAATGCTACTTAGGTTGTTTTGACTTTTGTTTAAGTTGTTAATTTCTGATATAACATCACATAACTTCACGCCTTTATCCCCGAAGGGGTAGGCAGAGGTGTATTACATACCCACACTTCGCCACTTAGAGACGGTTAATTTTATCCGTTATAATTGACGAACCATCTACAACCGCCTAGATTTGCGTAGATTACTTAGGAGTCACGTGATTCAGTGTCATATTGCACTCACAATTTACCTAGCGTCGCAGCAAAAAAAATAAAACAATATTTCAAGATCGTGTCGCCAAGCCCCACTCACACATCAACGTGCTTGCGTGTGTGACATACCGCCTGTAGCCGTCCGCTTGTTATACTACCCGCACCCGCCAGTTGCGCAGTGTCACAGCGAGTAGAGCCCATGTTTTTCGTCGTTTGACCGGAGTGTTCGTCGTGATCGGCTGCATTTAGGAGGTAAGTTTATTGCGTTTTATGTAAAAAAAAGTATCTTTTCTATATATTGTACATATATTTTTATGCATTAAACAAGATATACGCATTATATTTATATGATAATTAATTCTGATTGATATTTTTGTTCGGAAATGGCTTCCATACGAAAGAAATCGGCGAGGAAAGATATCTAAAATATCTGATGGTGATACCGATTCTTTCCTTTTTTGTCCTGTACCATGTTCGACCGGATGTAAACGGCTTAGATTATCACCTAAAAATTACATAAACTTGTTTGAGGAAGATCATAGACGCTGTGAGTACGGCGGTCCGCTTGTAGACGCCACCGTCTATAGGCGGTGTGTCATTGCGCAGCTAAACTAAATTATTTAATAGGGCAGTCCGCCTCTAGACGGTACCGGCACTAGGTGGACTGTCATAATCAGTGTATATATATTCACTTTTTATGACTATTCGGCTATAGGCGTGATATAATTTTGTATGCAAAATTTTAGTGTAATTTTCATAGAATCTAGTTAAAGTCAGTGTCCGTGAAAGTGTTAAGCGAGCGATATTTTTTGATATTTTGGCCATTATAGTGCTTCAAGCTGTATTTGTGAAATTAACAACAAGTTCAGACTACTTAAAGTCATACTGTGATCACGGATGATGTAACGCACGCTGAAACGTTGGGCAATTACGAGTGCAAAACTATGTTTGTTCTTCCATAAAAGAAAAGAAAATGACTCCAAAATCTGAAGAGTTATTTAGTTGGACGGGACAGTGGATTTTGCACAATACCTACTCAAATCAATACACTTTAAATCGATATTTCTGCTTCTGTATTCACTACTCCATCCTTCATTATGAAGATATTCAAAAAAGTTACGACATAAAAGTGCTCTGAAAGAGTTTGAAAGAAGAGCTTGAAACATAATATATTATACCTTTATTTACTTTTATCATCGTATTTTATTTTATTATTTTACCCATGCAATGTAGTTATAATTTCTAGCGCAATACCAACTCTTCCCATTCCATAAATCTTACAACTACATATCACGATCACACACTGGACATGATTGTGTGAGCCAGTACAAACTACCTGCTAACAAATAATTGATTCAATTATCAACCTTATGGATTGCTCTCGATATGGCACTGTTTCCATGTAGCATGGAAGAGTCACTACGGGTTTAATTGCCTTAAGACTTACCTACGTCAATCGACTATCAGCTCACTGATTGGCTAGCGCTTACCTCGAGGCTTGGCTTGCCGTTCGTAGTGGATGGGTGACCGCATGTGGCATTTACATCAGAGCGCTACCGTGCTTCGAAGGGCACGTAAAGCTGTCGTTCCCGGTTCTTGACTCAAGACAAGGATCTTAAGGCCATGTCGGAGGCCTTAAGACGGTCTGAAAACGCCGACACCAGAGTTCAGCAGCGCACAGAGAGTTCAGCACACATTCACACGAAAAAGAGGAAAACAAGAAGACTGATTGGCTCGCTGCAAATTCTTGTCCAATCAAAGCGTCAAATGTCTATCGGATGTCTTGTGTCGTGATGTGGCTTAACCCGTGCTAACCCTCCTGCCCCCGGTAGTTTACAACAACATGGCTTTAGCGCCATCTGACGATTACCATTCCATATACCTCACATACTTCTAATTAGGGCTACAAATCAGGACCGTGGGCCGTTGAAGGTGGTATATTGATTGATTTATGAATTTGAATAAGATTTCTTGCTGTCGTATGAAAGTCGAGATAAGCATACATGTACTGATGGATGTTTACTCATTAAGGCATTAGCTTATGTGTGAAAATCTTTTTCTCCAGCCATGTAAGCGAGCCATCCAGTACATTGCAAGGGGAGAATTTGCAGTCACATTCCGTAGGATGGCTAAAAATCCATCGTTTTTCTAGACACCGGCAAGGAACAGCATCTACTGCATCTAGTCCTATAAAATGAATTCTACCCGTTTAACAATATATTTTTAGTAAGTATAGTAGCAGCGATAGTTGAGTGACGAGACCGACAGACTGCTACGCAGTGGGTCTCGGGTTCGAATCCACGGCACGCACCTATGACTTTTCGGAGTTAAGTGCGTATTCAATTATTAATTATTGCTAGCTTATCGGTGAAGCAATACATCGTGAAGAAACCTGCATGTCTAAGAGTTCTCCATAATCTTCGCGAAAGACATGTGATCTCTGCCAACCCGCACTTGGCCAGCGTGGTGAACTATGGCGTTACCCTTCTTATAGTGAGAAGACGCCCGTGCCCAGCAGTGGGACAGTATAAAGGGCTAATGATGATGATAGTAGACGATGCACTGCGTTTAGAATAATATTAAAGAAAATCTCTTTGGAACCGACAGTCCTTGTGCCGCAAATGCAGCAAATGCCGACGGAGATCTTTAAGTATACCTACTTACACACAAAAGCTTGCTTATGGATCATTTCAATGAAATAAATACCTATCCTGTCCTAATACATATTTAAATATCTAACTTGAGATAATTCTAGCATACAACGCCTACGCGTCACAGGGTCAATAAGATAGGTAAAATACATCTCGTTCGAACAAAAAAGACAATGCATGGGTGACCTTGCGAGCTAAGTCAAATTCTTGTGATGTACAAACGTGTGGGCGACCGCAAAAACTATCCTATGACATTGCTAAACCTTAATGTTACAAAGTTCTAATTCTGAGACATCTGTCCCATAGTTAGAACCTTGTCGCAGTGACTGTATGTTTGAATGTTGGCTGGACAATTGCTTCGGCCCACACCTTCGAGTATTGTTGAGGACAGTACAAGCGATGATGTAACTATAAAATAAATTGTCTAACGCGTTTAAAATGTAACAAGAATTTTATTTATGCTTCGTGTAAGTTAATGTTGGGTTGATTGCTTCTTATTTCTGATCGTGACACTGTTTGTCTAAAGGACATAGCTCTTGGAATTAATTTATACAAAGTCATGCTTAGAAAGACTACCGACACTTCAGCAGAGCTAATATTGATATAAATGACAGCTGTCACGCCTATCGTCATTAACATTTCAATAATGTGGAACATTACGCAAAGCTTTGCACAGCACTACATGCAAATTCAGTAAACAAATTGTCATACAAACTGTCTTAAACATGTCAACTACGGTATACAGTAAAGAAACTATTTTGGTGTGTCCTTTTAATGTCATGTTAGTGCAGTATATCAAAATCTTGTCATAAATCAATTTACTGTTTGGGGTAGTGCTTTTGCAGTAACATCTTTTGCTTTCAGAATTTTGATGTCATGAATAGAGAAACACTAGCAAAACTGGAGCAGAAATAAATTTGACACTGATGACAGATAATAATAATAATATTCTACCACATACACACATCACCATCTAGTCCCAAACTAAGCAAAGCTTGTACTATGGGTACTAGATAATGGATAAACATACATATATACTTTTTTTTGTAAATACATACATATTATACATAGAAACACCCAGACCAAGACAAACATCCATGTTCATGCACACAAATGTTTAACTGGAGCGGGAATCGAACCCGCGACCTTCGGTGTAGCAGTCGCTTACACGCCCGCTGCGCCAACCGGTCGTCAAAACATAGCCGTTATCATGACAAATTATTAAACATTGCAGTCGTATGCCAAACTTCATAAAACAAAACACTGACCATCAACTTAAAATCCTTTTGGGAAGGCATAAAAGTGTATCTGGCCTCATAAAATAATTCTGGTCTGTCTATTATTCTTGAATGGTTTGCAAATTTATGCTCTGTAATAGCAAATCATTCAAACACTTGTTGTTACGCGTTCCTATAATGCAAAGTAATCGTAATTTATTTATGCGACAATTTTATAATACATATTTATAAGAGATTATTCTTAGTAACATACCAAATGTGATCAGGAATAACTAACTTGTTTGATTGAATTATACAAAGTGAGACTGTATTTAGACGGGTTAGTATCTTTTCAATCAATCAATTAATCAATCGGCTATTGCGATCTACTGCAGATAGGCCTCTTTTGATTTGCGATAGAATTGATTTGATTGAAAAATTACTCTTCACTGTCACTATTATATTATTACCACATACAACAGCATCTCTTTTTTGAAAGGTGTTCCGAATGTAGCTTGCTTAGTAAATTTAAAACAGACGTAATATCAATGAAGACAATGTATATATTATGATGTAATTCGTTTTGACACCGTGCCCATGACAGTCGCGTAATTGTTAGTTTGTCTTAAATTTACCAACGATGAGCACTTAAATGAACACAGTAATCAATTAATTAACTTACTACAAAATGTTAGTGCACCTATGATTTTGATGCTGAAAAATACCAGAAACTTAAAGCGCTCAAAATTTTGGTTAATTAACAAAGACGCGCACCACTATCTTTCCATGTTATACATATTATATTGATTGCCAAAATACATCTATAAATAGATGTATTTGTTTTGCTTCTTCTAGGGAAAAGACAAATTTGACTTTTCCATAGAAGAAGCAAAACAAATCTTAATTTATATAAAATCCTTGCGTTACTGACTGTCTGACAGACAAGCTACAGCCAAAACGATTGGGCGCAGGAAGCTGAAATTTGGCATGTGTGTTCCTTGGGGACCGTAGGGGTGCACTAAGAAGGGATTTCCCAAAATTACCACGGGATCGGCCAAAACGGATAAATAAAAAAATGGGCAGGCGTAGCTGCTGGCGTCCTCTAGTATAATATAAAATCTAAAAGAAACAAAATAAATATTGTAATTTGTTTATTTTTACATGTTCATGATATCAACATTAATTATTCTCCAGATTAACGCACTCGTATAATAACAAACGTTATTTTGTATTGATGTTTTTTTTAAATAATAGGTAATATCAATTAGGTGTATATGATGAGGCTGTTTTGTACTAAAACAATAAAGCTATATTCGATAGCGAAGCTACATAATAATCTTATCGCTCTTACAGGTTCGCTAACCTTATCTCATGTGGCGTAGGCGAGGAAATTTCGGCAGGTAGTCGCGAGTTAATTTAGAAGGATCTTTGTTGATAGGATCGCGTTTAGCTCCGGTGCATTTGCAATCTTGTAATGTTCTCATGCATACAAATAAACTTAGCCGGCAAGAATGTTTTGATTGGACATGTGAGATCTTTTATTGATTCTTTGAAAGTTTACGATTAGTTCTTTCAACTTATTCTTTTTTCACAAGCCGCGTCTATTGAACTATTGACTGCATTCATTCTTTAAATGCAGGCAATAGTGCAATAGACGATGTTAATCCATTCGCTGTCCGGCGTGTGACACAATTGAAAATGTATAGTTATGAATCATATATGATACACAGGGCAGTGAAATTGTGACCTAGATGAATAGATAATGTTGACTATATAATCAAATATAGTCAAGGTTTTTACCATCCAATAGTATACTATTGGATAGTAAAAACCAGCGTCATGGAATTGCAGGGAACTTGACGTGACGACTCTCTTAGAGCTTCATGACAGCCGGGGCCGACGTTTTTATTTATTCTATCTAGGATGTACGGAAAGATGAAAATTTTATGACCGATTTAAGTGATTAACTAGCGTTTTCAATTTTCTATCTATCGATGGATTTGGCTACTTGAAATATATTTGACATACGCTCACAGGTGTAAATATTACACCCATATTTCGCCATGAATTTTTAGGTCCCACGTAAAAGGGGGCGAGCCTATTGCCGTTACCGGGCACATCACCAGACTCCGAGCTGCTACTGAGTATTCGGAAAACCCAGTAACACAATTTTGCCCGACCCGGGAATCGAACCCGGGACCTCCGATCAGCAGTCGCATACGCCATCCACTGGACCACGGAGGCAGTCAGGCCTTCGTACAAAATATTTCAAATATATTTCCAAATTCGACGTTAGATAGAATATTGAAAACGGGCATAAATAGGTGGTCACTGATTATTTTAGACAGTTATCTATCTAGAAACCAATCAGTGACGAAGTTGCTTAGCCTCGATAATCGTTTCATTTACGTAGTCGTCATTTAAAAATACTTCCTACCAGGTGATATACGCTTGTTTGCCAACTAAGTAGCATAAATAAAAACAATTTACTTACATTCAAAATAATTCATTTGAATTTTTATTTGGGATTGAATTTCCTCTCCGCGGGTAATTTTCTGCTTGGAGTACTTTTATTTCTACATCTTCTGCTAACAATTTAATGTAAATTTCGTTTCCAACGCGAAACAATTTCCTTTGTCTTCATTTAAAAAAATATCATTTTGTTTGTTTTGAGTAAAGTTGGTCATACATTGAGTTTACGTAATTTTTTCTGTGGTAGGTCTTTCAGAGGACTATCATGCAGATATATAACTAAATCGTCGTTTCGCCTAATACCATCATCATGATCATCATCACCAGCCCTGTATACCTATAAACTGTCTCACTGCTTGGCACGGGTAAAGGTGGCTACGACGCTGGCAAAGTCTGCCAACCCTACATTTTTAAACTGTGAACTCTTAGACGTGTGATGACGGATTAAGAATAAGGAATGTCACCACCCCTTATCATCCCATGGGTGTCGTAAGAGCCGACAGAGGGAGCATATTATGCATAGAACCGCACCGTAAGAGAAAGAAAACTTGATACAAACCAGCCCATTTGGCCAGCGTGGTATAGTAGGCCAATTCTCCTTTCAAAGGAGAGGCCTAGTCCAGCAGCGGACTGTTACAGGCTGATGATGATGAACTCTTAGACATAAGGGTTTCCTAACGATATTTGCCGTCATCACTAAGCAAGCGAACTGTACACAAACACGCACATAACTGCAAAAAGTCATAGGTCGTGCCTTTAATTGGAACTCGAGACCCTCCACTTAGCAGTCTGTCGGTCTCTCCACTGGACTATTGTTATTCGTCTAATACAGGCTCCGTAACTTATAAACTCAGTGTGGTTCTGGCTTTAACATAATTTGTGTATAAACTTCAAATAATTGAAATCTCTATAAAAATCTGCGATGTAATTTCAATTTCTTTGTTTGATATTTATATGAGTTCATTCAGAATGAAGACATTTTCTCTGATATCATATGTGCAAATAGCTTTATAATTTATTTCTTTATTTAAAATAACAACTTAATTTTAATTTTTTACAATATAAGTATGTAGGTATTCATATTTAATAATTTGGGCGATGATGGTCACTGGAAGGCCTTCGTTCATGTAAAATTTTGCTCAAAGGACCTGTTTAACCCCTTAAGTGTCCTACGGTCACGGTGTGCCCGTAAGAGAAATAGGCCGGTAGTGTCTTACGGGCACGGTGTGCCTATAAGGATTTGTGTGAACTTCACCCCGGTGTTTTGTGATTGGTTACAATAATAAAAACGTAGGTACATCGACTAGTTACAGATTAACCAACATAATACCATCAATTTTAACCATATTTCCAAGCTTGGAACCGAGGCAAATAATAAAATTGCTGATTTCGGTGCTCAGTTTTCTCCGTGCCGCCATATTGCGCTGTGGCGATCAACTAAGTTGAATTTGTGATTTTTCAAAAATGTATTCTCAGCGCACACGCTAAGTGATTGTATTAGTATTATATATCAAATTATTGACAATTTAGTGAAGTATGTGTTTTAAATATTTTTTTGCCAGGTATAAAAACATTTACATAAAAAGTGGTAGTAATTTTTGTGATGCAATTTTCGGGTGTTGGCCGCTAGCCGTACTCCATATTTCAAATGATTATATGTAAGTATTTATTAATTACTTTACTACATATATAGATAAGTTTCTCACAAAGTTGTCTTAGAATCTATTGTTAATTAGACATTTCGTATTGTTTTTGCTTAAATAGGTATAAATATGTTTTGTGAGTGAGAAATGTTTTCCGTCGGATCGCCAAAATGGCGCAAATTTTTCGCTGCTATGAATAAATGGTTATTGTGAAGTGATATCGATGACCTGTACTAAATTAATATATATAACCATCGCGTCGTCTACCCGAGTCAATATTAGTGCAGTAAGAAAGTGAATTTCGTAAATAATTTATGTGTATTGTGGAAAAATGTTTCACATGGTGTAAGACAAAACAAAGTGACCTGCATTTATAATTTTTTGCGACATAAAATGGTTAAATGTAAGCTATTTTAATATAATTCTCATATGTAGTAACTTCTGAACTGTATACGGTTTAAAATTTACGTCACATAATTACACCAAACGCGAGAAAATTAAAGTTTTATAAACTAGGATCTTATAAACATTACATCCTCAAAATGGCTGGACACTACCGGAGAAAATGCATTTTGGAGCGGGGCATGCGAGGGGTTGAGGGCATCAGTATAATTATCTCTACAAAAGGAACAAGGGACCTCTCATGAAGGACTAAACATAACATAACATAACTTCACGCCTTTTATCCCCGAAGGGGTAGGCAGAGGTGTATTACACACCCACACTGAAGGACTACTAGCAATGTTAATACAAAAAAACATCACAGTACCGACCCAGATATCTGTCCAACTGCCCAATTTGAATAATAGCAGAAAAAATATTTTTCACCGTAGCAATTGGACAAAATCAGGGCCGGTTTCCATTTGGAACGTTATTTCTCATACATGATAGATACTTACTACAAATAATTTATTTACACAGGTATGACGTCACTACACAGCCTAATAAGAAGAAGCAAAACACATAAACCGCACGAAATTATCACCTATCGATCTATCAACTCAAGCAAAGCTCTCATCTGATTTACGAACCGCAAATTATACTGTACAACCTTGGCACGTGCCAAGTACTTCCCAAACATTAGCTAATAACCTGTAACATCTTGATATAGAGTCACGAAATGATACTTCTTTACTTCCTTCTTAATTTTTTTTTATACGCATATTGCCTCGTTGGTCTCGCGGCATAAATGTGCGCGTGGGATTGGGGGGTCTCGGGTTCGATTCCCGGATCGGGCAAAGTCTTATTGGGTTTTTCCGTTAGGAAATTCTCAGTAGCAGCACGGAGTCTGGTAAAGTGCCCGGTACGGCAATAGGCTCGCCCCCTATTACGTGGGACCTAAAAATTCATGGCGAAATGTGGGTGTAATATTACACCTCTATATCTTTCTCTCGCCTACCCCTTCGGGGATACAGGCGTGAGTCTATATATACTTCCTTCTACTTATTAAAATACTACCTGCTTCCTGCAGTTACGTCTGCATTTAATTTCTGTATCTCGGCGTCGTAGCAAGCAGCGATAGCCGAGTGGAGAGACCGACAGACTGCTATGCAGAGGGTCTCGGATTCGAATCCACGGCACGCACCAATGACTTTTCGGAGTTAAGTGCGTTTAAAATTGTTAATTATCGCTTGCTAATCGGCGAAGGGAAACATCATGAGGAAACCTGCATGTCTGCCTTACCCTTCTCATAAGTAAGAAGAGGCCCGTGTCCAGCAGTGGGACGGTATAAAGGGCTGATGATGTGATGATGATGTGATCTCAGCTTCATCTATTAATCATCAATCATGCAAAGTTTCATCTCATCTCTATTTATAAAATTCTTGCGTTACTGACTGACTGACAGACAAGCTACAGCCTAAACTACCAGGCATTTGGCATGTTTGTTCCTTGATGACTTTAGGGGTGCACAAAGAAGGGATTTCCCAAAATTCCCACGGAATTGGGCAGAAACAATTAAATAAAAAAATATGTAGGTAGATTTTTACAGGTCGTAGAGCCTTGCTGATATCAGCATGAATGGGCCGCCTCGGGGGGGGGAAGTACTATACCCTCTCACAGAAAATCGACGTAAAGTAACAGTACAGTGAGTGAGAGTGCCGGAGGCCCCATCCCCTATTCTTTCCCCCTTATCCCACTCCTCCTCCTATCCCTTTTCCCAAACACAAGCAGCGGCAACACACATGTGACTCCTCTGGTGTTGATTGTGTCCATGGGCGGCGGTAATTGCTTACCATCAGGCGATACGTCTGTTCGTTTGCCGTCTATTACGTACCATAAAAAAAATATATGCATGCGTAGCTGCGGGCAATCCCTGGTATTTAATAATGTTGCACTGTGGACATTATCTAGATATTATTATATCCATTATATCAATACAGCTGAGGTTGGAAAGATCTGTCACAGACTATTATAATATGCGTTATTTTATTTTTAATTCTTCCTTACTTATATAATGTTCTTGTTGTATGTGGTTTCCCTTGTTAGACAAATAAACAGATTTTCTTTCTATTTTACATCCAATATGTTGATTTTCTTATGCCGTTGAAACCAGAGAGCTAAACAAACATTTTCATAGAGCTTACTTTAGAATATGAGGATTTCAAAATAAACTTTCAATCCTTACTTTATCTTCGTAGGGGAAGAATATTTTAGAATATTTAATATTTCTTCCCTGCCGACTGCCTCCGTGGTCCAGAAGATAGCGTATGCGACTGCTGATCGGAGGTCCCGGGTTCGATTCGGTTTTTCCGAATACTCAGTAGCAGCCCGGAGTCTGGTGATGTGCCCGGTAACGGCAATAGGCTCGCCCCTTATTACGTGGGACCTAAAAATTCATGGCGAAATGTGGGTAACATTTACGCCTCTGCCTTCCCTTTCGGGGATACAGGCGTGAGACTATAAATGAATAAAATAAATAACAAAGGCAGAATAAGATTTTCTTTTAATTTCGTGATCCTACATTATAAAAAGTCAAAGTAGTTAAGTCAGGACAGTTCATTGTTTACATAATATGTATAAAAATACATAGAACATGACTTATTAGTGTTTTGTGTGCTACGCCGAATAAAACACGCTCTTCGTGCTTATAATGTACCGATAATAATACTGGAAGTGGTTTTTTACCAACATGTAAGGTTAATTTTTTTACAATATTACTTAATGCATCGGTGTGTTGAGAAAATCTTTTATTCTTTTTATGTTTTCAGCATTCTTATAATGTAGGTATTTACAATCTATACACATAAATAAAATTTGAGTGTCTGTTTGTTATATTAAAATAATCGCTTTTTACTAAATGCGTATGGATGTATGCACGGTACATAATTATACCGAAATGACATTTGTTACAATTGTTGTCTGTCTGTCTGTTTGTTCTCTCTAATCTCTGGAACGCCTGGATCAATTTTGACGGGACTTTCACTGGCGGATAGCTGATGTACCAAGGAGTAACTTAGGGTATAAATTAACTGGGTACGCGAAGTAGTTCCCTCAGGACGCGGATGAAACCGCGGCAAACAGCTAGTAGTTAATATGTATGTCTGAAAAGTTAATTTGAAATGCATTTGTATAACGGTCAGAATGCCGTTGACCTGGCCGTACTGTCCCAAGTACGAGACCACACCTATCTGGAGGCTACATCTGCTTTTCCTCCTCCGTCATCCCTCTCATCATCTTATTCCTTTTCCAATGCAGGTCGTCAACGGCAACTTATAATAGGGTTGTTTCCAACTAGTCAAATCAAGCACTTTTAATGCAATGTCAAAAACTACCTTTTCACCACAGCAGCTCAAACATGCTGCTTTTGCTGCGAGATAACAGTGAACAAAACGCGATTTTGATTCGAGCGTGAGTAAAAGTAGCTTTTTAATTTTTCAATCTCCAGTGTCACGAATTGACTTTGTTCAGCCATAAATTTGAAACATTCGAATTTTACTGTGCTCTGTCTCTTTCACATGCATATAAAAAGTGAGTGAAAAAACAAACCCCTTCGAATTCGAAATTCGATTTTGGAATTCGACCTCAAATAAAACAACTTTAAAAAAATATTTGTAATAAAGAAATTACTTTTTTTTATATGTTATGTTTACATGTTTAAGTTATTATTGGATTTTAATAAAAATAAGTCTAATTAATAGTATAAAATTGGTATTTAACCAATACATTTTTATTTCGAATTACAACAATGATACATTTGAAAAATAAACATCAGGGACGCGGTATTAAAACGCGATTTAAAAAAGTAGAGGGAATAAAAATTTTGCTGATGCTGATACAGTAATTACAGCATAGCGTAATGTGTTAAATTATATAAATATATAAAATAATCTAAAAAGATGAGTGAAACTCGCGATGATGACTGTACTTTAACACCAGTAGAGTTAAATCAACAAGTGATTAATGCAGCATTCAATCTATTCCTCTTCCTTTCTGTCTCCTAAGTAATATGTGTTCTCACTGCTGTGGTGAAAAATTATGTGTGCTACACGAGAGCAAAGTTTTTTGTATCTCGTGCTGTTGAATCCCTCACAACGCTCAGGATTCTAACTTTGATTCAGTCGCTACGCTCGTGAATCAATCATAGAATCCTTCGCTTGCTCGGGACTCAAAATTGGCACTCGAAACAAAAAACAACTTTGCTCTCTTGTTGCACAAATAACTATTGTGAGTACAGAGCAAAGTTGTTTTTTTGACTCAACAGCACGAGATACAAAAAACTTTGCTGTCGTGTAGCACACATAACTTTTCACCACAGCAGTGAGAACACATATTACTTAGGAGACATAGAAATGAACAGGAATAGATTGAATTCTGCATAATCACTTGTTGATTTAACTCTTCTGGTGTTTAAGTACAGTCATCATCGCTAGTTTCACTCATCTTTTTAGATTATTTTATATATTAATATAATTTAACACGTTACGCTATACCTACTGTATCAGTATCAGCGAAATTTTTATTCCCGCTACTTTTTTAAATCGCGTTTTAATACCGCGTCCCTGATGTTTATTTTTCAAATGTATCATTGTTGTAATTCTAAATAAAAATGTATTGGATAAATACTAATTTTATACTATTAATTAGACTTATTTGTATTAAAATCCAATAATAAATTAAACATGTAAACAATAACATATAAAAAAAGTAATTTCTTTATTACAAATATCTTTTTTTTTGCATTGCCGTAGGTGTTTTCTTTGAGGTCGAATTCCAAAATCGAATTTCGAATTCGAAGGGGTTTGTTGTTTCACTCACTTTTATATGCATGTGAAAGAGATAGAGCACAGTAAAATTCGAATGTTTCAAATTTATGGCTGAACAATGTCAATTCGTGACACTGAAGATTGAAAAATTAAAAAGCTACTTTTACTCACGCTCGAATCAAAATCGCGTTTTGTTCA
Source organism: Euclidia mi (assembly GCA_944739405.2). Lineage (NCBI taxonomy): Eukaryota > Metazoa > Arthropoda > Insecta > Lepidoptera > Erebidae > Euclidia > Euclidia mi. Next base: position 87,410,440 of record OX123189.2, on the reverse strand, counting down.
CTGTTGTCTCGCAGCAAAAGCGGCATGTTTGAGCTGCTGTGGTGAAAATAACTATTTCTACTGCGTTTGTATGAAATATGAAATATGACCTAGTGACGTCATAGATTTTTGCTGTCAAATAGAATACTTATTATCAATAAATTGTCGATAAAAAATGTTAAGTATAGTTTTAACATTAATTGATGAATGAAACTACCACTATTTTGACATATTTCACTATACATTTATTTCACTTGCAGGAAACTTCCCTATTCCTTTAGGCTTGAGCGTGTCCATAGGCGACGGTAACCACTCACTATCATAGGTCACGGCATTGAAGAGAAGTTGCTGGTAGATAGCCACCAGCTGCTTCCCTCCTATGCCATAAAAAACGCTCGTGAAATCAAAGTGAAAATTACACTGTAATTTGAAATATTTTGCATTCTTTGGCAATCCAAATCGTATATAATATCGAATATTTTCTGTACTATTGGTTTACATAAGTTAACGTTTTTTATTTTATTTATTTACAGACTCACGCCTGTCTCGCCGAAGGGATAGGCAACGGTGTAATATTACACCCACATTTCACCATGAATTTTTAGGTCCCACGTAATAGGCGGCGTGCCTATTGCCGTACCGGGCACATCACCAGACTCCGCGCTGTTACTCAGAGTTTCCTAACGGAAAAACTCAATAACACTTTGCCCGACCCGGGAATTGAACCCGAGACCTCCCAATCCCACGCGCACATTTATGCCGCGAGACCAACGAGGGGTTAACGTTTATAATAGAATAACATATACATACCTATGGGATCAATTCGGCAATAAAATGAGAGTATATCGAACCAGCGGACGCCAAAAGTTGGATTTCGATCAGCCCAATCGCTAAACGTTTAGCGGCGTATTGGATTACCATCTTCAAAGTTACATGATTTTCATATTCTCGGGGCGTGGGTAGTAGTGTATTATTATACCCAATGTGGATGTAATGATACACTGCTGCCTACATCTTAGCAGGCGGCGTCTTTAGGCGCCAGATAATGGCCCAGTACAGCCATCTACTAAGGATTTACTGAACTAAAAACCGCAATCGCTTTGCTCAATTCAACAATATAGGTTATTTTTTTATTTTTGGTCACGTGGTGGTAACTCTTTTCGAGCCGTCTTAATTCGGCCTCTCGATCGATAGGTAGGATGAGATCTGACCTTAAAGAGAATCAGCGCAGAACTGTCTTAATAAAGAGTTCGACGTTGAGTAGGTCAGTAGGTACAACAACAAATAAGTATCTAAGGAATGTTGCTCTAACTATTACCATAAGTAGCCCATTTATACTTCACAGCGCAAATACACATCACGTCTAGGGCTTTTCCTCTAAAACCACTGCGGTGTCTGTCGATGCCTCGTACCGGGCCTACGCGCATAGTGGCAAATTTACTTTGCCGCGACACACCCGGAGTGGAAGACCCACAAGCTAAGAACCTTATAAAAGTTTTTTTCCATTTACCACAAAGTATTTTCATCAAAGCACACATTTATTTCATCCAGCACATTTTTTATAAAGTATGAAACAAAAGCTGACCTTGTAAAATGGACAGTCACGCTAGATAATTTGTGAATTTTCATTTCCTTAGTACAAGGCCGCAGTTCGAATAGATATCATGGAAATTGTACGTTCTTTTCACGAGGTAAGTGTGTGAATACATTGTTGTAGCTGTTTCTATTCGTATGTCATTAATGTTGTTTCTCAGAGTAATTTGAGAGTAGCCTTAGGCGAATATGCCTTGACCACTGTACAATTACGTTCGAGTATTAGCATTGAAGTTCAGACCTGTGGTTTGTCTGTGAAATGTTGTGATAATGTTTAGTGGATGGGTGCAAAAGTTGCTAGTCTACCGAAGCCTAAGGTGGTTGGGAATTTGTTCTCAAGCTTTACAAGGAGTACTGATATAATAAAGAAATTACCCAGCCTTCAGAAATATTTCAGATCTTTTTCTGGATTGTTAGATCCAGATCAGAATTATGGGTAGATTATTGAACAAAACAACTCACAGTTTTAACAAAAGTGTCATATAATCCAACCAAAAATTATGATATACAGAGTAAAGAATTGTGTGATACGAGAGTGGTGTGGGGTAAAAGAAGAAGTAGTGACAAGCATCGAGAAAGGCATGTTAAGATGGTTTGGGCACATGGAGCGGATGGATGACGAAAGACTGACAAAGAAGATATATAAGGCAAGTGTGAATGGGACAGGACGAAGGGGAAGACCTAGGCGGACGTTCTCTGACCAGATTTTAGACCTCCTAAAAAACGGACAGGTCAGAAGTACCCTAAACAGAAGAGCATGCATGAGAAACTTGATGGGAATAAATGAAGCAAGAGAGGTATGTCAGGATCGTTGCAAATGGCGTTCCGTAGTCTCTGCCTACCCCTCCGCGAAACAGGCGTGAGTCTATGTATGTATGTAAAATTATGATAGAACGAGTTGATAAAATATATTCACATACGCAGCCATCTTTAAAATGAATATCTTTTATAGTGAACGAAAAAGAAAATATTTCATCATGCGGCCATATTTTTCTCGTAACCTTGCAGATCCATATTAAAGTAAACATTTATAAAAAAAAACAACAAAATATATTTTTAATAAAACACATAATATGTCAACATAGAAATCTTGCATTGAGATCTTGTATCAGATTATTTCAAATGATGAAACCATTTACAGGTGGTATGAAGAAATATTAATATAACACTTTAACGCTACTCTCTAGCAGCCTCACTGCATTTAGATAAAGTATCAAAACCAACAGCAATTTGTAACGTCATTTTGATCCCTAAGTAACAATCTATTGAAATGAGATGCCTGCCTCCATCCAGCACTAATGAGTAGACTTGTTTTCAGATTTCATTTGTGGCAAAATTTATTTTACAAATCCGATCAATCAAGATAGCTTAGTACACCCACTTTATACATTATATAGGTAGTGATAGCCTAGTGGAGAGACTAACAGGCTGCCTAGCAGATGTCTTGGATTCAAACCCATGATGCGTACCACTGTTTTTTGGACGTAAAAGTATTAAATATCGCTTGCTAAACGATAAAGGAAAAAACCGTGAGGAAAACTGTTCGAGAGTTCTTTAATCGATAAAAGATTTTTTATAGACTCACGCCTGTATCCCTCAAGGGGTAGGCAGAGGTGTAATATTACACCCACATTTCGCCAGAAACTTTTAGGTCCCACGTAAAAGAGGGTGAGCCTATTGCCGTACCGGGCAGATTAACAGACTCCATGCTGTTACTGAGAATTTCCTAACGGAAAAACCCAATAACACTTTGCCCAACCCGGGAATCGAACCCGAGACCTCCCAATCTCACACGCACATTTATGCCGCGAGACCAACGAGGCAGTCAAAGGAAAATATCGTAGGGAAAACTGTATGAGAGTCCTCCTGTTCTCAAAAGACATGCGAAGTCTGCCAGGATCTGACAGTGAATCTTTCCACTGCAAGACACGGCTTAAAAGGCCTATTTTACATAATATATTCCTTTCTGACCCTCTGACAAGTAAAATTTTTGTATGTGGAATGTTCTATCCCAATAGAATGGCACAAGTAGATGTCAAGGGAACCGCTTCAAAGTCTTAGTTTAACAGCCTATGTATGTAATTTGTTTTCCACGTGTAAGCTGTAAACGAGTTATATCGTTGACTAATAAATAAATAAGGCTGCTAGTAAAATGATTGTCTCAGCCTATAAAAGATGGAAGTCCAGTTGTATGTTATAATAACAAAGGAAATTTAATGGGCAATTATGTGGACACTTTGAGTGATCTAATTATTAGATCTAGTAATATATTACATATGCATACATATAATAATATTAATAAATAATACTATATACTATATATAATACTGTATGCAAGTTTTCATAGTATCCTTTAAATATTTTAAAGGAGTATGGGAGGAGTTTCTTGCCAGTTCTTCTACATGGAACAACCTCTGTTCGGTAGTTCGGCACCGCTTACCTACAGTCAGTGATGTAAATATCTATCTGAAATAACAATACTTGAACTTGAACTTCAAGTCGATGACTTCAGTGTTATAGGTATTTTTATGCTACATCATCTTATATATAAAATCGTTGCGTTACTGACTGACTGACAGACACGCTACAGCCGAAACTATTGGGCGCAGGAAGCTGAAATTTGGCAGGTATGTTCCTTGGGGATCGTATGGGTGCACTAAGAAGGGATTTCCCGAAATTCCCACGGGATCGGCCAAAACGGGTTAATTAAAAAAAATGCAGCCGTAGCTGCTGGCGTCCTCTAGTTTTAGTATAAACATACATCGCTCTACGCACGATATTATGTCATAAATGTTTTGTTAATCTCAGGAGCGTGCAGTTTATAGTACTTTATTTTTTCGTGCGAGTGTGTGGTCAACAACGGTGTCGCAGTTTAAAGACCTCTCGAAAGCCTTCGACATGGCCTAACAATTTTTGCCCTGAGACAAGAACCAGATCCGACTTCATTAACGTACCCTCCGAAGCGGGGTAGCGTTCTAATGTACATGCCACACGAAGTCACCCATCCAAATGATGACTGTTGAAGCGTTGCTTAATTTTGTCATCTTATTACGAACGGGAAGCCAAGCCTCGGTGTGAGCGCAGAATTATAGTACAACATTACAACGTTACACTCCAGATCCTAAGCTGCTGCTGAGAAATTATCGGCTAATACACAAACAGTACTCATTCTCGAATAGCCTGAACAGGCAATTTCTCACCGGACATCATAATCAGTTAATACATACATATATACATACATAGACTCACGCCTGTTTCCCCGAAGGGGTAGGTAGAGGCATATTAAACGCCCACTTTTCGCCAGTGTTTTGATCCCACGTAATAGGTGGCGAGCCTATTGCCGCTTATCGGGATATTTTGTTTGCCAGAGCCTCGTCCGTTGATCGGAAGGTGCACCACTTGCAGGTGAGGTTGGCTTGGGATCCTAAGTTCTTGATAGGAACCCTATGCACCTCTATATATAATCAGTTAATATACACGCAAACTTACATGAATAATCCAACATGACAGCTAACACTCATGAATATATAAAAACATTATATCAACCAACAATATCAAACTATATGCTAATTATTTGCTCAGCTAATAGTGTTCTCAGTATCTCACTGAAGCTAATCGATGATCATTTCTTATTCCAACACTAAATCATCTTAGTCATACAAGATTACACCTCAAGTACTAAGCTCTGACTATTTCGTTCACGTGTTAACCAACGTGAATTATGATACACTCTTGTTCCGCGAAGAAAGCTGACGGCACTTCCTATTTGTTCATCATACACAGCTGGTTTAAAAAAGAGAGCTCAACTTTTCTAAATAGTTAGCCAGCAATGTTTACGGTGGTGTTTTTGTTCGTCTGTATGTGAATTAGGAAGCGTTTTTGTCGGGCCTCCGAAGGTGTAGTCTGTTTTTTGTGTGTTATTACGTGCAGCTCTTTGTGTGAATCAAACTCTTGTCTGTGAATATTAGATGAATCATTCACGATAAGTTGTTGTCTATGTTCTCTGTCTATTGTTCGTTGTATTAAATGCTGCATTTGTTTAGAGCGTTGACATTATGTTTTATATTATGAATTTATATAGCCTGTCTTATATGCCACAGCCATACTTCCACCTAGATACTAATTATACATTAAACTTAGCTAGAATCAAAAATGAAAAATTAGAAGCTATCTGTATTGTTTGAAATAAGCAAAATCCGAGGATGGTTTACTTAAAGTACTGTACATGTGATATATTATTTATGTATTGCTTTTATTTGTTAGTTATTTAATTATTGTTTTAATTTATGTGTAAAATGTGTGTGTTTGCCACTTACTTATAGTTAGTTTTAATGCAATTGTATTTAAACTATACACATATATAATACTGTACATGTGATATATTACATAGACTGACATGACTGACTGACTTGTTGGCCTAGTGACCGACTGTTCAATCAAGCTGACTGAACCTTTAGTGCCACCATAGATCTGAACAGTCATATTCGCGAGTTGCTTACATCAAAAGACGAAAGTGGATGCTCCTGTTTCACCATATTCACTTTGGGAGGCTTACCAAATGAACATAATAATTTATTGCTTGAGTATGATATCAATAACTATAATATATATAACTACTATTGCAATAGTAGATAACTCACAATGTGAAACAGTTGCAGCTCCTTACAAAGATAACATGTATAAAACCATTAGATATACTGACAGTTAAAAAGAGTGGCCACGAGTTTTATTGCCCGTTCTTTTTCGTTGTTCTACCTATTGCATTGAGAACGTGGTAGTAAATGTAAGTGTAGAATCATCTAGTAATTAACTTTAATTTTTGACGTTCATAAGCGTCACTTTGTGGCCTAAATGAATAAATGATTTTGACTTTGACTTTGTGTGGTCTGACTGACTTGTCGGCCTAGAGAGCCGACTTTTTGTTGAATTATCTCGCACACGCGAATTTTCTCATAGTAACAAAAAACTGTAATTGTTTTACGAATTCCGAGTCTCCTTGAATGTCTTGTTTTTAGAGTGCCTCTCTTAGAACTAAAATATGCAAAAGAGTACCTAATCATTGATGGTAATAACCTAATTGGTTCTTTTGATTCTTATACTACGATTTCGATGCTATTTTATACTGCTGTTTTAATTAGGTTGCTATAAGATTTATACTCAAAATAGAATATTCAAAACTTGTATTAATGATTTTGATTCCTATGTTTAGTCTTACATATGTAGAAGTTTTTAAGGATTCTAATAGGGTATTTGACTAAAAAAATCGAATTAGTCCGTCAGTTAGATTATCAAAAAATATTGGGTACGTATTTTTTGTTTTATCGAATCAGTAAAAAATTACGAAGATAAAACGCATCAAAGATGGAGAAACGTATAAGAGTGGGGGGTTGTAACGTCACTTGCCAGTAAAAAGTGTACTGGCAAGTGACGTCACATGAGTTTTCAGCGAAGTTTGTCGTCTTAATTTTTTGTTTACGCGACTAAAGAAAATATACGTGTCCGATATTTTTTGGAAATCTATCTGACGGACTAATTCGATTTTTTTAGTCAAATACCCTATTATAAGTTACTAGAGGACGCCAGCAGCTACGCCTGCATTTTTTTTTAATTTACCCGTTTTGGCCGATCCCGTGGGAATTTCGGGAAATCCCTTCTTAGTGCACCCCTACGGTCCCCAAAGAACATACATGCCAAATTTCAGCTTCCTGCGCCCAATAGTTTCGACTGTAGCGTGTCTGTCAGTCAGTCAGTAACGCAAGGATTTTATATATTAAGATTTTAGTCGAGTGGAATGTAAGGCACAGGATACAAAATTATCAGATGCAACTTGGAGTCTAGGAATATATCATATAGAGTTTGATACCGGAGTATTTTTGAGTTTTAAACTGTTGTTTAAAGCAACCTAACCATGTCTCAAGTGTTTGTGCCAATCAAAAGGCCTGGCAATATTTAAAGAAAGTCTTCTACTTGATTACTTTATTTATTTATTTAAAAATGCTGCAAAATACGTTGCACAAGACGGACTTAATGCCTATAGGCATTTTCTCCCAGTCAACCTTTAGGTGATGCAGGCAGGTATGTACTACACATAGAGTAAAATTAAAGAGAATACGCAACATAATACATACTCATAATTTAAAGTTAAATACATAAAAGATCCATACATCTAAATAAATACATATATACACATGAAAATAAATATTCAAAAATATAGACTACTAACAGGTATTAAAGTACTACTGAGAAGCTTTCGTCAATTCGCTTCTACTCCTTAGTATTATATTTTTTAAGACCACTCCCACTCTAGAACTAAATCCTATGTCGCGGAGGACTTTACAAACATACAATTAACGAACACAATGAACACCCAGACTCGAAACAACTTTATTATATATAACATATATATAATAATATATAACATATATATAATAATATATAACATAACCTTATTATTCCCGGGTCAGACAAAAAGTGTTACTGGGTTTTTCCGAATTCTCAGTAGCAACCCGGAGTCTGGTCCGGTGATGTGCCCGGTAAAGGCAATAGGTTCGCCCCCTATTACGTGGGACCTAAATGGGGGAAATGTGGGTGTAATATTACACCTCTGCCTACCCCTTCGGGGATACAGGCTTGAGTCTATAAATAAAATAAAAAATAAGTTTACTATAAATATTATTGAATCACATAAAGTGTTGTCTCATGTCTCTCAAAGCCCCTACAATGAATGTACACAATCTTCTCTTATACTCAGGCCACACTACCGGGATATGCCAACAATTATTGCCATAATTTCAACAACGCCTAGGTGTAACCGCGATTTATGGCCATAATTTTACAATGCCAATCAATATGGCATATGCCGGTAGGCAATAGCTCCGGCGGCGGTCTTTTTCGCACATCAAAGAAGATTACCGCAGTAATTATTGCGTTTGTGGCCACACTACCGTTTGTTCAGTGTGCAACACGAGTTCGACGACGACGCACGTATCTACCGATATGGAGTGGTCAAATGAAAAAGCGCTCGAAGTTTTGGAGTTATTGCAATCCGAACCGTCTCTCTGGGATACCCGACAGAAAGATAAAAATTTAAAAGATTCATGTTAAAATAATTGGCACTCATAAAATACCAAACAGCTGCAGCTTCATCCGCCATCTTGAAAAATGGTATTTTTACCGCCTAGTTTATTGGCATATCTCGGTAAACTCTAGTGTAACCACACGACTTCACGCAGTAATTTAACGGTAATTTATTGCCATAATTATGGCGGTAACAGCCCGGTAGACAGTAAGGTAGTGTGGCCCGAGCATTATAGTACCTAATACTAGAGGATTTCGAAATTGATCCGATTCTGCGCGATCCCGTAGCAATACCGGGAAATGTCTTCTTAATGCACCCTTCGGGCCCTAAGGAACATACATACCAAAGCTTCTTGCGCCCTATAGTTTTGGCTGTGCGTTGTCTGTCAGTCAGTCAGTAGCGCAAGAATTTTATTTATATAGATTCAATCGTTTTTTAACTGCCTCGCTGGTCTCGCGGCATAAATGTGCGCGTGGTATTGGGAGGTCTCGGGTTCGATTCCTGGGTCGGGCAATGTGTTATTGGGTTTTTCCGTTAGGAAATTCTCAGTAGCAGCACGAAGTCTGGTAATGTGCCCGGTACGGCAATAGGCTCACCCCCTATTACGCGGGACCTAAAAATCATGGCGAAATGTGGGTGTAATATTACGCCTCTGCCTACCCCTTCGGGGATACAGGAGTGAGTCTATAAAAAAATAGTCTTATATTTGCACAACTTTTTATAAGGCCATGCTTCCCAAGCTGCTGTAGGTAACCCATTTCCCCGGTTGGCTGTATACGCGCGGCATAGTAATGAGCGATTGGACCCGATTCACTCGCGTTATTCATTCTAAAGTCTACATGGTATGCATTCCGCTTGTCTGTGACATGATAGCTAATTATGTTGAATGGTAAGCTTGTTTTCCGCGAATATGTTGAGCTTATTTGCTTTGAGAACCGTTTGGTGTGTAATGTATACCTACATAGTCTTCCAGTCGGCACTTGGCCAGCGTGGTGATGATAGCGTTACGTTTCTCAAGGTAAGTGGAAGCCTGTACCCAGCAGTGGGACAATTTAAGGCAGCTGATGATGACGAGAACTTGATGCTATATTTTGTCATTCAAACTAACACTTGCGGGCTTTACGTATAAGTTTTACATGTTATCGCTCAATGAAAATTGGGTGATACCTAATATTCATTTCAATACACTTTCTGTCGTACGTAAGTTTGTAAGAAGAGCAGCATGAAATCTGTGCCTTACATTACGATGCAAAGAAAAGTGCCAGACTCTAGCCTTGCACATGATAAGCTGGTCATCTGGTGCAAAGATGCGGCATCTTTGGGACATAACGTTAGTAATACATATTTAATTTTATTGGGTCTTTTGTACAGTGTTAAGTTAGAAGCCATTTAAAACTTAGGTAAGTTTATTGGTTTTTTTTTGTGTTTTTTGTGTCTGATTTGTAAAGTTATATTTCATTCCAAAATAGTAACCGCTAGGTTGACACATTTATCAAATAATGTCCAATCAAGAAATTGAATGAGCCTTAAAATTTTGACTAAGTATTAGTAAAGCGTAAAACAGAGCAGGAACAAATCTGCTAAAAATCTCTTTTATATCAACAGGTTTACCTATAAGCTTCTTCCAGTACCATCCAAAAGTATGCCATAGGTATTAATAATAGCACAAACTTAGTTATTTTGAACTTGGTAACCAAATATGAACTTGCAAAAGTGTACCTATTTACCTGATTTTATGTAGAATACTATATATAATAATAAACAAATTTGAAATACTCCATAACAAATTTGACTTCCAGGAATTTTGTGCTCGATTTAGTTTTTGCCATATTAGTATTACCTACCAATTTTCCTTTAACTATTCACAAAATATTGTGTCTGGTAGGTAAGTTTACAGTTAATTCATACAGTCACTTTAATAAATAAACTTTCCTTTAATGAACAATTGATAGAAACACCTAAACCATTGTTGTAGAATAAATAAAAATAAAAATTTAATCAATGATTCATTCGTTCCCAAATGGTTTCGCTTCAAAATTCAAGGAAAACTGAATTTAAAAGTATTTTTTCCTGATGAACAAATGCTTTATCCGAACACATTCTTCGAGCGATAGAATAATTCAGATGCAAAAAAATAAAAGTGCTTGAGTAACTCCATAATTAAGACTTAAGAAGTTAAACTTAAGATAAGTGAAGTAATCATGTAGTTACTAATACAACGTATGTAGTAACTCATCATCATCATCATCATCAGCCTTTAACAGTCCACTGCTGAACTAGGCCTCTCCCTTGAAAGGGGGAATTGGCCTACTATTACCACGCTGGCCAAACGGTTTGGTATAGGGTTTGTTTCAAGTTTTCCTTCCCTTACAGTGTTGTTCTCTGCATAGTATGGTCCCTCTGTCGGCTCGTACGATACCCACGGGATGATATGGGGTGGTGACATTTCGTATTCTTAATCCGTCACCACACGGACATAGAATAATAACCGCCCTATATGCTTATAAAAGGACCCACCGCTGAGCACGGGCATCTTCTCGCTGTAAAAAAGTCTAGGCCATAGTCCACCACGCTAATCAAGTGCCTTCAGATATAATTCGAGAATATTATGTGATTACGGAAATTTCTCAGCCATGCAGACTACGCAGAACATTTTAGATGAGCCCTTTAGGAGGTAATTACCAAGCCTTGTGAAAAGTTCCTTTATGAAGGTACAATAATTAAACGAATACTTTTTTCGGCTCACTAAATAAAAATACTTTGTTTCACAGCATATTTCCTCATTAAATGTGTAACACTTTTATAAATAAACAGTAGTAAGTTGAACAAAGTGTGTGTAGGTTAATATTATGTGAGAAACAAATATAAGCAGCTATAACGAGAAATGTTCACGTAATCGTGCGAGCACAGCTATACGATCGCCGCGGTAAGGTTGCACTTGGAGGGCACCTGATATTATATCACATTGATGTAGGAAAAATAACTTCATTGTACATAATACTTACTGTAAAAATCTAGAAAATAAATGTGCACGAAAACCAACAATTTCGTGAAGAAAGACGGCACAAAACTGGGTGCTAGTTTTAAGTGGCTTAGCGTCAAATCCGAAACATGTCCACCGCTGGACATAAGCTTCTTCGAAAGCACTGTACAGAGGCGGATCTTGAGTTGCCCGCTCATCCAACCGCTTCCCGCATTCCAACTAGATCGTCGGTCCACCTCCCAGGGATCTACTCCAGCTGTGTCGTCCGATGCGTGGGTGCCCACTCCAGAACCGATGGCTGTTGTGGTAGTGAACCACAACAGCCATCGGTTCTAAGAGCTATGTGCTCTGGTCAAGGCCCCTTAAACTTAACTAATTCGAGAGCTATGTTGGCGACATTAGTCATAAATAGGATAGAATTATTATCCGTGAAAACCCGATTCCTCATCATCATCCTAACACAATCCCGGTTGCGATTCAAGACTTCGCATTGGAACCATTGAAAATGACTGAGGTGAAACCAGGTAGAACTCACAGTAAGTATGGGTCGGTTCATGAAAGATGACCACTGCGCAGAAATAATTTTTAGGTCCCCGTGGAGGAACGGGATGAGGAGCGGGTGGAATACTTAGGGAATTCGTCAAGAACGGAGCCACGCCATTGGTGCACGAATGTACATATGCGCGACGGCCGCCATTTGTGGTCAACTTTCGTGAACCGATCTGTACCCAGTCATATTTGCGAACAACAAGAAGGAAGAACCATGCTACACACGCGCACAGGTATTTCTTGTCTGTGGACAAATCACCTCGATCGTCATAAAAGTAGGAACAACATTTCATTACTGCTTTGCTAATTGCACATTGCTGCTCACTATACCAACCTCACAACAACCGTCACATTTACCGCCCTGTAACCACCGCATCAAAACTTCGCAGCTCTGCAACAATCAGTGTTGAGAATGTCCGTTGAGCACAGCTTATAATTACTTACATCAGAGTACACAATTAATTGTCCACCCATGAAGTACGGTGTTACCTAGATTATGTTATTATCTGTATCTGAGCGACATAGTAATTAAAACTGGACGAACTTGGGCTGTCTGATCGAGTGAAACGATCTGTTAGCATTTTTTGTCATTGTGCCGTTTGACTGACTGGCTATAAAATAGGTTAAATTCTTTGGAATAGCAACACTGTTAAATAAACAGACACAATTGCGGACACAAGTCTCGTCTCGTTTACTATCTATTTATATAAACATTCTTGCGTTACTGACTGGCTGACAGACAACCTACTGCCGAAACTATTGGGCGCAAGGAGCTAAAATTTGGCGTTTATGATCCTTGGGGACAAAAAATGTGCATGAACGGTTAAATTAAAATAAAATTTGCGGGAGTAGCAGTTCTAGTCTAAAATAAAACTTGACAATCTTATCTTATCTTATCTTAATATATAAAATCCTTGCGTTACTGACTGACTGACAGACACGCTACAGCCGAAACTACTAGGCCCAGGAAGCTGAAATTTGGCATGTATGTTCCTTGGGAACCGTAGGGGTGCACTAAGAAGGGATTTCCCGAAATTCCCACGAGATCGGCCAAAACGGCTAAATTAAAAAAAATGCAGGCGTAGCTGCTGGCGTCCTCTAGTACTAATATATAAAGCTGAAGAGTTTGTTCGTTTGTTTGGTTGAACGCGCTAATCTCAGGAAAAACTGGTCCAAGTTGAAAATTCTTTCAGTTTTAGATAGCCCATTTATCGAGAAAGGCTAAAGGCACATAACATCACGATATGAGCGCGGGAGCAGAGCAGTAGCCTTAAATAATGCGGGTGTAACCGCGGGCATGCTCTAGTCAAAAGATAATTTAAATTTGCATAGCCAATGGACTGTGACGCAGAGATTTTAAGAGCAAACACACGGTGCGCCATACAGCCTTTTTAAAGTTATTGCGAAGAAATCGTTAATATAGCGTGCTAGATGGCTAAGGAAAACAACATATTCATGAATTAATTCAATTAAAATAACACAACATAATCGTAAATTAACTTGAGTATCATAAAGTAATTTATACGTGTATCGTTCATTAATGACGACAGGAGGTCTTAGTTTACTCACATAATCTATACTTGCATGATAATAATATTAAAAATGCGAAAGGCTGTATGTCTGCCTATTATGCTTTCACAGCTATACCGCTGATCTAACTTTAATAACATTTAACATAGAGATAGTTCAAAATCATAGGGTTTCAAACCTGTCAACCTTATAGGAGTAAATGTAGGTGGTGTTAGTATAAAATAATAAAATTGGGCAAGTGCGAGTCGGACTCGCGCACAAAGGGTTCCGTACCATCATCTATAAAAGAAAATCACGTTCGTTGTATGTATACTTAAATACTTTATAAGTTTCTACCTGTTTATTAAGATCGGGTAACAAATTGCTTAAAAAATACGTTTGTTGTTTGGGAGCCCCCCTTTATTATTAACTTTTTCTAAATTTAATTATTTATTTTGAAAGGTAATATACAACTACATACTCTGTGAAAATTTAAAGCGTATACCTGTTACAGTTAGTAATTTTGAGCAAAAAATTACGAAAAAAACACGATTTTTGTATGGGACCCCCCTTAATATTTTAATTTTTTTTCAGCTTTCTAGCTATCATGGTTTATGAGATACAGCCTGGTGACAGACAGACAGACGGACAGACGGACAGACGGACAGACGGACAGACAGACAGACAGCGGAGGCTTAGTAATAGGGTTCCGTTTTTTACCTTTTAGGTACGGAACCCTAAAAAATAAAGAAGGAGGTCAAATGTATTGATTCGCTTAGCCAGTAAATTTAGGAGCGGATAGAGGTGGTAGGTAGATATCTCATCTACCTAAGGCTGTGTATGAGCGGAGACGGGAATAACATCGAAAGTCAACTATCCCACTGCCGATCACGGGTCTCTACTACCACGCTCGCCAGAGGCGGGTAGGCAGACTTCACATGTCTTTCGAGGACATTATGGGAAGCTAATGCAGGTTACCTCACGATATACTCTTTTACGGTTTGAAACCGAACACTCCACTCAGCTATTGCTATCTTAAGGCAATGTCTTTCACAAAAAATACCAACTGAAGAAACCAAGTCACGGAGAACAACTAGCGTTAAAAAATTCTAAGACTTGTCTGTTTATAAGACTTCATAACCTATTATATTTCTGTCGAGGGCCTTAGCAATATTTTGTAACACGCCAAGTCATTTTACACTTAATTATATGTTTCAGCGAAGTCTAAACATGTGTGCCAAAGCTGGCGCACGTAATGCAACTAAACGCAGCGATTAATCGCCCATTCAATTCTAATATTGGCAGATGGTTATCGAGTGTCGATAGTTAATAATAAGCCGGTTAGTAAAGTCGCGATTATTAATCGCAGCATGTGTTTCGGTTAGGGTAACGATAAGCTTTACATCCTAAAACACAAAATTAAAATTACATCCTTATTTTAAATGCATCGCTATAATTTAAAAGCTTTTAGGTGCGAAAATGCTCTAACGGTAATTTTCGAAATAATTATAGTATTGTTGTTTAATTAATGAATTATCTATGTATCTATCCGTCACGTTTGTCTCCCATTAGGGTGGGTAGACTATTAATTAATAATTAACACTTTATTGTATACAAACAATATAAGGGCGTTTCAAACTGCAAACTATCCATCGAAATTAGCACGCTCCATCTGACATTAGCAAAAATACAAATCCTTCTCTTAATGTGCACAAGTGCATAATATATCAAGAGCAAAACGAAAATTGTACCACATCCTTTTAAATCACTCACATCCTTCAAAATACATCCTCTTCTTACATCCCTACCTTAAACATCCTTGTCCATGCAAAACATATTCACAAAATCGGTGCCATAAATTCAGCAAGCTGTTCCAATAATTACTTCGATGGAAAATAATTAAGTTGTCTTTCGAAATATACGATGAAGGCGTATAATTATAGTTTAATTGCTAACTTAGTTTGGTTAACCTTTTCATGTTTACAGGGAGATAATTACCGTATATACAAGCTACGTATTTAAATTAGCGATTAGAACGAAATGAACTGTTTTAATTCTATTCTAGATGCTTTTAGCTCATTAATATGCGTACACTTGTTTTTAATTAAGTATATTTGCGTGTTAAGTAGAGTGTTAGAAGTAGTATTCAAAGTGTCTTTATTGGGATCTTTAATGGAATATTCTTTTGCAAATATGGTGTACTAAAGTTACTAATCTTGTATGCAATACTAGCAGTCGTCTGCGGCTTGGCTTGTCCTAAACTTTTAACCGTTATTTAGACCCTTTAGGAGTGGCATATACGAGTAAAAAAACTTCTTTAATGGTGCCACGTTATTGTTTGTTATTTTTCGTGTGGCCAACTCTGGTGTCGGAGTTTTCAGACCGCCCGGAGGCCTCCGACATGGCCTAACGATCCTTATCCTAGATAAGAACCGGGACCGACAGCTTTACGTGCCCTCCGAAGTACAGTAGCGCTCAGATGTACATAAATGCCACACACGGTCACCCATCCAAGTGGTGTCCTGTGCAAGCGTTGCTTGTCTTTACCGATCCCTTACGAAGGGCAAGCCAAGTCTCGCTATGAGCGCTACATTATAATAGTCCAACATCCCAGGGCCGCCAGATCTTACTTATTTTCTCAGAAACGAAATGTATAGAATAATGTAGTGTTAGCATGTGTCATGAGTGTACACATACTTGTTAGCTAGGATCGTGGGCCAATTTTTAGGTACGAGGTGCTAAAGCTAGATAAAAATAGTACTAACTTTTCTTAAATTCTCAGTGCTGACTTTAATGTATGTTTTAGAAAATATTATTAAAAATGTATAAATAATACAGGCACTCATTTCGACGCTGGTAATTTTTACCAGATGCTTTAAAGTTTCCTTTAAAGTTACGTTCTTTAAATATCTAGCTATCGGTAGAGACCACTAACATTTAAAAAATCTATGGAAATTGTACCCGTGGACCTTAAGCACCTCATAACTAAAAATTGACCCACGATCCAAGCTAGCAAGTATGTATGCGTACACTCATAGCAGACACTAACACTACATTATTCCATACATTTCGTTACTGAGAAAATAAGTAAGGTCTGGCGGCCCTGGGATCTTACTCTATAAAAGTATCTCGCTGTCCAGTTAGAAGTTTTGCCCTTTAAACTATTTATACTAAATTTAGAACGATTTGTCTAAAAAATAACGTCTTTTGTGCAATAATGTATAAACAAAGAGGCTATTTGTTACTTTACACACACGTGTAAAAACACTACGATTTTACATAAATATGTAAAAAAATACGTACCTAAGTACTCGCTACACTTGTGAAAATATCCTTGACAATATTATTTAGCATTTTATCGAATACTTTCTTTTCCACACTTTTCCTAGAAATCTCTTAAAAAAGGAGGTTGTCATTGGAATCGCCATTATATTTATGTCCAGCCTTTCTCAATAGGTAGCAAAGTTATTCAAACTCGGGCCGCAGAGAAACTTTGTCGTAGGCCCAACTATTTCGTTCTTTTCAAGGTCTACAGCATTCTTCAAATTGTTCAAAACAATGGTCGCCTAGCAACACAATTTCGCATATCATTACGCCACCGCGCCTTCTTTCTGCACTTAGGCCCTATGTGGTAACAGTGACGTCCCACTTCAGTCAAGGTTCTAACTTCGACAGTAATCCTTATAACCAAAATGATATAAGAACTAAATTTTCAACAAACTATAGTAAGCCTTATCATGATCATGTTAAAGTCGCTAATACTATTACGATACAAACACTGATGATACTGTTCCACGTCCCTGCCAAGGTCCTACCGCGAGGCAGTGCACACACATTTGCATAACTACGTGAAAAGTCTAAAGCTTTACTCGTGTCACTCGCAAATTAGAGTCTTATCCTTTTAACAATAGAGTTCAGATTAAAATTTGAGACATAATACAAATAGTGCGTTTCAAATACGCAACATTACACAAAGGAATAACGATAGTATTGAAGTGTTACGCCGTGGTACGTGTAACCACGAATGTCACGTAGTTTTAGCCATAATCTACTCTTGATTTTTTATTATGTTTGAACTGTCTATCTAAATTCAACCATATTTAAAGTGCATACAGTTGCAATTTGTTTATGATCAAGTTTATCAAAAGCTTTAGTTAATACCGAGTGACATAGTTATCAAACCTTAGGACCGGAGGGCATAATATTGTATCAGAAAACATGTGATTAAGATTAATACCGACAAAATGTAGGTGGCAAAACTGATTACAGACATATTGTTATAGTTCCTTGGAGCTATGACAAATATAATTAGTTTTGGTTGTTCATACATATTTATGTTTTCTATTATAGGTCGTGCAATATCCAAATATAAATCAGACAGTCAAATTACAACAATCATTGCAAATGATACTGTTTTGCTCGATTAAAATAAACTTAGTCTATTGAGCTCTTATTTATGAATGAGATGAAGCTAGAAACAGATGGAAAAATAAGATATATTACATACACTTTTTATAGACTCACGCCTGTATTCTCGAAGGGGTAGGCAGAGGTGTAATATTACACCCACATTTCGCCATGAATTTTTAGGTCCACGTAATAGGCGGCGAGCCTATTGCCGTACCGGGCACATTACCAGACTCCGTGCTGCTACTGAGAATTTCCTAACGGAAAACCCCAATAAAACTTTGCCCGACCCGGGAATCGAACCCGAGACCTCCCAATCCCACGCGCACATTTATGCCGCGAGACCAAAGAGGCAGTATACATACATTTAGTTTCACTAAACATTTTAATGCGTAGCAAACGTGGCAACTGAGACGCACTTACTAACTTAATCACTGCTCTATTGGTACGAAATTTAATTTGACCTCTCTTAAATATTATCTTGCCTTTCTTGCATTGTGTAATTGTAAAATACAACAGTACTTAGGCTGATTTCACTTTAGCTAATTTTGCTAGAAATTTAGTTTCAATATTGGAGCGTAATGGAGATTGGAGTGTGTCACCTTACCACTGTTAGTGGCAAGTTTGTCATACCAAGAGGTCGCTGAGACGGATTGGATGCGAAAGGCGGAGGACTTTGTAGGTACTCTGGTCCGTGTTGGGGGAGGCTTATATCCGGAAGCTCAAATTTATACTTCTACTGATTCTCCTTAATTTCGCTCGACCTTGGATATCCCTGAAGATTATGTGACTTACTTGACTGAATGGTGGCGTAATGAATCATATCTTTCTTTAGCCTTTCCAACGGTCTGCACGTACTTTTTTGTCCGTTGATAGAAAAGCTCATAAGTTTACCGCATGACGACTTCTGAAACGGTTTTCATTTCATAGTGCATAAAATAATTAACTATTTGACGCTAACAGTCAACAGTAGACACTATTTTGGTTACTAATATAGTTCAAGTATTAAAAATATATGTCCTTTGGTTAAAATGATTTAAACTTAAAGTTATTGCAAAGCTTTATTATAATTATAATAAGTTACGATGAATTACGATGAAAGGGTTAAATTTTAATATTGTGTCAAATTAACAGCTCTATGGACCCCGTCAAACGGCAGACGACATCGCGGCAGGTCTAGACGGCGATGGCGGGATGAGCTAGACTCCTTCGAAAAGGATTGGTTCCAGGAGGGAAAAGATGTGAGGAGGCCTTTGACCTGCAGTGGGACGTTACAGGCTCATAAAAAAATATATTGTGTCACGTCAATTGAAGATTCTGCAAAATACATGACATAGAATGATATGTTTGACACAGAAGAAGTATATATTTGTTAATATCTCATAGTGTTAGTATTATTTACGAGTCACATACACAGCGGAAAATAGTAACAGTTCTGGGGCCCAATTCCGCTAAAGAAATATAGTCGCAATATCATGTCAGTGTCATACTTACTTCACAAAAAGCGTATTCTTCTAAATTATATGATATTTAAATGAAATTGTAACGAGATCGTATGTGTCAACGACGAACTGTTTATTTTAAATTATACGATAACTAGAGGACGCCCGCAGCTACGCCTGCATTTTTTTTTAATTTACTCGTTTTGGCCGATCCCGTGGGAGTTTCGGGAAATCCCTTCTTAGTGCACCCCTACGGTCCCCAAGGAACATACATGCCAAATTTCAGCTTCCTGCGCCCAGTAGTTTCGGCTGTAGCGTGTCTGTCAGTCAGTCAGTAACGCAAGGATTTTATATATTAAGATGACATAAGGTTATCAGAATACCGCTTTTAAATCCATTCAAAATATGATATCAATGTCATATAAAAATAGCAGAATTGGCCCCCAGTTATCCGGTGATCTCTGACTTTTATGACGAGTTTTCATCAACGCATTATATTCAATCGATCAAGTGTTGTGTCTAGGGTTCGATCCCAGCCCAAGACAAGTCGATTTCTTGTTCTGCGTTTAAATGTATCTAATGCATCTAGTATGCTGGCTTGGCAGCGATCCTTTTGTAATATTACATAATGTGGGACCTTTTTGTGACGTGTTATGCACCTTAACAAACAAGATACCTATTCACATAAAATTTTATTACGTGAATTTCGTTACTAAAAGGTAAAGTATGAAAAAACAAATCATGGGTATATTTAAACATAAACAACGACTAAAGATGCGCCACATGAAATTGTAAACAAAACACCAGATGTTTTCTCGATGCAGCGGTCATTGTCATCTTAACACATTACAGAAAATTTGAATATGAATAGAAATAAACATGCACAACCAGCTACATAAGTCTATGTTTTAGTTATCATAACATATATACAACAAAATGCTGTGTGGTTGACGGCATAGAATACAAGTGTCACCACCCCCTATCTGTCCGTGGGTGTCGTAAGAGGCGACTAAGGGATAACACGATGCAAATACCATCTTTGCGTAGAGACGGAAAACTCGACATCAAACCCTATACGACTGCCTCGTTGGTCTCTCGGCATAAATGTGCGCGTGGGATCGGGTGGTCCCGGGTTCGATTTCTGGGTCGGGCAGTGTTATTGGGTTTTTCTGTCACGAAATTCTCAGTAGCAGCACGGAGTCTGGAAATGTGCCCGGTACGGCAATAGGCTCGCCCCTTATTACGTGGGACTAAAGTATATCTGGCGAAAAGTGTGTATGTATGTATGTAAGTATATACAACAAAATAAAACTACTTACAAAAACTAAATAACTAATAAAAAAATATTATAAAGCTGAAAAATCTATGTATGTTTACGTTATTTTGAATGTTTATATCGTCTCAACTAATTATTATTTTTATTAACTTGTAGGATTTTTGGATACAGAAATCTTTCCTTGATTATAATTTACTAGCCGTTTCCCGCAGTTTCACCCGCGTCCAGGGAACTACTTCGCGTACCCGAAAAACCCAAATATCTGACGGACCCCTATTTTTTCTAAAATAAAATATAGCCGACGTTACTCGCAGATAATGTAGCTTTCTAAAGGTGAAAGAATTTTTAAAATCGGTCCAGTAGTTTTTGAGTTTTTCCATTACAAGCAAACAAAAATACAATTTTTTCCTCTTTATAATATTAGTGTAGATGTAGATAAATAAAGAATAATAATCGAAGACTTTTAATCCATAAAAGGGATCCTCAAAGATTATGAGTTGTGTAGCAAGTAGCAACGTTGTATTTGAGTGTACAAGAATATCTTAACATCAACGGTAGATATATTACGCGAGTAATAGGTTCTAAGCGGATGCGATCGAGGACGTCTATGTACGAAAAAAGCTGTGCAAAAGTGAATGGATCAAATGAGCATAGATCCTATTGTTCAATTATATATTTTTCACGTAGACAAAGGTCAGCTGCTTGATGAGATTTTGGATTCCGCTGTCTGTGGTCGTTCATCCTAAACTCTGGATTGTTCGTGTTTAAAATAAGTTGAGATCTAGTAGATGCCGGAATTAGACCAGTTTCTTTTCTATGTATAACCTTGTATATCTATTGGAGGCTAGGTATATAGACCTCATGTGAAAATATAGATTTTATTGTTAACGTCAACAGTATGCCTTGTTTTTTTATTTATTCGGCTGGTTTATTTAACGTATTTTCTTCATCAAATAACAAAATTAGCTTACCGCGTTCCTTCGCCACATAAACAATCTTCACTGTGCCAATTTTCATAATCCTCCATCCAAAAAAATTTGATAAAATGGGTACAAAAATGTTGCCTCACCTTTTAATGTTAATAGGATGTTGGCTAGACACAGTACAAGCATAATCACTTAAAATTATTAAGAATTTATAAATTGACTATGAATTAAATTGCAGTTTTTAATTGAATGGATATGCACGAAGAGTATTCATTAACATACCTTTATATCTCATCACCATTATATGCACTAACATTTCCATCAAGTAATCAATTTATATGTACAGTTATATTTTGTATGTCTGTTAAGATTGTCTTGGTTTGGCTTCACTTTGTTTAGATATAATACTTGGTATATTATAACATGCTATTACGTGTACAATAGCCTTGAAACAAACATGTCCAACACCATGGCATGAGAATTATTTATTACAAGACCAACTTAGCAGCACAAAAATTCAAGAGATTTCCGTAAGATAACATTAGCATATTGATTCGAGTTCTATTTAGACACGGCCTATGCTCGTATTTCAACATAAAAGGGCCGTGTATAAAACATTTAGAACGAGAAAAAACTCTTACAAGTAAACAAAAAGTGTAATAAAATGTTCAAAATGTCAGTCAAGGTTCGCAGAATACAGAAAAAGGGAGAACAAAAATATTTGCCCACAATTTAATGACTCCTTATGTGTCAACTAAAACAAACCCTATTGTTGAAGGAGATACGTATAAAATCACTTATTGTCGAGCTAAAAAAAGCGGTCGAAATTCTAACAAAATAAGACAAAATTTCGCGTTGACATTGAACACTTGCGTTTCACGGTCTTTTCGGGCATGAGTTCATTGCGACCTATTTGCATACGAAAAGGCATAGTGACGGCTTTGACTTTGCCGGTATCTGCGTTGACTTTCGTCGAAAAAGGCAAAAACAAACGATCATAAACGACAACTGCGTAGAATAGTTTTTGCACTAATAAAACAGTAAAGGTTTGTCCCAGTTTTTCGTATGATCCAATTTTTTCGAAAGCCGTCTACAATGGTAGAATTATGTCGTAATGGTTGAACAATGGACTGTTTGTATTGGTCATTGGGATCTTTGACGGGTGCCGATGGGGGTCCCAAATGTAAAATGAATAATGCCAGTCAACACACTTCACTTTCGATTTCTTGTTTTGCGTTTGTTATTTGTAAAAGTATTACATCATTGAAATGTGTTTTGCTGTATTTTTTACTTTTCCTTTCAGTGTTCGCCTTCCTGGTAGTAACGCGTTTTGAGTTACTTATTGTGACGTCATATTAAATGCAACATTCACTTGAACAGCTTTAGTAACGCTCTTAAGATACGCTATCACCAGATATTTGCTTGACTTTCTTTAAAATACTAGATTGGTTTTGACAATAGCGGTGAAATCGAATAACAGATAAATATTACCTACCTGCTGTTATAGATGACTTTATTTGAAAGGTAATATGAGTTTAATTTTGGCGCAGCAACGTTGAATAAGTTAGGTATTTGTTACCGAATGAGTCACTAACCGAGATTTTGTCAAACTTTAATATTCTTACTTTAAAACTGTAAAACTTAAGCATTATATAAAGATTTTAAAAATTTAGACGTAACATGGTAGTAAATGCAAAGTAATAAAATAGATACTAAAATTGAGTTAAAATAGTCAAATATTATGACTAAATTATTTGTTGATATTTTGGAGTCTAAATACAAACAAAGTAGCCAAACTGAAAGTAAAACTTTTGAAAGTAAACACTCACTTTTGAATATCAAATATCATATTCCAGGCACTTTCTACCGAGGAGAAAATTCTCGTAAGGTATTTATATAAACAATTCTTTCTCAAACAATAAATGTCCTAAAAGTCGGAAACACACGATTCCAATGTTTTATTTAAATTAAGTTCAGGTACAGTATTTATTATCTTTATAAACTTGAAACGCCATTAAAGAATACGTTCTAATTGGTCATTCACACATATAGTTGGTAGGCATTATAAATAGCTTGATCCAAGATAAATAAATGATGATTACGGTCATTAGATACGACCTTCCTTCTTTTAGCCATCAATGGAACTGTGATGGCCGAAAAAGCCATACCTAAGTTGATTTCAATTGTTTGGAAAATATGAGTTAAGTATAGCTGTTTACTTACATAGTTGCGTAGCAAAAAATGAAATATTTTGGCTGGAGAGCTATTCCAAGAAGACCTCATCTTAAGTGATATGCTGGCCTCATGTAGCTTCTTAAGTGTTGCTTGTACACATGGACGATGGTAATCGCTATCCAACAGGAGATTCCTCTGATGACTGCACGGTTGGCGTAGTGGTTTAAGCGGCAGCCTCGGGTGTTCATTGTGTCCGTTAGTTATATGTTTGTAAAGTCCCCCGCGACACAGGATTCAGTCCTAATGCTGGAATTGTCTTTAAAAAAAGTGATTAACGCCGCCATCGTGGTAGTGGTAACTGTTTTCTAACATTAACTTAAAAAAGATCTTCTTACATATCAAGCGCTAAAATGAGTCACGAGTGGGGATCGAACCCTCACCACTTTTCGCATTGTTTTAAGCTACGAGTCGGCTGCTTAAGTCATTACACCATACGTGCAGTTGATAAATTTTCTTTTTCTTCAAACTCAACAACATGTGTGTTTATTTGTACCTTCCTTGTGTTTAAATATCTAGAACATATCTCAGTAACAGATACTGTAAATAATATGTGTATAGAGAATATATTTAAAAACACGTTTACGTTGAACTATCCCACGATGTCAGTATCACACGACACTAAATAATCTATGATTAATCATTGTCTCGTTAGCTCCATAGAATATATTTTTATAGCGCAGGGTGACATTACAGGCATTATATACACCAGGTAACCTTAGTTCATGGAGATGACTTTATTATATAGGAGAAATACTACCAAGCGACAGAACTGAATAAGGTAATACTACTTAAAAGGCAAATATCAGCATTTTATATAAAATGTGCCACCGCTGAGCTCGGACCTCTTCATGGCATGGGTTAGACTGAAACTGTCTTTCGAGAACCATTATGAACGCTCGGAGATACTTACAGCTTTCCTCACGAAATTTTTCGTTTACGTATTAACAAGTGATATGAATTTGAACTTGAGAACCTTCGTGTAACAGTCTGTAAGTCTCGTCACCAGCCAAGTGCGACTTAAATGGCGGAAAGTTGTTGGTTTGGTGCCTAAACGAGACCAGTACCTACATGCCTGACCTCACATCGGATCGCAAAAGCGACTATACCATTGGAAATATCTGTACTCATTGCTTTATTAAAAGCAGGGATTGGATATAATGCGTTAACTAACAGAAATGAAAACGGAGATAATAAGGTGACTGTTATCTTTAATTAAAGGGACACCACTGGTAAATTTAATTAAAAATAAAACAAATTAAATTAAAAAATACATTTAAATAAATTAGAAGGCCAAAATACGATCAGTTTCCCTTTTCGGCAATCGTTACCTAATAAAACAATTTATTTCTCTGTCTTGATAGACGAAATAACAATACCCTTCAATTTCAAAGGGTCTATTGTTGCATAATTACACAGACAGACTGCGACTGTTTTTATATATAGAAATGTGAAAGTGAGAGTTGACTTGCAGTAATAAAATTTTATTCGTTTGCTACTACGGGTGCTATATTCTTTTGTTGGAATATATTTTTACTATTGAGAATATCGGCAAGCTATCGGTAGCTTTTTCGGCTTTCGCTTTTCGTCGATGCTTTGTTCGATGTCATAAAGGTCTTTTTGTTTTCGGCTCCTTATCGCAACGTCTTTTTGGCTCGGTCAGTCGGGTCCTTTTATAATTTTTATGCCAACTTTTGCTTTCTACGGGACTAGAATATGTTGAGGAATATTAATTTTATAGTTCATGAGACAATTATCTGTTCAAAATTTTGCTAGGAAAGCGAAAGTGAGAATAGCTTTTTTTGGTGAACAAATGTGTTAATCTTGACGCAAATTTAGAAATATTTTAATGTAAAATGTATAATGCGGATTTATTTTTATTTTGTGAAACTATATGAATCATATATTGTCCGTATCGTTCTATGGGTGTCGTAAGAGCCGACAGAGGGAGCATATTATTATTGCAGAGAACAGCACTGTAAGAGAAGAAAAACTTGATAAAAACCCTATACCAACCCGTTTGGCCAGCGTGGTATGGTAGGCCATTTCCTCCTTTCAAAGGAGAGGCCTAGTCCATCAGAGGACTGTAAAAAGACTGATGATGATGATATGAATGATAGACCTATATATGTAAATGTAAAATATGTTTTAAACCAAAATTTAGAGCTAAATAACACGGGTGGCGTAATAAGTTTAAGTATCTGGTCATCTCGCTGTTTAGTACTGCTTCAACTTTGGGTTCAATCATTGAATGACGGTGATAAACTTATTTATTTATTTATTTAATCACACATGACAGAATTTAGTACATTTGAGACAAACATATATAAGCAATGGAATTATAAACTTAACTAGGTTCCTAAGTATGCGTATACATCATGATCAGTTATGATAGGAGAGTGAAAATTAAAAGAATAAAAAGAAAGTAAGAAACTTATTGTGTAACATATGTTACGTTTATGTAACTACTAGTATTAGTAGTCATTACTCATTAGACATAATATGTTGAACATAGTTCTTAAGAGTTACAATTTATTGTTGAATATATCCAATTTGGAACTGTGTTTAGGTAATAAGTAATTAATAGTAAACAAATTGGAGTTTGCGTATTTTGCGTAACTGCTCATAAATTTTCAAATCATATTTTGGACAATTTTTATAAATTTTATGTGACACCTTCTTCTTAAACACTTCAAAATTTGCTTTTGAAATTTCAATAACATCACCAGAGATTTATAACAATCTATAAAATATATGCGTAGAGACGAAAAACTCGACATCAAACCCTATGCGATTGACTCGTTGGTCTCGCGGCATAAATGTGCGCGTGGGATCGGGAGGTCCCGGGTTCGATTCCTGGGTCGGGCAGTGTTATTGGGTTTTTCTGTCACGAAATTCTCAGTAGCAGCACGGAGTCTAGAAATGTGCCCGGTACGGCAATAGGCTCGCCCCTTATTACGTGGGACTAAAGTATATCTGGCGAAAAGTGGGTGTAGAAATACACCTCTGCCTACCCCTTCGGGGATAAAAGGCGTGACGATATGTATGTATGTATGTATAAAATAGTCAGTTCACGGCAGTGCACCGATTTGAAAAAAAAAACATATCAAATGGCTGTGGCCGCTTCCTTACATTTCAGGGTCTTTTCCCCACAAAGCGGATTTGGCGACCACTATCTCCGTATTTCAATGTCATATATTTTTAGTGCGTACCTAGAATAGTAGTTCAGGATGTGAGCGGGCGGAGTGACGAGAAATCCGCGTATAGACCCAAATGCTTGAAAGTAAAAAGTCCAACAATGTGTTATGTTTTATTTGCGCATAATTAACTTAATATTTAGAGAAGAAATTGTACATTCATTCTGTAGGCTTAATACCAGCCGTAGATTTTAATTTTCATTACGTGGGACCTAAGGATTCATGGCGAAATGTGGGTGTAAAATTACACCTCTGCCTACCCTCTGATACAGGCGTGAGTCTATAAAAAAATATGGAAACTCAAAACTACATTCCGATAAATATTTTAATTATCAGCGTCAACAGCCCTGTATATAACCTGTTCCACTGCCGGACACTGGTCTTTCTTCACTATCAGAAAATCTGTGTGATAGGCCATAGTCCACTCTAGTGGCCGAGCGCGGGTTTTAAGACTTCACATATCTTTCGAGAACATTATCGAGACCTCGCAGACATGCAGGTTTGCTCGTGCTGTTTTCTTTCATCGTTTAGCTTGCGATCGTATACTAATATATAAAGCTAAAGAGTTTGTTTGTTTGCTAATTTGTTTGTTTGGTTGAACCCGCTAATCTCAGAGACTACTGGTCTGATTTAAAAAAATATTTTAGTGTTAGATAGCCCATTTGCCGAGGAAGGCTTTAGGCTATATAACATCACGCTATGAGTCACGAGAACGGAGCAGTAGCCTTAAATAACGCGGGTGTAACCGCGGGCTCATCTATCATTAATAATTTAAAGCCCACAACATTGAGACTTGAATCTGAGAGCCCCTACATAGAAGTCTGTTAGTCTCTACAGTAAGCTATCATCATCATCATCATCATCCTAGCCCTGTCCCGGTTGCGCTCCAAAACCCACGCCTTGGAGCCCGGGGTCCGCTTTCCGGCTGTGTCTCCTCCACTTCGCACGGTCTTAAGCATCCCTGGTGGTTAGTTGGCTGGCACGCATATCATCCCTTATGACGTCTAGTCAGCATTTCTTTGGCCTTCCCTGCTTACAGGGGCCTGGCGGAGGTAGCATGGCAAGACATTTGTTACCCACGTAAGATACCGGTTTACGTAAGACGTGACCACACCAGCGTAGACGACACTCTTGCAGTTTTTCAGCTATCAGGAAATTTGTAATTATAGAACAATTCATTCACATCGTTCCGTGTGGTGACGGATTAAGAATACGGAATGTCACCACCCCATATCATCCCATGGGTATCGTAAGAGCCGACAGAGGGAGCATATTATGCGGAGAACTTAGTAAGAGAAGGAAAACTTGATACATACCCTATACCAACCCGTTTGGCCAGCGTGGTACAGTAGGCCAATTCCTCCTTTCAAAGGAGATGCCTGGTCCAGCAGTGGACTGTTAAAGGCTGATGATGATGACAGACACATTGTTATATAGTTAGAATATGATGGTTCAGTTTACCCCTATCCCATAATATAGATCCATGATGTCATTAATTTACCTAACACTAAATCGTAATTAATACGTTTTCTTCTATAATCGTAATTGCTTTTCCTATTATATAAGAGGTCAAGTTGTATCATTTCCAAAGAAATCTCTCAATTATTGCATTTTAATTAACATGTCATAATTAAATGTGTCAATAGAAAAATATTAAACCAATTAAACTAATTCTTTTGATAGTAGTAAATTACGCATGGACTTTTAATCTGGTTGGTCTTAATTTGTATATATTAATAAACAATCAATTTGAGATAATTATTTTCGTCCTTATGTATGTAGTAGGTATATAGATTATCTCAATTAGAGTTAAGTAATGGGTTTTAACAAAATAGGTTATTACATGAAAAGGTGAAATACTTTCCATTAGCCCTGACGTTTTTTTTTAAAGTAATAGGTGGCAAACGAGCAGACGGGTCGACTGATGGTAAGCAATTACCGCCGCCCATGGACACAAGCAACACCACAGGAGTCACAAGTGCGTTGCCGCCCATTGGGGTTGGAAAAGGGGATAGGACAAGGAGTGTGATGAGGGAGAAGGTATAGGGGATAGGGTCCCCGGCACTCTCACTCACCATACGAAACGCAACAGTTTAGGTACTGTTACTTTACGTCGATTTTCTGTGAGAGGGTAGTACTTCCCCGGTCGAGCCGGTCCATTCATGCTGAAATCAGCAAGGCTCTACTAGCGTTACAAAAACCGTAGTCATGAGATGGTTGATTTTTCCCTGTATTTCGTTACAATTAATTATGTGCGAAGATCGTCGTCCCTCCGTTATAGCGGTTGCATCCAAGCCCTGGAACCCGCAATGAGTCAATCCAACCAGATTATATTACAGAATATTAGGTTCAGGTTTTCCGCCGAGTGAATGCCGTCTGATGTCCGCAACCCAGAGGGATGGTGATTATATTATCCATTATTTATTGACTGCCTCCGTGGTCCAGTGGATAGCGTATGCGAATGCTGATCGGAGGTCCCGGGTTCGATTCTCGGATCGGACAAAAGTGTACTGGGTTTTTCCGAATACTCAGTAGCAGCCCGGAGTCTGGTGATGTGCCCGGTAACGGCAATAGGCTCGCCCCCTATTACGTGGGACCTAAAAATTCATGGCGAAATGTGGGTGTAATATTTACACCTCTGCCTATCCATTCGGAGATAAAGGCGTGAGACTATAAAAAAATTAACAATAATTTCCTTTCTTTTTTCCATTACAGCCTTTCGGTGTCCACTATTGCACTTAAACCTCTCCTGAGCTTCACAGTAGCACTGTGAGTGAATAGAAGGATATTTTTTTTGAAAATGCCTAAATTAGCATAACCTTATTTTACTTATTGTGACGCTCTTAACGAGATAAACTGAAGTGCTTTATTTCCATAATTTTCCAAAATTCTTGTTAAATTACATCCAATAAAAGATGGACAGCAATAGATGACAATGCCCTTTCAATTAGGTACTCTATAGAAGCCACAACGTCACGTCAAGTTACCATAATTAAATAAATAAAGACAACTATCTGCTAATTCGCTGCGGTGCGCAGAGTTGACTTCTGGCCGGATTTGTGAAGGTATCTTTGGAAACATGATGGGATGTAATTCTTCGTCATACAAGCGAAAAATTATGGCTTGAATCATAACGTGCCGGTCAAAAACGATTCCAATCGTTTGCTACAAGCACGACTCAGAGAACACGAACGATAACTAAAATACTCCATTTTAAACAGATTAAATTTGGTGTCAGTGTAAAAATTAAACGTTGGCCTCAGATACGAGATTAATGTTGTAAAAAGCTGAGTCAATGCCGCACGTACTGTCCATCACTGATAGGTTTATCCTCACGACTCGGCCTATCTCACCGACTAATAGGGCCAGTTGTTTTGTATAATGATTATACATATACGCACTCATGCAGTAATGCATTTGACATTATGAGTAGGTTGATTTGAAGCAAAAGCCTGGTGCCTAATGACGTTCCTGATTTTAAACTTAAAACAGCTGCTAAAATGTTACTGTTGGATCAGTCGTTAGCTTAATGTCCGTATAATTACATTTATGGAAAAACTGTAATATAATTTCTATACAAACGCGGCTGGTGTATCTATAATTTTATTATATTTTTTTATAGACTCACGCCTGTATCCCCGAAGGGGTAGGTAGAGGTGTAATATTACACCCACATTTCGCCATGAATTTTTAAGTTCTACGTAATAAAGGGACTTAAAAATATAATTATAATATCCTTTAAAATACCCTTTTATCTATGTATACAGTACTTATAGCAAAGATATCTATCATAGACTTTCTCGGTGCGGTATCTTCTAGAACAAATTTAAAAAATTCTTCGCCCCATCATGACTTCAAACTCTGGAACACACCGTCATTTACAATCGTGATTAGAAACTTTTACCACTTCAGCCTCGAGGCAATCCTTAGGTTAGTGTTAAGTTATGAAATATTAATAAAACTCGTATCAGTGTCTGAATCAAGATCGCAAATAGAATATTTATAATTATTGTAATGTATGTCAAACTGTTTATACTGTTTTAGAAGGTTGCTGACAGATGTGATTCTATCTTGAGAGCTTTAATAAAACTAAATAAAATAAATTATATTTACGAACAAGTAGGTTCAGATACGCTATTATAGGATCACCTAGACGACCAATTGGCGCCGCGGGAGTGTAAGCGACTGCTATGCCGAAGGTCGCGGGTTCGATTCCCGCTCAAGTCAATCATTTGTGTTCATGAACATGAATGTTTGTCTTGGCATGGGTGTTTCTATGTATAATATGTATGTATTTAAAAAAAGTACATATGTATGTTTATCCATTATCTAGCACCCATAGTACAAGCTCTGCTTAGTTTGGGACTAGATGGTGATGTGTGTATGTGGTAGAATATTTATAACATAATATACTATTCGGCAAGGAGTAGTCCTTGCTATCCAAGCTTAAAAATGGCGTTCCACTGCATGTAAACTGCTCGAGACTTAGTTCGATTAGCAGCTAAAAAGCTAGAGCTCTGTCGAGTGTACAGCAACTTACGTCCGCACAACCCCGGCGTAAACTTAAGCTTGACTTTTATCAAACACCATCAAAGTTGAGATAATTGGCGTCTGCCGGATCTATTTCCACGCTTTGTGCTGGTAATGGCAACCAAAGAATCTCAAGGATGTTGCCACGCACCTTTGTTATGAGGTGTCTTTATTTCGACACTGTTATAAGCGATGTAGACACGGATGTAGATGGACATATCCTGATAGCAATTTGAAACTAAGTTGAATGACCATGAAGCATTAGTAATATAAAGAATCTGAAATTAAAAGAAAGGAAAAGCCAAAACAATTCTCAAGCTGCTAAACATTTTAAAGGCAGATCCCGTACTAGGCCTAAAGTCTGTGATCTAATAAAACTTCAAAAACACAAAGACCACTCAAACCCGAAGTAACAATTTATGTTCGAATCGCATCGAACCGAACGTACGACCATCAGCGCAATGTTAAACAGCAAGGTCATCACATAAACCACTACTGTATCCATACAAGCAGAAACCTCAGCATACAATATAACATAAATACTTTTGATTCCGACAGTACGCACAATATTTCAGCCTCCAATGTACCAAAAATACTTTCGTTACCGTCAGTACTTACAATATTTCAGCCTACAACGTAATAGAAGTACTTTTGTTACCGACAGTACGCACATACACAGTTCACTACTGTCGACGGCTGTCAAATGTGACATGTACTTTGAAAACGCTGACCATGTATAGCACTGGTTCATGCACTGACTATACGATACTTACTTTGATAACACGGTGACAAAAAGGAGGTTTGCTTTCTCAAATTGATTGTTTTATACTACCAAGATAGCGTACAAGCGGCTTAACTGATGGATTTGGTTCCCGCAGATGGCTGCCGCAACGCAAAAATTCGCTAATCTCTCACAAATTCTGTAATATCTGGATCAATTTGTGTAATGCTTGTTTGTGTTTTTGGCCTCTATATCGAAGTGATTTAAAAAATTCAGGGAAGGTACAAAGAAACTGTCATAATTATGTGTAATTTTGTATGCGAATTGTCACTTTATACTTCGACAGGTGTCGGTGGTCTGACAGAAGAAGGTCGACAGGGGAAGCTCAGAAGTACTTATTATTTTAATGGCCAACATACGTGCTTATTCATTCTTTAATCTTCTTCAATCAGAAATAAAAGCTTCTTATTTCTGAAATATTTCTGAGCTAGTGCAAAATTGCCGATTTCTTTAAAAAAAAGAAAAGTGCTAGCCTCATTTGGGTATTCTAAATGATGCTGACACTGATTTGTTTATCCAAATCAGTCAAGATTCTCACAAGATAATCCGAAAGATCAGCAACAAAATATCTCACAAAGCCGTAGCTTACCGTAAGTTCTTACAACAACTTATCTAATTGTCCACACAACCCAATTCTGCGTCAAACAGCAGTTTCCGTCTAAAGATAACAAAGACGTACAAACACTTCAGCTTTAATCCATTCTTCCTGATCGGGATGAGTGGTGATGCGGTCAGCGGTGCGTCATGCCAACCTTCTAACGACAACGTGATATGCTTGGCTTAATTTATGAGAGGCCGCCATTTTGAATTTACAAGTTCTAATTTAGAATTATGACAGTTTGATATTTGGCCAGTACTTACTAGACTTTTATCATTTGGTATAGAGCTTAAATCATCTATAAAAAGGTATAAATGTGTTAGCTGCTTCTTAATTATCTTATCTTATGCGGGGCAGTAAAAGACAATAACGAAAAATTAAATAACCACCAACATTAATTATTAAATTTTACCTTTTTCAGTCAATATTTTTTAGGGTTCGGTGCAAGATATCTTTAAAGTTTCGTAATATCCTTTCGGACGCGATTTGAAAGGCTATAAACAGGGAGAAAAATCAAGGACAAAATTATGAACACGAAGGAAAGCTATGTCCAAACGTTAACACAGAAGCTCTGCAAAAAATTGTACAACGCAGGAATCAGCCAAAGGATCAAGATAGATATGACATTTAAAAATTACACACACATACATACACAACGTCACGCCTTTTATCCCCGAAGGGGTAGGCAGAGGTTTATTTCTAAACCCACTTTTCGCCAGATATACTTTAGTCCCACGTAATAAGGGGCGAGCTTATTGCCGTACCGGGCACATTTCCAGACTCCGTGCTGCTACTGGGAATTTCGTGACAGAAAAACCCAATAACACTGCCCGACCCAGGAATCGAACCCGGGACCTCCCGATCACACGCGCACATTTATGCCGCGAGACCAACGAGGCAGTCGTATAGGGTTTGATGTCGAGTTTTCCGTCTCTACGCAAAGATGGTATTTGCATCGTGTTATCCCTTAGTCGCCTCTTACGACACCCACGGGAAGATAGGGGGTGGTGACACTTGTATTCTATGCCGTCAACCACACGGCAAAAATTATGATAATTTAAACCTATAGACTATATACACATACACATTACGCGTTAATCAATATCACAATTACAACATAAAATTTAATGATACAAAGACAAGTGACGAATTACGTACACTGGTCGGTAATTAAGATTATTATGTCGCATTCAACGCGGGGAGTCTAGCAGACACCGTAAAAACATGTTGCATCGCGCTTCTGTTAACGATATTATTTATAGTGGTACAGTAATAAATACAATTTATAAGGTAGTTACATAAATAATATAATTATCATCTAAATCTATAGACTAAAGCAGGTGCTTGCTAGACCGCTACGAGATCAGTTTTTCTGTCATAGTTCTCTGGGTTTATTAATTACTAGAGGACGCCAGCAGCTACGCCTGCATTTCTTTAAATTTACCCGTTTTGGCCGATCCAGTGGGAATTTCGAGAAATCCCATCTTAGTGCACCCCTACGGTCCCCAAGGAACATACTCGTACATGCCAAATTTCAGTTTCCTGCGCCCAATAGTTTCGGCTGTAGCGTGTCTGTCAGTCAGTCAGTAACGCAAGGATTTTATATATTAAGATGATTCTCGCTCCTAGCCTTGCAAACACATCGAGTATTGTTGTCAAATCTCATAATATTATTATGATTACGATCACTACACAAATTCTAGACTTAAGAACTTCTGTAACCACCATAATCACACAAAAACCATGAATCAAATTAAGTAACCAAAACTTATCACAATCATCATCATCAAGTCAATAGTAACTTTGCAAATTAGGACGTTAAATATGCTTAACCACTGCAGCCTAAAGATTACCCTACAACAATCAGATAATTTTTTTTCTTGTGGTGCAATAACTTCTTAGGTTGTAGCTTAGGCTACACAAAGTTTCCTTACTGTGTCAATTCATCATCATCAGCCTTTAACAGTCCACTACTGGACTAGGGCTCTTCTTTGAAAGGAGGAATTGGCCCACTATACCACGCTGGCCAAACGGGTTGGTATAGGGTTTGTATCAAGTTTATCTTCTCTTACACTGCTGTTTTCTGCATAATATGCTCCCTCTGTCGGCTCTTACGACACCCATGTGATGATATAGGGTGGTGACAATCCGTATTCTTAATCCGTCACCACACAGTAATTTAACGCTTGTTCAATACCTCAAAGAGATATTGACTTAAAGCGGTAGCAGCTTTAGAAGCTATTGACATCTGGTGAACATCACTCTCGTGAAAAGCAACCCTAGTGAAAAGGAGAAGACAGCCTAGTTCATTTATGTTCTCCTTCGAAAACATCGCATCGTTCCCATTCTCTTCCTCAGTATGGAACTCATAGAGAACAGAAGCGCGGCTTGGACATCCGTCGCTTACATTTACCGCTAGAAACGCTGCAGTTAACTGGTGTATTGGTCTTGTAGGCGACCCTGCCTGGTCATAGATCGTGGGACCCAAAGCAAATTTTCTGTGATGAGTTCGGTTGGTTGGTGGTAGTACCTATATAAATATGTTTATCAGTATTCTGGTTACCATAGCAGAAACATTACTTAGGGTGGAATCGGATGCCCATTTGCGAGTTGTCCTAGCATCCTAGCATATTACTAGTAACACCTGATTGTGTGGCCGTCATACTGTAGCCAATGAGGCTCTACAGCGGTAAAGCCTGATTGGCTATAGTATGAGCGAGTGGACAGTATATAATTGCCACCTTAGATATATATAAAAGTACACAGTTAAACAAGGCGACAACTAGAAGGAATTATTTAAAGAACGTCGCGTTTATGAGATATAAAAATAACTTAAACTTGTTCTGTAAACTACGGATTGTTGACAACCCATATTGTATGAAAGGTATTTGCTACCGTAAATGTCTCATATCTGAATTAAAATGTCATTAAGTTCTCTGACGAAGGCTAAGATATACCCATGGCAAAGAGAAGAAAATAACAGATATAGATACACCTGCTTTTGATATGTGTGCACACATCTTGAATAATACAACTAAAACTCAACATTAGCACTTTTCAAAAGAAAACTATTTGGGGACATATTCTTCTGACGACTCTCCCATACAAAAATTCAACAGCATAAATTTAAAGCATTTTACATGAAGTTATGCAAACTTCATGTAAAATGCTTTTTTGGCAAAGACAAGATGCCTTAATGGTTCACCAACAAACACTGGTTTACGTCACATGCCTTGGTTCACTAAGTTAGGATCCATATTAAGACATGTATGATGACTGCTAATCAATAATTCAATAGTTAAAAGACATCAATTCTTTTGCCGAATCAGTCACTAAAAAGCAGTGTCTAAAATACGAGATAGTCATTCATTTACCACCGAAAATCAAAGAACATACTGTAGCGCCAAGGCAAATTCTATTAACACAGCACAAAGTACCACTGTTTTCAAAGTACTTGAACAATCGCGTTATATTTAACCTTAAGCATTCGCTACATCTCGCACATTACACCGTAAGTTACCTTGCTTACTTTCAAAATAGATCATTAACTGGCCACAACTGTCACGATCGCGTGGGAGTCATCTTGAGCTCTGGTATTATACGATTAGTTACCATTCTGGACTCAACTGTCAAAACAACTCTTTAACAATAGTACGGAAGTCCCGGTGCAATCTATGGTTGATTGCAGTGATGCGGGTGCCAAGAACTTTCATCTATTTTTTATAGAAATTAAGTGATAAAGTTCATTCAATAATATTGATTCCTGTCATCACAATAAATTAAAATATCCCGAGATTGAGACAGAGTGTAGTAGATAAAATACAATTTGTAACATTTCGGTAAACATAAAATTATGGATTGACAGTAACTGTCACTACAACTCGCAAATGATTAAACTTCACAATTAGGAATAAAGTAAATTAATAATAAAGAAAAGCGAAAGACTGAAAGTCCGGTAGTATCTTCTAATATATAAAATTCTCGTGTCACAGTTTTCGTTCCCATACTCCTCCGAAACGGCTTGACCGATTTTGATGAAATTTTTTGTGCTTATCCGGTATCTATGAGAATAGGCCAACATCTATTTTTCAAAAAAAAAAAAAAAATTGCAAAACAACGTTTGCCGGGTCAGCTAGTATATATATATATAAACAATCTAGCTAACTCTCTCAAGGAAGATCTAGCTGGCTATCACTGACCGCCACAACGACCATGGTCTTTCCTCAATTATTCTGATGTATCACACATAATTAACAAAGATATAATAATAAACGAAGCAATAAATATAATTGGATTATTTATTACGTATCAGTTGGCAACTGATGATGATCATGATCATGATCATCATCAGTTGGCTTGTATTATAGCATTATATTGTATATGATTTAGCTGTCGGATTATAAGATTAAATACATGTTTATATTTTTTGTTAAAATCGCTTTTTATATAAATAACGACAATCGCAGTGTCCATTATATTGCAGTTATCAATCAATCAATTCGTTTACTGATACTTTATCATTTATTTGGTTTACTGATTTAACAATATTGCAAGTTATATGACAATGTAATATTATTTTAGTATAAGCTACCTGCTTATATTTTACAAGTTCTTGACTAGTTTGTAAGAAAACTTCTATTACTACTGTTATAGCAAGAAAGCTTTTAAAAAGCTGCATTAAAATAATAATACTTTTAATTTAACCAACAAGGTCATAATAACATAAAAGCATTGACTTTGAACTAACCTATTAACCTGTATCTTATACCACACACAGCTGGCACCTGACTGACTAAGGCCACAGTACAGCAGATGTGATAGCACAGCAGAGGACTCCTATTCTAGAACTCTTGATAACCGAAAAGTACATAGATACCACTCAATACGCCATCAAATATACGAACACTAAAAACAACGTAATTTTTTTTATAGTCTCACGCCTGTATCTCCGAAGGGGTAGGCAGAGGTGTA
The DNA here is from genome assembly GCA_944739405.2 of Euclidia mi. Taxonomy (NCBI): domain Eukaryota; kingdom Metazoa; phylum Arthropoda; class Insecta; order Lepidoptera; family Erebidae; genus Euclidia; species Euclidia mi. The sequence continues at coordinate 87,372,389 of OX123189.2, read as the reverse complement.
AATATTACACCCACATTTCGCCATGAATTTTTAGGTCCCACGTAATAGAGGGCAAGCCTATTGCCGTTACCGGGCACATCACCAGACTCCGGGCTGCTACTGAGTATTCAGAAAAACCCAGTAACACTTTTGCCCGACCCGGGAATCGAACCCGGGACCTCCGATCACGGAGGCAGTCTACAACAACGTAAAATAAAATAAAATAAATAAATATAATAAACTTAAATAAGCTTCTCAAATAAATGTTCACGTTAGCAAGACAAGAAGCCCACTGACTTGAATTAAATCAAATTCACGTCATAAATCTATAACCCAGTATGATTTCACACTGCACAAATTCGTCAAATCTTTCCGTATTCAACGCAAAATTCATTTGCATTCTACCGTCAAACCGTCATCGCATAATCTGAGTAATTCCACTCCGATGATTAATCTCGTCGGTACATGCAGTGAAGCCACGTGCAAGTCTATTTACTCAGTGAGGTCAAAGATCAGAACTATACCAACATTAGGTACTATTTAATTATTATAAGTGCAACGTAAAATAGACATGGCGATGTGCCCGGCTTTTATTAATGTCGTAAAAATTTTAATAAGTTATTGAAGTTTTGTTGTGGGGTAAAAGAAGATGTAGTGACAAGCATCGAGAAAGGCATGCTAAGATGGTTTGGGCACGTGGAGAGGATGGATGCCGAAAGACTGACCAAGCAGATATATAAGGCAAGTGTGGAAGGGACAGGACGAAGGGGAAGACCTAGGCGGACGTTCTCTCACCAGATTGGAGACATCCTAAAAGCAGGACAGGTTAGAAGCACCCTGAACAGAAGAGCATGCATGAGGAATCTGATGGGAGTGAATGAAGCAAGAGAGATATGTCAGGATCGTTGTAAATGGCGTTCCGTAGTCTCTGCCTACCCCTCCGGGAAACAGGCGTGTGTCTATGTATGTATGTATGTATGAAGTTTTGTCTTCTTGATGTCAATCATGATTGCGTTAAGAATTATGGTTCGCGGAAGCTGTTAAAGTATTTATGAAGGTTAATTACAAACAAAGTGTATTAAAAGTAATATAAAAGGTACATCACCGCTTCTGGCGAGCAGGAGGTATAACCTACTTTTGGTGGCAATTTTGAGTTTGATATATTATGAGATCTACATTTTTCTTGGCAACAGCGCATAATAACAATATACTCGTAATCTTTTTAAACACTAAATAGATTTGATTCCCAACACAAAAAATTTTCTCTGAACCAGATTACAGACATGGCATTTTCTCATATTTTGACGGTGGAAATCTCGCTAATAACGATCGGTTGCAGCTGTCATGAAGATGTATGGACTGAGTCTTAAAAAGCACTAGTAAGCTTGAGTGGCCACGAGTTTTATTGCCCGTTCTTTCTCGTGGTTCTACCTATTGCTTTGCGAACGAGGCAGTAAATGTAAATTTAGAAGCATTAAGTAATTCGATTAAAAAAAAATGACGTTCATAAGCGTCACCTTGTGACCTAGATGAATAAACGATTTTGACTTTGACTTGCAAGGCTAGATAATAGTCGCTCTGTTAGAAGGTTATTATCCTGCGAAAAGTTTTGACACTAAAATTGGATTTCGCGCTGCGAGATAAAAGTGTTACCTCTAGGATGGTGAAAGGAGTACGATTATGATAACCAAAAGAACACTTTCAACTATCTGCCATCTTCAGGGCCACTTACTGGACATTCTGTATGTATATACTTTCCCGCTCGCATTAGCCCATTCATAACAAAACCAACAAGGTTCGGTGACATTTTTATAAAAGACAAACAATATTTTCGTGTCCGAACCGGTCTGGTCGGTTCAATGATTTATTATTTACTACCTCGGATAAGTGATTGTCATGTCATGTAAAAAGTATAACAAGGTGCCTTAATGAAGACATAAAAGCTATTTATATAGGTTTTATTAATTACCGCTAGCTTTTTTAATAAGCTAACATTAATAACTGTAGATAAAATATTTTTGAGATACAATTGGATTATCAAACATTTTTATACCTTGAATAAGTGTGTGTCTATTTCTGTGTGAGAGAGAGCAGAGAGATAATAAGATTTCTCTAATCTTATTTCTCATCTACCTATTACAGTCCACTATTGGAAGTCCAAACACTGCTCGAATGAACTACGGAAAACCAGAGTAACAAATAAAGAGGTTGACAAAGAAAAGGCAAAATGAAAAATTCGTTTATGTTTTTAATAGGATCACTGATCAAAAGTTTCGTTCATTAGTTAGGTTATATGGCTACTGCTATTTTCCGATGAATGTAGCCATATGTACCCTGGATGAGTAAGCCACTTCTTGCCAAAAGTATAAAGACTGGCAATTCCAAGCACCCGATAGACCTGAACATCCTGGTAGCTGGAAGCATCAATACTACTGGTTCTTTGTAACCAAACTTATGTGATAACTGACTAAGGCCCTTTCTAGAACGTCCTGTTACCTTCACGAAGGGAAGCAATAAACCCTTCACATGATTCACAGCAATTACTATCAAGCAAAGGTTGCACGTGACGACTAGAACTTATTTGTCGATACTCACGAAGAAAATTAACAGTCTTACGTAACGACATGAGGTATACAACCTTAACCTTTCGCGTCGTGATAATGTTACAGTGAATATTGTCTATGCGTGCGTGGAAGAAATGTGTATGTAGTGGTGGTTGCATCTTTGTTTGATTTGCTTGAATGCTACTTGCATTATGGTGGGTTGCGTAATTTCTTTCGTTCGCTTCTTTTACGTCAAGGTGGCGAATATTCGACCCGGTTGATAGGTCGGTATTCGACAGCTATCGGTTCATTGACATTAAGATTCTTAAGATTTTATTAAAGTACGTGTAAAGATTGAAATTCAGATTTATACAGAGAAAATTGCTGTAGATGGGGTTTTGCCTTAAAAATAATTGGACGATTATTTAAATTTTAAGAACCCAGCCTTCATCCACACCGACAGAATAGCAACAGGCATGGTATTGGTGAGAAGAAGAAGTCCCTGAACCGATCCAATTAAACCATATTCGGTCGATTTAATCTGACAGTTATAAAAATAATGTTGACTTTCTCAAAACATTTTCTTTCGCCATCCTTTCTATCAGCTAGTCACTATTCAAATATATTCTAACATAATCACACAACACCATCTAGTCCCAAACTATGCAGAGCTTGTACTATGGGTACTAGATAATGGATAAAACTTTTTTTTGTAAATACATACATATTACACATAGAAACACCCAGACCAAGACAAACATCCATGTTCATGCACACAAATGTTTGATTTGAACGGGAATCGAACCCGCGACCTTCGTTGTACCAGTCGCTTACACTCCCGCTAAGCCAACCGGCGGTCAATATATCTTGAGATATGTAAATTCACCTCAATAATTCCTATTAAACATCAATTTCAATAATTCTATAATTAAATGCATAATCAAGAGGTTCCCAGAAAATATCACTTACTGCCCCTGACCAACGTGACCTAAGAGGCGTAGTACTTATACCTCAAATCACATTCACCACCAATATAAGCAACACACAATTATTTCCATTCAATAAATTGATAAAACTTATTCAGACATTACTAGGAAGTGTTCTAACGCAAACAATTTTCCAGTAAAATAATAAATTAATAGTGGAATAATATATAATTATCAGTTTGTTACTCAGAGGCTGAATTATTCCTTTGCTTAATTAATATATTCGTTGATTATGGTGACGTATGTACTTGTTTGCGTATCAGCGAAAAGCATGGTTTACATCATCACCTTTAATAAATACAAATTCTCTGAAATACCACTGTGTTTATGTGTAATTTATGTCTCAAGTAGTAGTCTTTTTGAACGAAAGTTACAAAGGTATTCTAAAGGAATTGTAAATTGTTTGTTTCTGAAATGAAAACGCTCTGACCTAAACTTGCAGCTCGAAACTTTTATATAAAGAACTAGAGGAAGCCAGCAGCTAAGCCTGCATTTTTTTTTTATTTACCCGTTTTGGCCGATCCCGTGGGAATTTCGGGAAATCCCTTCTTAGTGCACCCCTACGGTCCCCAAGGAACATACATGCCAAATTTCAACTTCCTGCGCCCAATAGTTTCGGCTGTAGCGTGTCTGTCAGTCAGTCAGTAACGCAAGGATTTTATATATTAAGATTGTAGGCCCATATACTACACATTAAACTGATTGTTTCACTACGACTTTAAATACTTGGATTTCTGTTAATATTTGTCAAGAGCCACTACCGCTAAACCTGGCTACACAAGTGATCCATACATACATACATAGTCTCACGCCCATATCGCCGAAGAGGTAGGCAGAGGTGTATTGCTACACCCACCTTTCGCCAGATTTATTTTTAGTCCCACGTAATAGGGGGCGAGCCTATTGCCGTATCGGGCACATTACCAGACTCCGGGCTGCTCCTGAGAATTTCCTAACGGAAAAACCCAATAATACTTTGCCCGACCCGGGGATCGTACCCGAGACCTCCCAATCCCACATTTATGCCGCGAGACCAACGAGGCACAAGTGATACAGTAGTGGAATTACGTTTGGGAGTAGTCCAAAACTGTATAATCTTTTTATTGGTTTAGATTACTACTCAAACAGCACGTAGAAGCACGATTCGATTTGTAGAGCGCTTTTCCAGAGCCGACACTAACATCGATTTGATTTGTAGAGCGCTTTTCCAGAGCACACACTAACATCGATTGGATTTGTAGAGCGCTTTTCCAGAGCCGACACTAACATCGATTCGATTTGTAGACCGCTTTTCCAGAGCACACACTAACATCGATTGGATTTGTAGAGCGCTTTTCCAGAGCCGACACTAACATCGATTCGATTTGTAAAGCGCTTTTTCAGAGCCCACATTAACATCGATTTGATTTGTAGAGCGTTTTTCCAGAGCACACACTAACATCGATTTGATTTGTAAAGCGCTTTTTCAGAGCACACACTAACACTGATTCGATTTGTAGAGCGCTTTTCCAGAGCACACACTAACATACCAATCGAACGATACCATCAGGGACAGCCTACTGAAAGTTTGTAAGTACCCATAAGTTTGTAAGATAAACACGCGTACTTACCAACAATAGTAAATCACTCAATCATTACGTAAACGCGTTTTCCATTGTATATGATTATACATAAGTTCAAAACAACTGCCTTATAACATATACATTTTGTTTTAGACGGTAATCTATGTTTAGGTGCAATTATATGTACATATTTATGTATAGTATTATGTACTCTTTCACACGGTATGTACTACGTAATTTTATGTGAGGTTTATTCCGTGGAACGTATTTTATACTTAGCGTAATATTCTTAATGTATAACCTTGCGAAGTAACGATTAGTTCTATATAAATGCTACAATCTATGGGTTGTATAATGATTTAAGTTCTGCTACTGGGCGTTCATCAAGTTTTACGACGCTTTTAGTACAAAAAGAAGGGTAAATATTTCACCATGACCTAAAATATTTGATTTTGAGTTCGGATGCTGAGTTGCGACATAATTTTAATAACTCGAACTCATACCTTGTCAACTTCATCTCTAGGGCCAATATGCCTGTGCAAAACCTAGTTAACATTATTTTTCTACAACGATTGTCGTGCGAGGAACCAAGAAAAATCTTTAAATAGATCAAACCGTTAAAACAGTGATGATATAAAAATGAAATGTGTACTTACTGCCTGTTTATTTTATAACGTAAGCACCAATAGAGGAAGATTTTTTTATTATTCTACCCCTAATGCGGTTAAATTTGAGCTGAAGGTTTGTTTGAAAAACGCACTGAACAAAGAATACGTCTTAGGCCCAGTTTCACTACCTTTAGGTAGGCCTAATCTGCCAGATAACCTCAAAGTTTAAAAGAAATTTGAATGAGCTATCAGACAAATTAATTTGGCAGTCACTTATTAGACAGCGGTGAACTGGCAATTAATCGCCGTAAATATGCAATACAATATCCTATTCACAAATCATATTACTCTTCAGATGTAGATAAATAGTTAGTGATGTATAAAATGATTGAGTGCTTGCTCTTAAGTTTTATATCAATGTCATACAAATATGTAGCTCTAGGCAGATGACGAATACATTGATTTATATCGAACTGTTTGCAAAAATCAATCAAAGGATACTTAGTAATAGAATTTAAATTGGCTTGTTATAAATATTTAAGTTGTGTTTTATTCCTTGTCCCCGTGGCATTACGTAAACTTTTAAGTTTGTGGTTACGAGTTCTTGACTAATAAGTTCAATCATATTAAAACACCATATCATGGCATGTTTGCAATCGAAAAGTTGAAATGATAATCTTGTTAAGCTTACTATTGTCTCATCGCTCAAAAACACTGCAGGTGTACATCTCCACACCAAATGCTACAGCCTTTTGCAGTCCACTGCTGGACATAGACCTCTCCCAATTTAGGGATGAAAAAAAGAAACTAGTTAAAAGATTCACATATTAAAATGCCGCGGGATTGAGTTCAGCAGACGAATTGGAGAGAGAAATGCATCAGAGATGTAAGTTCTCATCAGGAAATTACTTATTATGAGCTATTAATCTAGATATGAGCAAATTAATCTAGATTTCAAAAGCGCCTCACCCTATTACTGGGTTGGCGCGCCACTTTTCTTCGCTTCTAGCGGAGCCTATTACACGTATTCCTCCCCGGCTTGCTAATTTTTCCGCCATGCCGCTTCGCTTTGCTCTAGAGGGCTGACACAAACCGCTACTCTTCTCGAGATGGCAATATTTCTGGGTTCTACTGCTCTTGTCTGCTGTTCTGAACTGACACATTCCGTAATTCCTCTCTGCACTACATCGAAATCTCAAACTACTCCAATGAGAGTAAAAATGAAGGAGGCACTTTCTGGAAATACCTTTGTTCTGAACTGTGCTTTGTTTATCGTAATACCCATAAAACGACTGTTAAACCAACTAGTATTTACATAAAATGATAGCGATCTATAGCTTTAGTAAATAATGGTGATCGTAACCGTATCTATAATCTACACACCATTAAAAACATGTTTATGTAAAATGATGTCTCAAGGGTCACACGAAAATGTACCTATGCGGAGATCATTTAGAAATCTTAAGAGCTTTTACCTTTGACTCGGAATTTCAATATTACTGGAAATGTAGAAACGGTAGAGAAGGCACTACAAGAGCCGAAAGTTTAAAAGTCTATCCTATGTTTCGATGTGGGCCACATCAGTCGTGGTCATAGATCATAGTTACAAAGAAACAAATCAAAGAATCAAATAATTTATTTGACGAAATAATGTGACAAATGGTGTTACAAATAATGCCATTACAGGTACAATTATTACCAGAATAGTGGCATGCAAACATTGAAAAAGTAAAATAAATTATGTCAAGTCGAAAAATAAGTCATTATTAAATCAAAATTCAAAATCATATACTAATATATAAAGCTGATGAGTTTGTTTGTTTGGTTGGTTGAACGCGCTAATCTCAGGAACTACTGACCGATTTCAAAAAAATCTTTCAGTGTTAGATAGCCCATTTATCGAGGAAGACTATAGGCTATATAACATCACGCTATGAGCCACGGGAGCGGAGCAGTAGCCTTAAATAACGCGGGTGTAACCGCGGGCTCATCTAGTAATTAAATAAAATGTCATACAGTTAAAATAAAGCCAATTATGTACAGCCTATATTATTCTCACTTAGTCTTCAGAATAACATATATTACTAGTACTACTGGCTCCTGAGTATCGGGCAGTCACTTTTTAGTGCAGCCCCACGGTCCCCATAAGTACAGCATACATGCCAAATTTCAGCTTATTGCGCCCAACGGTTTTGACTTTACATTGTATGTCAGTCAGTCAGTCACGTAATAATTTTATATAAACATATTATATAATACAAACAAAATATAATAATATATTTTGTTCGTAAATATGCTGGTGCTTTGTCACACAACACTTACGGCATTCGTCAATGAATTCCCAATCATTGAGGCCTTCAGTATAACATTTTAGTCTAGGTTAAAGGAAGTCACATTTAAAATAATAATTCATATTTACTTATAAGATATAATATTGTCCTTTTAAAACTCGCTTAACTCAGCAGCAACGGAAATTATTAAGCAATAATAACAGTCAAAGGAAATTCTAAAGCTATCATTAGCGCAAACCTTTATACAAAAACGTTTAGCTCCAAGTTATTCGACATAAGTTGGGTACATCTCAATGTCAAAACTTCTGTAGAAAAAGTGTATATCATTAAATTGCTATTATGTTATATTAATAACAAATTAGGATCCAAAATTCAGGTTGTATTTTCGTTAGACTGACCGCAAGTTGTTATAATTGGATTAAAAAAAGATCATTGCTAGTGTAATGTTACCTAAGGAGATTAAAATATATTTCATTTTATGATTTTGTTCGTGATAGTTTCTCGCCATTTTTAGCTTGAAGCTCTTTAAGGTTTCCTCTACCACGCCTTGCCAGCGATACCTTGGTCTACCAAGCGTTCGTTTGATAGGTTGACTAATGTATGCCTTCTTTATACTTGGTGGGTGCCAACAGAGCCTGTGGGCTTTCGCTTCCCCGATGATTATATAAAAAGCCAAAATGTCTTTATATTACCTGGGTCACTCTTACCTATACTCATCATAAATCTGAAGAGCTTGTTTGCTTGGTTGCACGCGCTATCTAAGAACTACATAACATAACATAACTTCACGCCTGTTATCCCCGAAGGGGTAGGCAGAGGTGTATTACACACCCACATTTCGCCAGTTATGTTTAGGTCCCAATGTAATAGGGGGCGAGCCTATTGCCATCTACCGGGCACATTATTAAGCGAGCGACATTTTTAATACACACATAGCTTCGAAAAGTCAGAGGTGTGGGTACCTGGGGATCGAACCTAAGACCATCGTCTCAGCAGTCCGTTACGTACACCACTAGGCTATCGCCGCTTTTTTTTCTATCAATCTAAGAACTACTGTATTCAAATTGGATTTAAAGAATTCTTTGTTTTAGTTTGCCGATTTGTTGTGAAAGGCTATAGGATACATAACATCACGCTATGAACCATGGGTAGCAGAAAGCAGTAGCTCTAAATATTTAGGGTGTAACTGCGAGCTCAGCTAGTGACTAAATATTTTCTATAGCTATCACTTTCCCTCCTAAGCTTTTCTAGAATTCTACATTCCATAGTACTTTGACTGCACGGTTGGCGTAGTGGTTTAAGCGGCAGCCTCAACGCTCGACACTACGCTGAAGTGTTGTGGGTTCGATCCCCACACGAGACAACACTTTGTGTGATTCATAAATTGTTGTTTCGAGTCTGGGTGTTCATTGTGTCCGTTAGTTATATGTTTGTAAAGTCCCTCGCGACACAGGATTTAGTCGTAATGCGGGCGTTTTCTTTAAAAAAAAAATAGTAATAAAAATCTCAATAATATAGCAATTAAATCGGACAGCTACATACACTTTACAACAAGTACATCGTATGTTAATGAGAGCGTGATGTATAGTTACGAATCATTATATCGCAGGAAATAATCGCTGTAAATGATTGTGATATTTAAATATCGGATAAACATGGCGTACAGTCACGGTTTAATCTGTAAGTGTAGATATACATACATGTGGCAGGTAAATATCACAATCGGTCAGGAAATCAAATGCCCAAGTTTAAATCCGTGCTATCGGTTTTTAAACTACAACAACAACATAGTTTGCCGCCGTTTACACCTCATCCTGTTACTTCATATATTTTACAGAGGTTAGGAAAGTGGTAAATCTCTTTGTGAAGTCTTTTGTATTTTGTAATATCTAAGAGAAGACAGGATGGCGTAGAAATAGCTTTCAAACAAAATGAACTACCTGGTTTCGAACTGTCCGAGTACCCAAGCTTAGCTGTATAAACTCTTCTTAATAGCAGCGTTAGCTAGCAGTGGTTACCACTACACACGTCGGATCTTTGGATACGGAGCGAGCTGACATTGGAAGAAAATTATCGGCCGTGTCCGCTTATGAGGTCCAAAAACATTAAAATTTGAGGTATCGCATGCTGTAGCACGCAGTATGGTATATGTATATATTGCGGTAGTTTCACTTGACTCCGCTACTTAGGGAAGTCGAAGACTAGGCTCAGTCGTTGCCCATCAGTCCTGAGGATGCCTCGTGGAGAGGCGAAACACGTGTCGAAGCATAGTCGGCGTATAGAGCGAGATACTGCACGTCAGGTATTTTCCTGGAACCCATTTCCGCATTATTCCATATATCCCTTATCCTTTGTCTTTAGAGGAGTTCGGTATTGACAACCTTTTTCTATTGCAATAGTTGGGGTGGGCAATTCGAGGGTGCGTGGTGGGTTCCTCTTTTCTGCCATTAGGTTACAATGGAGTTCCGCCAATTAACGCCTAATTCAATCAACTATATCAAATCGAAGACACCGCAATGGTTGTACACATACCAATAGACCGTTGCTTCGCGTATCTACCATAGATGGCAGCATAAAAACTTTAATTAAAATGTTGATAGGTACCTTGCAGAATGCCTAATTTTGCACAGCACTACTACACTGCAACATAGATACAGATTAATACTGAGCGTGAAAACTCAGCCGAGTTGAAGGGTGAGGTCATCACTTATTGCCAGTATAAAAATATAAAAGAATTTAATCTTAGCACTAAATCGAGGTTTTTGTTACTCTGACTAATAGGAATATAATAAGTTCAGTTTGTATGCCGCTATAGTAGCGGGGTTGCCAGTAATCTCTACATCTAAATGGCTAATTGCTAAAACATGAGTCTTTCGGCAAATCGTGTCTTATTAATTTGAACGCACTGCACCTAGTGCATTATGCAATGATGCAGCGTAATATTAATGTAATTTTTTGTTGTAATTGGTATTGTAGATTTGTTTTAGATTTGTTGGACTAGTTTTTTATTAATTGGCCAGTGTTTTGAGTGATGATGCATAACCTTAGGTCGACTTTTAAATTACTGCTTCCGATTTATTATGACTTGTGTTTATAATACTGTTACAAATAATCGTATTTCTTTCTTAAAAGCGTGAAAAGCTAGCTACGCTTTAGCTGAAGGTAAGTGGCTATCTATAGCCCCTACTTCTATTTGGGCAACACGCCGTCGGCGTTTTTCCATCCACTAAGGAAACCTAAAACTCTACATTAGTAGTATTGTAAACCGGCGCATATAAATGAAAATTAATAAAGTGTGCTATGGTTTCAATTTACATTAATTCCTCAAAAATACTCTTTAGAAACAAGGGCAAAGATACTAGAGTTGTATTCAATGTGCATAGGGTCAAGTTTTTAAAACCATAGCACACACCACTGACATTACTGACTTATGTGCATATCGTTTGCTAAGCGATGAAGAAAATCCGCGGGCAAGACTGCATGTCTAACAGTTTTTCGTAATGTTATCGGAAGATATGAGAGGACTACCGACGCGTCATTTTTCTCAACAGCCTCTGATAAAAACTTCCAATACATAACACTTCCCTAGAAAGAAGAAGCAAGTAATCGAATTAACGACCTCATCGGGTCTCCTTGGATAAGATGTCGGCCTTAGAAATGTTGTATATACCTTAGTTTTAAATTAACGCCATAGTCTAAACTATTTAAGATATAAATAAATCAAAATAACCTGTCATCAAGTATTTTTATTACCGGATACGCGTTATTTATTTAATATAATTACTTTATTAAATTATCTAAACTTATTACTGTCTAAGACTATTACATACATATTAGGCATTACTTAATAAAAAAATATAGGCTTCATGATCGGTCTATAACATAATAATAATATTTATATCATAGTTGATGAATAATCGTCTTATTAATTTACAAATTCGCAATTTAGATTAATACGAAAGTCAATTATAAAATTTACATATTCAGGGCTACTTATTTCGACATTCTCATGCTATTTAAGGTAACTTACCTGACCAGGGAAACCGGTCTGCAATAACGTTTATAGACGATCATTATACTTGATTATTATCGTAGTTAGTGAGATTTTTCTTTTAAGGCAATGACAGCTACATACATTGGGCCAAACTAAAGGATTTTTAGAAACTCGTGCCGGAAGCTCCATTGAAAATTGCAGTCACTTCATATTTTGAGTTTTACGTAATAAGGTAAACCTCTTGATGCCGCAATACCAAACACAATTAAAATTCTATTTTGTCTCGCACTGATCAGTGCATCGGCAGTCAACGAGTTAAATAATTCCTGAAGAATCAGCGTGCATATGTGCTGACAAATGCTAATTAATCCCCACTAATATATATATATAAATCACAAAAAATCACTGTACGTATTGTAAATAGGCATGCACTTAACTACTGGGGACCAGAACCGTACTGGTGAATGACTTCTGTCCTGCCCTCTTTAGGAATGTAAGCGTGAATATGAGTATGACATTCATTAGGATATATAATTTAGGTTCATTATAATGTTATTGTCTACAATATAAAATGTGTTGATAGATTTACTCGTATAAAAATTAAAACAACAATCGAAACAACCATCGAAGATGTTTCTTCGATTCATATCGATCAATTGAAAGTTGATTACAAAATCGATATAAAAATAATAGAGGGAAACGATGTAATTATATCTTCGATTGCAAATCATTGGTTAATTGCAAAAATTACGCAAGGATAAAACCCTTTCTACATGATGCAACTTTTTGTTTTATTTCATAGTTGTTTAATCCTGTTTGTAATGAGAGTAATGTTTTTTTAAGTATTACAAACTCTAGACTGACTCATTTCTTTTAGACACTTACTTTACTACGTGGGCTATAAAAATAAAAGTGGTCAGCCATACAAATATAAACCTTGCGATACTCTAAATAAAGGATGCATTCGTTTGCGGACATTCAAGTGAGTAAGGACAATTAATATTCTGCTACTTCAATAAGTTTTTGTCATAGAATAGAAATAGAAGATAGGCCTAAACAATAAATATAAGAAACCTACGCAGTTTTGTAAGTAATGCCGCAACATAATTTATGAAATCACTCACTGATCTGGATATTATCATTTCGCACAATCTCTTATTTATCCTTTTAAGTAAATCGTGGGAATTCATATAATGTAATCAACAACGGAGTATAAAACAGGCTCATTAATCTGTATGATTATTCACTCATAATGGGCAAGTTTCTTCGGTGAATTGAAAAATGTGTTCAAAGACAAAAAAAATCATCATCATCAGCCTTTAACAGTCCACTGCTGGACTAGGCCTCTCCTTTGAAGGAGGAATTGGCGTACGATACCACGCTGGCCAAACGGGTTGTTATAGGTTTTGTATTAAGTTTTCCTTCTCTTTTAAAGAGAACAGCACTGCTGTTCTCTTTAAAAAAATAATAATAATTAATCATTTTATTATATATAATAATATTAATCATACAAGTTCACTTAGCTGGTTTGGTAGCTTAGCGGTAAGTTCCTAATAGATTTAAGCTACAAAGTTTTGCCATAAATTCTTCTGCATTTCCCCAACGTTTCGACCGCCTTATAATTGTCATGGTCGCGGACTGGTGTGAGCTCAGCATTGAGCATTGTCGTTCGTTTAATGTTTTTGATTTCTAGCTATAATGACAGTACTTGGACATTACACTAATAAAGTGTTTACTTAATTAACGCGATTAAGTACTTATAAAAATCTTCAAATCGCGAAAGTTTAAAACAATTTTATTACTTAGGTACAATATAAGAAAATCTATGCATAATATTTCACCTTTTGATTATATCTTTATATGAAAAATAAATTTAAGGAATCCTATTGAATTGCGTGCCTATATTATTATTTATGATTCTTCCTTTAATAGCCCATTAGGCAATTATTAAACGCGGACACTGCATTCTCTGATCAATCATTTTATGCATTTAAATGCGTCAGTACCTACATAATAATAGGCAACAGTAATTTCAAATGAGCGGTTGAATAATAGCATGATTTATCGTTTATTAGGCAAAGCTCCATCATTATATACATACACATAAATAAACTGGACAGTTGGCACGTATGTGTTGGGATCTGTTGGGCAAAGTGTCCATAAAGAAAATTATTTCATAGTTATGCCATAGACCACAGTCTGTTCTCCTAAATAAATACAGTTTCGATATAAAGTCAGTGTCATACTTAGATACATCACAAAAAGCGTATTCTTCTAAATTATCTGATATTTGAATGAAATAGTAACGAGATCGTAATTGAAACAAGTGTCAAAATATGTATCAACGACGAACTGTTTATTTCAAATTATACGATTATGACATTAGGTTATCAGAATACCGCTTCTGAGTACATTCAAAATATAATTTCAATGTCATATAAAAATACGAGAATTAGGCCTCATCAATAGAATCTTGTACCAAACTTGTCCTTTCAATGAATAGATTTTGAAGTAACCTATGACAGGCCTGCCGACATCAAGTGGTAGCGGGCGGAATTCCAGGTGGGATTGCGATAAAGTATGCTAACTGCGATTCACCTGATCCAGCCGCTTCTAACGATACGCCGTGGCTACCACGGTGATTATAGTGAGGAGATCCCTGACGCCTTTTGGGAAGAGGCTCCAACTCCTCCTCTGGCCCTAGGCAGTCGACCACAATTAAACACACCGCGAGTTACAGCCGCGTTCCAAAGAAAAAAGAAAAGGCTACTTAGGTTCCATTAAAACCTTTTCTTTTTTTTTCTCTGAAAGTGTAATCTAATTCTTTAGTGGTGGTAACACTGAGCCTTTTCTTCAAGGCAACAACTTACGATCTGTTAGGCACGGTATGCAACATTAGGTACAAATAGTTCTATAGGTATTGTAGGCAGCTACAGGTAGAAGTTTCCATGAGACAAGTCCAGTTACTATTTACCATTTTTAACAGGCTCAACCAGAGTCGCCGTTAAAGTGAACTGAATGTAAAGTCTCTTCTGCCGCATATGAATCCAGAGTCACACAAATTATATATCTTACGGGCAACTTGAGAAGTCTGGTCCCTATGAATAGTGACCGACCTGTATACATTATGCCCATGTCACATGGGCAATTTGATTAAAAATGCATGCCTAATCACTTTTCCCGGTCAGTATGAATAAGGGCAAACACGTTTTGGGCAAAATAATAAAACAAATGAAATTAATGTTAGGTGAGACTGTAACTCAAGTAGGTTATGTTAGGTTCTCTTGTGACCCTTAATCCAAAAATACGTCGTCAACTTGGTGTTTTTTGTAAATCTTAGGATTTACTGGTAAATTTTTCTGGTACAGGCTTACGTTGATTTTTTAAATGGACTACGGGCTGTCGGGCATTATAATATGGACCGGTCTAAGTAATTAAAATACTAAAATTTATCAAATAGCCCGATGCTTTTGGTTCTGCTCTCACTATCTATACTAATATAATAAAGCGGAAGAGTTTGTTTGTTTGTTTGTTTGTTTGTTTATTTGTTTGTTTGTTTGTTTGTTTGAACGCGCTAATCTCAGGAACTACCGGTCGGATCTGAAAAATTCTTTTTGTATACGATAGCCCAGTTATTCCGGAAGGCTATAGGCTATATAACATAACGCTTCGACCCTTTGGGGCTGGGCAAAAGGCTAAAAAGGCTAAAAGATAATGTCGGCTAATCTCAGGAACTAGCAGTCGGATTTCAAAAAATGTTATTGCCTATGATAGCCCAAATATTCCGAAAGACTATAGGCTATATAAAATTACGCCACAACTTATAGGGGCCAGACAAAAATAACAAGATGGTCAGACGAGAAGGGGGAGGGTTGGGTCAAAGGCAAAAAAAGGCTAAATGAATAGGATACAATCTATATGGGTATCGTTTTCGGCAGTTTCGGGACACTGATTAATAATATGAAATTTATTTAGTGATCCAAGATGGCGGACGGGAAATCAAAGATGGCGGATGGGAAAATTTTAAAAATCAATATGGGTATCACCTTCGATATTTTAAGGGGTGGGGAATCGAAATACAACATCTATTTCGTGATCAAAGATGGCGGATGGGAAAATTAAAAAAAAACAATATTGGTATCGTCTGCGATGTTAAAAGGGATGGAAAATCTAAATACAATATCTATTTCGTGATCAAAGATGGCGGATGGGATTTTTTTTTTTAATCAATATGGGTATCGTCTCCGATGTTTAAAGGGATGGGGAATCCAAATACAACATCTATTTCGTGATTCAAGATGGCGGATGGGAAATCAAAGATGGCTGATGGGAAAATTTTTAAAAATCAAAATGGGTATCGTCTCTGATGATTAAAGGGATGGTGAATCGAAATACAACATCTATTTCGTGATCAAAGATGGCGGATAGGAAATCAAAGATGGCGGACGGGATTTTTTTTTAAAGTCGATATGAGTATCGTCTCCAATATATAAAGGGATGGGGAATCCAAATCCAACATCTATTTCATGATCAAAGATGGCGGATGGGAAATCAAAGATGGCGGCTGGGAAATTTTAAAAAATCAATATTGGTATCGTCTGCGATGTTAAAAGGGTAGGGGAATGCAAATACAACATCTGTTTCGTGATTCAAGATGGTGAATGGGAAATCAAAGATGGCGGATGGGAAAAAAATAAAAAATCAATATGGCTATCGTCTCCAATATTTAAAGGGGTGGAGAATCCAAATACAACATCTATTTCGTGATCAAAGATGGCGGATGGGTTTCTTTTAAATCAACATGGGGATCGTCTCCGATGTTTAAAGGGATGGGGAATCCAAATACAACATCTATTTAGTGATTCAAGATGGCGGATGGGAAAAAATTTTTAAATCAATATTGGTATGGAATGCAAATACAACATCTGTTTCGTGATTCAAGATGGTGGATGGGAAATCAAAGATGGCGGATGGGAAAAAATAAAAAAATCACTATGGCTATCGTCTCCGATATTTTAAGGGGTGGAGAATAAAAATACAACATCTATTTCGTGATCAAAGATGGCGGATGGATTTTTTTTTAAATCAATATGGGTATCGTCTCCGATGTTTAAAGGGATGGGGAATCCAAATACAACATCTATTTCGTGATTCAAGATGGCGGATGGGAAATCAAAGATGGCGGATGGGAGAGATTTAAAAAATCAATATGGTTCGTGATTCAAGATGGCGGATGGGATATCAAAGATGGCGGATGGGAAAGTTTAAAAAAATCAATATCGGTATCGTCTGCGATGTTAAAAGGGATGGGGAATGCAAATACAACATCTATTTCGTGATTCAAGATGGCGGATGGGAAATCAAAGATGGCGGATGGGAGAGATTTAAAAAATCTGTATGGTTCGTGATTCAAGATGGCGGATGGGAAATCAAAGATGGCGGATGGGAAAGTTTAAAAAAATCAATATCGGTATCGTCTGCGATGTTAAAAGGGATGGTGAATCCAAATACAACATCCATTTCGTGATCAAAGATGGTGGATAGCAAAATCAAAGATGGCGGACGGGATTTTTTTGGAAAGTCGGTATGGGTATCTTCTCCGATGTTTTAAGGGATGGCGAATCCAAATACAACATCTATTTTATGATCAAAGATGGCGGATGGGAAATATAATAATATAAAAAAAGTTATTATTGGTGGTGATAAAGTGGTAGTGGTATTTGATGTTCGATGCAGATAATGGCTATGTTCAGTGGATACCTCTCCTACGGAACCCTTCATGGGCGAGTCAGACTTGCACTTGATTTAATTATTTAATAGCCATTTAATAGTATTAGTAATTTTATCATATCCCTAGATCAGTGATCTAACCATATCACTCATATACCACCTTCTCATCTCCTTACAATAAGTTAGTTTTTCTACCCTAGAAATAATTTATATGGCAAAACAACTTTGCCTAGCAATTAAGAGATTAAACACTGATGTTCTTGATAACTTTGTTCTGAATAAGTTGGAAAAGAGTTAAACATTTATATGAAACATAATTGAACGCGCTAATCTCAGGAACTACCGGTCGTATCTGAAAAATTCTTTTTGTATACGATAGCCCAGTTATTCCGGAAGGCTATAGGCTATATAACATAACGCTTCGACCCTTTGGGGCTGGGCAAAAGGCTAAAAAGGCTAAAACATAATGTCGGCTAATCTCAGGAACTAGCAGTCGGATTTAAAAAAATGTCATTGCCTATGATAGCCCAATTATTCCGAAAGGCTATAGGCTATATAAAATTACGCCACAACTTTTAGTGGCCAGACAAAAATAATAAAATTGTCAAACGAGAAGGGGGAGGTTTGGGTCAAAGGCAAAAAAAGGCTAAACGAATAGGATACAATCGATATGGGTATCGTTTTCGTGATTTTTGGGACGCTGATTAATAATATGAAATTTATTTAGTGATCCAAGATGGCGGACGGGAAATCAAAGATGGCGGATGAGAAAATTTTAAATATCAATATGGGTATCGCCATCGATATTTTAAGGGGTGGAGAATTGAAATACAACATCTATTTCGTGATCAAAGATGGCGGATGGACAATCAAAGATGGCGGATGGGAAAAAATTAAAAAAAATCAATATGGGTATCGTCTCTGATGATTTAAGGGATGTTGAATCCAAATACAATATCTATTTCGTGATCAAAGATGGCGGATAGGAAATCAAAGATGGCGGACGAGATTTTTTTTAAGTCGATATGGGTATCGTCTCCGATATTTTAAGGAATGGGGAATTCAATATTATATTAAAATCTATGTTTGTTTTTGCATCATTTATATACTCTGAAATGATAAGAGAATAAGCGCTTAGTCAATGGTAACTTTGGAAAAGGGTCTTGGAAAAAAGGGAATTAAATAAAAACTCTTAAAAAGGCGATACGGAGTTCGCTGGGTCAGCTAGTTCATAATACTCGGCCCTTATTCATACGGCCCAGTTAGTCACGTTGCCCGTAACATATATAAGTTTGTTTTTTCCTGACTAAGAAGATAATTTGCACTACTATTATCACTTTAGCCAGCCAAATATAAACTATAGTCAGTACTAAGACAACGTTTAGCGAAGGTGACACGAGCTCTTTCAACTGTTCGCAGGATATGAGTCAATTCGTTGAGCAAAAAACACTGATATACACTTTCTGTCATGTTAGGTACACACACTAATTTGTAGGGTTGTCAGTCACTAACTTCTCATAACAAAATGATGTAGTGCCCTTACTTCCGAATATCGTATTGAGTTGTATCATGTTTTGTAACATTTGTATTGTATCTGGTGTACAATAAAGAATTTTCTATCTATCTATCTATCGTTCTTAGAATGAATCTATGCCTGAGTTAACCATTTATGTATTTGTAAACCTACTGACATGTTTTGTGGATAATTAATAAGGGAAAATACTTCCAGTTGACTAGAGCTACGTAAATAATAATATTATACCCCATTATGGCAATGATGCATGATCCCTAAACAGAAGAGCATGCATGAGAAGCTTGATGGCGTTCCGTTGTCTCTGCCTACCCCTGCGGGAAACAAGCGTGAATCTATGTATGTATTATGGCAATAGTAGACTTTGTTTTGGGCGTCGACAACTCGCCGTTAATATTAGAAAGTAATCAAAACGATTACCAGCGCCAAGATACTTTTTAACGAAAGAAATAAACATAGGTAAGTAGCCTACGATCCTTTTAACTTTTCATTTACTGAATTCTCTATTTCTGCCCAATTTTACACACCTCAAGAGCCGTCAAATGTTTTATCATAAACGTAACAAACCAAGCACTGTTACTTTGACAAGTATTATATATAAATTTACACTAATTACCCGTGTGGTTGACGGCATAGAATACAAGTGTCACCACCCCCCATCTTCCCGTGGGTGTCGTAAGAGGCGACTAAGGGATAACGCGATGCAAATACCATCTTTGCGTAGAGACGGAAAACTCGACATCAAACCCTATACGACTGTCTCGTTGGTCTGGCGGCATAAGTGTGCGCGTGGGATCGGGAGGTCCTGGGTCGGGCAGTGTTATTGGGTTTTTCTGTCACAAAATTCTCAGTAGCAGCACGGAGTCTGGAAATGTGCCAGGTACGGCAATAGGCTCGCCTCTTATTACGTGGGACTAAAGTATATCTGGCGAAAATTGGGTGTAGAAATACACCTCTGCCTACCCCTTCGGGGATAAAAGGCGTGACGATATGTATGTATGTATGTAATTTCACGACTTCCTTACTTCCGGATGGCAGCCCTACCAACATAATGCTCTGACAAAAGAAATAAAGGTCATTCTAATCATTACTTAGATACGAGTCGCTTTAGGGCGTTCACAATTACGTCTTATTTAATTGTTACATTACTCGCTTCATTGTTATATACAATCCAAACAAACTCGGTAGGTACATGCCGGAAATTTACATCTGATTTTACTTTACATATCGTCTATTTATTACCGTGTGGTGATGAATTAAGAATACGGAATGTCACCACCCCATATCATCCCATGGGTGTCGTAAGAGCCGACAGAGGGAGCATATTATGCAGAGAACAGCACTGTAAGAGAAGGAAAACTTGATGCAAACCCTATACCCACCCGTTTGGCCAGCGTTGTATAGTAGGCCAATTCCCCCTTTCAATGGAGAGGCCTAGTCCAGCAGTAAATTGTTAAAGCCTGATGATGATGATTGATTATTTCGTTATCTCAGGGTGATAAGCTTTATAAACTGACTCCTTTGTTATCAACTGATGGCTTGGTCCTGGATTTGTATTATTTCTGTAAATTTTCTAAGATGCATGGGTGCATGATATAAAATTATTGGCCATATATGTTTTTGAATCACAGGTTTTAGGTAGGTAGTCTATGGTATCCACAAAATATCTAAAGATACATAATTTTCATAAGTTTTAAAATGATTAAGCTTATATATGATATGCAGAATTGCTGATTTCGCCATGAATCGGGGCCGGATCGACGACTGGTTAAGGCAACAGTATATACACTCTAGCCTTTCGTTTGTCGAGTGTAATTGCCGGAGGCTCTATCTCTTTTCTCTTCTCCCTCATCTCGCTTCTATTCCTCTATTCCCTATTCTTCTTCTCATCACAAAGGTTGGCGGCAACATACTTGTAACTCCTCTGGTGCTTGTGTGTGCTTCTCTGCAATTCACTTGTGACTCGAATCGAAGTACTAAACGCATAGCAGAATTTCTACCGTCATTATTTCGTTAAGACCCGGTAGCTATTATCTTTAACTTTCAAATATCTTAGCAGGGAAAATTTGTGAACTATGCAATTACATTGCTGCCGAAACGGTATTTATGCCGATAAGATCTAGAACAAATAGTTCTAAGAAATCAGATATCGGTATTGTCGTTAATAAAATTACAATACAAAACTATTGTTATACACGAATAGTCCAGTTATTGCTATGGCCACCTTCACATTCTTACAAAATACACACAAATTGTCCGTGTGGTGACGGATTAAGAATACGGAATGTCACCACCCCATAGCATCCCACGGGTGTCGTAAGAGCCGACAGAGGGCGCATATTATGCAGAGAACAGCACTGTAAGAGAAGGAAAACTTGATAGAAACCCTATACCAACTCGTTTGGCCAGCGTGGCATAGTAGGCCAATTCCTCCTTTCAAAGGGGAGGCTGCAAAAGGATACTGATGATGATCCTGATGATAGTTATATTTATTTTTATTTATAGTCTCACGCCTTTATCCTCGAAGGGGTAGGCAGAGGTGTAAATATTACACCCACGGAGTGACCCACCTTTCGCCATGAATTTTAAGGTTTCACGTAATAGGCAGCGAGCCAATTGCCGTTACCGGGCACATCGACAGACTCCGGGCTGCTACTGATTATTCGAAAAAAATCCAGTAACACTCTTGCCCGACCCGGAAATCGAAACCGGGACCTCCGATCGGCAGTCGCATACGCTATCCACTGGATCACGGAGGCACTATGATAATAATAACTTATAAAGTATGACATCTTCTAAGCACAGCTGGTTCAGTTGGCGCTGCTGCTGCATCGGCGGAGACCCTCAAACGGCGCAAATACAAAATCTAGTTGGAAATTACGTTTTTAAGCCGTTTGGGGTCGAAATGCTGTGGCCATGGGGCCCGAGTGCTCGTACTCTATACAGAGAAATAGCAAAAAGGCAGATCGATACTTCCTGTGTCCAGAAGGCTGGCCTATTTTTTGCAAAGAGATTAAGCATTGCCATCCAACGTGGCAATGCTGCCAGTCTTCCGGGCACGGAACCAGTAGACAGCGTTGCTGAAGAATTCTTGGACGCAGTAGAGCGTATATATTATTATATTATTTCTTTTTCTCTTTTGTTCTTTTTTCTTAACCATTGGTTAGCTTTAAGTTTAGTTTTCATCTTAAATATTTAATTATAATAATATGTTTTGTATCTATCTTAATTTAAAAAATATAATTAAACACTTATAAAGTGGGCATAATATGCCTAGCTCTATATGATATACGAAGTCGTGAAGTTACATTACATTATGTTAACAAATAAGGTCCGCTACAATAGTTTTATTTCAATAATCGTGTGCGCAACGGTTGCATAAATATTGTTATAATTGAAATACTTGTTGTTATTCATTAATTGAGTGCAATTAAAGAATTAAAAGAATATTAATCATAATGCATAGCACAAAGACTTAAATAATACGACAATGCTACGCGCTTTGACAAGTATTTTAAATAATATTGTACACCATACTGTGTATTATTTAAATTTTGATTATTATTTATTTGAATAGTGTACAGTAGCCAGATAATCAAGATACAAAATGTAAACAACTGTCAATCATTCATAACATCTTAAAGTTTACAATTGAAGACGTTTTATCATCATCAGCCCTGTATATAAACTGTCCCAATGCTGGCACGGGCCTCTTCTCAGTATGAGAAGGGTAAGGCCGTAGTCCACCACACTGGTCAAGTGCGGATTGGCAGACTTCACATGTCTTTCGAGAACATTATGGAGAACTCTCAGACATGCAGGTTTCCTCACGATGTTTTCCTTCACCGTTTAGCATGCGATAATTAGCAATTAAATACGCACATAACTTCGAAAAGTCATTGGTGTGCGCCGTGGATTCGAACCCGAGACCCTCTGCGTAGCAGTCCGTCGGTCTCTCCACTAGGCTATCGCTGCATCTGCATCTCTGCATTGAAGATAGATATTGTTATATTGGTTCAACATCGAGGAAAACATCATATAGCAATCTCCATATCAAACAGTTCTCAGTAATATTCTAGTTATGTGTGTATGCCCACTGCTATCGCGGTTGGTATGATATGTTCTAGTTACAATTATACTGCATAACAATAGGCTTACAAAAAGTCACACAACTTAAAATAAAATAAAACGAATGCGTAAGGATCAATTCGATCATTCAAATAGGCAAAACCTTTGTTTATAGAGTCTATTAGTGTTTGATGGCCTATACAGTTTTGGCCTGTATTTTCACATCTCAAGGCAATAGAATCTTCAAAAGTGATTTTCTTTCTCTTCTAACTATATGCCTTAAAAATACACAACTCACAAAATTTGACCCACGCAAATCTCATTTCAACATTTCTGCCCGTACCGAAACCCAATTTAGATAACTACTGTTCTAATTATGAAAGTTTTTTCAATTTACGTAGCGAATATCCGTAGGTCGTAAAACCACCGCCCACACTCGCCGGCGCAAAGGCCCAAACCCACCGATTGCCCAATAAAAGATAGTTCGAATAATTCCATTTACAACAACTTAGCTGGTTTGACGCGAACTCATTTGTAGACGGGCGATTTGATTTCGACTACTGGAATAAGATTATATTTGTAAAATTACTGCTATCTCATCACAAGATGTTGTAGATTAAAAAATCTGCGTGATTTCTCTCTATGGACCTACCGCCCTTTGAAATAACATGGTTTCAAGTACCTGCTTCTTTGATTCTATGTAACATATGTACATAGCATCAAATAAATTTCAAAAGAATACGTGAATATTTTATTGAAATACAAGTATTTGATGATTGAACTTTTATGTCCTGCTGGTAATATTTAGACCAAAGTATGTAACATACACTAATCTATGTAACATAATTATGTACATAGAATCAAAGAAATTTCAAAACAGTACGTGAAAATTTTATTTGAAACACAAATATTTGATGTTTGAACTTTTATGTCCAGCTGGTAATATTTAGACCAAAGGATTAATGTTAGACAAAGAACACATTTCATTGCAATAATAGTTACACCTTACTAAATACAAAACAACAAACTTGTGTAAGTACAGGTTTTAAATTATACTTACCGAGAAATCTTAAACATTTAAATGCATTCATAAAATCAATAATTCAAATACATAAGCGTTGTCTATCGATCACCTTTCCGTTTCACTGTCAGCTAATAATCACACTTATAACTGCGTACTCAAAATAGAATTAAATAAATACATTTACCAGGAATTTAAACCGACACATGCATTTATGTAATTAAAACGAGAAACGTGGATTAAGGTAAATCGTTTGAAATATGCTAATAAATCCGGTAATAAACATTTTCTCATTTCTTATCGTACGATGCAATATTTTCCTAACAAGTATTGTGGGAAATTCATCATCAATTATCATATAAAATAAGATACGTAGGAAATAAGCAAATAAAATGGTATGACCATGACAAGATTAATGTGAAATTGTTTGTTATTCTTCTCTTACGCTGTAGTGTTTCGGAATAAATTTCCGAAAAGGTCCTACTTTTCATTTCGGGCTATCCTCAAATCTTTATTTTATCAATTGTTAATCAGACGAAGCTCGCACTAGGCATTTATTCTGTGTTGCGGGCGATTTTACAAACATGCAACCAACACACCGGACACAAAGACCGGCAACAACAATTTGTAGTTCACACACAATGAAGTGTCAGCCGCTGCACCAACTGTACAGTCCAAAATGTAGATGCGCATAAAAAAACAAATAATCGCCTGCCTATCGCCCGTCTGCAAACGCCCCGCTGACACAAGTGAGATAGATTTATTTGTTCCTGCAAATGGAACAACCTGCTAATGAGCCCCTAGTTATCCGTTACATTTGCAACAATTAATAATAAGTTTACATTTAATAGACCGCAATACAATATTGTTACAATCTATATTGTCTGATCATAATCTTTTATACCCACTGATAATTATTGCGGAACAATACAACTTATTAAGTTATTATTCAATTATTCAATTCTGTGATAAAAATGTTTAAAATAATGTATAAGTAACAACATTGATATCGGTGACATGAATAATATATAAGTACTCGTAAGTATTATGTCTTGACACATTGAATTATTAGGTGGTTAGAGTGATCTAGATCTCAGTAATGAGTATTTAAGAGTGACTGATACTGCATATACAGGTATGCTTAATACAGGTAGTAGAGCCTTGCTGATTTCAGCATGAATGGGCCGGCTCGACCGGGGAAGTACTACCCTCTCACAGAAAATCGACGTAAAGTAACAGTACGCAACAATTTAGTTGTTGCGTTTCGTTCGGTGATTGAGAGTGCCGGAGGCCCTATCCCCTATTCCTTCTCCGTCATCCCATCCCTTATCCTATTTAATCCTATTCCCAACCCCAAAGGGCGGCAACGCACTTGTGACTCCTGTGGGTTGCTTGTGCCCATGGGCGGCGTTAATTGTTTACCATCAGGCGATCCGTCTACTCGTTTGCCGCCTATTACTATAAAAAAAAACAGTGGACTGCGAGAGGTGGTGATGATCAAGACATTATTGAATCTGCGTGTAGTAAATATGTACTGGTATTTTGAGTTGCAATTAATTTCAAGTATTTTCATTATCCACTACTACGTCCAAAAAAGAATTATTGAAATTGCACTATTTCTCTAACATATCTATCTAATAGTAACAGTTAAGCCGCAAAGCTTTTGTGGTAAACATTAAAAGTATTTTGCATTAAAAGTAGATTGAATGCGGAAGTTAAAAACCAGTTGTGATATAACTTGAATAAATCTTTTATTCATAATGGACCAATCAATCAAGTGTTCGCCCTACGTTTCTTTCATATTTATTTACATAAGGCTCGCTTGTTGATCGCCAGACAAACTTAAACTATGGAGTAAATTCCTATGCGTATACATGTTCCGTTTTGACGCCAAAACAGCTAATATGAATCTGTTGAATTTTACATAAAATAAAGACATACATAGGCGACCTTTTCCTGCATAAATAAAACTTGTATTGATTGAAATAGGAATTGAAAGTAAATTAGTACCAACTATTATTAATCCTTGAAACTTGATGGGAGTGAATGAAGCAAGAGAGGTATGTCAGGATCGTTGCAAATGGCGTTCCGTAATCTCAGCCTACCCCTCCGGGAAACAGGCGTGAGTCTATGTATGTATGTATGTATTATTATCCGAGACCTGACGGGATCGCCTTAAGGAAAGCGATTACAGCCACCGATGGACACCCGCAACACCATAAGAGTCACAAGGGTGTTGCCGGCTTTTGGGATGGGAAAATGAATAAGAGGAGGAGAGGGGTGAGGGAAGAAGAAAAGGGAATGGAGACTCTATCACTCTCACTAATACGTACAGCCAAAGCTACAGGACGCAGCGACCTGAAATTTGACATGTACAGTCGAACAAATTCCCGCTTGACCACCATAAGGATGACAATCGCTCAACAAGACATCGCCGCTTCCTACTTTACACGTACATTGACATCCGTTTAAAAACCAGTGTCTAGTGTGCCTCGACTTTATGAGCAAGCCAAGGGATTTAAACTGGTCCAGCGCAGACTTGTTTGATTGTACATTTTTTTTTTATGAAAACATAAAACCTGTCAAATTGACTTCACGCTGCCTGATGGTAAGCTGACAGTGAAGTCCTATTGGGAAGGCCACCATCCCCAATTGCTGGTTAAGCAATGTGACATGACGGCCCTCACTTTGACAGCCTTGAGAGATGCTTTTTCACGCCCCGCTTAAAGGACCCAGGATCAAGGGAGGAAGGAAACACGTGAGCTGGCAGTGAGTTCCACATCTTTATGGTACGGCAAAGATAAGATATACCGAACGTTTTCGTACGTGACGGTATCTGATCTACCGTATAAGGGTGGCACCTTAACCCGGCACGTGTTGTTCGGGATAGGAAAGGAAAGGGTGGGATGAGTTGAAAGAGTTCTTCTGAACACCGTGATGCAATCGGTAAAAGACAGCCATTGAGGCTACGTCCCTGCGTAATTGCAGAGATTCAAGGGTCTTAGTAGCCTCAGGGTCACCTATGATACGGACAGCACGCCGCTGCAACCTATCAAGGGCATCTACGAGTAGCAGGTACTGAGCGGAGCCGTTGCAGAGATGAGAGCAGTATTCCACGCAGGGGCGAACCTGAGTCTTGTATAATAGACACAGCTGCTCCGGCGTGAAAAACCTCCTCACTCTGTTCAGGACTCCGAGTTTTCGAGATGCCGATTTAATGACACCCTCAATGTTGTTTCTCTGGTTGAGATTGCAGCGTATGTCCATACCAAGTATATTTAGACTGTCCTGTATCGGTAGTGGAGTGTCCAGAAGAGAAGGTTGGGGAAGGAAGGGAGATAACTTTGCTGAAAATGCGCACACCTGTGTCTTCTTGGCGTTGAACTTGACCATGTTTTCAGCACCCCAATTCGAGATGCTGTTCAAAACCTGGTCAAGCTCAGCGACAAGTTTTCGCCTATTTTCCTCAATGTCGGCCTGCTTAGCCGCAGGATGGCCGAGATACCGCCCATGCACGGTACTGTCATCTGCATAGCAATATATGCTCCCAAAACTGAGCATATCATTGATATGCAGAAGAAAAAGTGTGGGCGATAAGATGGATCCCTGGGGCACACCAGCATTTACCTGCATAAACTTTGAATTTAGACCTTCGCAAATAACTCGAACACGTCGTTCATGCAGGAAGCTAGCAACCCAGTTGCACAATCGAGGTGGCAAGCCGTAAGCCGGAAGCTTGGAAAGAAGCGCACGATGCCAGACTCTATCGAAGGCTTTGAAGATGTCGAGGCTGATAGCCAATGACTCCCCGTGCCGTGCCGTGATGCATGGAAATATGTCCCATGGGGAGCGGAGCACTGCACTAAGAAATAATTGCCTGAAATTCTCACGGGAACGGTAGGAAATGGTTAAATAAAAATTATATTTGCGGGCGTAGCTGCGAGTATCCTCTAGTAAAAATATTTATCCAAAGCATATCTAAATAGACTACACCAAATGCGATATAGACAAGCAGTGAAATTTTCTTCTGTTCTCCGTACCATAAACCAATATACAGCTTGTCTATAGTCTTCTTAATCTCTTTTCAAACATTACCCAACGTACACAATTGAAATAAAACCAACAGCGAGATAACGGGGGGCACGCGCCATGACAGAGCAAAGATTTGTATCAACGAGATTACAAAGAAAGCTAATTAATTTAATAAGTGTGGGCGACGGTAGTTATGAAATGGCGATGTAACAAGTTGTTTTGGGACTGTTGGTGTAAGTTATTTTTAACTAGATTTTGGCCGTGGCTTCAAAAGGTAATATTCAAGAATTGAAAAATAACATATGATGTATTTACGTAAAAAAGTACGTGGTAATTTTCATCTTCTATTTTTATCTCCTAAGACTTTCGCAATAATTAGTAGCCTAGGTAAATTTCCATTTTTTTATTTAAATTTAAGTTCTCATGTCTGAGAGTTCTCCAAAATATTCTCGAAAAACGTGTGAAGTATGCCAATTCGCACGTGGCCAGCGTGGTGGACAATGGCCTTCTTCCTTCTCATAATTGGAAGAGGCCTGTGCCCAGCAGTGGG
Source organism: Euclidia mi (assembly GCA_944739405.2). Taxonomy (NCBI): domain Eukaryota; kingdom Metazoa; phylum Arthropoda; class Insecta; order Lepidoptera; family Erebidae; genus Euclidia; species Euclidia mi. The sequence continues at coordinate 87,343,494 of OX123189.2, read as the reverse complement.
ACAGTATAAAGGGCTGATGATTAAATTTAAATTCATCAAATTCAGTTTAGCATTTTTTTGTGAAAATGACCGTATCCAGTCACCAGCCGGAAGAAAAGTGAGTGATGACCATATAAGTCCTTATTTAGATAGCCTAATTAGGTTTATCTACACGTAAAACAAATGTAGCGTTTACCGGACATATTTGGGATGTCGATCTTAAAAGTCAGAGGTCTATGTCTAGAAGTGCACTACAAAAGCCTTATGCTGATGATGAGTCCCTAGTAGGTACTGCTGTGAATTAAACCAGGGCCAATACAAGAGCAAATTACATTACGCTACGTGCCAACGACGCTGTAGGGTCAAAGACAGATGCATGGACACTGAAAAGTACCTAAATCACGAAGAAAGTGAAAGACCGGTTGAATTGATAAATAAACGATACTATCCATCTACCTACCTACTTTCTATGTATTGGCAAAGTCAACTTGTTTTTGTAAATTCAAAATCTAAACATCTTCTTGGTGAAATAGATTTCGCATATCCTCACACGGAATTTTCATTGTCCGTAGTCATGAACTCATATACTGCACTTACATCTTTACTAAGAGATTGTGTTGCTTGGTTTACGATGTAATTTAAGTTTAAACTTACTGCTACATATGTTTTACATTTCCCTATTAGCACAACAAACTTAAGAGGTCAAACACAGACCACTACCTCACAAATAATTCGCTAGTAAATGCATACTTTCATTAATTCGATGAATCTAAGCTGTGCTTATAAGGTGTCAGCAATGGACTCATTACTTAAAACGAGAAGAGCTAAACGATAGCTATCAAAACACGTGAGATCTGTATGCAATAAAGATACAACTCACAGGGAGCCCTACGATCTGAGCAAAACTGACAAAACATTGCCTGCCAGGTTTATAGAACCGGAATGCTGATAAAAGAAGCTTGTTAAAAAAAGAACACAATGTTCATTATGTATACAAAACGAGTCCGAACATAATATGATAGGAACCTACGCTACTAATATTTGTCAATTTCTGAAAAAAATGCTTATTTGATGTCCCATCTCTTTGGCAGAAGAAACATATTCCACCCAAGGTCATCACAATCCAATCTCCAGCGAAAGACTGCACTGCGACAAAAACAAAATGATGACCCATACACTACTTAACATTCCCCAAGATGCATCGTATCGTGACTGCCGTTATGTACGTGCGAATTGTATATAAGATATAACGGCTTCCATAATACAAAGAAACTCATTGGTATTTCCTACTGGTCTCGCAGAAACTGACGGAACATAACTGCGAACTTGTTCTACGAATAACAGTGCTCTTACCGTAAACTTGGAATTGCTCCAATAGATACCGGTAGATGCTTGTATGACGTAAAGCTGTTAAGTTGTTTGCTTAGACTTCCAATGATAGGTTATTTGAGAAAGGCACAGCGAGATTTTTGCTGCTACATCGATTTCAGTTACAGGTAACCTCAGAAGCACTTACCGTTGAATGATTTCATCTATCAAGTACTTTCTTTAAGAAGTATACAGGAATATCCACAGACGATATGCGTAAGGGATGATATGCGTGCCAACCAACTAACCACCAGGGGTGCTGAAGACCGTGCGAAGTGGAGGAGACACAGCCGGAAAGCGGGGATCAAAGGCGTGGGTTTTGGAGCGCAACCGGGTCAGCGCTAGGATGATGATGATGATGATGATGATGACAGGAATATCCACAAACAAGCGTCGCACTTTTGGCCTACAGGTTTGAGGTGTCTTAGAAACTTGTGATATTTGAAGGAATAATGAAGACCTATGATGGAAAGTCAATAATCTGAAATATCCTGCCACTAGTTTATTATAGTATATGACTATCCATTTGAAGTGCAGAGGTTGTATAGCAGACTCTTTATGAAAAGCTAAACCAAAAACATCCAGTTCATCTTAAATGGAGATCCAAGTCATTAAAGTGACAGTCTTGGATGCTGTCAGGGCAACTCTAGAGTGATTATAATAAAATAACTGCAATAACATAAACATAAATAATAATATAACAAGGCAGCGATAGCCTAGTGGAGATAACAACGGACTGCCATGCAGAGAGATATCGGGTTCAAATCCACGGCGCGTACCAATGACTTTTCGAAGTTAAGTGCGTATTAAATTGTTAATTATCGCTTGCTCCGTGACTCGGAGAGCACGTTAAACCGTCGGTCCCGGCTGTCATGAAGATCTTTGACAGTCGTTACGGGGAGTCAGTACCCTCAAATAAACTGATACTGGTCTAAACCATGGAATATCGCTATCCTTTTGGGTTGCGGAGATCAGACGCCAGTTGCTCTGTGGAAAAGTTGATATTCAGTCATATTTGGTTATACTAGTAAGCAGACCCTGGGCTACAAGGCGTGTAAGTCTTGGATGCAACCGGGATAACGCTAGGGCGATGATAATTTTATACTAATATATAAAGCTGAAGAGTTTGTTTGTTTGTTTGGTTGAACGCGCTAATCTCAGGAACTACTGGTCCGATTTGAAAAATTCTTTCAGTGTTAGATAGCCCATTCATCGGGGAAGGCTATAGGTTATATAACATCACGCTATGATCGACGGGAGCAGAGCAGTTGCCTTAAATAACGCGGGTGTAACCGCGTGCATCGTCAATTTAATAATAATATAATAATTTACCACATACACACAACATCATCTAGTACCAAACCAAGCAGAGCTTGTACTAATTTCTAGTACATTAAAAGTTATATTCCCGAACATGTCTTCACATGAAACATACGTAAAAGCCATCTTCATTCTACAACAATTGGATGATTCACATCATCTATCCACACTGTACATTGTACGTAGGTATTCGCGAAATGGGCCACATTTTCTTCGCTAAACAACTGACTCACCCAATTATGTGTTTGCCTGATAAAGTCGGGAGGCCGGAGAATTTCACTCATGAATGGACGGTGACTAAATTTTTGATGATAGCTGTAGTGTAAACAGCGATGTTCTTAGAACAGTTTGTCACCGTACTATCTTTTCGTACTAGACGCAGAGATATAGCTACTCATATATTTACTTTTAGTCTACTCTACATGTACCGATGAAGTAAAAAAGATAAGATAACAAATATATATTTTTTTTATAGACTCACGCCTGTATCCCCGAAGGGTTAGGCAGAGGTGTAATATTACATCCCACATTTCACCATGATTTTTAGGTCCCACGTAATAGGGGGCGAGCCTATTGCCGTTACCGGGCACATCACCAAACTCCGTGCTGCTACTGAGAATGCGGAAAAACCCAGTGACATTTTTGCCCGACCCGGGAATCGAACCCGAGACCACCGATCAGAAGTCGCATACGCTATCCACTGGACCACGGAGGCAGTCAAAGTAAATAATTTTACTGAATGAGACAAATACCAGAAAATTGCAAATATTTTGTTTTTCTGCAGGAAGAAAGTGTCTAGGCTACTCAAGAAAGTTCTGAGTTGTAAGGTTCATTTGTTTCAAGCAAAAAGAGGCCTCTTCTCGCCACCGCGTTTGTACATTGCATAGCAACTGAATCTACATATTTTGTCACTGCAATATATACAAACTTCAATCGGCGACACTCCTGTTCTAAGCTATGATAATTATAGTGAAGGCATATCTCTCGAACATCTATGTATTTCGTATTAAGAATTATTTTTGAGTGGGAGGCATTACAGCAAATAAAAATAACGAATACCAACAACTAAAAAAACTCAGATGAACCCACACTTAAATAACATTTCCGGGTAGAAATATGTACCTCACAGCTCTGTAGTCGGAGAATATAATTTTAAAACATTGATGAAAGAATAATAGGTATATTTCAAATCCATTCTAAATTGCAGAAAGTAAAGATACATAATATATGCAACAAATTGTCATCTGAATACTTTTTAAAATACCTTCAGAATTACATTGTTTTACAAACACAATTATTTTAAATAATACCATCTCAAACCGTAAAATTCTGTTAAAAACCGAACACAAAATGAACAAAGTGTAACAAGTTCAACGAACTTGCGATGTCGTATTCACCTCGAAAACATACTTTTACTATTTACCATTCACCGGAAAATAAACAACCAATGATAAAATTATTAACTGGAGCACTTTTCCAAATCCTTTCAACTTAACAATAACCTTTTTCTTAACGTATGACTCACACTTCCTTATACGTCATAAAAACTATTTTTAGCACGGAATATTATTTTAATACGCAGTTTAAATTAACTTGGTAATCAGAAAGTACTTTCGAGAATATTTGTGAAACAAATAAAATAGTGTCTACTTGAAATACCCAGACGGGGTTTACCAGGGCTTTTTAAGAAGGATTTGGAAAAGTATTTTTAAGGCTGTCAAGGTAAGGTCTAAAATATACCTGACTGTCACAGTATCCTGTTTGGGATGGTGACCTTTACTACTGGATTTTACTATTTTCCGAAGGCCGGATGATATTCAACGTTTGCAATTTGTTTATTACGTCTGTTGTGTTCAAGGGTGTCCTTATTGTCATCACCATCAAGCAAGAAGAAGCAAGAAACGTCGGAGAAAACAAACTTATTTAGCTATAACTTAAATTAGGTAGTTAAAGCTATTAAGAACTAATTAAATTAATTTGTAAATTCCAGTGGCTGGTTAAAAGGCATGTCGGATTATTTTCGAATAATATTATAGACTAGTTAGACAATCATTGATAAATTATTATTATTTATTTTTACACTCAGCACATATTAGCTATGGCGCTGTAACTGACTAGTAATAACTGCTTATTATCCAGTGGACGTTGTCCTTGACCATAAAAAATTGAATTATATACGGCAGTCGGTTTGTAACGGTTTTGAACGAAATGTTTTTGATGACATTTATATCGAGTATTTGGAAGGTGAGCAAGAATAGAGGATACTTTTCTTTTTTTTTCTTTTTTTTTATTGCTGCTAGTGGCAGAGTAGCGAACGGCCCATCTGATGGTAAACGGTAACCGCTGCTCATGGACTTCGCTAATGTCAGGGCATACACAGCAAAGCCGCTGCCTACCGTGAAAGTAATGCTCTCTTTAAACCTCGTTTTATGCCTGGTAGGCTTAGCTGATTATAGATAGATACTCAATTTTATTGTAGAGCTTATAATATATAATATATTCTATATTCCATATTCTACAACATACACAAATCACCATCTAGTCCCAAGCTAAGCAAAGCTTGTGTTATGGGTACTACATAATGGATAAACAATTCTGTAAATACATATGTACATATTATACATAGAAACACCCAGACCAAGACAAACATCCATGTTTGACTTAACGGGAATCGAACCTTCGGCGTAGCAGTCGCATACACTCCCGCTGCGCCAACCGGTCGTCTAATGTATTGACCTTGTCAATTTTGGTTACAAAAGCTTCAAGCCAGTACTCCAAGCTAGTTCAAATGCATAGTATGACAAGTATCAATCATAGTGCCATACTTAGCGCACCCAGGAACTGTACCACATAATTATGAACTAGTCAGTGTATGCAAACGACCAACTCGACTGACTGACTGAACTTCTAATTATTTGCGTGTCATCGTCTGACAGAACTGTCGATGACTCAATAAAACAATCACAATTTAAATAATGTTATTTCTATAATTGCCACACGTTGTACGCGGATACGATGGTGCAATAAATTTGTTGATAGTACTGCTACCATATTATCTTCTGTCTACTACATAAGATAATATAATTATGTATATATCCCATGAAAACTCATATATTATTAACTGAACCAAAACTAGACATAACTTCTATTATGGTTACCAGACTGATAAACAACAAACGGGTGCGCCAAAGTTCACCTAAATTTTCAACTCTGATAATTGGAAATCCGAAAATGTTCTTCCTAACATTTTTCATCCTAACAATCACAATTCCTAACTACTCTGTCTCTAATGTTCATAATTCCGAAGCATTCAACTTCATAATGTCAGTAGCAAGAAACATCTATTATACTTTTATTTATTTTTCTATATTTTCTCAACATAACTATCTTTTAAACTTTTATTCAAAGTCATACTCGTATATATTTTGTTTAGATTTATTTTTATTCATAATAATCAGAATTATATACATTAATTATGCGTAACTTTATTTTCACATAACATGTATAACATACTAGCTGACCCAGCGAACTCCGTATCGCCTTTTTAAGAGTTTTTATTTAATTCCCTTTTTTCCAAGCCCCTTTTCCAAAGTTAACATTGACTTAGCGCTTAATTTCTTTTCATTCCAGTGTCTATAAATGATGCAAAAACAAACATAGATTTTTATATAATATTGAATTCCGAAAATATCGGAGACGATACCCATCTTGACTTAAAAAAATCCCGTCTGATATCTTTGATTTCCTATCCGCCATCTTTGATCACGAAATAGATGTTGTATTTGGATTCACCATCCCTTAAACCATCAGAGACGATACAAATATTGATTTTTTTAATTTTTCCCATCCGCCATCTTTGATTTCTCATCCGCCATTTTGAATCACGAAATAGATGTGGTATTTGGGTTCCCCATCCCTTCAGACATCGGAGACGATACCCATATTGATTTTTAGAAAAGATCCCATCCGCCATCTTTGATCACGAAATAGATGGTGTTTTTGAATTCCCTATTCCTTAAAATATCGGAGACGATACCCATATCGACTTTAAAAAATCCCGTCCGCCATTTTTGATTTCGTATCCGCCATCTTTGATCACGAAATAGATGTTGTATTTCGATTCGCCATCTCTTAAAACATCGGAGACGATAACCATATTGTTTTTTTAAAACTTTCTCATCCGCCATCTTTGATTTCTCATCCGCCATCTTTGATCACGAAATAGATGTCGGATTTGGATTCCCCATCCCTTTAAATATCGGCGACGATAACCATATCGACTTTTAAAAATAAAACCCGTCCACCATCTTTGATTTCCTATCCGCCATCTTTGATCACGAAATTGATGTTGTATTATGATTCACCATCCCTTAAATCATCAAAAACGATACCCATACTGATTCTTAAAAAAATTCCCATCCGCCATTTTTTATTTCCCATCCGCCATCTTGAATCACGAAATAGATGTTGTATTTGCATTTCCCATCCCTTTAAACATCGGAGACGATACCAATATTGATTTTTTTTAATTTTCCCATCCGCCATCTTTGATTGCCCATCCACCACCTTTGATCACGAAACAGATGTTGTATTTCGATTCTCCACCCCTTAAAATATCAAAAACGATACCCATACTGATTTTTAAAATTGTTCCCATCCGCCATTTTTGATTTCCCATCCGCCATCTTGAATCACGAAATAGATGTTGTATTTGGATTTCTCATCCCTTTAAACATCGGAGACGATACCAATATTGATTTTTTAAAATTTTCCCATCCGCCATCTTTGATTGCCCATCCGCCATCTTTGATCACGAAATAGATGTTGTATTTCGATTCTCCACCCCTTAAAATACCGAAGGCGATACCCATATTGATATTTAAAATTTTCTCATCCGCCATCTTTGATTTCCCGTCCGCCATCTTGGATCACTAAATAAATTTCATATTATTAATCAGCGTCCTGAAAATCTCGAAAACGATACCCATATAGATCGTATCCTATTCGTTTAGCCTTTTTTTGCCTTTGACCCAACCCTCCCCCTTCTCGTTTGACCATTTTATTATTTTGTCTGGCCCCTAAAAGTTTTGGCGTAATTTTATATAGCCTATAGCCTTTCGGAATAATTGGGCTATCATAGGCAATAACAATTTTTAAAATCCGACTGCTAGTTCCTGAGATTCGCCGACATTATATTTTAGCCTTTTTAGCCTTTTGCCCGGCCCCAAAGGGTCGAAGCGTTATGTTATATAGCCTATAGCCTTCCGGAATAACTGGGCTATCGTATACAAAAAGAATTTTCCAGATCCGACCGGTAGTTCCTGAGATTAGCGCGTTCAAACAAACAAAGAAACAAACAAACTCTTCCGCTTTATTATATTAGTATAGATAAGAATAATAGTACCATGGCACAAATACACAATAGAGTACAATGGTCAAGTTCCAGAAACGAATCTGTCGTATTAATAATTATTGGTTTAGGTTAGGTTAGAACTGTGACCACAACGGTGCCAGAACCGAATCGGTCCTATAGTTATTGGTTTAGGTACGGTTAAAACTGCTATATAAACTCCCAGGCCATAAACATAACCGTAAATGAGTCGTGTTTTATGAATTTTAGTTGGAGTGTAGCCTTGGGGGCGCTACGGTGCGAGGACTTAGAAAAATTTAGCCAAATAAGTGTTATTTTTGCAAATTGTTTATTTTCTCTATTCTATCGTATAATACACCTAAATGTTAGACTAAAAGTGTCTTGGTAAAAGTGTCATATAATTTTTATTACACTTGGTAAAATGTTTCTTTCTGAGTATGAGTGAAAATATTATGGTTATTATGTTTAGGGATAAAAGCGTTATGATAAAAACAGTAGGAGTTTAAATATATTTACGTTAATGATATAATTAATTACAATTTTCGGAAACATGAGTGTTATGAAAATCGCCGGTTGCACTACAAATAGTATGAATAGTATGAACCTCTGTTTCGTAAAAATATCCTATTATCCTGGAACATACCGCGTTGGTCGAAGGTAAGGTATACAAATTATATTTCTGTAATAAACTTGACTTTTGTATTAAAGTTTGCATAAGGAGACAACTATTTGCATCTAATGACGGGCTGTCGACTTTTAAACTCTGGCTGATTGATTGTAATTTATAGGTAATGTTATAAATCAAGCAATGTAGGAATAAATGAATTACTCACTTCTATTATAATATTTATTTATTACAAAACGAAAATGCGATAGCGTAATCCGTTTAAGATCGTAATTTCGATATGTATCTCATGTTTACTCACAAAAGCATCTATGCTTTATACAATGAAGTCCGCCGGCTGCCTGTCCGTCTATATATGAATGCGATGAACTCAAAAAGTACCTGTGATTCCTGAGGAAGGTTTAGATTTGAAGGAAGGCTCTCATCATTATGAGAGTGGGTGAAGTCAGAGGCCACCACGCTAGCCAAGTGTGGATAGGCAGACTTCCTTCGTCTTTTGAGAAAATAATAGAGAACTCTTAGACACGCCAGCTTTTATCACGATTGTAGAACACTGAAGGATTAACTTTTTGCAAATGTTTACCACAATAGACTTGATTGTGTTGATATACTTCAGATTTCTCTAAGAAAATGATTGAAAACGCCTAAACAAGCTAGATAATTATACAATTTATTTATTTATTTATAACAATCTTACCTACACTATCATTATCTATATATCTATGATCCATTGCGACAGAGTGGCCTTACTAACTAAATTCTAAATCTACACCTTATAACTAGTTGAAAAATATCTTAATCTAAATAACTTATTACATAGAGTGTAACTTTTGCGAGTTCACTCAAGTTGCACCACAATACATTAACCCTCCCGTGAACCTCATTCACCACGCGTATGGCTCTGGTGAGAGGAGTTCTCGCCAGTAGGTTGGTCCTGGCTGCAGGCACAGCGAGCAGGGGCGGGCGTTGCCGCCTCCACACGTACCGGTCGGGCACGTACAGCTGCTAGCTGTAGGTATCGCAGCACTCCCGGGTTATGCGTCACGCCACGTAGTAGTTTCACTACATACGCTACGAGCGAAAACTCCCGTCGTACACTTAGAGTGTTATACCCTACCATACCCAGAACAAATAGTGTAGGGTACATCAATGGATATACCCCATACAGCTTGTAATACAAGTGTCTCGTGAACTTATTTTGGATACGTTCCAACATAACACTATATAACGCCTCATGAGGAGCCCAAATGAATGCGCTATGTTCGAGGTGATTTCTGACTAATGCGTCATATAGTACCCTTAGTGTCGTGATGTTGGTGTATCCTTGGGACTGCCTGAGTACGATACCTAGGTTTCTGCATGCCTTCTTACATATCTTCTTGATATGCTCACGGAAGGTTAGTTCCTGTGAGAAGACTACCCCTAAGTCTGGTACCTAAGACACGCGTTGCATCGGTACATCCTCAACCTTATACTGATAACTCAAGCTAGCAACAAACATTCACACACAAACTTATACCTATTATGCGATTTCTCATAAAACAATAAATTCATCATTTTCATCTTTGACAGTAGTAGGCTGGCCTTATGTGTACATTCCTTATGGTGCTGCTACATGTAGCATTCGTCTGTAATGAGCATTCTTGCGAAAGTTACAAAACAGAAAAGCAACGGGGTGTGTTTTAGCGAGCATTCAAACGAGCGCTCCGGCGAGCATTCTAGCGAATGGACAGTTAATATACTTTTCATCTCTTCTATTCGAAAAGTGTAGCTTTGTTCCTCTTTTAGCGGGAGCAAAATAGCTCTATTCTGTTAAGAACTTTTTAGCGGGCGGAAAAGTGATTTGAATTTGGAACGTATATCATTCATAGAAATAGAACGCAAAATGTATGAATATCTGGCTGGTACGTGTTGGCTGCGCGGGCGTGGGGACCCGCGCTAACAAAAAAAAAAAGCGCGCGAATTACGTGTCTGTTCTCGTAATCAGTAGGCACATACTTTATTGAATTTAGCGAAAAAATAATGAGTTCTACGTCGAGCTATGAAAGTGACAATGCTTTAACTCCTGAAACCATAACTAAAGAAGCTAACAACGTCGTACAAAACTTATTACCCACGAAATTATTTATTTTCTCATAGAAAGGGGATGAAAAGTAGAGTATATGACTCGAGAGCAAATTGTTTTTCCCTCGGACAATGTACTTTGAAATTCAAAGTTTGAATCTCTCGCTGCGCTCGGGATTCTATTCTAGAATCCTTCGCTTCGCTCGTGGTTCAAAATAGCGCCCTCGCCGTAAAAATACTATTTCGCTCCCTTGTCATACAATCTACTATTAACGTATTTGCTAATTAGAGTGTTCGCTAGAAAAATCGTGAAATTGTTCGTAGCAATGTTCGGCTCTGTTCGTTGTTCAATTCGACAAAACAAAAGAACGGCGAATGCTCGCTGTTCTGTTACAAGTAAATGCTCAGGTGTATCAGCACCATTACCCAAGTGCCCGACGGGTGGTGTCTACCCACAGTGTTGATGGAGCAAGAGTATTTCGTCACGTCCAATCTTACTTCATTTCACGTAGATTGTGTACCGATGCCTGAGAAAATGCTTTCGGTTTAAAACGTTTCATACCACGCCTACACGATAAAGTGTAACTTTATTACTCAAGATCGAAATTGCGATCGGAGACCAATTAGAGGATAGTTATGCTACTTGTAAAATAATGAACGAAATATCGACATAAACGCAGTTAAAGAAAAAATATTGTCATTAAAACATGTACCTTATAAGTTTTATACAATTGGGCTTAAAACTTTTATGATGCTCTTTAAATTTCTTCCTGTTTTTTCGTATGAGTGTTGGCCAACTCTGGCGTCCGAGTACACTAGAAGCGGTGTCAGCTGTGTGTAACATTAGATTTCATTCCAACATATAACACGCTATCTCTTTTTGCCCCATAAGCTGAAGCAGGACAAAAAATGAGAATATTTCCAATCGGTACACTGTTTTGACCTTTCGCTATAGTTTCCTTCCTTAACAAATTTTGGTTTCATTAATCGTACCATAAATTCGTATACCTATTCCAATAACAGGTAAAGTGGATTCAATTGAGATCATATTTTGAAATTGACTGCCAATATTGGTATAAATAAATATAAATAAGTTAAGGTTTCCTCCCTTTATTATTTATGGTCATATTGTCATCAATGCCTGTTGTCATCAATTATTTGAAAGTAATGCAAAACAGTTCAAACTAAATAATGAACGATTGTTAAGGTAAAATTTATGATTATCCTCCTTCTACTGAAATATTATCTTAATATATAAAATCCTTGCGTTACTGACTGACTGACAGACACGCTACAGCCGAAACTATTAGGCGCAGGAAGCTGAAATTTGGCATGTATGTTCCTTGGGGACCATAGGGGTGCACTAAGAAGGGATTTCCCGAAATTCCCACGGGATCGGCTAAAACGGGTAAATTAAAAAAAATGCAGGCGTAGCTGCTGGCGTCCTCTAGTACTATATAAAGCTGAAGAGTGTGTTTGTGTGTTTGATTGTACGCGCCAATCTCAGGAACTACTGGTTCTATTTAAATAATTATTTTTATGTTGGATGTTTTTAGTTATCGGAAGGCATAGGCGATAGCCTAGTGGAGGTACACACAGACTGCCATGTAGAGGGTATTGGGTTAGAATCCACGGCGCGCACCAATGACTTTTCAGAATTATGTGAATATTGAATTGTTAATTATCGCTTGTCCCGTGCCTCGGAGAGCACATTATTACCTTCTGAATAAACTGACACTAGTCTAAACCATGGAATATCGCTATCCCTTCGGGTTGTGGAGGTTAGACAGGCAGTCGCTCTGTGGAAAAGCCAATATTCAGCGAAATCCGGTTAGACTAGTAAGCGGACCCCAGATTGAAACTGGGATAACGCTCAGAGTATGATGATGATGTTTTTAGATATCGAGGGAGACTAACCGCTATATAACATCACGCTATGAGTCACTGGTGGAGCAGTAGCCCTAATAAACGCGGGTGTGACCACAGGCTCGGTTAGTGTGATTTTTTTTAGTTTTCACATTACTACAAATTAAAGCCGACATCAAAATGCGCGCATAAATTGCTTTGTTTGTTGCGTTTTGAGGAAAATTTGAAATGTTATCAAATTACGTCTCCGTATAAATTCTTAATTAATTTCGAAAAATAATGTTTTGTATTAGGTATTTTCTGTATACAGTGCATAGCAACGCGCCCTCCAAATAACTGTTTTTATGTATGAGCAGATACATGCGTAATTCTTTTTTAATTAAGAATCAATGCTTTTTCCTCGAAGGGTTCACGATAAAAACATCAAGTATGAAAATCATATTTATCCAAATAAAAAAAAAATAAAAAAAAAATATCCGTGTGGTTGACGGCATAGAATACAAGTGTCACCATCCCCTATCTTCCCGTGGGTGTCGTAAGAGGCGACTAAGGGATAGAGATCTATAACACGATGCAAATACCATCTTTGCGTAGAGACGGAAAACTCGACATCAAACCCTATACGACTGCCTCGTTGGTCTCGCGGCATAAATGTGCGCGTGGGACCGGGAGGTCCCGGGTTCGATTCCTGGGTCGGGCAGTGTTATTGGGTTTCTCTGTCACGAAACTCTCAGTAGCAGCACGGAGTCTGGAAATGTGCCCGGTACGGCAATAGGCTCGCCCCTTATTACGTGGGAGTAAAGTATATCTGGCGAAAAGTGGGTGTAGAAATACACCTCTGCCTACCTCTTCGGGGTTATAGGCGTGAGACTATGTATGTATGTAAAATAAAATATTTAAAAAAGAAAAGTGGATGGGTGGAATCGGATGGGTTACATCAATTGTTAAAAAAGAACGTCGCAATGAAGTTTTTTATCTTTCTTTTGAGATAAGTACGAGTACGTGATTGTTACATTAATATTAGCATGTGGAGAAATTATGCGAAAGTATGAAAATATTAATTTGTAGTTTTACTGGAAATTTGGTAACAAAGGGCAGACGACCTCTACACCAGTCTATCTTCCGCATTCACAATTAAAGGTTTTTACTTAGCACATTAATTTTAAATAATCAGTGTTCTCCGGTTAGTCAAAGGTCGTTTTAGGTAATACGCTACACGGGATCAGTCTTACGACCTTTCAGTTGTAATTTAAACAGGTTGTCCATTGGATTACCGCTGCAAATAAACTCCAAAGTAATCTGATAAAATGTTGTACACCATAAAATATAATTAAGAAACTAAGGGAAAATGCTAAGCGCTTTAATAGAAGTTTTATTTAATTTTGTGGTTATGCACTCATGTGTGCTTTAATGTGCATAAATAAAAAAATATATACTTTATAAGACTATCAAGTATTTTTTTTATAGTCTCACTCCTGTATCCCCGAAGGGGTAGGCAGAGGTGTAAATATTACACCCACATTTCGCCATGAATTTTTAGGTCCCACGTAACAGGCTCCTATAATCAATAGACTCCGGGCTGCTACTGAGTATTCGGAAAAACCCAGTAACACTTTTGCCCGACCCAGGAATCGAAATCGGGACCTCCATCAGCAGTCGCATACTCTATCATCTCATTTCAAGTATAATCAAAAATATTCTGCGTATATTTTTTTGTATGCTATTTTGGTGCCAAATAGGGAGAGGCTTATGTCTAACGATGGACTGTAAAAGGCTATATAATGATGATGATGATCATTGAGATAACATAACCCAGTAATCTGATAAAGTGTTGTTAACGAGAGAATATCAGCAGGAAACTCATCATCAGCCTTTAACAGTCCACTGCTGGACTAGGCTTCTCCTTTGAAAGGAGGAATTGGCCTACTATACCACGCTGGCCAAACGGGTTGGTATAGGGTTTGTATCAAGTTTTCCTTCTCTTACGGTGCTGTTTTCTGCATAATATGCTCCCTCTGTCGGCTCTTACGACACCCATGGGATGATACGGGGTGGTGACATTCCGTATTCTTAATCCGTCACCACACGAAATGAAACAGGAAACTAACTAAGAGAAATTACTTAGCGCGGATATATTGAACTTTTCATACATCTTTACTAATAGTCTTATGTCTCAGCAACTGTTTTCTTGCATGCTGTTCTGTTTAAGATTCATTATCATCCTGATGCCTAATCTTGGTTGCGGTCCAAGACTAACGTTTAAGATATAACACCCACTGGTTTAACAGGATTTGATAGAATATTAGCTTTTCCACAAAGTCACACAATATTTTATTTTTATCTCAGTGTCGGGCATTTGAAGGTATTGGCTCACCGCAACGACTCGTAACTATCACAACTTTTCACGACATCCGTAACCGAAAGCTTAACGTCGTCATCAAAGCACTGTAATGTAATATGCGCATTTTATTACGTAATTTCGAAAAGTTTGAGCTGCTTGCTGTAGGTTTGAGCTTAAGAGGCTACCTCGAAGGTCAAAAAATCGTGCAGAGGTCATCGCTAAGTGTAAAAGTTGAATGTCGCAAGGTTCTTGACATGGCATGCCATCACGAAACTGTCTGAAATCTTATTTCGTTCATAATTCAAATAATAGCGGTAAGTAGCAGTTTCAAGGCGAAAAGTTAACAATTTTTATAAGTATCCATAAAAATATTTAGAGAAAGCATGTTTTTAAAATTAAAATTGAGCGAAAATCTTACAATCATGTATCTGTCCAAGGAGTCTGTAGATAAAGACCTGATAAATAATATATATAATTTGCATTTTGCTGGTGTGTCTCACTTCTTCAAAATCGGTAATCAAAAAGGGCATACATTTTCGAGGTGGCGCCTTAAGATCCTTTGCGTGGCAGTCCTTCAGCAGATCTCGTGATTGGTGTATTGCGTTTCATCTTTTAGGGTAGAAATCTTTTTTCTGTGGACTATGGTTAGACAAAGGAAGAGCCAGACAGCCGCAGATTAATTTATTAAAAGGAAGAAGGTATGTCACACTTGCTATATCTATATATAGCAAGTGTGACATACCTCCTTCCTCTTCGCTTATAACTGTTTAATTATGAAAGCTGTGTGCTGTTTTTTCTAGTTAATACACTTTTACACTATTTTAAATTTTTACATTCAGAATATTCATTGAAATATCTTGAGTCATTAAAATTACTTTAGCTGTCCAGCAGTAAAAGCAAAAGCAGCAAACAAAAATAATAACATTTTTCCCTTAACAACAATTATAAATGTTTCTCAGACAAATCACGTCATGTTCCAGTATATGTATATTTACCCTACGAAAGTACATTTATGTGGTCACCAACTATACTAGTATAATTGGCAATTAAATTAGAATGCCTAAGTACCTATAAGGTATTGTTTTAAAACACAAACGGTGGATATTCCAATAGTAACAATGCACGGCTGTTGAGGTAAAGGAAATTGTCGTAATCTCGTTACAGGAAAATAGGACATGTTAATATTACTTTTTTTATTTCCTCTTGGCTGGAACATTATTGGTGTTTCACGTGATACTCGAACCCGGGAGCGTGCTAGAGCTAAGGCAATCACACGTCTCCGCTGGCGTCATCATCCTCTTAGCGTTATCCCAGTTTCAATCTGGGGTCCGCTTACTAGTCTAACCGGGTTTGGCTGAATATTAGCTTTTCCACGGAGCGAATGCTTGTCAGACCTGCGCAACCCGAAGGGATAGCGATATTCCATGGTTTAGACTAGAGTCACTTTATTTTAGAAGGTACTGACGCCCTGTAACGATTGTCAAAGATCTTTATGTCAACCGGGACCGACGGCTTAACGTGCTCTCAATACGCACATAACTCCGAAAAATCATTAGTGCGCGCCGTGGATTCGAACCCGATACCCTCTGCATGGCAGTCTGTTGGTATCTCCACTAGGCTATCGCTGCCTTCTAGGCTAAATACTCCGCTCGCGTAAATGTACCTAAATTATCTATCGCAGCAAAAGGTAACCTTTTTCTAATTTCATCAAAGTCTCCTCAGTTGTTTTAAGTGAAAGGGTAACAAACATGCATTCATCCATCCTAACAAACTTTCGCGTTTATAATAGTAGTAATTTATCTTTCGAATGAAGGTCACAATTGGCGATATTGGCGTAGGAAATTGTGTAAGAAAAGAATTTGAACTTTTAAGGAAAATCACTTTAGTTTAATATAGTGTTGCCATTTTCTATATGTATTTCACTTTAGTCTACACAAAATGTACTGTAATATTTTTTACTCCAAGATTTTATATATATTTTGCTTTGGAGTGACTAAAAATTGAATTTGCAACTATCAGTGTAATTACTGGCAATAATCAGTGATTACTAATCGTAGCTTATCCGTGTGGTGACGGATTAAGAATACGGAATATCACCACCCCATATCATCCCATCGGTGTCGTAAAAGCCGACAGAGGTAGCATATTATGCAGAGAACAGCACTGTAAGAGAAGGAAAACTTGATACAAACCCTATACCCACCCGTTTGGCCAGCGTGGTATAGTAGGCCAATTCCTCCTTTCAAAGGGGAGGCCTAGTCCAGCAGTGGACTGTTAAAGGCTGATGATGATGATGATGACTTATCGTAGCGCGTGTACCAATGAGAAATGAGTTTAAGCAAAATATACATATATCACTATACAAATGGACAGCTTCAAAAGGTCCCAATTACAGTTATCTAGAAATTGAACCCTCTATCTCGGATCAGTTAATCCGAGTCTCGAAAGGCAATACACCACTCGATTAACACCCCACCCAAGCACACCAATAGAAAGTACAAGAACATCTAGATACATTTCACGGCCATAGTTTTAGCAAACTATCATAAAAAGAGCTCCAAATCATGCCTTTCATTTCGAGAGGCTCTAGAAGCGAGTCTAATCGATTCTTAAGTGTTACAACACTAATTGTTTTATCCTCAAGTACGAGATGAGTATCGATATTTCAAGCTAGTGTTGTGCTTTAAGATCTGTTGTTTAATCAAGTGTTTAACAAAGGTCAATAGTGTCGTGAACGGATGGCACTGTGAGTTTTCAAGTGATCAATCGATCAAATTTAAATGTCTCTGCTAATATGGTTACTGTAAGGCATCGTGACACGGATGTAAGTGCTTACAATCACCGTTAATAGATGTCGTTGGATAAAGGATAAGCCGAGTTAAACTTTAACCTCAGTTTGAATGGAACGGCAACTCTTTGAGCATTACACAAATGTTATGGTTTATTTTAATTGCTTAGCAAATCATCATTGCTATATTACTTAATTAGGACTGAGGAAAAATTAGATCACAGTGATCTAATTGCACCTCAGTTACTTAGGTCAGCTTGGCATGCCTTCACTTTTTTATTTCTATTTGGAAAAGAAACAGATATAATACAATAAATTAAACAAATACAAATAAACTACACAGTATCCAAAATAGTTTCCACACATTTATATGCAAATCATACCATCATAAATATCACAATTCGCACTTCTCTTGCTTTATAGAGATGATTTCAACATTTATTGTATTATTATAAAACCAGGTACCTACAAACTTACGTTATTTTCACATTTAAAATATAATAAATATGACAAAATAAAAATTCTCTCAAACATTGTACCTTTCGATTTATAAAAAGTCATAAGAATGGTTTTCCGTTGTATAACCAGTCAAAAATATTGCAGTGAACGATACTTTTGAATTCGTCATAAATTGTGCATATACGTGTATATAAACAGACAAGACATATATATAAGCAAGATGTCTTCCTGCCAATAGACAGAGAAAGAAAATGAATTTGGTACTCTTTTCTTTTCTATTTTTGTAACTGCGCACATCAATGACAGAAGCACACAATCAGATAGGTATAAGGTATAAGAGAAACAAGTATACCAAAACTATGTTCTTTCTCTTTCTATCATCGGAAGAGTCACCCTTACATATGCGCTTATAGCTTGTCTGCTCTATTTATTTATTATTTCTATGAAATTATGACGGAATAGCCGCACTCTCTCGTTCGGTAATTCTAAGAAATTGATTATTTTCGTTCAGAAATAGGGCGCAGAAACATGTAACGAGTAAAAATAAATAAATATACACACATCTGTTGTACCTACCAAATTACGTCAGATTATACTATGAGTCATATTAATCTTTTCCCAAGTGTATTGGGGCAACTATTACAGCTGACGTTGTTAGTTTCACGTAATAGATGATAAATTGCGAAATGAAAAACTCTTCTTTTAAACCCGGTTTCACCACTTCCGTTCTGACTTACAGTGCATTTCAAATATAAAACGAAATTTCTATGAGTTATCTGACAAATTAATTTAATAGGAACTTATGGTGGCTGCCTCCGCGGTCCAGTGGATAGCGTATGCGACTGCTGATCGGAGGTCCCAGGTTCGATTCCCGGGTCGGGAAAAAGTGTTACTGGGTTTTTTCCGAATACTCAGTAGCAGCATGGAGTCTGGTGATGTGCCCGGTAACGGCAATAGGCTCGCCCTCTATTACGTGGGACCTGTACATTTATAGCGAAATGTGGGTATAAAATTTACACCTCTGCCTACCCCTTCGGAAATACAGGCGTGAGACTATAAATAAATAAAATAAATAAAGTTAAAATATCATTGGGTTGGGGAGGTCAGACGATAACCCCAGAAAAAGCAAATTTTCTGTTAGAAGCTAACAAAGTTATGGTGATTCAGTATGCTTAAATATACTGAATCTAGTGTAAGCCACAGAATGTCGCCATCTCTTTGGGTTGCGGAGGTCGGGCAGCAGCTGATTTGTGAAAAGCTTATTTATTTATTTCATTAGGCACAACTACAGATAACAAATTATAATGTAGAGCTAATTAATAAAGTTCTAGTGAGTATACAGATATACTACGGGATTCAATATTCGAACTATAGATAGATCTGTAGATTTCAGATTCGTTTTTGACAGTTTTTGACATAAGCTCCATACAAAATATGTCAAACACGTATCTAAAATGTACAGATCTATCTATAGTTCGAATATTGAAAATGGACGATAAGTATATTCTGTCATACCTAATTAGACTAGTAGACAGATTCAGGACGACGATCTAAAGTACACACATCAACAAAGTCTAGGGATATCTTAATCCTAAATTATTTACGAGTTTATAGTTTAGAACCTTGTTAGTTTCCACAAAAAGTTTATATACAGATTAAAACCTCTTTTATTCTATTTTCAAAATTTGAACATGGAAAGAAAAAAAACAAAATAATAAACAAAATATGGCGGCAAATTTGCTAGTAATTCGTTACATTAAAGAAAGTTAAAACTGTTTTATTATAATTATTAATGAAAAGGGTTTTTAATTGTTTTTCTTTTTTAATTTAACGTGACGTACGAACTTTAAAAGTCATGTCACGTCGTCATTTGAGTCGAGATGAAATGTTACGAGCCGTGGGCGTGTTAGAAAATGGTGCAATTCAACGCGTCGTTGCTGAGGCCCTACATACCAGTCAAAATGTGATATCAAGGTTGTGGTCACGTTATCGCAGTACTGGAGATGTGGCCGAACAGCACACAGGTAGATATCGTGTTACTACGCAGAGACAGGATCGATTTCTCCAAATGACCGCCAGAAGACAACCCAATATCACAGCGCTGCAACTAGTGCAAAGGCTCCAGGAGGACCACCAGCTGCTGGTAAGCGACCAAACCGTGCGAAGAAGGTTACATGAAGTTGATCTTCATGCTCGAAGACCATTGCGTGTTCCAGCATTGCGACGTGGCAATCGCGGTCGGCGGCTTTCGTGGGCTCGGGAGCATTTACCATGGAGTGACGAACAATGGTCTTTGGTGCTGTTCACCGATGAGTCCCGGTTTGGGTTTCACCCGGATTCACGAAGAACACGCGTTTGGAGAGCTCCAGGGAGAGTTAGCCGTCTACGGCACCCTCAGGAGGTCCACCCATACCAAGGCGGGACAATCATGGTGTGGGCAGGAATTCGTCTTGGCGGACGAACCCAACTCGTTTGGATCCAAGGCAGCATGACTGCACAAAAATACCACGAGGAGGTAGTAGAGCCCGTTATTGTCCCACACAGAACTCAAATAGGCCATGAATTTCTACTCATGCACGATAATGCTCCTTGCCATACGGCGCGGCTGGTATCGACCGCTCTCCGAGAGCACGATATTCAAGTTTTGGATTGGCCTGCACAGTCGCCCGACTTAAATCCTATCGAGCATGCCTGGGACATGTTACAACGAAAAGCTTTGAGAGATTTTCCACCAAATTTGACGACTGAACAACAACTTTACGAACACTTGCAAAGGACATGGGACCTCATACCGCAGCAAGACATTGACAATTTAATTTTAAGTATTAACAATCGATGTCGATGTGTAATCAATGTAAGAGGTGGCAACACTGATTATTAATGATTAGATTTTACAAGATTTTTTCCATTTTTATTAAAATTAATAGTTTTTTAAGAAGAAATGTTTGTTGTTATCATACTAATTTTCCATGATGATTAAAAAAATTATTTTTTTTATTTAAAACAAAAAAAAACACGAAATGTTTTTTATTTTTATTAAAGACCTTAAAATAATCTATGATTCTTCTATTTACTGTATCAGAAAATTCTTCATAGATTTTTAGATATTTGATGAAATATAAAATATCCCTAGACTTTGTTGATGTGTGTATTTCTTCTGTCAACACTCGAACTCCTTGAAGACCGCCATCACAATACTTACGCCAGTCATCATCATCCTAGCGTTATCCCGGTTGCTTCCAAGACTTACACGCCTTAGAGCCCGAGGTCCGCTTACTGGTCTAACCAGATATGACAGAATATCAACTTTTCCACAGAGCGACTGCCGTCTGACCTCCACAACCCAAAGGGATAGCGATATTCCATGGTTTAGGCCAGTATTTGAGGGTACTGACTCCCCGTAACAACTGTTAAATATCTTCATGACAGCCGGGACCGACAATTTAACGTGCAAGCACTCCGAGGCACGGGCCTCAGTGAGCTTGCCCTGTGGCAAGCGATAATTATGCCATTTTGTGCGCGCCGTGGATTCGAACCCGATACCCTCTGCATGGCAGTCCGTTGGTATCTCCACTAGGCTATCGCTGTGTACAATATCTACGGCAGTAACACACGAATACCCTAACAGTCACGGCTAATAAATTAGAATAAAATGTGGTAGTATCTTTTACACTCTTTGTTTTACACTCTTGCAAGCAAAATACAGTTTAAGTTATTAATTAAACTCCATTGTTAGTAGGCAATGATGACCTATTGTTGAAGGTTCGGTGTAAATCTTCACGCCCGCCCACTTCTCTCGCTTTGTGCCTTTCTAATCCACGACACCTTGCTACTTTGAATTAAGATATTCAGCTAGATTAACATTTTGTCATGGTAGGAAACCATTATAGAGCACAAATATGCCAACATGGAGTTTGGAATTGTATTAAAAAAAACATAACTTCACGCCTTTTATCCCCGAAGGGGTAGACAGAGGTGTATTACACACCTACTTTTCGCCAGTTATGTTTGGGTCCCAATGTAATAGGGGGCGAGCCTATTGCCATCTACCGGGCACATTATTAAGCGGGCGATAATTTAACATATTTAATACACACATAACTTCGAAAAGTCAGAGATGTGTGCCCGGGGTACCTGGGGATGGATCCCCAAGAATTGGAATTCTTGGGGAATCTTATTCAGGCGCCGAAAAATGGTTGTGCTATCGAAATTTGGATATCAAATTCGGAGTGAGCCAATACATCTATCTATACATTACATCTATATAAATAGAAATGAATTACCGAAATGTTTGTACGCGCATAACTTCCAAACGAGTGCACATAATTAGACATTTTTTTCTCTATTTGTTCGTTATTGTCAGGAGGTTTGTATAAAAAATATTAATAATAGATAACAATAAAACTGTACGTTTTTTTCCGAGTCAGCTATTAGCACATCATGAAGTTCCCTTTTCATCTTGTTTGTTTATATTAACGCGATAACCTCAAAGACTACCGAACCGATTTCAGCACGGTTTTCAATCTTATATCTTATACTAATGTATAAAGCTGAAGAGTTTGTTTGGTTGGTTGAACTCGCTAATCTCAGGAACTACTGAACCGATTTTAAAAATTCTGTCAGTGTTAGATAGCCCAATAATCGAGGAAGGCTATAGGCTATATAACATCGCGCTATGAGCGACGGGAGCGGAGCAGTAGCCTTAAATAACGCGGGTGTAACCGCAGGCATCCTCTAGTACTAATATAAAAAGCTGAAGAGTTCGTTTGTTTGTTTGGTTGGTTGAACTCGCTAATCTCAGGAACTACTGGACCGTTTTTAAAAATTCTGTCAGTGTTAGATAGCCCATTAATCGAGGAAGGCTATAGGCTATATAACATCACGCTATGATCCATGGGAGCGGAGCAGTAGCCTTAAATAACGAGTGTGTAACCGTGGGCTCATCTAGTAACATATATTCTGATTCCTAAGCAAGTGTTCGTTGTATTATTCACGCGGGCAGAGCCGCAGGTGCAGCCTAGTTTTGTTATAAAATTAGAACCTTGAAAATTGTACATAGCTGAGGATGAAAAAATCGGTCTATATCTCGTCTTTGTTTTGTAATAAAAAAATAAAAAAAAGAAACAGGCAAGATACCCATATTAGAATTACTCGATCAAATAATAAAGCCCAGAATGTCTAGCCATACACTATGCATGCACAAATACAACATGTTCCTTCGCAATTTCTTTTAATAGTGATGATTTCATAGGTCTACGTCTATCACAACGTAACCTTGTGTGGCACACATGTTCACCGAATCGTTAGTTTTTTGTGACAGCGCCAGTACTTAATGTGGGAACCAGAAGTAGATATATATTACACAGTATAAACATTAACGTTTGGTATGTTACTCATGCATAATTCGATTATGTTGCAGTATTCAGTTTGTTAAGGTTTACCTATATTGGAGAGAAAGAAAGAAACAGCGAAGACTTAAAGGAACATTTAATAATGAGCCTTGTTTATAATTTGTGACTCTGCTGGGCGTTGGGTTCTACTCATTAAGAACAGTAAGCCCAGGCGCGCACTAGCGGCCAGGTCGCAGCGGCCAGGTCGCCGCGGCCAAGGAAATACATGCATTGTATGGAACTCTCATATTACACCCTTTCTCAATAAAAATAGAATTTTGAGAATGACATCGCATAGAAAACTTCACTTGGCCTCACTTCTCTTCGGTGTTGTCTCTACAGGCAGGCCCACTTACCTCTATAAAAAACTAACATGGTCCAGTGAACTAAATAAACATAATACTAGAGGGTCTTCTTACTTACTAGTTACACCTAGACACCGAACAGCTGCTTTTCGTGGTAGTTTTAAAATTACTGCAACACATTGTTGGAACGACCTGCCACCACCTATAAGAAACCTGAAATCAAGTTACAGTTTCAGTAGACATTACAAACTACATCTGCTAAATCAACAACTACAGATTTAGACACTTACCACGACTAAGCAAAACAATCCGAGCTTAGGATCATCCTAGTCCACTCCTCACGTCAAGTGCGGTTTGGTAGATTTCCGCACGATGTTTTCCTTCACGTGCTGCGGTTCCGATGCCCACATAGGACAATACTTCATGGCACGCACAAATAGTTGTTTTCTCTTTATCTGAGATTGATTTTTTGTTCAGTCCAGCGCGATGCCCAACATATTCCAAGTTCTGATCCTTAAAAAATTTCGCATTTGCTCGTTCCTCAAGCACTTTTTAAATAAATATGCATTCGATTTTGTACCAAACCAATTGATAGCTAAAGTTTTATCGCTAACGGCCGAATCAGGTGGGCGATTCAGAATCTTTCGATATCTCATTTGACATTCGTTTCCGTTTATTCTCAAATGGGCTACCTCGTTTTTTGTCAAAACTGTCGCATTTCCTATTAATTTTATGCATTCAGCCATCCTCTTAGCGTTATCCCAGTTTTTGATCTGGGGTCCGCTTTCTAGTCTAAACGGATTTGGCTGAATATTAGCTTTTCCACAGAGCGACTGCCTGTCTGACCTCCGCAACCCAAAGGGATAACGATATTCCATGGTTTAGACTAGTGTCAGTTTATCTTCATGACAACCGGGACCGACGGCTTCATGTGCTCTCCGAGGCACGGGGCAAGCAATAATTAACAATTACTACGCACATAACTCCGAAAAGTCATTGCTGCGCGCCGTGGATTCGAACCCGATACCCTCTGCATTGCAGTCTGTTGGCATATCCACTCGGCTATCGCAGCCTCCAATTTTATGCATTCAGTATGAAGTAAATTAAGAAATAAACCGAATTCAATGAATATTTGTTCAAAATATCTCTGATAGGCGGCTAAAAGACGAGGACAATAATTTGACATATCGTACGATTAGTTGTCGTGACATTCTGAATCGGCCTGCTGGTTCGTCAAAATTTCACATAGAGGTAGGTAGCTTGAACAGTGAGGACATCTTTACAATGGCTTTTCATACTCGATCGAGGTTGCAGAACAGCTAGCTTATTATATAAAGGTAATTAGTTTACTATATAGGTCTATAGATCAGCCGCTGATCTAACCGCACTCGACATTGAGAAAATGTATTATTAACGTAATAACATAGCATTACGTGTACATATAACAGAAGCGACAGAGGAAGGACACACGCATTTCACTTCTTACATATGGATAAACCACGATATGAAAGGGGAAGTCGGGGATTCCGCTTTGGTTTTAGTACGTTGGCTGAACTTGTTTTGGGAATCGCACATTTGCCTTCTAGGGTACAACACATTCTTCTTAGCCGGTAGTTTTAAAATATAGCGCTTTTAACTGTAAGGAAAATTTATTTTAAATTGTCTTTCAAGATATATACTGCGTACCTTTGTTTGAAGTAACCGATATTTCGGCACTGTTGCAAACGCCTTGTTCACGGATGTACTGAGGCGCTTGCGACAGTGTCGAAATATCGGTTACTCCAAACAAAGGTACGTGGTATAGGTATAATATCCCGAAAGACAATTTAAAATAAGTATAAATGACCACGAAAGTTTAAATTCCTATACCTATTGTAAGGAAAATTGTTCCCAAACTCGGCCTTCAAGTAGTTATTATCGTAATAAAAGATGATTATAAAACAGATGATGAAGAAAGAAATTATTCAGGAAAAAGGTTTCTTACCTGAATAATTTATTTCCTCATAACACGGACTAAATTAAGGAAAGTCAACTTTAGCCATCTAATACCGATAGCCAATAAAAGCGATCACGTGTCGATAAAAGGCACGTGCACATTCCTTTATTTTAATTGGGGTAAGTTTTGGCAACAAATATATTTGAATGGGGAAAATTTCATCATCAACAGCCCTTTATACTGTCCCACTGCTGGGCACGGGCCTCTTCTCACTATGAGAAGGGTAAGGCCATAGTCCACCACGCTGGCCTAGTACGGGTTGGCAGACTTCACATGTCTTTCAAGAACATTATGGAGAACTCTCAGACATGCAGGTTTCCTCACGATGTTTTCCTTCACCGTTTAGCAAGCGATAATTAACAATTTAATACGCACATAACTCCGAAAAGTCATTGGTGCGTGCCGTGGATTCGAACCCGGACCCTCTGCGTAGCAGTCTGTCGGTCTCTCCACTGGGCTATCGCTGCCTACTGGGCTATCGCTGCCTGGGGAAAATTTATCCAAATTTATTTTAAAATTCTTAAATAATACTTATAGGTACCTACGACGAATGTACTGTACCAAGGTATAAATATTCAGAACGAAAGCAGGACAACAAAATAATAATAAGATCATACCTAATTAGGCGTCCAATTTAATAATTTAAACTGTAATAAATTACATACAAAATAATTATATTTTTTGCTTTCATGTAAAGCAAAGGAAAGTCACCTAAAAGTAGTTTAAACTTAAAAATAATTGACAGGAAAACCAAACGCTTATTTAGGCATATTTTAAATAAATTAAATTATAGGCTGGCTGTTCTTAGTTTGGAAATGGCGATAGCTAATTTTGCCAAATAATTTCCTTAATTTGTGGCTATCACAAAATACATTCGCATACCCAATTTTAAGGCTATCCACATTTTCATGTCTAATTTAGGGTATTGGTAATGAGGTAATGGTACAATATGAACGATTTTGTTCTGTAATTATATTTCTGAAATATTATTATTTTAGATTTTTCGTGGCTTTACCTACTATTGTGCCGAAAACAATGATGTTGGAATCGGCACAAACTTAGATTCTAGTTTTCTAATAATTATGTAATTTTTCTATTGATTTTTGTTGTTGATACCTGGCCGCAAAAAGGTAAGAGGCGGATATTTTACAGTTAGACCACTAGGTATCATTATTTTTCATCAGCACCTATCAGAAATCTTCATGACAGCCGGCTCTGACGACTTAACGTGCTTTCTAAGGCTACCAATGACAGCTACTGTAAATGAAAATGAGCCAATTCGTAACTGTCACCAATGGCTTATTTTCATTGGACGTTTAGAAATTATAGCATGCAGGATAGAGACTTATGACCGTAACGCCCACATACATAGGTACCTAAGCGTACGAGCCCTCTGACACCTACGACACCACGCAACTGGGTTCGACTACTTAACACGTTTTCCGCGTTTCCGCATCTTATTACATGCATAAACTTGTACCCCGCATGCGAGCACCATTGACCTATACTATCCATATTAATGAGCACGGATACGCACGTAAATAATACTGAAAAGACAGTTAAGCGACAAGATTCGAGCACGAGACCTCCTGCATAGGAAGATGGGCTAGTAATTTGTGCCAGTGATACCAGAGGCCCAATTCTCCTAATTATATATGTTCAAATTGCAATTTCGATCTAATGTCAGTGTCATACTCATGTCACAAATGGTTTTCTCCCAAATTAACTGTTATTTGAATGTTATTGGAATGCTATCGTGACTATATCGTAAATTGAAAAATATGTCAATGTCGAAATATAGAAGTCAAATTAGACGATAATGGCATAAAATTTGCAGAATACCGAGTCTGAGTCAATTCAAAATCTAATCTCATTTCGTTCAAAATATAGTATCAATGTCATATAAAACACAAGAATTGGCGTCAGGTCGTTGTCAATCTCATTTCTTGATAAAGAAGTATTTAAAATCCTAAGTGTAACAAGACCATTCCGTGACGAGCCTGTGACACATTGACAATTACCTATGTCCCACCCTCAAACCGAAGGTTACCCAAGCGAACGTTCCAAAAACGCTTCCTCTGAGATTGTTTTCATGTGCGACAGACATAAACAAAATAGCTTTGTTCAACATAATCTCACACTAGCCCATCGTATTAGGAAGTTCGGTGAACATGATGTGTGAAATGTTATATTGTATCAATAATTATCAATATTGTTTACAATATTATTTGTATCCGAGTCCTACTCGGTTCCCACCGCAGTGTGTGATCAAACTCGACGTAACAAAATAAATATTCAACAGTTTGTGACTATAAACAAACTGTACACACTTGTTCCTGCGATGCGGTAGCGATAGCAAAATGAGTTGTATTTATATAATAATATAACAAGAACAAATACTTTGTTCTACATGAAAATTAAACTACAGTTTACGGATTTTATCGTGATATTTTGAATTTTACTGAGATTACATTTAAACCGAATGATCTAGCTAGAAACTACATTATTTATTAATGTCCGACGTTTCGGCAAGAAGACCATGGTTTTTGTAAAGTTGCCGTTGTCTAATTTCAATGTGAAACATTTGTGTAAATAAAACCGTGTGTCAGTTGTTATTTTTTCTAAATAGAGCTAGTGGACTACTTGTCCACTAATTTCATTTAGAAAAACTAAAATAAACTAGTCCAGGACTAGTTAACTTAGAGATTAATTTAGAGATCTAAAAGGGTCCATTTCAGAAATAGAGAGTTTTAAGTAGCAATATTGCGTATATTATTTCTCTGTGTAATCGATAGTCTAAGATATTGATAAGCTATGATGCTCGATTCCTTTTAATAACGTATTTTTTTCAATATAATACAAATCTATTGTTATAAATAGTACGGTTGTTACATACAGGAAAATAGGTAAGTCAACCATTTTTATCTCGCATTGATAAATATTATAACGAATGTCGTCGACCCACAATATATGTACATTCCTACAGTCATTGTCAATCAATGTATACTTTTTGATAGCTTTCTTTAGCTACTTATTAGTACTTCTGTAGACATTTAATTTTAATTTAAATTACATTGCATTTTATTACCGATAGCAATATGCAAAATCAAAAGGATTCATTTTTAAACGCGTCCTCTCAGGATTTCAAAATATTTTTGCAGTCCATTAACCTATTATAACAGAAATGCTGAATTAATATAAAATAAACTTATTATAAATATCAAGAGATGAACCTGTCCGAAACTATTTATAGAGAAAAACCCGAAATTATAAAAATGGCTACAGTCGTAATACAACGTTATTTTCGTGAAAATTATTTAATTGTTTCCTTCGCTTGTGTACGTGTTTTAATTGGCGTATAATGAAGACGGTGGAATTAAAATTAATTAACATGAAAAGCAATTATAAATCTACCTACTGATCTTGACGGTTTCAAACCAGCATTTCCTGTTTACAACAAAATCACATTTAGGTACATTTACTATCGTCGCAAATGAAATACTTATTATTAATAATATATTTATATAGGTAATTATTTCAAAATTTCCTGTTATTCTAACACCGGGTTTATGTTATTTACCTAAATTGTATATTTTTAAACATGCGAAATTTGAACCTTTATTCCAGACAATTAGTGTAGACTAAAACCGCACCTTCGTCAACAGAACCGTATTTTCGTTTATCAATTTAAATTTAATGAGAATAACTCGACGTATTTCTAGCGGATTTTAAAGGAAATACTTGTTTGTTTCAGATAAGTGGATACAGACCCGAAATTAATTAGTGGTATTCTAAGGCGGAATGATAACGCATAAACCCACCAATAAATAACAGATACAGTTAAAATAATTTCAATTTATTAAATTAATATTTTTTACAAGTGGCCATTTAACAGCTACAGCGTATAAAATAATATTTTTGAGATTTTATCATGACTTAATTAAAATGCTTTTGGCGGGGAAAAAAACACAATTTGTTCAGTACATTAACAGCATTAATTTTATCTTTCTATGAGGATACAAACTAAAATGAAGATAATAACAGTAAAATTAACGTGTTTCCTGTAAATTAATGTGAAGATATTTCTGGTTATAAAATAAAAATCGCTTTTGTGCCAAAGTTTTATTAAATACGTTCATTCTTCATAATCCTACTTGTATGATGATCAGTTAAGTACTACCAAGGCATGGCAAAGAAACAAACTTAAACTTATATTATGAGATTAGTCCGTCCTTCATTCCAATTACTGTATCACCCGTAAACAATTGTAGCAGCAGTGATACCATAGTAGATCCAGAGTTTTGACAAAGGAGAAAGCCCGGTGAAACTTAGCACTCCAAGACAGCTTGATGAATTTTTATGAGAAATATTTGGATCGACCAACAGGACATCGAGCCAGATACCGCTAGAAAGATGTTGAGGAGATGGCTCGAAGGGAGCTTCAAGCTGGTGATTGGTGAGAAGAGGCTAAGTGGTGTTCTCTCGTAACGGAGGCCAAGGCACATTTTGTGCCGTTGAGCCATCGGAGTTAGGTAAATAATTATTTTTATTACAAGTCTAATTTGTGTCCCACTGCTGGGCAAAGACCTCCCCTTCCAACTTCCACCTGTCGCGATCACATGCGACTTCCCGCCAATCCCTCCGATATGCGTCCAATTCATCCCACCATCTCCTTCTGGGCCTTCCTCGTTGTCGTTTATTGCTACTAGGCATCCACCTTGTGGTTGTCCCTGGTTAAAATGGAACTGGTCGGGCCACGTATGCCGTATGCCAGAATCATTATGGGTAGGTAAATAAGTAGTACGTAAAAATAAAGAATATTAAAATAAGAAAAATAAATAATATAATTTATTATTCTGACTGCCTCGTTGGTCTCGCGGCATAAAAGTGCGCGTGGGATTGGGAGGTCTCGGGTTCGATTCCCGGGTTGGGCAAAGTGTTATTGGGTTTTCCCGTTAGGAAAATCACAGTAGCAGCACGGAGTCTGGTAATGTGCCCGGTACGGCAATAGGCTTGCCCCCTATTACGTGGGACCTAAAAATTCAAGACGAAATGTGGGTGTAATATCACACCTCTACCTACCCCTTCGGGGATACAGGCGTGAGTGAGTCTATAAATAAAAATAAAAAAATATTATTCTTATTTTTTTTCTGTCTGTACTCTGTCGTCTACTCGCGTTACTGATTGGGACACGTTGCCTGATCGTAAGTGAACTGTCTGTGGTCAATTTATTAATTTGTTATTTTACAAGCTCCTGTAAGAGAATAGAAAAAAATTAGGTCACCCCTTTTCGTATTACAAGAATTGTTTGTAGTAATTTGGCTAATTATGTTTATACAGAGAAGTATATTTATTGATATTTATCGCAAGGTTAATATAAATATTTGATTATTAATAATTGTTATTAGTTTATTGTTATCAAATATTAACATTAACCTGCAAATATTTAAATTAATCCATCTAATTAGTTACGCTTCTTTTTGTGAATTAAATTAAATATGTATTAAAAGTTACCATAGTAAAAATATGAACCTACTATGAAAAAGGAACAATAGGTTATAAGAGTATGACACATAACATAACATTACATAACTTCACGGCCTTTATCCCCGAAGGGGTAGGCAGAGGTGTATTACACACCCACACTTCGCCAGTCATGTTTCGGTCCCAATGTAATAGGGGGCGAGCCTATTGCCATCTACCAGGTACATCATTAAGCGAGATAGAGCGAGCGATAATTAATTTATAATGCACCGATAACTTCGAAAAGTCAGAGGTGTGTGCCCGGGGTACCTGGGGATCGAACTCGAGACCATCGTAGACCGTTACGTACACCACTGGGCTATCGCTAAGAGTATGAATGTTTATAAATTAGGTGCGTGGGCGGCAAAACCTATTTCAGTAGCAATCGCGCATCTATAAGAAAATGGATGCGTTAGGGAAAAATTAAGATTTTAAATCTTCATAAATCCCTTCTGGAGTACCACTCATAGCATAAGTTAGCTTACCGTGCGTCAGCAAAGTTAAGCAACGCTTGCACAGGTCACCACTTGGATGGGTGACCGCTTGTAGCAATTACATCAGAGCGTTGCCGTGCATCAGAAGGCACGAGAAACTGTCGATCTCGGTTCTTCTCTCAGGTCAAGAATCGTTAGACCATGTCCCTCAACGCCTCAGGCGGTCTGAAAGCTACAACACCAGAGTTGGCTACACGCTCGAAGAAAAAAATTAAGTCAAAATATATTGTTTGTAGTGTAGGATGCTCTCCGGCTAGGTGGAGAGACAATATCCGCAAAGTGGCGGTGCAGCAACTGGAAAGGTAAAGCCGAGTGTTGTGGGTTCGATCCCCACACGAGGCAACACTTTGTGTAAATCACAAATTGTTGTTTCGAGTCTGGGTGTTCATTGTGTCCGTTAGTTGTATGTTTGTAAAGTCCCCCTCGACACAGGATTTAGTCCTAATGCGGGAGTAGCCTTTAAAAAAAAAAGCAAAAAAAATCGGGCTCGGTGGCGTGCCATTGAAAAGGCATATATCCTGCAGTGGATTATGGCAGGCTGATGATGATCCCCCGGCGCACCATTGTTGCGTCGCGGTGGGGCCGCAGACGAAGAAGAGATGCGGTGTTGTCCTCCCTATCCTCTGCGGCCGCTGGGTGTTTTGGCGGCGGAGCTCAACACCTTCATCCATCGCCAAGGCGGTCAGGGTCCGCCTGACCATCTGGCGGGCCAATACCCGTCGAGGGGTAGCGACGAATGCTTGGGCGATACCCCACTGTCCGACACATGGGTACATGAGGAACACGGGTTGGTTTTTAGTCAGTAAGAGTCTGACAGTCCCCTTCGCCCTTCCCCCAGGGCGGAGGCACTCCATGAGGATTTTCCAAAAAAAAAAAAGCTGATGATGATATTGTTTGCATAATCGTCTTGTAGTAATTATAAGTCAATACTCTGTTAAATAAGAAGGAAGATGTAATAATTTGCGGTGTTACAACGGGTATAACTCGGAACGAGTGACGTCTTGGCAAGATGCCATTAATTACTTCTACAGCATAACAATAATCAGTTGCATCATTTGTTTCTAACTACATAATAATGATTGCACGGATGATTTAGTGGTTTGAGTTAATGTCAGCCTCCTATAATAACCGAATTTGACTGAATATTTATTAGCTTTTACACGGAGCGACTGCCTGTCTGACGTCCGCAACCCGAAGGGATAGCGATACTCAATAATGTAGACTAGTATCAGTCTTTTCTGAGGTACTGGCTCCTATAACGACTGACAAAGATCTTCCTGATCTTGCGTAGTATTCTAAGTTATACCGTCGATGACGGGGTAAAAAATATTTAGGCTCTAAATGGTATATTGTCAAGAGCTTCTACGCTGGAGTGATATGAGCTCGATGTCAGGTAAAAAAAATTATGGTCTGTAAATTGTTGTTTTGTATGTTTATAGCAAGTTTGTTGTTGTAAGAGTTTTGCTCATCAATTGATACAATACTAACGTCAAGCTGCGGTCCACAAAATGGGAGTAAAATTATTATTCTTACAAACTTCTTAAACAATGGACACAAATAGCACCCCGGCTATGGATAATAAACTATATAACACAAAGTGCCATGACTTGAGATGCCCTGTTTGGTAATCGATCCCGCAATACGCGACTCACAGCCAATAGCTAAGCGACCATTTAGACCACTGCCCTTTTCATTCATTCGCTACGCCATACAAATAGTAAATGTTCAGGAACATGAGTAGAAAGGAGGATAACTGAGTAATCAGCACTTTCACTCATCGAACTTTCTCTACGTTTCTCTTTCTCTCTCTATCTAGCTTGCTGTCTCCTTACGTTATTTTACCTAGATACGTAGAATATTCTGCTATCTTGTAAAAAATAAATCAATCAACAATATATTATATAACATTCCTCCGTTACTGAATGTTAGACAACGGACAACCGAAACTACTGGCGAATTTCGGCAAGTATGCACTAAGAAGGGATTTCCCGAAATTCCCACTGGATCAAGAAGAAACGGACATCCACTAGTATTCTGTAAAATAACGTAGCACTTTAAACTACAAATAATATCTTGACATACTCACCTCTTTGTTCGACCTTTACATAGCACCAAAAACCCCGCGATATGATATAGCAATCAGGTCCCCAATTCCGCTAGGGCACCCACAAATACCTTCAGCCTATCTGTTTGTAATCTATAGTACTATATGTATGTTACCTATTTATAAATAGGTTACCAGGCTCTTTGTACTAGAAACGAAAACACAATTCACACACATGTGTATCGGAATAATCCAGAGACCTTATAAACAAATATGACCTATTTAATACTAGACTAAACTCACAACATCTGAAGGGTTATTATCAGAACATATGGTTTTCAAGTACTGCCGCAAAACATGTTGGTAAAGAAGGTCAATAAAATGTGCGGAATCAAACACATCTGAGGGCATCTGATATTCCATTAGCGATATCACCCTTGGCTAAGTGCAAATGTATGGAACGGGCATAGGTACGCCTTCGATATGTCACGTAATTGACGAAAAGCGAATAGTTTATGTTGCCATGGCAACCAATCGATAGTGACATTTAGCCACCTGAACATGGTCAAAGAGCTCAGATATTTACATAGAGACGCATTTCATATGGGCGCTTTGAAGACAAACCTTCTGCGACTCAAATTGCCGTTTGGTGGTGTAGCAGTCGTGCTGCGGCAGCTGTCTCTCTCTCCTCCAGTGTATCTTAACTACGAGAGCGAAGACGGAGAACAACGTCAGCGCCGCCAACGGCGCAAACTACGAACTAAACTGGAAACAGTCTCCACTTGGAATCGGCACACGAAATCTTTAAGAACTGCGCTTCTATATAAATCTGTATTCATTGACATGGTGCTTGCAACAATTTATTCTTGCAAGCACCATGTCACCATGCACCCTTAGTACAATAGTTTTGAGGTGAAGATATTTTAGGTATTATACCTAAAATATCTTCACCTCAAAACTATTGTACTAAGGGAGCATAGGGTTCCCACCAAGAATTTAGGGTCCCAAGCCAACCTCACCTGCAAGTGGTGCACCTGCCGATCAACGGACGAGGCTCTGGCAAACAAAATATCCCGATAAGCGGCAATAGGCTCGCCACCTACTACGTGGGATCAAAACTCTGGCGAAAAGTGGGCGTTTAATATGCCTCTGCCTACCCCTTCGGGGAAACAGGCGTGAGTCTATGTGTGCAAAACTATTGTACCCAATATCTATCTCGATAAAGATCTTAGTTTTAGTGGACACATAGATTATGCTTGCAATTTGTCTCTTACGAGATCGACATTTTCGGTGCCGTCTTGACTTCGTCTTTAATCTATACTAATATAATAAAGCGGAAGAGTTTGTTTGTTTGTTTGTTTGTTTGTTTTTTTGTTTGTTTGTTTGTTTGTTTGAACGCGCTAATCTCAGGAACTACCGGTCGGATCTGAAAAATTCTTTTTGTATACGATAGCCCAGTTATTCCGGAAGGCTATAGGCTATATAACATAACGCTTCGACCCTTTGGGGCTGGGCAAAAGGCTAAAAAGGCTAAAACATAATGTCGGCCAATCTCAGGAACTAGCAGTCGGATTTTAAAAATTGTTATTGCCTATGATAGCCCAATTCTTCCGAAAGGCTATAGGCTATATAACATTACGCCACAACTTTTTGTAGCCAGACTAAAATAATAAAATGGTCAAACGAGAAGGGGGAGGGTTGGGTCAAAGGCAAAAAAAGGCTAAACGAATAGGATACAATCTATATGGGTATCGTTTTCGAGATTTTCGGGACGCTGATTAATAATATGAAATTTATTTAGTGATCCAAGATGGCGGACGGGAAATCAAAGATGGCGAATGAGAAAATTTTAAATATCAATATGGGTATCGCCTTCGATATTTTAAGGGGTGGAGAATCGAAATACAACATCTATTTCGTGATCAAAGATGGCGGATGAGCAATCAAAGATGGCGGATGGGAAAATTTTATAAAAATCAATATTGGTGTCGTCTCCGATGTTTAAAGGGATGGGGAATCCAAATACAACATCTATTTCGTGATTCAAGATGGCGGATGGGAAATCAAAAATGGCGGATGGGAAAAATTTAAAAAATCAATATTGGTATCGTCTCTGATGATTTAAGGGATGGTGAATCCAAATACAACATCTATTTCGTGATCAAAGATGGCGGATAGGAAATAAAAGATGGCGGACGGGATTCTTTTTTAAAGTCGATATGGGTATCGTCGCCGATATTTGAAGGGATGGGGAATCCAAATCCGACATCTATTTCGTGATCAAAGATGGTGGATGAGAAATCAAAGATGGCGGATGAGAAAGTTTTAAAAAATCAATATGGTTATCGTCTCCGATGTTTTAAGGGATGGCAAATCTAATTACAACATATATTTCGTGATCAAAGATGGCGGATGGGATTTTTTTTTTAAATCAGTACGGGTATCGTCCCCGATGTTTGAAGGGATGGAGAATCCAAATACAACATCTATTTCGTGATCAAAGATGGCGGATAGGAAATCAAAGATGGCGGATGGGAAAAATTTAAAAAATCAATATTGGTATCGTCTCTGATGATTTAAGGGATGGTGAATCCAAATACAACATCTATTTCGTGATCAAAGATGGCGGATAGGAAATAAAAGATGGCGGACGGGATTCTTTTTTAAAGTCGATATGGGTATCGTCGCCGATATTTGAAGGGATGGGGAATCCAAATCCGACATCTATTTCGTGATCAAAGATGGTGGATGAGAAATCAAAGATGGCGGATGAGAAAGTTTTAAAAAATCAATATGGTTATCGTCTCCGATGTTTTAAGGGATGGCAAATCTAATTACAACATATATTTCGTGATCAAAGATGGCGGATGGGATTTTTTTTTAAATCAGTACGGGTATCGTCCCCGATGTTTGAAGGGATGGAGAATCCAAATACAACATCTATTTCGTGATTCAAGATGGCGGATGGGAAATCAAAAATGGCGGATGGGAAAAATTTAAAAAATCAATATTGGTATCGTCTCTGATGATTTAAGAGATGGTGAATCCAAATACAACATCTATTTCGTGATCAAAGATGGCGGATAGGAAATAAAAGATGGCGGACGGGATTCTTTTTTAAAGTCGATATGGGTATCGTCGCCGATATTTGAATGGATGGGGAATCCAAATCCGACATCTATTTCGTGATCAAAGATGGTGGATGAGAAATCAAAGATGGCGGATGAGAAAGTTTTAAAAAATCAATATGGTTATCGTCTCCGATGTTTTAAGGGATGGCAAATCTAATTACAACATATATTTCGTGATCAAAGATGGCGGATGGGATTTTTTTTTTAAATCAGTACGGGTATCGTCCCCGATGTTTGAAGGGATGGAGAATCCAAATACAACATCTATTTCGTGATCAAAGATGGCGGATAGGAAATCAAAGATGGCGGACGGGAATTTTTTTTAAAGTCGATATGGGTATCGTCTCCGATATTTTAAGGAATGGAGAATTCAAAACCACCATCTATTTCGTGATCAAAGATGGCGGATGGGATTTTTTTTTAAATCAATGTGGGTATCAACTCCAATATTTAAAGGGGTGGGGAATCCAAATCCAACATCTATTTCGTGATCAAAGATGGCGGATGAGAAATCAAAGATGGCGTATGGGATTTTTTTTTAAGTCGATATAGGTATCGTCTCCGATATTTTAAGGAATGGGGAATTAAAAAAAAACATCTTTTTCGTGATCAAAGATGGCGGATGGGATTTAAAAAAAACATCAATATGGGTATCGTCTCCGATGTTTGAAGGGATGGGGAATCCAAATACAACATCTATTTCGTGATCAAAGATGGCGGATAGGAAATCAAAGATGGCGGACGGGAATTTTTTTTAAAGTCGATATGGGTATCGTCTCCGATATTTTAAGGAATTGAGAATTCAAAACCACCATCTATTTCGTGATCAAAGATGGCGGATGGGATTTTTTTTTAATCAATATGGGTATCAAGTCCAATATTTAAAGGGGTGGGGAATCCAAATCCAACATCTATTTCGTGATCAAAGATGGCGGATTAGAAATCAAAGATAGCGTATGGGATTTTTTTTAAAGTCGATATAGGTATCGTCTCCGATATTTTAAGGAATGGGGAATTCAAAAACAACATCTTTTTCGTGATCAAAGATGGCGGATGGGATTTTTAAAAAAAATCGATATGGGTATCGTCTCCGATGTTTGAAGGGATGGGGAATCCAAACACAACATCTATTTCGTGATTCAAGATGGCGGATGGGAAATCAAAGATGGCGGATGGGAAAAAATTAAAAATCTATATGGGTATCGTCTCTGATGGTTTAAGGGATGGTGAATCCAAATAATACATCTATTTCGTGATCAAAGATGGTGGATAGGAAATCAAAGATGGCGGACGGGATTTTTTTTTAAAGTCGATATGGATAAATATCGGAGACGATACTTTAAGGAATGGGGAATTCAATATTATATAAAAATCTATGTTTGTTTTTGCATCATTTATAGACCCTGCAATGATAAGAGATTAAGCGCTAAGTCAATGGTAACTTGGAAAAGGGGCTTGGAAAAAAGGGAATTAAATAAAAACTCTTAAAAAGGCGATACGGAGTTCGCTGGGTCAGCTAGTACGTAATAAAATATCGTCACGAAACGTGATATTGATTTTTATTGGTAGTATTATCTAATAGAAGTTCCGAAAGCAATAGAAACCGTTGATACACCCGCAGTCTCTCTCCACTGGAGTAGGTATTCTGAGAATTGTGTGAAAGAGGAAAGAAGTAATGCACATGTATTCGAGCACAGGATTGTGCGAGGTTGTGTATTTTCTGTCCGTGTGGAGACGGATTAAGAATACGAAATGTCACCACCCCATATCATCCATGGGTGTCATAATAGCCGACAGAGGCAGCATATTATGCAGAGAACAGCACTGTAAGAGAAGGAAAACTTGATACAAAACCTATACCAACCCGTTTGGCCAGCGTGGTATAGTAGGCCAATTCCTCTTTTCAAAGGAGAGGCCTAGTCCAGCAGTGGACTGTTAAAGGCTGATGATGATTGTGTATTTTTAATACTTATAGAAATTTTATTGGCCTTTCAGTGTTTAAACATTTTGTGGTACTAAGAAATCATGTTTTTGGGTTAATTCACACAATCTCTTTAGTGTGTCTCTGCTTCCTCATTAGGAAATTACAAGTAGGTAATTATAACTGGGAATACCTACGAGATATTTTTACGATCAGCATTAAAATGAAATTAGTTTTTAGATCAGTAGCAAAATGTTAACGGGGAGGAAATTTAGGCGAGTTTTTTATGTCGGCATTGAGATACAGGTAGGCTCTCATAAATATTTGTATTCAAGTTTGGAAATAGGTACAATTACCTACACTACTCTCTCATATGACTCGGAACTCCAACACGTTACATACGATATCCTGTGTCACTCAATAAAATAAACATTACATAGTAGGTGAACTTCTTAGATTTTTGTAGCTCAAACAAGGCACAACTGACAATAAATCTCCACCATTCTTTATTGCACACAAGATCGTAATATTTTCTGTTTTATTCTATTACTGTGTTTTTCTTTAATGTCTGTTTTATGAATATATCTTTCCTATACCTTCAATTTAGATTTTTACAATTTCTAAATCTATTTTTCAAAATGAAATCAAATCTTAAGGGAGAGGGAAAGTCCGAAAAGACCGCTACGAAAGAAAAGTAAGGCATACAGACTTAACACAATTTATTGTAGATACATATGTACCTACGTAATTGGTAAGGATTATACAGAGCAGCAACGCTTATGCGTCGTACAAAGCGATAAACAAATTGTTCTTGTCGAGACTGGCTCGTTAGTACAAGGAAACAATTGAGTCTAAAAATAAACTCCGAAAATATATCGCTTAAAAGTGAACGCGCACTGCGCATCGGAATATGCACGTTATAGCGATAAGACGATAGTAATAAAAAAAATTAAATGTTTTAATAAATTGCACGTGTGATGCAATGTCAACGAGATACATTGGTATAGGGACTACATAACGCTAAAAAAAAATTATAAGTATATATTTAGTTGATCACCTCGATAATTGCTTGTAATTATTAAAAAAAAAATACTACTTTTAAAATAAAATCTCGTAACAAATATTCTCAAGTTCATTTTGTGATTATTGAATGCATATTGTAATCGTGTGCCATATATAACCAAAAGTCTTAGTCATATTATACATATGTATATAAGAAAACATAAACCTTATTGTGCAATGCAAGCAATGCTTTTCCTACCTTATACAATCCATTATAAATGACCCCAAACCTAACATTTTAATTTTTTCTCCATGCATTTTTTTTACATTTCCTTATTTATTAGAATTTGTTATTTTTTCTACATACATTTTTTTATTTTACCTTATTTATTATTATCAGGCTCCTAATATCTAAATTAGGTATATTATTAATAACTGTAACGATCAGTGCGTTCGGTTCAAACGTTGCACTTGCAAACAGCCAAGTGCGTACTCACCTTAAGGCATCTCGTAAACAAAACACCTGAACAACGCGCTCTTTGTTTTATCTCCTACTACGATATTTACTACAACGCTATCTACCAGATAAGATAATGCTATAAAGTATTGTGAAAGTAACGTAACCCTGTTTCACTTTTATAAGCGATAACTGATTCGATATCTAAGATTTCGGCTCAAAGATTAGATAATAATAAATCTATATTATTATGTTTTATTTTTAATTCGGGTTACGTCTTACTTTTACTGTGTTTTATCTTTTCGATATATCGAATTGTAGGATTTCGATGTAGTGATGGATCTTTCGTTTATGCCGAATTCGGCCTTTATCGCAGGTTGTTATTAAGCCAAAATTTCAGTTAGTGAAACGAACAGTAAGTAATATAAGTTAACATATTTGGATCTTGAATGAATAAACTTGTTTTATCATCAATATATGCATAAAATTATTCCGCTACTGGCTGACAGTCACAATTTATCGTGGCGTAGAAAAATTTGGCGTGTTTGTTCCTTTGGGAGCGTAAGGGTGCAGTAAGAAAGGATTGCCCGAAATTCCCACGAGATCGCAAAGAAAATATATTATGAAAAATAAACTAATTAAAGTTTGTCTTTACATAATTTAGGCACTTAGATATATGTATAAATAATTGTTAATCCCCGGGTTCTTATGACGCGTAACATACTCATTATATTATATTTCTGTTCGCATTAATTTAATTAGCGCTAATTAATTAATATTAACTTGCGAGTGAAATTAAAAACCACAAGCATTATCAAATGCTAGCTCATAATAAGTAAAAGGAAACCGTGGTTGGTAATTCTTATGTCAGTGAATAATACGTTCTAATTTATCATTTGGATAAAAATTCGAAGCTACTTAATGTTGTTAAAAAGTACGAATCATGGCCTTTTTTTCCGGTTTCGGGTTGGAAAATCCTCATGGAGTCCCTCCCCCCTGGGGGGTAAAGAACGAAGGGGACTGTCAGACTCTTACTTTATTATTATCTTATTATCTATTATCTTAAAAAGACAACTCCCGCATTAGGACTAAATCCTGTGTCGCGGGGACTTTACAAACATACAACTAACGGAGACAATGAACACCCAGACTCGAAACAATAATTTATGAATCACACAAAGTGTTGTCTCGTGTGGGGATCGAACCCACAACACTTCAGCGTAGTGTCGAGCGGTGAGGCTGCCGCTTAAACCACTACGCCAACCGTGCAGTCAATACTAGACTAAAAACCAATCCGTGCTCCTCATGTACCCATGTGTCGGAGGGTAGGGTTTCACCGAAGCATTCCTCGCTACGCCCCGACGGGTATTGGCCCGCCAGATGGTCAGGCGGGCCCCGAGCGAAACCCCTTTGGCGGCGGATGAAGGTGTTGTGCTCCGCCGCCAACACACTCAGCGGCCGCAGAGGATAGGGAGGACGGCAACGCAACACCGCATCTCCTCTTCCTCTGCGGCCCCACCGCGACGCAACGATGGTGCGCCCCTATTTGGTCGCGGGAGACAGGGCGCGCGGCAACGCAAAACCTACACGCCTCTCCTCCCACGAACGCACCCGACTGCGAGGGACAGACAGAACTGGCCCCCGCACCCGCACCTTGGGACGCATCCTACGCAGGCCTCACGCAAGCCCACGTGGAGCGTCCCGTCCCGGGATCCCGCTTAGCTTCACCGTGGGTGTACCTCAAACCCACGGTTACTGAACCCCTCCACCATGACAAGGTGGAGATCCTACGGCGGGGACGTATCATGGCCCACCAAAATGCCACTGAATTATTCGGCCTACCGAATTATCAATTCGGTCCATCACTATCAGTTATATTTTTAAGGCTTTTTTTATTAATGTACATTTCATCATCATCAGCCCCTTACAGTCCACTGCTGGACTAGGCCTCTCCTATAAAAGGAGGAATTGGCCTACTATACCACGCTGGCCAAACGGGTTGG
Organism: Euclidia mi; assembly: GCA_944739405.2. Classification (NCBI taxonomy): domain Eukaryota; kingdom Metazoa; phylum Arthropoda; class Insecta; order Lepidoptera; family Erebidae; genus Euclidia; species Euclidia mi. Next base: position 87,301,047 of record OX123189.2, on the reverse strand, counting down.
TATAGGGTTTGTATCAAGTTTTCCTTCTCTTACAGTGCTGTTCTCTGCTTAGTATGGTCCCTCTGTCGGCTCTTACGGCACCCATGGGATGATATGGGGTGGTGACATTGCGTATTGCGTCACCACACGGAGTAATGTAATGTACATTTACTGGAAGAAGTTCCGAAGACCTATTTATATTTATTTTTATGAAGAACATAATAATATGCACCCAGTTATCGCATCATTCAAATATTACTAGCTATTGATAAACAACTAAATAGCACATTCAGTTCCGCTATTTAATTATTTTTAACACATGAATTGTTTATTACCAACGAAATAAATAAAAATACCTGTCTGAAACCAAAAAGCTGTTTAAATGTGAACATTATATTTTTCGACGATATTAAATTTCGTTTTAGCTCCGACAAAGTCAAGGTTAAGAACATTGAAAACCACTTCAAACCGAATCATGCAGTCATTATAAGCAAATGTAGGCAAACTAGCTTCTGCCCGCGGCTCCGCCCGCGTGAATGTCCGTTATCGCGACAAAAGGTACCATACAAGGGAAGATAATTAGGATACGAACTAATCCAAAAAAAAAATCTAATCTTATTTGTTTTTTTCTTTTTTTTTAAGACAACTCCCACATAAGGACTAAATTCTGTGTCACGGGTACTTTATAAACATACAACGAACGGACACAATGAACACCCAATGGCTCGAAACAACAATTTATGAATCACACAAAGTTTTGACTCGTGTGGGAATCGAACCCACAACACTCGCGCAGTGTAAAGCGGCGAGGCGGCCGCTTAAACCACTACGCCAACCGTGCAGTCAATCATCTTAGCGTTATCCCTTTTGCTACCCATTTGGAGCTCGAGGTCCGCTATGAGCTAGCCTGATCCATAAGCTATATTGCTGCAAAGTTTCATCACAATCTGATCAGTAGTTTTTGTGCGAAAGAGTAACAAACATCCATCCGCAAAAACAGTAGAAGTACAATATATCTTTCTAGAGTATGATTTATTATAATCACAATATCGACCATGAGTCGTCCTCAAGCCTCCACAGGCACCCAAATGTGACGCCGGCAAAAAATGGCATCGCAAAAAAAGCAAAAACAATAAAAAAGTGTTTCAAATGTATGAAATATTCAAAGCTGGCTGAATTGGTTACAATGGATGGCGTGCGACCGATAGAAGTTATCCCACCATGTTATGTAGACACAGCCTTTCCCCCATTCCTATCGGATCCCATAGAATGTGAGTACTTCTAAAACTGGTCACGTAATACTGGTGTAAAAAAATGGTTGGTGAGATCAGCAGTCCGACCTTGGAATTGCGAAGCGGATAACGCGCCTTTTGAATTGGCCGTTGTATTATTTTCTTTTTGTTTTGTAATACAAATTATTTATTTACGCAAATAAACAATGATAGCTTTCGTTTGAGGAAAAATACTTATGAACTATAATTGTTATGACTCAAGTGATTAAAAAGTGTTATGTTGTCGTCGCAAATGGGAACGGATGACGCATGTGATATATTTTCCATAAATGACATATAGAGTAAGTACATGCCAAGAAAATTTCATTAAAATTATTGGCAAATATGTAGCTGTTCTTTTTTATTTACACTTGTTAGGTAATTAGTTGAACACATTATGTTTTGACGAACCAGAACTAAAATATAAATACAAATTTATTTTAACAAGGATACGTCAAATTAATTATAATAAACTACATTGCGCCCGCTTCTTCGCCTGCGTGGGTGCTTGTTTGTAAACTAAATGTAGCCTCTGTGTAATTCTTATCTAAATATAAGGTATTACTACCTACAAAGATTTATAAAAATCTTTCGCCTTATATAAATAGTCGGATAATCTCCAAACGAGGTCAGGACAATCCCTGTTCTTTGATATATTTTGATGGGATTGCTCTTTTTTCTTGGAATGTGATACTTATTTCACTCACACAATTTCTCTTTCTCTCTCTCTCACACACACACACAAACACGCGAGCACACAATTCATGTCAACACAATCATTAGATTTTCACGCCAATTCTATGTAAGCGCGCTTCGTCAGTGAGAATGAAATTCGTGATAGCGTCTCGTCTCGTTTCCTGCTTCGTACATACAAACAGAACTGATATTAGCACGCGAAACCACTAATTAACTGAGTGCGCCGAATATCCTGGCTGGCTTTTAGCACAACGATATGCAGTTACTGAAAATAAATACATAATTATAAGCTGTAAAATGAGTGAATTGCATCATATTATTATATTATTAAGATTCAACGATCAATTCTTTCAATTAAGGCGCTGCTGATAGACTAGAATGTTCGTTCGCCGTTTTTAAGGTTCTGTACCGAAAGAGCAAAATGGGACCCCATTAGGTACCTACTAACTCTTCGTTGTCCGTCTGTATGTCTGTCTGTCCCCAGGCTGTATAGTTAGATCGTTGAAATTTGCTCAAATGATGTATTTATGTTGTCGCTATAACAACAAATACTGAAGCAACAGAATAAAATAAATATTTAAGATGGCTTCCATACAACAAACGTGACCTCTTTTTTCTCGATTTTCTCGATATTGAAAACGGCAACAGATAGACGCTTGAAATATTCACAGACTTTTTTGTTATATATTCACTTTAAATAAGGAGGGCTCCCACACAATAAACGTGATGTTTGAGAGGTAGGAACCCGTGCAGGAGTCCGACTGGCACTTGCTAGCTTTCGAACTGAAAAAGTCCTGCTCTTTTTCAGAATCATCATCATCACCAGCCTTTAACAGTCCACTGCTGGACCAGGCCTCTCCTTTGGAAGAAGAAATTGGCCTACTACACAACGCTGGCCAAACGGGTTGGTATAGACCGTGTGGAGAAGTGTAGTATTTGTATTAACAACTTGATTGCACGGTTGGCGTAGTGGTTTAAGCGGCAGCCTCACCGCTGCACACTGCGCTGAAGTGTTGTGGGTTCGATCCCCACACGAGACAAGTGATTCATAAATAGTTGTTTCGAGTCTGGGTGTTCATTGTATCCGTTAGTTGTATGTTTGTAAAGTCCCCTGCGACACAGGATTTAGTCCTAATGCGGGAGTTGTCTTAAATAAAAAAATATCAGTACCTCGTTTCGTAAGTATCATAAGAGGTGACCAGAGAAAATACACGAGCAAAAAGTATATTTGCAAAGAGACGGATCCGTCTGGTCAGTATGGTAGGCCAAATCCTCCTAATGACTAACAGTGCAACTGTGAAGCTAATTAGATTTGAGAGGCTTAGTCCAGCAGTGGACTGTGAAAGGCTGTAAAATATAAAAGAAAACTAAGTATGTAGGTAAGAAAAGTAGTATCCGTTTTTATATCAGAACAGCTCCACCGAAATGAAAAAAAAAATTGCATACAAATATTTTTTTTTTTAAAGATCCCTCCCGCACTAGGAATAAATCCTGTGTCGCGGGAGACTTTACAGACATACAACCTACGGACACAATGAACACCCAGACTCGAAACAACAATTTATGGATCACACAAAGTGTTGTCTCGTGTGGGACTCGAACCCACAACACTCGGCGCAGTGTCAAGCGGCGAGGCGACCGCTTAAACCACTACGCCAACCGTGCAATCAAAGTCAAATTAAACCCGGAAGATGGAAGAAGGTTACCTATTATTGCAAAAAATTCAACATAAGGACGTTGAAATATTTGGCCGAAGAATACTACGACGCAATTATAATATCTTTAACTTAGGGAAACAAATATTGGTTTTTATATATTTTGTTTTAACCTTAACTTTTACTTAGGTATCATCATCATCATCAGCCTTTATCAGTCCACTGCTGGACTAGGCCTCTCCTTTGAAAGGAGGAATTGGCCTACTACACCACGCTGGCCAAACCGGTTGGTATAGGGTTTGTATCAAGTTTTCTTCTCTTACAGTGCTGTTCTCTGCATAATGTGCTCCCTCTGTCGGCTCTTACGACACCCATGGGATGATATGGGGTGGTGACATTCCGTATTCTTAATCCGTCACCACACGGACGTTAGTAGTTAGGTATGCTAACCTTAAAAACATTCTTGTAAATTCATACTTAGTAGTACTCATAGCCAAATGACGAATGTTTAAGACAATGGAGACTTGTCATAAGTTCCGATAAGCAATTTCGAATGTCCCTTCCAACCTTGAAGGTTTTGCGATTAGCCTAAATATAAGGTACGCGCGTTAGGTTGTTAGATTCGAGGACATAAATGCCTTAGAGCAAGAAATTTATAATTACGTTGAAAACAAATAAACTACTGGGTAAATTATATGTTTTACTCAGGGTACTCAGAAATAAAGATGTTGTGTCCTGAGAGTCGGCATGGCTATATTATACCTAACTAGCCGTTTCCCGCGGTTTCACCCGCGTCCTAAGAGAACTACTTCGCGTACCAGAAAAACCCAAATATCTTACGGACCCCTATTTTTTCTAAAATAAAATATAGCCTTTGTTACTCGCAGATAATGTAGCTTTCTAATGGTGAAAAAAATTTTAAAATCGGTCTAGTAGTTTTTGAGTTTATCCATTACAAACAAAAATACAAATTTTTCCTCTTTATAATATTATACGAGTTTATAGTGTAGATTGTGTTAAGAAAACGTTGCTCTTTATTATCTTATATTATTATTATCTTTTATATAATACTGGTTGACGCCAGCGGCTTCGCACGCACATATTTTCGAATTTCCCGTTTTGCCCGATCCCGTGGGAATTTCGGGACATCCCGTGCGCTATGGCGCACCCCTACGGTCCCCAAGGAACATACATGCTAAATTTCAGCTTCTTGCGCCGAGTAGTTTCGGCTGTAGCTTGTCTGTCAGTCAGTCAGTAACGCAAGGATTTTATATATTAAGATAACGATGACAGATTACTCGAGATTTTTTTTTACGTTTATCTAGTTTTGAATCATTTATTTGGCATTGCTTACTAAATCATTATTTATTTTATCTATTGAAATAACTACTTCTAGTCCTATCCTCGTTCCTAATACCAGTAGCCAAGATCAGCAATGTTGACCATAGAAGTATAAATTCCTTGCGGGTTTCAACTTTCAAGACTCGGTGTGTCTTAAGCCCGCGTCCCATGGTGCGTGGTTTTGGCGGACGGATGCGCGCGTGCCCAACTCGTGGTGTAACTTCAAAGGTGCCAAGCAGGCGAATACGCTATGAATTTAATCATGAGAGCAGCTCTCCAAAAATTAATGACTAGCTGTTGAATATTGTAAAGCATGGGTTGAAAGTTTGTTTCATACATACATACATACATAGTCTCACGCCTATAATCCCGAAAAGGTAGGCAGAGGTGTATTTCTACACCCACTTTTCGCCAGATATACTTTAGTCCCAAGTAATAAGGGGCGAGCCTATTGCCGTACCGGGCACATTTCCAGACTCCGTGCTGCTACTGAGAATTTCGTGACAGAAAAAACCCAATAACACTACCCGACCCAGGAATCGAACCCGGGACCTCCCGATCCCACGCGCACATTTATGCCGCGAGACCAACAAGGCAGTCGTATAGGGTTTGATGTCGAGTTTTCCGTCTCTACGCAAAGATGGTATTTGCATCGTGTTATCCCTAAGTCGCCTCTTACGACACCCACGGGAAGATGGGGGTGGTGACACTTGTATTCTATGCCGTCAACCACACGGCTGAAAGTTTGTTTCAACATTAGCATATTTTATATCTTGCGGAGTATGATTTATAAATATATTTACGTCCATATGAGTGAATTCACATAATCATATTCTAGCTTATATGGCTTCGTCTCTGTGGTGATATGTGGGGACAAGAGAATTATGAGGATACAGATACACTACGTATACTGTAGAGAAAAACCTAGCCTTTTTTAGGATGCAGATTTTTTACTCGCGGGTCTGTTCTTTGATGTTGAATTCAAAAGCCACGTAATCTTATTTGCCATCAAGCATGCCTTATATTTTCTTCTTCTGATCAAGCAAGCCCTTTTTTTTATCAAGCAATCCCTGATTTTTTTTCATAACGCGAGCCTTTTAGAATAAGAGTCAACACCAAGTCAAAATAATATATTCATTGGATCATAATGTGACGCTTATGTGCATCAATATTTACCCGTTTTGGCCGAACCCGTGGGAATTTCGGGCAATCCCTTCTTAGTGCACCCCTACGGTCCCCAAGGAACATACATGCCAAATTTCAGCTTCCTGTGCCCAATAGTTTCGGCTGTAGCGTGTCTGTCAGTCAGTCAGTAACGCAAGGATTTTATATATTAAGGTGATTACTTACCTACTATAGTATTAGGAATAGGTAAATATGACTAGATACCAAGATCGAAACATCCGTATATTTTACTGCCGTGTCTAATCAGAATCGCAGAAGAGATTAATCACTCAACATTAATCTACAATACAAATAATATAATAGCGAAGGTCAAGTTAACTATAAACTCCATAACTGCATTCTTATACCTCACTCATAGCAATCCTTGAAATAGTACAACGCAATATCGTCGGTGATACTGCAATACCGCGTAAGCAACAGTTGCTAATAACGCGTAACTGATGGGTGGCAAATTTTACAGGAGAGCGAAAAAACTGAATATATTCTATATTATCACATCTTTGGCTGAATGAACTATAAACTAATTGTAAATTTATGTACTTTAGCTATCAATATAGTCCATTAGTAAAAAAAACCCCATAGATGATTAAGAAATACACTTCCGCGGTATTGAATGATCATAAATGGATTATTGTTGAGCACTTTTAGTATTTACCCATATTTGTAAGAGGGATGAAATAAAAGATTGTATATTCAAAAATATTATTTAATGCATTTTTGAACAAGATATCAGTTTAATTTTTCAATTAAGTAATAAGAAGTAGGTACTGCATATATTATTAATTTCAGACATGTAAGCAGTTGAATAACTACCTACAAATACCATAGCAACATCAAAAACATACAAATACACATTTAGAAACAAAAACAAAATTCTAATAAAGTTTATAAATAATTATGTTATACCAGTAGTAACTAGTAGTAAGTAATGAGATCTTATATTTACATAATACTCTTATTTAAAGAAATCTAGCAAATTTTAGAAATAATTATGTACTTAATACTAGATCTTGATATAGGAACTTATTTTTTTTAGAGGGTAAATTATCGTTAAATTGATGGCAGTCACGAAGAATTACAGTTTTTAATTGTTGCAAGTGCTCATATTTACTTTCGAGTATAGGCAATCTAGACTATTTTGTAAATAATATAGTTTAGTATCTGATAGTCTAGAATTACCTTCAATAGTCTTCCTTTTGAAGTTTTCCGTGTCAATCATTGATCGTACATACATTTTTTTCTCAGACCATGTCATGCTCCAAAAACGATAAAAAATTTCCTTTCTAGTGACTTCAGCTAGATTTGGGCAGAAAAAAATTTACTGCGAGCACAAAATGCTGACATACACACACATTAGGGCCCATAGATCTTTCAGGTTTCGGTTCTTTTTGATGGTAGTTATTATCTACTTTCTTAAATCCAAGATAGGCTTTTCCTAACATTCTATCCTTCTAATTTAGATGGCCTTTCCAGGTTTCACGGTCAGCTTTACGTTTTCTTTTCCTTGAGTCTCTTGCGGCTTCTGGCTCCAAATTTCTTTCAGGAAACCATTCAGAATCATAATGTTCCATAGAGTCTATGTTGGTTATATCAAATAAAGGCACGCAGTCAGGATCGGTGGTGGAGTCATCGGGAGAAAGATGTACGATGGTTTCTTGAGCAACATGCGAGATATCAGTTGACGAAGTCTGTCTATTATCAAGACAAAATTGTATAACCGTTTCTTCTGCAACATTTGGGATAATAGTGGATGAAGAACTGAGATTGTTATGAGTTAAATCTGTAACCATTTCTTCTGCAACTACTGGTACAAAAGTAGATGAAGTACTGGGATAGTTTGAAGTCAATACTAAAAGTGTTTGGTCTGTAACATCTGGTTTAGCAGTGGATGAAGTGCTGGGATCATCATGAGAAAAATTTGTCACCATTTCTTCTGCTACTCCCGGTACTACCGTGGATGAAGTACTGGGATAGTCTGGAGTAAAAATTACAAGTGTTTGTTCTGTAACATTTGGGATAGCAGTCAATGAAGCCTGGCTGGGATATATGGGAAAAATGTTGTTAATGTATCGCAATTAGCTTTATCATCATCAACATCTGTTAAGTTTTCCGGTGACTTATGAATTTTTTGAGGTATATTCACTAATATGGTTTGATTTTGAGAATGTTTTTTATCTAAAATATACTGCCTTTCAAGAAGAAGTTCCTGCCGTCGTTTTTGAATATCCCTCAGTGTTGTGACTTTCATATAAGAATCTGTTTTCTTTTCTTTCGACTCCAATGATTTTTCACCATTTATCTCCTCCATAATTATTTTTTTACCTAAAATATAAAACCAAGATTAGTTAAAATAAGAGTGTTAAATCCGCGTAAGTACGCAAATCACGATGCAAACAGAATGTTACAATACCGCGTAACTACCATAGAAAAGTTATTAACATTTTTAATATTCATTATGATAATTTTAAATCAACCAAATCTTTTAAATAGTACCTAAGGTAATAGTAAATCAAAGTTTAACATTTACTTACCGTTTGATTCCATAATGTCTTTAAAAATCACTTATATTACGGAGGCACAAACAAAACGACCACACGTTCTAAGTAATGCTGCGTAGATACGCGGTATTGAGGTGGAAATCGTCGGTCCGCCACTCGCGCGCTTTTGACAAGCGTAGTTTAAAGCGTTTTGATTGGATAAAGCACTCGTGTGATCACACGGAACGATGCCAATTGCTGTCAGGAATATATATGCGCGAAATTTCAATTTTGATTTTTTCGTACTTCCGCGGTATTTGCAACTGTTGGTTACGCGGTATTGCAGTATCACCGACGATATCACTTTTGTACCTACAGGTACATGTAGTACTATGCTAGGTATTCGTATGTAATACCTATCCATGGACGTACCTACCCGGGTTCTGGGTCAGGGGAATAACTGATATATAAATATTTTCTTTTTTATACACTCACGCCTGTATGCCCGGCGAGGCAGGCAGAGTTGTAATAATATTACACCCACATTTTGCCATGTTATGAAATTGTAGGTCCCACGTAAAAGTGGGCGAACCTGTTATGGGTCGTGAAGCTACTGAGAATTCGGAAACACACATTAACACTTTTGTCCGACCCGGGAATCGAACCCAAGACCCGATCAGTATTGTCCCTGATTTTTTTTTCATCTAAATATCTAGCTATCCACTGAACCACGGAGGAAGTGAACACTATCTATGTTATTAATACCCATGTACCTATCCATGGGCGTACCCAGGTTCTGAGTCAGGAAAATATCCGAGCTTTAAGCAAATATGTAAGTGTAGCTGCGAATATATAATATACTATTTGTGGATATTATGGCTACACCACGTGAGGTCGGCGTGGTGTTAAGCACCTCCCCGCCTGGTCGACCGATACTTCTATTATTACTATACTACTTCTCTGTCCCGCTGGGGTTCTTCCTACGGGCTACGTTCTTCCTACGGGTTACGTTCTTCCTACGGGCTCACTGCACCTGTCTTCTTCCTACGGGCTACGTTCTTCCTACGGGCTACAAGCCACGAGCTGCTGGCGCCGTGCCGCTACTAGCCAGCTGCCACCCAAGCCTCCGTTCCTGCCTACGAGCTCCTACAGCCAGGCCACGGACGCCTGAGCCTGACCGCTCGGCCCACATCGGCTGCACCGCCTGAGACCCCGCTCAGCCTGAACCTCGACCACAGAGCTGCCTGCGCAGCGCACCTTGGCCAGCTCATCGGCGACCCTACGAGCAGCTACCCTGCGAGCGTCGGAGAGCAGCAGGAGTCTACACTCCAGCCTCAGGCCAGTGCTTACCTAGTTCGGTCATACTGTATGTAAGCGGTAGTGAGACATAATAAAGAACCTGTTCAGCCTAGCAGTGTTTCTCTCGAAACCCGACATCCTACTTGAGATCTCCCGTCTCAGTGGCCTGGTCGACCGATCCGCAATGAACCGACCTTGATCCGATAGCTTGAGGAGGGTGGCTGGTAGTGATAGCTGGATGGCGAAAACGGGAGATCGGGTTTTGGCTACGTTCAACAATGAACTGCAACAGCCTGATGTGACATGTGATATATTGATATTATGTATAGTTGTACATTCGAGTTTATATCCAGTCAGTCACGTGTGTATCACAATAAAATGTAGTTTTGTAGACCGAGGCAATAACTTCAGATGGGAATTTTCCAGAACCCGTGTACCTGCAAATCCCAGACACACTACCTTTTGTATTCTTTATATTTGCTTTTGCATACCCTTGCAAAACACCTACAAAACCATGAATAGAATAGAATAATACATTAAATATCCTACCATAACATATTTTTATTGATGAATGCTTAAACTTCCCCCAAGCCCATATCTTAAGACTCAACACTTCCAAAGTCAAGTCCGCACGTTTTTCACCAACATTGACGCCGTAATTTATGTTTCCTAGCGAATTCAAAGCTTATACTTTACATTTCAACATATCTAAAGTTGTCACGTGGCATATCTACAACGAGAAACAACGTGAGTCAGGATTATACTGCCGATAATGGCTTCCTCTCGGCACTTTTAAATCATGGAACTTTCCTACATTGTGCATTTTATTCGCATTTTGATATTCAGTATCCTGTAAGCAGAGATAAGTGTCGGTGATTATGGTAAATACACAGCAAACGCAGATGTATATATATACATTCACATAATATTAAGAGTCAATTGCGTGTCAAGCAGCCGTGTGGTTGACGGCATAGAATACAAGTGTCACCACCCCCTATCTTCCCGTGGGTGTCGTAAGAAGCGACTAAGGGATAACACGATGCAAATACCATCTTTGCCTAGAGACGGAAAACTCGACATCAAACCCTATACGACTGCCTCGTTGGTCTCGCGGAATAAATGTGCGCGTGGGATCGGGAGGCCCCGGGTTCGATTCCTGGGTCGGGCAGTGTTATTGGGTTTTTCTGCCACGAAATTCTCAGTAGTAGCACGGAGTCTGGAAATGTGCCTGGTACGGCAATAGGCTCGCCCCTTATTACGTGGGACTAAAGTATATCTGGCGAAAAGTGGGTGTAGAAATAGGTGTAGAAGAGGTTCGGGGTTATAGGCGTGAGACTATGTATGAATGTATGCGTGTTAAGGTCTTGAAGAAGTCATTAGCCAGAGAAAAATACAAACATATTAGAGAGTTAGATCACAGAAGAGCCACACGAAAACTAGAAACTGAGTTAGTCTATAACTTCGTAAGAGGCCAGCTCTGAGCTTAAGCCCAGATCCTACTTAAATGCAGTTGTTTACTTTCATCATAATACATACTAAAGATCGTCATCTAGTGGCAATGGACCGATGACTAACCCAAGGTCAGTAAAAGCAAATGCTTCTGGAAAAATACAATGCTCATATACTATATTTACATATTTACTCGCAGTAGGTACTTTAATTAAGCTTGGAAACGTAGGTCGACTTTCGGACATTCTCATATTACGGAGATGATGCAGGTTGGAAGGACTCGACATTTTTTTAATCTGATTCTTCAATGTCATGACTGTATGCACTGGATAGGAATTGCTTGTATAATTATGGTTTGTTTTTAAGAGATTCTGAATGCTTTTGAATTTCCTGGATTATGAGGGAAACTTGTTAGTTTCCCTCATAATCACAGCAACGATAGCCTAGTGGAGATACCGAAAGACTGCTACGCAGAGGGGCTCGAGTCCGAAACCACGGCGCACACCAATGATTTTTCGAAGTTAAGTGTGTATTAGGCCGTGTGGTTGACGGCATAGAATACAAGTGTCACCAACCCCTATCCATCTTCCCGTGGGTGTCGTAAGAGTCGACTAAGGGATAACACGATGCAAATACCATCTTTGCGTAGAGACGGAAAACTCGACATCAAACCCTATACGACTGCCTCGTTGGTCTCGCGGCAAAAATGTGCGCGTGGGATCGGGAGGTCTCGGGTTCGATTCCTGGGTCGGGCAGTGTTATTGAGTTTTTCTGTCACGAAACTCTCAGTAGCAGCATGGAGTCTGGAAATGTGCCCGGTACGGCAATAGGCTCGCCCCTTATTACGTGGGACTAAAGTATATCTGGCGAAAAGTGGGTGTAGAAATACACCTCTGCCTACCTCTTCGGGGATAAATATATATGTATGTAAGATTGTATTAAACTGTTAGGAAACCTACGGGGTTGAGAGTTCTCCATAATGTTCTCAAAAGACATATGAAGTCTGCAAACCCGCACTTGGCCAGCGTGATGGACTATGGCCTTACCCTTCTCATAGTGAGAAGAGGCCCGTGCCAAGCAGTGGGACAGTAGGTATATATACAGGGCTGATGATGAAGAAGGGAAACTGTATATTTATCTATCTCTTTTTAACACACTCTATGATTTCCTGATCCATGAAAGACGCTCGCCACATAGTTGGGATCGCAGGATGCAGATAGATGAGGGCAGCCTAATATCAGTCTACACATTAAAGAAAATTTAATAAATTAGATTATAAATAGCGAGTTATTCAGCAAGAGTGGGTAGGGTATCTACACTGTGAGCGGTTTACAAAATTATGTAACAGAAGTTTATAATGAAACTCATAGAATTCCAATGTGAAACAACAAATGAAATACATATTTTAAAATTATTAGAGAAAATATACCATTGTTTTATCTACTTGTGGTAAATAGTCTATATTATCGACTGTCCATTGTTACAAATTTAGCTCAAAATTGTAAACAAATTTAAATTTATTTCGCAACAACACGACTGTTTAGGAATACTATCGAAAGATAAATTTACAATAAATTGATATTCTAAAAACAACTGCTTGTACAAACTGAACAATACTATAAATATAAAACAATTTTTGCACAACTAGGTATGAAGAAAAATATGAAATGATTGTCCGATTAACTTAAAAGGCTTGGATTATGTTGATAGTATGAAATAATTCCGGTTAGAAGGACGGTCTACATTGCATTTAAATAATATTAAATATTTTTATTCTTTACTTCCATACCTATATCTTTGTCACCTCAGGGGAACTGTATTGTAAATCATCATCATCATCAGCCATTAACAGTCCACTGCTGGACTAGGCCTCTCCTTTGAAAGGAGGAATTGGCCTACTATACTACGCTGGCCAAACAGGTTGGTATAGGGTTTGTATCAATTTTTCCTTCTCTTGCAGTGTTGTTCTCTGCACAATATTCTCCCTCTGTCGGCTCTTACGACTCCCATGGGATGATATGGGGTGGTGACATTTCGTATTCTTAATCCGTCACCACACGGAGATTGTAAATACTTAGGTACAATTTTCCCACCTCTGAGTAGGTGTTATCTTTCAGATGAACTCATTCTTTCAACGAACTTCTCAGACAGCGGCTGCCATCAATATCTTTATTTACTGGAACATGTGTGTTTATGTTAGGCTATACTCAGGCTTACGCCATGTAACGTCTCTTATTGACGCTTTTGCTTTTCTAATCTACCTTTTATTTCATCATTTTCCAAGAAAAAAAGAAAGCCGTGGATCTTTTCCTTAATTTAAAAGAATCATAATTTCTATATTTACGAGTATGTAAAATATCGTGGTGAAATTTTAATACATGCGTATTTCAGCTCAAATAATGTTACGTCCTTTTGGTGAACAACCAAGAAAACCCTGTTCAAACGAAAGCTAATCCAAAGTATGGAAACACCAAATAAGTATTAACATTATAAATACGAATGTATCTTTGTTTTTTTTCTTCTATGACGTCGCAACAGAGCGTTGATATGGTATGATTTTTATATTTGGAAATGTTAAGCAGGCTAGAAAGTTATATAGGCTTATAACGCGATAACCGACTCTCATGGTGGTAGAGCCGCGGGCAAAGTTTAGTACCTATTCCTACACATATAACTACGAAAATAACTACCGATCGACCACAGCTTTGCCCGCCCTAAACTTTCAACCTTTCTTTTACCCCATTCATCATCATCAGCCTTTTAACAGTCCACTGCTGGACTAGGCCTCTCCTGTGAAAGGAGGAATTGGCCTACTATACCACGCTGGCCAAACGGGTTGGTATAGGGTTTGTATCAAGTTTTCCTTCTCTTACAGTGCTGTTCTCTGCAATAATAATATGCTCCCTCTGTCGGCTCTTACGACACCCATGGGATGATATGGGGTGGTGACATTCCGTATTCTTAATCCGTCACCACACGGACAAATCCACGGACTTTTACCCCATAATGAAGGGCATTTATAAAGTCTTTCCTTACAGGTACCTACGTCATAAAAGGAACCCGCTGTCTAAATCTTCAGTAACTTGAGTTCTAAGATGATTTATTAGTCAGGACAAGTAATTTTATATATAATATGATAAAATCTTTTGTAATACATAGGTAATACGTAATAAAATAGCTTCGCTTTCAACAAGGCGGATCTAAGCGGCATAAGTTTTATCTGATCTCGAGGCCGGGGACCGAGGACGTCCTAGACGAAAATGATAAATGGCTCCGTCAAAACAAAATACTGTTACGACACCCCACTTATCTACCAAAAGATACGTCTATAGAATCTTGGTGGAATATAACCGATGCTGATAGTATAGAAGCTTATTTCTGATCATTTTCCTTGATAAACAACTTCGGCCTTGTCATAGACCGTGGATTAAATAAAGAACCCAGTTTACATACATACATATACTCACGCCTTTTGGCCATGGGGGTAGGCAGAGACTACGGAACGCCACTTGCTTTTATCCTTACAAACCTAATGCGCTTCCTCTACATTAATAACTCTTTTCATACCATGGTGGCCGGTTCCGGGTGCTTCGCACTTTTCCGTTTTTCCAAACGTCCCCAATCAGTCGATGAATGTTCTGAGAGGTCTGCTGCGACCAACTTTAAAATACTGAAATAAGAGTAAATATAGTTCACAGTTTTTTGCCAGACTTAGCTGTGTACGTGTTTATGCGCAGATTATTGCTAAATTGCTGTGAAGAATCTCTGTCTAAAGTCCGCTGAAACAAATGACGAATTGAAATAAATAACGGGATTAATTGACAGTACAATAAGATATACTTAGGTCTAAAAAAGACATTTAAAAACTTTCGACTGGCTGTGCTGACATACAATGACTCAACAATTTCAATTGCCTTTACTTGCTAGCTATAATTATGATTCACCATCTGGCTAAATTACACTCGTAAGCCTATCACAGACTCATTTTTCTCAGTTGGTACAATAAAAGGCGTAGAGACCAGTCAAATTCCTGACTGACCCTTGACTGTCGGGGCTCCAGGCAGTCATGTAAGGGTACCGTGTCTTTCAAACGTTGTCCCGGTTGCAGGTTCTCGCTTGAGAGCCCGTCTGCTAAGACCTTGCTATACACGGCCCCAGGGCCCGCTTAGTCCTTATCGTTCACTACGGCACCCTAAAGTAGTTGCAGCTACAGGTTAAAATACACAACAACATAAACTACTATCCCACTGTCGCCGACGCGAAGGTCACACAACCATGTACCGCTTAATTGAGCGGTCACATGGCAATAGGAAATAGTACCTATCGTTTATAACAAAGTAAATTAACGCCCTGTATCCAAGGCAAGTTGCCACGAGAAGTTCTAATAGCTTTGCAGAACATTTGCACTATATTATTCTACTTATATACAGCATTAGAGTGTATAGCATTTTTATAAAGACAACTCTCGCACTATGTTATTGGTCTTGTGTCGCGGAGGACTTTATAAACATTCAGTCAATGTACACAAAGTTTATCTGGACTCGAAACAATAAATAATTGTTTCACAGGTAGTAGAGCCTAGCTGATTTCAGCATAAATGGGCCGGCTCGACCGGGGAAGTATTACCCTCTCACAGAAAATCGACGTAAAGTAACAGTACCTAAACTGTTGCGTTTCGTCGGTGAGTGAGAGTTCCGGAGGCCCTGTCACCTATTTCTTCTCCTATCCCTTTTCCCAACCCCAAGGGGCAGCAACGCATTTGTAGCTCCTGTGGTGTTGCTTGTGTCCATGGGCAGCGGTAATTGCTTACCATCAGGCGATCCGTCTGCTCGTTTGCCGCCTATTACTATAAAAAACAAAACCACACGAAGGGTTTTATCGTGTGGAGACCAAATCCACAACACTCGGCACAGTGCTGAATAGCGACTTCTTCGGAAGGCATCATCAATACCGAAAAATTAGATAAACTAATCGCATAACGCATGTATTCTCCTCATTGCCCAGGACTTCAGTATCGTACGCACTCGCTTTAGACATTGATACGAGCTATGGTCCGAAGAGGGAGAACCTAGAATGGCGCTGTCTACTTCGGTGAGACAGTAATCCTGAGTAATGGGGAAGGCAGGGTGAGTAATGAAGTTTCATTCATAACCCCTCCGAAAACGCAATTCTGGGCGTCGGAGAGCACGTGACGATCTCCGGCTAAGGAAGAGTACCTATAACCTGCAGGCGGTGAGCTGGTGAAGGTACTTGCCTTCCTCTGACATCCAGGGTCCAAACTCAATATTCGTTTATAATAAGCAGTCGTCAGGATCTTAATGAGGTCGTATTGTAATTTTATTGTCTGCGAACATCTTAACTACCTTTCTTCCTCTTTCATCTTTTTTTTTTTGTAGATCTTATGATGATCTCAATTAGCAATACTCAAGATATAAAATTAATTTTAGAATGAAAAGATTTTTAAGTACAATTTTTTTTAATTCCTTGTGCATCCTATCAGACTGTTTCCTATCCTAAATACACAATAAAACCATCATTACACAGCAAACATACGAGAGCTTAAAATAATTATTTATCACACAAAACAGTAGACTATATAACACGGTTTCCGCTTGCGTAATAGCCGAAACTAAATGATAGTGGATTCGAATCCCGGGGTTATCAGTTTTGTAACACAACATCGAGC
The DNA here is from genome assembly GCA_944739405.2 of Euclidia mi. NCBI lineage: Eukaryota > Metazoa > Arthropoda > Insecta > Lepidoptera > Erebidae > Euclidia > Euclidia mi. The sequence goes on along the minus strand of OX123189.2, from coordinate 87,284,009 downwards.
AAATCAAGGTTGTGACACAATTTTCTTTTAGCTCCGTTATCACTTGAGTACTTCCAAGTACTAAATATTATCTGGTATTAGTTATATATTTTGTACTTTGGTTGATCTTATTTTAGCCGATTATGTCGAAGGCTGAAGAAGTGTTACGATTTAATCGTATTATAGACGTAGGTGGTGAAAATAAGTTTAAATAGATATGTATCTAGGTTGCCTGGAAGAAATTGCTTAAAGCGATAAGGCCGCCTATTGTACATTTGTAAAATTGTATAACGTATTATATGTAGCATTTGTATTGTATCTGGTTTACAATAAAGAATTTTCTATCTATCTACTATAGAAATATTTAATTATTACTTACTACGGACCCATTCTTTTCGTGGTAAAGTTTTTTAATTTTTGAAAAACATATACAAGGAGGATGGGTGTATGCTCTAACCATCCTCAAAAATAACTTTGTGTAGGTAAAAATCGCATTACAACAGTTTTGGAGTTTATCGCAAACAGACAGACGCGGTGGCGGACTTCTTTTAATGAATATGTTGTTATATTTTGTTTATTAGATGTAAAATTTAACATATTTTATTAAACTAAGGAAAATAAATATACAAAAACAATGAAATAGAAAAGGCATATTCTATCCCCTTTCTCGCAATAAAAGGTACGGATTTCATACTCATATCATCGTTATTCATCTTAGCATCATCCTGCTTGCCTCTTTCGCTTTGAACCGCTTTCTAGTCTAACCAGATTTGACTCAATATTAGCTTTTCCACGGAGCAAATGCCGTCTGATCTTCGCAAATTGAAAGGATATACCTTAGCTTATACCTATGTATGTAAGTACCTAAAAAAAGACAAGTTAGAAGTACCCTTAACCGAAGAGCATGCATGAGAAATTTGATGGGAGTGAATGAAGCAAGAGAGATATGTCAGAATCGTTGCAAATGGTGTTCCTTAGTCTCTGCCTACCCCTCCGGGAAACAGGCGTGAGTCTATGTATGTATGTATGTATGTATACCTGTGTCAGCAGGTATATTCAAGGTGTAACCAAGACTTACCTTGGAGCACGCGGTCCGCTTCGCCAAAATAGACTTTAACCTTATAATTGAGTGAGTGAAATCTGACCTCTGCAAACTAAAAGGATTAATAAAGATATGCTACGAGAATGGTTTCTTATATGTTTATATACATACAAACACACATACTATTACATAGTCTCACGCTTATATCCCCGAAGAGGTAGGCAGAGGTATATTGCTACACCCATTTTTTGGCAGATTTATTTTAGTCCCACGTAATTGGGGGCGAGCCTATTGCCGTACCGGGCACATTACCAGACTGCGTGCTGCTACTGACAATTTCCTAACGGAAAAACCCAGACACACTGCCCGACCCGGGGATCGAACCCGAGACCTCCCAATCCCACGCGCACGTCTATGACGCAAGACCAACGAGGCAGACTGTGTTTATATATCATGGCAAAAAAAATCTTCTCAAAATTAATGTTTATAATAAACCGTCGCGGTGTTTCCTCGCATTTGTAAAATGGGCCAACAAGTATGTATTTGATAACCTCGCGTAATAAACGTTTTATCGCGAGATTCTCTCTCTTGCATGTGGCCTAAATTCGTATAACTCGGATAAGCTCTTGTACGTTATTGTTTCACTGATATGTTTTAGTTTGTTGTACTTAGTTGAGAATTATCGTTATTTTTTTAATATTAATTATTCTTGGGTGAATGTATATAAGTGAACCTACCGCAATATGTATTAAAATGCCAAATTTAAGCTATTTTGTCTATTTATGTTATAATAGTGAAGTACAAAATCTACTGTTTGTAAAAATACGATTAATAACTTTGATATTCACTTTTGCTACGTTTCTAAAACAGATTGATTTAGTCATTATAAGAATATGATATTTAAAAATTGATAAATTTTCACTGCTGATTTCTTATCACATCCAAATTTGTTGTAATATCAACACTATTTTGACTCGAAGGAATTACACGCTCATACGGACAAAGTTTTATAGGTAGTAGAGCCTTGCTGATTTCAGCATGAATGGGCCGGTTCGACCGGGGAAGTACTACCCTCTCACAGAAAATCGACGTAAAGTAACAGTACCTAAACTGTTGCGTTTCGTTCGGTGAGTGAGAGTACCGGAGGCCCTATCCCCTATTCCTTCTCCCTCACCCCACTCCTTATCCTATCCCTTTTCCCAACCCCAAGAGGCGGCAACGCACTTGTAACTCATGTGGTGTTGCTTGTGTCCACGGGCGGCGGTAATTGCTTACCATCAGGCGATCCGTCTTCTCGTTTGCCGCCTATTTCCATAAAAAAAAACACTACAATATCATAAATTAACAAGGAAAAAAGTTTTTCCATGCTTTCGGTTGAGTTTATTGTAATTTTTTTTATGAAACACCTGATTACTTTCGCGATTTCATCGACGTTTCATAACATTAAATTTGTTCATGACAACGAGTCACAATAGCATTAGGAAGCATAAAGAGGATTTAGCTTACTTACTTATACCACGCTGGCCAATCGGACTGGCACGGTTTGATGTCGAGTTTTCCGAATCTTCTGCACGGTAATTTTTACTGGCGTCAACCACGAAATGAAATAGGGTAAGCCAGTGTGTATTCTTGATCCCTCAATAAGAGATTTGTACTATTACTACTAAGAATAAGCTTGTAGTTAAAGTATTGAATGATGACGTCATCGATTGCTATTTTTGACGATATTACTTATCACTACTGAAACTGCTGAAATTTCCTCTTATGAATTTCTTTGCCAATAGCCAAGAACCTTTACGTGAAACCATTCACGTATGAAATGACTTAGACTAGTGTCAGTAGGTATATTCTGGGGTCCGGATACCTCATAACGACTGTCAAAGATCTTCATGACAGCTTGAAGGCACAGATGAAGTGATCAACAATTCAGTATGCACATAGCTTCGAAAAGTCAGTGGTGCGCGCCGCGGTATTGAACCCGATACCTCTGTGGCAGTGTGTTGATATCTCCACTACGCTATCATATACAAGTAGATGAAGGTGATAATCTGTAGTACATGATCTTTATAACGTCGTCAGTACAAGTGTCCACGTGCGAAGACATTCAATCCTCGCTGCCGCCGATCTAGGGTTACGTAACACTACGCCTACTTTCAATGTCGCTGAGCCGCATGACCATTATTATAGCTATTTGTTTTCTTTTATAAAGGTTGTGTACACTTGACATAATTACAAACATCAAACCACGTCCCCATCACGAAATCTCGAAAGGCGCTGGATGTATAAAGATAAAATGTGGCACTAAAGTAGTTTAAACATAGTAAGCGTCCGCTACGAACGGATTTTTTGAAGGGCTGGATTAGGGGTCTATGGGCTCTTGCCAGTTGGTATGAGTGTTAATTTGATTAAAATGTTATTTATTTCTGCGGGAGAAGTCACGGGCAGCAGCTAGTATCTTATATTTTATCTTATACTAATATATAAAGCTGAAGAGTTTGTTTGCTTGGTTGAACGCGCTAATCTCAAGAACTACTGGCCCGATTTGAAAAATTATTTCAGTTTTAGATAGCCCATTTATCAAGGAAGGCTAAAGGCTATATAACATCGCACTATGAGGAACGGGAGCGGAGCAGTAGCCTTAAATAACACGGGTGTAACCGCGGGCATCCTCGAGTAATTATATAAAGTTCATGCGTTACTCACTGACTGACAGACAAAGCTCCACCGACATTACTGGGCACAAGAAGTTTTCGTCTACCACGAATCATCATTCTCTTAGCGTTATCCCAGTTTCAATCTGGGGTCCGCTTACTAGTCTAACCGGATTTGGCTGAATATTGGCTTTTCCACAGAGCGACTGCCAGTCTGTCCTCCGCAATCCGAAGGGTTAGCGATATTCCATGGTTTAGACTAGTGTCAGTTTATTTAGAAGGTGCTGACGCCCTGTTACGACTGTCAAAGATCTTCATGACAACCGGGACCGACGGCTTAACGTGATCTCCGAGGCACGGGACAAGCGATGATTAACAATTCAATACGCACATAACTCCGAAAAGTCATTGGTGCGCGCCGTGGATTCGAACCCGATACCCTCTGCATGGCAGTCTGTTGGTATCTCCACTAGGCTATCGCTGTCTACCACGAATACAATTGATAAATTCAAAATTGTTATGGTTTTTGTTATTAAGGTCTATCTTGATAATAAACTATATTTAATATAGAGAGAGAGAGTGTGTGTGATTTCACGTAAAGTCTTTTGCCAATAAAATTCACATAAGAAAGTTTCAGTGGTTTCATTTATTGATAAATTTATTAACACATTAACATTTCAATGAAGTCGTTGTTCATTACTAGAAACTATTTAGGTAGATTTCTTTTTATAGTCTTACGCCTGTATCCGCGAAGGGGTAGGCAGAGGTGTAATACACCCACATTTCGCCATGAATTTTTAGGTCCCACGTAATAGGGGGCGAGCCTATTGCCGTTACCGGGCACATCAACAGACTCCGTGCTGCTACTGAGAATTCGGAAAAACCCAGTGACACTTTTGCCCAACCCGGGAATCGAACCCGGGACCTCCGATCAGCAGTCGCATACGCTATCCACTGGCCCACGGAGGCAGTAATTTAGGTAGAATAAAAGTAACTAATTATTCTTGGTTTACGCAGTCACCTTGAATCTATTGCCTGTGTCGTGTACTTCGAGTTCGATCCCCGTACTGGATGATTTGAATCGTTCACAAATAGTGCATTAGTTTTTCTTCTTTTGGTGTCTTTAATGTATCACAAATTTTATCATGGCCAATTTTGCTTTAATTTTGAATTAGATTTTGGTTTCATTAAGTTTATTCGATGCGGGCCTCGTGGCTAAGAATTAATTCCAAGTAGGTACTAGATGTTTGTAAAAAAATAACGATGGTTTGATTTCTGCTTACAGGTAATACGAAACTTATAAAAAGTATGATGCGATAAAATATGTGCTGTTTGAAAATAAATATCGATGATTGGGTAAACTATTAGCTCATTTTTCTTGTTGGAAAGGAAACTAAGCGTATTTACTTACAAACGTGTATGTATAATAAACTAACTAACTCTATGCCGAAGTTTCAGCCGGTTTACATCAGTCTTGGTCATGAATATATTACCGAGCGTACTTCCCGTGACTGCAACTGAACGAAACTGCTTGAAACGTAGGGGTGTAAAGAGGCATTTATATCTTTAACACGCGGTAGTCATAAGAATTTATTTATTTAAAGAAACATCATTTTATAATCTATATGAATCTTAAGCTAATCTTAATGTCTAAGTAGTATATGTATAAAAAACCGTAAAAAGAAATTAAAAATTAAAAATATTTACAAAAATTAGGCGTCGTAAAATGCCTCCGCATCAATGTCATCGGGTAACGTGCCCAGAAGGCTGGCAGCATTGCCACGCTGGATGGCAATGCTGATTCTGTGAGCAAAGAATAAACCAGCCTTCTGGTCACGTGAGACGTCGATTAACCGTTTAGAAACACGCTGTTAAATTCAGTTAAATAAACTTTTATGGTGTAAAATCGCGTCACTTTAAAAGCATTTATCTTGGACATGTTCCATAAAATTCTTATTTCCATGTCACATTGGCTCTTGATCCATAATATTTCATATGTCAATGTGTCATTTCAAAATTGTTCCGTAATGGTCCCTTTGTCAAGGCGACAGTTAAGTCGTTTAAAATAAACCCAATGTCAATTCGACCTACATAAATTGTTATAACTTTCAAGAATTCCACCATGACATATTTCTCTTGTGAAAGATGTATCAATTAAGATTATTAAGGCATTCATTAATAATAATTGTAGTATTACATAGCTGACGGTTTCAAGGGTAAAGAGTTTGTTCCCAATAATTGGTTGTTTGACTCCCAAGATGTAGGGTCCGGGACGAGAATAGATGACCCCGTTTCCACACATGGGTGTTCTAAGGGGCAGACAGATCAAGATGGATGGCCAACCTATTGACATACAAACTGACAATATTTAGAACGCGGATTTGTCAGTAGGTTTGTACAATACAATTGTTTGCATCGAAAAATAGAAACAATAATATTCTGGTGAAGTTTTTAATTTTCTTTTAATAATTCCATTGGTTTTACTAAAAGCATATGAAATACTTTTAACATTACTTTTACTTGCTATTATCATTGATAGCGATTTAATTTATGTGAAATAATTACCTAAAGTAGATAAAGAAAGTTTCATTTTTTTTTAAAGATAGCCTATATCCGCTATTGTCCGTGTGGTGACGGATTAAGAATACGGATTGTCAACACCCCATATCATCCCATGGGTGTCGTAAGAGCCGACAGAGGGACCATATTATGCAGAGAACAGCACTGTAAGAGAAGGAAAACTTGATACAAACCCTATACCAACCCGTTTGGCCAGCGTGGTATAGTAGGCCAATTCCTCCTTTCAAAGGAGAGGCCTAGTCCAGCAGTGGACTGTTAAGGGCTGATGAAGAAGAAGAAGAAGATATCCGCTAGGTAAAAAAATCCTAAGAAAAGTGTCAGTTGTTACTCGTGTGTCGTGTGAAATTTACAGACATCATTCAGAGAACACTCAAACTCAGCACATTGATTTGTGGATCAGACAAAGTGTTGACATCTCACAAAATTTGTCATGATCTGGCACCATCCCGCTCGCCAGTCAGAATCTATTGTCTCTGCTATTAGAAAATAGTGAGTCTTTTTTTATATGCTCACGCCTTTATCCTCTAAGAGGTAGGCAGAGTTGTAATATTACACCCACCTTTTCTTATGTAGGTCTCACGTAATAGGGTAGGAGCCTATTGCCGTTACCTGGCACTTTGCCAGACCCCGTGCTGCTACCGAGAATTCGGAAAAGCACAGCAACACTTTTGCCCGACCTGGGAATCAAACCCGGGACTGATCCTGATCATCAAGCTATCCAATGGAGAACGGAGGCCGTCAGCTGGCAATGGTGATATTAGTGACTCTATAGAAACAAAAACTTTCCTTCATTCAAGCATCTGAGACTACACAGTCAAGCAAACGCGCATTAAAGATCCAACCGTTATTTTATTCAATTTACTCAATTAAACTCAATTTACAGTACTTATTGACAATTAAATCAGGCCTTACGACAAATACTTCGCCGTGTCAAATTCTAGTTTGCAACAAAGTAGCATGCCAATACCCGATTAAAAATTTTCGCAATTTGTATACATCATACAAATTATAGCGTTAATTAACTTATTTACGGTATAAATACATACATAATGTGATCCCGACGTTTTGACCAGCCGATATAGATAAGTCCGCCTATGTACTCTTCTTTTGTGCATAAAGAAATAAATAATAAATAATATGCGATCAAGTAGTAGCAGCTATAGCCGAGTGGAGAGACCGACAGACTGTCAAGCAAAGGTTCTCGGGTTCGAATCCACGGCACGCACCACTGACTTTACGAAGTTAATTGTTAATTATCGCTTGCTTATCGGTGAAGGAAAACATCGTGAGGAAACCTGGATGTCTGAGAGTTCTCCATAATGTTCTCGAAAGACATCTGAAGTCTGCCAACCCGCACTTGGCCAGCGTGGTGGACTATGGCCTTACCCTTCTCATAGCTGTCCACCCTGCTCATGGACGACGGGTTGGCGCAGCGGGAGTGTAAGCGACTGCTACGCCGATGGTCGCGGGTTCGATTCCCACTCAAGTCAAACATTTGTGTGCATGAACATGGATGTTTGTCTTGGTCTGGGTGTTCCTATGTATAATATGTATGTATTTACAAAAAAAAAAGTATATATGTATGTTTATCCATTATCTAGCACCCATAGTACAAGCTCTGCTTAGTTTGGGACTAGATGGTGATGTGTGAATGTCGTAGAATATTATTATTATTATCTCCTTTATCTCTTATTTTTCAAATTAAAATTACATTTTTAAATATATAATTTATTATTATTTGTTTCTCTATCACGGCTATTCTTGTAACCTTTGATGTTAGAAGAATAACCGGCCCTTTGGCAGGCGTACACGGAGACATAGGTCCAACGCGCAGAGGCCCTATAAGAGTTTTAATCTAGAATGTGATGGGATACCTGCTGAGGCGCCTCCATAACTGCACTATTAAGTGCAGTCACGGATTAGCCGCAGCAGGTGCAAGACTATTGCTACTTGTTGTATGGAACCTAATTAATCTGGGCTATTGTGATGGGTGTTTAATGGATTGGTCTAGGTGAACACTATGGATTATTATTATTATTATAGTGAGAAGAGGCCCGTGCCCAGCAGTGGGACAGTATAAAGGGCTGATGATGATGATGATGAAGAGCCGTTAAATATCATACAATATTATTTAGCGGGTCTTAGTCGCGATAATTTATTTATTTCAAGGCATAAATACCTCTGTTATTCTCCTACGTTTCTACCGGCTTGCAACGGTTGTGGTCGCGGAGGGACTGATGTCAGCTCAGCGCCGTCCTTGTAAAGCGCGGGTTTTGGCAGCTACCCTCACTTGTTTTGTATTTTTGATATTTTTAGTTCTATCCGCACTGGCGGTACTTCGACACACTACACTTATGACGTCTACACACTGATGAGTTGTGTTACTGCGGCGTTGTTTGCATTTGTTGATAACTGGGTTCTAAGTGGTCGATAGTCTGTATCCGTCCTCCCGGTTGAAATTTCTATGTTTTTTTATTTCAACCGCTTCACGTACTATCCTGGAGTAATAGTGGCGATCGGTGGATAAGACTTGTGGTTGATGTAATTCTATCCAGTGGTTTGGTCCAGATTCCAGCAAATGCTCAGCTATGGCAGATTTATTAATTTGTCGATTTTTGACAGCTGTGATATTTTCTTTGACCCTTTCAGCGATCGTTCGTTTGATCTGTCTGATATAGGAACTACCACAACTGCAATCGACCTTGTAGACGCCTGGTGTTTGTAGAGGAATTACATCCTTTGGGGTACGCAGATTGTGTGCTACCTTGGAGAGGGGACTATATACAGTCTTGATGGAGTATTTCTGTAGTACTGTTCCAACTTTGTCCGTCACTCCCTTGATATAAGGCATGTAAGCCGGCACTCTGCTTACTTCAGATTTGCGGTCCTTCCTCTTCCGACGGGGTATCTCCTTTTTGTATCCGTTGCGCCTTAGTACCTCCTGAACATGTGACAATTCACTGTTTAAGTGTTCACTATTCACCAATGTTCCAGTTCAGGATTGCCTTGAGGTCGTTGACTAAGACCCGCTAAATAATATTGTATGATGTATACAAATCGCGAAAGTTTAAAGCCGTTAAATATTTTTTTATGAAAAAGAATACCATCTGGATGCCCACTGCATCTGTGCTTTAATAAAATTTACATGTCCATTAAAACTAGTTTCAATTAACACCGCGCGCTATCAAGTGCATTTGAAAGTTGAGCTGTCACTTCATCTGCAAATGTCACTTTGACAGCGCAAACGAAGAGCGCTGACAGTTGCAAATGTCATGAAACCTCATCCCAATGTATTGATAGATACGGGTGGTGATAAATGTATTAGCAATGAATACAGATTTACATATACTTAGAAGCGCATTTCTTAAGGATTTCGTGTGCCGATTCCAAATGGCGAGTTGGCGACTGTCGCAGTGTAGTACGTAGTTGGCGCCGTTGGCGGCACTGGCGTTGTTCTCCGTCTCTCTTGCTTGCTACACAGGAGGAACGCTCGTCTCTCTTGCACTCATAGAGACAGCTGTCACATCCCGACTGCCACGCCGCCAAGCGGCAATTTGTGACACAGAAAGTTTGTCTACAGAGCGCCCATAAGAAATGAGCCTCTATGTAAATATCTATGCTCTATGGTATTAGTAAGCGTTTAGTAACTAATAGATTAGTGAGTTGATAGTAAATATTATTTTTAAATTGGTCACGCATGTGCGATGTAGTCGTCTGCAGCTCAACCTTTCTTTTATTTTGATAAATTTATAGGGATCCATATCTCCCGGCTAAGTCGCGACAAGTATAGTAAGCGCAATTCACGTGATTGCGCCGCTATGGGACATCGACGACACCACGCTCGCTTTAGTGAGTGGGCACCTCCTTAACCACCCCCTGCTCGAACCACAAATGGTGCTTGGTTGGTTTTTCAGCAGAGTTTCCACGGCACAACAAAAATAATAAGGTCCGTAGCTACCTTTAGTAGCGTCACTGTGTTGTCAATTAGTTGTTCTGTCTTTCTTTTGCATGCTCTTATATGAACAATAGATCAGCAAATCTTCGCTCCTACTCACCACTGCTCTTCACTTACTTGAGATAATCAGAAAAACGGTCATAAAACATTTGCAATAACCCATATCGCAAACGTATTTTGTAGATATAAAAATGAGTGTGGACTATATCAAGGCCCATAAAAACATTTTACAAATCATTTTGTACAGAACCCTCTACGCGAAAGTCAAGCTTGCACTGGCCACGTGTCCCACGCAGGCGAAACCGCGGGCGAAAACTCGTAATATATATGAAAAAAACGACTTTCCTGTTGTATTACCATCAATTTATTTACATACAAAACATTTAACATGAAAAGAATATACAACACTTTTCAAGTTGCTAATACACAGATCATGAATGTAACAAAAACAACTATTTATTTTGTCCGATTTGCATATCAGGATGAGTTGCTAAATGCTACTAAGTAAAAACAGTATAAGTGTCTACCAGATAGTACGAGTGTATTCGTAAAAACAATAAATCATTGTTGACTTAGACACACTTAAATGCATCTCATTTTAGTAAAGTAAGCTAACTGAATTTGTGAGCTAACTGCGTGGAATTCGGTTCACCAATGTAAGAGGGGTCTCTGAGAGAATTTGTAGAATTATTTCTTATTATGAAATATTTGATTGAAAATACCTTCTGATATTTACACTATTTGGTATTCTGTATATTTTGACAAGTCTGAATCATTTAAGGTAATTTTAAAGGTGTGGCTCCGACGTTTCATCCGGATTAGATTGACCGTAGTCACGGGGAGACCAATAGTAGGTGAGATTACAAACGCGAATTCGCGGATACAGAGAAAACCCAGATACGGCAAAATATCGGTATGTTTAGTATATAATAAAAAATCGGTTGCACGGAAAAATTGCTAACAGACATCGAACCCGTTAGAAAGTGTCACAACTTAGTAGCAAATCGACTGAACTATTGCGCAATGTATTAACTTTTTAGCATTCATTGCTACATATTGATAAAACATCCATTCAAGGCGACTACTAATCAAAAATTCGCCAAATAATATTTAAACAGGGGACTGTTTTGCAAAACCGTTACTTGAGTGACCCATTTTGTGTTACCAAATATTTATTAATACAATGACAGTTCAATCGTCATACGAACAATAAAATAATACACATAGCTTGGCAGCGGTCCAAATATCGTAGAGAACAATCGATGTGTTTTAATTAGGCTGCATTCCCACGCTGCGTATAATTTGTGACAGATTGACAGCCTAGTTGTAGCCGACAAATGCCTACAATTGAGCGTTCGGTTAGTACTGACAGGAACAAACGGCTGGATCAACAGCTGCAATTTGTGACAGAGTGGCAATGTGGTTTTGTTATCAACGACAAATTCTCTGTAATTTTGTTATAAAACTGTGCTTGATTTTGCGTGCAGTAAGTCTTGCCGACAAATATCAAATCATTTAAATTATTTATTGCTGTTATCGATAGTGACGAGTGTTACTTGTTAATGAGCGATCACTACCATTCATATAGATGCTGTGTTTCTCTAAGCATTACCAAAGCAATGGCAATACTCTTCTTCGCTGCGCGCCGGGCGAAAGAAGGGAAACATCGACAAAGTGAAGGGCGATCAAAAGGGTGTGTGCACTCTCATTTGCCGAACAAAATGCAACAGCAGAATCAATTGTTCTACCTTGATATCCTGCAAAAGATGAGGAGAGGAGAGGACATTTCGTAGAGTTATAAAGCCGTAGCATCATGCTAATCAGAAATAATTTCTTAAGCACCTAGAAGCATAAGTTAATAGATAGAAAACGGAGACAAAGATAATTACTAATCCACAGGTGCTTGTGTAAATCAAGTGTAATATGATTCGCCTAGCGAGGACGCGCTCTAGATGAATTATGTTTGTACTAAGTAGGAGTCACGTAGAAAGCGAGAATACTTTATTGCCACTGTACCTACTGCGTGACATGAGTTGCATGAACTTTCCATAAATGCATAGTTATGGTACGTTTATAAATATGTTTACTAATATTTATGACGAAACGTCGGGGCAAATGGAAGGTAGGTAAAAGTATTTGACTTCTTATTTCAAGTGCCTATGTGATTGCGCCCCGTATCAAAAAAATTGATACCCTTTTTCACAAAACATTGACCCATGGTCAAAAATAAAAATAACTCTCTCTTTGAATTGAAACCCCAGTAGCCTTAAAATAAAGATGCTAGATTCGCGAATCCTGTAATCTACTGTGTTGTCACTAGCGGAACAACAATTTTACATACATACATACATAAATAACGTCACGCCTTTTCTCCCCGAAGGGGTAGGCAGAGGTGTATTTCTACACCCACTTTTCGCCAGATATACTTTAGTCCCACGTAATAAGGGGCGAGCCCATTGCCGTACAACAATTTTCTTAGATTAAAAACGCTACTATAAACATCTATCACCATACCTGGATCATCATCTAACCTAGCGTTATTTTGAATGCATACAAAACTTTTGAAATCATCCGGATTATATTTCGATGGGTTATTTGGAAATCGATCTTTATCATCATCATCATACCTGCCTAGAACGTCCACTGCAAAGCATAGGCCTCCTCCGTTCTCCACAAAGACCGATCTTGGGCCTCCCGCATTCAACCGCTTCCCGCGACCTTAATCAGGTGGACCAACGATGTGGTTAATCGACCTTATAATATATACTTTACCTTACCTGAAATTAACTTTGAATATATTAAGCATTCGAGATATGCTGATTTTAATATCATCCGATTGCGCACGGACCTTTGAATCTCCCACTCCAAGCAACACAACTTTCTTAAAGGTATTTTTCATATTACACGCTATTTTCCACTGTTAATATAATATATGACAAGAAGCGAAAGCCTCTCCGAGACAGTTTCTCTCGCTCATTTAAAACTTGCGATTAAGTAAAAGCGATCAACCTTTCTTTCATTTCCCGTCTGTATCAATGGAAAAGCGAAAGGAAAGTAAATGATACTGCCTTTAAGTTGATAAAGCCTTACAATGTTGGTGGTATCAAAGTATAATAGAAAGGGATACATTTCTAATTCCAAATGAAAGTTATATGTAGGTAGAATTAATTGGATTTTATAGATTGATATGGCAAAGAAAATTGTCATTAAAGATTTCAATTTAAAAAAAATATTTACGCAATTAGCAAAATCTACGTTATAAAAGCTATTTATTTTTAAATTAATTATAAATGTCTACAGCTCATTAGTCGCTTATGATAAGAAAATATACTTAGATAAAGGTAGATATCGTCAGTTTCGAAATGGAAAATGAGAAAGAATTAAAAGCCAGGTTATCGTTTCATTATTATTTAGTAGTTCAGAAAAGTACTTATATACCACCATACCGCAATACACCAACATAGGCTTGGCATCGGCGACTAATCCGAATGCTCCAAGAACATATTTCTCTTTATTAGTTTTCCCTTTACTTATATGATACGACATTTCGATCTAGAAATTGATCACCGCTCGCTCCGAAACCGACGCATTAAATAAATAAGCATACCTAATGTATTTTTGCTTTAGAACATAAGGACCTTTATTTTTTTACAAGGTGGAAAATCCCTCCGAATCTCCAGCTCCTGAAACAAGAGCCAGAGTATGTGGTGTTTCCACTAAAACCACCTCGAACGCTGACCGAGGCACCCTACGGGAAGAAGACCGGGAGAACAAAAGGACCTACCCTATTATTTGAATTATAAACTAATACATCCGTTACCTTAGTCTCTGATCTACATGAATAATCACAAATATCACCAAGTACTTATCAAGGCTCTTTAAGTAAAGTTCAAAGTATTGCGAGGCCTCGAACAACGGAAACGCTGTTGTTATAGGCCGTTTGTGTTAATTTTCTCACGCCGGGCCTTAGTCATGTCTGCTAAAATAACTACTTATTGTTACAACCTCTTTTTAACTTACCTCAATGGCCGGATAATGAAAAAAAAGAAAAACGCTTACTAACCTTTTTCGGGTTTTTTGCACGGGATTTTGAGGTAGTGTAGATTTTTAATTAGTTTTTGTTTACGTATACTCTCATTAGTGACTCAATATTGGCTATTGCTAAATTAACTGAACTGCTAAATGTACTAGGTGTACTGCAATTTGGTATGTTGTGTATATTGTTGGCTTTCAATTAAAAATGTGTGTAATTTTTAATTATATTTACGCGAAGGCCTTTATGGCATATGCGTTACTACATACACATACATACATAGACTCACGCCTGTTGCCCGGAGGGGTAGGCAGAGACTACGGAACGCCATTTGCAACGATCCTGACATACCTCTCTTGCTTCATTCACTCCCATCAAGTTTCTCATGCATGCTCTTCTGTTTAGGGTACTTCTGACCTGTCTTTTTTAGGATGTCTGCAATCGTTATGTATATGTGTTACTTATCCAATTATATTCACAAATAAAAATTAACTGTTGGCATTATTACGTTAATAAAAACCAAATTATGGCACATATTGAAAGGACAGGACCCAACCAAAAACTCTATTTACGCTACGTCTTTTTGCGGTAAAGGTCGCCGACACAGATTTCCGGATAGCCAGGCTGAAGTGGCAGTGAGCATGGCACATAATATTATGTAGTTAGGGGAACCGATGGCTGTTGGAGCAGAAAGGTACTGGAGTGGCGGCCACGCACCGGACGTCGCAGAAGAGGCAGACGCAGAAGGTTCCAAGTTAGTCCGATGATATTATTGGAATTGCGGCTTGGATGCGGTTGGCTCAATATCGGTCTATTTGGAGAACCTCGGAGGAGGTTTATGTCAAAAGTTATGTTAAAAGCCTTTTCATCATCATTATCATCACAGGACCTGTATATAAACGTTTTTACTGCTCGGCACGGGCCCCTCTTCACTATGAAAAGGGTAAGGCCATAGTCCACCACCCTGGTTAAGTGCGAG
Organism: Euclidia mi; assembly: GCA_944739405.2. NCBI lineage: Eukaryota > Metazoa > Arthropoda > Insecta > Lepidoptera > Erebidae > Euclidia > Euclidia mi. Next base: position 87,268,790 of record OX123189.2, on the reverse strand, counting down.
TTGGCAGACTTCACATGTCTTTCGAGAACATTGAGAGAAGTCTCAGACATGCAGGTTCCCGCCCGATGTTTTCCTTCACCGTTTTAGAAAGCTTTTATCTATTCTTATTTTAATCTGATTGTAATATTTCATGCCTGAAAAGATTGAACCGAAACTATGAAATAAGAACAACGAATTGTCCTTAAAAGAAAAAGCTAGTTGAAAACTGCTACTTCAAATACCTATCTTGAACCTTTAATATATTCCAATCTAAACTGATCTAATATACATAAAGTACACTTCAAAACATCCGGTGTTTATCTGATTAATATTTGTTATCAGTTATCACTCAATAAAATCTCTAATATCTATCGCTTGCCATTGACAAAACTAATAAATAACTAATAACTTCAACCAATCAGTCGCATAGTCATGATAGTTTATATCGATAGTTACGTCGAATCTAAAACACTTAGATGCCACTGGCTACTAGTTTAACATCCCCGCATGTCTGATACAAAGAAATAAAATAAAATTAAACAATAATAAATATAATACCTACTACCTACCTTTAATAATACGATAGCTTATACCTCCGAATTGAACAAACTAATATACTGCAATGCAGAAGGTCTCATGTCCCAGGTGGGATCTGCACCTTGTCGTGGTGGGGGGGCTCAGTAACCGTGGCTTGGACACCCGCGGTGGAGCTAAGAAAGATCCCGGGAGTAGACGCTCCACGTGGGCTTGGAGGGGCCTGCGCAGGATGCGTCCAAAGGGCGTGTCGGTGTTGCGTTGCCGCGCGCCCTATCTCCCGCGACCAAATGGGGGCGCACCATCGTTGCGTCGCGGTGGGGCCGCAGAGGAAGAGGAGATGCGGTGTTGTCAGGTTACGTCTTCCCTATACTCTGCGGCCGCTGGGTGTTTTGGCGGCGGAGCCCAACACCTTCATCCGCCGCCAAGGAGGTTGTGGCCTTCGGGCTATCCGCCGGGATGTCAGGGTAGAATGCTAACGCGACCTCCTGGTGCCTTCAAAATGGCGGCCTTGCACTCAAGCCGTCGAGTCCCACATACGTGCGTAAATACATTTCCAAAGCGAAGAAAAGAAAAAAATAAAAAGAAGGTCTCATGTCGACTCCAAACCTACGGCGCGTATTGCTGCTCGAAGTCATGTGCGTAATAAATTGGTAATTATCACTTGCTGAGCTGTAAGGAAAACATTGAAAGATTCGAAGTCTAACCCTCACTTTAACAGGGTGGTGAATTTTTCGATTTGGACTAGACCACAAACTAATCCTTCTTAAAGTGCGAAGAAGGCCATTTCCAGCAGTGGGACAATTTAAATAGGGATGGGATGGAAAGGGAAGATGATTTATTATTATTGTTAATACAGCAAATTGTAACTTTAAATGTTCACTTTTTAGTCATTAACTCAAGAGCTAATGGGCTGAAAGTATTTTTAACGAAAGTACTTACATATAGCAGAATTCGAAAAGGCCTTGCAAACCGTTCTCATTGCAGTTATGCAATCATCAATAAATAAAAACAACAACAACAACAGAGTGCCTCTGTGGTCCAGTGGCTAGTGTATGCGTCTGCTGATCAGAGGTCACGGGTTCGACTCTCGGGTCGGGCAAAAGTGTTACTGAGTTTTTCTGAATTCTCAGTAGCAGCGCGGAGTCTGGTAATGTGCCTGATAACGGATATAGGCCCGCCCCCTATTACATGGGATCTAAAAATTCGTGGCGTAATGTGAGTGTAATATTACGCCTCTGCCTAGCCCTTCGGAGATACAGGCGTCTAGAAAAAAAAATAACAACAACAGTAATCCCTTAAATAATGTTGAATAAATCGTCGTAAGATTTGTTTTACTCATTCTTTGTACGTTATCCGTAGTAATCCGTAAAACCTAGCCTTATGTGCGGATAGCTGTTCTTATCTTAATATATAAAATCCTTGCGTTACTGACTGACTGACAGACACGCTACAGCCGAAACTACTGGCCGCAGGAAGCTGAAATTTGGCATGTATGTTCCTTGGGGACCGTAGGGGTGCACTAAGAAGGGATTTCCCGAAATTCCCACTGGATCGGTCAAAACGGGTAAATTTAAAAAAATGCAGGCGTAGCTGCTGGCATCCTCTAGTCTGAGATAAATCATCTGACGACTCACTGATTCGACTGACATCTAGCACACTGATTGGACAGCTCCTCGGTCATATCGTAGAACCACCAATCACTATGATGCGTGATGAGACTTGAGACTCTAAAACATCTCGTAAAGGGAGGCCTCCTATGTACAACGCAATATTCTAATGATAAATGGGCCTCTTCCTACTATAGGAAGGGTAAAGCCACCACGCTGCATTACGGGACCGACAGCACACAATGCCACACGCGGTCACCCATCTAAATGTTGACCTGTGCGAGCATTGCTTGACTTTACCTACCTATTACGAACAGCAAGCCATATCACACTATCACAATCAGTTTCCCTTACAGACTAGATCGATAAATAAATTAAAATTCAAAAAATAACTTTTACTACACCAATACATAACGAAGTTCCACTATCTCTTTATGACTCAAAGGCAAGGCCTCGATTTCAAAACATTACCATTTTTACTTTAGGATGTGGTTAAGAATTATTGTAACAAGGTTGAAAGAAAGTTCTTTTTTGTAATCGATAATGTTATACATTTTTACGAAATGCTTGCCTCAAAATTTTCAACTTTCGCACAGGGTCATAATTTCATTGGACAATAAAGCTATTACGAAAATTTTTATTTATTTATTTATAGTCTCACGCCTGTATCCCCGAAGGGTAGAGATGTAAATATTACACCCACATTTCGTCATGAATTTTTAGGTCCCACGTAATAGAGGCTTACCGGTTACCGGGCACATCACTAGACTCCGGGCTGCTACTGAGTATTCGGAAAAACCCAGTAACACTTTTGCCCGACCCGGGAATCGAACCCCGGACCACCGCATACGCTATGCACTGGACCAGTTATTACGAAATGTATAAGATAAAAGCATTATTTCTGGAAGAAAATTCAAAGAAGTATCACATCCAAGCTGTATTTAACAGTTGACGTACATATTTCACAAAACATGGCACAGATATGAATTGATCTCTCATGAACTACAGTCCGTTCACAGTTATTTTACCTCTGACAGATGTCGGTGTTTATTTTCTTTATGTTGGAATTGTACTCTGTGATGACAGGAATGTAAAATAGGGTTACCCGTGCATAACATTTTACCCAATATTAGTGGAAATGCTTCAAAAATTCAAATGCTTGAAGCTCATGGCCGCAAAGTGGTTAGATTACCGCCATACCACTGCACGCTAAACGCAATTGAATGTGGAGTCTCATTAAAAGACGAGTCACAAGCAAAAATTTAGGACAAGAGGCAACCAACATTGTGAATTTAGCTGAAGAAGCTTTTCAATCTATCACTGCAGAAGACTGACAAAAACAATGCAAACATGAGCGCCACATTGAAGACAAGCTTCGTGAAACAGATGGGTCTACGGATGCTGAAATGGACAGGTTTATAATAGAATTAAATTCTGAGTCTGATACGGAATATGACAGCAGTTACGAATCATCATAACATTGGCAGTCCACATGGATCATTCTTATAGACTCACGCCTGTTTCCATGCAGGGGTAGGCAGAGATGTAATATTACACCCACATGATTCTTATTTAAAATAAATATGAAAATTAAATTTGCAGGTTTTGTATTTGATAATTACTCGTAGAACCTCACGTTGGCGTAATTATGATGCGTTTACCTTTATATATTAAATAGACAACATTTTTATTATAACTACTTATCTTCATAGGAAAATAGTTATTTCGTTAGAAAATAAATGTACATGCATATAGCCATGCCAATATCAAGCAAGGGCGGATCCAGCTTTGGCGCCAGGAGGGGGTCACATAGTCGTGGTCAAGTCAAGAATATATAATTTTTCTTATAATTTAACTTTGATAACAATTGATACAAGTAAAAAGTTGGTATTTAATTAATGTACGTAATAGACCAGTGCAGATTCCGCATCGCTTCTTGCTTGCGCTTGGGAGCTGTTTGCGTTTCTCCGCATCGCTGTCACTGCAGTGAAGCCGTCGACAGTCTTGGCCACCGTGGCCTATCGTGCAGCAGGAGTGCTGGGCGTATTTCCCGACATGCCCATATTAATGACATACTTCGTCGAGCTCTTGTCACCACCGGAGTACCAACTCATCTTGAACCTAATGGCTTGGTACGCGACTATGGGAAGAGACCAGACGGTATGACGTTATTACCTTGGAAGATGGGTAGGCCTTTGGTGTGGGACGCGACACGCGTCGATACCCTTGCGCCATCACATCTTTCAAGTACAGCTGGATCAGCGGGCGCTGCTGCTGCATCGGCGGAGGCCCTCAAACGGCGTAAATATGGAAACCTAGCGGGTAATTACGTTTTTGAGCCGTTTGGGGTCGAAACGCTGGGGCTATGGGGCCCTAGTGCACACGCTCTATATAAAGAAATCGCCAGAAGGCTGATTGATGCTTCCCGTGACCAGAAGGCTGGTTTGTATTTCGCAGAGATAATAAGCATTGCCATACAACGTGGAAATGCTGCCAGCCTTCTGGGCACGCTACCAGTCGACAGCGTGGCGGAGGAATTTTTTGACGCTTCGTAGTTGTATTGCCTCTTTTGTTTTTCGTTAGTTTAGGATAGTTAAGGTTTTTTAAGTAGTTTAATTTATTATAATACATGTTATAAGAATGTATATAATTACGCAGGTAGAAGAGTAGTTTAATTTTAAGGTTGAGTTTCCTATTTAAAATGTAAATAACATACCAAATAAAAGTGCAGATACGTTACAAAACGGTAAAAAGTTAAATAAAATTACAGTAGGTTGAGACCCATTGGAGTTCTTTTCCAATTGGTTTAATCCTACTATAATTTTCTATCGTTTCAAAAATTATCTATCCTGGTCTAAAACCTTTGCCATCATACAAAGTTATTATATTTTAAACTAATTAAATATTGAAGGTATGTAGTTACATTAAATCTGTATGGTGACAAAATATATACTTAAATAAAATCTTTATGTTTAATTAGTGGTCCACCTAAGTTCTGGAACCAGCCCAGGGGGGGGTCATGACCCCCATGACCCTCCCCCTGGATCCGCCCTTGATATCAAGAGGTATTGTTACAAACATTACTTCCAAATATTTAATACGATCGCTTAGGCAATAAAAAAATAAGTACATTTTTAGCAATAATGTATATTTAAAATGGGAGTATTATATACTAAATATAGCAACACAACGCCCAGGTTGGCCAATCTAACAGCTAGAGGTAAAATAACTGTGAACGGACTATACATCTGTTACTTTTTTTATGCTGTTCGCAAAGAAATTGCCACTCCTACTTTTCTTACTTTCGTAGATGGCAATTTGTTACTTTTCACTCAAAAATCCTCACCACCCTCCGTTGATAAGAACCGAGGATAATGAAATTAATACGGCAGGCTAAACATCGTAAAAGCATAGGCTACATTTTGCCGCATTAACCAGTACCTACGCAAGCAAAGCCGCAGGCGAAATCTAGTGTCGCATAAACGGAGCTAACACTACTAACCAACTCATCATCATCCTCTTAGCGTTATCCCAGTTTTAATCGGGGGTCCGCTTACTAGTCTAACTGGATTTGGCTGAATATTAGCTTTTCCACAGAGTGACTGCCAGTCTAACCTCCGCAACCCGAAGGGATAGCCATATTCCATGGTTTCGACTAGTGTCAGTTTATTTAGAAGGTACTGACGACTGTCAAAGATCTTCATGACAACCGGGACCGACGGCTTAACGTGCTCTCCGAGGCACGGGACAAGCGATAATTAATCATTCAATACGCACATAACTCCGAAAAGTCATTGGTGCGCGCCGTGGATTCGAAACCGATACCCTCTGCATGGCAGTCTGTTGGTATCTCCACTAGGCTATCGCTGACACTACTAACCAACTATTAAAGTATATTTTTTTGTATATTCATCCATCTATCCAATTACAATAAAATCGCTTTCCACGGTGAAGAAAACGTAGGTAAACGTCATATATGTCGGCGGGAATCAGGTTACGATTTGTGTGGCGATAGGCTAGCAACAACCTGCCGCAGTTATGCAACGCTTTATAAATTAACTCGCCACTTTCTTTGCACGTGGCAAATGTATACGATACTGTCTTTATCAACTTTCTGAGCAAGAGGCATTTTTTTTAGTATTGGATATATTTTTCCAAAATACGTGAAAGGCCCGTTTTGACTAATATCGTGCTAAGGTTATGAATTTTGTCTTTTAAATGTGACGTCATATATGTTACAACTTTTGTCTGGTCTGCAAGGTCAACTTTACAGAAAAGAAATGCAGTGGAAATAATTTTGTTCAGGAAAAATTCTGCTTTCCAAATTGGTCACTTTCGCCAAAACAATGCGTCATTGCTTCTAGGTGGAAAGAGAAGAAGATCCAAGACCATCTGGTTGAACTGTTGAATTTCTAAACCTAACTTCGTTTGGCAAACATCTAATTTTATTATAGTAAAAGAGAAGAAAGTATAAGTAGATTCGGACATCTTAATGTTAACTCGAAAACGGAACTTAATCATCTGAAAAGACTATTAAACAGAAATGCAAACAAAAAATAACTATGCATTCTATCTCTCTCGCACACCTTCAATGTACTTACTCGGTAACGAAAGTAAGCTACCTACTTATTTACCTACAAATACTGGCACATTTATTTACTGATTAACCAATTTCACTCCGTTTTCAACACAACACTGCCATTCATTAACTTTTCGGTTTAGAAAGTGAATATTTATATTTCGTATTAAAATAGGCAATTCTTTATACTTCACTGACAATATTAAATAACCCTTATACAAAATAGTTCTAAAAGTATGTTCAATTTCTAATAAGTAACGTAAGTATGGAAAACTGCGTGTTAAAATCGAGTAAAATATGTTTATTTGGTGATACGCGTTTATGTTTTCAATTATACGATTTCCATTTTCGCCGTTGTTGGAAAGTATAGAAACTATTTATAGTGTGACGTCATCGATCAAAACATATCGATGGCTTGTTTTTGGTAATGTTTTGGTAGGAGCGGGCGGCGTGTGACAGCGGGGCGACCGCGGCGCGGGCGGTATCGCCGGGACGGGAGGAGTCGCGGCCGCGTGGCGCGGGAGTTGCGGGAAGCGACCTTGACGCCTCACGAGGAGTGAATCACGGCAGCGAAAGTGGGAGAAATGTGCCGCCGCGCCCCGCGCCGCTCACTTTTACTTTCCAGTGTGGCGCAACCGAGCGCGGCTTGGCGAAGCGCGCGCGCCACTCGCCCGGCGCCCGCGGCCCGCAGCGCCGTCGCGCCGACCCGCTTACCGCGCTCCCGACTCGCACCGCTGCAACACCCGCGCCACCGACTGTGCCCGGATTACAGTGAACAACCACCCAGTGCATCACACACGATACAGTTTCAGTGATTCCCGTGGCGAAAGTACAAACCGGGTCGCCGATAAGCGTTGTGCAACAAGTTGCGCGCGGAACTCGCGCGGCCTCGCACTCTCCCGCAGGAAGCGTGTCGCAACCGGGGAAGTGGCGCAAGCGCCGGGAAGCCGTCGCGTGCGCTCCTGCGCACACACACATACACCCTGGATTGCCCTGGCGATACTGGATCCTCTTCTAACATAGTCCCCTGGTAAGAGCCTCGATGTGTACCTAGTATGTAGTAGGTTCTGCTGCGGATTAGAAAGTGTCAGCCTACAGAGAAAAGTAGTAATTAGAGGTCGCGTTCGTGTTCCATCCCGCGTTCGCCTCTAAACGTCGGAGATCGCAGTGAAGGGGACCAAGTGTCACCAACACACTCAAAGCGCACAATTGGCGTCACCGCCGACTGAACTTCGGCTCGGGTGTCGGAAACGCTACAAATAAAGAAGTGAAATATCCAAGGACAATACAACTTTCAAGTGATTTCGCGCGCGGCCGACAATAAAAACTTCGTAACGCGCCTGCGCAACCTCTCGGTCTCACTTTCGACGTCTGCGCCGAGCCTCGCTCGACGAGCCGTGCTTTCAATAACTATTACAAAACCTCCGGCATGTCGAATTTTCTTTCGAAAGTTATCGCTGCTAGAAATTTGATTTTGTGAAGTAACGTACGTTTCAAAACAATTATTGGTTTAGGTGATGTTGAAAATGTGAAAATTGTGCGTCGACCAGATGACACATGTGACAGTGGAATCATTGTACCTCCGTGACCACAACTGAGTCATTGAGTCAGAGTTATTAGGTACAAACAGCACGTAGCGAGCAACTGTCATCATTAAGGAGAACTGAAAGGAGCACGGTCCAAGGCCAGTTGGATAACGAATTTTCGTTTAATATTAATAAATGGCAAGCACGGCCGATCGTGACGGATCCAATGGTGCACGCGGATGCATAGGATCTGTGACCGACAGCACTTTCACGCGATCACCCCGCGATCATAACAACCGAACCAAATCGCCACAATAAAAGACACGATATAAATGATATAATCGTTCGTAATTGACGAAATTCATTTCACGCAATTACTTCGGTTGCCATGCTAGCGGTCCGAATTCTTTGTGCCGATACCTTGAATACAATAAAACGAGTCTATTTTTAATACTTAAAAATAGATACATTCATTTTGGAGTCAGTAACACAGCAAACTTAATCTCCAATAAGAAAAGCATATGAATAGCAAGGCCTCCGTGGTCCAGTGGATAGCGTATGCGACTGCTGGTCGGAGGTCCCGGGTTCGATTCCCGGGCCGGGCAAAAATGTTACTCGGTTTTTTAGAATTCTCAGTAGCAGCACGGAGTCTGGTGATGTGCCCGGTAACGGCAATAGGCTCGCCCCCAATTACGTGGGACCTAAAAATTCATGGCAAAATGTGGGTGTATTATTTACACCTCTGCCTATAGACTCACTCCTGTATCCCCGAAGGGGTCTTCGGGGATACAGGAGTGAGTCTATAAATAAAAAATAAATATAGCAAGGACTCGATAGTCCCACATGAGAATTGTAAAAACTATCACCAATACAATATTGGTAAATATTGAACAAGTTGTTTCTATCACTAGGCATACGAATACTATCTACGATAAATCCTTTCTAAAAGAACTGTTAATCTAGTAACACATCGTGATAAGGAACGCGTTATGCAATTCACGCGTGCAATAGCTGCTTAAACGCTTTCATTTTCAAACTCGAACATTAGTGGGCGTGCCTCTAAATGTCAGGATTAAGATATATGATAAACATCGTGATTAGGCAGTGACAAAAGTACAATGAATATACTTAAACTTTCACTCGGAGAAATGGCGATGAGAAAGTGCGTCCGTTATGCGAACGTTTTATCCCGATTTCACGATGCGATTTCATCAAATTATACTCATACTAGAGGACGCCAGCAGCTACGCCTGCATTTTTTTTAATTTATCCGTTTTGGCCGATCCCGTGGGGATTTCGGGAAATCCCTTCTTAGTGCACCCCTCCGGTTCCCAAGGAACATTCAGGCCAAATTTCAGCTTCCTGCGCCCAATAGTTTCGGCTGTAGCGTGTCTGTCAGTCAGTCAGTAACGCAAGGATTTTATATATTAAGAAGATAATCTACATTATCGAAATTTAAACAAGCGTTGGAAGTTCATAAGATTACCACGATATTGAAAATGAAAATTACTTCTTAAGGATATTGATTCAGGTATGATGTTTAATTTGATTACTCAACACAAATTCCTGCAGGTGTAAGTTATCAGAATATGTCACAAAGATCTTAGCACGTTTCCGAGTTATTATATGCTGAATCATAAAGATGCTTGATGACGAAATATCATAATAAACTTTAGAGCATCTCAAGAGGTTCTTTATACGGCGTGTGAGTTTTTGTAGTTTTGTAATCCATTGAGGTATAATCGTCACTATAATTTCTAAAGTGTTTATACTCGAGTGGTTATAGATAAAAATGTGCTGATTGTAATCAAGTCAAATATTTACCTAATAACGTTATAAAAAGTCCTAACAACAAGCGTGCAAGTATCAAAGAAACTATTCAATTGTTGATATTTTCCACTAATGACTGTGTTTTAGTGGAACATAGATATTTCGTAAAACCGTGAACAGACCATTGTTTTGCAACGCATATGAAAAGGCCTGTTACAAATACTATGATAAATGAATAGTTCTACACAACGACAGTTCACTATTTATCAATAGATCCATTTATAAAATATCACTTTTGCATGATATCATGTTTCCGTGTTTAATTAATTCAACTGCAATAAATATAGTAAATATTCGCAATGAGACAAACAATAGGATTACACATGACACCGTCCATGTGGGAGCCTCTTTCTTTGTTACAAAATAAGTTTCAATAACAAAAAAATAAATTGAGACTCAAAAACAAGTAGCAATTAAAGTAATTCTCACAGCAGCGGCTGATGATGTTTACGTAATTTGTGTCTTTTGAAGAAATTCACTGTGTTATCCAATCCGTTTAGACAATGATTGTGAGGAAATGAAAGTGGAAAGCTGTTACGAGAACGGAACGGCTGCGTTTATAGTCGCATTAGCGTTAAACTTACACAGAACCATCTGGTCCGAATGCTCCATATCTACATCTACATATTCATCGATATGCAAATCTGTCCACACGAAAAAAATCCATAATAAGAACAAAAACTGTGTTTCTTGTGCTATCGTAACCTTTATTTCGATGATATTATTAATAAATAGACCATTTTGTATGCAAATGTCGTGAGGACATCCGTATTGCTAAAATCATCAGCCACGGAAGGACAATGTGACAATCTCGTCGATCCCGTTCTGTATACATACATTAATGTTTTTTTAAGAATATTTTAGTTTTTTTTGGCAACAATAATGCTGCAGTTGTATCGTATTCTTGAATAGTTTTAATTAAAAGTATATTCTATGCAAATCTATCGTTCTCAATTAGTTTAAAGTTGATACCTACAACGACTGACGAATTTCGATTGTATAACAATACACCAAAAGGTTAACATTTATTCACAACATTTAAAACATTGCTTCAAAATTGTACGAAGTATCTTTCTTTGCCCTCGCTAACAGCTCTATTTGCTTTAAACAAATGCATATCATTACATCCATTTGCGAACTCTCCAACGACCTACTTAAGTGTATTATCTTAAACGTCTTCACCTACTGTAATTGCGCCACGGTTTCCATTTCTCGGTGACCACCCACGCTAAATACGTGTCAAATTGCTAATAGCATTATCAACTTTCATTGCATCATCGTCGACATCAGTAGTAATTATAGTGTTTGTCCAGGCGACGCCGCTTGTTATAACAATAAAGCTATCTGCTACGCTCATTAACTTATAAAACTACTCCAATATTTGCTCTCGACCTGCGGTTTGTTTAGTCCGAGATCGCATCTCTAGATTGAAAATAAACATCTTATATGGAGGCATCGTTTAATCTGTCGGTACCGTCAAGTAGGTAACAGCGGCGTAGGCGATGGCGGTACACATTGCAACGTGCCGATTCATATCCAAGGTCTTTCCTAGTGGAAGAGAACGGAGTTTCCTGCGGCCGCCTATCTCTCGCGCACACCGACATTCGCACGTGAACGCACACGCGCCCACGTGTCGCTATTCTTTGTGTTCAATCTTTCCTAGCTACCGTTGCGTCCCGCGAGGCATCTTCTTTTTGTGCCGTCCGGCGGTGTTTGAAGTTTGAGCCTCCGACCGCTTCATTATATAGGCGACGGGCGATGCGCGCGCTTCGCAGTTAGTGTGTCACTAGAGCCGGCGCGAGAGGTGGCCTGCAAGGACTGTACCGCGCCAACCTTTTTTTCTGTGCGTGCGATGTTTTCACTTTCGTCATTTTGACCGGGCCAGTTTGATTTGACGTCGCTCGCGCACGGACGTGCCTAGGTTCCGCCGGTGTGTTATCCTGTGATCGCTGGTGCTCCGGATTGTTATTGTTTATGAAATTATTTTCTTGTGAAAATTATGGCTGTGATAAAGTGTTAATATGTTCGATAGTAACATTCTTTTTAATTTCTACAATGAGCTTGCTAATAGAAGTGCTCTACAGTTGGCAAGGTAAGGTTGTTTTGTTTGTTTACCTTAAAATCGAGTAGGTATGTGGGGATGCGCATGTGGGCGTGGGTGGGTAGGTAGTCACAATGTTCGCAGTCCGGTGGGACGGTCGGCACAACCTTGGCTCTAATGAACGCACTATTCGCCGCTTCATCCGCCTCTCGCCTTCGCCTGAGCCTCGCTCGCCGAAGAGGTTAATAGGTTCACATTAGATGGTGGTTTGCGAAATCGTCCGACTGAGCAGAGCGTACCGGCTGCGCCCGCGACGCTTTTCCACGGTTGGTTTCGCGCGCATTCGACACACACAAGTTTAATAAAGATTAGTACGCGATCATTCACAGTTTTACATATTACTACAATGATTGATTAACATCAATATTCAATTATTTTATTCAATTAGCATAATTATTTCGACTTACTTCATTGACTGGCAGACAAATGTCAGAACATTAAGTGCATGAAAACTACAGTATGATTTAATTTTCATTTAGTCTTCAATTCCAAAACTTTGTCTGCAAGCAAAGTTTTGGAAGGCAAAGTTTTCGTTCACCGAGGCATGATAATGAACGCCAATTAATTACCTGTTTAACCGCGAATTTCACTTTTGATTGCTCGTGCATAAAATCGATTTCGGAACTGATAAATACTCGTTTCGCAATAGTAAAAGTCGAATCATTACTTTAAAACGTAATTATTGAAAATCGGAATGATTGTTAAACAACGTAAACAACGAGCCTATCGCATCACTAAGATTAAGAACAATGTTGCGCATAAATCATCCAAACAAAAAATAAATAGGCAATAGGCTCGCCCCCTATTATGTGAGACCTAAAAAAATTCATGGCAAAATGTGGGAGTAATATATCACCCCTGCCTACCCCTTCGGGGATACATGCGTGAGTCTATAATATATACAAAATAAATATCAACTATATCATAGAAATACTCAAAACTATACCGATTATATCAATATCTACCACAAAGCAACTAATAAAATATAGTTTAATGAAATAATAATATGATTTCTAATAACTAAAGAATTATCAATCGTTAATTATTACCTATCCAAGGCTTCGAAAATAATCTTGTTGATAAATCGTGTTATTGACAAATATTGTTTTGATTGAGATCCGTGCGTGATCGACGAATGTTTGAATCACTTCCTTGTTTCTTTAAATACTTTGATATAAAAAAAACAACTAATAATTGCTCCCGGAACAATAGTTTTCGTTTATAAGTAAGTACCATAGAAAAAACATATAGGTACTATAAAATTAAGTCATCAGTGAAAACCATGTTAAGACAATTAAAATATATTCAGCCGACTACCTTTATAAAGTATTTTAACTGGAAGATAAAAGTTAATGAACTAAAAACATTGATGACACCAAACAAAGATATACAAAATAATGCAATCATAAAAACAAACAAGAGTCGGAAGCAACATAGGTCTTTAAATGTAACACAAAAGAATAGGCCGCAGTTAAAATACGTGAGGTATCTACAAGTGTATTGTTTGAAATAAGTTTATTACATAAAGTACAAAAGAAGAGGTACCTACAGTCACAGATAGAACTGACGTTACTACTACTACAAACGGCATCTTTTAAAGACTGAATTTTCAATGCAAGTAATGCTATTCACTATTATGATATAATATATATTTACGTCTTTTATAATTAAATCCCAAAAGATAAATTGTAAAAAACATACACAAAAAACAGCTAGTAAGCGAGAAACTGAAATACCAATTCAAAATATTGATATTCAACCTTCATTTACAGATAAGCGATTTATTATTCACTGAAATGAAATACGATAAAATAATGAAACAATAGCAACAAAAATCGCAAAACCTCCAAATGAAATTCAACGCCGCCTATCACGGGTTAAGGGCAACTAAAATGCCATCCTTTATGACGATACCTGTTATTGACATTTATACAAAATTGATGATGAGAAACGCGTTGATGAAAATTACGCAATGTGAATTGATAGTGGTGTTGGTAGAGAGAATTGTGTCAATGAAGCAGAAACGTTGGCAGTTGGCACGAGTGTACAATTAAAGGGCGAGCTACGAATGATCTCCCAATGCCGTTTTTCTATTTGACTTAACGAATATCACGTGTATTTTTAGTGTTCCGTAGTGTACAGAAATAAACTGCATGTTTGACGAAATGTACTCATTTATCTTGGCTTGTTATTGTTTGTCTGCTGGCGGTTAAAGAGGAAGGTCTATCACGAAATAGAGAAACCTAATCATAGGTGAACATTTTTGGAGTGCTTAAACTTCTCTGTAACATTTTGATGAGCGATTTAGTATATTATTTTCTAATCTAAATATGGTTCCAATAAGAACTCAGATACACCATTCTCATTATACACCAATAAGACCGATTGGATATTAATTAGATCCAGCCACATAAAATACGTATACAACACAATCTTAATCTTAATCTATATAAAAAAATGTTTTCCAAATATCTGCTACATCTCAAATCTTAACTACATAACTATGATATCCTCTCCTTGAACTTTTCTTAGTTGATGATATACATTCAATATTCATTTGAATTAAATTACTACAAGTTAAAATTTCGTCTTATAAAACATATTAATGTCCAACAAACCTTGGTATTCAAATGTGATGTTATGAAATGTTATCAATTTGAATTAACTGTGGTTGTAACATTTTAAAACATGTCTTTAAACTGGCCTTCGTTCAGTATTGTCAGATTAACACGATGGACACTACGATAACAAACCGTTAACAGTTTGATAAGATTTTCATTCGAATAACCTTAACATTTTTTATATAAACTCAATCAAAATACTTTCCTCATTGTCTAAATAGATAAACCTTACATCCTATCAGAACAACTGCGTTCCAACAAGAATTGTAACTTTCGATTCATCTTGTAAGATATATTCTTATTCAGAAATATTAGTTCCGCCAACAACCAACAAAAAATAATTATAAAAAGTCGTGAGAATTTTTACACAATCCATTTTTATATCATAAGTTGTTATAAAGTTACTTATATAATTCTAATATCAGATTTCCTGTTCTCGCAAATATTAACAGTCTTAGCGTAGAACAAACAAAATATGTGGAAAATCATCGTTGCATAGATTCAGTCATTCCACAAAACGACCCAGTAGCCACAACCAAATAATTAGTTTCGCATTGTCAACACAACATTAATTAGAGACGAAAATATTTATTTTCCACAATATCAAGTGTTGCTCGTCGGTGGAACAGTCCACACTTTTATCGTTTACACGTGGTCACAAACTAGATCTTTTCCCTCTGCAGTTTGCATAAACTAATTATTAACACGAGTAAGGGCCTCTGTTTGTTCAGTAATAATCTATTCGTTACAAATAATTGTAATATGACCACTAACGTTACTGTCGTAATTGGGTCACGCTATGATTCGATTGTAACTCCTACTTCCTGGAAATATGCCACTGGTACTATGAATTTATCAACAGCTATTATACCAACGTTGCATAGCAATAGGAAAAATCTTGAATGTAATTAATATTACCATCTATAATTGTCTTGAATAATAACAGACGTAGGAAGTGGAGAATAAGGCAATATTAACGTTCTTAATGATAACAGACGTTTAACTGGCAAAAACTAGTCGGGCTGCTTTGTGAAAATCTAAATTTTCAATGGACTCGTAATTATTTGAACGCATCGTTTGTTCGCAGGCTTTGTGCACGTATTTAACGTGCCGAGAAACTAGGTTTACAACGTAGAAACGCAAACATTTCTAAAATCCCAAATGCGAGAGCCGAGCTGCTCGATGCTATTTCGCAATCGACATTTACTCATTGCAAAGTCGACATAAACATTTTCTCAGAACTACAAATATATTCGGCACCAATGCACTTAGTTACCCGACTGAATAAAAATGTGTCAACTTCTTTATCGTTTGATGGAATTTCTTCATAGCTCTTCGTACCATTTGACATTGAACTGAATTAAAAAGCGTTATCAGAGGGCTCGATACGTTTGTCAGTAGTGTGCGTTGGTTGTGAAACACTCCTAACATTTGGACAGTAGATATATAGAGGCTCATTAACACCTTTTCTTTTGGTTTTAATCATTATTTAATCGAGTTTTAATGTATCCTTACTATACGAATGTGACGGTCCTCGTCCATGTCCGTCTATTAGCACAGTTAACAAGTTTCAATTCGACCAGACAAACATAGCAAATAAATCTGCGGTTACGCTGCCGACATTTTAAATTTCAAAGTCAAAATAAAAATTTCCGTCTAAACTTCCGAAACTTAAGTCAAGGTCATAAAAGACGGCAAGCATTGAAGAATATTATAAAAGTAAGAATAATATGGAGCGGCAGATATGGTAGTTCAAAGCAAACCATTGTGTTAGGACAATAAAATTTGGAATAGTCGTTGTCAAATTACTCGCAGCCCTTTCTTGTTCCCGTTCACGGTACAAATTACCGAAGGACGTTGGAACTGGGTCACTTCGGAAATAGTTTATTGTTATCGGCTAGTCTGCGCGCACGCAATGCTCACACGCACGCCCAAGCCGCGTTCGATTTTCAAACGTTTACGCACACGAACGAACCCCCGACTCAATTAGGGTTCATCCTTTATGGCTCTCGGAAGTCCTTGTACTAGTTTGCCTTCAGATTCTTCGATATCATCATCCTTTATATCTATGGGTGCGGTTTCAAACGGCTTCCGCTTTCGTACCAAAATTTATATACGTACTTTCTTAAGGCCAACGGGTCAATAAAATTGAAAAGGTGTCAGATTTATATTTTCATAATATTCATAATAATGTCAATACGACTGTTGAGGCCAGTGTTTGGTCTATTAGTTTTATTACGTTGTTACCCTTGCGTCGAATATTTCATGTTAATAGTTAAACGCTTTCGAAGACCCTATTCGTGCGGTCTTCTATGCCAGTACATAGTCGTACAAGGCTCTTCGTTTCCTTACTTCTCGTTAAACGATGCACCTCGTAGTGCATCGCTTCTACAATTGTTTATTACGCCAGCAGTACAACTAATGCATCACTTTAGTAATAACCTCTGGAACCTTGACCACGCCAATAAATTAATTATCGCCGCTTGTCACAGTGGGCAATAAAAATTCTCATCTACGCATAAAGTCTGATTGTTCACAATTTTATAGGCAATTCGATTAGTGGCAAGTTGTAAAATAACTTAGACCTCAAGGCTTCCAAACAATAACTCACACACGGCCGCGCCGCTGGCACACCGCCACACAATGAGTAGGACTGTTTCATAGATAACGCATAGACCTATCAATTTGGTCTAGCACATTCACAGGCGTACAAATCTGCGCTCACATCCGGAGTAGGGCGTGTTGCGTTTGTGTGAGTGCACTCTCACTGTCGCAGCATTTCCCACAAGCCCCACTCCTGCCGCGCACGCGCGCGCATGCACAAACACACACATACACACACACACAGCCTATAGTAAAGAGTAAAGACTAATAAAACTGAAGTATCGTGAACGAAAGCGCACGTTTCACGCCCAACATGTATTTTTAGCAAATTTCTACGCCGTACGGGTAGGTCAGTTACTATTATGACTAAAATTTTGATAAGAGCCATTGACTCTATCGTAATGAGAGTTGCGTAACACCTTTCATTATTTCTTATCTCTCCATTCATGTAACCTCGGACAACAGCGTCCATGTCTGCGTGTATTGTTTGGATAGTCAGGTGTTAGTATTATTTAAGAAATAATATTCATTTAAACAGTTTGCTATCATTATTTTGGCTTAAAGTTTTACTGTCAGATTTATGATAGGCGAATACATGAATACGATAATCGTTATTATCATTAAAAAATTCAAGAAAGATTTTTTTGGCGAAGCTATCACAGTCAAATTTCTTCAAATATTGAGATTGATTCATTTGATTAGGGGGCTTTATTGTATTCCAAATGAAATTAATTCCTTCGAGAACATAGAAAGTAATACAAAAGCCTGCGGTATTAACAACATCGAATGAGTCATTTTGTAGTTCGGCATGACAAAGCGTGATTCAATTGTTATATAGGTACCTAAATTTTTAGCGAAAGGCTAATAGATCATCTTTATATTTAGAACCGACGCTTCTAAATGCGACGATGATTTTTTGCTTTGATCCTTTTTCCTCTTAACCTATTTAGTAGTTCTGTGAAATAATGAGTGCCTCTGTGTCCATCGATCTTGGTGGAATAAATTATTGTCAACATATTTGGGTCGTGTTCTATTAACCAGTAATCTGGTATGTGGCTCCAATAAGCTTCAGAGGAACATGTGACCAAGGTCCAAGAGGTCATAATATAGTTGTTCTATTCAGTTGTGGCAACTTTGTTGAAACTAGTTATTAATAGTATATTTGGTGCTAACAGCTCATGATCATTTCCACAGACTGATGTATATGACAAACGGGAATGCTTTATTTATAATGTACTAGCAACCGCCCCGGCTTCGCACGGGTGCAATGCAATATTATGCATGTATTATACATATAAACCTTCCTCTTGAATCATTCTATCGCATTAAAATCCGTTGCATAATTTTAAAGATTTAAGCATACATAGGGACAGACAGTAGACAGACTTTGTTTTATACTATGTAGTGATAAAAAGACTTCAATTCCAGAAGCATTCTTTTTGATATCAGATTTTATTTTCATAGAAAGTGTCACGAATGTATTCAAGTTTCAAAAGAGACAAGTCATAAACATCTAACACTGCATGTGTTAGACAGTAATTTTGTTCACGTGCGGCTCGCAATTACTGACTGTAGGTATACAGAACGATTTGCATCCATCTGTCGACTCTCGCAACTCATGCAAGATGACAACCATTCAATAGTAATTCTCTCTAGACCCCCGACCTTTTAGGTGCAGAGGATATTTAAATCTCTAAGTTATGCCAGCGCCATTGAATCTGTCTTCGTTTTTACTGGCTATTATACTAGTTAAATAATAAATTATTGCTGAAGTAACATATCGCTGTTTTAAACTTTTATTGCTTCATTGTCCTTAAGCATAAACAAACCAATCCTTAACTTAAATTAAGTGAGCCTTTTTAATACGCTATATTTGTCTTTGCCATTGAATTACTTAAATAATTAAATTAAGTATGTAAATTGATGATATAACAGAAGCCTGCCTCGTTGGTATCGCGGCATAAATGTGCGCGTGGGATTGGGAGGTCTCGGGTTCGATTCCCGGGTCGGGCAAAGTGTTAATGGGTTTTCCGTTAGGAAATTCTCAGCAGCAGCACGGAGTCTGGTAATATGCCCTCTATGGCAATAGGCTGGCCCCCTATTACGTGAGACCTAAAAAAAAATTCTTGGTGAAATGTGAGTGTACTACCTCTGCCTACCCCTTCGGGGATACAGGCGTGAGTCTATAAAAAAAATTACAGAAGGCTGGCACATAAAGCTCCTGTTAGATCTCGCCAAAACTACCTATACCTATATTTCTATTAGTTGCCAGGTCAACCATTCCAACAGGGGAAAAAACACATTGTAACCTATTAATATACCATTTAGAACACAATCAGTTATTACAACCGTGTAAGTAACAACCTAGACTACGCGTTGCTGCTATAATAAATAAATGCGAAAAATAGTTTCATTTAAATATATTTCCTCTTATGTTCTCTACTTATTTTCCTGTACCGTTCAAGATAATAGGGACCACTTTAACCACTATTTCCATAAGTGTTCACCTTTATAAATAACTTTATTGACGCTGTTATTTCTATTAGAAATCATCGTGAACTACTAGAGTGATTCGACATTTCGCTTTCGTATAAGATAAGTATGATGTGATTCAGTCGTCCTTTCTCTTTCGTTCGTTCTGCTCTTAAATTAAGCTACCATTTCTTGATTTTAATTTCATCATATGTCAACATTGTTAAACTTATCTACATAGTGATATTTTTCACGAACACGCTCCATTTTCCATAGGCACTCAGTGTTTGCAGTGGTTGTGAAAGATGATGGTTATCTCATTAAAATTACGGCACATTTTCCCACTTGAGCAACGGTTCCACTCGGTTGATGCAAATGTAACAAAAATATGAAATTAATTTTACATTGTCCTAGGTTTTTAAGTCTCGCGTGACTATTCATTCTTAAAATGTGTACATACTGAATTTGATTATCAGCGCAAGCTACAAATCAGATATATTACGTTGAATCATAGTCTGTTTACATCTTTCTACGTATTTTTAGTTCCGTATCAGATGACGTATCTATATAAAAATAAGCGATATTATTTTTTACACATGCTTACGCGGAAATACAATACCTAAGATCACCGACTGGTTGTTCGGTATCAAAGGAGTACGAATCTGCTCGTTAGAAATTGTGACACCACAAGACAAATCTGACGTTTGCTTATCTGCCAGCAGTAGCATACATACTGTTTCGTTGATATTTAACTTCGCTGATAACTCAGAAATTGGGGCAGTGATTGTATTGTGGTTCTCTTACGGTTCGTGCTTAATCTTGTTTTACTTACTTTTGCCTTTGGCGGTTAATCATTCTTCGTTATTGCGCACTTTTAAACAAAGTAAATATTTTGAAACGAATATTAAGCTCTAGTGCTCAGTAGTTTAATTGTTTACGTTTTTAATAGTAACCATAAATCAGGCTTATTCCACGGTGGTTCAATCATAGACAATAGCATGCGTCACACACAACTGACACAACCTCTCCTTAATTTATAATATAAAATGTTTCTAATAGGAACGAAGTTAATACTAATAAGTCACCTCAATGTTATAGAACGAAGTTTTCCTCGACATTGTTTACCGATTTTAACACATACGTCTTTATTCTAATAATTCATAAGAATGTAAGTACAACAGAACTATCATTATAAGTAAACTGAAAAATTTCAATGATATGTCATTTATTGACGTAGGACATTGCTGCGTTCTACTTTTTATTACAAAAAAAAAATTAAGTTATAATAATCCAATCAAACAATAATCCCTATAAGGATACATGACAAGATATAAGAATTGAATAAAGATCTTCAATTATAAAAGATATGAAACCATGAATATACATGACGATAGATATAAAAGGAAATGTCCATATGAATGGCGAATAAATTGTGCAGACGCACCTCTAATAAATGCAAAAAACGGTAAAGCATTTAATAAGGTTACGAATCTGCAGTTTAATACGTAAATAGAACAGATGGACATCATGGCTGTGAATCAAAATGACGAAAATCTACCAAAACGAAATGAGGATTACTAAGATTGCAACACTAACGTTAAAACGAGGCCTCTCAAAATTACCCCGAAAAATATTCACGTAACCGTGATGGACATAAAAGCAAGGAAATCAAAACTGAGTCGCTACAACAGTTACGTGGTCACATTACGTAAAGCCTTTCGCATACTTTCTCTGACAGCAAAATTTAGTGTTGCCGTTATGCAACTTTACAAAATGGCAGTCGACTAAATTTCATCATTTCGACTACAGAGAAGATCACGGGCTCATATATGGAAGTGAGCGACGATGATGAAATGAGAAATGCTGAGATATGTTTATTTTTTTTAAGAAAACGTGTCGTTCTTATCCACATTCGGACGCATCTTCTTGATTTATTAAAACCTCATTGGAAAAGAAATTACGTCATTAAACAATTCAGAAACCTCTTTCCTATTACGTATTGCATTCGAATGTGTAAGTTATGGTTACCTGATATAGATTAATCCGCTAGAAATTTTCTCATAACAGATTAACATTAAATTGTTAACAATTAGCCGGTTATTATGTATAAATAACAATTATCGTCAATTATGCAAACTACTAATAACAACAAGAACTTCATAGTTACTGTAAGTACGTATTTGAGACCGGTATTCTTTATAATAACACCTCAACTTGGACCAGGAAATTTTCAATTAGAAAAATATCAAACAAGTCAGTGAATTACCATAAATTCTTCTTTAATAACAATATAAAGCTGTCAGTCGGTTTTGATCTGAGTTGAACGATGCAAATGTGAGTTTTTACCTAAGACTTGAGTGAAGTAACTTTCTAAAAACTGCTCGAGTGACCTTGAAATAAAACGCTGTTACAAAACCGCGGGCCGCTCGCCGGCGCTAACTCCCCTCCTCCCCCCTCCTGTGCAGTGTGCCCGCGGATCTACGCACGCTCCACCAACACACGCGCACGCGTACACGCCGCTGTGTGCGCACACACACACTCACGCACACACACACGCACCGCAGACATACGCACCCACACACGTGCACAAACAAACACAAACATCACGTGGTGCCCATGTGTGAGTTAATCAGTTGAATGTGTAGAAAGGAGTGGTGAAAAATCTAGTCCGGTCCTACAACCTTACAACATTCTAAAGGTTGGCATGTAATTCTTTGAACACGTGATATCAAAGAAAGAACTTCTTACAACTGAGTGATTAATAAAATGAGTCACCCGTCACTCCCGATCTATTGTGTGGTCTTAGTTTTGCGTCACTACTCAACGGAAAAACCGTAGAAAATAACTAGCTTTTTTCACATTATATAAATTCTCAAAGGTTATAAAATTATTCCATTCATACATTAATGCATTTACGGCAAGATAACAAACACACACCTTAAAATTCTGTCAGTTTTGAAATCATCGAATTCCAAATATGTGAAATCCTTGAACATGGATGTGGGTCATGACCAGGTTCCAATATGTGTCTCGTTGTCGGTTATTAGTATAGAGTTCTGAGCCGCGCGCCGATACGTTGCGCAATACTGTTGACTTTCATCCTGAAGGTCAAGTGCCATCCTATTTCAAAACGGACCTTGGACGAGTCTGGTTTACCTCGGACCGCTTGTAGAGAACAGTCGAGCAAACGGAAGAGATTGGTGCTAATAGATATTAATCAAACAAAGAAGACGTATTTATGTTTCGTTAGCTATTGGCTTTAAATGTAATTGCTTGTGAATAAGAAAGATCAATCGCAGAATTCAAACAATCGAATGTAACTTTTTCGATAAGCATCGTTTCAGTAATAGGTAGATGAATTCAATACAAACTCATATTCAATTTGTTACAAAGCGGCCACGGATGCGAAGGTCAACTAATTTCGCGGCGTGAGAACGCCTCTATATAGACGATTTAATTCATCATAATTTGCTGTAATAACACCCGAGATATTCAAATGACTGCCGACAATCAAATCCGACCTTTTCTTAGACACGTTCTTTATAAATAGTCATCTAACTGCCGCAGTGATCGCAAAATGTCGAACACGAACTCGATTTGTTTCCGAACCAAAACAGTTGCGAAAACGTAGAAATACGCCAAAGGCGACGTGTTGATTAGCGCTGCGACGGCGACGCCGTTGCCTCGTGAACACAGATCTTCATCAGGCCGATGCCGATGGTGTCAACATTTCGCAATCAGATTCCAAAATGTCCGACGTTACACTTGTAATAAGCGCGTATGTACATTAGAGCTGTTTGCAGTAACAGTTAACAAGTATCTGGCACAAGGGATCGATCGTCAATCAAACGCAAGGTGAGAGTGTAACTGCGTAGCTATTTTAGCATCATCGAAGGTAAAACTGATTTGCGCTTTCGGCCCAAGACTCTCTCGTACAAGGGTACGATGGCATTTATAAATAAATACGTTTGTCAGCTGCCAACGACTCCAATGTTATGTTTGATTATTGATTAGTCTACACTCGCTATTCATGACATTCCAGATCACACCCACAGATACCAAATACTCGTCATAATAGCAAACTTTGGCCACGGATCACAAGAATACCTATCACATTATCATACGCCTATACTCAAAGGAACCAATAAAACGCAATTAAAAAACAGTAAACTGATGAATGAAACAGAGCATCATTTTATGTTGATGTGAAACGTAAAACTAATCATTATCACCCAAATTATCGTAATGGCAGTGATCTCATTTGACTCGAGACTCGGCACTGATTAAAATAACTAATTTGGATAGTTCTTTGTATTTACAACGCAAAAGAAAATAATCAGCGATAAGCTTATCGATCCAGCGTGAATTCCTAAGAGTATGTTTTCGTCACACGTTGTAAGATAGCGGATAGAAGCACATGTCGAAGACAGCGGGTGTGGCGAGCGGTGACCGGTGGAGAGGGAATGCATTGATGCTGCGGATAATGCAGAGGCGAGTGTTGTTCTTATGAATGGAGTGGCGTTTGTTGTGGACTCGCATTACATAACGTATGTGGTGCGGCAGAGCGCTCTGCTCAGCGGCCTCGCTGGCTCCGAACATTTCGTCCGAAGGCCGCAGCACAAAGCGTGTGCGGCGTATCGCTCGCCACGCGCGCCCGGCGGTTTCCTGTTTGACGACTATCGACTTACATCACTATCGCTTTCTGTCATACCTCGGACGCCTGTTAGAAACTTTTAAAGGGGTCTGGCCTGTTGCTAAGTACCTTTGTATGTGCGTTTGTCATTGAAGCTGTCTACTACCGGCATTATTATTACGACTTCCCAATCTCGCAACAGAGCTCTTCCTTATTATTAAATTATTCAAACGCTCGTTTTCGTTATATCATTATGAAGGCGCCTAGCGTGGTTAATTGATATATTTGCATTTCGTAACCGATCGCCGTGAAGTGCCGCGGAGATTGTCGCGAAAATTTCAACGGCTTGCAGAATTGGCGTTAAAATAGATACAGACAATTTAATTTGGCCAATCATTTCAGTTATGTAAGTAGAGCAGAAAACCATTCGCGAGCATGTAAATGCAGCTTATGAGATACTGTGAGCAAACGGGCAGAATGGCGTCGATCCGGTGTGTCAATCGGAACGCATCGGAGCATGCTGAGATCTAGCCTGGATACTCCATCGTGTCAGTGTTACTAGAATACTAAATGAACACATTTACCGCTTTGTTTTCAAACATGAATGCGTTTTACCAATAAGCCAAATGCTAATTATTCATTCTCTTAGTAATGTCCTCATTTGCATTAAAATGAACATTAGCATATAATTTGAATGTTACTTTTTCTGTCTGTTTTGACGGCTGACATTTTATGAAGTTTACGATTTTCCCGTCCGAATGTGACATTACGCAAATGTTCATCATTATACTGCAATAATAGATTCAGCTTTCAATAGTTTCACGAGATAACTTTACGATTGTTTAGAAAGACGATGTTTCATTGACAATTACGTTGTGATTTCTACGAGAATCATCTTGCAAGACGCGTAATGGGGCTGACCTCCAAGTTATGACAGCACTGACGTCTTGGTCATCGAAGATTTATTTACCATTTGAACTTCAGAAACGTTAAATTGTGAAATTATATCAGTGAATGAGTACAATAAGGCTTTAATAGCTATTGTGAATGGCATTTCAAGTGGCAGGTTGTTCCAATGTAAGGGTTCAGTCCGTTTAGTTTATTTTTGATTGTGTGGTGACAGTTGTTGCAACACAGTGTTTAAGGCAACATTGTGGGCCTATGCGACTTGCGCAACAAGCACTCGTTTCATAGTTCTGTACACATTACGCTGCAATATTTCCCATGACGAATAATTGTTAAAACAGTCTACCTATTATAAATAGGAAAGTTGTATTTGTCACACGCTTGTAAACCTTTGCTATTATCTCGAGTAACTGGGTTCTGATGTTATGTTATAAATAATTCTTGTTATTTAGTAATATTCTGAAATCGGTGGGTTTCCTTGAACTATTGCTGTTCGAAATTTAAACATAATTTTTCAGCCAGAGCTTTTCCAAAACGTTTTGACTCTATCTAACCACTTGAAAATATTTAATTTTAAATTTGAATAGGGCCTCTTTAGTTTTAATATTGACACGTAAAATATACTAACAAGTGGTGTGCCTCCCTTTGATAAACAAAACAGGCTTTGCGTCGTAGATCGTGCCCAATCTGACGCCCTTGAGTACCACTCCGTCTATTGTAAATATTTGTTATTTTTCACCGTTGTAAATATAATTTCTACATCATTTGAATAAATTTCCATAAATAATGGTAATTGTTTTGAATTGAAACATATGAAGATACAGAGTTGAAAGCCCTTGTAATTTTAACGTACTGTTCTGCTTAATTACTAATATAATTTAAAAGCATATTTTTTTTTGGTTTGATTTAATACTTGTTTGTTAACATATTCAAATAAGTTACCTATCGGTTTATTATGACTTTGCTTGCATTATGTCGCGTTTTTATAGCTCAAACGTTTTTAATAAATTTTTTAAGCGGCATCCAATAATTAACAGAACTAATATGGTCTTTATCTATAAACGTACTTAACAGGCAACTAATAACGAATTTAAACTAAACGAATATAAACTAAACGAATTTAAAGTAAACGAATTATAATTTAACCAGGAAAATATTTACCGTCAAGTTAAATAGATATTGTCCTGAACCAAAATTTCCTTACTTGTGTAAAATAGTATAGTAAAATATGTTATTTTTCTCTTGAGGAAAATTTATGTATCATACGTCTGTTTTCTTAGTCATTTAGCAAGGAAAATACGTCGAGTAGAGGCAGCCATATTAAAATTTAATACCAATAAATCATTGAATGACAACGCTATTTCTTCCATTTTCTTATGACACATAGCGTAGTTAGTTTGTAATTACTAAATACTGAGAAACACGGGAAAAGTTAACGTCATTTCATGACGTTCGAAAGTTAAAACTGACATTGTAAGTTATATTACTTTAAATGTGATTATTTAGTGGTAATGGTATTAGACATAGAGAATTTAGTCGTCTGTTTTCTATAAATTTCATTTTTTTTCTAAAAGTACTTTTGCCATTATCTGTATTTGCATATTGTTTATGAACCATTAGTCTGTTATTGACGAAAAATAAATAAAAACGATCACTCTATACATTTGTGAAAAATAATCTACAGTTACATTATCAATTGAAGCACCTACTGATGTAATCTTCGCTAAAAAAGTTTAAATCAACGTCGTAGTCATCGCTTATATTTACAATTTCCACAGGTTACAAAACGACAGAAAATTGATCAGCATAGTTCATAAATCAAGATTTGACATAGACATTTTCGTAACTTTCAATTATTTGCCAATGGACGGCGAAAGTTTCAACTTTTTTCAATCGTACGCTCCAGTAGTCCAACAGTGGCTGTCTTGTACAATTTCTAGGCTTGCAACACCGACAATACGATGTTTCGTAAAGCCGTTTATTTGCCGTAAAATAGCCACTGTCTCAGTTATATGCTCAACTAATTGCCTCCCGGTCTGTTTTGCTCACTTTAAAGACTTTTAATGTTGTTGTCAACCTTTTAAAGGAACTTTATTTTTTAAGAATTACTACGCATTTCTCGGTTATCTCAAGACGCAGTTACCGTAAAATGAGCTTACGAAATATTCATTGATCTTGCGTCGGCGCCTATAATAGTAATGACTTCATTTTTCGAACATTTTTGTTCTTTTTATAAAACAGGGACTAAATGGACTTGGAAGTTTAATACATACATACATAGCCCATTATCCAGCGAAAGGACCTGGTCAAGTACCTGGGATCCGTACTGCACGCGTCTGGTGACATCGATTGCGACGTCAAGGCACGCATTTCGGCAGCCTGGGCCAAATGGCTGAGGTGAGCGGTGTCATTTGTGACCCCAAAATGCCGGTTAAGCTCAAAGGACAGGTCTATAAATCCATCATTAGACCTGATCTGTTATATGGCAGTGAGACGTGACCTGTGCTTGAGCGATAATGTCCGTGACATTGCTGACAAACTGCAAGAGTGTCGTCTACGCTGGTATGGCCACGTCTTACGTCAACCGGCATCTTACGTGGGTAACAAATGTCTTGCCATGCTACCTCCGCCGGGCCCTGGTAAACGGGGAAGGCCAAAGAAATGCTGGCTTGACATCGTAAGGGATGATATGCGTGCCAACCAACTAACCACCAGGGATGCTGAAGATCGTGTGAAGTGGAGGAGACATAGCCGGAAAGCGGACCCCGGGCTCCAAGGCGTGGGTTTTGGAGCGCTACCGGGACAGCACTAGGATGATGATGATTACATACATACATACATAGACACACGTCTGTTTCCCGGAGGGGTAGGCAGAGACTACGGAACGCCATTTGCAACGATCCTGACATATCTCATAAATATAACTTTAATCCAAGTGTTAAATTTATCGCGTAGGTGAAATATTTGTGGAACATCTGTTTCTAAAATTTATTTTATAGATGATCTTCTTATGTATAATAGTGTAAATCGCGGACTTGTTTTATTGCCTTCTTAACGTTATTTTATCCTTTTTCTTCTACCTACATATATCCTAAGTTCTTTAAAATGTGTCCTTACATACCTACTTACATTTGTTTGCCCGCTAAGTAACCAGCAGTAGCATATTATAATTCCTAGCAATAACCATAGATAAATAAATAACCATAACTTACAACCAATCAATTCCCTTTAAAGTTGCTACAGAAACATATCGTTAGTGTAACAAGCCATTAGTTTTGTGCTGATCTACGACTTACTAATTATTTATAAGTACATATTGAGTACAATTATGTCGTTCAATTCCTCCTTTTACAGTGACATGGTTGTCATAAAAATCGTTATGAGACCTACAATCTTGAGTAGACAGATCGGTAAGGTAGTAATGTCGAGTGTTCTAGGTTAGCTACGTGCTTAATTAGTGTGGGCTGGATTATGTAAGCCTGGCGGGCGTTTCTTTTATGAGCCAACCTTGATTCTTGGACTGATAGAGATATTTCTATAGATGTTGATATTGTAAATAACTGTTGTTTTTGCTTCTTCCTGTTTGTTGACAGCACTGCTGATTGACTTGTTGTGTGTTTCGCGTTTGTTATTGTCGTGTTTTGGACTTGTTTTCTTTTGAGTTTAGTGAGGTGTTATTATCTGAGTAAATATTTTGTTATTCTCACTTTGAGGTGCTATTTTAGATTTTTGGTCTTACTAATTTTATTTATACATGTTGTCCTACCTACTTCATGGTTTGGCACGTCCAGTAAATCATTATACATACATCTATACATATAAATAAAATTGGAGAGTCTATTTGTAATATTAAAATAACCGCTTTTTACTAAATGCATAAGGATGTATACACGGTACATATACCGAAATTACATTTTTTACAATTTTATATGTCTGTTTGTCTGTCTGTTTGTTTTCGCTAATCTCTGTAATAGCTGATCCAATTTTGACGGGACTTTCACTGGCGGATAGCTGATATACCAAGAAGTAACGTAGGCTATAATTTAACCGGGTACGCGAAGCAGTTCCCTCAGTACGCGTGTGAAACCGCGGGAAACAGCTGATCTATAGTATTTTTGTTAGTCCACTATATCAACCGAGAAACGCCTTCTGGTGGACATAGGCCTCCCCCAAGGCTCTCCACATAGACCGATCCTGAGCCACCCGCATCTATCCGCTGCCCGCGATCCCTACAATATCTTCAGATTTGTTAATTACTAAAAATTTTATTTAGAACGCAACTAAATTGTTAAAATAATAACTGTAACCTTATAAGAAAAAGTAATAATATTTCTCTTTTTACAACGCCACTGACATTGAAAACTCAAATTAATAATACTACAATGTTCGTTTTGTAAGCCGTTTGATTTCCTTATGATGTAATCAGTACTTCAGGCGATATACAAGCCAATTAAATTAATGCCTAGTGCTGTACGTGTTACAATATAATAGTCGACTAAGTATTATTACATTGTTACCAGCCTAGCCCACTGACCTCTTTTGATAACATTTCTTAGTGAAAGCTGGTCACATAATTTGATTACACACTTACAAATAATCAGATTTGTATTAACGTCTTTATTGGAAATACACAATAAAACGACAATGTTTTGAACTATATTGCTTAACTGAATTACCTTTGTTTGCTCCAAATGAATAAGTAACAGGCAAAGAGATTGTGTTTATTATTAAATATCCGGAATTTTGTTTACTGAAAAGTGTTGGTGAAAGTAAGTGTGTGTGCAAGGTCGCTTGTAAAAGGCCATGCAAATATAAAAACGACGTTTTTTTTTATCTTTCATTGAAGTTTTAGACAATTCCGTGTGCATGGATCGTTTTTATTGGCAGCACAGTGCCATCTGTCGGACAACTGGTAAAGCTGTGAACTGCCACCTAGCGGATTTAAAATAAAGTTTTAGAAAGTAGTTGATGCCGGGACTTATTTATAGATGGCGCTTTTATCAAACAGTGAAACCTTCAAACTATGAATGTAATAAAACAATGAATGAGAATAGCTTCTGTTATATCTCTAGTAATAATAAACTACTTAGATTTTGCTAAGAAGAAAACCTATGTAATGCTGTTGCAAAACGTTCACCTTGATTTGTTGATAATGCCACTTCAAAAAACAAAGGTAACAATGTGAAAAACTTTGTTGTTACCAGCGATTATTATCTTACATCATTCTTGGTTTCATACAACGTATTTTATACATACAAAAAATGAAATTGTACATGAATTTACACAGGAAAAAATTGGAATTACTCTTATTAGGAAAGATAATTATAATGAATAAGGATATAGGAAACAAAGAACATAAAATGAACGTTTCTAGCATATTTTGATCTGAAGAGATTAGATTTTTTATATAAAGGTAATTAATATTCTACAATAAATTATGCGATTAAGCGTTATTTAATTTATAACTTATACGATGCGAAACTATATAATTTACATCTTCATGTTAATAATAAATAAAAGATCGAAACTCACGTTAATACATTATAAATTAGTAAAGCGCAAGTAATTTTAGTCCAGCCTTGAATATTTAAATTAACTCGACGAGTGATTGACTCACAATAAATAAATTTAACATTTTAACTATTTACGATGTTGTACATCTAATATCATATCGTCTATTTTTACTATTACGTATTTTGCGGTTTTATTTTGATCTTTATCTGCGCGTTGGTAATAAACACTTTTACAGTTATTGGTAAATTCAATGCCATAATCAAGCGTTTTATTATATGTATTATCATCTGCAGCTTCTAAGTTCATGTAGGTTTATTTATATAAACTATATACAGGGTGTCACAAGACCCATCACGAAGCCGAAGTCTACTGGTTGTGAACATCATGCCAAGTCATACTAACCAAAAATGATACCTGGGAAACGATTTATTTTTTTAAGTTTTCACATTTTTTAAACCGCAATTAAAAGCGTGCGCGTGCAATGCTCGAAATACCTACTTATCCATGGGGTCATATATATATATATATATATATATATATATATATATATATATATATATATATATATATATATATATATATATATAGACTATAGAACATATTGGCGGGGTAAGTGCACCGATTTTGTACCTAATTAGAAAAGTTCTATACTAACTTTGAGCCTCAATATCTCTTGAACCAGTAATTTCCCAGATATGGTGCCGAAGTAAAAAATGTTTGTAGTGATTGGTACAACATGGGATTACAGTTTTCGTTAAGGGTATTTTTACACCCCGTATAATGGCTCGCTGATATGGAAAATATCAAACGCAAGGTAAAGGTAATGTAACTGAATGACAAAATGAAATATTTCAGGTAGACTGTCAGGTAGATACTTCTATAGGGTTTATAAAGATTGCACAAAACATCCACTTCATAAACCACCATGGTAACCTGACGAAGAATCGCCGACAAACCTTGAACCGGCTTCAGACACAGCCAACCCTAGATAACACTAATTTGATGCAAAACATGGGAACTGCATCGTCTCGAGCGGCTTCACAATCACAATGGCGGGTGAGTCTGCTTCGCATCGCTGACCGGGCCTGAAAATAACACTATATATAGTACAGCCTTTATGTATGCGTAGCGTTGTCCCGCCCAGAGTCGCCCAAGGACGATGCATAGGTCCAATGAAAAGAGACATTGGAAGGAAATGGTGACATGGTTTAGTTGCCACTGAAAATCTAGAATACAACTGAAATCATGGGAATTGACGAATTTGTATAGTAATACCAAATTGAATGTGGATGCTTTGAAATGAAACTGACATTGAACATTGTAGGTAACGTGAATGATATGAATGCCATCCTGAATTTTCTATTTGCTCACTTCAGGATTAATTTCCTTCTCTATTATTTTACCATACATACCTACATGTGAACGATTTTAGATCTAAAACAATGTATTCAAATCGTACTTTTTGTTCAACGATTATTTCTTTGTACTTCATACAAAAGTGATTTCAAGTACATAGAAATTGTTCTAAATATGATAAAAAAAATATTATTATGTTCAAATTAATGTTTTTCGTCAAATGGTGCTTATTACAAAGGAAAATGTACAAAGCGCCAACAACAAAGTAATCAACTGCTTTATATCATAGGCTGTGTAAATATTTGTTCAAACCGGTTTGTTTGATAGTTGCTCTCTGAAACTCTAAAATAATAACCAGTTATCGATCCATCTTCAATAGTTGTTACTTTTACCGCTGCCGCCGACGCTTAACCTTCGATTAGTTCCACGTTCAATACAAAAATGTTAACGCACACGCATTCACAAAATATTCTAACACATTTTTTTCAATCGTGATCACGTCATATAATAAACATTTGGTATTAATTAAGTGGCCTTCAATTAGAACCTCATTAATACAGACTCAGCCCACATTCATCGCCCAAGGAACATTTAGCATCACGGTCTTCAACATAATACATATCTCATTTTTTGTGGCCATGGACCAATACAAAGCACTTAATTCTCGTTTCAATGACTGCGCGTTTCCCGCACTCAAGGAAATGTACACTTTTTGTCAAGTAGTATGTAATTTTTATCCGAAACTTCATTAACATTTTCCGCAACAGCCTATTGTTAGTTTGGTAATAGCGTTTGCCGCAATGAAATATTCATAAAATCTATTCAGTGTTTCATGTGGAATTAGAAATATTTTCTCGTAAAGACCCAATTCGTCTAACTAAAATATTACTAACTGACGTAACGGTATTTCTGGAGACCTGGAGGTACTTACCTTCTATTATTAGTTCAAATGTTTGCGACCCATCTGTCTAAACTGTAGTATTTCGTAGTAACAAAAAGTTTGTAGCAAACAATTGAAAACGATATGATTACGAAGTCGTGACATAGCGACGATTAAGATCATCTTGTGCGAGAACATTCCATGGCGTACACGCTTACTTGTCCCTCGTTGCACTTTTATATACCACCGCAATTAAATATGACTTTTGAGCGAAACAGTGCAACAATGGCAACAGCAGTTGCCGACAACAATGAGTAGTATTCCACCGCTTGTGACCCCACCGTTGCTAAACCCCGACACAATGCAAAAGAAGCGCCTGTTGATCGTCTTTTAAACGATCTTGCGCTTCTATCGCAACGCTAATAGCACGTTGCGATGCTTTATCGGGCCAAGGTCCTATTGCAACAGGCTTTCTAGCACCTGCGACTAGGACTTCTGTAGCTACTTTTGGCAGTCCAAGAACACGTCAGCTGTTCACGTTCATTTAAATTCTTCTCACCTTTTAACCTTTTTAATTTGGTTGAGAAACTAGAATTGTTTGAGTAAGCGCTATTGTGTCGTATCTCCGAATAATGGTGTATGTGAACGTCGAGTTTTACGTTGATATAGATTGTAATTTAGCGAGCAATGATACTGAATCGTTTTTTACCGTAACAGTCGGTTGGCTGCAGCCTTGTCTTCTTTTAAATCAGCGGTTTTCAGTCTGACATAGAACAAGGCTAATGAACCGAGAACATTATGATTGAGCTACAATTTCGGCATGATTTCACTTATTTACGTGCTGAATTATACAACTCGTCTGATCACGAAACAATAATTTAACTCATCTACCAATTAGATACATTTGTACATAGGTATACAACGACTGTCGAAAATGCTTTTGTAAATCAATCTATTTTTGTAAGTGCCAAGCTTTTAGGCAATTTTGTGTATTAATAGCTGCACTTCCCTATGTCTATAACTGACAACAAAAACTTAGATATAATGATTTCAAAGTCTTCACACGTTAGTCAAGTACAATAGATATTTGTTATGCGGTACGCCTCGAATTTCACACAATTGTAAAAAGTGGGAGCACGATCATCGTACAGATAGGTTTTATGATTTTAGCTTGAGTTTATTGTGTAGTTCATTCAATTATATTCATGTTGATATTAAAAGTAATAGTCTCTCACAATTGTTAATCCACTTGCTCTCCGCCTTCATTGAGTCAAGATTGTTTTCTTTGAATTATTTTACAATTATTGTCTTATTTTACTTACATTTGTATTTGACATAATACGAAACTGATAAATTGCTTTGTGGCCTTTCTGCTGTACATTGCCATATACCTACCGTAGTTTTAAGTTAATCCGCACTACGTTATTTCTAATATAAAGTACTATAGTACTTTTTGAGATTTTATCAAGATACAACATAAAATTAAATAATCAATAACACAAAAGAATCTGTAAAAGAAAGTTCGATTTAAATGTGACAATTCACAGCCAATTCCATTCGATCTCTAGTTATCTCTATACATTTCTGTACATCTGACAGTATAATTGATGTTGTTTGTTTGTTGTTCCAGTGCTGGAATGATGGGCGAGGGGCTACTGACGCTGACGTACGGCAAGCACCACGCGTGCATCCTGAACGAGGTAGGGGCAGCGTGGCGAGGTGCCCGCTACTCGGACCTGGTGCTGGTTTGTGACGACGCCGTGCCGCTCGCCGCGCACCGAATCGTCATGGCAGCCGCTAGCCCACTCATCAGGTAAGGATATCCGTTGCGATGGTTTATGTCTATGGGGTTATCACTACCTCCCAGTTTAATCTTCTTTTCTACCGTGCCTTGGTCGTTTAGTAATTTGGAGTTTCTTAGCTTTCATAAATCTGTGTAGTCACATAACCATTCCAATTTTTTTTTTTATGGTAATAGGTGGCAAACGAGCAGACGGATTGCCTGATGGTAAGCAATTACCGCCGCCCATGGACACAAGCAACACCACAGGAGTCACAAGTGCGTTGCCGCCCCTTGGGGTTGGGAAAAGGGATAGGATGAGGAGTGGGATCAGGGAGAAGGGATAGGGGATAGGGCCTCCGGCACTCTCACTCACCGAACGAAACGCAACAGTTTAGGTACTGTTACTTTACGTCGATTTTCTGTGAGAGGGTAGTACTTCCCCGGTCGAGCCGGCCCATTCATGCTGAACTCAGCAAGGCTCTACTAATTCATCAGTCTATGAGACCACTAGCTATAACGTCACCGATAGCAATAAAGGATATAATGACGTCGAAGAGAGAGTAAAAACTGATATTTTGTTAATGTAAGCACAACATCCGTTTCTTTCTCTGCGGAGAAACTACTGAAATAACAAAATATTTAACAGAAGTGATCATTCAACCTTTAACAACGAGTAATATAATGTATTTTAGATTGTATGAAGTATCATCGCTAAGTGGAAACGATAGCAAGTGTAGGAAGCAGTTACCTTCAAACAAATTATATGTGTTACATCACTCGTCGGTAGTTTTCACTACGAGTACTACAATAGTTCTCGAACAGACCATCAGTGTAATCTAATCTTAATTATTTAATAAGGTTAATTGGTAAGCCAATCCAATAACACTCCGAAGCAACCGGTATCAAGTAGGTGTATACCTTACTGCCCTGAATGACATACGCGGAACATAGATACCATTTATCTAGACTTTAGACCAGGATATATATAAATAAAATTACAATTACTTAAGTACAAGTTTTATTAGAAACTTAGGTAACAACAAGGTATCTAAGATTCGAAGAAATGCATAAACCTTATGATATACTTATTTTTCCAGGAAAATACTGGATGATACACCGTCAGTCGAGAATCCGGTCACGATTCACATGTCGGGCATCAGTAGCACGCTCATGAGGCATCTCCTTGTGTTCTTGTACAGCGGCCAAGCCTACATAGAGGTTAGCATCCAACTTTATTTATATTCACTACACCGCCACATTAACATGAATTAATTACTCGTCAACTTGTCAGAACAACTATTACATTTAAATTTTATTGTTGCTTAGATATTAATTATTGTTGTTTTTTTTTACAGTCCGGTGAAATAGATGACATGCAAGAGCTGTTCGAATTATTAGAAATCAAATCGGACGTTTGGAAATCAACAAAAGAACGACAGCAAGCCGCGGAACGGAACAGATCGTGCGAGCGACTAAAGTCAAAAACATTGAAAACAGATATAAACAGCAACGAGAGCAGTAAACACGATGCACCCTCAGGATCGTCGCACTCGGAGAGCGAGCTTGCCGCTCCCGGCGCGGGATACAGCAAAGACAAAGGCGATGAAAACATGAGTATAAAAAAAGAAAACATGTCAACGAGCAGTAACGACGAAAGAGAGGAAGAAGAACAGGATGGTGAAAACAGAGACAAAGAATGCGGACGACTTATGGCACGACGAAGAAGCTCATCGAACCCGGTTAATTTGTCACTTGCAAGGAACTCGGAAAACACAGGCAGTGAACACGACGACTCACAAGACGTTGACGTGGAAACAGTTGCGGCAAAGGTAAATTGAACATCTGCTATTTTATTAAACTAACTAAGTACATTGCTGACTAAAATATTAATAAATACATGTTTTTAATTTCCAGAACATTAACAGAAGAAGATCGACATCGTCAAGCCAGGATGATCAGCCACAGGAAACAGTGTACAGAAGACAGTTACTCAGCGATCGGTTAGGACGTGGAATCGAAAGGGCCAAAAGGAAATCACATTACTTAGAACCGCCGGAATTAGACTTACGAACTGTCAAATTAGAAGATTACGCGCATCTCAAACCCCCTGACCAAGACTTAATATCACTGGTGCAAACGTCTCCCGAAAACTATGTCGTCACACCTCATCGAAAAAGAAGACCTGGCTTCCACAACTCACCCTCACAGAATCCTCCGTTCGTGTCATTCCCCCCAAGTTACTTAGAAGAAATGGCGCATCTGCGGTATACACAAGGTGCTGGCACTGCGGCCGCAGTTGCAGCCAGCGCTCGACTCGGCGTGTTACACCCGCTGAGCACCTCAGCGCCGCCGTACTTACCCGAGAGGAGCGCGACGCCCCCCACGGCGCCGCACGAGGACGCTCTTAAATACAGACCTCCGAGTGCGGGCTCCTGGGGGCCCTGGCTCTGCCAACCTCAGATGGGTGGCGACGACACGCCCACGCCGGAACACGACCAAGGCTCGAGTAAACAGGCGCCAGTACGAGAGTATCGATGTGAGTATTGTGGCAAGCAGTTCGGCATGTCATGGAATCTCAAGACTCACTTACGAGTGCACACAGGAGAGAAGCCATTCGCTTGTCGACTGTGCGTCGCTATGTTCAAACAGAAAGCTCACCTGCTGAAACACTTGTGCTCGGTGCATCGGAACGTGATATCGTCGAGCGAGAACGACGGCCGGACGAATACGCCGGGCCGGTTCAACTGCTGTTTCTGTCAGCTGACGTTCGAGGCCCTGCCGGAGCTCATCAGGCACTTGTCGGGGCCGCACAACAGTCTGCTGCTCAGCAAGAACTTGCACGAATGACGCTCGCCCACGTGACGCGGCCGTGCGTAACTTTGGACTTTGAAAACTTCTTCTCTCAACGTGAGAGTTCAATTGTGATATGTGTTTAGATGGATATAATGATAAGTGTTTAGTTTTAAGACATGTGATATCGCAGAGCGATACTCATGGTGAGGCATCCGCGGGGACCGCTGCGGGTGTGATGTTGATGACTAATTTTATTATTAAAAATCACATGTTCGCCGAATGGGTCCAAATTGTTATAATTTGTTTAAAAATTATAATCCGGGACCAACACCTTCCAAGATAGTATTTATTTGAAAGATGTATTTCATTAGGGTAAATATTATAAAAAGCCACCGACACATTAATTCCTTAAGCATAGAAAATAGACATGTTTGTCAAAGAAAAGTTGCGAAGTATTTAAGGCCTAAAGAGATGACGTCACATTAACTACCTCCTAATTTAAATCAGTATCTTGATGAATCTACTGTGGCGTTAATAGGTTCGTATTGACTTTATACTTCACCACAAGTATACAGTCAATACATCTAGTCAGAATTGGAACTTAGAATTAGAACAGGTTTAAGTTTAGAACATATTATATTGAATCGATTGGTGACAATAAAGTTACGTCAGTATTGCGGTGCTTCTGAACAAATGTATATTGCTAATATACCTACCACGAAAATGTACTGAATATTTCAGTTTCATGTTTTTCATTTACAACTTCGTTCCAAATCATCTGACTCGACATTTCGCAGCTTTTTAAGACATTTACAATCTCAATATTAGGTTTTATCATTTTATGTAACTTCTAGAAAAAAAATGTGTTCGTAATAATATAATTTATAGTTTGCATATCCTTCCAATCGTTTGTGCCGATTATTGCAATGTGGATAAGCACCAAAGATTTGTAAAGCATTGAAAACGTTTTGGTGTACAATTAAGAGAAATTAAAGGGACCTGAAATGATTTTGACTTTGTTAAACTTAAAGTATGTAGGTACCAATTTAATAATCTCATCTGTAGTACTAACGTTCTGCTCTTTTATTATTTCCGTAATTCCGTTACGAACTTTATTGTGAAGCTTGAATATCTTCTTATTTTTCGATTAATTTACTTTAGCGTTAATACGAAGCTTACCAGGCATTATTTTCAAATGGATATTTTTATCAACTAGTACTTTAGCTTTATTAAAAATCTTCGAAACTAAATTTCGATGTCGCTTTTTATCGAACACGTTACTGTGGCCAGTTATATTAATGCTAATATTGTAGTGAAGGCTGGATGTTCAAACTTATTTAAGGCTTCTATTATACAAAGTATACAAAATTAGTGATCGATTGTTTCGTCAGTACGATGCCAAATCTTTTTTATTATATTCATCAATACGTTGTATTGAACCTCGATTATAAAAGTTAATTCCAAGAGCCAGTTTGACACTGGGCAATGGAGAATATTATTCCGAAATACTCATTTTGTACAATCCATTTATACGTACTTTAATTTGGAATTCCATTTATTTTATATTCTCATTCGAGCGGATACTTATCAATGCAATTATTGTTGTTTATTTATACTTCAATAAAACTAAAGTTACCATCAAGTTGTTCAAAACTTAAAGTAGACTATGGAATTTTCGAGTTGCTTTAAAGTCTTTTTCGAACGTTACCTATTATACCTGATTTTTGTCGTTTTATTTTTCGTGTTATAATCGACGTCGTTATTGACGTAATTATTAATTGGGGAACAATTTATTTTTAAGGATTGTGATTTCAAGGAATCGTTTAGGTTTATTCTATGTGATAATTGTCTGTTTTTGTCTTAAGTAGGCACGTTGAGAACGCTGTCTTCCATTGCGTTTTCCATTTTGAAATGATTGTTACTGGCACACGAGAATACGTTGAGATCAAACTTTCAAAAATAGAAATAAAATAACTAAGTCACTTTAAAAATAGTAATAATATTGTTTTTTTTTTCACTTGGAACACTTCTTTTTCTTTATTTGCGGTCTGTCTTATAAGGTGATCAATGTATTATCGTGTGCCAACATTCGTGTACATAAATAAAAGTTTAGAATATAAGTCAACGATGCATGACAAAAAATCGTCCACAAACCGCTGCCTAAACTATACGTAAATTGAACAAATTGTATTTTTATAACATTTTCTTCGAAAACCCACTTGTAGTGTAGGTTGATTGTTGTGATATCACGGCGAAAGTCGGAATTGCCTTAATATAAAAAATCAATGCAAGTAGGTGACTCACTAATACGTAATTGTGTTCCTTAGATATATGTGTCAATTGACTTTTGATACCTTTAACAGAAAGGTGCATGGCAGTGCACTGGCCAAGTTCTTGCTTAGAAAAAAAAGATTCTTTATTTTTGCAATATTTCTCGAGACGAAACCCTGCTTTATCTGCGGATATTGCCTTACCTGGAAATTCTACATACATACATACATAGACTCACGCCTGTTTCCCCGAAGGGGTAGGCAGAGGCATATTAAACGCCCACTTTTCGCCAGTAATTTGATCCCACGTAATGGGTGGCGAGCCTATTGCCGCTTATCGGGATATTTTGTTTGCCAGAGCCTCGTCCATTGATCGGCAGGTGCACCACTTGCCGGTGAGGTTGGCTTGGGACCCTAAGTTCTTGGTGGGAACCCTATGCACCGTGGAAATTCTTTAAAAATATATCTAAGAAACACGAAAACGCCAATTCGAAATATTATTTTGTAAAGAACATGACCTTGTTAAGAATAAAAAAAATGTAAATAGTAACTAGTTTGTAAGTTTAATGGTAAATAAATCTTAACTTAATCTTGTTGAACTTGAATATTGATTTTCTCTGTTAATTGTAAATTAAAAAGTATTTGATAAGTTTTCACATACTTGTACAATTTTATGTAGATATTGTATAGAAAATAACATTCTGTAAAAATGTGTTCTTACCGTAGTAAATTAAATAACGAGAATATTTTAGTTACACACGCCTCTGTTGTTTATTTATAACCAAACATAAAATGCATAAAACAGCAACGCACATTTCTTCGATCATTCAATTTCCCGTTTCGTTCAATAAAATTGATATAGGTAAGTACTTGTTTAAAATCATTTGTGCGACATAATTGCATAAACAACATGGCAAACTGGTCAGCTTACCATCAGGCAGCGACGCAGCGTGAAGTCAATTTGACAGGTTTTTTTAATAAAATAAAAAACTAACCTTCAAATATTATATCTACTCTTGCGAATTACGTTTATAAGAACTTCTAAATAAAGGAAATAGTGAACCATTTTCTACGCTGCATTTTTTTAAACTGTGTAAAGGAAGATATGGCATAAGTATTTGGCCTTCAGTTAATTCCTAAAAGTATTAAACAAAAGCATGGCTAGATAGATAGATAACATTCAGATTCTTTCGAAATTAAATTCTTTTTCTAAAGTAACTTCTTCGGGTCAATGTAAGCATTGTTGTCCGTATTTATCGGGGTATCTTTAGATCAACCATAATAATGCTAAGGTATTGCCCAACCTTTACAGCAATTCCTATTTACTTACGCAGCACTATGAAATAGTTTAGAACTTTAGACCCAACCCAACATCGGCAAGCCGTCGGACTCGGCTGTCATGAAGATCTTTGACAGTCGTCAGTACCTCTAAAACAAACTGACACTAGTCTAAACCATGGAATATCGTAATCCCTTCGGGTTACGGAGGTCAGACAGGTAGTCGCTCCGTGGAAAAGCTAATATTCCGCCAAAGCCGGTTAGACTAGAAAGCGGACCCCAGGCTGAGACTGGGATAACGCTAGGAGGATGATGATTTAAACCCAACATGCAATGTCTACGTAGCAACTAACACTAAACTGATAGCAACCGTCACTTTATGAAACAACTCCTAATTCTTTTAAATGATTTATAAAGATAGACATGGTAATAATTATGTTTGTACCATATAAGATAATAGTTTAATCCAAATCGGTTCATAATGTCTTCATACATTTCTAATTCTCAATAATTGACTTAAATGATTTGCCATCAGATAAGAATCAAAGCACAAATTAATGAAAAAATATAATAATGTAAGAATATTTATAGACTAACGCTTGTTTTTTTCGATTCCGATCTTAATTTCGGTTAGTGTACAACCTAAAAAGCGTTAATCTATAAATATTCAGCAGGGAGCTTATTAGCACGGAAGAGAACACACAATAAAGTAAGTATGCATGACCGCAGATCATCATCATCAGCCTTTAACAGTCCACTGCTGGACTAGGCCTCTACTTTGAAAGGAGGAATTGGCCTACTATACCACGCTGGCCAGACGGGTTGGTATAGGGTTTGTATCAAGTTTTCCTTCTCTTACAGTGCTGTTCTATGCATAATATGCTCCCTCTGTCGGCTTTTACGACACCCATGGGATGATATGGGGTGGTGACATTCCGTATTCTTAATCCGTCACCTCGGACGCCACGTCACGGACATACATAGTTAAAAGTACAAAACTGGCAACGGACATCATATTCAAACACCGCTACTAACATGGCAAACTGGTCTCTTATCTGAAAGGTCCCCTTATTGGATTCTGAGATGATGACTTCGACAGGACATAGGTGTCACTAGAAGATAGGCTTATTACACTTGGCTGATTCTGTTAACGAAATATAAAAATATAACCGCTGCTATTCGTAAGTCAGGACCATACTTCAGGCTGTACTGGGCACCCAAAACTATATAGAAGGAATACAAGATTATTTAGCCTAGATTTGATTCAGCCACCTTAAAGTTCACCCTGGAATTCTATTTACTCTAGTAAATAGAATTCCAGGGTGAACTTTCTGGGATCATAAATGAGATAAAATTCCTGAAAAATTATCAAAAGATCTATCTTTTGATAATTTTTCAGGAATTTTATCTCATTTATGATCCCAGATAGTATCTATGCCTTTCTTCGTGAAAGATAAATTTAATAGAAATACGTAACAGCGTAACCACGGACGGTGAGATTGCTATAGATGTAGCTTTTATAGAGAATAAGAAATGAAACTAAGTTATAGTTTCATAGGTACTACCATATTGTTTAAAGTGTTGATTCTTATTCCATAAACAAATGCAGTTAAATACGCATCAAGTATTCCCAA
This sequence comes from Euclidia mi, assembly GCA_944739405.2. Classification (NCBI taxonomy): domain Eukaryota; kingdom Metazoa; phylum Arthropoda; class Insecta; order Lepidoptera; family Erebidae; genus Euclidia; species Euclidia mi. Next base: position 87,225,887 of record OX123189.2, on the reverse strand, counting down.
ACCTAATTCTAAATGTTCACAAATACATTTATAAGGGTTATTAGGGTCTTATAATATACTATAGATAGACCTACATGAGTAAATATTAACAAAATCTAAATATTTCAAGGACAAAAGTTCTGGCGCATAATGTTTATCAAACCAACAATAGGCTAGTTGACGAAAAAAAATTTATAAGTCCGTCCTTTAGGTTATTCAAAAATAAGCGATATGTATTTTTTTTTTTTGTAAATTAAACCAAAAATGACCAAGATATAGCACATTAAAGTTACGTATAACATCACGCCGTGCTGCATTTTTTCACACTAGATGACGTCACACGTAATTTTAATGGGCTATATCTTTGTTATTTTTTATTTAATCGACAAAAGAAAAAATACGTGTCCAATATTTTTTTATAATCTAAAATACGGACTAAATAAAATGTAATTATTTTGACCCTGGAAACTACCCTATTGCAGCGATACCTACAGTCAATAAGACAGATACCCTGAACTATTTATATGCAACTAGGACTACAAACTTGCCACGAGATTTTGTGACAAGAATAGCCATTTGTTCCATTGATCTACTAAGCAAGTAGTTGATAACGTAGTTCCGAACAACTACAATAGAGGGCATGATGCTTAATTGTGGAATTGTTTAATATTATTGTCATATCTATGTCCTCGGCTGTTTGTCGAAGGGTAGCAGGGACAGAATAAAGGGAGCTTAGGCCAAAGCTTGTTTCCAAAAAGCATCTATTTTATTCCCTTTTTACCCGACTACGGCAAAGTCAGAAGTAAGAGTGTGGGCGACCGGAACACCTCCATTAAACGACCTTGGTATGGACGTAGTCTGGTTAGTTATAACTTTTTTAACTTTATTATTTTACTAATGTTTCCCTTCTTTCACTAGGTTCCACTCTAAGGCGTATGCACCCATCTAAACAGTTTTACAATTATACTAACTAACACGTCCTTATTTTTGGCTTTTCGTGGATTACCGCTTTTTGGCATTGACGGTTGGTAGACAATGTGCATTGCAACATATTAATTCAAAGGTGTCGATTTTATATAAATACCTTGTAAGACCTTGTGGTACCTTATGATATAAACCATTTTTTTAAATAATCCCTCTCTATTTATATTGATGGACGCATCGACTTAGTTGGACAATCTTTCTTTTCGCGCTGGCGCACTGTCGCCAATCTATAGGGAAACCAAGGGCCTAGCATGGCATCCAACCATTACTCAAAATAAACTATTTCCTAGACAAATTCCCATCCACCATCAGAGGGCCCTTAATCATATCCCCGGATGCACCAGTGCCACTGTAATTTATATCTTTGTATTTAAATGCTTGGGTTGATTTTAGAAAACTGACATCAGAAGAATCATATAATAGTTATTGAACTCATAGCTACATACCAAGCTATTTACTGTCAGCATAAACTTGATCTTAAAGCGCGGGGTTTTGCTTTCGAGGCGTTGCGCGTTGTCCTAATTTTTTTCAGAGTCGGATAGCTCACCACCTTCTGAGATTGGACGATCCTTCGATCTAGACATAAGTATACAGAACAACAAAGTTGGTAAGTCCTTATTACCACTTTGTTTATTTTTGTGAAATTTTTCTATCCTAATCATCTATTTATCTATATGATAAAATCACCTGCCTTAACAGACAAATCATTACAGAGCCAAAACTACCGAAGCTTGAAACGTGAAATTGGGATAAAGTGTTCCTTTTTCAACATCTACTCCTAATAGTAAAATAGGTGTAAAATGCGCTGATATGTAAACGCGTACTATAAAAATATGAGCAACAGTCATAACAACATGTGATAGCTCAGTTAATACTAGCTGGATATGCATAGCTTAAATCAAAGCTGTGCATAATCTATTATAGTCTACTATCTAGTAATACGCTTCGCCCGTAATGTTTAAATATTAATCATGTCTCATACTAGTTATAAGGTGCTGGGTAGAGCCAAAGGGTAATTAATGATATAATTTCTGCGCACGAAGGCCGATTCATGTGATAAATAACTTGTAGGGTCGCCATTTCACGCCTATGGTCATGGCTTTGAAATTATGGTTTGATTCCGCGATTGCACTGGTTTAACAAGTCTCTCCACAGTAATCATGATTTGAATGTTGTGTGTTCAATTGACGCAATCAAGTAACTTAGCTGATTTCAGCTTTACTTCATAATAAGCTCAAAACATATGCACATAAATAACCAAAAATAATGTACTTTGGATAATGTAGTTAATAAATAAAAGGAACGTTAACTTAAAAGCAAAGACATCCAAAGGGACCAACGAATTCAACTAAAGCGACCATATTATTTAAATTGGTAAACGTATCTCATTCATGACAGCCTAGAGACGGCCACTGCTGGACATAGGCCTCCCCCAAGGTTCTCCACACAGACCATTGAGCCGCCCGCATCCAACCGCTTCCCGCGATCTTAAGCAGATCGTCGGTCCACCTTGCGGGAGGCCTACGCCTGCTGCGTCGTCCGATACGTGGTCGCCACTCCAGGGCCCGCCTGCCCCAACGGCCATCGGTTCTTCGCGCTATGTGCTCTGCCCATTGCCACTTCAGCCTGGCTATTCGGAGAGCTATGTCGGTTATTTTGGTTCTCCTGCGGATCTCCTCATTTTTGATTCGATCTCGCAGGGAAACTCAGAGCATAGCTCTCTCTATCGCCCTCTGAGTGACCTTGAGCTTTCAGATAAGGCCCATAGTTAGTGACCACGTCTCAGCGCCGTAGATCATTACTGGCAACACACACTGGTCAAAGACTTTCGTCTTGAGACACTGCGGGATATCGGAAGTAAAGATATGCCGTAACTTCCCGAACGCCGCCCAACCGAGTTGGATTCGACCAATGATCTACTCTTTCTCGAAGTTGGACCTACCCAATTGGATCATTTGTCCCAGGTAGACGTACTTGTCGACAACTTCGAGTGTAGAGTTCCCAACCTGGATAGGAGCAGGTACGACATGAATGTTAGACATCATTTTCGTCTTGTCCATGTTCATCTTAAGACCTACTTGTTGGGAGACTCTACAGAGGCCATCGAGAATTGTGCTGAGGTCTTCCATGGTCTCAGCCATGACTACAATATCATCAGCAAATCGAAGGTGAGTGTGTATAGTATATGTGTGAGCGATAATAATTATCGCTTGACAATTATTGTCAATACACACAGAACTCCGAAAAGTCATTGGTGTGGTGCCGTGTATTCGAACTCGATACCCTCTGCAGGGCAGTCTATTTGTATCTCCACTAGGCTATCGCTGCCTAGTGAGATACCACCTATTCATCTATACACATAAATAAAATTAGAGTGTCTGTTTGTAATATTAAAATAACTGCTTTTTACTTAATGCATATGGATGTATACCACGTGACATATACCGAAATGTCATGTTTTACAATTTTTGTCTGTCTGTCTTTCTGTCTGTCTGTCTGTTCTCGCTAATCTCTGGAACGGCTGGACCGATTTTGACGGGACTTTCACTGGCGGATAGCTGATGTACTAAGGAGTAACTTAGGCTATAAATTAACCGGGTACGCGAAGAAGTTCCCTCAGGACGCGGGTGAAACCGCTGGAAACAGCTTGTTTAAAAATAAATCTCTGTATATTGAACGGTATTGAAACAAATAAACTGGATAAATAAAGAAAGCGTCCTATTGGTGGAATGTGGTAGTAATCTTATTACGTACACACACGGTCACGCGCGAAGAAGCCCTATGTTATAACGAGAAGCAGTCCAAGTCGTGACCTAACTGCCCACCAGGTGAGTTGTATATACAATACTTTTTAGTTATTTAGGTTAAACAGTCAATTAAATTTCAATAACATTATATACTGCCTCCGTGGTCCAGTGGATAGTGTATGCGACTGCTGATCGGAGGTCCCGGTTCGATTCCCGGGTCGGGCAAAAGTTTTACAAGGTTTTTCCGAATACTCAGGAGCAGCACGGAGTCTGGTGATGTGCCCGGTAACGGCAATAAGCTCGCCCCCTATTACATCATCATCATCCTAGCGCTCAGCGCTGTCCCGGATGCGCTCCAAAACTCACGCCTTGGAGCCCAGGGTCCGCTTGCCGGCTGGCCGGGTTCCCCTATTACGTGAAACTTAAAAATTCATGGCGAAATGTGGGTGTAAAATTTTACACCTCTGCCTTCCCCATCGGGGATGCAGGCGTGAGACCATAAATTTAAAAAAATATAGAATAGTGTTATTGAAAGTTAACTGATTTATTCTGAATTTTTTGGATACACAAGTGTCAACTTTAAAAGCAACATACACTCAACATAACTCAGAAAGTGTAGCCTTCAGACCAAAATCAATTATGAAGAAATACAGAAAATGAAAGGCTCAATTCTAACTTTAAAACCATAAAATGTATTTTTTAATAATTATCACAACCATTTTGATTACAGTGTAAGTGACTACGATATTGTAGAAGTATCATTATCTTCCATAAAAAGGAAAAAAAAAAAAAAAAAAGATATCGCTATCCCTTCGGGTTGCGGAGGTCAGACAGGCAGTCGCTCTGTGGAAAAGCTAATATTCAGCCAAATCCGGTTAGACTAGAAAGCGGACCCCAGATTGAAACTGGGATAACGCTAAGAGAAAGAAGATCATTATCTTCCATAAATCTATCATAGAAAATCACTCACTGACTATCTTAGAGCCTACTGAAGTTAGAAAAATAACATTTAGGCAGTTGGTTAATTTTATAACCAAGGCGCCCACTAACAACATCCACTAAATTACAGTTCAACACTACTATCAACAGATATTCGCGCACTTCATTCCTTATTAAGTATAACATGATTTTTCAGCTAGCTAGCTATAAGGTAATCATACCTATAGTTTTTTAATGGGGACTAAATTTATTAATGTAACAAATGACATATATACAACAGAATAAAACTACTTATGCAACTAAACTATCCTAAACTAAACCAATAAAACTAAATAAATAATAATAACAAAGTAGACGAGGAAAAACAAAAAACCCAAACTACGCGGCGTCAAAAAAATCCTCCGCAACGCTGTCGGCTGGTAGCGTGCCCAAAAGGCTGGCAGCATTGCCACGTTGTATGGCAATGCTTATTCTCTCTGCAAAATATAAGCCAGCCCTCTGGTCACGGGAAGCGTCGATCCGCCTTTTGACGATTTCTTTGTACAGAGCGCGTGCACTAGGCCCCCATGGCCTCAGCGTTTCGACCCCAAACGGTTTAAAAAACGTAATTACCAGATAGGTTTCCGTATTTGCGCCGTTTGAGGATCTCCGCTGAAGCAGCAGCAGCGCCAGCCGATCCAGCTGTGCTTGGAAGATGTGATGGTGCAAGGGTATCGACGCATGTCGCGTCCCATACCAGAGGCCTGCTCATCTTCCAAGGTAATAAGGACATACCGTCTGGTCTCTTCCCATCGTCGCGTACCAAATCATTCGGTTCAAGATGAGCTGGCACTCCGGCGGTGAGAAGAGCTCGACGAAGTATGTCGTTAATGTGGGCATGTTGTGTAACTATAGTAGTAGTTTAGAACACAATATTATTAACTTATAAAGACATCGGGTGATAACGGGTTCGATTTCCAAACGAGTCACTAATATCGTCAACTTGATGACACTGACTGACTAGCTTAACAATATACTGAATGTACTCAGTATAGTAGGTAATTTATAAGACAATTTAATAATGATATTCCGATGAACATACGTGAAGATCATTATAGGGCGTCAGTACCTATAAACAAACTGACACTAATTTACACCATGGTATATAGCTTTGGGTTGCGGCGGTCAGACAGGTAGTCGCTCTGTGGAAAAGCTATTATATTCAGTCAAATCCGGTTAGACAAGAAAGCGGACCCCAAGTTCTAACTGGGATAAACGCTAGGAGGATGATGATGATGAAAATGCAAAATAAGCTCATCTAATTACAAAAACTGACTTGTCCTTCTTATTCATCATCATCAGCTCTGTATATAAGCTGTCCCACTGCTGGGCACACCTCAAGATGAGTTAGGTCGTAGTCCACCACTATAGTGGCAGCCTTCACATGTGTTTCGAGACTTTACGGAGAGCCCACAAACATACAGGTTTTCACACAATGTTTTTCATCGCCGTTTAGTCAGCTATAAAAAACAATTGAAGATGTAGCTACCTACATAACTTCGAAATCGGTGCACACCGTGGTTTTGAACCCTAATCTGTTTGCTAAGCGATCTGCTAGTCTTTTTACACGGCTACTTAACACAACAAATCGCTAGTCCTTCATAAATAAATACTTAAACATAGGCTTCTGCTTACCCCTTACTTTGTAACCGCGTAGACATAAACCTAAGACATTATTTTAAACTGCGCACAAAGCACGCAGAAAGTAGCCTTATTCGTCGACGAACAAATAAGTCATACATACCTGTACAGTAAATGACTATTTATAATTCTTTTTACATAGCAAGCAGGCCTTCAAATAGACATAACCATAATTAGATGTGCTTATACGGGAGACTTGATTATAAAAACTGGTGGATTGCAACAGAGGAATTGATAGTGGGTTCTTTATATATAGAAAATTATGTTTTCGTTTTGCGACGACGACTTACGCACTGATATTTATCCATGTGTTGCCGTTTACATTGTTATATTATTAGACAGATTTGCAAAATATTAAATCGTTTTTATAATTTCGAGACATAATGAGATGTGCGTGGATTAAAATTACAGACCCGAAACTACTAAGCCGAAAAACGTTCTTCGCTATCTGACAGTGTTTCGATGGCCACTGCGAGATTTGCGTATTTTACAAAGTAATAGTTCATAAATACTCTCAATTCTGTCCTCAATATTCTACAAACAAAATATTTCATTTCTCACCCCAGACCTTCATTGGCATATACATACATATTTTACGCCAAATATCGACATGGTATTACTCACTTAAAATTTTATCCGGGTGCCATACAATCTTGATATATATAGGTATATAAAATCCTTGCGTTACTGACTGACTGACAGACAAGCTACAGACAAAACTATTAGGCGCAGGAAGCTGAAATTTGGCATGTATGTTCCTTGGGGACCGTAGGGGTGCACTAAGATGGGATTTTCCGAAATTCCCACGGGATCGCCCAAAACGGGTAAATTTAAAAAAAATGCAGGCGTAGCTGCTGGTGTCCTCTAGTTTTCAAATAAAATACTTGTTATGCTAACAGTTTTAACATGCACTCAACGGAACGCTAACAAACAAGCTAGGCCAGCAATTTAGTCCTGCAGGTCTCGGTATAAAAATAGATGGGAACAGATAGAAAATAAAAAGTTGTGCCGGGACGTAGAACCGGTAAGGAGGCAGATGGCTAAAGCCTTTTTGTTCCATCATGGGAACATTCTTTTGCTTATTGTCGATTACTGTACCACAGGTTTTCATTTATTCATTCAAAAACAATTAACAAATTGTGTGTGAATATACATACATTAAAAACAAATTAAACATTATCATTTTAAACAAACAAAATTAAAATCAGGACAGCGGACAAGCGGAAAAATAAAATAATTAATGGTCACAATGTCAAAAAGAAAAATAAAGTCAATAGGAAAAATAATGTCAAAAATAATAATCCATTAATATACATAGATTCTGATGTCCTAATCACAATGTCTATACAGTAATAATAATAATTCAATTGTAGATGTGCAAGTTACATGTCATTTATAGTGTAATAGCATTCATTTAACAACAACCGTTTGAGTTCATTTTGAAAATTCATTTTATATAATAATGTTTTTACTTGCATAGGCAATTTATTAAATAGCTTAACCGATTTGTAATAAGGGCTATGCTTCACGACATCGAGAGTCGGTACATATTTGAGTAGAAGATCTTTTCTTCTTGTACTTTCCCTCATTTGTCTTTCTTCTTGGCTTTCATGTTCATGCACGTATTTCGATAAATGAGTAAGTAGTACTAGGATGTATAAGCATGGAACAGTCAAGATCCTTAGTTCTTTGAAATGGGGTTTGCATGACTCTGGCTGCTGTATTCTAACAATGGTTCTAATAGCTCGTTTCTGGGCAACAAACGCCTTATGAATGTTATAGTCGTAGCTTCCTCCCCAGAAAAGGATGCTAAATCTTAATTTTGATTCTACTAATGCAAAGTATACCATTTTTAAATGTACAGTACTTACTTCATTTCTTAGGCTTCGGAGTACATAGCATGCCGTTGTTATAGAAGGTGTATAGTGCATAGTTGTAGAAGGTGGTCAAGATTTGTGGGGAAGGGGTTAAGGTCTTTAGTAAAACAAAATGGTTTTGTAGTTTCCTTGGCGAACTTATTGATAGTGACTCTGACCATGCTGTAATTTTAATTTAAAAAAAGATACCGTCACGTACGAAAAGGTTCGGTACATCTTATCTTTGCCGTACCATAAAGATGTGGAACTCACTGCCAGCTCACGTGTTTCCTTCCTCCCTTGATCCTGGGTCCTTTAAGCGGGGCATGAAAAAGCGTCTCTCAAGGCCGTCAAAGTGAGGGCCGCCATGTCACATTGCTTAACCAGCAATTGGGGATGGTGGCCTTTACAATAGGACTTCACTGTCAGCTTACCATCAGGCAGCGTAAAGTCAATTTGACAGGATTTTTTAATAAAAAAAAAAAAAAATATCTACAATAGCCTAAACCCACGGAGATGAAATATTTCAGAATAGACACATCATACATGATTTCCATTTACCTGTAATATAATATGTACCTGAATCTAAGTATACACGACATCCTCTTCAAATACGCGGGTTTATATAATAGGAATTGAATTAACTTATGCACAACGTCGTCTTTTTAATTAATATAACAAGGTGGTAAAATCAGGGACTTTTAATGAAATGTCAAAAACGACCATTGCTAGGGCGTTTGTAGTATGAAATATGACGTTGTGACGTCATAGTGTTTTGCTGTCAAGTAGAATACTTATTATCAATAAATTGACGATAAAAAATGTTAAATAAAGTTTAAACATTAATTGATGAATGAAACTACTATTATTTTGACATGTTTCACTAGATAAAAATACTTGTATAATTTATTTCACTTGCAGGAAACTTCCCTATTATTCGGACGACATTTTTACATACAAATTATTTATTTATTAACTACAAAAAAGCCATGAACATTTCTTGCTTTAGATCGATAGTCCAGAACAAAACGTCCCAACCTATTCTATGGATCACAGAAAATTAAAATACTAATACACAGTGTTATTTTTAATATAGTTGAAACATCTTATAGTGTCGATACACCTGAACATTCACTTGTAACAGAACAGCGAGCATTCCCCATTTGTTTTGTCGAACTGAACGACGAAACGAGCCGAACGACCAGCTACGAACATTTTCACGAAATGTCTAGCGAACACTCTAATCAGCAAAAAAGTCAAAACAAATTTACTATCAATTCGCTAGGATGCTCGCCAGAACGTTCGTAAGAATGCTCGCTAAAACTCTCGTTTGTTTTGTTTAGTTTTGTATCATTCGCATACTCATTACAGGTGAATGTTCAAATGTATCAGCACCATTAGGGGTGATAGGGGTGTTAGTACTTGTTATTGTGAAGAACATTTGTTTTAAGACATTGCCGAAATCGCGCAGGCTAATAAAATTATCTGTCGTTGCTTACAAAATATTGTTTACGTCGGCAAAACGTACGGAACAGCTGATGTTTTGTACTATTTTGGAACATAAGTAATTCTTAATAACAAGTGTAGCCATCCCTAAGCCATCTGTACTAAATATGAGTATACTAAAATGTCGTTGTAGCAAGGTCCGTCTTACTCAGAGATACTTACGCCTATAACGAATCTTAAATAGATGGGTCTGATTGCTAAGTCGACAAGCAATATGTTAACAATGGGTTCTTCTATTAAAGTACCTGCAATATCTAATTGACGGTGATGGGAATGCATATAGTAAATTTCTTCGACTGCTATTTGAGTCGTAATTGTGTGAGAGAAATGAAGACACTTTCTAATTTAAATGAACTTATTTGCCGATGTAAAATTAAGCTCAAACACCCATGATTTCAGAACAAATAAGCTAGCAAATAACATAATTACCTTAGTAATCAAATCAGCAAATAACCGATCAAAAAATCTTCTCTTCAATTTAACTGAACAGGTAGGCAGTTGTCTAAAAGCTAAACACAGCATAATCACTCATTTCCTTTAAATACTTACCAACAGCTTAAGCAGCTTTCCAATACAAACCAACAAAACAATATTTATTTTCACTCTCGTCAAAAACTCTCGTACGTTGACCAGCACGCACACAAAAGCAAGCAAACAAACAAAGTGGCTATTAACGCACACATGCGCACTCGTTACCTAACAAGGATGGCTGCGAAATTCATTACAGCTTGCAATGCCTATAATAAATCAACCTTGACCTAAGCACCTCAAAGTTTAGCCCTTGAGAATAGGAAAAGGTTACCACAAATTGTCTTTGGGTGTTACGGGATTTTCATTTGAAATGGCTGACGTCAGGATAGATAGAGTTTTACAGAATTCTGGCGTTTTATGGGTAATCATTTTTTGGGGTATTTTTACTATAGTAAGAATATATACAGTTGATAATGAAAATTTTACATAACTTTTATACCTTGAGTGATCAAAATATCGTAACTACACAATCACGGACCAAAAGACATCAATGCGTAACGTAGTTTTAGTAATTCCATACGAATGAGAAAATGATTTTACAATAAATAAAATACAAAGCAGAACTTGTTAATCATACATTAGTATGATTTTGCTATATTTTTTCTATTTCCTTTTTTATTGCCTGTTGGACAGGCTGCCCGGCTGTGACAAAATAATTAATCACACAACAAAATTTTCCTCTAATCGATGAGCTTCAAATCTTTTAAATATTGCAAAAAGACAGTCTGCTTCTAACGATATATGAAACTGTCTATTATACATTTTTGTCTTTTCTGTTACAGGAAGATGTCAAGACAATAAAGTATTATTTTATTCCTGTTTCAGCAACTCACCAAAAAGAACGGGTGCTTGAGAACCGCTGTCCTAGTGCCCACTAGATAAGGTGTCCCATTAGGTCTCCAGACCGGTTGCGTGAGCTGCGAAGGTATATAAGCGGGTGTCGGGACGTCCCACACCATTCCTGTGGTCGATCCCTCGGACATAGCTCGTCTCCTGACATCCCCTGGACACCGAACTGCAAGATGTGGCAACTCTGGGTATTGGGTTTCCTCGCGACGGCATCTGCCCAGATCCCATCTTTAGGCTGGTGTCCTGACTTCCAGGTAAGCTTCTTTTATCTATTTTATTTTTATCTGAGTTTCGATTGTCATTATATACCCATTTAGGATTTCGTACTTGAAATGGTTACATCAGAACTCCATCGATTTTTTTTCACCGTTCCGTCCGGATGTCCGTCAGTTGGGCCCTTTTCTTAGAGACGCGGTGAACATGTTGAAACTTAAAAGCTGCAATAATATTTATAATTTATTAAAATTTTGAGACGCTAAACTGAAACTAATAAATCCAAAGACCACTATTATATTCTAAAACAAAGTCCGCAGTCACGTCTGTCTAAGTGTCTATCTGTCTATGCGCGACAAACTCAAAAACTTCTGAATAGATTTGCGTGCGGTTTACAGCTATAGGCAGAGAGCTTCTTGAGAAAATGTAGGTATTTAATTTGTAAAAGTTTTGAAGTGTACATCACATAATTATAATAAACTACAACTGCCATAAAGCCAGTACGGGCCGCTAGTTTTACATAAAAATTAACAGCACCAGGTAAAGTTTTTACTTCAATACTTTCATACTCTTTAAGCTGTTTTTCAATTACTTTAACCTTTAATCGCTTTAGATCAAATTAAAGGAAACAATCTAATTCTTTATCTTAAACTAATTAGTCTGCGACTGCTGATCGGAGGTCCTGGGTTCGATTCCCGGGTCGGGCAAAAGTGTTACTGGGTTTTTCCGAATTCTCAGTAGCAGCACAGAGTCTGGTGAAGTGCCCGGTAACGGCAATAGACTCGCCCCCTATTACGTGGGACCTAACAATTCATGGCGAAATGTGGGTGTAATATTACACCTCTGCCTACTCCTTCGGGGATACAGGCGTGAATCTATATAAAAACTAATTAGTAACATACAAAATAGTACACCATCACCATAAGGACAAACTCTGCCCAGTGTCTAAAACATATATTTACACTTGTGTTAGAGAACTAAATAGTAAGAATGTCTATGAACAATAGAATAGCAAAACTAGCTGATGGGAAAATATTTAATCTGTTTGAGCTTCAGCTAGTTCGTTTATTAATTCCAGTTAATAGCATAATATATTCAGTATGATACTATGATGTGCGTTCGAAATATAAAACTCTAGGTCTTTATAACGTGGAATACTGTCTTGCTCGTGTATTAAAATTTGATTTTATTTCAACCTCGTTATGTTCTTAGTCTCGATAGTGTTGCGATCCTCTCAACGACATAGATAAAACTGCATCAGCATCAGTTCAGTCGTTTAGGAGTAATCCAGTGTCACACAAACATACATGTCATGGTCAGTAAAAGCCTATGTAATAAGCGACCAATCTTGGCTTGCAATATTTTTTTTATAGATTATTTTGTATCCCCGAAGGGGTAGGCAGAGGTGTAATGTTACACCCAGATTTCACCATGAATTTTTAGGTCCCACCTAATAGGGGGCGAGCCTATTGCCGCACCGGGCACGATACCAGACTCCGTGCTGCTACTGAGAATTTCCTAACGGAAAAACCCAATAACACTTTGCCCGACCCGGGGATCGAACCCGAGACCTCCCAATCCCACGCGCATATTTATGCCGCGAGATCAACGAGGCAGTCACTTGGCTTGTAATATAGGTAGATACATGTTACAAGCCAAGATGAGTCACTTGTATTTATATAATTATAATCGCTACATATTTACACAAAACCTTTAAAAATTATACACCTAAACCTTCCTCGCGGTATTTAACGAGTAGGTATTGGTCAAAACCGCATGAAAATCCGTTCAGTAATTTTCGATTCATCGTGAATAGACAGACAGACGCGACGGGGCCCTTACTTTTATGTACTGAACTAAGTATTTACCCAGAACGAGACAGTTTTTTCTCGGTGGTTATTGTTGGATTCTTGGACCAAATCATTAAAAATATGCTATTAGCTATTCAACTGCTAAAAATTGTTTTGTTTTTATTCAATAAATGAGTAATGAAGTTTTTTGTAACTCGTCAAAATAATATCGCCGTGCTCTATTGAATAGTTACAAAAAAAATTAAAGACGCAGTTACTAGAATACTACTTACATGTTTAGGCGGTAAACAACCACTATTCGAAGATTATTTAATTTATAATTAAATTTCAAAATTTTATCACAACAATGTCTCATATCTACCGCACGCTGTCAGTGAATGTCCTTTTGCTTGTGTGATGATGAATGACGTTTAACAGTCCATTTACTTAATCTCAAATACAGAAAACATTTCTAGCTCATATCTTTCTTGTTTAATTTTAAGACAGTGTGCAAAATCATCAAGTGAATATTACTTTTATCTTTAAAAACGTACAAATAATCTCCATAACATGCGACCTAAAATTTGTCACCCAATTCCTCAAGTGGCCCGGTAGAAGCACACAATAACAAAAAGGGTCTCACTAATTCTTCTACAATGTTTATAATAATAGCTATTACAAGGATCTCATTTCCCTTAAAATATGAAGATACCGTACATTCTCTTCAAAAACCCGTTACCCGGTACCCCAACTTTCTCGATGACATGACTTGCAAAAAGCGTCCTTTCTCGCCACACCGCATGTGACCTTGACCTCGGGCGACACGCGCCATGTCCCTGACCACAGACAACACGGCGTCGGTCAACGACCCCGCACATACACGGCCACTTTCGTTCTCTATACGTAAATGTATGCGAGCATGGACTGGTAGAGGACAATGCTTCGAATTAATCAATTCATGACCGATCGATCATTCACCCGACTAGCTACGGCAAAGCCAAAAGGAAGGGTTTTGGTTATATATCTATTTTGGAAACAATATACTTACTTAAAAATAATAATAGTTGATAAACTCTTTGGTCGCAAAAATATGAAAGATCTAAGTACCACTTAGTCAAGAATTAATCTAGGGCAAGGTTCTGGATGGACTTAGGTTTAGTTTGAGTTTTGTCGTAGTTTTACGGATAAATAATCCATAGTCCTAGAATTATAGCAAATTTGTTAGCTAAAAATACTGATAGCTGACGAGCGATATTTTCCATCGTTTGTGTCTCTCTTACCAGGCGGATGAGGATTTCCATGAGGCTTGCAGATCATGGAAATGAAAACTACCAAAAACTCAAAATTTCCACCGAGGACCCCGCCGTTTCCCATCTACAAAAAGCTGCAACATGTAAAGAAACCATTCCCATTGTGCATTTCAATTGTAAATTCTAATTGTCTGTCTTACTTTTGTAATATTAATGTGTACATAGTGTACATCAAAATTTGACGACCGGTTGGCGTAGGGGGAGTGTAATCGGCTGCTACGTCGAAGGTCGTGGGTTCGATTCCCGCTCAAGTCAAACATTTGTGTGCGTGAACATGGATGTTTGTCTTGATCTGGGTTTTTCTATGAATTCTATGTATGTATTTACAAAAAAAAAGAATATTTAATATGTATGTTTATCCATTATCTGGTACCCACAGTACAAGCTCTGCTTAGTTTGGGACAAGATAGTGTTGTGTGAATGTGGTAGAATATTATTATTCCTTATTATAGAATATTATTAAAGCTTTATCTATTTAAAGATTGTTCTTGTGTTCCTAGGCCATGGCAAATTTCAACATGGACCGTTTCTTGGGCACATGGTACGAGGCGGAGCGCTACTTCACCGTGAGCGAGCTCGGCACTCGCTGCGTCACCATGCACTACACCGCCACCCCAGAGGGAAGGATCCTCATTACCAACGAGATCACTAACTCCATGTAAGTTATCAATCTTCACATAAGGTGAGTTGGGGTAAGTCGGAATGGATTTTTGATCAGATAAACAGTATTGATTTAAATCTGTTGTGAGACTAAGGGATTTATGTTAAATGCATAAAATTATGTTTTGGGTAAAAAATTATAGTCAACTTGTTGACGGCAGTCTTTTTGAAACAATATTTTATGAAAAAAAACGTTAGTAAAATTGGTGTTAAGAAAAAAAATATGTAGGGGAAAGATGAAACGCTGAAGGGGTAAGATTGAAATAGTGACTAAAATCGTATTCATGGTCATTATGTTTGTGTGGTGATCAATAAACCTTCTGGTTCAAAAACCTAAATAACTTGAAAATCAGTTACATTCAAAAATCGCATTTTAAATACAAGAAAAAATTATTTATTAAAAAAATATATATCGATCTTACCCCGTTGAAACGGCTGGCAGTCAGGGGTTCTCAACATGTTATGGTTATTAAAAGAATAAAATAATCATGCTCATGCATGACTGTCAAGTCTAACTCGGGTCGATAAATAAAACACACGTTTCCATTTAGTACCACTTAGCGTACACTATACTTATTTTTATAAAATAAACTTCGACAGCAGAATACAATTAAACATTATTAAAAATATTATTTCAAAGGAGGTAATTCCTAAACATCACAGTTAAATAAAATCAGTCGGTTATAAGTACTACTTTTAAAACTAAAAATAACCTCTTATCAAAAATATAAAATTTGCTTTTATCTGATCAGTTGGTAATTCCGCAAAGCAGAAGTAAACTACAATATAAAACAACTACAATATAAAAATCACGTACTCGTACTTTTGCGTCCCTTAATAATTAATAAAAAAACAACAAAACTAGGCACTCTTGCCTTTATAAACGTTAGCAAACAGCATCACTGCCAAATTGACATTAAAATTCTAGATAATCGTAAAAAACACCGTTCTTGCGTTCATCAGAACGCAAGAAATCACTGAAAACTGAAAAAGATTGAGGGCCCCTGACCTTTTGTATGAGTTTCGTAAACGGGGTAAGATGGAAAGTTTTATATTATCATCTTACCCCGTTAAATTTTGCAGGGGAAAGTGTGAAAGGCACTATTAATCTTAAAATACGTGAGATATACTAATCATCACATTATAGAGTATATTATCTAATTACGAAAATCAAAACAAAATGTTTGCTACTTACCCATGTAAGGAGATACAGCGAGCGGGGTAAGATTGAAAAACTCAATTTTACGCGAGAAATGTAATGTACCGAAAAATGTCAAATAACACACGAGTACCCTCACTTAGCGACTGACGGAGACTGCGGGGCGGGGCAAGACAAAATTGTGTCCACAACGATATTGCCAGCATTAAAAGAATTCCCTGATATTCGGCGTTATTATATTTTTTTTATCTTACCCCGTTTTTTATCTTACCCCAAGTCACCTTAAGTTATTTAATGGCTTAGAACCTCGTCCATATGGTGATGGGTTTAGAATCTAAATTGCCACTACCCTTCCATTTCATTTCGAATTTATGAGCGTCGTTAAAGGCGACTACAGCAAATACACACTCTGACATCGAACCCTAATCAACCTGGCTAGCCAGCCTGGTATAATAGGATATATCCTCCTTATCATCAGCCTTTAACAGTCCACTGCTGGACTAGGCCTCTCCTTTGAAAGGAGGAATTGGCCTACTATACCACGCTGGCCAAACGGTTTGTATCAAGGCTTCCTTCTCTTACAGTGCGGTTCTCTGCATAATATGCTCCCTCTGTCGGCTCTTACGACACCCATGTGATGATATGGGGTGGTGACATTCAGTATTCATAATCCGTCACCACACGGACAATATCCTCCAATTGCTATTCATCTTGTGTCGATAGCAACACTTGTCACATGGTTTTAGCCCTGAACGGCAATGCGGATCGCATTAGGCCTTGCTTGGTACACGTCGTCAAGTGTTCACGATTCTGGGTTTGTGGTACACGGTATATAAATTTGCTATAGTAATTTGCGATTCAGGTTAGGGGTAGCCTATGTCCAGCAGATGGCTGCAAAAGGCTGTATGCTGAACACTTGCTTCATGACCTATCTACCAAGTTATACAATAAATATTTCTCCCACAGAACTGGCTTCAAGAGAATAATGGAAGGCCACCTCCAGATGGTCGGTCGGGAAGGCGAGGGTCGCGTCATGGTGAAATACTCCTCAGTTCCTCTGCCCTACGACTTTGAATATAGCATCCTCGACACTGACTACGACACGTATGCGGTCATGTGGGCCTGCAGCGGTATCGGACCTGTACACACACGTGAGTTGCATTATTTTAGGAATATAGCTGACAGTTACCATGTTTTTTATAGCAAAACTGACCGTTTGCCGCGGTTTCACTCGCGTCCTGAGGGACCTACATCGCGTACCCGAAAAACCCAAATATCTTACGGACCCTTTTTCTAAAATAAAATATAGCCTATGTTACTCACAGATAAAGTAGCTTTCTAATGGTGAAAGAATTTTTAAAATCGGTCCAGTAGTTTTTGAGTTTATCCATTACAAACAAACAAAAATAATTTTTTTTCCTCTTTATAATATTAGTGTAGAAGTTTAGACACAGAATAGGTATGAATGCACTTGAAGTCATTATATTTTTAAAGCGAAACAATCTAAAGGTTGCTTTTCGTGAGGCCATAACTTAATATAAGAAAACTTATACTCGCTTATTCGTTTTTATTCGTGCAAAGACTCCATGGATTAATGATAAAATCATTCAGATTAGAAAGAATGTGAGATACAGTCCTCAATAAAATGAACTCTTAGAGCGTGGGTAGATTACAAAGAACGTGTGGTAATCTAAACGTGACACGAAGTGCCGTATTTGCGAATCTACGAGTATTGTACAACCATATAATGTGCTTTTTTACTGCACGGTTGGCGTAGTGGTTTAAGCGGCCACCTCGCCGCTTGATACTGCGCCGAGTGTTGTAGGTTCGATTCCCACACGCGACTACACTTTTGTATGATCCATTAATTGTTGCTTCGAGTTTGGGTGTTCATTGTGTCCGTTAGTTGTATGTTTGTAAAGTCCCCCGCGACACAGGATTTATTCCATGTTTAAACAGATGAAACATCTCAAAATATTTTCCAGAAAACACCTGGCTGTTGACCCGTGAAAGACTGCCGTCGCTCTCCATCATGCAGAACGCGTACAACGTGCTGGACCGGTTCAAGATCTCCAGAACCTTCTTCCAGAAGACCGACCAGGCTGACTGCACTGTGCTGCCCGCTCCCGCAGCTACTAGCGAGCTGAAGAGTGCTGATGTGGTCGAGCCCGCTGTGGTCCCGGAGAAGGCAGCTGAGCAAGTCGTTGAGGTGAGGAATAACAACTCGATTAGTATATAATACTAGAGGACGCCAGCAGCTTCGCCTGCATTTTTTTTTTAATTTACCCGTTTTGGCCGATCCCGTGGGAATTTCGGGAAATCCCTACTTAGTGCACCCCTACGGTCCCCAAGGAACATACATGCCAAATTTCAGCTTCCTGCGCCCAATAGTTTCGGCTGTAGCGTGTCTGTCAGTCAGTCAGTAACGCAAGGATTTTATATATTAAGATAAAGCTACAGGCACTCCACAATCAACAGTGGAGAGAACTTTATTGAGACACCTACCTGTAGACCTTACAATTGGCCGCTTGACACTGCACTGAGTGTTAGTTCGATTCCCATACAAGACAACATTTTGTGTGAGCCATAAATTCTTGTTTCGGGTGAAGGTGCTAATTGTCGATCCCTTGATTGTGTGTCTGTTAAGCCCCTGCAAAACAGCATTTAATCCTAGCGCGGGAACTGTCTTTCTAAAAGAGAAAAAAGAAGAGTAGTTAAATACAAATATTTAATTGAAAACTTGTGTCTCTTTAATAATGTAAATAACAAACTTAAAGACTGTATCATAAAAGGTCGTGGTGGACTATGGCGGATGGTCTTACCATTCGTATAGTGAGTCGATATCCGTGCATACAAGGCCTAAGATGATTCTTCTTTAATATTATTCCCTAACAACCAAACATATTTCTATTTCACAGAAGAGAGTTGACCCAGAGGTAAAGCCCGTCGAGCCCGAAGTCCGATCAGCCGTCCCCAATGCGCCCGAGAAGACAGAGCTAAAGCCCGAGGAAGCTAAGCCGATGCAAGTTCCTGAGCTGATCATGTCCGAATCGGAGAAGAAAGAAGAGAAATTGAAGAAACCAGAAGAGCCGATGAAAATTGCCGAAATTAAAGAAACTCCTGCATTGTAAACGGAATTGTAAAGAAATCCAGGATCGAGAAGCTGTCCGCAAATTACCATCTTTATGACGAATTTTCTGACGTAAATAATGGGATTGTGACTGTTTAGAACAAAACAGTCTTATTTGCTGTCTCTACGTTTACGTCACGAAATGTTGCTTATACTGTAGCAGAATATTCAAAACTGATAGCCCTATTTTGATGTCTAAGACGTCTTCAATAGGAGCTTTATCTCGACCCTGGATTCGTTTCAACGAGTGATTTTTGTGAGCATTCAGTGTCTCCTTAGGGCTACTTTACCAAATAAGTAAATAGATACCTATATGACACACAGCGTTCTTTGGTGCGTCAGGCAACGTTTACTTTTAACTCGATAGTCATTGTAATAAGTGAAGTCAGCTCTGAATAAAATAGTAAGAGAACTTGTGCGGGTTTTATTTATTAACAAGAGGATGCCAGCAGCTACGCCTGCACATGTTTTTTTTTATTTATCTGTTTTGACCGATCCTGTGGGTATTTCGGGAAATCCCTTCTTAGTGCACCCCTACGGTTCCCAAGGAACATACATGCCAAGTTTCAGCTTCTTGCGCCCAATAGTTTCGGCTGTGGCGTGTCTGTCAGTCAGTCAGTAACGCAAGGATTTTATATATATTAAGATTTGTCTCCTGCCATATTATTGCAGTATTTATGAGAATACCTATGGCTGCCTCCGTGTTCTTATGCATAGCGTATAATTTGCGATCTACTGATCAGGAGGCCCCGGGTTCGATTCCCGGGTCGGGCAAAAGTGTTACAGGGTTTTTCCGAATTCACGCCTCGCCTCCTATTGAGTGGGACATACAAATTCATAGCATTGTAAAATGTGGGTGTAATATTACACCTTAACCTACCCCTTCGGGGATACAGACGTGAATTCTATAAAAAAGTATTACTATACGTCAAAGTGTTAACAAACAGTCAGCGATTATGAAGTTAAGATATTTTATTTATAGACTCACGCCTGTATCCCCGAAGGAGTAGGCAGAGGTGTAATATTACACCCACATTTCACCAGGAACTTTTAGGTCCCACGTAATAGGGGGCGAGCCTATTGCCGTACCGGGCACATTACCAGACTCCGTGCTGCTACTGAGAATTTCCTAACGGAAAAACCCAATAACAATTTGCCAGATTCGGGAATCGAACCTGAGACCTCCCAATCCCACGCGCACATTTATGCCGCTAGACCAACAAGGCAGTTAAGATATACATGTCCTATCCTAAGATAACAAGCGAGAATGTGTCTACAATTATCAAACCATAAAAATATTGTTTATCTATACTATGTAATATAATAAAGTTGGAGACAGTGTTTGTTTGGTTGATCGCGCTAATATGAGTAACTACTGGTCTGATTTGAATAATACTTTGTTGTTGTATAGCCGATAGCGAATTTATCGATGAAGGCGATACATATCGAAATATAAAAATACGCTTTGAGGCATGGATGTCGAGCAACCCTAAATAACGTGGCCTCAGCTAGTGTATAGCTATATATAGCTATATATATCTATACATATCTATACACATGAATAAAATTGGAGTGTCTGTTTGTAATATTAAAATAACCACGTTTTAATATTAAAATAACTAAATGCATATAGATGTATACACGGTACATAATATACCGAAATGACATTTTTTACAATTTTAGTCTGTCTGTCTGTTTGATCTCGCTAATCTCTGGATCGGCTGGACCGATGTTGACGGGACTTTTACCGGCGGATAGCTGATGTACCAAGGAGTAACTTAGGCTATAAATTAACCGTTTACGCGAAGTAGTTCCCTCAGGACGTGAGTAAAACCGCGGGAAACAGCAAGTTTAAAGATACATCAGCTAAATATACACAACCATTACTTACATATTTCTGACACATCTATGTGTTGCTAATTATGCTACTTACGTTAGGTGATAGGTCCAGGTGGTAATGTATTGGATGAGAACTAAAGTTGTAAGCCATGATCTTCTCGTCAGATTTAAAAAGAAAAAAATGTATTTGTTATGAGTTTCATAAAATCATAACACATATTAAGTTTTCTTATCTTCATCATTCACATATTTGTATGCATTTATGAAGAGTAAGCGCGTAAGCTAGGTACGCTCTTTGTTAGTTCTTTATAAAACCGACAGAGTGCGCCTGTATAGTTATATATGCAAATACATTTTATTTTAAATATTTTACAAAATAATAATTAAAAATATTAAATGGATAGTGTAATAAAATCTAGAAATTTTAAAAATAGTAAGTAAAAGGAAGAAGTTGTATGTAGGTTTGAAGATACTAACATCTGTTGTAAATCATTCGTGAATTTGCGCGTTACTTTCGACTGGGAGCGTGGCGTCTCCTGTAATCCGGCTACTCGGAGGTCGGGACCGGAGGATGGTTTGAGGTCGGGAGTTCTGGTGCTGAGTGGCCCGTGTTGACTGGACGTCCACACTAAGCCCGGTATTAATATGGATCCCCCGGAGGAGTCTGGGGGATGCAGGTTAACTAAGGAGGGGCGAACCGGGCCAGGGGGGAAACCCAGCAGCCAAAAGTCCCCGTATCGGGCAGTAGTGGGATAGCGGCCGGGAGTGAGTGCTCAGTAACAGCCTGACCAATATAATCAGACACGATTCTTTTTGTATATTCAATCAGTTAATTTGTTTAAAAGTTTTCAGCTTTAATTTTTTTACATTTATAATTTTACACGTACATTAATAATGAACAGTTATGTCGATCGTGTTAGTATTATTTCATTTTGGCGACCGGTTTGCGCAGTGGGAGTGTAAGCGACTGCTACGCCGAAGGTAGCGGGTTCGATTCCCGCTCAAGTCAAACATCTGTGTGCATGGACATTGATGTTTGTCTTGGTCTGGGTGTTTCTATGTATATTATGTATGGATTTACAAAAAAAAGTATATATGTATGTTTATCCATTATCTAGTATCCATAGTGCAAGCTCTGCTTAGTTTGGGACTAGATGATGATGTGTGTATGTGGTAGAATATTATTATACTTATTATATTATATATTTATTGTATACTTTTAATAGGTACTATTTATTGTATACTTTAAATCATTGCATATTAATATATATATTGCAATTTTCATAAAACTGTACATATTACGCTTCCACATTATTAAAAACGCATGAATAATAGCATTAATCATAATCACAGGAACAATAACACTTGAAAATAAAGTTTTACTGAGACAATGTTAGTTCTCACCTATGGTTCAGTATACTTTTAGTGGCCCTACTGATTTTGCTATGGAACCCAGTTTGAGAATCGATTGCCTTATGTTTGTTTTTCGTTTCTCGTGTGAGTGTGTGGCCAACTCTAGACATGGTCTAACGATTCTTATCCTGAGACAAGAACCGTGACCGACAGCTTTACGTGCCCTCCGAGGCACGGTAGCGCTCAGATGCAAATGCCACACGTGGTCACCCATCCAAGTGGCGACCTGTGTAAGCGTTGCTTAACTTTGCCGATCTGTTACGAACGGCAAGCTAAGTCTCGCTTTGAGCGATACTTTAATCCTTATAATCTAATCAAATTAGAAGTGTTCAACCTGAACTCAAAAAAGGCAAACAATAACATTATGAACACAGTATTATTCCATATCTGATATTTTATTTAATTTTTATTTAATAACTTTATATACACTGAAGCGTATAAAGGCGGACTTAATGCCTTGGGCATTCTCTCCCAGTCTACCTTAGAGTGGTGCAGAGATTAAAGTAGGTAGTATTGTAGAAGTGAATGAAGAACAACTTTTGTTGCATAAACGTAATACATATTATATACATAGTTTAAAAATACATACATTTGATAGTACAAGAACATATTAATAAATAAGTACCTATACAAAATATAAAATATATAGTAATTATAAACTAAAGATACATAACTAATTATAATAATATTAAATACCTATATACATACACTAAATATCAATTATTTTACATATTATTAGGATACTTCTGCCAACTTATCCAACAACAGCTGTTTAACTCTGGATTTAAAGCGATCCTTTGTAGTAGCCATCCTGATTTCTAGAGGAAGGGCATTCCAAAGAAGGATTGCTTGAATGGGAAAGGACGAGTGAATTAAAGCAGAACTATGTGAAGGACAAAGTAGGAGAAGATTATTGGAAGAACGAAGATTTCGATCGTGGTTGGAACTCAAGTATTGGAAATAAGAATTAAGGTATTTTGGGGTATTGGGAGACATAAGGATAGAATAGAGAGTAGTGAGGGCACGCATACTGCGTCTTTGACGAACAGGAAGCCACTTCAATTAAGATCGTTTTAGTTTTGATATCTGGCGAAAAGTGGGTGTAGAAATACACCTCTGCCTACCCCTTCGGGGATAAAAGGCGTGACGATATGTATGTATGTATGTATGTATGTATGTATCTTTTTAGTATCAATTCTGCAATAATGCAAGTCGTTTGTTTTCCATAAGAGTAGTTAACTTTGAATTTTCTTTCCACGTAATCTGTTCCGATGCACTTACTTTTTGTAAGCAACATTTACAGACACAACAACATTTAAACTTTTAGCAAAAATCTATGGAGTTACCTCGATGGTTTTTTGTAGAATTTTTTTCTCTAGCATTTTGAAACGTTGCGTAACAAAAAGTAACTACAGTGTGGATGCACCATACCACCTATTAAACTGTTAGTATTGTAATTATATTGCCGTCTATCGCTTATGTACATTAATGCAGCGATAGCAAAGTGGAGATACCAACGGACTGCTATGCAGAGGGTATCGGGTTCAAATCCACGCACCACTGACTTTTCGAAGTTAAGTGCGTATTGAATTATTAATTATTGCTTGTTCCGTGCCTCGGAGACCAGGTTAAGCCGTCGGTCCCGGCTGTCATAAAGATCTTTGACAGTCATTATAGGGCGTCAGTACATCTAAAATAAACTGACACTAGTCTAAACCATGGAATATCGCTATCCCTTCAGGTTGCGGAGGTCAGACAGGCAGTCGCTCCGTGGAAAAGCTAATATTCAGCCAAATCCGATTAGACTAGAAAACGGACCCCGGGTTGAAACTGGGATAACGCCAGGAGGAAGAATAAGGTAAAATAATACAATTTCACCAGCAAACACCATAAATGTAAGATGTGGACGAATAAAATGAATAGGTATACTAACATAATTAATGTTGAAGCTGTTCAAGAATTAGGAGAATCAAAACAATTTTAGATAACCATCAACTGATGGTAACAGCCGGTTTCATTATTCAATTTAACCATGAATTTGGAGATTTGAGATAAATATTTGACATAAGCCATCATTCCATATTTCGATGCCATCGCTATTCAGTCCATCCTTCTATGGAATGCTCTCCCTCTTGAGATCATAATGGATCTCATCTCTGAAATGTATCCAATAACAAGTCACAATCATAGTTTTATGTGTGTGTATGTATATTTATTTTATACTCCCGCATTAGGACTACATCCTGTGTCGCGGGGAACTTTACAAACATACATCTAACGGACACAATGAACACCCAGACTCGAAACAACAATTTATGGATCACACAAAGTGTTGCCTCGTGTGGGGATCGAACCCACAACACTTCGGCACAGTGTCAAGCGGTGAGGCAGCTGCTTAAACCACTACGCCAACCGTGCATTATATAATACGTTTATGTATTTATTTGTTATTCCTGTATTTATTGTGTATGTATTATGTTTATGTATTAAACTATATATTTTAACTATTTATAATATATGTTTATGCATGTATATCATGTTCGACATAACTAAATGACTAGTATATCTTCCTTACACTATACAATATACCTACTTCTTCCTCTCTGCACCACTCTAAGGTAGACTGGTAGATAATGCCCATGGCATTAAGTCCGCCTATGTACTCTGTGTATATGAAGTTTTAAATAAATAAATAAGCTTCATACAAATTAAGTAAGACATAGGTATATCTCGAATCTCTTAATCCATGGATAGATCGAATATTGAAAGCGGCCCTAACTACGATATTCAATAATTGATGTATCCATTTTTGACATAAGCTCCATACAAAATATGTCAAACACGAATCTCGAATCTCAAAATCCATGTATGGATCGAATATTGGAACCGGCCGTTAGTCTATCAAGATTCTATAAGGAGATCAACATTGAAACACCAATTGGATATTTTCTAAAATACTTTTAAACGTTCGCATTTTTATTATACCAGTAGATTTAACGTGAGTTTATTAGACATATTTTTTGCTCTGTGGATTTTAAGACCTTTAAGCTCAAAAAGTTAACAAAAGCTCCAAAACTATCCCTTTTGGAATGCAAGAATAGCTAAATTTTTAATAAAGAACTTCGTTTGTAAGAAAATACAAAACGTATAGTAATATATTAATTATATTACCCACTTAAAATATTACACCTTGACGTATATGGTTTGTATCGCTAATATTATTTTTAAATAGGTATAGAATCAGCAAAAGAATCGGGTCTGATTATATTGGTCAGGCTGTTACTGAGCACTCACTCCCGGCCGCTATCCCACTACTGCCCGATACGGGGACTTTTGGCTGCTGGGTTTCCCCCCTGGCCCGGTTCGCCCCTCCTTAGTTAACCTGCATCCCCCAGACTCCTCCGGGGGATCCATATTAATACCGGGCTTAGTGTGGACGTCCAGTCAACATGGGCCACTCAGCACCAGAACTCCCGACCTCAAACCATCCTCCGGTCCCGACCTCCGAGTAGCCGGATTACAGGAGACGCCACGCTCCCAGTCGAAAGTAACGCGCAAATTCTCGAATGCTTTACAACAGATGTTAGTGCCTTCAAAACTACATAAAACCTACCACTTTTTCTTACGATTTGTTAAATTTTCTAGATTTTTGTTAAACGATTAATTTAATATTTATAATTATAATTTTGCAAAATATAAAAAAAAGATATTTGCATATATTATCTACCTATACGAGCGGTCTCTATCGGTTTCATAAAGAACTAACAACGGGC
This sequence comes from Euclidia mi, assembly GCA_944739405.2. Classification (NCBI taxonomy): domain Eukaryota; kingdom Metazoa; phylum Arthropoda; class Insecta; order Lepidoptera; family Erebidae; genus Euclidia; species Euclidia mi. The sequence goes on along the minus strand of OX123189.2, from coordinate 87,199,529 downwards.
GTACCTAGCTAACGCGCTGAATGTGTAAATGCATACAGACGTGTGAATCATACAATTATGTTTTCTTTATAAATTCGTGTATTTTTTTCGACGTTGGGCCCGACTTCTGGCATGGCAGGTGGTCTACAACCTTCAGTCCCATCCACCACACTACCGCTTGGAACTATCACTCATCTTAACTAGAAGCGTAGCCAGAAACACAAATTTGCCACATTGTAAACGTATTTATATTGATTGTATATATTATTCACACGTGTGTTTCTATAGTTGTCACATTATCGACCGGTTTATGATAACAACTCCTTAATCGCGTTCATTTGAAAGTGGATTTAATGGATGTTTATAATGACCAAGATTTTTAGCTACTACTTCTCCGTTAGAGTACTCTCTCCAATAGCATTCCAGATTCCAAGTAGGTCACTATCATCCTCCTACCGTTATCCCAGTTACCCGGGGTCCGCTTTCTAGTTTATCCGGATATGACTAAATATTACCTTTCCCACAGAGCAATTGTCTGTCTGACTTCCACAACCCAAAGGGATAGCTATATTCCATAGTTTAGACTAGTCAGTTTATTCACAGATACTGACCACCTATAACGACTGTCAAAGATCTTAATGACAGCCAGGACCGATAGCTTAACATGCCCACATAACTCCGAAAAGTAATTGGTACGCGCCGTGGATTCGAGCCTGATACCCTTTGCATTGCAGTATTTTGGTATCTCCACTAGGCCATCGTTGCCTTCCAGATCCGTAATTTATATAAATATATAATGTAAGTCCCAATACTATTCCTTGAGAGACACCGCTAAAATACTTTTATGCAGTACCTATGTGAATAAACGCCCTAAAGAAAGATTATGAAACAAGATTAAAAACACTGGTTACAAATGTATTAAAGACATATTAAATTTAGGATTTATACCTATAGGTTATACCTTGGCATTTCTCATTACTTAACATTTCTTATTCGTACTCTGTAAGTACATTTATATAACAAAAATTTTCGTCCATCAAATTTTCCATGTGCAGAATACTCATCTAAAAAGTAGTATTAGAAATTATCCCAAATCTGGCGGTTTTGTCAAACACTAAAAATCGACCTTCTCACTTAAAAGGCAGTGGGCGACAAAAGTACCTACACAAAAAATTCATAATAAAATGATGCACTAAGTATCAAATTTTTCTAACTTATTGCCGGACCTTAGCTATGGCATAATCGTAGTGTTATCAGCTTTATAACAAATGGTACAAAATCTGTTAATTCGTCTCGCAATAACTAAAATGGTGGGCATGTCAAATAATCATGAATAATTCGTTTTGTTTTTCACCTTAACATAGGGTGATAGAAAGTAGTTAACTAAGAAATTAATTATGCAGGCTCTAATGCGAGTTGCAGACCAAGAGCTAAACTAAGTTAGTTTAGCTCAGCTTGCATAGCTGACGCAGTTTTCCATACCTGTGTGCAGACCACAAACTATGCAAACAAGTATGGAAAACTGCGACAGCTATGCGAGCTAAGCTAAACTAACTTAGCTTAGCTCTTGGTCTGCAACCCGTATAACACTTTCCCACCGCAAAAGTGATATCTTATTGACAATGAATACAAGCTTCTTAATGAAATACATGAACTAAAATCGTTGTGTAAAAATCCTCTACAAATAATATCAAATTATTGATACATAACTATTTGATACACGTTTTGTATAGTTTCTATTATAATATAGATTATATTTGTATAAGTCCTACCATTTGGTCTATTTTGTTATATGTCCTTATTATTCATAATATTTCACGAAAGCACTTATTGAAACTTTTACTCAAATACTCATTAATCAACACACATTCTTTGTTTTTATGTTTATACTAAAGTATACAAAATTATGTTGTGTCAATACAAAAACGTATTACTATTATATAAATTGCAGACCTAAAACTTGCAATATGGATTATTAGACAGTGCTTATGTACTAAATCGAACATATATTAAATATTTTTACAAATTCTGAATCGGCAATTATGTATATATCAATTCTCATTTCGATCGGATCACATAATAGGACTTAAGTGATTTAGGCATATTTCTAGATTAGTTAATTGCGTAGGCCCTTGTCACTCTCCCTGGTGATACACCGCAACAACCAGATGTTCTTTAAAATTAAAAGTTCCTTATGTACCTATACGCGCAATAAAAAACAAATATAAATTAATCTTCAGGCAGTGACCATCATGAGATTGATTTGTCCACTGTTATAATTGTGGTTATAATCACAGAACAGTTAAAAGAGATGTTAGAATGTTATCTTTGTATATTAATTTCATCTACATTTGATAAAAAAACACAAATTACTTTCTTTACCAATTTTCTTAAGTGTCGAGTCGATGTAATTGTGCGCAAAAAGCTGTTTAAGTACTCAATTAGTTACGTACGTATAGTCTTTATTTTGCAGATTCAAAATAGTGACGGACACTAAACAGACCATTAGGGAATGCCAAAAATTTTATCATCACCATCATCTTCATCCACAGCCCGACTTTGCCTCGCCAGCCTCGACTCTAATAACAATTTAACATTAATCAAATTTTAAGATAAGCCGATGTAAACGACATACATACGAACATCGAAACACATTAGATTTAATGCAACAAATAATGCCTACATAAGCAAAATGTGCAATTAACAGCAAAAGAATCGGGTCTGATTATATTGGTCAGGCTTTTACTGAGCACTCACTCCCGGCCGCTATCCCACTACTGCCCGATACGGGGACTTTTGGCTGCTGGTTTTCCCCCCTGGCCCGGTTCGCCCCTCCTTAGTTAACCTGCATCCCCCAGACTCCTCCGGGGGATCCATATCAATACCGGGCTTAGTGTGGACGTCCAGTCAACATGGGCCACTCAGCACCAGAACTCCCGACCTCAAACCATCCTCCGGTCCCGACCTCCGAGTAGCCGAATTACAGGAGACGCCACGCTCCCAGTCGAAAGTAACGCGCAAATTCTCAAATGCTTTACATAAGATGTTAGTGCCTTCAAACCTGCATAAAACTTCTCACTTTTATTTACTATTTGTTAAATTTTATAGATTTTTATAAAACGATTCATGTAATACTTATAATTATTATTTTGTAAAATATAACAATATAATTTATTGGCATATCTATCTACCTACATATACGAACGCGCTCTGTCGGCTTCATAAAGAACTAACACGCGGCGTACCTAGCTATAGCGCTGAATGTGCATAAATGCAAACAAACATGTATAGCATACCATTACTATGTTTTCTTTATAAATTCGTGTAATTTTCCCGACGGTCTACAACCTTAATTCCCATCCACCACATTACCGCCTGGAACTATCGATCATCTCAACTAGAAGCGTAACCAGAAACAAATAGATTTGCCACATTGTACAACTTATATTGATGATATGTGTCCTTATACATATGTGTTTATTCTACAGTTGTCACACCGGACCGGTTTATGATAACGACTCATTCATCGCGTTCATTTGAAAGTGGATTTATATAACGTACTAGCTGCTGCCCGCGGCTTCGCCCGTGTGGAAGACGGTTATCGCGATAAAAAGTATCCTTTGCCCTCCCTCGGGTCTTTGATTAATCGAAGAATTAGTTATTCTACAGAAAATGATCATAAGACTAAACAACTTATGGAAAGCCGTCAGGTCTGCGTAGATGGGCTATTATGGTCCCTCATCAATTGTTTCAGATCCTCGATTTTTATAAGTCAACAGAAAATGCTCATCAGACTGAACAACGTTTGTTAAGACGTCAAGTCTGTATATTATTATGGTATTATGTAGCTGGGCTCTTAGAGTTCCACATCCGATGTTCGAGATCTTCGAATTTTAATCTCGCAACAGAAAATGCTTATCAGGCGTGTTTATCATGTTTTTTGCTAAGCCGCATTTTTTATGTCTTATAGTTTTGCTGGGCTGTTGTGGTCCTGCATCAGGTGTTCCACTTTCCAAAATAAATTATAGCCTGTATGTTGACCAGACCTATTAGCTTTTCCACAGAGCGTCTGTCTGTCTGACCTCCGCAACCCAAAGGGATAGCTAAATGCCATAGTTTACACTAACTAGTCAGTTTATTCACAGGTACTGACTTCCTATAACGTTTGTCAAAGATATTCATGACATCCGGGCCGTAATTGGTACCTACGCGCCATGAATTCGAACCCGATACCCTTTGCATGGCAGCCTGCAGGTATAACCACTAGGCTATCGGTGCCTTCCAGATTCCAGATAACTAATTTATAAATATAAATAATTCAAGGCCCAATGCTGTTCCTTGAGTGACACCGCTAAAATATTTGTGAACTGTGCCTATGTGAATAAACGTCTTAAAGGAACAACACAAAACAATTTTAAAAACACTGGTTATAGAGTCATAAGTATTAGAGATATGTTATATTTAGTGTTTATACCTGTAGGGTATAACTTGGCGTTTTTCGTTACGTAAAATACCTTATTTCGTATAATCTTAATATATAAAATCCTTGGGTTACTGACTGACTGACAGACACGCTACAGCCGAAACTATTGGGCATGTATGTTCCTTGGGGACCGTAGGGGTGCACTAAGAAGGGATTACCCGAAATTCCCACAGGATCGGGCAAAACGGGTAATTTGAAAAAAAATGCAGGCGTAGCTGCTGGCGTCCTCTAGTCGGCTATAAAGACATTTCTAATCAAAATGTTCGTCCATAAAGTTTTCCATGTGCAGAATTCTCATAAAAAAGTAATTATTGAATTTATCTCAAGTCTGGCGGTGACAGCGTATTCCATGGTTTATACCAGTATCAGTTTATTTGAGGTTACTGACTCCCCGCAACGACTGTCAAAGATCTTCATGGCAGCCCGGGCCGATAGTTTAACGTGCTCTCTCGGCCATTTTCAATAATAGGAAGAACTATAAATAGATCTGTAGATTTTAGATTCGTGTTTGACATATTTTGTATGGAACATGTCAAAAACAGTCAAAAACGAATCTAAAATCTACAGATCTATCTATAATTCGAATATTGAATTCCGTAGTAAGGCACAGGGCAAGCGATAATTAACAGTCGCAAAAGTTATTGGTGCGCGTCGTGGATTCGAACTCAATACCCTCTGCATGACAGTCCGTTGGTATCTCCACTACGCTATCGCAACAGCGTTATTAATTTTTGGGATACAAAAGCGCAATAACTAAAATTGTGGCCATGTCTAATAATTATGAATAATTCGTTTTTTTTCACCTTAACATAAGGTAAAAGTAATAAAGTAGTTAACTAAGGAGTTAATTGTGCAGGCCCTAATCCTTTTTCTCGAGAGACACCGCAACAGTTATATCTTTGACAGTGAAGACAAGTTCCTTTCAATGCAATGCACGAATAAACGATGTGTAAAAGAACTCTATAAAGAAACTCAAATTATGAATATTTAACCATTAGTATAATTTCTATATTACACATTTTGTGATATGTATTTATTATTCCTAATCTAAAACCAAGGCAGTTATTGAAACATTTACTCAAATATTCGTAAGCACTCATTCTTTGTTATAATTTATTCCAAAGAATGTACCTTATGTCAATACCAAAACCTATTCGTATAGTTAAACATATTTAAAATCCTTTTACAACACCTAAAATGGCACTTATTTTCCATTAAGTATAATTTTCTAAACCATATAATAGAATAATTACAAAACACTCATTATTTTTTCAAAATACAAAATAATTCTTTAACGAATTATCTTTTCTTTAACGAACCTCTACCAATTGCTACAAGAAGTCATAATTTTCCAATATTTTAAAGTTTGTCTTAGATAAATTATTTCATTTCATATTTTGGTGTCACAGGTCAAAAGACCTGAGTCATTTAGGTACAGAGATTTGTAAATTGTTAAAGGCCCTAATGCTCTACCTTGTGGTACGCAGCAATAACAGTGTGTTCTTTACTTATTACTAAAAGTTCCTTAAATGTAATACGCACAATAAACGCTGTTATACATTTGTGAATCTCAAATTACAAATATTTTCACTGATGATTTTTATATTATTATGGTTCCCACCATTTGAAATTCTTATTTACACTCAGAAATATATATAAAATAAATTTCAGACAGTGTCTATCGTCCATTTGTAATGCGAACAATTTAAAATTAATCTAATTGTAACTTTTAAACAGGTGATGGGAATAAACGAAGACCCAAATTTTAATCCAATATTGAGATAAATTTGTATTTATCTCAATAATACACCTACATCATAAATTGGAACGAAGTGCGAAGAATATAAATAGGAAGAATTTAGTGCTGCACTGTTTGTAGTCTATATTTAGTATCACTTATTGTCAATGGATTGAGGATATCTAAATTATTGAACAATACATTAGCAAAAAACATTCCCAAAGTATTAATACGTCACGCAAGGTACAAAAGCAACCAATAATGCTTACATTAGCCAAATCTAAAATAAATCAGCAAAAGAATCGGGTCTGATTATATTGGTCAGGCTGTTACTGAGCACTCACTCCCGGCCGCTATCCCACTACTGCCCGATACGGGGACTTTTGGCTGCTGGGTTTCCCCCCTGGCCCGGTTCGCCCCTCCTTAGTTAACCTGCATCCCCCAGACTCCTCCAGGGGATCCATATTAATACCGGGCTTAGTGTGGACGTCCAGTCAACATGGGCCACTCAGCACCAGAACTCCCGACCTCAAACCATCCTCCGGTCCCGACCTCCGAGTAGCCGGATTACAGAAGACGCCACGCTCCCAGTCGAAAGTAACGCGCAAATTCTCGAATGCTTTACATAAGATGTTAGTGCCTTCAAACCTACATAAAACTTCTCACTTTTATTTACTATTTGTTAAATTTTATTGATTTTTATTACACTCTTCATTTAACATTTTAATTATAATTTTGTATCTTTTTAATCTATTTATTTGCTTATCTATCTATTAAAACGCACTCTGTCGGTTTCATAAAGAACTAACAATGGGCGTATCTAGCTAACGCGCTAAAATGTGCATAAATGCATACAGAGACAAGTAATATTCTTTACTTGTCTCTGATGCATACATGTAAATCATACCAAATACTATGTTTACTTTTTAAATTCGTAAATTTTCCCGACGTTCGGCACGCCTTCTGTCAGAAAAAACGTTCTTTACAGTTCCCATTTAACTCTACTCTACGACCTGGACCTTTGACTTAGCTTAATTAGAAGGGTAAAACAGCAATACATAGATTTGTCATAAATATGTACAATGTTTTTATATTTTATATGTGTGCACACGTTTATTTCCATAGTTGTCGCATTAGCGACCAGTTTATTATCACGACTCGTTCATCGCGTTCGTTCGTTTGAAAGTAAATTTAATGTACAAGTCTTTTTAGCTGCTGCTTTTCTGTTACAGTAGTTGTACCAATAGCATTCCAGATTCCAGGTAGGTAATTAAATAAAAATAAATAAAAATATAGCAAATCCCAATACTGTCCCTTGAGGGATGCTAAAATTATTTGGTCTACAATCCTGAGAATATGTTTATGTAGTTCCTATGTAAATAAACGCCTTGAAGTAGCAACCCAAACAAGATTGAAAATACGGGTAACAAAGACATAAAAGTATTATAGAGATTGAGCTTACTGACGTTTCAAACAATTTCTAACTATATTCTGCGAAGGTATTTATAAATAAAATCTTCATCCATCAACTATATTGAAGGTAATTTGTCACTGACGTACATCCTTCGAAATAAACAGTATAAAAAGCTGAATCAAATGTATCAAATGGCAAAATGTTAAAATCTTTATTTAATATTAAAACCAAAGAATTCTTACTATTTTGAGTTACAAAATTATTAAATGGAATGACAATTTGGAAAAATAACTTTATAAAATAGATTTATTTCAAAAAAACTTATTAAGTACTTGTTGAATATAAATATCAGCTTGTCTTAAACGGACTTTCCTGATAATGCTACTAAAAGTCTCAAATATATTGTAATATTTATTTTGGATACACAATTTAATTTCCTGTTTTGTGTCAACGTATAAATTAAGAAGTATTGAATTCCTGGGCACCTGATAAGGCATTGCTGTACTTATAGCATATCGTGATATCATCAGTGGTAAAGTCGAAAATACGAACAACGTATACCAACCGTTTTTAATTATTTGCCTTTATTGTCTGTCCTAATGTTGAGATTATTTAGGAAACGAAAATCAAAAGAGACCTAAGCCCTCGGTCATCGGTCATCGGTCAAAATACTGACAAGTGGCAATATGTATAGAAATCGTCATTTAAGGCGGGTCAGCTAATTAGACACAAGTTATTTAGAAAATAATACTTTATTTCAGGTAAGGTATCCATACAATTCTTGAAATTCTAACATAACATAATAAATATGAATAAAATTATTTATTTAGGCATACAGATTTGGAAATTTCAGATTTGGACTGCCTCGTTGGTCTCGCGGCATAAATGTGCGCGTGGGATTGGGTCTCGGGTTCGATTCCCGGGTCGGACAAAGTGTTATTGGGTTTTTTCCGATAGGAAATTCTCAGTAACAGCACAGAGTCTGGTAATGTGCCCGGTACGGCAATAGGCTCGCCCCCTATTACGTGGAACCTAAAAATTCATGACGAAATGTGGGTGTAATATTACACCTCTGCCTACCCCTTCGGGGATACAGGCGTGAGCCTATAAAAAAAATAAGATTTGGAAATGGTTTAGGCTCTAATACTCTCCCTTGAGGTACACCACAAAAATCATGTGATGTATAAAAGTACGAAAAGATTTTTAAATGCAATACAGGTAGTAAGCGTGTTATAATAACAATAAAAATACTGTTAACAAAGAATCTCTAATCATAAATATTTTGTACCAACAATTTTTGTATTATTATGGCACCCAACATTTCGCATTTTTATTCATAGTGTATTTACTTACATCCTAATAATAGCCGAATTTACATAAAGAAACAAGTATAAAACATACTTCAGGCAGTGCCCATCACATTTAAAAATAAGTAGTTAGTATTTTGTACATACATGAATATGTAACATACATCGATATTTCATTAATTATGTAAATATGAAAATATCTATCTAATTGTTAAAGCAAACTTATCAACAATCATGCCACGCCAAGTAAAACAACAAATAAGTAAATGTGAAATGAATCAGCAAAAGAATCGGGTCTGATTATGTTGGTCAGGCTGTTACTGAGCACTCACTCCCGGCCGCTATCCCACTACTGCCCGATACGGGGACTTTTGGCTGCTGGGTTTCCCCCCTGGCCCGGTTCGCCCCTCCTTAGTTAACCTGCATCCCCCAGACTCCTCCGGGGGATCCATATTAATACCGGGCTTAGTGTGGACGTCCAGTCAACATGGGCCACTCAGCACCAGAACTCCCGACCTCAAACCATCCTCCGGTCCCGACCTCCGAGTAGCCGGATTACAGGAGACGCCACGCTCCCAGTCGAAAGTAACGCGCAAATTCTCGAATGCTTTGAAACAAAAACACGGTACTTCAAATTCCTCCAAAGATTTTTTTCAGAAATTGTTAAATTTATCCGTATCTATATTTTTACAGTTTTAGGGATTATTCCTGATTTTTTACAACATTTTTGTTACCTAGATCATGAAAAAATTTAAAACAAAATACAAATCAACAGCAGCTCAATCTATCAGTTTTATCAAGTACTAGCTGTGGACGTACCTACCTAAACTTATCGCTGCGTACCTACTTGTTGATTCCGCCGTAATTGTACAGATGTCGCTATAAAGCGTGGCCACTAAAATTATGTTTCCTTTTACCCCAAACCAACATTCGGCCTAATCTATATTTAATATGCGTATTGTATCCATAGGTCATATCATACACAATTTAGTAGGTAATTTCGATAGGTTGATCCTTTATCTCAGTGTTTATCAAGTTTTGTTATGATTGGCCGCATAAGCGCATAATCGTTACTTTACGAATAAAATGTGTGTTTACACCAAGCCGCTTCTGTACAAAATCGTAACCACACGATGAAAATGAATAAAACAACAAATCACACTAACGAAAAATTAAGAAACCCTGTGGCTGAACAATAAAATGAAAATTGGGATGGCAATGTTTCAGTAGGTATGGCAAATAATACGGTTCACAAAGTTCCGAATGAGGTAACGGAAGAATTCAGCGGTCACCATGACTACACGTTCTCAACAACAAAAACCTTCAAATAACAAATACAATAAAATTGTCATGTAATCTACACTATCTACACTAATATTATAAAGAGGAAAAATTTGTATTTTTGTTTGTAATGGATAAACTCAAAAACTACTGGACCGATTTTAAAAATTCTTTCACCATTAGAAAGCTACATTATCTGCGAGTAACATAGGCTATATTTTAAATTTAAAAAAAAAAATTTGGGGTCCGTAAGATATTTGGGATTTTCGGGTACGCGAAGTAGTTCCCTCAGGACGCGGGTGAAACTGCGGGAAACGGCTAGTCTAGTTATATATGGAGGAATGCCACAGCCACAGCAATGCAAACAAGGAGATATAAACTCTGAAATATTGTACTTTTTTATTTATGTACATATTCTACATTATATTCATTCTCGTCTCTCTTCGTCTTTCGAGATACATACCATGTACCTTTGTTTCTAGTATTCGATATTCTATTATATTTTTCTGTCGCAAAACAGTAGTCAAGTCAAGCAATCACCAATATACTGTACAGGTAAAAACGAATGACAATGATCACGAAATTTAAATGTTACACCTACTCAGGACTATTTATCATCAGCGCTTTATTTTTTATAAATATGCTCATGATATAGCCCACATACATAATTTCTGTAACAACTTATGTGAATTGAACAAGACATGCCAAGCAAAAAAAATAATAAGTACAACACATGAATCTAAGTTCTGTCACAAAAAGATAAAAGAATTTCATTCAGTTCGTCAAAGTGTAGTTTAAGTTTGACTTGTTTGAAAGCAATAAAAAAGAAGAGAGGATTTCGGGCAAAGAGATCTAAAGATTTGGTAGAAGACTAAATCTGTATCTAGAACTATTTACAATTAACACAATTTTCGCTCAATTCAATGTAGTCCTATCTACAGCCAGCGCTTTGAATTCTTGATACGACGTTACCTTTACTTTTTCCTTCACTTGGTCTATATACGTCCTACTGGGTCTACCCCGTCCTCTCCTTCCTTCTATTTTTCCTTTCAAGATGTTTTTTATAAAAGTGTCATGTCATATCTGGTGCCCAAACATTTTTCCCCTTCTATTTTGTATATTTTTCAAAGTTTGTCTTTTCTCTTTTACTATATTTAACCTGTTAAAAGTGTTTCTTTTTGTCTAACTTATTATTCCCATCCTAGGAAAGAAACACATCTAAAATGCTTCTCTAATCTCTCTCTGTCCCTTTGTGTCTTTATCCACGACTCCGAGCCATACAATGCTATACTCCAGATGAAGGTTTTAATATTCGCTATTCGAGCAATATTTGCAAATTTTGATTCCTATGATGTAAAATCAACACCGCACCTTGGCATTACGCATCGGACTGAACTATCATTTACAAACATTTACTTGACAAGCCCTGTAGTAAGCGTTAACTTATCGCAGTTAAACCAATAAACAATACTTGAATACCTTTGTAACTACAATTATGAATCAATATTTACATAATACTTAAATAAAGATATGCTCGCAATACATCAAAGAACGCCACAAGATTATAAAAATGTGAGCAAAGTTGAGACCGTTGAATGCTCGATTCAAATGTAACGACAACTTGAAAACAGTTACTAAGTGAATGCGAATGTTACACATTGAAATTAAACTACTGTTTACAGATTTTATCGCGAATATATTGATTTTACTGAGATAACATTTAAACGTGTTACTGGGTTTTTCCGAATTCTCAGTAGCAGCACGGAGTCTTGTGATGTGCCCGGTAGCGGCAATAGGCTCGCCCCCTATTACGTGGGACCTAAAAATTCATGGCGAAATGTGGGTGTAATATTACACCTCTGCCTACCCCTTCGGGGTTACAGGCGTGACTCTATTAATAAATAAATAAATAAAAACATTTAAACCGAATGATCTAGAAACTACATTATTTATTTATTATCAGAACTATGTATCAGTATTCGTGTTCAGTCTTCCATGATGATAGTTCTGTAAAGTAGCCGAATCGTCGGATAGTATCAAATAATAGTTTCTAGATCATTAGGTTAGATGGAATCTCTGTAAAACCATATTATTTCGACAAAATCCATGAACAGTACTTTAATTTCAATTGTAGAGACTCTTCAACATTTAATCAACTTGTTCATTACTGCCTTTTACGAACACAATACAAAAAGCAAAATTTTGTTTTAATACTTAATATGCCGTGTGGTTGACGGCATAGAATACAAGTGTCACCACCCCCTATCTTCCCGTGGGTGTCGTAAGAGGCGACTAAGGGATAACACGATGCAAATACCATCTTTGCGAAGCGACGGAAAACTCGACATCAAACCCTATACGACTGCCTCGTTGGTCTCGCGGCATAAATGTGCGCGTGGGATCGGTAGGTCCCGGGTTCGATTCCTGGGTCGGGCAGTGTTATTGGGTTTTTCTGTCACGAAATTCCCAGTAGCAGCACGGAGTCTGGAAATGTGCCCGGTACGGCAATAGGCTCGCCCCTTATTACGTGGGACTAAGGTATATCTGGCGAAAAGTGGGTGTAGAAATACACCTCTGCCTACCCCTTCGGGGATAAACGGCGTGACGTGGTGTGTGTGTGTGTGTGTGTGTTAATATGGAACATCCTGTCGCACTGTATGGATCGGAATGCTGGGCCGAAAAGGATGTTGAGATGGATGTGTGGGTGACAAGGATGGATAAAATTAGAAATGAGTATATTAGGGGAAGTTTGAAAGTTGCACCAGTGCAAGAAAAGCTGAAAGGAAGTCGTCTATCATGGTATGGGCATGTGATGAGGAGGGATGAAAAGCATGTGACTAGAAAGGTGATGAATATGAGAGTTGAGGGATATAAGGCAAGAGGAAGACCAAAGAAAATATGGATGGATTGTGTGAAGGATGATATGAATGAAAAGGGAGTGAAAAATCAGATGACGGCTGATAGGAGAGAATGGAAGAGATAGACATTCTGCGCCGTCCCCAAGTAATATGGGAACAGGGCAGGCAAAAGAAGAAGAAGAAGAATATGATAAAAAATATATATTCATTGGTGACTAAGAAAAATCTTAATTGATACGTCTCGACGTGTCACCTAAAACTACTTCGAAAGTTTTGTTGTGATACTAAATATGAAAGAACATATTAGTTTCCATATCTATTCATCATACAATTTTATTGAAACGGGTCTTACTCGCATTTAGTTAAATATCGCGAGTAAGACTTGTTTCAATAAAATTGTAGGATGTATACAAATCTCGAAAGTTTAAAATGGATCATATCTAATCAGTTTCATTAAGGCAAAGACAAAAGAAAGAGACTTCCTCTTCTTCATCGCGTCAAAGGTACAGATTATTTGTTCCCAAAACTAGGCTACGGCGATGGCATGGCCTGAGGCCAATTTAAGATCATGTTTGCTGCAGGCAGATAGGCCAAAGGGACAAGAAAGCAAATGCCTATGCGTGGAAATAGAGTCAATTTAGTAGACAAATTTTAGAAGTCCCTAGCAAAACCACCAGCCAATACCATAACAAAACAAATCACCGATAATAATCATGATGTTACTACGTAATAATAGACAAGCCAGTTACTGTTATAAAACCTAAACTAAACACCGAAGATAAGGTAGCAGAGGAAATCGATAGATACTTTGACATGTAACCGAGTGAACCGGTCAATGTCTGGGTCGACGTCGGTGACCTCTTTCCACATAACGTGCGTCACACGACACCATGCTGACCATGCACGCCGGTAGAGGCTAGTGAAGCTAATGCTTTTATTATACAACCAACAATAATTATTAATACACTAGCTGAGCCTGCGGTTACCTACACCCGCGTTAGTTAGGGCTACTGCTCTGCTCCTGTAGTTTTGCACATACTTTACATGGATACTTATTTTTTTATTTATATGATCTTATAAATAACGCCTATTGCCTTCCTAGATAAATGGGCTATCCAACACAAAAAAAATTTCAAATTGAACTAGTACTGCCTAAGAGTCATCATCATCATCATCAGCCTTTAACAGTCCACTGCTGGACTAGACCTCACCTTTGAACGGAGGAATTGGCCTACTATACCACGCTGGCCAAACGGGTTGGTTTGTATCAAGTTTTCCTTCTCTTACAGTGCTGTTCTATGCATAATATTATGCTCCCTCTGTCGGCTCTTACGACACCCATGGGATGATATGGGGTGGCGACAATCCGTATTCTTAACCCGTCACCACACGGATCTGCCTGAGAGTAGCGCGTTAAAAAAACAAACAAAACAAACTCATCAGCTTTATCATATTAAACAATATGTTATATAGTTCGTGATATAACTGACCTCCAATGTCAGACAGCTTTTAGTTTCCTGTTGTCTAGAATACTTAACACTAGTCAAGGTATAATGCTCTGACCCACTAAGTTAATATGAAACTAATCAAGACTAGCACTAAAAATTGCTAAAGTGACCAAATTGTGTAAACAAGTACGTATATACGTAAATAAAAAATACATTAGTAGGCGCATAACTTGGAATAGAAAAATTATTGTTAATAAATTCAGAAATATTTTATAAAGACTCACTCAGCTATAATTATCACAAAAACTAAGTTTATTTCAAACACTCGCAAGGATTAATAACAATAAACCGTAGACGCAAAACAGTAAAACTAAAAAAAGCTGAAGCAACTAAATTGAATAAACAAATAAATATCATTGCACATAAGGAAACAAAACATGACTATAATAGACACATAAGTGCTAATGAATCCAGAAATAAGTAAGCATTTGCTGAAATGTATGCTCCTTTGCGTACACACACCGTCTACACTAAGTCGAATCAGCTGAGTAGAATCGCCCGCAGATGGCATGCAACTGTCTGTGCGAGCGGTAGTGTTGTGTAGTGTTATATAATTATACCTTGTGATATAAAAGTCAAGGTAATGTATGCATTTGTTTATTTGGCTAAGGTTAAACTAATCGATTCTAAGGTCTATGCGGATTTGTTGTAGATTTTAATTTATGGATTATTGAGAGCTCTTGATAAGGTTTAATTCAAGTTTCATATTTTTTTGTTGACAAACATGTTATTGTTGTCAGTAAATTGTTGTTTAAAATGTTAAATGTAATAATAGCAATATCAGCCTTCAAGGAAAGTTATTTTGTTTAGATAAACATGTTAGTTATAAAGACAAATTAATACTTCGAAATTCTGCCAAGCAGTGTCATGCATAAGCCAAATTAATTTCCATTTTTACTGTGACTAACAAATCGACCAACTTTGTTCATAAGCGTCAATTTTTAGGGTTCCAATTATTTTCCTTAATATTCCACGGAATCAGTAATTTAATCTTAATATATAAAATCCTTGCGTTACTGACTGACTGACAGACACGCTACAGCCGAAACTATTGGGCGCAGGAAGCTGAAATTTGGTATGTATGTTCCTTGGGGACCGTAGGGGTGCACTAAGAAGGGATTTCCCGAAATTCCCACGGGATCGGCCAAAACGGGTAAAATTTAAAAAGAAATGCAGGCGTAGCTGCTGGCGTCCTCTAGTTATAGAATATAATTATAATTAAAGGAAGGAACGGGGTTTTGGGTATCTTTACCGGCAACTACCGTCCTATAGTACGTTTATCTACAACCACGTTTTGTTCTCCATTAGAACATTTGCAACTTTTTGCTTAGTATTTCCTGCAAGTTTGTCTGTATGATATATGATATGTAAGCGTTAAATATACTCGCACAAGGTCAATTTTTTCCGATGGGCGAACTAAATTAAAATGACGCACAAAAACAAAGTCCATTTGTATTTATGAAAAAAAATGGCGCCAAACTCTTTTTTGTTAGTACAATCTTAATTCTACATTAAATTACATCTGCCGGTTTACGTTTCATCATCACTTCCTTCTTCATACAGGAAGCACCTATTGTTTCATGTTATTACTCTTACTTTCCATAAGAGAGAAATGAAGCTATTTTTATTGCAGTTTAAACCATATACGGCAATGGATAATGACATAATATCGCTAGCATTTCCATACCCACCATAGGACAGCTATTACCTTTTATATAATGTCCTACCATGTTACAGTCTTTCCTTTCCTGATCGATAAAAACAAATTGTAAGTAATAAGTCACCAATTTTTCAATAGCTTTGGTCATTTCATCAGCCTTTAACAGTCCACTGCTGGACTAGGCCTCTCCTTTGAAAGGAGGAATTGGTCTACTATACCACGCTGGCCAAACGGGTTGGTATCTAGGGTTTGCATCAAGTTTTCCTTCTCTTACAGTGCTGTTCTCTGCATAATATGCTCCTTCTGTCGGCTCTCACGACACCCATGGCGTGATATGGGGGGGTGACATTCCGTAATAATTAATTTAATTATCCGCAAAGACAAATGAACCGATTTTGATAACTTTCGATAATCGACACCCATGGGAGCAAAGTCACTGAAAAAAGATAGTTTGTATTTATATGTGTAAACATACAGAAGTTATATTAACTACAGGTAAAAAGGCTCTGACGGTGTTCTTCAACAATTAATCATTGTCGATGAACTTAGGTCTTAGAGTAGATGCAGGTAGCCATCAATTAGGGTAGAATTAAATTCAATCGTCCAATATATTTTCCTTATTGTCTATGTCATCACCATTATTACCATTATTACGTAACTATTGCGAATCACTTGTAACCCATCCCACATTCAATTTACAACTATGAAAAAACATCAAAACAGACTGACATTTCCAAATAGGTACAGAGAATGATAACTATTGGGTTTAATTTATTTTTAAATAAAATTAGTAATAGGAGAGTCTCCCTTTCAGTCTTCTTAACAGCTTGATTAATATCGATGAACCTTCGTCACAGTTTATTCATTTCAAACAGACCGACAGCACAAAATACCGTGCCGATCAAAAACAAGCCATCCTTTTACTAATTTCCATTATGCTTGTTTTAACACATTTATGTCAAGAGTAAATACTATTCCAGCCATCACGATTTAACACTCTAAACATAGCCATTTTCTCATTTGTTATTCTTTGAAGCTCAAGACTTTTAAAAGCTTTCTAGTGTGACAATATTGTAGCATGACACACTTCAGGCCAAATATGAAAGTGTAGCCACAACGAAAGTACTTTCGTATACAAATAAAAACAACCGGTTAGAAAACGTGTGAGTTATACGTTCATTGTAAAAAATAAACAAACCACATGAGAAAGTCATAATCCTTTACAAGGAAATACTTCTATGAATAAAGATAATTTCTGCCACTTCATCTGGTCTCTCTTTGTTTCGATTTGGTATTGGCATCGACCGTAAGCCTTATAAGAACGAGCACATCAAAATATGGACCTGTCAAAAAAAAAGGACAGGTCAGAAGTACCCTAAACAGAAGAGCACGCATGAGAAACTTGATGGAAGTGAATAAAGCAAGAGAGGTATGTCAGGATCGTTGCAAATGGCGTTCCGTAGTCTCTGCCTACCCCTCCGGGAAACAGGCGTGAGTCTATGTATGTATGTATGTATGTACATCAAAATATAGAAAACTATAAATATAACTTAAAATTAATGTGTCTGTCAGTGATACTAAAATACTATATTTTCTCAAATGTCTGTAGTCAGTCACACAATATTAACACCTAGATAAATAATTTCTGTCTGTGCGTCTGTTTTGGTCTCTGGAATCCCTTTACAGATTTTAACGGGACTTTAACTGTTAGGTAGACATGTTTATTAGGCTACAAACAGACCACATTTGCAACCCAGAGGATGCATGGTTCACTAGTGAATTAGTGTGCCATTAGTAACATAATAATAAAATCTTTCCTATATATATATAAGCTGCCCCACTGCTGGGCGTGGGCCTCTTCTCACTATGAAAAGGGTTGGGTGTAGTCCACCACGCTCTTCAAGTGAGGGTTGACAGACTAGAACATTAGAAAGTACACCCAGACACACAGGTTTCTTAATTCGCACATAACTTCAAAAAGTCAGCGATGTGGATTTAAAATCCACTAAGATTTCTCTGTCTTCTTTAGTACGGAAATGCCACCATTCTTGCTCCAATATTAATCGGATATAATGTTAATATGAAATAACGGAGATAACCGAATACATATCATACGAAAAATTGTTTAAAATAATATAGAAAGCGGATCACAATCATAAAAGTGCAACGGGTAAAAAACTTTACCGTTAAGCTTCTTAAGCTTTCGCCATGAGTCACTTAAGGCGCTGTACATAGTCAAAATAGGCTTCACAAAACAGTTTTTTAGCCAAATGTATACATTTTAGAGCAGCTAAAAAAATATATGTTAATCTTGATCATCTTTATGGAGGGACCATTGTGTTCAAAACACGTTTTCGGTAAATTTTCTCGATAAAAAAAACCATCAAATAATCACTTAAATTGAAATTGTAGCACTTGTAACTGTATTATTTATAAACAAATCTTGATAATATTAATAACAGTGATGTAATATATAATAATAAAGGGAACTGTTGTTTTTATTTATCGATTGGAATAAGATATTTGTAAGAATTAATGTATTTAATGATAAATAACTCGTTCTGAACGTCCCGTCGTCGTCGCGCTTCTCTTTCTTATGTATACAATCCGACAGTGACAGCAACAGCTGAACTCAGTAGCTGTGCACAGCGCCTTAAGGTATTTTCCAGTCGTTCCTAATCCTACAACAGTACTTATCTAGTTCTGCTTTTCTGTAATCCATATCACATAAATGCCAATGTTAGTGAAGCAATTCTGTTGTTCAAAAATATCTGAACGGATTTTGCCAACATTTTACAGAAATATGACATCAGATTACGCGGAACGGCATAATTATGAGCGACAAAGTCGACAAAATGTAGCCCATGTGCTATGCGGACCAAGCCGCAGGTGCAGTCTGGCACATTATACAGTGCAATCCCAGCCTGACAAAGATATGAGTGTAGCCCACATTTATTGCATGTTCATTTGGTTTGTTTTAGTTTTTTTTTTAAGGACAACTCCCACATTAGGACTAAATCCTGTGTCGCGAGCGACTTTACAAACATACAACTAACGGACACACTAAACACCCAGACTCGAAACAACAGTTTGTGAATTACACAAAGTGTTATCTCGTGTAGGGATCGAAACCAGAACACTCGCGTAGTGTCAAGCGGCGAGGCGGCCGCTTAAAAAACTACGCCAACCGTGCAGTCAAATTAGCTGGTCTATATCTTTTTGGCGAGCTATATTGTTAGTAATCGCTGTCATCCCTCTGGTCGTCCCTCCCTCTGTCTTCCCTTTTTGAAGTGCCTGAACTTCAAATATTGTACTTAGTATTAATGGACAATAGCTAGCTAGTAAACCCTTCATAGGCTCCGTTCCGTAGATAATTTTATTTACGGTTCGCTGACCGTAAAGAGGCCCTAGTGGAGACCATATAGCATTCAGGGATTGCTGAGTCAGTAGATCGTAACAATATCGAAATTAAATCAACTAGGTATTGCATAACAACATGTACAAGCAGCTATTACAAGCATTTTTTTACTTACTTTTTTAAACTCGGTCAGCAAATGTACATGCGTCATACGTAGTACCTATGTACCTACAACTAACTACATAATTTGATACAGGAACTGACAAAAAAGTCTGTATATGTAATTAAATAATGCCAAAACTTTGTTTCCATTACACGCAGCTCATGCAAATTAGTAATACCTTATTAATTACTAATAGTAAGAGATCCGTAGAAGAGCGACCTTCACCGAGCTAGTTAATGGATGAAAAGTGTTTTATATCTAATTTTGGTTGTAGCTTGTGCATATACAGGGTGTAAAAAGACCCTTAACGAAAACTGACATCCCATGTTGTACCAATCACTACCACCATTTTTTACTTCGGCACCATGCCTGGGAAATTACTGGTTCAGGAGATATTGAGGCTCAAAGTTAGTATGGAATTTTTCTAATTAGGTACCAAATCGATGCACTTACCTCGCCAATATTTTCTTTAGATGCCCTATAACCTCATTGGTATTTCGAGCATTGCACGCGCGCGCTTTTAATTGCGGTTTAAAAAATGTGAAAACCTAAAAAAAAATCGTTTCCCAGGTATTATTTTTGGTTAGTAAGACTTGGCATGATGTCCACAACGAGTAGACTTCGGCTTGGTGATGGGTCTTGTGAAACCCTCTATTTCGCGAATGGGTTGGCAAAAATATCCTTTAACCAGATCGGTGAAGGTCGCTCCTCTACGGATCTTAGACTATGAGCAAAATTATCAAAGTAGGTTATAATTAAACCTAGTTACGCGTTTCTATAGGTAATTGTCCCTAACCTCACTTTGAAGCCGCAAGTAAATGCGATATTGACCGAGTATGTTAATAAAATTCAATGAAATATATTAAAATAAAATAATATATAAGTACATAATGTTGTTCTTAAAAAACTGGTAGTTATATTTTTGCTTATAAACTAAAAAGCTTTGTCCATTGAAAGGAGTGGCCACCAGTTTCTTGTCTGCTTTTTCTGACACAAACTCTACTTCTTGGTTAAGCAGATATTTTTTAATGCTACATTATTTCTTATTTTATTTTAAGTCATAATTGAATACTGATATTACATATTAACTCTCGACATAGATGATCACTGTAATTATCTTAGTACAAATTTTCAACTGGCCTTATCACTTATATATGTTAAATAGAGCCATTTACCATTTGACTGTAGTCAAAACCGAGACCATCCCATCAGCCGTAAACATGTGTCAAGTTGAACCACAGGGCTAACTCGATATTCTAAAACTACTCGTACATCTACATTTCAACCTTTTTTTTTTTTTTTTTTTTTTTTTTTGGTTTCGGGTTGGAAAATCCTCATGGAGTCCCTCCGCCCTGGGGGATGGGCGAAGGGGACTGTCAGACTCTTACTGACTAAAAACCAACCCGTGTGCCTCATGTACCCGTGTGTCGGAGGGTCGGGTTTCGCCCAAGCATACGTCGCAACCTCCCGACGGGTATCGGCCCGCCAGATGGTCAGGTGGGCCCCGAACAAAACCCCCTTGGCGGCGGATTAAGGTGTTGGGCTCCGCCGCCAAAACACCCAGCGGCCGCAGAGGATAGGGAGGACGGCAACGCAACACCGCATCTCCTCTTCCTCTGCGGCCCCACCGCGACGCATCGAATGGTGCGCCCCCATTTGGTCGCGAGAGATAGGGCGCGCGGCAACGCAACACCGACACGCCTCTCCTCCCGCGACCGCACCCGACTGCGAGGGACAGACAGAACTGTCCCCCGCACCCGCACCGTTGGACGCATCCTGCGCAGGCCCCGTCAAGCCCGCGCGGAGCGTCCCCTCCTGGATCCCTCTTAGCTTCACCGCGGGTCACCAATCCACGGTTACTGAGCCCCCCCACCACGACAAGGTGGAGATCCCACGGGGGGGATCTACATTTCAACCTCTAAAATTACGTAATTAGCTGCGTGTGAACCATTTGACCCCACGAAAGGTGAACAACATTCGTTCAAAACCAAATGTTTTTTTTTTTCATAAACCGTTAATGATATGAATCTGTTATGTCATAATACTGAAGGTTTTAAAAGTTAAAGATCATTAAGCATTCATAATAGTCACAGAAAATAACTTTGTTTCTTTGAAAATTTCCAGTGTTTTCGAGCTTCGTTTATTTTAAAAGAATAAAAGTGTAATTATGACGAAGAATAGAGGCCTTTAAGGATTTTGGACATTGAGTTGAACAAAGAAGGTACTTCCTAAGGCTCTTCATAGAATACTTTGAATGTGCCACTTTTGTAGTGCTAGACAATAATGGTACTTCTATTAATAATGATTAATAGTACCTAATTGTGAAAAGTTTTCTAAGGGTCGGAGCCGGTGCCTTTATTCCCCTTCTCCTAAAATCAGTAGACAAAGATAAATTTATGTGTTTAGGCAGTCCCTTAATACTGAATTTATTCTAAATAAACTTCAATACTTCACGTCTTTTATCATACTCTCTATACCAGTGTACTCAATACTCTATTCCTAAGATCAGTGGACAAAGATAAACAAATACGTGTGTACTTAATCTTTTATGCGTTTGTGGAACGCATCTTGAATCGCCCTCGCTTATTATCTGCTCTGTGGCGGTACCGTTGCAAGTACCGTAACACTAGCACACTTACCAAGGACAATGTTGACCTACTGCGTGTTTTTGTACTATATCTGTACATTTGTTGTGGTTTGTAAGCAAGATGATATCGCAGTTTCTTGGATTTCTATGGATAATAGGAGGTAATGATAGCTATTTTAGGTGTGAGGAAGTTTGAGTCAACTTTCAAAGTAAGAAGTTTTGAAGTTTTCCGTTCGTAGGTCCGTAGGTTGGTTTTTTACAATACTTAACAGTTAATAAACACAGTTAGTTTCAAGTGACCGGTTGCCATAAAAAATATCGATATATGTATGCTTTCATAGATAGATGCTTTACTGTTTTAAAGCATCTATCTATGAAATCCCATTGTTTACACTCGTAAAAATGCAGCATTTTACTAACCAAACTAAAATGACTCATTACTAGTGGTACAATAGACAACATCACACAAGTGGTCACATTTGTCTAGTGTTCTAGAGTGGAGACCGCGCCTTGGCAAACGTGGCGTAGAGTTCCCTCAGGCTAGGTGGAGTGATGATGCTCGCAAAATGGCTGGTAGCGAATGGATACGAAAAGCCGGCAATCTAGCTTAATAACGTACCATCAGCGAGGCCTATATCCAACAGTATACTGCAGCAGGCTGATAATAATGATAATAAAGAACTACCAGGGCGATCTAATATGACTGCACGGTTGGTGTAGTGATTAACGGCCATTTTCAATATTCGAACTATAGATAGATCTGTAGATTTTAGATTCGTGTTTGACATATTTTGTATGGAGCTTATGTCAAAAACTGTCAAAAACGAATCTAAAATCTACAGATCTATCTATATTTCGAATATTGAATTCCGTAGTTAAGGCGAGGTTGCAGTACAGTGCGTGGCTCGACCTCACCCCCCGCAAAAACAAAAACACGGCGGTGGCGTCAGCGAGTGAGTGGTGGGAGGGGAGGGGGGTTTTCGTGTGTGCGTGTGCCACAGCGCAGCGTAAAAAAACCGTAGATGAGTTATGCGAACTTCAAAAGTGGCACATTAAAAACTGACAAATTCATGACAAACTTTTTTTTTCTAAATGTCTCATTTGGCTTTAGTCGCGTACGCGCTGCGGTCGGAAGCGCTCGCTCTTTTACTCGCGTGTGTGTACGTTACATTTGAAAATGCTGTCGTGTGTAATGAGATTTTGCTAAAATAGTTTAACTATAGTAGGAAAATGACTAAAAGTTAAGGAATCACTTCTCATTCATGAGTATTACAATATTACAATGTTTTATTTTCAATTTATAATAAATTCAGTATCACAAATAATAGAGTGAATAAAAAATTGGGATTTAGCGAGTGTAAAAGAGAAGCAGTATTGTGCGTGTTCAAAGACTAAAAAGCAAAGTATCCAGATGGGACATTCGTAATAATAAAATACTGATGTGTGTTTTTGTCAAGTAATAAAAGTGATTTGAGGCTGAATCAACACAATATATTATTATTATAGAAATACAAAATCATACGTAAGTTACAAACATTGACGGATGATCAAAGTCCATTCACTTGTTCTTGTTATTCTCCTTTTAGTATTAAACAACTAAGTAGATTGTACCGCACAGTTTTCGCTGCCGACCGACCGTACCCCTGGCAGTACCCCTGGGGGTATGGTGGGTCTTTCAAAGCTTAACCGTACTCCCAGATAATATTGTTGTGTAATTAGTTTATTAATTTCAGTTCGTTAATTTCAAGTTCTACTATTTAGTGGGATCATTCCCAGTATAGTAGTAGTATTGAACAATTATGATAGAACTGTCCTAATTCTATTAGCACAACTTGATGAGGAGAACAGAACTAATGGGATAAGTAATAGGAAATGTCCCAGTCTAGTTCTATGTATGTTTTACAAGGGTATTCAATAGAACTACTGGGAATGATCCGTAGTGTCACGACATCGCGCTCATATATCCGAATAAATATGTTTTGTAGACGTTCATTTGTTTAATGTGTAAAACAAATGAACGTCTACAAAACAAATGAACGCCTACAAAACAAATGAAAGTCTACAATACAAATGACTTACAGAAACTGATCAGCTATCGATAGTGATTGCAGAAAACAGGTGCATGCAATTTTCAACCTAATTGACATTAGTCAGAATTTATAATTTTATTACCCTAATATTGCCAGAAAGCGAGAAAAAACAAAAAATAAAGTTTGTCATGAATTGTCAATAAGGTCGAAAATCGCATGCACCTGTTTTTTGCAATCACTATCGATAGCTGATCACTTTCTGGTAGTCATTTGTTTTGTAGACGTTCATTTGTTTTGTAGACGTTCATTTGTTTTGTAGACGTTCAATTGTTTTGTAGACGTTAAAACATTTTTATAAATACATATTTATTCGGATTTGTGAGCGCGATGTTGTGACACTACCCTTGTAAAACATACATAGAACTAGTGGTAAATTTCCTATAACTGTTTCCCATTAGTTCTATTCTTCTCATCAAGTTGTGCTAATAGAACTAGTGGGATAAAAAGTATCACTAGTTCTATGATAGAACTGTTCAATAGAACTAGTGGGAATGATTCTACAGCGCAAGGATGATGACGATGACGGGTCTTCAACAGTACCACAAATTATACCTATAATATACAAAGCATTATAACCATTAGCAGTAATACCTAAACGTTTTATTCTCTAATTTATCTCCTTGTTGCACTATATCATCGTACTAGCGCTTGTCTTCGCTTGTCTAAAAATACTAAAACGTAAGTACTAAGTCATTATCATACGAGAAATAACACTGTTCAGTTTAATGTACACGTAGCACGTTGGTATAACACTACGAGCATTTCAGCCAGGAGTACGGTTAAGCTTTATAAGATCCACCATACCCCCAGGGGTATTGCCAGGCCTACGGTGGATCCGCAGCGCACAGTTCTTATATTAACGTACTGTTTTAGGTTTCCATTGAATGAAATGTACTTTTTTAATAAATGTTATAAATAAATCACATCGACTTTTTATTTCCCTACCTTAAATGAATTAATCAAATTTATTTTGAGGCGAATTGAATTTACTCAAGACAGACAAAGTGATCATGTCGCATCTGAGTCAAATTATTGTTTGTGAAACGGTCAGCATGATGTCACAATGCGCTTCGGTCCAGAGAGTATATTATTATGTTTATCTCTATTCCGCGCTTGCGATTAGATGTGCTATCTCACTTACACTTCTTATCTAATTCTTAGTGTGTCGTTTTGACATATTTATATTAGTGTGCGTACGCTTTTCGCGATGCGTGCCACTCGTAAGCTCCATCATGTTACCTTGTCAGTAACCTGTCTACGGTTTCTTACTAGTATGACTATGGTTTGAACGATTGAGTTTGGAATACGAATTACTTTGTACTTTTGCGAAAACGCACATGCGGGGGTGGAGGGGGATTTTGCGGAGCAACGACGTACGTCCGCCCTCAATCACGCCTAGACAGGCACTGATGAACGGCCGGCGAGCGATATAATGCCAACATTTTGACTATTTTTTTTCTTGGAGAAAAATGATAACGAAATTGCGAAATCTGTTTTTACCATTTATTTTAAAATGAAGAGCTGTTTCTATTGATAATACTTTCATATAAATTCACTATGGAATCTCTAAGCAGTACACGTTTAAAATTGTGATTTAGTGCCATGTTTGACAATTTTTTTTATCGAACCAATCATTCCAAATCGTGTTTCTATCTTTACGATTTACTAGAAGATATGTTCAACTTTTATACTTTAATTTTTATTCATTAAAAATATCATAGTTCATGGGACTTTCAGACGTTCAAAAATCTTAAAAAGTACTGCAACCTCGCCTTAAGCGGCCGCCTTGCCGCTTGACACTGCGCCGAGTGTTGTGGGCTCGATTCCCACACGAGACAACACTTTGTGTGATTTATAAATTGTTGTTTCGAGTCTGGGTGTTCATTGTATCCGTTGGTTGTATGTTTGTAAAGTCCCCCGCGACACAGGATTTATTCCTAGTGCGGGAGTTGTCTATAAAAAAAATATTGCACACTGCGATTTCTAAGATTCTCAATAGCACTTCAACTTAGTATAGAAAACCGTCTACATAGTAGTGAATAATTCAAGCAAGAGTATTATTAAATTCAATGGCTTTTCCAAAGATAATACTTGAAGGTGTTAATGTGTCAGTTGGTCAAAGTTTGATTTCTCTAAGTTTATACTTCTGTGTGTTGAAGAATTAATTTACCAATAAAGTTATTTTCTAAAATGGCTAATGAGTTATAAAGAATGGAAAGTTAATACAGTGATGGACAGGAAATACATTTCATGTAAGTAGCGAAAGTTAAGATGCCAATGACTTCATTATGAGCAAATCGTATATAACTGCAAATATGAAAGGCCATCGTTATCCCGCGGTTACAAATCTATAAACCACATAGCCCTTAGCTGACATCTTAGATGTTAATAAGCCACCTACCTGCCTCGTATAAATATTAAGAACTTTTGATATTTAAGTATATGTAAGTGATTGGGTGCAAAGGGTTCCCACTAAGAACTTAGGGTCCCAAGCCAACCTCACCTGCAAGAGGTGCACCTGCCGATCAACGGACGAGGCTCTGGCAAAAATATCCCGATAAGCGGCAATAGGCTCGCCACCTATTACGTGGGATCAAAACACTGGTGAAAAGTGGGCGTTTAATATGCCTCTGCCTACCCCTTCGGGGAAACAGGCGTGAGTCTAAGCATGTATGTATGTATGTATGTAAGTGAGTGAGCATACCATCCATGGGTGATTGATGTGACTGAACATCTAATAAGTAACCATAGTATGAAATTAATCATATTTTCAAACGACTTATTTGAGCTATTGCTTTAACTTGCAACTTATTTTTAATTGTATGTACCTTCGTAGAAATCGTACAGCAAACATTGTAGTAAATTTAACCAATTACGATACTGCTCATACATACAATGTTAATTAATGACCGACAAATCTCATTACAACGATTGATTATTAAGTGTAATAAGTTGAGTAAATAGGGCAGTAGACGATACAGGCAAGTTCAGTGTGTCATAGACGGACATCTATTGTATGTAAAATATGTAATAATTATGTGCAATCTGATTTCTACTTTCATCAGAATACCAAGTGCGTCGTTTTTATACAATAAGTATGTTAATTGCAAAATATTTTAATAATTCAACATAAAAATTCAAATTATTTCAAACAGTATGCGATGACATAAGACCCTATTTTCATTCAATGTTACTTAAATAGTTAATCAGAATAAACTGTTGAATCGTGCAAAATAAGACTGTATCGTGCAGTTACTGTAGGTGTGCGTGTGCTTGTGAGTATTAGGCATTTTTTTTTTTTTTTTTTTGTGTCGGGTTTGAAAATCCTCATGGAGTCCCTCCGCCCTGGGGGAAGGCCGAAGGGTACTGTCAGACTCTTACTGACTAAAAACCAACCCGTGTTCCTCATGTACCCATGTGTCGGAGGGTCGGGTATCACCGAAGCATTCCTCGCAAACCCCCGACGGGTATTGGCCCGCTAGATGGTCAGGCGGGCCCCGAACAAAACCCCTTTGGCGGCGGATGAAGGTGTTGATCTCCGCCGCCAAAATGCCCAGCGGCCGCAGGATAGGGAGAGAGGATAGGGAGGACGGCAACGCAACACCGCATCTCCTCTTCCTCTGCGGCCCCACCGCGACGCAACGATGGTGCGCCCCCATTTGGTCGCGGGAGATAACGCAACACCGACATGCCTCTCCTCCCGCGACCACACTCGACTGCGAGGGACAGACAGAACTGTCCCCCGCACCTTGGGACGGATCCTACGCAGGCCTCACCCAAGCCCACGTGGAGCGTCCCCTCCCGGGATCAACCTTAGCTTCACCGTGGCTGTACCTGAAACCCACGGTTACCGAGCCCCCCCCCCACCACGACAAGTTATCTTCTTGTGACTTATTTTTCATGTATTTGTATTCAGTTATAGTAGTATATTCACCCCTTAAAATATTTTGCAAGTGCAAATCAACATCCTGTATAAGCTAGCGATAGCCTAACGAAGATATCGACGTACTGCCATGCAGAGGGTATCGGATTCAATCCCACTGTTCGTAGCACTGGATTTTCAAAGTTATGTGCGTATTCCAAGGTTAATAATTATCGCTTTCCATCATGGCTGAGAGCAGCTTTTAGGCCGTCGCCGTCGGTCCCGGCTGTCACGATGATCTTAGACAGTCGTTATAGAAGTCAATATGCTCGAATATAAAAACATATTGATACTGGCGTATACAGCGATATTCGATGGTATAATAGAACCATGAAAAATCACAATCCTTTTCGGTTGCGGCGGTCAAAGGACAGTCGCTGTATTGAAAACCTACTATTCTGTCATATCTGCTTAGTTTTGGCGAAAGTTTTGGATATAGCTGGGATAACTCTAGGATGAAGCTAATGAGGATCTTATTCCATGCCAAGGAAGTAAACTAATAGTTATTAAACAGATAACAAAATATTCATATGTTAATCATATATTATGCCAAGGTTTAGGTACATTCACTCGACCTACGAGTTGACATTAGTATTTTTATTTACAAACATACATACATACATACGGGTTGTTGTAAACTCGCCCTAATGAAAATTTGCCACAAGTAAAAATTATAGTAGACTCGCCACAGTCTTATATGTCTCACGAAAACTTGCCACAGCTTTAAAAGTACTGATAGCAAACGAAGTAGTAGTGTTTAATATTACTGTAACGGTCACCCGACTGCCAGCCATGCCAAAGCCACGCCATACCGTTCCGTGTCGTCTTGGTTCAGCCAAAGCCAAATTCACACACAGCCATACTTTTCTCTCTGTGACTGCTGATCTCCAAAGCGTTCTACAAATACCAAGCGGTGACGTTAGGAGAGTTATATTATACCCGGAAATTATGCGTCTATAATTTTACAATATATGAAGCCAAATCACCAAATAAAGGTTTTTGTATGATGTGGAACGAGCTGAATGTCAAACGAGGAAGTTCAGAAATAGCTACTTGTTTGAAAAAGTGGCTTGATGTAATTCCGCAAAATATTAGAGAAGTGCCTATTTTTTCAGACACATGTTCAGGGCAAAATCGGAATCAATATATTGCAGCTTTTTTCCTTTACATAATTCAAACATCGCATTTAAACGTTATAGAACAATTTTTTTTTAAATCTGGGCATACAATAATGGATGTTGACTCGATGCATTCCGCGATTGAATATGAACGTAAAAAAGCTTCTATTTACTGCATGAATGATTGGAAGAATGTAGTTAAAAGAGCTCGGCCTAATAGACATAAGAAAAATACACTACCCTACGAAATACAGGAGATACAATACATCGAAGTAATAGATGTCAAGAAGTTAGCTTCTAATACAATTTTTAATAAGACATCGGCAAAGGATGGAAATAAAGTAGTACAATGGTTGTGCCTTAAGTAAAAGAAAGAGAACCCGGGTATCATAAAATTTTGAAATGATCATAGTGGAGATTATATGCACCTTTAATGCACCTCTGCTACGAGTATGTGGCCCCTTCACAGCCGCACAACTTGTGCATTTGCGGCACCAATCATCGACGTCATCCCGACAGTGGAGCCAATAAAACCGTTCTCGGATCTTAGTAAGGGTCTTCTTAACACCCATGTGACCTCCCGAAGCACCATTGCGATAGAGCCGCAGTACTTCTGGCACCTTAGTTTTGGGCACTATCATTTGCAAATGGCACTGGTTACCTCGAGCGTTTTACCATTTGCGGCACAGAACTCCATCCTGGACAACCAAGCTTTCCCACTATGCCTAATACCCTTTGGTGGTAGGGCTCATTGCTGCGATACAAAAGAAGAAAAGATACAAAAGATATTAAGAAGTGTGTAACTATAGAAAATAAGAAATCGATATTACCAAAGGCTTACATTTCCATGTTACCAATTACACAAGCCATGAAGAACGATTTGCTAAACCTTTACAAAACAGACATGGTACCCGTCGAACTTCATGCCTGGTTTCAGTCCCATTGAAATTGTAAGTTTGACTGTAGTTTGTAATTAAGCCAAAGTTAGATATTTTAAACTTATATGACAGACCTGTTAAAATAATACTGTGATTATATATATATATATATATATATATATATATATATATATATATATATATATATATATTACCTTATATTTTAACTGTGTTTAAAGATAAACGTCTCTACATTTTATATTATGTATCAATGTAGTTGTAAGTTTGATTGAGTAATAAAAAATGCTGTGATTTGTAGTTTGTAGTTATTTTCGTTAGTAATTCCTATTTTAAAACATAGTTAAACCTTTTTAAATCTATGATTTATCCAATTAAATTGATCTATCTATCTATATAATTACGCCTTTTACTTTCAATGAAACTGATTGTTATATAAAATCGTTTTCTTCTTTTTCTTTATTCTGAAACTACATTACTTTTACTAAACACTTATGTAGAACGAATATCGTTTTGCTGACGGTACATTCACAACAAGTTTGACATAATTATCTGTGACGAGTTTACTATGCCTGTTGTGAATTATTTTGTCACTGTGTCAAGTTACCCAATATTTTTAAATGTGGCGAATTTTCATTGTGGTGAGTTTACAATAACCCATACATACATATGCTTACGCCTTTTTCCCGGGGTAGGCAGAGACAACAGAACGCCACTTGCTTCTATCCTTGCAAACCTCACGTGCTTCCTCTACATTAATTACTCTTTTCATATATGCTCGCCGGTTAAGGGTGCTTCGGACTTTTCCGTTTTTCAAGACGGTTATCTGCACTGTAATAATGCTAGTAAACATTGTAAGGCTAGTAGTAGGCTACTTATAAAATTATTTTCCGAGGTAGTTATAACAGACTTATTTCGTCAATCCTTGCAGATAAGAGTGTTAGGTCGAGTTTCGGTCTGAAGTGTTAAATAAATCTACAATATTTCACTGTTTTGCTTCGTTTTCTACAAATAGGTTATCGACAGAACAATCACCGCACTATGCCATCAAGTACTTAGGTACATACTAATTATACAATATTAATTATATTATTAAATAATCACGTGAAGCGGTTGGACGCGGGCGGCCCATGATCCTTCCTTGGGGAAGTCCTTTGCTCAGCAATGGACGTCTTTCAACTGAGACGATATTTTTTTAAAGAAAACTTAAACGCTCGTGTCTACAAATTAAATGGCCTAGTTATATGTCAAAGTCAAATATTTAAAAAGCTTTACATCCGTAATATGCAAATTAGGAACGTGTATAGACTGCCAAATCACCAAGGTAATTAATTACACGATATTTGCAATGCCGAATAAATTAACTTCTTTGAACTCTGCAAACAAAATATTCAAAAACAAACATTCTTATTTCCGATGCTTTAATGTTTGTACAATCTACCGCAGTACAGCATTCATGCCTAATTCTGCCCTAGGAACGAATCCTTTAGCAAACGATTTGGCCTTGTTGAGATTAAACTGCTCTCCGAAATATCACGGCCTTAAGCCGCCTTTAAATAACCCTAAGCACAGGACCACAAGCTCACTACAATTTATAACTGACTTTACTTTTTTCCTGAAGAATTGTTTGGGCGATCTGTACAAGCAAACTCCAAGACACATATTAATGCAACTGATTTAGTCATAAGAATATATATATTTACTACAGTGAATAGCTGAACTTTGGCACGTCCCTTGGGGACGGTAGTTATTAAGAAGCGATTTTACGAAATTACCACGGGCTCGGGAAGAAACGGTTACATGGAAAAAATGTGCGGGCGTAGCCACCGGCTAGTCATTATGAAAGCTTAACACGAGTAATTCCTGAAGTTGTAACTGACCGGGACAAGTGTACTTGACCGGTTTTCTCTTTCTATATTGAACTTAGGAACAATCGTTTGGTCGTCATTGTCTCATACGTTTGTGTCGTCACGGAGACCATTAGCATCAGCATGCATACGTTAATTGCCGTGAAATTGCACCACTGGTTGATGACCCACGCATTCATTTGTATAATTATCTCTTTTGTTTTCTTTTTTACTTTCATGTATTTTGGTATTTGTCTCGTTGTCAAGACGAAACGTTTTCTTTGTCTGTATTTTAAGCTTCGGGATATTTAAAGCCGTTTTACTGTTAGCTCTTACGCCCTTTGGCGTTAAATCAAATAGGTACTATTTTTCAAGAAGCCAAAGACTTTTAAAATATGTCATATTTTGTTTATTAGAGCTAAATGATATCATCGATGCTGATTTGGTACATTTTGCTTGACTATCAACTGAAGCTTAAACGGAAAAGTCACATTCAAT
Organism: Euclidia mi; assembly: GCA_944739405.2. Taxonomy (NCBI): domain Eukaryota; kingdom Metazoa; phylum Arthropoda; class Insecta; order Lepidoptera; family Erebidae; genus Euclidia; species Euclidia mi. The sequence continues at coordinate 87,166,822 of OX123189.2, read as the reverse complement.
TGCGAAAGTAATTATTACCATCAATATGCTCATTTTCTGCTGCGTCATTAAGTCTACGTCTTAATATTAGGTGTGGTGGATAATAAAAAACTCTGATTAAAATAAACTCAGTTTTTTACAGGCCAAATTTTCCGTTACCTACTTAGCTTTGTAACTCTTTGTTAACGAACATAATATGATCTAATTCTTTGACGAGCAAAAACATCTTAAGGAAATAAAAACACTTTATGATTCACTTACCGCAGACACTTCTCATATAGGAAGGAGTGTGAATGACGTAAGGAGCAGTACTTTAGTAGATGTATCGAAGGTCGACATAGATTCTGATGTAAGTGAGTATATAAAAACCAATGCCAAAATATTCGAGAACGTAGACAAATAGACCGACACAGTAGGTACTCGATTAATATGAACATAAAAAATTAAAAGGTTTTATTACAGCTTCGCAGTAACTCATTTGAATGTCGAAATTATAATTATGGATGATTGAAGCTTATTTTTTTGACGGAAATTTAAACCAATTTGTCTAGGATGAAACATTTGAGCATTCCTTGTAGTGCCAGATGCATAAGTACTCCGAATACCGGACTAGTTTAAAAAGTATTTACATAACATTAACGGCAAGGAACCAGGTCCTTTATCGTAAATTTTTCTGTTATAAGTCGTTCTATTAATGGCTATTCTATAGATGATCACAACAAAATGGTTGTCACTACTCAAGCTTCAAATGCAACTAGTTTGTCAACATTTTAATTGTCATTACATAGAACCTCTATAGAATAACATTATTTTAATTAACTTGTCTCAACTTTACACTAATACTTCTCGCTTTGGCCATGATATCAAAATGACAATCAACTTATGACAATTTCAGATGTCAGTGCTGCGAGCGATAGCAGTGTTCCTGTGCGGATTCCTTTCTCTGAGGGTGGTCAGAGCGCAGATAATTATGGCGGGAGCCTGCCCCGACGTCAAGGCTATGGACAACTTTGATCCAAGTCGAGTAAGTTCACAAACACACAATTCGACTTACGTCTGTAAAAAATTGCCAATAGAACATACTTTCGTGGTCTTTAACATTAGTTGTAAATTGTCTTTCGGGATGTATACAAACAAGAGTATAACGAAAAACAAAAAGAAGGTAGGTATGTTTATTATGTATCACGAAAGACAATATACAACGATACAACTGAAGTCAGTAAGATTGCATCGTACCTGTATTTTAAAAGCTTCAATTTCCACAAAACGACGGGCGAGATTTTAACTGTTACCTATTTAGAATATCCTCAGACAAAAGGACCAGAGGCGGCCCAGTAATAATTCTATTTTACCATATTCACCCAAAAATATCTAGTCCCAGACTAAGAAGAACTTGTACTAAGGGTTCCAGGCAATGGATAAACATAAGTAACTTTTTTCGTAAATAATAATTATAAATATTATACAATTCTTTGCTAATATGCAATTAATATGCAATCATAATAATTGCATATTACAATCACTTGATGTAATTGACAACCATTCCAAGTTCATGATTAATTAATATTTCAAAGACGCGTCAGTTGCAGCGCTTCAAATGTTAAGGTTAACTAGTTCTGCAATTATATATAATGCAGAATCAAAGTTATGTAAAATTTTATAAATCATTTTTAAATGTTAGAAACTAACAACGACAAAAATATATCAAATGTAGTTAGTAAATAATATTATTCAAAACATCGTGTATGTGAGGTGCACAGTAGAATACCTATTTAAATCTTTTAAATTGCAATTCTGGATTCAGGTTCTAATAAGTGCCAGCCGAACACACGGGTGAATGAACGCTCATTGTCGCTCGGGATGATAGTCAGCCACACGCGCTAAGGTCACAGCTTCTGAGGTATATAGGATGTTTACCTGCATCATACAGTTAAAGACACAGTTGTCCGGGTACACCGTTATGTGTCTACCCGGTCAATTGTCTTCTCAAAATATGCGCCTTTTCAAAATATATATGTATATCGCCCGTCCATGGGCTCACCCTTCGGATACCCATCTCTCCGATCGTTATGATTTATCAGATATTTTAACTTCTCAGGACATCGTAGAGTCTTTGGCTGTTTTTGCACGAATTGTTGTCTTGGCTCTTACAACCGATTTGCCTGTCAGACCATTAACTCATCCATCCTAGTAATATTTTTTTAAACCTCATATATTTAAAAAAATCCCGCTCTTCTTCTCTTCTTTCCACTTCTATAGCTTGTAATATGTTAATTCTTCCTACAAGCGCGACTCATCATTTCCCAAATTCTTCGCCTTCTCTTCTTGATTTAATTATGGTTTCTTCAAGAGAACATGTCGCCATGCACGGGCAATACCCTGCAGACATGTTCTCTTACCATGACTTGCTTTTCATCTCCTACAAAATCCGTACTCCTAAGATTAAGTCTAAAGTTCTATTGCAGCGCAATTTTGGTGGCATTAACACCGATGAGCTTTGTAAAGATACCAGAGATATCGACTGGTCTCATCTGATCAACTCAGAATCTGTAGATGAAAAGGTCGACATTTTCACAAACCAAATTATACTGCTCTATGACAAGCATGCACCAATGCGACCTGTAAAACTAAAACACCGTCCCTCACCTTGGCTCACTGAAAACATTAAACAACTGATACACAAAAAAGCGGCAGCTAAGTTTAGATATTAAATTAAGCCCGATGCCTCTAACCTACAAAAATATGTCACGATAAGAAATCACTGCAATAGGGTGTGTAGGGATGCACAACGCCAACATATTCATAGTTCTGTGAAAAACGGAGATCCAGCGAAGGTCTGGAAATTTCTTAAAACCCTGGGAGTTGGCAAAGCGCGCCAACACGCTACTTCTAACGACTTCAATATTGACTTGCTCAATCAACATTTCTCTGCTTCGTCCAATATTGATGGGACTACTAAAGCAAGCACTATAAATTATCTTTCATCTCTGCCAACCCCTAGTTATTCACCCTTTGTCTTTAATCACTTCACCGATAGTGATGTTCAGAAGTGCATAAGGTCAATCACGTCCAACGCTGTAGGTAGTGACTGTGTCAGCCGTAATATGATCCTTCCTATCCTCGATATAATCCTACCCATAATTTCCCATATCCTCAATTATTCTCTGTCTAGTGGTGTATTCCCATCGATGTGGAAAGACGCTCTTATTACACCAATTCCAAAAACCTCTCATCCTTCATCCTTCTCTGATTATCGGCCCATTTCCATCCTGCCATTCCTTTCAAAAGTCTTTGAACGCCTCGTTTATAACCAAATAAACTCTTTCCTCTGCAAAAATTGTCTCCTTAATCCATTTCAGTCCGGATTCCGTTCGGGACATAGTACCGTTACATCCCTGGTCAATATTACGGATGACATCAGGGCTGGTATGGAAGACGGAAAACTCACAATTCTCGCTCTACTAGATTTTAGTAACGCCTTCAATACAGTCGATTTTGATATTCTACTCAGTCGACTTTGTACTCTTAACATATCTCCTACGGTGATTGATTGGTTTCGTACTTACCTGTGTGGCCGCCGACAGCGTATACGCATTGAAAACTCACTTTCTTCTTGGTGTAACACAACTGTTGGTGTGCCCCAGGGTGGCGTGCTATCTCCTTTACTCTTCGCAATTTTTATTAATTCTAAATCAAATAATCTTCGCTGTTCCTATCACCTTTATGCAGATGATCTTCAAAGAAGAAGTAGCAAAAATGCCCCACTTCCGACTGCAACGATAAGTATCTCAAAAAATCGCTTAAAATCAGTATAAAAAAATTATATACTTCCGGTAATCATCTTTACTGGCTAACATATAAAAAAATTGCTCTAAATATTAATTCAGGAGTAGAAAACCTGTAATATACTAATTTCTGATTTTAGTTTTAGAATAGGATTAAAAAGCAATTAAACACTGTAATAACTCACGTTTGATAATAGTTATTATACTACGTTAGTAATAAAGCACACATACTGAAGAGTTTTGTCAAACAATAGGACTAAATATGCTTAAACCAAACTTGTTAGCAGATTATGTCGAAGAACATAATCTAAACCAGCAGAGTTCCCTTTGCGAGGTTGGAAGCAACTAGCGAAGAAGTTAATATGATCGTCCGAGACATATGAGGAATTAATTATGATATCAGAGGGTCTAGTACCAGTTTGCACTCGATCGTCACGGTGGACCATAGCCTAGTCGTCGACGGGAACAATTTCCATACATTTTCTAAATGCGCTCCCTAGCGGACTCTATCGATAGCTACTCTCTGTTAGGGGCGCTTTTAGAAAATTTTATGTGTTCGAGGATACAGGCTAGAGTCTATAAAAAATATGTTCATTTGTTTAATCTTTATTGCACTTCTTTATGGTCGTTAGAGAAATGCATGATTGAAAGTATAACATTTTTAAGATAAGTACAAAATACTGCGCCTGAAGCAATATTTGGAGCAATTTCTAAGTATGATAGCCAGTAAGGATGACAATCAGAGGTATGCAACTTATTAATACTCAATTTTATCTATTATTTGAGATATTTTTCTCAGCTGTCGGACGTGGGGTAATTTTATATGGAAGTTGCAACTTCTCCTTTATACACAGTCGTCACTAGCAGATATGTCACTTTCTGTAAGTACCATTAACAGTGATTTGGCACTGATTAGCAACTGGAGCAAATCCTTTGGACTAAAAGTGAATCCCTCAACAACTCAGGCCATTGTTATTGGTACTTCAAGAATGACATCAAAAATTGACTGGTCTCAACTCCCTCGCGTCATATTTGATGGTACCTTTATTTCCATACAAGACAAAGTTAAGAACTTAGGTCTCATTATGGACTCTAATCTCAATTGGCGATCGCAGATCCAAGAGGTGAGTCGAAAGTTATTTGCTTCAGCAGGGTCACTGAGAAGGCTTAGGAATTTTCTTCCTACTGCCACCAAAATTGCACTAGCAAACTCCCTCCTTTTGCCCATTATCGATTATGCAGATGTCAGCTATTCAGATCTCGCCGAAAACCAGCTAGATAAACTTGAGCGCCTTCAAAATCTCTGTATACGATTCATATTTGGACTACGCAAATATGATCATGTTTCACAATTTCGAGCACAGCTCAAGTGGTTACCTATACGACATCACCGGAATGCTCATATTCTCTCTTTGCTGTACAACATATTGTTTAACCCTTCAACTCCTTCCTATCTTAAAGGACGATTCGAGTTCCTTCATGATACGCATAACCGTTATTTAAGGTCATCAGAAAATTTGAAACTAAAAATGCCGGTACATTCCACAGCACTGTATGACAAATCTTTTTGTGTTACCGCTGTTCGCCTTTGGAATGCTTTACCATTACAAATAAGACAGGCTCAAACGATAACTAAATTTAAAGCTTCAGTAAAGGCTCACTATCTATCACTATAACTTCTTCTAGTTCGACAAAATACATGTAAGTATTAAATATGTGTATGTATATGTATGTATGTATGTATAAGTATGTATGTATGTTTATGTATATAATTATGTCTATCATTTATTATCATATTACAGGAATGAATGATGGGATATTAAGTATGTATATCATATTATATAGCTTTGCTTACTTTGTTTACACATGCAACTACCGATTTTCTCCTACCAATAATATTTCCATCCAAAGGTTGCCTGGTAGAAATCGCTTTCAGCGATAAGGCCGCCCTTTGTACTATAGTTAGTTATAAGATCTCTAATAATGTTTTTTAATGTGTACAATAAAGTGTAAAATAAATAAATAAATTTTTCAGTACTTGGGCAAGTGGTATGAAGCAGAGAAGTATTTCTTCGTGTTTGAGTTCGGAGGCAAGTGCATCACGGCCGAGTACAGCCAGAAAGAGAATAGTGTCGTCGGAGTTGTTAATAAGCAAATTAATATTTTGTGAGTACGTCCAGTTTTCATCTTCCCTTCATACCAAGTACAATGTGAAATAGTTGCAGCAGCTTACATAATAACATCTTTACATATTAAACAAACTGGCGTTAGAAAAGAATGGCCAAGAGTTTTATTACCCGTTCTTTATTTATGTCACTGAAGGTAAATTCATTAAGGAATGTCCATTATATTATATCAAGTTCGAAGAAATGCCGTGTTCAATCATCATCAGCCCTTTATACTGTCCCACTGCTGGGCACGGGCCTCATCTCACCATGAGAAGGGTAAGCCCATAGTCCACCACGCTGGCCAAGTGCGGGTTGGCAGACTTCACATGTCTTTCGAGAACATTATGGAGAGCTCTCAGACATGCAGGTTTCCTCACGATGTTTTCTTTCACCGATAAGCAAGCGATAATTACCAATTTAATACGCACTTAACTTCGAAAGTCATTGGTGCGTGCCGTGAATTCGAACCCGAGACCCTCTGCGTAGCAGTCCGTCGGTCTCTCCACTCGGCTATCGCTGCTTCGTGTTCAATACACTGCTTCTATCAATTTTAAGCCAGCTACGGTAAACGAAAATACATATCTGCCGTATGGCTTTAAAGATCTTCGAGGTAGTAGTAGTAGTATACTACACCCAAATTTCGCCATGAATGCAATCGTTTGACACCGTGCCAACGACGCAGTCTAGAGTAAACAACTAACAGAGACTTCGGTGACGTGTCGCTGTCCACAGCCCAGCTCCTAGTTTCTATCACAATAGCTTTGTGAGTCAAAAGCAAGAGTTGGCCTACTATAGCACGCTGATCAGACAGATTGGTACAGGTATTGTTGTCGAGTTTCCCGTATATTCCCAAAGATACTATTGCTTCTTGTGTTTTCTTACTGGCCTGTTGCGACACCCAAAGAATGAAATGGGATAGTAAGACTTTTACTTTAAAACTAGAGGATGCCTGCAGCTACACCCGCACCTTTTATTTATTTAACCGATTCTTCCCGATCCCGTGGGAATTTCAGAAAATTACTTAGTGCACCCCTACGGTCCCTAAACAACATACATGCCAAATTTCAGTTGCTTGAGCTTTGGCTATAGCTTGTCTGTCAGTCAGTCAGTAACACTAGAATTTTACGTCACCACACGGAGGAGGAATGAGACGGTTTTATGTATACAGATTCGTCACCACACGGAGGAGGAATGAGACGGTGCCACAAAAATATGCTCATGTACATTTTCTTGTTTCAGAGGAGTTCAGACAGAGATTGTCGGTCAGGCGAGGCAGGTGAGCCGATCTGATGAAGCCAAGCTGTCGGTCTCCTTCCCTTCACTGCCGTACCAAATCGACGCGCCGTACTGGGTGCTCGATACTGACTACGAGTCCTACTCCGTCGTCTGGAGCTGTTACGAGCTCGGGCCTATCCATACAGGTAATTTGTTTTTTAATATACCCACACGTAACCAGTACTTTACAGAAAGAAAGACCGAATTTCAGTTGCTAGAAAAATGACTGTCATTTTTCTAGCAACTGAAACTTACACTTTTACTTTACTTTACTTACACTTGATTTATTTATAGCATAGTTTATGAAGTCACCGCCGCGTCCTGGTGGTCTATACTATTTATGTAGGCAGTTATTCAATTGCAGCATCAATAGTCTCGGATTATCGTTTCTTTTTATTATGGTAATTTCGGACTGAACTATGTTGGTTTTATTTCAGTGAACGCCTGGATCTTAACAAGAGAAAGGCATCCACCAGTGGAAGTGCTGAAGACGGCATACTCTGTACTGGACAAGAACCGCATCAGCCGAGCATACCTCATGCGGACGAACCAAAGAGATTGCCCAGGAGATGACAAGCAATAGTGTTTGACTACTTTTACCATACCACCTGTTCAAATCTTCGAACTGCCTAGAAACATGAATATCATAAAAATGTTATTGACAAATGTAAAAATATTGAAGCAGATATATTTTCCTATTAAGTTACTGTCATAAATTTAGGTATTAAATTTAAATTGTGATGTCGTGATATACAGTCATGCATTTAATAAGTTTATTATAGAATGATCAGTGCCCATTGTCATGACCTAATGTTTAGAGTATACGATTGTAGCAGAATAGCTTATGAAAGTGGACACGGCACCTAAAATAAATATAGTTTTAGTATTATTTAGATAAAAAAATATTCGAAATATTAATTTACTGAATGTATAAGCACCTTTAGTACACAGTGAAAGCCATCAACTTAATGACCGAATTAAACATAAAAACTTACTTAGATATCATCGTAAAATAGCATGTATATCTTGGAATCGTGCTTCAAAATAGTCTAGAATTAGTGTAAGTAGAAATAAGACGATGGATATTCCTCAACCATGTATAATATCAATTATCTACAACTTAAATAAATTAAAGCCTTTACAAAAGTTGTTTAGTTTTAATATGCTTATGAAATTGGTGCAATTAAAGTTATGCAATTCGATATCAACGTATTTTAACTTAACTTACATCTTTAAGTTAACTTTTATACATATAAAATAGTGTATTCTTGGGCGTAGCCAAAGTTAACGTACCTACTGAAAGGTGATCTGATATTAGTATAATATTATCTCTTGTCTTCCCTTGCCTACACCCAAGGATAATTTCGACGTTATTCTCGAAAAGTCGAAAACTATTCTCAAGGTCTTTAGTTTGACTGAATGAATCGTTGTCTTAAGTTGGAGTGCTGTCATCGGAATGCCAACTTTTCCTGTGTTCAGCGGTAGCTTCGTCATAGCTCGGTGGTGGGGGGAGGTTATCGCTCTTGGTCTTTGTGGGAGGTTTAGCCGGTACAGCGAGTCTGTCTTCTTCAGCTTCTTCGGGGATGGAGTCGCGGCGTCGAGGGTCGTACTCAGAAAGCACTGGTTGTGATATGTTGGTGCGTTGTCCTAGTCCAGCGAGACCCAGCTTCGGAGCGCTGTGTGCTTGCTGAAATCAAAATTAGAACAATAACCATCTGATCTGGTGTCATATGTGATCTGGAATCAGACATCTATTTGAAACATGGCGACGACATCATTCCTAGAACGACACTTTTCAATGAATTTATAACACGCGAATTGAACATTCACTGACTATTGGCAACCCTATGCCAAATATAAAGTGGAGAAACAGCTTTAACATAATTCAAAATATAAATATTTTTTTTTAATTATTCGAATCTAAATCTGATATTGAAATAACTAATAAGTCATAAGAGCTTATGTATATACATACGTACTGGTGACCGACAGAGCATTTTTCCCCTTACTACATATACCTCTAATACACGACATTAAAGTGATAGAGCAGCTATGAAATACTAATATTAAATGTCAAATGTTTCGAATATTTTATCTATTAATGAATAATTATCAGTACACGTATCGTCTGAATCTAAAAACAACGTTTCCAATGTTGACACCGACGGTTGATGATTTTTCATAAAACAGTTACAATGTAATTTTAATCTGGGCAATAAATTCACGATACTACGTCACATTAAAGATAGAGAGAGCAAATATAATCACACTGTGTAAGATCATAAGCAAGGTTTCGTACTATTTGCCTTTGTATCAGCAATATTTATAGCCTTCACTACTATTTACTCTTGTGGAAAATATTTGGTAAACGTTTATCAATAAGGAGCTAATGATTTAGGACAGGTGCACAGTGTCGTCACAAGGCGATGAAGCAATTTCATTGATAAAGAAAATTTGGTAATTTTTGCAGGTAGTATGACAATAAAGTTGAAATTTGATACCTCGGAAAATTGCCTCGATATACTTTGGCATCAAGTGGGTACATCGTTTCATTAAAGTTTTACTATCCTACTGTAAGTGATATTCTTCTTTGCCATAAAAAATCTCTGGCCATGCTGATCTCTAAGAATTTGTGTCGAATGTTTTCGTCTCTTACTAACTGTTGCTCTGAACTCATCTTTGCAAAACATATGTAAATGTCTTGATTGACTTAAATAACTCTGCCAAATAAGAAAATAAATATTTTTATGCTAAGTATAGACCGTTCTAAATATAGTGCAATTGCAGTTTCTTGAGGATAGTATCTCGTTTCGACCTATCATATTATCGTACATGCTTAATACGATGACACTGATAACGATCGTCCTTAATGTCTATTTTCAGCAATTCCTACAGTCAATACAATTCTACGCGACTTATGAAACGCATTGGAAACACATTATTACATGTGAACTTGAGACATACGTACTAGGGAAATATATACACTATTTGCAAGTTTATTGTCAGACGTAGTTTTAATTTTTAGTCCAATAAGGAATATTCAAGGCAGAAATACAATTCAAGAAACAGTAAGGTACTAAAGGACTGCGCAAGGAAGCATTGTAGTACCAACTCTCGGACTTTTGATTCATTTGGCACTAGTAAGTAGTAGCACACAGGTTATTTATGTTGCAAGCCAAAATCAAATGGTCGTCTTTATTTCAGAAAACGACGCCTTCCCTTGAATTATAAAAAATATAATTATAAATATAGTTCCAGTAAAAAAAAACCTTCTTTCTTAAGTCAGTAAGAAAACCATACTCACCTTGTAATGATTACTGGGTCTACTGATCGACAGCACCGGGTTCGAAATATGTCCTTTGCCTGTATGATGATGACTGATCTCCAGAGCAGATCGAAGCAGATCCACTTTGGATGCTGAGCCTTCGTAGTTGCTTCCTCGGCGTTGGCTGTTGCTGCCACTACGACTACGGCAGTGCTCGTTTATGTCACCTTGGGAGAACTGGAAAACAATATTATGGTTCGAGTATTATATATTTGTATGGTTGCCACAGGCGATGTCATCTGACAGTATCATTAGCAATAGAGAAGTTAAATATTTTTGGGACTGGTGAAAGATGTCAACTCCAGTCAGTTTACAATAAGTCACATATTAAACCGAAGCGTCTGCCTTCTGTTTCAATAACTCAAAATTGAACTCTAAGAACATCTGAAATGTTATTATTTTATTTCGCCTATCATAAACGTCTACAATCGTCATCTACAGCTTCTTAAGTAATATATATGTAATCAATTTTATTGTATATCTATATGTTTTAAGACAAATGCCTACGATGTTCGGGATTCTTTATGATACGATTTTATATGATTCCTTTTAAACAAAGCCCTTTAAGTCAGACGGCATCACAGTTCGTTAAACCTACGGATGATTTAATCTGCACGATGAACAGAGCGTCACGGGTTGCGCCAACAACAAAATGTTTGGATAATGGATGAGCTAATGGAATTATACTCGAATTTCAGCTTCCCTCCTACAGCAAGGGGAACAGAAAACACGTAAAGTGATCATCTAAAATATTTCGTTCTCTTATTTTAAACTATTTGACTCTTCAACTTATATATACTATTTGTTTCTCAAACAAACAGATAGAAGTCATAGTCATTGCAATATTATTGCAAATGCTGTAATTCAAATATGAACGTTATTTCATAATAAAAAGGAAATACTGCCCACGTATAAATTTTCTACTTCTAGACGATGAATATTAATGAGATTGTGCACCAAGTGACACAATATCAAGTGCTGAGCATTTAGGAATTTGCTTGTGGGCAGGAATTTGCTTGCATCCGACATTGATCTTACGACGAAGTCACTTTATTAATATTAACCTATGAGCTATATATACATATTACCGAATTTATGAAATCACTAATATGGCTACTTCGAATTTATGAAAATATAACCAGGCAAAATGTAGGAACATATAATTTTAGCAAAGAGACGTTCCGACCAATTAAAATATCTTACAAATTAAACAGCCGCTCAAAACTCAAAACCCAATCATAACACCTAAACCACTACATATACACTATTTTTAAAGTGCAACATGTCATCAAACAGCAAGAAGAAATGTATAAAAATGGCCGTAATATACCACTTACCCTGGATCGAGAGCCTCTCGGTAAGGAATGGAGAGAACCAAGCGGGTTAAACCTTGTGATCATGTGTAATCTTTCCAGAGATATCATCGTTTCAGCGTCTTTCCGCAGTGGTTCTCCACCGTTCAGCTTATCACCTTCACCACTTTCTGTAACAATTGCAGAAGAAACTCGTGTTACTAAAATCACGAGCAGTAACAGTTCCATAATTTCAATTATTATTTTTTTCTAAGGTTCACGAGTTCCAGAATTGGATTTGATCTGATCGGAATTAGTTATACTGGCTCTACTGCTATTGTGATAGGAGTGTGTTACGTTTGGCTTCCTAAAATAAAGAATTGTTAGAATCTAAAGAAGACTGTATATATGTATGTATGCTAAAGAAGACAACCGGATATTTTATATCGAACCGGATTTTTAATTAACGATATCTTGATCATAATTGAAGGATAGTTTACTTACCTGTATCTGGTTCGCAAGCATCCTGTATCCCTGTCATGTTAATATTCTTAAGCCAGAAGTAATGCAGCAGCCCATACAAGACTCCGCCGAGGAATGCGATCAGTCCCATGTAGCGGAACGCTTCTCTTGTCCCTAAAGAGGCTATCAGAAGACCTCCTCCGAAACTGCCACTGCCTCTGCCTAAAGATTTTAAGAATGTTAATACATTCGTAGATACCGAAATTATGTGTTCAACTTTAAGGACTGCGTTAATTAGCAAAGTAGATTGAGAGAAAATCAAGGAACATTTTCACATAATTTGCAAAAGACAATAAATGCTACGTTTCAGTAATGTTTTCCTAACAATTTTATCCATATATAGAAAAATTTAACTGCATTATCATTATTTTTTTTCAGAACTGAGAAAATAAAATGCCAGTTTTAGACAGACAAAGCATGACCAATAGCATGTAATTGTTCCAACATGACGTCAATGTTATCTGAGTTCGAATTGTAGCGTAAATTGTAATACTCGCGGCTTAGATTTTTCAATATTTGCCTAAAGATGTGAATACGAATGTATTCTGATCTCACTTATTATCTTGTTTTCTCTCAAACAACCTACTGTTTTTTATTCATTATTTAATGTCAATACACGTACGCGCCTGTTCATTGTGAATTTTTATCAAGAACAGGCTTGGTCGACTAGTAAAAATAATATATTTATTCTTGTGACAGTGAACACCAATCATATCAAAGCATTACGTCACACAGTGCGTCCGTCATTGTTGTTATTGACATTTTGGTAGTAAATACAACTAAAACGTCAAACTTTGTACCTGTCAAATCGAATATATCAAAATAAAAGTGGGTACAAAAGACCAGACTTAATTTCGTGTCAAATTCAAAAAGGTTTTTAAAAAGCCATAATTAGTAATGTTGCTTCTTTTTTTTAAAAAAAAGTCAGTTATTTCGGTTTAATATCTTATTAAAGAAAAATCAATCACTTATTACATTTTAGGACACAAGTCTATTGGATACATACACTTTCAAATAGTTGGTATCGAGATTCTTATATTTAATATTAAGCCAACGTTAACTTCTCTAGCGGCTGGCAGTAAACAAACATAATATAAATAATAACCTCTAAATCTATCTAATCTAACCAAAAAATACCCACCAAGACTGAAATGCGCCATGCCCAGGACTCCAATCAACGTGGCAAGCAGACTCTTCGGTGCCAGCATCGCGCAGTACGTCGCAGCTGCCACCCACATCAAGTGCACTGACAAAGACTCCATAGCTTCGAACGGGAAGCACCACCAGGAATTCCTAAGAAATTCGACAGCTAGTTAATAAGCGTAAAAATAATTTAAGGAAAAAAATAAAAAGAAAGCTTTACATGTGATAGGTATGTATGAATTCAATCAAATACACTGACGAAACTTCATTTGGTGCCAGTCCGCTGCTGCATGACATTCAGCTTATGTTTCCCATGCAAAGGTTCTCGACGCAAGATTGTGCGACAGAAGTCTGCCTGTCTCCGGCTTTAGCTTTTGTATCAGTTCGGGACCAACCGTTCAATTTGATAGCACAATAAATATCGTATCAAATAAAAACTCCATTTTGGTATCCATATTGTTCTCAGTGTAAGTCTATGTTCTATGAATTCATGTCCTGCATTGTTCCGCGATATTTCTGAGCTAAGGATTCTATCAGGTAACTGTTTGAATTGGAGGCTTCCCACGCGCCATTATTGTGCTCATAAACTTGACAGTGCGTCCTCGTAAATAGGTACATTCATCTTGGAAATGGTGGTTTAATACGAAAGGACATTACGGAGACACACCGGCTTCTCGCGGCAGTGTTTATTTTAAACGTCGAAACGAGTATTACGATGAGATCTGTATATAATCTTATGTACATTTGTATGCTCAGCTATGTTAGCCGCGATGAATTGGACGTTTTCCGGAAGGATTGTCAGGAGCCTGTGTCTGATCGCGACAAGTAGAAGATGGAAGGGGAGGTCTTTGCCCAGCAGTGGGACATAAATTAAGCTTCTAATAATAATAATAATGTTAGCCAAGAATGTGACTAGTCCTAGGCAATAAAATAATGGCAATTACAATACTTTGGGGTGGGTGTAATATTTACACCTCTGCCTGCCCCTTCGGGAATACAGGCGTGAGACTATAAATAAATTAAAAAATAAATAATACTTTGGCAATGCTATTACAAAAAAATTGATTAATTATATAGCCTACATACGTTGTACAAGCCTGGAAGATATTTATTTGTGCTGCCTCTTCGCTTCAATGAAATTGCAGAATTGGTAACTAATTGAAATAATTTTTCTTTCGCGTAAGTGCCCAAAACGTTCAAATCGTAATATAATCGTGCTGATACAAGTAGGGTAGGGTATTGCCTTGAGCAAAACAGAACAGCGAGCATTCACCGCTTCTTGTTTTGTCGAATAGAGCCGAGCTTTGCTATGAACATTTTCACGATCTTTCTAGCGGACACTCTAATCATTATACTGTCAATTCGCTGGAATGCTCGCTAAAACACCCTCGTTTGTTTTTTCTGTTTTATAACACACCCAAGAATGCTCATTACAGCTGAATATTTAAATGTATCAGCACCATGGTGAATCATGAATGCTGTCTGTTACTGTTATGTACTGTTATAATCATTCGTTCAGACCTGTACACGCCACATTGTCGTCTTCCCTCCTTTGGTCGCAATTCCAAATATAGTCCTAAATGTTCAGTTACTTGAACAGATTGTATCTAAATGTGTCATTGCCAGGGCTGCACTTATCGGATACTCCATATTAGCACAATTGAGCGTAAGACAATCAGTGAGTGCGCCATGCCTTTATCTCAACACATAATTCTGCCTTTGTTGTGTCATTTAATGTCAGCCATTGCAAACGTGCTGGGCAAGAACCAAATGTGTACTCAAGTAAATGTACAGCAACTATTTACCACACATGACTTCCATACAAACGTCACGTAAGTCTTAGTTATCTCAGCGCAGCTTTACTGGACAATCAGAGGATGTGAAACATAAATTAAACAATCATAAAAACATTATGAAGTCACGTGCTGGAAGTAAGGACACGTTAATAATGCGGAAGACAGGAGATACTCACTCGATAAACGAGTAGCCGACGAGCCTGGCTGCGTGGGAGAAGAACGCGACTATGATGACATTCACGTGGCCGATGCGCGCGGTGATGGCGTCCGCGCCGTAGAGGAACGGGATGCTGCTCAGCGTCCCCACGGTCACGGTTATTCCTAGACACACGAGCCACTCGATATACAACATACTACAACACATATAATGACCACTACGCAGATTGTTTACGCTGATAAACTCCACTTCGGATTTAAACTCTCCGACTTGTTGACGATGATTTCATAATACGGATTAAAACAGTCTGGTCAAACTTACCTAACAAAAAATTGGGTGCTCCTAATTCCTTCAAATAAATGAATAGATAAGATTCGATAAATCCCCAGAAGTTGCCCAAGGCGAAGAGGAAAAATATGAAAATAATTATATGTGGCATTTTGATGATGTTGACCAGGTCTCGAAGTAGATTGTCTGCGGGTAGTTTAGCACCTAGGGGCATGACGGCGACGGTTACTGCCGATATTAGAAGGAGCACGTCGTAAGTATAAAATGCAGCTGAATAGTCTGTGTAACCTGTAA
Organism: Euclidia mi; assembly: GCA_944739405.2. Taxonomy (NCBI): domain Eukaryota; kingdom Metazoa; phylum Arthropoda; class Insecta; order Lepidoptera; family Erebidae; genus Euclidia; species Euclidia mi. The sequence goes on along the minus strand of OX123189.2, from coordinate 87,150,798 downwards.
TCAACAAACCGATGTAAACATTTAGTAACGCTATTGACATTAACGATAACGATTACGGGATGCCACATACGTACCGACTTGTTTACTCCTCATATCTATAAGCATGCCTGTGATAGGAGAAAATATAGCCATTCCGATACTAGAAAAGAGCCTTTCTCTGCCGAAATCACCACCATATTTTTGGATCATGGTCAAAGCTATGGGATCCATTATAGTAACGCCGGCCGATAACATGATAGTTCCCATGAATCTCATAAAAAAGTAGATGTAAAACGTTTTATCGTCACTTTCTTTATAATCCGGTGGGCAGGTATCAGGGCCACCTCTCCTGTAAAATTCCAATGATAATGTACCTTTAGATAGCTACCGTTTGTTTGTTAAACTTTAGATAAATATTAAGTAGTTGGCTTACAAATAATATTATAATCAAATAGAGGCATTAAACCCAACAGTTGTTGCCACATGTTACCTGAAATCACACTTTTGTACCATACAATCAGCAGATAAAATCTCGAGACGTTGTTGGGACAATTTTGTCATATTATGCAACATCACAAGACCACCACATCTGAGATCTTCTTTATCTAGTGCTGTTATGTTTACACCTTGTGCTATAAGTAGCTTTTCACCGAATCTTGATCTGAAGTCTGTTATTTGATCATCTTCATCCTACAAGAAATAAAATCATTGTTAATTTGATGTCAATTAATTACATAACTCTGTAAAATGCCTGAAAGCTCTATGTCAAAAATACTTACTCTTTCCATTTCAATGCCTAGCTGCTCTTTAGGTTCTTCTAAATCATCGTGAACTTCAATTAAAAAGTAAGCTGCGTCGTTATAGTCTTCATCATCAGTCATGTTCAAAAAACCACTAAAAATGGAATATCCTCATAACTTTATGTTACTTGTATATTACTTATAATTATATCAAGATTGCTACTCATTGTAAATAAAATAATCCATCCGTTGTATTTTGGGATTAAACCTAACGCAAAATAAATAATGTGTATTTTTTTAATCACATTGGTTCTTTAAAATCTACAACTACAGAGGTGAATACACGGTTTGTATTTAATAAGACATACTCGCAATGTTTGCTTGAAACTCCAGTAACTACAGTGTTATCGTCGTTATTTAACATGACTAATAAAGTAATTTACATGATTACTACTGCGCATTTGATGTAACAATAACGTGAAATCTCAATAATTGTATAATTATATTAATTATAAACCCTATGAAGGTTCCAACAGGAACAAGAAACAAACGTGACCAGAAAAATTAATTAAAATTGTGGTCTATCCATATTAACTTTTAGGCTACTTTTGATATAATAGACACAAAGACCTTACGTAGCGTTAGACAAGTTCGGTGGCTGAATCTTATGACTAATGTGGAAGTCCAAATCATCCTTGTCATCAGATGGATCACTCGTCGGGCTCTCCGTAGCTGGCCTCGATAGCTGACAATGGTCTACACATCGATCCAGGACAAAATCCACCGTCTCATCTTCCCCTGGGCATTCTCTACTAGGACAAGGACTCCACCAAATCTAAAAATAAACCATAATACGTTCTAGAACAAAGCTTTTGTACAACTACTCTGAGTTAATATGTGTAGTTAGTATAGCGGTCGAGTGGCCTTCCCTCCTGATACATTAAACGGCTTCGAATCAAAATTATAGGGTTCGCAACGGATGGTCCATTAAACTAGTCAAGGGTAAAGTCCAACATGCATAAATTTAGCTTAATTCCCTTAACTAATTCAAAGATCTCACAAGACACTGCTAGTTAATTCGCCCTGAGGCCGGATGACGGCGATTTGCTCAAATTCTTAGGTGTATACTGTGTTAGTACGTAACAAGGTCCAGCGTGTTTAGGGGTCGATTTCAACACTAAACGGATTTATATACCTCTACACTGTTGGTGATAGGGTGACGCATGACGTAAGCTGATGGCATCATCCCCGGAGTCTCCTGGTGTGGGATGAGAAGCAACGAGTGGTGAAACGCGGCGTTCAGTATCAGTGCAGTGATCACCACGGGCTTATACTCTCCGAAACGGTCCACCAAAAATCCTACAATCAATAATTAAAATACTCTAACGACTGTAAACAGACACATTTGTTTTAAGGATTCAAACTTACCGGTAATCGGTGGGCTTAAAAACGTCGTGAACGGCAACGCTAAATACACAAAAGATATTTCGGGCACGGTAAGTCCTATACTCTGCATGTGTATCGTCAAATACGGCAAGAGGGAAGCTGTGGCGCCGTACATGACGAACAGAGTCACTTTCAACATGATGAGGTTGGGGTTGATCCGCAGCCACACCATGAGCCGTCCCACGCATCCCACGTCTTCCTCACTGTCCCCGTCCATGGTGGTGTCGTCTTCACTATTTTTCTTCACTTCAACAGACTTTGCCATATCCAAATCACTCACATTCACATTTTCATAACGAAAGGATGTTTGTTCGTGGGCTATATCTTATCGACTGCCGCTTGATTCGGTAGCAAATGGTGTCGGTGGTGTGCTATGACGATTATTTACATAAGGGTTCTTCACCGAGTATTAGTAGTAGTGTGTGTGCGTTTCGTGCTCGGAGCCAACGGGAGAGCCAGGGAGGGTCCCGTGCTCCGGAGCGACTGCGCCGCGGTCGGTTCGCGGCGGACGTCGCTCGGTACACCAATTTACAAATAATAGCAAATTACCTTCGTTTAAGAAGTGTCACGGCGATTGGTGGGGATGCTGGCTAAATCGGCTGGCGATCCGAAGACCTTGTGGCTAATGGCTGGGGTCGGGGCGCCCGATACTCCTTTAGTTCCCGACATGACCGCGCGCCTCGCGAAATAGCGACAACTTTGCACTTCGCCATTGTGAGTTCACTTTCATTTATTTTCTTGATTTTTTTTTTTAACAGCGATCTTGTTTTCTATTTATTGTGTGTTTACACTTTGATATGTGCTGTACAAAAATATGTTTTATTATTTTAAATTATGTTCCGAAATCTTATGTAATAGAGTTAGACACACCAAAACTTACTATTTTTATTATATTTCGTTTCGATAAAATTTCAATTGAAAATCTGTTACCGCTGATCTCCATCATAAAATTTTCTTTAAACCTTTAATGCATAACATGCATGTATCATACTTACGCATAGATATTATGGAGATAACAATGCACTGAAAATACGTAGGTATGTAGGTACTGCGCATCAATGGTTAGATGATACGCCTCACATTTTCTAGAGCTGCATCTAAGGATCGGCGCAATGGTTTAAACAGTTGTATCTACACTGGCAGTACACCGAGTGTAGTAGGTTCTTCGCGAGTAATATGCATCGTAGAATCACGGTAGAATCGTAGGCTGCAATCATAATGCATATTTCTGCGCTCTACTTGATTATTTACCTGTTAACCGATTTGGGTTTTTCGAAATTCTCAGTAGCAGCACGGATTCTGGTAATGTGCCCGGTAACGGCAATAGGCTCACCCTTCGAGGATAAAAGGCATGAGACTATAAAAAAAATACCGATTTTGAACATTCGTGATTTATCCATTAAAAAAGTTTATATAATAGGTCTTAGTCGTATTGACTATTGAGTTTTCTTTTTACTCCTAGTTCTAAAAAGAAAAAGGATCGATCGTATTTTTAGGTTTGTTACCTCAAAATTTTTTTTTTTTCGGCATAATATTATTATCTTACGTAGTATTTGTATACTCTTTGATTATTATATTCTTCACATTTGGTATCACCCGAGCCTGAGAAATGAAATACGAAATCTTTTGTTAACATTTTAATTGATAGATATTTTTCTGCGATGTGACTTGTAATAAAATTTATGAAAAAATATTTTTGGATAAAAAAGCATTATCATATTTTTACGGCGGTTTATGACTTTGGTATCCTTAACCTGTACTAGACAATTGTAAGCGGTAACGTGTAGGAAAACACGCAATAAGTAATCTTACTTAATTGTAAGAAAAGGACCTTACTGGTTTAGTAAGATCCTTTTCTTACAATTAGGTAAGTAGGTACGATGATAACAGATACTAGATTTTTGTATGAGCTTTCTATAACTATTAGCCTTTTCTTACTTTACATTAGTAAAATGACAAACGTTTAGCCTAGTGGAGTCACCAACAGATTGCCATGCAACGTATATCAAGGTTCAAAGGCACATTTAAGCTGTCGGTCAAGACTGTCATGAAGATTGACAGTCATCATGGGGAGTCAGTACCCGGGAGTCAGACCCCTTGATGTAAATAATAACCCAGAACGTAAATAATAACCCAGATTGTAAACAATAACTCAAGCCTAAGGCACTAAATAATGGTATCCCTTTGGGTTACGTAGGTCATACACATTATAAATCCTCAGATTTTTTCTAGTTTCAGTAGTTGCGGCTCTGTCATTATATGTTATTGTATTAAAGAGTCAGATCAAGTGAGCAGTTTAGTTGCAATATTGTAATGTATGAGACATATAAAAGTAAAGAATGTAACTAAACTTTGTTGATATCATATCATCATCATGTCAGCCTAGAGACGTCCACTGCTGGACATAGGCCTCCCCCAAGGTTCTCCACACATACCGATCTTGAGCCACCGATGTCCGGTACGTGGTCGCCACTCCAGAACCCGCCTGCCCCAGCAGCCATCGGTTCTTCGCGCTATGTGCCCTGCCCATTGCCACTTCAGCCCAGCTATTCGGAGAGCTATGTCGGTTACTTTGGTTCTCCTGCGGGTATCATATAGGTATAATACAGTAATACTAGCTGACCCAGCGAACTTCCTACTGCCATTGTTTTATTCCTTTTTCTCTAATATTTTTTCTTACAAACCTTCTCCTGGCAATAACGAAAGCCTTAAAGAAAGACTCATCTAATTTGGTGCAGTCATTTGGAAGTTATGCGCGTACAAACATTTCGGTGACAAATTTATATTTATACTAGCTGACCCGGCAAACTTCATACCGCCATATTTTATATCTCTAGATATTTTTTGGACTAAATTGGGAATCTAAACCCTTTTCAAGTCCCCTTGAACATACACAAAAAATTTCATCAGAATTGGTCCAGTCGTTTAGGAGGAATTCAGTGACATACACACGCACACAAGAAACATATATATAAAGATAGAAGATTTGCGAGGCTTTTCATTAGCAAGTCATCATGAAACCGCGTACATCTACTGCAACAAAACCACCGTAATGTTTTTTGTTCTCCTTTCACGTCGCAATGGAGCGATGTTATGGTGGTAATTAGGAGGTTACAGAGTGACGTAGTGCAAAGTCATGTATTCCCATATTTTCAAAGAACTAAGACAAGTATAGAAGGAACTGTAACTGTGCGAATAAATTGCTTGAATTTGTAAACTTTTGATAACTCTTGACATCGTTTATTCTGTCGATCAAACTTAGATAGGTAATATAGCTATATTCGGCAGGCTGCTCGCTTACAGCTTTACTATCTGATACTGGACGCGTTAGTAAATGTAGGTCGGACATGGATGTCGGATAGTTACCGGGGGACCTAGGCCTAGTTTGCACAGGATTGCATCGAGCCTAGCGGTTAAGGATCGGTCAACTTGTGTAAAATGTATGAAATATCTTGCTGTTGATGAACGTTTCGAATCCGACCCATTCGTGTGCAACTCTGTCTACTGAACTCTCTATTGAATTTCAGAGGAATAAGGGTATTTTAAGGGTATTGTCCGTATTGGGACGGATTAAGAATACGAAATGTCACCACCATATATCATCCCATGGGTGTCGTAAGAGTCGACTGTCGACAGAGGAAGCATATTATGCAGAGAACAGCACTGTAAGAGAAGGAAAACTTGATACAAACCCTATACCAACCCGTTTGGCCAGCCTGCTATAGTAGGCCAATTCCTCCTTTCAAAGGAGAGGCGTCCAGCAGTGGACTGTTACAGGCTGACGATGATGACGGATATTTTTTGTTTCTTACGCTATGGAAACTCTTTGCCTGCCGTTTCGACTGAGCCCCTGGGCTGTAAAGTGCGTTCAACTGAGTTGGAGACTGGGGATATGTGTGAGTCTCTCACTTAGAGGTATTCGTGGCATAGATACTCACTAAAATCCCGTATCCCGATCCCGGCGGGGCCACCCAGATACGGCTCGCAGTTTTGTATCTGTACTATTCTGTACTAATATTATAAAGCTAAAAAGTTTGTTTGTTTAGTTCAAGCTTGTAATCTCAGGAACTACAACTCAATTGGGATCGTCTTTGAGTTGTTGCCCATATATTGAGGAAGGCTTATATTATAGGCTATCAAAAAGCAGCGATAGCTTAGTGGAGATACCAACGGACTGCCATGCAGAGGGTATCTGGTTCGAATCCACGGCGCGAACCGACTGCCTGTCTAACCTCCGCAAGCCGAAGGGATAGCCATATTCATTGGTTTAGACAAGTGTCAGTTTACTTACCCCGCGTTTTCACCAAGGTATAATACATGTATTTAACAAGTTTTTGACAATGTTTTCTTTTCTCATATACATGTATAAAACATGTTGTATACAAAACTACATGAATAAAACTTGTACCTTATAAAAAACTTGTATGTAACTTTATACTACTAAAATTTAGCCGCATGGTTGACGGCATAGAATACAAGTGTCGTAAGAGGCGAGTAAGGGATAACACGATGCAAATACCATCTTTGCGTAGAGACGGAAAACTCGACATCAAACCCGATACGACTGCCTCGTTGGTCTCGCGGCATAAATGTGCGCATGGGATTGGGAGGTCCCGGGTTCGATTCCTGGGCCGGGCAGTGTTATTGGGTTTTTCTGTCACGAAATTCACAGTAGCAGCACGGAGTCTGGAAATGTGCCCGGTACGGTAACAGGCTCGCCCCTTATTACGTGGGACTAAAGTATATCTGGCGAAAAGTGGGTGTAGAAATACACCTCTGCCTACCCCTTCGGGGATAAAAGGCGTGACGATATGTATGTATGTATCACATACATCATAAAATAAAATAAAAATAGTTACTAGTGCCTGCAGGGTACTTCTCGTGAACTTAGAGTCTTGACAATTTGGTACGAGGCAACTTCTTATAGCACAGATTAAAGGGAAAATTTCCAAAAAAATTATTTTTGTGACATCATATAACAAAAACATTTTTAAAAATGTTAAAGTTACTACTTCTTTCCTCATGAACGCGTAGAGTCATTAAATTGAAATTCGTATCAAACTAGGTTTTTCCCGCGGCTTCGCTCACGTTAAATTCGGTGTAACACAAAACCACAAAACTCCTTCATCGTTCGATAGTAGGTATCGTTTTAATTCTGTTCATAGGGACTAATAAGAAATATAACCGCAAGAAGTATTTAAAACATTTCTGTAAACAGTAGGGGTATTTTTAGAGTTCCATACTCCGAATCCTTATAGACGCGCTATGTCTGTCAGTCTATCCGTATGTCACAGCCACTTTACGCCGAAACTATTCAGTTTAACACATTTGAAAATTGGTAGGTAGATGTATTCTGTGATCCGCTTTACGACGTTATAGAAAATAAAAAATATTCAATATTAAGGGGGCTCTTCATAGATGGAACTGATGTGGAAAATTGGTTGTTAAAAATTACTTTGAGGTTCCTAAAACCATACGGTTCCAAAGTGGTAAAATGGGTGTGTGGGTCCCTCTAACTTTTGAAGAAAGAGAGTAAAAAATCAAAAAAAAAAATATGCTGTAGATCGTTATAAAACATCCAACGAAAATTGGTTTGAACGATATATTATGTAGTCAGCAGTTTTTGAAATAAAGCACATCTTAAAAACCGCAAATATAGCTTTGTCGTTTATACAAATACTATTAATAGTTAGTCGAAGATAATGGCTATGGTAGTGGATACATCCTCTGCGGAACCCTTCATGAGCGAGCCTGACTCACAATAGCGAATAGCTTTTATAATGTTTCGTCCTAGATGTTACTTGTAGCCGTTTGCCATTACAAAGCTTTGGTGCATTAAGATGACGCATTAACAGGACTGCAACACCAACGTTCAGGCTCAAGTTGCGTGAAGGTACTCCTGATAATTGTAAGGAGTTCAGAAACTCTATAGGGTACGAGGTAACTTGGTCAGTATTCATAACTTTATCTACCGAAAGGTGCTCAACAACATCACTTTGCATACAGTCAAATGTCAAAGCCAAGGTCCGATATATCTCTATAGACACTTTCGCATTTATGAGTAGAGAATATTGGTTCAGTCGGTTTAGCGTGAAATCGGGTACATACATATTTTCGCATTTATATCTAATATTAGTAGGGATTAGCCAGGGCTATAACAATAATTCTTAGTTTATATAAGTAAGCGAACGAGACTAATGACAGTGCACCATATGACAATGTATAATGTGACAGTACTGACAGATATACGATAGCACATGCACAGCACTCAATTATTACAGCGCATGCGTTCTTACTGTCAATAGGTAGTAGGTTTGTCCCTGCAAACTTCGACCCTCTCTAAAATCCCTCCCAGATTATTTTTTGCAACTAATTGTTTTTTTCCTGGTTCTGAGCTACCTCCAAGAAAACCAATTTTCAGCCAAGTCGGTTCAGCCGTTCTTGAGTTATAAATACTTAGTGTAACTAGCACGACTGACCGATCAAACTATCGGCCAACTTTAATCGCTAGTGCGCGCGAGGCCTAAGCTGTAATAAAATCAAACTTCTATGTGAACGCAATCAACAGAAACAGCAATTTGAGCATATTTTCAAACTCGCAACTAGGGTAAACAGTATAATGATTGGCACCCTAAGCCGGTTTCTACTACTAAGTAACAAATTCTCAGGAATATACAAATTCAATAATATTTTCTATAGTTTTGTCAGAATTGTATTTGCATGGGCATTAATAAAAATAAACATCGTATTTAATAAAGACGTTTTATTAGCATAAAACTGTGCTCAAACTTATTTCTTAAGAAAAGTACAATCATTGGCACTGTTGGCCTCAGGCCGTGATACCCAGACAGTCTTAAGACTTGATATCCGGATCTTTATACATGTGTTCTATGTAATCAAAATATATATTTATGAATGTTTATGTAACCTTCTAATATTTCTAACATAAGTCTATATTTGAAAGAAGTTTAGTTAATTTATCACGTTTTATATCTTTCTTTCGGCATATTTTTCTAATGTAGCTCATCTTGTCTCTTAGATACATTGTAGCAAATGAGCCCTGTTTCAGTTTCTCACAAGGCTTTTGTTCGTAATATTTTTGCCTATACTAAGTTCTTTGTTTTAGGCGATATTTGTCCTGATTTCTGTGTACTTTGTAGAGAAAGGTTGCCATCTCTGTACGACCGTACCATAGTAAGTTGGGTGTAAAATGCGAAGAAATATACAATCTAAAGTTGTGTGTATGCGAATTTGACGGAAAACAAACAAAGATCTGAAATAAATATGATTCTAAAATGTGCCAATGACTATGTTGTTGAACAATTTTTAAGTATATCTAGTCATTGGCACTATCGGAAAAGACGATCCATCTATTTAATAGCGCTAAACTAACGTTTATTAAGCTTTAATGAAGTTAACAGATACAAATAAATAGGTACTTTTGTGTAAAATTAATTAAAAAATATGTTGTCGCTTCGGAAAGTAACTACCTAACCTAAACATTTCATTATTTTTTTAGGCAATTTTCCTAACATATTGTTAAAACAGTTGTTAAAGAAAAATGGTTCATAGTTAAGATTTAAATATTTGTTCTGTGTATAAGATATAGGTTAATCCTGCTTATGAATGTATTTCTGTGACATAATTATATAAGATTTTCCTAATATTCAGGATAATTCAGCAGAGTGCCAATCATTGGGGCGGTGCCAACATTACTATAGTTTACCCTACTCGCAAGGGAATCAAAACCTACAGGGTAGGTACTTCCCGTAAACTCAGAATCTTGAAATTTGCCACGAAGCAACGTCTTATAGTACAGAGGGTCTAGTACCAGTTGCACTCGATCGTCACGATGGACGATAGCCTATCGAACGGGAACAATTTTCCATACATTTTCTAAAAGCGCCCCTAGGAGTGAGTAGCAAGAACGTCACCCGATGGAGCGACTTTCAAATCGCGAGTATAAGTGTCATTTTGATCGACGAGTCGACGACGATGATGGACGACGATAACAAAATAGGCAAATCCGCAGTTTAAGTTGCACTTTTGACAAGTCAAATAAAGCATATCGAGTCCATATCCGAAGGAAACGAGCATTCTATTGTCACTGAAAAAATTTCGGTGAGCCCGTGTTGTGAGTAGTGTAATAAATTAAGGAAAATCATTATCTTATGTTATTTTGCTTGAAAACTTATTGTAATGGCTCAGGAAGATGATGTGGCTGAAGTGTGACTCTGAGAAAGAGCGAGAATCGAAGATAACGTACAAAATTGTCTTCAACCAACCGTTTGTTAATACCAATATTATTTTGGGTTCTACAAAGGAATGTTAATGAAGGTTGAGTCATAGAGTGTTATTAGAGGCTCATAACATTCCCAGAAATAACGCAGGTGAGTAAAAATTGTTTTAATATGTATATTAAAAGTTACTTCTGAAGTGATCAAACCTTAACATTTTCTGTTACACAGGCTCTCTAAACATATCTTTGTCATGTCTACTTTGCTAGCAACGTAAATATATACCTAAATATGTAATGGATTTAATTAAAATAACGGGGCGGTTCACAACAAGTTAATTACAACAATAGATCCTTTGTTTCGCAAACTTGTAAGTAGATATTAATTGTTTAGAGGTAGGAATGTAGGTATCGTTGTGTTAGTTCCATAAACTTAAGAAGGAAATACGAGAAAAACGATACACTACATCTTTATACTTAACATTTAGTAGGTACCTATTATCTAAAGATGATAGATAACTATAGGTGTGGACCTTGAACTGCGATTATAATTATTATTTCATAGTAGGTAGTATTTGAATAACCTAATAATAGAACTTACAAATTATGGACCTATCTAACCTAACTAACATTGATCACGCACCAAAGTTCAATGTAATTGTTAATTTTTTTATGTTGAAAAACGTTTTCTAAATTGTCAACAGGGAACGGTTATTTTTATTAAGATGATAGCTACAGCAATTCAACACATCCCTATACTCAAACCATTCAATCATTGATGTGATGGCACACAATTGAAAATAATATTTTCATGTTCTTGTTATGTAATATATATTATGAAGCATCAAATGTACCTATTGTCGTAATTGCACTACATCAAATTAAAAAATACTTTGACTCATTAACATTTACTCCTTTTTACTAAATTTCAAAAGTTAGTTCACCTAACTGTAAATAATAATTGCTGATTATAGGGAGTATAGCTACCTTTGTCAATTAAATTATATCATTAAATTTGAATATTGTTTGTTACAGAAGAATTATCAAATCAGAAGAAGAGGAATATCATCTAATGGGAACAGGCAAATTGGAATTTGCATCAAGATTGATGAGCCGTTGATGGCTGTTTACATGATATGACAATTCATGTCTCTATAATCATGTTATGTATATGGCAGTATAGACAGAGTTACAGAAAGGCAGTAAATGAGTGGACCAAACTGCCACAAGCAATTACTTCATCTCACTGCTTGAGGCAACTTATGTTTTGTTGCAGGGAAAAATGAAATTATGTAATCTTGACAAAAATATGTATATTTTGATAAAGAAAGAACAACATACAATGTTTTATTCTGTATATGTGTTATGCATTCACTAAATATATATATGTTACAATATTATGCTTTTCCTTTATTTGAAATACAATAATATTTTATAAATACAAAACAATCCATGTAAGAAGTAAGATCTTGGAAATATTTTACATAAATTGAGTATATTTATGAAAACACTATTAGACAGTCCTAATTAATTATGTCTCTTAATAATAAAATTCGTTTTTACATTCACACAAACAATACTTGCTGCATATTAAGTCCAGTGATTAAACATAAAACTGGTTTCTGTGAAAAAATAACTACAATACAATACACAGGTACATTCAATACCTAATAAACTTGTAAAGCTAATCTCTGCTACTATAAATTTTACATAAATTGAGTATTTTATGAAAACACAATTAGACAGTCCTAATTAATTATGTATTTTAATAATTAAATTCGTTTTTACATTCACACAAACTATACTTGCTGCATATTAAGTCCAGTGATTAAACATAAAACTGGTTTCTGTAAAAAAATAACTACAATACAATACACAGGTACATTCAATACCTAATAAACTTTTAAAGCTAATCTCAGCTACTATAAATTAAACTCAAGTGTTCCATAACATGCTACACCGAGACATGTTCAAATTGTAAACTCCTTATTTCAGTACTAATATTGCCTCAGACTTCATATTCTTGCTGCACCGAGACATGTCCAATTTGTGAACTCATTATTTCAGTACTAATATTGCCACAGACTTCATATTGTTGCTACACCGAGACATGTCCAATTTGTGAACTCATTATTTCCGTACTAATATTGCTGCAGACTTCATATTCTTGCTACACCGAGACATGTCCAATTTGTCAACTCATTATTTTAGTACTAATATTGCCACAGACTTCATATTCTTGCTACACCAAGACATGTCCAATTGGTGGACTCATTATTTCAGTAGGTACTAATATTGTTGCACACTTCATATTCTTGCCTAGTCTCGGTTCTTGAAGTCTGCCGTAGTTAGCTAAAAACAAGAAATTATTAAACATTGAAATAAGTAAAAAAGACATGACCTTATTTAATGATATTTTTTATTACTCCTGTATTTATCAAAATAATAATATATCATTTCAGTTTGCCAACAAATTATATATTTATTAAGGCTATGACAGACTTAGAGGTTACCTATCATTTTTTTATGAATTTCAGAACAATATTCAGAAATTTTTTAGTTATTGTATAACTAAAAATTTTCTGAATATTGTTTGTTTTTAAACTGACTGACTTTAAAACCACATGCATTTAGTAATTTGAAATACTGGCTTGGGAAAATATCACAAAGTAACTATATTTACTAACCATTGGTATAAATACAGATAAAAATAACATCCTAATCTTTAGAATACATACCTAGTGGTTTGTATATCACTACAATTTGTTTATTGCGCGACATCTTTCAACATTTATCAATTTATTCAAAACTTCTTAGTGTTGAAGTCCTTTTATCCACATGTCTTATGATCTACTTGCTTCTTACACTCCTGAGACGTTCCAAACTCGATCTGCGCACTATTTCAGCTAAACTGAACACGAAAGATCTGAAAGAGTAAGTTTAAGAGAATTATAGACAAATAATAGGATTGGTTAACTATGTATCTCGTTGACAATGAATAGGTAAACGATGATAGAATAATACTTACTCAGCATAATGTAGACGAAATAATTAAGTTTGAAAGAAAACAACAAAGGTAATAATTCAACTGACTTATCTGACTTAATCTGACTGACATTTATAATGTCATTTTAGTGATGCCAGATGCAATTTCTAAATTAGTATTATAATGCTGAAGAGTTTGTTTGATTGGACACGCTAATCTCAGGCACTATATTAGTTGCCGTTTATATTCCGTGAGAGCGTAGTATTTCCTTTGATGGGTGGATCACGGCACAGAAAATCACTGTTTTGTCTGTTCCGTGGGGTCGATCCACTCGTGATGAAATCAGTGTCATCCGTATAAATCCGATAGAATACCTCAACCGATAAACTGCATAAGTATATAAAATAGATGAGCGTAGCTGCGGCATCCGCTATTATTTGTATATCTATATTCTTTTTATAGGCTCACGCACACCTGTATCCCTGACGGGGTAGGCAGAGATGTAATATTACACCCACATTTCGCCATGAATTTTTAGGTCCCAGTGGTCCCACGTAATAGGAGGCGAGCCTTGCCTTTACCGGGCACATCACTAGACTCCGTTACTCTCTACTGTGTTATTATATTTATATTTCATACATATAATAAAACACTAAAAAAAATATTTTTGTACATTGAATATGTTTAGAAAAAAAATACTCTGTTAGGCTAAGAATCAGTAAAGGAGTATGAATCTAGAAAATAAATTCTGTCTGTTTGTCCGTTTGTCTATTTGTACACGCTAATCTCCGAAGTTACTGGATGGATTTGAAACTTTTTTTGTAATATTGCTATTAGGTCTGGGTCAACATAATTATAGTCTATATTAATTGATTTTGGAAAGTGGAACACCTGATGCAGAACCACAACAGCCCACAGTGTCCGCCCTAGAACAGGCTATGTGGACAGAAGTCATAATCAAATTCCCGGAATTAGTTACCTACTTTCTACCTGTAAACAACACCCCTAAACCCCTGATTCCAAGAATTGTTTACGTGTAACATTCCATACTGATGAGTCATCGTTTATTAAAGTAAGCTAATGAGGTAAATGCAATTAAAGAAATAGGTCAGTGGCATTTTGCTACACTTGTGCTAACACCTCATGGCGACAGTTCTAATTTTGTTTAAAGTTTTAGTGATGGATTTTACTTCTGGAGGTACCTATGTAGGTATAATATTTTTTCTTGTAAGAATCCTTTTAATGCGAAAAATGATGTTTTATCTTTGTTTTCGAACTTATCAAGCTTGGAAAAGCCATGTATCCTCTTGTATCTAGGCTGAAGTTTTGATATGTTTTAGCTGCATGACTATGGTTGATTATGGCATATATGTATTTTACGTAACACACTTGAGTACAACTATTTTTTTTTCTTATTTTTCAGAAAAGCTTTACTCTATTAGTAAAATAGAGCTTTTCGAAAAATGGCTAAAGCTCGAAAAAAGCGATAGAAATGATCGTTTATTTGAGTTTATTTCATCTTAGTTTGATTTCTTTGACATTACTGAAGAATGTCAAAGGGAAATTAAGATGAAATTAGCTAGTATTTCTTAGAAAATTTCTACAAAATGGGTTTCTTCAGGAAAGTCAAAAGAGCGTTTCCTTAATAAGAATAAGATGTGGCTGGAAGGCGATGAGATAGAATTTTGTATGCGATCGACTCAACCACAGCCTTCTCCGCTGACCTTTTTTGGCCTGGCAGGCCTAAAAAAGTCTTCGAAGATTCGTCTTTTAAAACTAAAAAACGTAGAGTTGAAGATCTAGTTCAATCGCGAAGTGTTGGAGAATTAATGACTGCAGCAAAGGTAACTGCATGGTCAACTGGACATAAGAACGTTGCCAGAGTTATAAAGAAGCTTCAGCTTCCGTAAGTGTATGTATTGGCCTTCAACAACCAAGTGCTGTGCAAAGTAATAGACCGCTGAGTAGTGACGAGGCATTAACGTATTATATTGATTCAAAATCAACAAGTCACTCATACAAGCAGACTAGGACATGGACTATGAAAGTCGGACATCACGTGTTTCCATCATATGAATGAATTGTTAAATAAAAAAAGCGTGTTATCCTTCCGAGAATCACGTTGTTGTGACACAATCTCGAGCAGAAATTGAGCTACAAGCTATTTTAAATAAAACTGCAGAACGGTTAGTTAGAAGCTCAGAGAGAAGTTGTCACAAGCGTGCTCCACAATTCCTCGTTTACTCTTATAAGTAAATGGGTGATCTATCATCAAAATCATCATAGTGGTTATAAACAGAGATTTGACAATAGCGAAGACACTGATGAGTTCCTTTTCGTTTTTTCATTTGTTTCTCTTAGGTTAATCGACGAAGGTAACAACATTATCTGGCAAAAGCCTCATCCATCGTCGACGATGTTTTGCCGTTCAATTAAATTCATTTTTGCCAAAGAAACTACGGAATTAACAAAAATCGAGAGTAATAATGTTTTGGAACAAATAAACAACTTGGAGCCTACATCTTGTGATCTTGGTGGTTCTTTTTATATTTATTATTTGATTTGAATTGACTATTATTTTTATAAATATGTCAGTTAATAATTTTTGTATAAATATGTCAGTTTGTAATTTTTGTATAATATATGTCAGTTTATAATTTTTGTATACATACATAACGTCACGCCTTTTATACCCGAAGGGGTAGGCAGAGGTGTATTTCTACACCCACTTCTCGCCAGATATACTTTAGTCCCACGTAATAAGGGGCGAGCCTATTGCCGTACCGGGCACATTTCCAGACTCCGTGCTGCTGCTGAGAATTTCGTAACAGAAAAACCCAATAACACTCCCCGACCCAGGAATCGAACCCGGGACCTCCCGATCCCACGCGCACATTTATGCCGCGAGACCAACGAGGCAGTCGTATAGGGTTTGATGTCAAGTTTTCCGTCTCTACGCAAAGATGGTATTTGCATCGTGTTATTCCTTAGTCACCTCTTACGACACCCACGGGAAGATAGGGGGTGGTGACACTTGTATTCTATGCCGTCAACCACACGGCATAATTTATTTAATAATATAGTATTATATATTATAATGACTGAAAATATATTTTTGTCCACCTGGCTTGTTCTACGCCGAACACTGTGCAGCCCGGCGAAACTATAAAACATAAAAATGCGGTTTGGCAAAAAACATTATGCCTGATGAGCATTTTCTGATGAGAGATTATTTGAAGATCTCGAACATCTGATGCGGAGAGCCCAGCTACGCTAAAACATATAGCCATGACGTGTTAGATAAAGTTATTTAGTCTGATGAGCTTTTCTGTTGCCTAATAAAAATCAGAGATCTGAAACATCTGGTGAGGAGTTATAAGATCCCATCTGCACTATACTATAATTATACAATATACAGACTCGACGGCTTAGCATTAGTTGTCCAATATTAAGAGGATTTCTTGTTGAGAGATCCATATTCATAATTCTTCGAGCAATTAAAGACCCGAGGAAGGACATCGTTTTTATCGCGATAACCGACATCCACGCGGGCGGAGCCGTTAGCGACAGCTAGTATTGACATATGTATTTTGTATGGATCTGTTGTCAAATATGCCTCTCTAATCTTCAAATACATGGGTAGATTGTATACATAATATAAGAGAGACAGAAACTTATATTAGAGAGACTTGAGTTCGAAACCATAGCGTTTTTTTTTATTTTGTGGTTATTGTGTGCTGCAATGTGACCGTAGAGTACGTTAATCCGTTGGTTCCTTCTGTCATAAAGATCTTTGACCGTCTTTGTAAGGAGTAAGTAGCGGCAGTAGCTTGAAATATCCTGATTCTGGTCAAAACCATATTATCATTTTAAGTTGCGGAGGTCAGATGACATAAGAAATAGGTACTTAATCGAGTCGTATATACAATCGGGATAACTAGAATAAGTAACTTTAATACTCAACTTTTCTATTCTTCAATCAGATGATTCTATTGTTCAATGATAGCAAATAATGAAGATTTTTGTTGTTTAGTCCAATGAATAACACAAACGGCTTAAGTTACTAATCTATTACCAGAATATACAATATTAACACAGTAATAGATTCGCAATTAGCCTATTAACAATTTCACATGAGGTGATGAGGCTACGAATACGTTGGTTCTACTATTTCACTAATTCTGTTCTTATATTATGAACACGACTTCATGGCCATTGCATCAGTATATCCGAGTGAAATTATTCGTCTCATACATCCACTCGCGCGGAGCCACGTGTGACAGCTAGTTCATAATATTATATTTATAATATATAATTTATAATTAGACGTTGTTTTTTACAATATGTGACGCGGAGTAAGTAGTGACTTGGAGTTCTAATTAAAATTAATAAGAAAATTTTCGACGTATCATTTCAGATATAGTCATGTATATCTCAAAGCATATTGGTTCTACCATCCATGTGGTACACATTATTTGCATTAAATTGTGAATCAAAACCATTGTCAAGTCCTCTTGAACACACACAAAAAATTTCATCATAATCGGTCCAGTCGTTTAGGAGGAGTTCAGTGACATACACACGAACACAAGAAATATATATAATATATATAATAATAAATAAAATAATTTAATAAAGATAAAGATGTACCTAATTAAAAGTTAAATTCCCAAAAATAATTGCCTTTGGCAACATTAATTAAGACTTCTGATTTTACAGTGTTGTTACATTAGATAAATTGTTAGTCGTGTATGGTCGTAAAACAAAATTCCATATAAATTACATTACATTTAATAATAAGAAGATTTTGTTAATTTTATTGCAGGATTAATTTCACGTTGCAAATAAAACAATTAAATAAATAATCAAAATAATTCATGACTAATTATATTACAAAAAAATATATAAAAATTGTCAACACTCATGTATTTTAAATCTGGTATTCTGGTTTGCCATCTCCGTCGTGTCAAAAATGTCAAAATGAATGCGTATACTTCATCTCTTTCTTTCCGAGTAGTTAAAAAGAGAGAGAAATAGAGGGCGTGGCCTATGTGCGTATGTGTGCAGATGATCGGAAATGGCCTGCCCGCCGTGCCATTTCGAGAGCTCGTACTGCGGATCAGTCGAAATGGAGTGAAGCACATCGAGCTGTCCATTCTCTACAACGGATAAGTCGTTGGAAAACTCGTACTAGACCCTCTGATAGAGAAAAAATTCGAAAACCGTAAATTTTTAGTTAGGTACATCATATTATACCTAATTAAAATATTTTTAATAATTTTAAAGAGGAATGGGGTAGTAGGTACTACCCCTTTCCTCATGAACCCGAAGAGGTATAAAATTGAAATTCATATCAAATGCTCGAGTCACAACTAAAGGGTACTTCCAGTCGATCTAGAATCTTGAAAGTTGGCATAAAGCAGCGTTTAATAGCACATAGGGAAAAAATCGAAAACCTTAAATTTTTAGTTACATCATATATAAATATTTTTAATAATTATACCTATATGCCTTCAGGTTTGTACGGAATCCTCGGTACGCGAGTCCGACTCGCATTTGACCGGTTTATTAAATTGTGTAAGTTCTCATTGGTTGTGGAATATGATTAAACTTTGATAAAAGATATGAAACAGTTTTTATGGTAAATAAAATAAATTATGCCACAATAGTAATCCTTATTTTAATATAGAGCCTGCGTGGCCGTGATAAGTTGTCAGAGCTGCACATACATTATGTACCTGATAGAACCCTAAAAGTAGATTTTACAGTAAATTCTAAGATACACAGAACGTGCTTACAATTATTCTTACAAATTGAGCACTGACCTCTAGTGATAACAAACATAAATGTATTTTTACCAACTTGACAATAATTCGTAATAGTGCCATCTGTTGGTGAATAGCAGTACTAGTTAAAATATAAAATTAGATTGAGTGCGTGCTTTGAATGATTTTGACTGTGTGGCACAATGAAGGAACAGCGTACCTTCTTTGTTTTATTACAACAATTCATTGACAATCCTGAACAGGCAAGCCTGCTAGGCTTGATGTGCGACTGGCATTCCACATAAGGTATGAATGCCCCACTAACAACAGCATGATCTTACGTTTTATTAAAATATTGCAATTTGGTTTTTGGGACATAATTATGTTCTAAGTAGGTAGTTCACAGCTTAACACAGAATATCAAGCGACGTTATGCAGCTGGACATTAGCTGCTGGGAATAGCAAGGGTTATCTGTCAAAGCACGTTAAAAATCTCACAGTCTGAATTTTACGGACTAGGTCAACTAGGTACATTGTCCGATTACATAAACAGAAAATAAAAAATAACCCTGGCATGGCATAATCAAATACCACAGACCCAAAATTACGTGAGATGGAATATGTCTGCTCGTTTACGATTTTATTACTACAGAAACCGTAAAGATTGACAAGACTTTAAAAACAAAGTATATTTTTTGATCTAAATGATAAAACAGTGTACCTACCTCGTTACCTACTTATGCTTTAGGTCTAATGCTACACAGCCACATAATGCATAAGGTAGGTACATATTATAATGATAATGACTGCTTGAATTTTATTAATTCCTATTAATTTGAGAGACCAAAATTTACAGAATTTAAGATAAAAGCGATTTAACTGGATTTAACCAAGGAGCAATATTTAACATTGACTTGACACAAGCATTGTGTATTGTGACATTTTCAAATCTATGATCATGACATTCATGACAGTTGAGATTGGCTCGTCATTGGATTTTAATTTGTCACAATAAATCAGACAAGGTCAGATAATTACGGGTTAATTACAGTAGGTACACTGATGTAAATGCAATGTTAAGTAATTATATTATATATTTTTTCGATTCATTACTGAAAAAGAGCATGGCCAAGGTATGAATATATTTTTGGTAATAATAATTGTAGAATAATATAGAGATTTTGTTGTGTGTGTGGCTTGTTATTAAAGCAGTTAGCAATATAATTCTTCATTGTAGTACAGCGTCATTTTACTCTAAACATTCTAAAAATAAAACATAGCACTGCCATCTAGCGACCATAGATTGGAACTATTTCAACATCGTCTAGAATGTCTATAGTCTACTGCAAATTGTCAACCATAATGCATTGCGCATAAATGGCCGCCATGTTGCTGCCGTCTGAAAGATGTTCGCAACTGTGTGTGTTTACTAATGAATTTTAAGAACTTATATAGTAAAATTACTGTGTTTGTGAAATTGTGAGTGTACAATGATTTTATATTTCATGTCATATTGTGATTGAAAGGTCTATCAAATGTCTCTGAAGCCAATAAGCAGTGAAATTTTCTTTAGATAGTCATTCGGTTCGGACGGCATAATGGCTGACAATCTGATTCAAAAGTCACATAAAACTAGTGAGAAAAACAAGTATAACAACGTTGTTCACCGTACGACGAGTGAATCTCTTCGACTGAATGAGTCGGAGAAGGGAGTGACTCACCCAACGAGTCTGCAAGCTGCTCATAATCCACGGAAAATATCTTCATTTCAGATCACCAGTGTGACGGTCGGTTCTCGAGTGAGCACTGATGCTGGCGAGGATTCCGCCGACGATCTAGATGAATCTCACACCGACGACATATCGAGAGTGACTGACATAGAGAATGAAACGCCTAGTTATTCCGAAGACACGTTCTCGAAGGATGATGTGTTCTACAACGCGTCGAGTGCATCATTAGGCTGTGCCCCCGTCATCCCGACCAGCTCGCAGTACGGTCTCGCTATCGTCGGCCAGGACAACAACACCAACCAGATAGGAGGAGCAGTGCCAAATAGTAATAATACTGAAGTGCCTGACATGCATGTCAGCGTCACGAACGCCGGGACAGGCAGCATTATCAATCTCATAGGAAATGCTAAACCACAAGAAGGTATGAAAGAAATACAAGAACATGTTAGGAATGAACGGTTTAAAGTTGTGAAAATTGAAAGCACTGAACCTTTCCGTAGAGGTCGGTGGATGTGTATGGACTATTTAGATCATACTTCTTCTCAGCAAAATGCTCCGATGACATTGAATAACAACTTGGATGTGACAGAGACTAATACGCTGCAGGCTCCTGACAGTGGTGTAGTTATTAATGATAGTCAACATGATGAAGTGTCCAATGATTTGACTAATAAAGGGCCTAAAGACATGCAAGGAAATGCTCCTACTGTGCAGCAGCTAGAACAAACTCTTCAAAAACAATTCCCCATGGCTTCCCCTGGGCAATCATTGACCCAGCCTATAAATGCGGTGCAGCAACAGATGCCTGGTTCCCAGTCAGTATCTGTTCAGTCTCCACCATTAGAAATGCCACAACAGATGCCAAATCCTAATATGCAGACCAACCAACAGGTTGGACAGCAACACCCTCAGAGCATGACCCACATCACTATGCAAAACGCTGCTCAGACTCACCCGCAGCAAACTCAACCACAGCAAGTGCAACAAATACCGCAGAGTTTCCCTCAGCACCAGTTACAACAAGTCATAGCTCAAACCCATGCAATGCAACAAATTCCTATGCACCAACAAATGCCGCAGCAGATGCAGCAAATACCTAATCAACAAATGCAGCAAATGGGGCAGCATATGCCACAGGCACAAATACCTAATATGTCGCAGATGCAGCAACAAATGCCTCAGATGCAGCCTATGCCTAATCAAGGACAGATGTCGCAGGTAGCTAATCAGCAACCTCAAATGCAGCAGATGCAAATGCAGCAAATACAAGGCCAGCCTAATCCTCAGATGCATATGCAGCAACCTCAAATACCTAATATGGGTCAAGCACACCATATGCAAGGTCAGCAGCCAATGGGGGCTCAACAGGCCCAGCTACAACATTTGCCAAGCCAGGCTCAGATACAGGCTCTGCAAAACCAACAGATGCCTAATCACATTCAACAGATGCAGATGCCTACCCAGCTGACTGGTGCCAACCAGCAGATGCCTCAAATGCAAACTCAGATGCACCAGTTGCCGTCACAACCTCAGCAGACCGTAGTACCTGGTATGCATCCACAAATGCAGCAGCAGGGAATGTCTGGAGTTCAGCAACAATACAATCAAGCTGTCAGTCAGCAGTCTAATGCTCAGTCAATGATTAATGCTAGCATGCCATCATCACAACAGCAGATGGTACAACCACAACATAGTGTCCCTCAGTATCATTCGCAGCAACCACAGATGAGCCAGCAAGGGCAAACTATGCCACAAGAGGTGCTCCAAAGTATTGTTACATCACAGCAAGGTGCAACTTTACCTTCAAATCTTCAGCCGATGGCTTCTCAACCTCAGGGTTCAACGCTGCCAGCGAATCTCCAAAGCCTCAATCAGCAGCAGCCGACCACTGTGCACACTATTGCTCCGCAGCAAGGCAATGTGCCTCAAGGGAACATTCAGCAAATGATGGCTGCGGCTCCTCAGAATATGCAGATGACTCTGGACGGGAATCAGCCTAGTATGCAGATACCCGCCTCAGATCCTATATTCATGCAGCCAACCAACGTCGGGCAGCAGATGCCGGTGGGGCAGCACATGGGGCAACAGAACATGTTGCCGCAGCAGGTGGGCGGCCAGGGGCAGATGGGGGGCGTGCAGTACGTGGCCAACCAGCCGGTGGCGCAGGTGTCGATGGCGCACCAGAACATTCCCATGTCCATGCAGCCGTCGATGCCGGTGGGCATGGGCGGCGGCGTGCACCCCAACGTGGTGCAGTCGCAGACCAGCATGGGGCTGAGCTACGGCGGCGTGGTGCCCGTCATGTCGCAGAGCAGCGTGGCGCCCGAGGCCGCGGTGTCGGGGACTAACTCGCCGGTGGTGTCGATGCCAGTGAGCTCCACCGCGTACGTGGCCAACGCGGCGCAGCCGGGCCATGACAGTCAGGGCTTCGGCAGCCCCGTGAGTGCGGTAGTGTCCCATGCGATTAGTGGCGCAGTGATGAGCAGTGTCAATGTGAATGCGTGTGATAGTGGTGCTCCGGACGTGTCCGCGGACACGCTGCAGGCCGGTGACACCGGCGACGGCAAGGAGGAGCCGCAGCCCGCTCCGCCGCCCGAGGATGAAAGGTCAGTCACATCTCATCTTGACACACATTTGCCTTATTGATTACTTTTTGTATATATTACTCAGATTTTTACTTTAATTATGCTTGTTATTAACAACAACAAAGGAAGTTACTTACTGTTAGGTAATAAATTGTCAAATATTTTGCTAACTTAGTATTTTATATATTATTATATTATATATAATTTTGTATATAATTTTCAGTGAGTCTAAAGATGTAAAAATTTGCTCTTGACAAACTTATTTCAAATTTTAATTAGGTAGGAACAAAACTTTTGTAGAAGATAAAGAGAAGTAATTATTTTAGTGAAGATCTAGTATAAAATTCAAACTAAGTACATATTGTTGCTCAATAACTAAAATAATTAAGTAGAAGATAAACTGTTAACTTCTGAATGAAATCAGAGATTTAATAGATGTGAAATTTGTTAGCCGCACTTATCGCAAACCTACTTCTCAGATATAAGTATTATTACATCAGTATTCTACAGAATTTAAAAAAATGAACTTACTTGACTTGTCCATTTCTTAATTTTTTCGAAAGTTGCCCTCCAAAGGCCTAATTCTAAAAACAGAGTTGCCTTTAAAAAAAGAAAATTTATGTACTGTAAATGAAAGTAGTAGACTATCTGTGCGAAGCTTTGCGGACTAAAGATAATGTTTGAGTATGCAACCTCCAATGTTTCCGACAGCAACTTATTTCATATTTTGGTGTTGCTGTAGGTTTTTAACAACAGTGATGCTATACATAAGGCAAATTGGCTTTTTGGGATTGTATCTACACTATTTACTATTCCATTACCTAGTTAAACTGACATAGAGCTACAATTAAACAAGTCGGCGCTAGACCAGTTTGAAAAAAAAAGCCCTTGGCTTGCTCATAGAGTCAAGGCACACTAGAAACGAAAATTTTGTATACGAGTGTCAATGTGCATGTAAAATAGCACTTGAAGTGACAATATCTTGCTGAGCGATTTTGGCCCTTATGGTGGTCTAGCGGGAAGTTGTTCGACTGTACATCTCATTTACTCTATGAAATTACATTTTCAATGATTATGCGCAGTAAGTAAGTACATACTTATTACATAATTATTCAAATGTTTAACTTACATATTGCACTTTCTTTATTGATGATTGGTTTTACTTTTACTTTTTTATATTTTAAGTACCTAGGGTCATTTCGCCTGTTCGCGTCCATTGCCCAATTCGCGTCCATTTTACGGACCTCCCTTTAAAAATGCTCGAAAATAAGTATACTAACACACTAATAAAATGAAAAGTCAGTACCGCCAATACCTCAACGTATAAGAGACACGCACATATAGACAAAAGTTCCGTGCGTCCAGCTAATCCTGTATAAAACAATTAGTTAATCTCGGTTGTTCAACAAAAGAGTGCAGATGCGCGGGATATAAATAAAAAAATAGTGTGCAGCGGCGTGTTTGACGGTAAGTATTTTATTGTTTTATGTGAATTTTAGGATACATAGCTGTTTCTAGACATTAATAATGAAAAGACGAATAGTATGAATTATGAATTAGCTTGTTTTTTTTTTATAGTTAACAGTTAAAATAAGGTGGACGCGAATTACAACACCGAATTTATAAAACTTCCACTTTGCGTCCGCAATGGACGCGAACTCGTCCATTTATGTTTTCTTTAGTTGTTTATTTTTATGTGATTAAAATATGAGAGAGAAATTAGGATTTTGTTTATTTTAACATTAATAGTATGCAATTGTAATGACCAATTTGCGTCCACATTATTATTATTGTAATAAAAGATACAATCGATATAATAATCAATCACACGTGGACGCAAGCTATACCTACAAGGGATAATATTATAGCAAATTGCGTCCATTTCTTCATGAAATAGAAATGATAGCATAAATATATTATATATATATATATATAATAATTTAAAATGCATTTTTGATTAAGACTGAGTTTAACTTTTTACAAATTTAGTGCAATGAAATGTGTAATTTCTTTTATGCCATATTTTTTAAGATGATTTCTTAGGAGACAAGAAAGAAGAAGGAAACGAAAAAATACAGAAAATGATTAAATAAAGAAAGCGTTTAGTGATATTCGTGAGAAGAACAAATCGATACGACAAATACATATGTAAAAATTATGCTATTCCGAAGACCACAATATTGGACAACATGTATAGTTATTTTTTTATCTTTGATTTTATGTTCCATCGATGTTGAGAACAATAAATAGTTATTTATAGTTTCTTTAAAGTGATTTAATAATGATAATAATGTTGATTTTTTTATAACTTTAATCTTAAATGTAGAAATTGTTAAAAGCCAATCTTTCTTTAGATTGACTTAACAATATCATCCTCTTTCTTTAGATTTACTTAACAATATCACCGTTATATTCCTTCTCTAAGCTGGTGGACGCGAACTGGTCCACAGGTGGACGCAATGTGGATTTTTTGGACGCAAACTGGGTAAATTTTTGAAGTTTGTCTATTTAAAAAAAAACAGAACATGTTTCGAAAAAAACTGAAAGTTAATATTAAAATAGACTATATTATAATGAATGCATTACATAAATTTTTCATTGAATCAATTTGCTGGAACATTTTTATTTTCTCCTTCAAACTTTTCAACTGCACTAAATGGACGCGAACAGGCGAAATGACCCTATATCCTATCATTCAAGTTGCCTTTTCATTATTAAAACTTTTTAATTAAGTATGTTTCCCAGAAACTAGCAGTACAATCACTTCTCTCCTATGTATGAAATACTTTAATTTTATGTGATGTATTTAGTTCATAACTGAAACAGTCAAGCCAACTAACTTTTTAACATAAATGAAGATTTATACAAGCATTTACATCTTATGATTCACTTGATTGTTATGTATTCATATTATTCCAAATCTGGTCTGAACAGATTAAAACATTATTTTACGTTAATATTATCAAAAGAGATAGATAGTCAATTGAATAGTATTGTTCATACTAATCCAAAGCACAGCAGCAACACATTAGGCATGTTTCACACTTTGTTGTGTTTCAATGCTGCATCAATTGGTCCAAACGGGTTCTACGTACGAAAATCCCGTCCAGCACGCCTAAGATTCCTAACTTAACTGGCTTGGCATAGTAACAAGTTGAACACATATGGCTGAAAGTGGCGAATCCCTTGTCTATTTGCGAAAATAACTCATCCGTAGACAATGGTGGTTGTTTTCGTCGCTTTCCGTTGGTAGTTGCACTGCCGCCGAGCGGAATCCGACGTCCCTTTGATGCTGTTTATTTGCGCGTTCGTCCTGCGACATAAATAGGTGGTTGACACGTACGGTGCATGGTGCGCGCCGGTATGCCGACGGGTGACTCACGCGCAACGCACCCGATCTACGGGCTGGCTAAAAAAGCGACGACCGTGCGTTCTTTTACGTCTGGCCTCAACGATACTCGTTACACACTTTTATTGTACTAGTTTTCGCCCAGCTCTATTGTACATCCCTAAGCATCGTCACAGTTTATTATAAGGTGTTCCCGTAGACCCTTTTAATGCGCTTTTGTAATCCAATTGCCATAAAAACGATAACAGTAATTAGGGTCACGTGTAATTGTTGTTGCACTAGCAACTCACTGGGTAACTTAAACCGCATTCCTTTAACCCTGAGTAAAACCGCGAATTTATTCAAAGTGCTAAACACTTCCTCGTGTATTCATGACACGAAGCCACAGAGAAGCTGGTGTAGGCGCCAGCGCTCCTACGTCACTGGCGTCGTTGGTAATCGAGTAGTGAACCGAAGGTCATGAAACCCGAACCTTCCATTCGCTTCTGATCGACTTGTATGCACTACCATTTGTGCTTAAAATAGTCTAAGTACTCACTTAATATGACTAACAAGATACTTAAACTGTTTATGATAAAAACATGGTATCGTACTGTTAACACACTGTTTGTAGTTAACTTAAAAATAGCACTTCAGTTCCCGTTATTTTATTGCTTGTAAAGATTCCTCGAGTTTTTCAATGGCCCATTGTTCAATCTAAACGTACTGTTTTTTGAACTCCTGTCCATTCATGGAATCATTGCTGTGTAAGGCAACTACCATGGGTTAAGGCTATAAAATTTGCAATGTTTTAAAACAGTGTATTGTAGATTTTCTCTTGCTGAAGGAATCCGTTTTGCTTCGGGTAATTGTCATAAAGCTTGTTTCTCTGTAAATGATTACGGTAATACGTAATAGATAGCAATTCCATTGTTGAATCAATTCATATTGCAAGTATACTATCATCATGAATAGGCGATGTAATCTTGAGAACTATTGACCCGTGTTAATGGAACATCATCATTCATAATAAACGAAGATTTATAAGCCGTTACAAAATTCGCTAAACAGTATTTGTAAAGAGTACATTAATTGAATAACCAATGTTAATAATTAAAGAATTTCGTGTTATTTTTTGTAGCGTTGCATGTAAACATTATGTAGTAGTTACAAAGTACGAGAACAAAGATCGATTAATTTGAAGTTACGTGCGAGCCAAGTAGATATCTAACCCATTTACCACGGAATTCAATATTCGAATTATAGATAGATCTGTAGATTTTAGATTCGTATTTGACAGTTTTTGACATTAGCTCCATACAAAATATGTCAAACACGAATCTAAAATCTACAGATCTATCTATAGTTCGAAATTTCGAATATTGAAAATGGCCGTTAGTAATGTACACACTTATCTCGGGTTTGCAGTAAGTGTGACTGTTTCTGATAGTCATCATTATATTACGAAGAGAAAATAGAACAACTGTCCTTATTGCAGGCCACCTGACGTGCTTTCAGGTTATTTCGCTTCACCACTGAATATTTGCTATTCACAATTCGAGAGAATTATCCGCGCGCACATTTTCTACCTCGCGATGCAATCTATTGGCGTGCTTATATTGGTGAAAGTGGATGCACAAAATGCCTTCTTGGCTGCGATCTGAACGCTGTACATTGTCAAATAAAGCAGCCATTTGTAAAAAAAATGTGGGCGTGTTTTCCAAGTTTGAAATTTATATAGTCGGAACGAGTTTGGCGATTTTATGGGTTGTCGGTTTTATTGGTATTACACGCTTTATGTCATGATTGAGTTACTCCTTTTGGATCCATGACGACTTTTGAATAAAGGTTTGGACATCATCACTGATTCTGGATTGTATAATTCTGTGTTTATGATCTCAGTGACGGTTGACGTCATAATTTCACCATGCGGCGGTGCGATTAATCAATTTCACGAACACATGTCACGGATACATTCGCGTCGAATATGATTCATCTGAGTAATATAAGTGGAGTTGCATCGCCATAGTGCATAGATTTCCATTGGTTGGGTGAGGAGATAAGAGTTTGGAGAACAGTCAATCGGTACGTCACAGTGGTCGTGAAGCGTTACCATTAATATGATAACATACGCCATATCGCGTTAGTTTGTTGTCAAACAAACAGCTGTGTGCCGACGGTGCGTGACGATGGCGCGCCTCACAAGGACGTCGAGGGCTCGAAAAAACGCGTCGAGCGTCGCGCGAACACCGTCTCACTTTTTCATCTCGCTCTCAGCTCAACAAATATCGTTTTTTGCATATCGTTTAAGAAATACTTTAGCCAACGTCGAGTACTGACTACTGCGTAGTTTCATGTCAATGTACCGCCGATATAATAAACGTAAAATGAAGGCGCTTAGACAAATATTTGTGTTATGATTACGAGGTCAATTATTTAAATAATAATCTGCGCGCCTCGTGCAGTGCAAAGGTCTGTACTGCAGTTTTGTCAAACTTATCATATTTTGACAAATTGCATTGCTTGGTAAGTAAATATTTTATTAACCAAAATCTACGTTAATACAAAAATCTTTGTGTAGGGTCAACTGAAACAATGGCTGGTTAGGTTAGGTTAGAACTGCAACCACAACGCACGAGCCGAGCGAGCGAAGCGAGCGTGCCGCGGCAACGGCCGGCGAGTGCTAGAACCGAATTCTACTTATTTCACTTAATTCAAGCAGTGTGTATTTTTTTTAAGACTTAAGTTTCTATGTACTTAATTAGTATTAATACAAAATTATTACTTGCCTATAAATAATGTCCAAGATGAAAATTGCAACCATGCAATTAAATAGTTTCAAAATTTCTCGTAAGTATTGGTTAGAAATTAGTTATTTTTAAAAACTAATAATTTATCTTCTAACTTTTTGTACAATCACCAATTTGGCAAACGAATTATTTAGACAAATGATTATTTTATAAATAATTATTTAACATTTTGATTATTTTCAAAGTAAAACATTTGCGAAACCTGTAATTAAGTATGTCAAATGATTGTTTTTAAAGTAATATGTTTGCGAAATGAAAGTTTGTCAAATGATTAGTTTTTCAAACGTTGTTTGTAAAATGATCTTTTGTCATACGTTTTTTGTTAAACAATAGTAAACCTATTCCGTGGCTTAGAATGATCATACGTCATATGTGTCGCATCGATGCAATCTAAAGTCGATATAGCCAGATCTAGATCTCATGGGACTTTAGATTTCGATATCGCGAGTATTTTTTTACTGGAGAAATACAAACTAATACATATTAAAATACTTAATTGGCGTTGAGAAATAGTTAATACCCAAGAAAGCCTTGATATCGTAAATTTGCTCCAAAATCTCACAAGATCGATCAGTCAGATTACATTCCTAAGTGATACGTAGTAACGGCTTAAAAACTTATAGAAAGCCCGATTTTACACGTGCTAATTATGACACCTATTTGCTTAATAAATGGATGCCACCGTTTGAACGGTTTCGTGCGAATAATTAAAATGAACGATAAACTAGTGGATCTCTAGTGCATTCCTCGCATATTTCAACGGCAACTAATTAGTGTTGTGACCTCAGACAACGAAATAACGTTTATTTACCGACAATATCTCTATATATAAAATCCTTGCGTTACTGACTGACTGACAGACAGACACGCTACAGCCGAAACTACTGGGCGCAAGAAGCTGAAACTTAGCATGTATATTCCTTGCGGACCGTAGGGGTGCACTACTTTCCCGAAATTCCCACGGGAACGGACAAAATGTGCGGGCGTAGCCGTGGGCATCCTCTAGCCGTTTAATAAATCAAACATTCAAGCGTTACAATGTTAAACACTATGCAAACTGAATTCGTATGTACTACTAATACTACTACGTACTAAGTACAAAAATCTATTTATCTTTTTCGCCTAATGACGTGATTGCTTTTAAATAATTCAACAACTGTCAAGTGTGACAGGCAAGCGTGAAAATTGTAATCAAACTTATCGAAACAGTGTTATATTACCAAAAAATTGATATTTTCGAGCCGTTTGTCATAGTAGACTACTACGTGAACATCTGAAAATGTATACAGTACTGTACTAATATTCTTGGTGATTAGTTGCTAGTTTGCAGTCGCATAATGAGACGCTGTGGTAAGTGCGATCGGTGTTTCTATCGGTGTCCCTTGCAAAACTGGCAAAGAATTCCTTGATTTACTAATGTTGGACGTAGCCAGCGATCTGATTATGTCATGAGTTCCAATCATAAAAATGCCAGTGTCATGCTTTGGTCATTTTATGTCATCATATCTTTATGACAATAAAATGTGTCAAATCGCACGCGCCACAAAGAAATAAAAAACATCGTAAATACGTTTTAAGCCTAAATTCTTAAGATAAATCGTATCTAAACGACGGAATGTGCTATACTAAGATAGGCGAATATTTAAGTTCAATAATCTGATAAAGTGTTGCTATTGTAAAATATCATAACCGAGCCATTGAAAGTGACGAGTTGATGTGTTGACCCCTGCGCTACTCAATATTTCTAAATATAACCCTTTATCGTTCTTTGTTTCGAATTTATTGTTATAAACTTGACAATGGATGCCAAACGTTCAATTATAACTAACCGTTAAAGAATGTCTATACAGCTGTTTAATTTCTTCGTGAGTGAGATTTTATAATAATGATACTTCTTTCACTGTGGTTTTGTATTCTGAGATATTTTGTAGAGAGTATATTCGGCAAACAGCTATTTATAAGTCGTGTTTCATATGACGTCAGTTAATAACAAAAGCTTTTCGAAGCACCTCTGATAATGTTCGCCATTTCCTGGCTCGTTAGCGCCCGAAATTAATAACAACCTAATAAAATATTCCGGATTGAAGATATCGTGTCTCGTAATTTATTATGTCAAGTTTTGATTTATGTTTTGAATGTCACTTTGGCTTGATTGTCAGCCTTTTAAAATGAATAAACAACTTACTAAGTAATATACTTAAGTATATTGAAATAGTTTTAAATAAGTTTCGATAATTACATGTCAGTCATTCATACTAAGTATATGTAATTTCAAGTGTCCTTCAGAAAAAAGCCGCATTTGTTCTAGTTTGATTTTGAATTCTTCAAACTTTAATTAAAGTTTTGAACCATGTTAACATTAATTAAAGTTTTGAACCAAGTTAACTTTAATTAAAGTTTTGAACCAAGTTAACTTTAATAAAAGTTTTGAACTAAGTTAACTTTAATATGTCAACTAAAGTTATATTTGTCGATAGTCTTGCAATACTATTAGCTGAAAAAAAATGGAAAAATGTAGAGTGACAATTTGACATGTCTACAAATCGCAAAATATTCTTGCTTTTATTTTCTTTAGTAGGCAATCAAGCCATTGGCTTAAACGTTAATATGACAATAGAAAGTAATGGCGGTTTATGCAGGTAGCGATATCTGGCTGTGTCTACATTGGCACACTATCACAAATCTCTGATGAACAGATCCTTAAAAATCAAGCACGTAAGGAAAAAAAACATTGATATTTATTTCATAACAACCTTTATTCGTTTTGATTTCCTTTTTGTGTAGAAAGGCATTTAGCAAAACCTTTAAAATAGCAGCATAGATTGTTATTTCATAAGGATAAGCTACATTATTTTGTTGTAGAAGTATTCAACCATGAGCATTCGCCAAAAAAGCTTTTTGAAGATGTTGACAATATCGACCTCCTTTGCTGATGGACAGCATGTCATGAAACATAACGTCTGTCATGTAACTTCAGTCATAAGAATTACACACATTCACGTTCAACTACAAATTCTACCGCTAAAAATCTTTTTACTAATACATTTTTGTATTTGTGTCTGGTTTCTACTCCTAAATCCACTTTTTTGAACAGAGAAACAGCTACTGCCTCGTTGGTCTCGCAGCATAAATGTGCACGTGGGATTGAGGTCTCGGGTTCGATTCCCGGGTCGGCCAAAGTGATATTGGGTTTTTCCGCTAGGAAATTCTCAGTAGCAGCACGGAGTCTGGTAATGTGCCCGGTACGGCAATAGGCTCGCCCCCTATTACGTGGGACTAAATTAAATCTGGCGAAATGTGGGTGTAATATTTACACCTCTGCCTACCCCTTCGGGGAAACAGGCGTGAGACTATAAAAAAAAACAGCTATAGCCTAATATCTAGTAGTTCAGTGTGCTGATGGTTAGTGGTAACCGCAGATGATGTTCGCTAATGTCAAGATGACACAGTGGAGACAAATCGTACTTCGATGGCAATTCTATCTTTAAAGTCGTTTTCAACAGCAATGACCAGTAGGTTATTCGTAAATATCGACTGCCTTTTTTGTGGCAATAGGCGGCAAACGAACAGACGGATTGCTTGATGGTAACCAATCACCGCCGCCCATGGACACAAGTAACACCACAGGAGTCACAAGTGCGTTGCCGCCCCTCGGGGTTGGGAAAAGGGATAGGATGAGGAGTGGGATCAGGGAAAAGGAATAGGGGGTAGGGCCTCCGGCACTCTCATTCACCGAACGAAACGCAACAGTTTAGGTACTGTTACTTTACGTCGATTTTCTGTGAGAAGGTAGTACTTCCTCGGTCGAGCCGGCCCATTTATGCTGAAATCAGCAAGGCTCTACTGCCTTGAAAAGGTAGTAGAGCCTTAGTTCAAGAGAAAACCTCTTGAACTGAGGCTGTGAATTTCGGCATGTTCCACAAATGATTTGAACTGTTCGTACTCGTCACATTCGTCACAGCATATTCGACGATTTTGTCGTTGCTTCTTGCAAATTATTTATGAATAATATAAGGTTTAAAATGTAATTAGCCATGTTTTGTGCCATAGTGTCCCTGAGGGCAAAAGTTGGTCGTAAATTAGTATTTAATGAAAGAATAACAAAATGCACTACAAGGATTATGTTATGCCTCACGGCAGGAAACCTTTACAAAAAGGTAAATTGAAAATTCAACTGATTATTTTCTCTGTGCATTTAGTCATCTTTTGTACAAGAATTGTGTTGAGAATGTTGTTTAAAACAACTGCAATAATATACAAAAGCTTGCTTGCGAAGTGGGAAGCGTTGGAGTTTAGATAAGGTTCGCTCGCCGCGTGCGGTTCCAGTTTTGCTATCGACACAGAAATGTATATTGCGTTTGATAAAAGCTTCTCGGTTTGTTGACCCACATGGATAGCTTCTCCTACTTAGAAATGTCCCCCGTCTTATCAAACGCTAGTTTCTGCGAGCTTTTCGTAATGTAAACAACAAATAAATGTTTATAATGACGCATGCCACAACCTCGTCCGCTTGCAATTGTAATTCAGGCGTTGCCAGAACGAAACGGCCGTAGCTGGCGCTTGCCGGAAACGTCCTCAGAATGGAACGTTGCCAATCTTAATGAATGTAAGTATCATCCTTAGAGAATTTATTGCGTTACAATTGCCATAAAATATTTATTCACGCTAAAATCAGTTTGACCGAGCTGAAATTGTCGCGCGAGGTATTTGACTCTTACTAACCCGTAGCGATGCCCTCGAGCTTCGCATTTAGATCTAATAGACGTGGGAATGTACCTACTTAGCCGTTGCGTTTTGTAGAGGCATTTGCAAGTCAAACGCAACGCTTTATTGGTTGTATGTACGGGTCGCCCAATGAAAATTCAAGCAATAAATTGTGTGTAAGGCGGCTAAATTACGTGGTTGTTGGTTGATACGGAGCCGTTATGAATTGATGGTGTACGCGAAGGTGTTCGGATAATGTTCGTTCCGCGACAGTACCTGTGTGACCCAGTGGCGCGAGGCTGCATTTGCTTTCCCGGCGGCATCGCCAAGTTCATTGGCACCGTCTGCCCCCTCCTCCCTTCTCGTTGAGCTGCCGGTCAAGCCTAAAAACTGACACGATATTACTCTTTGTAGAGAAAGTAGTTAGTATCGCGATAGATGTCTATTTTTAAAGCTATCATACGTACGCGATGTGCGACAGTTCTGCTCAGTCTGGCCGAATAGTACTAGTTTATATGTTCTGAGAGTGTGTGCATATAGACCTGAATGCCGATGCATCAACCACTGAAAATATAAAACTCTATTGGTCTGATTGTTTCGTACTGCAAACTAATTATTATACACTCTGCGTTTGACTTTGTACACATCCAAAAGTATCGCTAATTATATGTAAACTGCTTCTGCTACATCTAAAAAGAAAAGGCCCTTATGTAACATTTGGATAAGATCAGGCTCGGTATCATTACTTTTAAACAAATTCATAAATATTCGTTTGTCGCATACACTCTCTCTTTTAGCATATCATCAAGATGAACCACCAGATGCTATGCCACCATACAGGCCAATCATCAAGAATGTTGCCCCTCCATATACGGAATACATAACGCCTGATCACTGAATAAGCCCCGAGCATAAAGCAAATGTATCAATAAATTAAATCTCTAGACCCCATGTGTCTAGACTGACTGACCCCCGTGTACAAATATTGTGTAATGAGAATTAAATAATATTACCTTTGTTACTTCCTGTACAGTAATATTTTCGGCGTAACCTTATGTAATGTAGTATGAAGTGATGAAGTTCTTAACTCCATTTGTGATTGAACTGTTGTCGGCCCGCACAATACGTTGGCAAATGGAGATATTTGAAGAAAACTGCACAAATCGCGCGCGACTTGCCGCTCAGTGGAAAACACTCTTAGTGCTCAATCAGACTGCACTAGCGGGTGCGGGCGCGGGCGCTCGGGTCTTGGCGTCTGCATATTCACAGTGCCGAGCGAGCTTCGAACGTCATTGCACAATTGTTTGGTCGTTCTCAAACTTTGAGCTGCTACGTATTTATTTAGAAGACATGGATGAAGATTTGTTTTTATTAATGGAAAATTCATACTTAAAATGGAAATTGCTATATATGAAGTTTGGCACACATGATTTAAATAAAGGAAGAGAAAGGTTTGGAGAATTTTACGTATTATACGCTGATTTACGGACGAAACAATTGTTTTATTTCTTCCCATAATTTGTTTATGGCTGCCCTATTTAAATGTTACAGATGTTTACTTTGCCAAATAGCTGTGCGATGTTGTACTGCAGATATAAATTCTTCAGTATTGATGTCCATGATTGACGACCCTTCGGCGGGTAAATCAAAATGGTTTAGAACCACACGCGTAGTCACCTAACAGACGCTAATCAGTGTGAACGATACGGGCGGACTGAGCCATTAGAAACACCCGCGCCAGCCGCGCGCGCGCCCGCCACATGAAGACGCGCGGCTCGCGCGCGCACTGTGAACGCAAAGGGCGTCTGCATACATTTGAATTACACGCGCCCGCGCTAGCACCCGCGCCAGCCTCCACCCTGAAAGAGTACTAAATGTTTTGTGCGTTGTTTACTTATTAGGATTAGTTATAAATACAGAATTACTTCTTCCTGGCTCATTAATTCTTTATGTCTTTTCTCGGCGTATCTATGCCTTTCATAATGTCTAAAAACGAATAACCTACACAGTGGCTCATCATCATCCTCCTAGCGTTATCCCAGTTTCACCTTGGGGTCCGGTTACTAGTCTTACCGGATTTGGCTGTATATTAGCTTTCTGCGCTGTCTGACCTCCGCAACCCGAAGGGATAGCAATATTCCATGCTTTAGACTAGTGTCAGTTTATTTAGAAGGCACTGACGCCCTATAACGACTGTCAAAGATTCATGACAACCGAGACGGACGGCTTAACGTGCTCGCCGAATCACGGGGCCAGCGATAATTAATAATTCAATACGCATATAACTCCGAAAAGTCAGTGGTGCGCGCCGTGGATTCGAATCCGATACCCTCTGCATGGCAGTCTGTTAATATGTCCACTAGGCTATTGCTGCCTACACACACTGTCGCTATGGATTTAAAATACCAGAAGAATGAAGTTTCGGCTATTTTACTGCCGCGACGTTAGCATTGGAAGACGTACCTATAATCATCACATAATCATTTTCGACTATCTAGCCTGCTGCTACCAACATTAATTTAAAATTCTGCACGTCTAACCTACCAAGAGATTAAATACGATATAAATAAATGTGTTTTGTGTCTCTTGAGATAAATTCGAAACGTTAAATGTCGGGAAGCTTAAAGCCCAGGTCATGTTCTAATGCCGATACACACATACATACATACTATATGATTGTAACAGTGGTTCTCAACCAGGGGTCACGACCCGCGATGGCTTGTATCGCGATCGAACACACGTAATTAAAGGATGTTACGTTCTCTTTGAATTTCTACGTTCAATACGACAAGGCTATAAGGTCAATAATGACTCGCTACACATCCATTAACTATTATGTAAATCTTCTTTTCAAATAAACGGATTTAAGTGCTCTGTAATATACTGGGCACTAAAAGCAAAAGGTCAAAAGTACAAGAAACCTTTAGAGTTTCGCTATATCCGTCTGTCTATCCGTCCGCGATTTAACCCTAAAACTATGGGCTCTAAAAAGCCGACATTGGCATAGGTAGTTAAACATTTCGACCAAGTCTACTAAGAATAGAAATAACATTTACATTGCTTGTTTCCGTAACCGCTATATGACGATGTATTTCTTTCATTTGTTACATTGCTAGATATCTTTAGATAGGTCTTTCGAAGAACCTACGTATAAAGCATACTTACCTCTACATTAATATTCTTAGCCAAGTTGCTACTCGTTACGGAAACCAAGTTTATGTAAAGCAACACATACTTAACATTTTGACATGTTGTATATCATCGTCTTAAGATGAACAGTGGTACAGTTCCAAAAGCTAAAGTGGCACAGTTCCATTTCATTATCATACGTAAGTACTTTCGCTTAAATGAACATATATCTCGAGAGAGGTTCGCAAACGCGTACTTATAGCATACTCGCATAAATTACTCCGTCAGTTTTTTATAGAACATGTATCGGATAATCCCGTACTGACACTTCTGCACATTTTTTGTTAGTACCGTGAATCTTACTGACTCCTAAAAAAATCGTTTATAACATTCAAATGGTAACTGTATAATCGAACTTGACATTGCAAAGGGAATACTACGAAATCAACAAGGTACTTAATCATTTCATTATCGTACGCACAGTTACATATGGGTAACTAGTATTAAAATACTCGTGCTCAAATAAGTAACAGTAAAATATCAGCGTTTTACTTTCGACGATTTGACATTCAATATTTTTTGCCGACCGCGGCCGGGTCGTATCTTAACGGCAAAAGTGTAAGTAGTGCTTGGGCTATTTATATCTATGATATACAAATACACCGTTACGACGTATTTGTAGTATGCCATACATCTCTATTGATGAATAATTACGGCCAGTACGTACTACATGCTTGTAAAATATGAACTAATGTACTATAAAGTTTTATAAACCGGTCAGTTCATTCTTCTGCGCTTTAGAATGTTTGTGATTGACATGTTTTTAATACTTACTGATGTTTTAAAAATGTATTTGTTAAAAATAGATAATATTCTGTCAAATCTGGTTAGACTAGTAAGTGGTCCAGGCTCCAAGGCTATATATATATATCTTGGATGTCACTGGGATACCGCCAGAACCATTATGATGATATTGTGACAGTATTTGTTGATCAGTTTCGTATACATTATATGCTTAAAATACCTTGTATGGCTAGGACTACGTGCGGTTCACTTACTAGCTAATATACAACATGTAACAAGTTTAATGCACATCCTGAAAGTACTTTGTTCTGAATCGGCTACTGAATCCATTTCTCACATTTTTAATATCATTCTTTTTTAATCCTAAAATAATTAAAATTACGTAAATTATAGTCACTCATTGCTTTGAAAAGTCGAAATATACGAAAATAAACCTTAAGTCAACGTAGAACGGCTTCTTTTTAAATGAATTTGTTTAGTGGTTCCACGTACAGGAACGCACACATTAATACAACATAACTGTCGGTACAAGACAATAACACACAATTGACCACCAAAATATCTATCATCTTTCTTTCGCTTACGTATTAACAGCGGGAAGTAGCGAGACGTAATGTGTCTCACTTGTCACCGTGCGTCGGTCGCCCGCGCTGGTAGGTACAGCGCCGGCCGGGCGGCCATTGTTGCGCTTAGATAAATAAAATTAGTCATCTACCTGGATTCTCTGTGAATGTAGTGAAAAAAACTGTATAACAAGTTTACTTGTTTATTTACAAAATGTGTATTATCAACATGATGGTGGCCCCGCGCATTTTACGTAGAACGTTCGAGAACATCGTGAAGTCGAATACAAGGAGCGCTGGATCGATCGCGACAGTCCTGTCCAGTAGCCTCCTAGGTCGCCTGACTTGACGCCCCTGGACTTTTGCTTTATGGGGACATACCTATTAAACCACTAGTTGATTGTGACGAGACAACAAGTGCCGGGGAGTTAAAATAAGATATCAGCTGCTTTTGAAACAGTGAAAATAAACATTGTGTGTGTGAACTAAAGGAATATTTAAGCCAGGTGGTGGACACCTGATGTCAGCATTTTAAAAAGAGAACGCCGAACAAGTGACAATAAGCCTGTGAGTCATTTGGTTATTCTATTATTGTAAAAAAATTATGATACACAATCACAACTTTAAACACGCCGTTCTTCTTTAATTCTCTCATTGATACCCTTTTACTTTAATTTCTAATGTATCAATAATGCTAACTAGGTATGATTATTATGATTAAATTAAGATAGTCACAATAGCCACTAACGATGTTAAGAAATGATAGACCGTATCGTATTTCGCTGGCGTTTCTTTACCACAGCAAACGTTTCGCGTGATTGTGTGCGTGCGCAGGTTTGTAGTGACCACGCATTTTACTAATAATCAAGTTAATACTTTCGATAAAAAACAAGGTTTAGGCTAATAAAAAAAATATTTCAATGCATGCATTATGATTATAACAAGGTTTTCTAATTGGGGTGTCTGAGGATGTGCGTTATTTCCGTTACACGTTGTATACTTATGTACATACACTCACGCCTGTTTCCCGGAGGGGTAGGCAGAGACTACGGAACGCCATTTGCAACGATCCTGACATATCTCTCTTGCTTCAGTCACTCCCATCAGATTCCTCATGCATGCTCTTCTGTTTAGGGTAAGTACTTCTTACCTGTCCTGTTTTTAGGACGTCTCCAATCTTGTCAGTGAACGTCCGCCTAGGTCTTCCCCTTCGTCCTGTCCCATTCAAACTTGCCTTGTATATCTGCTTTGTCAATATTTCGTCATCCTACTAATAAAATTGGGAGAATTTAATATCTCTGTCATTCAATTGCCCTGTGGAATCCCCCTTCTAGACAAGTGCCCGCCTCAATACTAGGACCAGGTCTTTTGCTTTTTGCGTCCACACAAAACAAACTATTTTAAGATCAATATTCTGAAATTCTCCTTGGTTTGGAGCATCCTATGGTAGGCCCCAGTGCCAATACCAGATCTTCCTCCTTTCACGATTAGTCTAACCTAACCAGTTCAGATGAACTGGGTTAGATTGGAAGATAAATATGCAATATGGCCGCGATAATTATATTTCTTAGATAAATAATATATTTATAAGTATGTAAGTACCTACATAATATAAAAATATTTCAATAACGATTAATGGCATAGAAACATTTTTCTCACATTATATGAGAAACTAATTAATCAACTGCTAGTTACGGACTGCCATATTACCGTGGCCGAGCCGATGGTCTCTGGTTCGATCCCCAGGTACCCCGGGCACACACCAATGACTTTTCCAAGTTATGTGTGCATTATAAATTAATTATCGCTTGCTTAATAACGCTGATGTGCCCGGTAGATGGCAATAGGCTCGCCCCCTATTACATTGGATCTGCAACATAACTGGCGAAGTGTGGGTGTGTAATACACCTCTGCCTACCCCTTCGGGGATAAAAGGTGTGAAGTTATGTTATGTCTAATTAATCAATTCTTGCTTACATTGTATAGTGTGTGTGTGCATCGTAGCATAATTGATTATTCACACATTCATAATCCTGCTAAGTGTATGCACAAGTTGTTTATTAGCTGTCCTATGTAATTAATATTATGTTGTAATTCTACCCGCGGGTTTTCT
This sequence comes from Euclidia mi, assembly GCA_944739405.2. Taxonomy (NCBI): domain Eukaryota; kingdom Metazoa; phylum Arthropoda; class Insecta; order Lepidoptera; family Erebidae; genus Euclidia; species Euclidia mi. The sequence continues at coordinate 87,109,880 of OX123189.2, read as the reverse complement.
TAGGTTAATATCCTAAACTTATGACTAATATTATACGTATATTTACTGCGTTTTATAATTAAGGTTTCGCATATGTGCATATTTTAGCTACAATGTAGTCAAAGTAGATTCTGTTAGATGATTATTTTACTCCGATCTTCATAAAACTAATAAGTGATTACTACTCAAGTGATTTGGACGTGTCGTGTGTGCCAGAGAAGACGACACAATCCCATTTAAAGGCACATTTTTTCGTTCCACTGTTGAAATGTTGCTTTCAAGTGATTTATTTTCGTAAGACTTTATTGATACTTGGAATAATTTATCAAGAAAATTACCCTCATTCTATAAGAGTACCTAGTGAAACCGTCTTGGCGTCGTCATTCTGCGGTGAGTAGCGATCCCATTTTCTCTAGGAGCCCTTATGTCTTTTCAGAGATTTTGCCCGGTTTTAGTAGAAAAGTGTATCGTTAATAAAGTTATATTCTCTAATAAATGTGGTTATCGTAGACTAAGGTATGGTATATCTGACGGTCTCACCTATATGCTTTTGTATAGCAAAATTACGATGTTGCGTTTCAAGAACGTGGTTTTATCGTGTAGCTACATATCAACAAAATAATTCAATAACCATACTGTTGCATATGATATCATTTGTGACAATACAAGATGTTGCACGAGTGGCACACCTTGTCGTCTCTGTTTAGACATGATCCGTACTTATTTGCAATGAATGAACATTTACATAAACCTCGTAGCCATCGAATGCAGTGCGGATGCCGCCCAAGCCCCGAGAATACTAAATATTATTTTTATTGTTGAAAATGTGATTTTACGTATAAGCCGATTAAAGGCCCTGTTTCTGAGAACTATGCCATATTCATCCCATATCAGTTGAATCTTTTGACGTGTCAACGACAAACATGATCATCTATACATCTATACATATAAATAAAATTGAAGTGTCTGTCTGTGATTTCAAAATAACTATGTTTTTTCAAGTGCATATAGTTAGTTACACGATTCCAAGTCCAAAACAACCCTTTTTAACATTTTTGTCTGTCTGTCTGTCCGTCTGTCTGTCTGTCTGTCTTTCTGTTTGTCCGGGGTAATCTCTGGAACGGCTGAACAGATTCAAATGAGACTTTCACTGCAAGGAATAGGACTTTATAGCGCTACATATAGGCTACAATTTGACCCGGTAGTTGGCGCTGTTGTCACGATAACAAGTCTTTACTTCTTCGACTCATCTATACATATAAATAAAATTGAAGTGTCTGTCTGTGATTTCAAAATAACTATGTTTTTTCAAGTGCATATAGTTAGTTACACGATTCCACGTCCAAAACAACCCTTTTTGTCATTTTTGTCCGTCTGTCTGTCTGTCTGTCTTTCTGTTTGTCCGGGGTAATCTCTGGAACGGCTGAACCGATGAGACTTTTACTGCAAGGTAGAGGACTTTATAGCGCTACATATAGGCTCAATTTGACCCGGTAGTTTCCGCTGTTGTAACCATACCGACTCTAAGTATTTTATATACCTATATGTGTAATGTATGTGTAGTTTATTTATTTTAGGCGTCCGCTAGGAACGAATTTTACGAAAGGGCTTGATTGAGGAGGTTGTAGGGTTTGCGCAAAGTATGAAAGTTTAAATAAAATATTATTACTTTCCGCGTGCGAAGCCGCGGGTACCAGCTAGTAAAAAATAAAATTTGTAGTGTCGAATACAAGCTCCTTACAAATTTATATGATTGGCGTCGCGTTATGCTATAACTTAAATCGTAAACTGTATACAAAATCTAAAGTCTAGTGAAAATGTGAAAAGTGAAAATATCTGTGTGTCGTTTTAACCGCCGAAACGACAGAAACTTTAGTGACGGGGAGATAGCTGGTGTTACATTTTTTTTTAGGTCCCTCACAAACAATTTAAGTATACTCATTTTTGCTTCAATTCCATTCGGATTATGTCTTTGGTAACAGGTAGTAATAGTAGTAAGTAGGTAGTATACAAAAGAATAATGTACCAAAGCTCATTAGCTATCTAGGTTAATAATGTAATCCACTCAGTTTTCTTCGTAATCTGAGTAGTAGAAGCGTAAAAAAACACGAAGGTTACGAACTTTGTCATGATTAAATATTATTTTTATTTTAATAGATTACTAAATAAGTAATGATGAGTCTTCAAATGTGAAAACTTATTTCTGTTATTCTTGACACTTGTATTTTATTTGTTATTGAGACCCGGTAGGTAAATATTAGCATGTTTAGAAAGTTCATGAAGTCATGAAAGGTCATGTACTCTGAAACTATTTTATGGTGTATTCGACCATTCACTGACGATCATTATCTGATTACATGAACGTGTATCTGGATAACTTTTTAATAAGACTTAAGTATCTTTCTACTTAACAGTATATTTTTGTTGCGTAGTTTTTTATATACAGCTCCGGACCCAATTCCAAGAGAATCATAATCTGTTAAAGAAATATAAATTGTTCTACAGGACTGCCGGTATAAATTACCATAGTGTCGTCGGCATGTACGGTTATGAATATTTAAATAAACTCGTGTATAAAAAGAATTTTATTTATTACCAAAATGAAGGCAATTTCTCATGGGTGATTAGAATTTTAAACCCTAACTGTATTTCTAGAAACGGCATTTTAATTCATCAACGTTTTACTATACAATAGAATCTGTAGGTTTTGTTTGCGATGTCATCTGTATTATATACCCAAAGACATTTATTACTACATTTTCGGTTATTTACCACACTTTTACAAGTCAAAACCGTATTGATGATGCCTATGTTTAAATATCTATTCGTGCAAAAATAAGGCTGATGCTATATTTTTAGACAAAACTATTCGACGCCGGCGGCTTCGCACGCACATATTTTCGAATTTCCCGTTTTGCCCGATCCCGTGGGAATTTCGGGAAATTCCTTCTTAGTGCACCCCTACGATCCCCAAAGAACATACATGCCAAATTTCAGCTTCCTGCGCCCAATAGTTTCGGCTGTAGCGTGTCTGTCAGTCAGTCAGTAACGCAAGGATTTTATATATTAAGATATTAAGATAATCGTATGCCATTAATCATAACCGATTCGATATGTGAGATCTTGAAACTGTTCTAAATCCCTATAACACTAATTCTTAATTTCTCACCTACGGATAAAATCTCTAGATACAGTATCTTATATGATCTGGGATGTATCTTTGACTTTTCTTAGTATCTATTAAGAAGCTCGGTCTTAATAGATACTAAGAAAAGTCAAAGACAGTCCAGTGCTTTTTTTAAATTTATTACGTCTCTGAGCCGCCGAACATTTATTGAGTTCTAAGTTATGATAGTCCTCTGATCTGATGGACAGTATTATGTGCTACTCAACCATTATCTGTTTTATAGCTTTATCGTATTCATCGCCTCTCATAAAATCTGATAATACAAGGTAACGCTCCAAGTTAATTATGCTCTTTTGATTTAGTATTATAACTATCTAAAACGAGGAAACCATATCGCTGGGAGAACGTTAAAAGCTTTTCATTAAGAAAAGTATATAGAATATTGCTTTCTTCACTTTGACATGCGGATATTGGTTATACCTCAGGATAAAAGGATAACAGAGAACCCAGACTGACTCTTTTAATTATTGGCTCATTATTGACAGATTGCTTTAAAATACAATATCGGTAATAAACGGTATGGTTATTCAGCATCTAAGAAGATTAACAGAGAAGGATGTCCATATCTGCAAATTTACTCCTTTATATTTTAAAGAGGTACTCACCATTCTCAGTAATGTAGCTCAGGGCTTCATAGTTTTAGAGATAAAATTGTCATTAAATGTCCTGAATGTCGTTAGAATAGTGAATCAGTCTTCCTTGACAAGGTACCATTATTTAGATTTAGTCCTTGAAAGTAGTTTTAATGTTCAAATGGCTGCTGTATTTTATGAGACAGTTTCTCACAGACATAACAAACTGACGAACTTTGTAGCATTAGGAGAGATTATCGTTAAGCTGTATTGTTGAACCAAATGTTTTTTTAGTTTCGAATTATGCGTGATAGTTTGAGGTTGGTTTGTTTTTATAAATAAAATCTACGCTTTCATTCAATAATGTTTATCATAAGTCTTATAATCTTTATTTTCCTTTACACATTATTCTAGCTTTGTTTTAACATTAGCCTTTAAAGCAATATTCTCTGCCCAAAATAATTTAAAGTAAAACTTGCTTTATGAAGATAAATGTAATGTTTCTGTCTTACACTCTATTTCTTTAATATCGAAGATTGTTTGTCGCGGTTAATAAAAATGCTTGCCTTGTAGTCCTGATGTTATACGAATTAAATAATTCGTTAGACCTTGTCTGACCTAAAACTGTAATCATAGCGTGTATTTTTTATAATTGAGCAGTAGGGCGGTAATTATTTAGGCTCGGCGTCTACATTTTAAAAATAGTCGTAACAAGAATTAGCGGTAAACCCTGTGTTTATATTACTAAGAATACGCCCATCGATTAGTTTGTGGTTCATTTTGCAAACGAGCGTTGCCAAGGTCATGGTACCGCACCAGCTCGTACCACGTAAATTTCTTTACTCTTTGCTCGGTTTATTGTCTCGTGTCCCTAATATCGATTCTATAAAAAATGGAAGGGAAAACTTTTATTGATACCACAATTCCCTCTATCAGTGAATGCACGCTCTATACTTTTATTTGTACCTGCTACAAACCGGCTTACTATGCCGTTTGTGAATTAAATACAGTATCATGCTGTGACTATTTAATGTGTGGTATTTAAAAACATCTTCATGTTAAGTAGGTATCCGATACGCACAAACGTGTTTTACGTGACGTCACTAACGGATTTTGTTTGGTACTCAACAATCAAGAATGATCGTTCGCACTATACATGTTTGAACTTGTTCGAATTCGGGGCCAATGCTACCTACTTCTCTACTGTTTTGAATCACATTGGATACCCAAAATCTCGTTCTAAATCTTGAGATTGAAGATATTAGCTTAAGTTCGTGATGCAATGCGCCTTATTTCTGGTAGGGTAGATGATGTATGAATGTGGCGCTTGACATTGTATTTAAATCACGAATGTTTTGATTTTCATCTATTGATACGGCCAGTTAGCTACAAATATGTCTTGTTTATCGCCTGATTATTCGGTAAAATGCACATCGTTAAATAGATTAAGATTCCAAATACGATAAGTGCTTCTTTTGATTCTGTCTAATGAACGCGGCACCCAGATAATTCACTTCCATTCCTGGTTTGAAATTAATTTAATAGTCGTTTCTCACGTGAGCGATATCTACGAGCGTACTAAAAATATCGATGGCTGGAATTTTCATGACTGCGAGAGAATACGATACGGTCATATGTATAAACATTGACGTGGATGATTCCTATGAAGCTTGCATCGTAAGATCTTCAGCTGCTCGCGTACTATCAGTCAACTCGCCTTGGCTGCCATCTTGACATTTCTCTTTTTCAAAAATAGAACTCGTAATGTAATTAAGCACAAGGCGTCTCGATGGCTAGTTTATTTTAGTAGATCCCACTCTTGAAATGTGTATTTAATTTTTTTTTCTAGACATTGTTCAAGGCAGTTACTTGACCTATATTTCGGTATACGCCAGCAATTTTCTAAAGCTTTTGTGGCTTTCAACTCGTTTATATCGAGTATGAACATGGGTTTAAAATTTTATTCTCTCGTGAACATTGAACGTAGGTAATAAAAGCAAGACCCGGCATTGGCTGGTTTGATCGAAATATTGGAAGAAAATTTTCACAGTCGTTTGCCAGCTTGTTTCTAGATAGACTTCAAACGTCTAGATAATTCTAGGCTATAAATATTGACATAATCGGTGGATCTGCTTCGGTTTTGTTAAGCTAATCACAAATTAAACGATCTCACACATACACCTGTCTTTCCATAGATAATAATTTAGTTTTATTCAAATTATATAATGTTATTGACTGAGTAAATTAAGTTATAATAGCTTGTACACAGGTGAAGCAAACAAAATCTTACATGACGAGTATTCACACCAGTTTATAAATTTATTATTTAATGATATTTTTTTTAACACATGTGTTGTATGCAGATGCAGACACGCAAAGCAACTGTATGTATAATGTAACGCTGGCGTATACTCTACTAGCTGTCCCCCGCAGTTACTCCTACAGTATTTTCTAACATCTCGACTATAACGCCACCACATGAAGACCTGGTAGGTCCACCGTCCAATTGTGGAACTAAACCATCCGTGGATCAGACATCAGATATATTATTAGCTGTTTGCGTAGCTGAGCTCATTTTGATTGCACCCCCGTAACCTATGCAGGTTACAGAATAAGAATCCTATTCTGATCGGATTTTATTAACAGTTAATGAGTTTCAAACATTGCTCATTTTATCAAATTTTGTCTCTTTATACGGTTAGCCATTTTCCAGTGACAGTTTCGTCAATTGGTAGAGATTAGTTGATTTTATTTGTAGCATCCATCATAGTACTCAGAATCCCACATGAAGTTCATAATATAATATTGTATCGGCAAATCTTTTAGTAAAGTTAATCCCTGAAACTTTTATGTTAGTGTGCGATGTATGCATAAATCGTTGTTGTTTATGTGTGTGAAAGGTACAATATAAGATTGTGAACGCGGTGTCTTGAGCAATTCAGAGCATATTTGCTTGTGCAGCACACACTGACTTATTGGTGTGAGGTATTGAGATTGAAAGATTCGTGCGAAGATTCGTATATATTGCGTTTATTGAATTGCGCGTGCATTTATAAGAGATGGAGTATACAAAAAAATTTTTTTTAATAGTAATAGGCGGCCAATGAGCAGACGAATCGCCTGAAGGTAAGCAATTACCGCTGCCCATGGACACAAGCAACACCACAGGAGTCACAAGTGCGTTGCCACCCCTTGAGGTTGGGAAAAGCTATAGGATGAGGGAGAAGGAATAGGAGAGATGGCCTCCGGCACTCTCACTCACCGAACGAAACGAACAGTTAAGGTACTACTGTTACTTTACGTCGATTTTCAGTGAGAGGGTACTTTCCCGGTCGAGCCGGCCCATTCATGCTAAAATCAGCAAGGCTCTACTACCTGTGAAATGCCAATGTTTGTTAAGTCCTCCACTGATACAGGATAAAGTATAGGTAGGAGATGTCTTAAAACGCTACTGATTACGTTATCTACTGAACGGAACAAAAGTCATATAGGTATAAATCATACTATTTTATCCATCCCCAATAAATGTATAACGAATAATAAATAAAGATAAAATTGCTGAACACAACCATAACAATGAACACTTCAGCGTTAATGGGCAACTTTCAAAGCGGCACTGAAAGCCGAAAAGATGTCTCTGCAAAGTATTTGGAACCTTAATACCAAGGCAATAGGGAGATTTTCACATAAAAGACAAGTCGATAACAGCATACTCCACTTCAAGTTTCGCACTTGTGGGCATCTGCAATGTTACATCTGAAAAGGGTGATGTGCAATGTCCCTTAAACCGCAACATTTAATTCCATTGGTTCCAGAGTAGCGAACTTTTAGTAAGGTAAACATATTTTCGACCATATGGTCGGCAAACGATACCGTACTAGCTGCTGACGTTCATGAGTAACTAAAAAGAAATTAAAAAGATCGATTTTTTGCCAGTGATCCATTTAGAGCTTAGCAGATGAGGACTGGGTCATCAGAATAAATACAGTTACTTTATTTTTAGCAGTGCGAATTCTTGGTACAGGCTACGCTCTCTCACCACAAGCCTTTTGTCTAGCGATAGCTCAGAATCAACTGTAATTTCCTGTTCCGATTCGTAACTCACAATGATTTCGAATTGACGGGTCATTTATCATGTTATTAAATATTTTTTGCTGCAAGCATTATATCTGTGTGGGACTAGTAACACAGTTTTGACGTTTTTGTTGGTATTGGTGTCATTAGTGATTTAAAGTTCACTTGGTTGCGGCTACATTGTTTGTCAATATTTATTTTACTGTTCCATAAATAAAACTTTGACCATTATTTTCTGCATGACAAAATGAACACTACACTACATTGTATCTATCTAATCTTTTTTCAGAATGACTGTACTGTAAGTAATAATGCAGTAACAATGACAATGGTAATCAGTATTACGTATTCGTCCCATTAAAGGACAGCTTCAGAGCGGTTTTGGTCAACGACCCCTCCCCTCCCCAAAAGCCAAATTCGCGACTTTCTTCAAGTTAGCCAGTGCACGAACACAAAATGACGCGCAGTCGGAATGCAGTCGCTGCACTGGATAATTGCATCCGTCGACGCTAATTATTATATCCGATGCTAAATCGCTGAAATTCCGCTTAATAAACAGTTGCAGCCTGTCATGGCTTTAATGACGATAATTTCAGAGTATCGTTGAACGAGTCTATTAGATTTATAAGTTAATTTTATTCGAACAAAAAGTTTTATAAGCTCTGATCGTCACACCGGTCCAATGAAACGTTTTACTGAACGTGTGCAATTAGGTATGTTCTTGTGGAGCTAGAGATCGCAAGGGCAGACGGGCTTTCACCGTCTTGTCTCGTGAATAACACCTGTAATTTGGAAACAATCCCTGCTACCATCTGTTAAGGTAGTTATTAGCTTGGCGTCTGGTATCTTCCCAACTTTCTGCCGCTGTCGTATGGAGGAGTTATTGATTTGACACTCAATATTACATGCCTTTGTACATTATGCTTTATGCTCTTGTACCAGAGTGGGTTTATGCTTGTTCAATCAGGTGTATGGCGTGCAAGCCGTGCTATCGTCGGCGGCACAGCCCAAAGAGGATTAGCCCAATTCCGCAGACGGTTTTCTCAGCACTATCTGACGGGTAATACTTTTAGTGTGTATGAAAGCGGTTGTTGGAGGTCGAGGCCTTCCAGTCACTCGAGCAGTTTCATAAATGGACCAACAGTTAAAGATGATTGTCCGAATAAGTGCGGAATTGCCTAATATATCACGATACTTCATTGTTCATCAGCTTTTGCTAAGTAATAAAATCGCTTTGAAAGCTAAAGCCTGATAATATCGTGTCGCTCAGACGAGAAAATGTCAATATAAACGTGCCCCACTTTGAAACGAATTCCTCTGGGTCAAGATGGGAATCGATGGCTTAGTGGGACATCCATTGGGTTCCAGAAGATATATGAATATTTTGGATAAACACATCGTTCTGAATGAAAAAGCTGCCGTGGCCATTTCTCTATTTTGGACACAGAAAAAGCTTTCGAATATTTTAAATTCGCCGGAACGAATTAATAAGTAGTCGTTTAGTAAATCAAAACAAACAAATATGCTTAATGGTTTTGACTCCCACTCGTGTAAAGTAGTTCGTCTTATCCTCAGGCGATTGCCGTTACCTTTATAGACGAACAACTCGCATTTAGATTTAATAGTCGTTCAGTTTTCGATTTATACGTTTATACCACTGTTTATGGTGTTTTAATGTTAAACAATACTACTTTATCTGTAAAAGCTGAAACATCTAGTTCAACATCAAAAGCTGTTATTCTTTTGGGATTTTTGCCAAACGTGTTTATGACATTCTGAGCAAAACGTAAATTTTGTAGGGCGTGAACTCTAAATATTGCATTTATTGAATCACATATTTCCGCGTAGTTTAATGATAAACGTATGACGGTAGTGATTTGTCATAATACGAAAGTGGAACGCCGAATAAATAACGGAAGTATTGTATGATTACTGCTAGTTATAAGAGGTCCTGTCGAGGCTTCCGGCGTTCCTCCAATGTCGTATCTGTTTAAACATTCGACGTAGACCAATATTATCGCGACGCTTAAAATAGCCTTTATCTCGTCGGTGCTGAGGTCAGTGGGCGCTGCGTCGCACGTTCGATCATTAACAACACTGATTAAAAAACCCTTACACTTCTGCGTAGTAGTATTTGTTACACGTTATCATAGCCTCTGTCATTCACAATTAAAATTAAATCAACGCTCGTGAATCATTTACGATTACCTACTAAAGTTTTATCTAGCTTAGCTGCGCCGCGATACGGATATCTATTATTTTTTTATCACACATTAAAAGTTTCATTTTAAATTCTGTACATTTTATTTCAGTTTTCACGTTGAACTTTATTGGGAATGGTGGCATGAGGTTTTATAGGTCAAAGGCCTTTAAACTCGTAGAAAAGAACTCTAGTTAGGTTACTGCTGGTCGTCAGCCAAAAAACTATTTCATAATAATTAAAATTAACGAATGAGTTAATGCTTGATTATTCATGCTTTGTCATATAACATTTAAAGATAATTAACATCACAATTCTATGTTGGCAACTATTTGATTTAATTTAATATGTTGGCAACATTGCCGAGCATTCAGATAATGTGCTACATCTCATGATGGATTAATATGTCACTTGTCATATTTTTGTTGTGTAGGGAAGAATCAATACAATAATATTTAGCTTTGTTCTGTAATAAAACGGAATACGTTATAGGATCGTATTTTTCTCGTCTGCTATTATATTGTAGGCCATTTAATGTATTATTATTGTCAATCAATTCAGTATATCTTTCAATTGTAGGTGAATAGGGACAGTAATAGTTGGCTATTAAAATAGCGCAACACTTATAACAGCTACCCTGTGAAAAAGTACCTATCTGCGAATACATAAAATTAATATCTATTCGTTTGACTTTGAGCTGGCATATTATATTGAGCTGCCATATTATATCAAAGTAAACATTTAAATTGAATTTAGTACGTCTAACAGACGGCATTTTAACATTCTCGCTACTTAGACAGGTTTATCGTTAAAAGAGCTTTTATCTATAAAGCTACTTGCGACAAGATTAGACATTGAGTTATAAGCTGATAGCTATATTATAAAACTAATATAGTCAAGTTACATTAAAAGCTTAGACGTATACATATAGTTGAAGACATTATCAACCAAACTCAAGAGGCCAATTAGCAAATAAATTTTGTCGTAGCGAAGTAAATTACCTCGGGCTTTTCCGGCAAGTGCTTTAAAAAAGTATAATATAAATACACCTTGCTAAATGTATTCAGACAGATACAAATATTAAGTCTAAATATCTAGACTTTCACAAGTCAAGTAACCTTTTATGTTTGAAGAGAATATTGCGCCATTTCGTCCGTGTACTTTGAATTCTACGTCTTCTTTTTGAACGGCGTTTCGATTTTACAGCTTCACTATAGCAACTAAAGGAAACGCACTCACAGTTTTACTGTTGTCGTAAATGCGTTTGATCATTGCGATATTAAATTCGCGTCTCTGTGGGTCTTGCTGAGAAATGTAATAAATAACTTGACGCAGACTCTCGCCATATGCCCTTAGATGATTTAGTGCTGGGCGTACCGACCGCCTGACTTGTTTAGGATTCAACGTGCTCGCTAAATGAAATACACCCGAAGATCACTTGATTCCATTGCACTGAATATAAGTGAATTCCAAAAATAAAGTTCGCTACATTTTCATGGAATTGGATTCCGTTTTGGTAAAGTGAATTTTCTGACCAAAATTCGGGATAAGATACGACAACGATCATTTATAGTTTTAAAACGCGCAGTTTATGAGAAAATAAATATATCTACTATTAAATTGCGCATTATAATTCTGATAAATCCTCGATGCGATTGAAAAACCATTCGACAAGTATATGAAGGAGGCGCTTAATTTTTTTGCGACAAGAACTTTTTTGGTTGTAACGGGTTGTGTTGGCGTAAGATGATGAACAGTGAGAGCATATGTTGCGCCCAAAAGTAACCATAGCCGACAGACAAACGAAGGAGAGATTGATTATCCCACTGCTGAAATGATTTATCACAAAAACTAAACTTTGTGCTCATTGAACAATTTGATATACTTTCGATTTTATATCCCATAATTATTAATAAGTTCGATACATACTTTCTCTTTCGAGTTTTTGATTTCGCCCACGTCTTGCGTAATATCAAAAACGTAATTGTAGCGGGTAAATAATACCAATTTAACTGCGGTTATCGGTTAGATCGATCTTCGTCTAACTAGGTGCCTGCTAGCAGTACAAGCTAACCGTGAGTCATGGTACAACTGCGTAGCTTAGATTATTTATCGTTTAGTCATTAACACTAGGGCGGAAAGTTTATTACCTTAATCGACGTTTAACGCCATATTTTTGTCGCATCTACCTTCTAAAGTTGAACTTGATATAAATTTATTCAAAAATGCTGTCTGGTACCTTCACTAAAACCGGCCTGAAGTCAATTCTGCGCACCGCAAAGAATTAGCGCAGAATTGTCTTTATTTATTTATTTAATTATGGTAGCATGACGTTTTTGTGTCGGTCGAACATTAATTAATGCGACATTTTCAAGACTAATTATTTAAACCGAGTTTATGTAACAAGTTAAATGTTACATCGGCAAATAATTAACGATTAAAAATTAAGCAATTACGATATAGACAAGTCGAAAGCTTGCCGTTAATTGTATTTTATTATAGGGCTAATGTAAGTGGAGTAAGTTATAATCGTTGTTTCGTGAACATTTATTTATTTCCAAGTTTGAGAACCAATCAATGTTCGAACATTAGTTCCAATTAGACTTTACTTGCTATTTAACTCGTGTTCTAATAATTTGTTTAGACGTAAATGTGTGACGGAGGAAAAGATTTGTTGTAAAGGAATAAACTATTTACTATACAAATAAGTACACAGAATAATATTTTATAGTATAAAATAACTGTAAGTACTTTTTCGATAAGCTAAGATGCAATATTTCGCTGTCGGACATTGAGCTAAAACTGTCAAAAATCGAATGCGTAAATCTGACGTCACGTTACATAATATGCAAACGTAGTGTCATTTGTTCGAATTTCAAATAAAACACGTTATACTCTGTGGTGCGTTGCGTCTATGTTTAATATTTTTTTAAACGAATTCGTGTTTAATTAGGCGCACGCGCAACCTTGTCCGCCTCAAGGGCTGCGCATAAAATGGTAGACAACATAACTGCGCAGTAAACTAAGATAAATAAAATGAGAGAAATATTGGTTTTGAATCACCTCTGTAGCTGGTGATGTGATTAATTCTAATATTGTTTGTATCAAAAAGGAACACGTGCGAAGTGCGAACTGAGTCGTATCTTTTTCTGATATCAAAGTGATACACACTCAAAACTACACACATTACTTATATCAGGCTAACCTGTATTACAAATGAATAGACATGGCACTTCCTCTTCTTACAATCCCGACATGCTTCCATCATTGCGGCGACATTCTTTATGTTTAATCAATAATTAATCATCGATAAACAATACTAAGAATATGACCTGGCCTTTTTCCAAAATTCCACACAATTCCTCAGAAACCATTCACCGAGATCTACCCCGTACAAATATTCCCATGATAATACCACCTTCAAATTTTTTATATGATCTTAATAAGCAGGAATAAATTTCTATTAACATATGTTTAACTTTATTCAAAGTAGGAAGATAATGTTTCTTGTATGTAGAGCATGAATATCGGAATATCGAATATCGAAAATATCGGAATATCGGACAAAATATTGTGCCAGAAAATATCGATATTAGATTTGTAAAAACCGGGATTTTCGATATTTACGACATTGTTTCAAATAATCATTATCAATGAATTTCATTTATATTACTTCTTCAAAATCAATAATTCGAGGCGGGCTTTTACCCTTGCATGCGAATGTATTAAGAAAAATAAATAAAAAAATATTAAATATTTTATAATAAGAACAATAAATAATAATAACTGTGGTATCGCGTTGAGTGCGTCTAGCGCGCCAAATATGGTAATATTGCGAGTATTCGTCGCTACCATTTTACCAGTAACTATCTACCGATATTGATGACGTAACTACTACTTTGTTTTTGTTTAATTAGCCTACATTTTCCCACTGCTGAGCAAAGGCCTCTCCCTTGGATTTCCACAAATCTCTGTGCTTTGCGATCTCTGGCCATTCGCCCTCAAAAGCATCTAAGTCATCCCGCCATCTCCGTTTAGGACGTCCTCGTCGCCGCCGACCGCCTGGTACCCAGTTGGTAGCTACATGAGCCCACATTTTTGTGTGCATGCGGCAGACGTGTCCGGCCCAGTCCCACTTTAGGAATCACTTTTATCGAAGGATACTATCTGGCCCAAGTAAGTATACTCGTCAACATAGTGTATTATCTGCCCATCTACCATGAGGCTACGTTTTGTGTTGTTGGTCATCAGCTTAGCTTTTGATCGATTCATTTGAAGTCCAACTTGAAGACTTGCAGACCTGAGATCTTTGAGCATTAGCTCGAGTTCCAGTGCCGAAGATGAGAAGAGGACAATGTCGTCCGCGAATCGAAGATTTGTTAATCTTTTGCCGCCGACACCAATACCTTTTGATGTCCATTTATCCGACAGACTGTTAAAAACTTGTTGTAGGACACTTGTAAATAATTTGGGAGATAGTGGATCCCCCTGCTTAACACCTCTTTCTATTTGGAACGACTGACCCGAGAATTGCAGTTATACGTCTGCTGTGCCCATTGTCGTACATTGCTTCAAGGAGATTTATATAGGTATGGTTCTATTCCGTGATGGGTAATACCAGAGACGAGTAATTCTTACTCGTCTCTGGTAATACCATCAAAAGCTTAGGCGTAGTCGAGAAATTCTATGTATAGGGGTATATTAAATTCGTTACATTTTTCGATTACTTGGTTAAGGGTTTGGAGGTGATCGATAGTAGAAAAAGATGGTCTAAATGCCGCTTGTTCTGTAGATTGGTGTTGGTCCAACTGTCCGGCAATGCGGTTTTCAATAACTTTAATAAAAGCTTTATAGAGGTGGGAAATCAAGCTGATGGGTCTGTAGTTACTAATGTCCTGCTTTTCGCCTGTTTTGTGGAGAAGGATAATATTAGAATGGCAAAATTTTACGGGAATCTGGCCTGTTGATGAATAAGAGATAGTGTTGAATAATTTTGTAATGTAAGGTATAAGAGTTGGTTTTCCAAATATTAGATACTACTTCTGTATTTCTATGCCATAGTTGCCCAATTTTTTTATTTTGTCTTTTTGTTATATGGTTTTATATCATTTCATGATAGACATGCCTTCTTGACTTACCTACCTGTTATAAAATAGTTTTAGCTTTCCTACCTGCCAAAATGTATTTTTATAACTCTTTATTCATGCTCATAAAGTTTTAGTGATAATATCTTAGTCGTTTCTCCAAGGCTGTGATAGCCCTGTGGCGAGACTAACAGACTGCAATACGGAAGGTCTCGGGTATGAATCCTGGCGCGCACCAATGACTTTTCGAAATTTATTTAATATTGTTATAGAAGTTATGGGCGTACTTAATAGTTAATTATAGCTTGTCTCTTGTCTGTCGGTCCCAGTTGAACATTTACGTGTGTCATAACGGGAAGTTAGTCCCTTCAAATATCATAGCAATGGGCAAATCAATATAATATTAGTCTAACTAATTTCTTTTTCAAGTTGTTTCATACATTTGCCCTCGAATTGCTTAATAACTACCAGTTTGTAATCGGCCACACTTTTCTGTCACCAAAGCAGTGAATAAAAATTTACTTAATTAATCTCTATATTTTTATTAATTTAATTTAGAGACCCTATTTCCCATTTTTCATCGCTTTTGATTCGTCTGATTTCTAGTATCGAGAATATCGAAAATATCGAATTCCGGAATTATAAAATGTTCAATATCGAAAATACCGATATTGAGAAAGTGGGCTGATATTGCGACCCCTACTTGTATGAATATGTATGTATAATAGTCTCGACGAATGTGTGTACACGCCTTATAAGTTCACGTTTTTATCGAAGTTGTAGCCGTATATACGTCGACAAAGGAGTATAATTCTGTACTGGTAAGTGTGTACCGGCTTGCTTCCGAGGAGAAGTAATGACCATACTGAGGGCTGAGAATGTGTTAAAACATTGATTCGATAAAAGTGCGTACGTGAATTAATTATACAGAACTCAGAAGACACTAAAAATAGCGCCAAATTTGAAAATATTGCAGGTTACACATTTCTGAATATGATAACTTATCAATTTCTGATTTAAAATCATTTTATACCGTTGTATTCAGATTCTTCTATGCCTGAAGTTTATAGAACCACCAGAATTTCTTGTAATGGCACGTATTGTGGTAAACTTTTGCTGCACAGTTTAGAGACTGCATCAAATGAGCAGTGACTTTTCAAAAGGGCACTTTTCAACTTTCTAATTTTTTTTTTCAATCTTTTTTTTAATGCAATTCAGTTCTAATACCATCCATGTTCTTAATATTTTTCAAATAAAATTTGGTTCAAACGCCTCTATCCCTTAGAAAATAAACTAGAAAAAGACACATCCCCGTCAAAAGTGCTTATATCCATGTCGTTTTCGTCCATTGAATCCATTTTCTTAGAATGTAATTTTTAATTGTCTGAAAATATTGTTAGTGAAGAAATAAGCCCTTTTGAAAAGTCACCTTCAAATATATTTTCTCAGTAGAAGCTACCAAAGAGACTGATTAATGTCGAAACATTGAAGTCTATTTTAACGATGATCTATTCATCAAGATTCCATAAAACCACTCTAGTCTTCATTTCTCGTAACAGTAATTCAAAAGAGCCTTGCTACCATAAAGAGGCATAATTACTTTTAATAATTCTCGCGAAAGCTAAGCTATATCTTGATTATAAGGCAGAGTAGCGGTTTCAACATACCATAAATGTCAACATATAATTAACTTATTTTCTACGACACTTCAGCTACTTATCTGAGTCAATGTATTAGAAATATTTTCTAACAAAATAAAACATTTCTGAAACTTTGCCGTATAAAATTGGTCTCCAGAAAACCTCGGAGCTTATTTGAATATTTAGGAAAGCATATATCGCCTTAATACTCCATTGTTTCGTTATGTTTGCGTAAAGTGCTAAGTAGGATGAGCTGAGGTTTTAAAAAGCTGAACAATACTGGTCCTTAGTTGAAAACCTTGCGCATAGACTATGTGGGATTTTTAATTCGCTATTACTCACCGAGTATTATTGCAGACTGTTACATTCAAATGCAAATTAGTATCAATACCATTGGAGTCTTTTTATTGTGTAGCAATTTTGGCGTGTTCCAATATTGTCTTTAACATGGGATAAAAGAATTACCAAGAAAGTGGTCTCTATGTGACAAGCAAACTGGTTATAGTGAACCTGTTTCGTCTCTCACTATTCAATGACCTTGTAGAGGTCGTCCCTGTCTATTCGCACTCATTCGGCAATAAAGCAGTTGCTCAATGAATTAAACCGATTAAAAAGAACCATTGGCGGGATGCCAGTCCGCTCCCGTATAAACATTGCGAATTTAAAGAAAATGTCGTTGCGTAACAAGAAGAGATAACAGTTTTGATGTATACTGAGGCACGCGCGTCATGAATCCGTGATATCATTGTGGAACCATAAAACAAGTGTATTTTCATACACCACGTCAATACTGGGGTTGGCCGGATTACATATTTTAAACCCAAATCGACGAACGAATCTGTGCCGTCCTGTCGTTCATGAACTTAAAATCCACGTTCAAACGAACAACCGTTGCTTTACATCAAATATTTTATGTAATGGATACAAATCTAACAGAAACTGCTTTATCTTACACACTAAGTCCACCCACGGAGATGTAAAGATCGATATCTCGCTTCAGAACAAAATCATTACTAAAGCACTAGGTTTAGTTACAATAGATGTTAGGCGTCATACGCACGTAGTTTGGCCTCATATTTAGTTGCGGTGCGTCGACCTCCTTACTTAAAGCTAACAAAGAAAGTTCTGGAACAGTCAGCTTCCATTTCTGGAAACAGATACAATTCGCTCGCTCCGCCTACGGGAATATTGTTGTAAATCACATCTCGGTCGCGACTCATACCATGACTAACTTGGTATACTTACGTGTTGCTAGCTGCGTTTCAGATCTATTTTATATTCACTAACACAATTTACGAACTATCTGCATACATTAATGAATAAATCGAGGAAAATCCAGTTACCTATTCAGTGAATTGAACTGATTAATCTGCATTCATTCGCATATCACCAACAGATTTGATTCGTTTTATGGCTCAGTAGCTTAGCTTTATCCACTATTACCGTATCAAAGGGAGATACGAAAATATATTTTTAATGCTATTTATACGAAAGCTGTCAACGAGCTTTTAAATTAGATGGTACTTTAGCGTATGAGCGTGGGTTAAACACGGATATATTTGCGGGTAGTTACACACGATCCCAGTGGCGTAGTCTCCATATATCTCACTACATTATATCGTAGTCATAGTCGATCTATCAGATACCATTGTGTGCTTCGAAAAGTGAACGTGATGAATCTTAATACGCGTCGTCATTCAAGTCCCCGCGGTGTGAATTCTCAACGAGTTGAAAAGCCGTACGTGGTGGTTGTTCCACATGTCGATCCTTGTCTTCGCCATAATTATTGTGTATATTTATTTATATTACTGCCGGCGACAGGTGTCCTATACATTGACTCCGCGACCTTGGCGTCCCTCGTTTCAATGGCATGCTATAGCCGTGTTATGGCATGGGCTTAAGTTTTTTTGTCAAGGCCAACGGCTTTATATTCGCTTGTAACGTCGCGGCGTGGCCGGTGGCATTTTGTTCTAGGCAGCTTTTTATTCGTCGTTTAAATTGTTAACATTCCTTTTTTAAATATAGACATCAACGTTATACTGAGCTCGATAATTATTCGGAAATACAGTTGAAACTACGCGGGACTTTCAGTTTTACAAAGCATATTTTAGGCTTGAATATGCAACGACACTGTGTATTAACACACGCTTTGCCAACGCATTGTTTTCTTTGACGCGGTATACGTATGCTACACCTACTATACTAGACACTAGTATACGTTTGTTTTAAAATGTTGTATCCAGGTTAAAAGCTTACAACATGCTTGAGTGGACACATCGTGCTTACATGTGCAAATCGGGTTTGCGTTTACACAAATATGCAATTGTTGGCACAAGCGAAACACTACGTAAGCCAAGTGCACATTTTTGTCAGTTTCAATCAGACAGCTCAGTCAAAATATAGTCAAAGTCGTAACAAAAGCGTCATATGCCACGGAGAGCAAGACTGCACAGTTTAATTTTACGCCACATTATATCTTAAGCCGTCGCACGAACGTTACTACTTACATCATATACTTACTACTTATATCATTTTCAAATGAATATAAATGAAACGTCACGTTTGGTTACAATACTCGTATTTTAAATAACGAATGAAGTTAACTAAGGCTGATAGGCCCGCTGCCCCAATTGGCTGATCACGGCGTGACGTCACCGACGTCTGCGCTTCGTCTGCCGCGACTTCCCGGAACGGTTGGCCGTAGTGCCTTCCTGCTGCTCACGCCCTCAATATCACTATGAATGAACTCTTGTACAGTTCAACATAACACTTGGACATCATCCTTGTTTAAAAACCAAACATTTACCCTTATTGGCTCTCGCTGTGATGACGTCATCTATGTCTGTTACTTGTCTGTCATTATTCCTAATAGCGGCACTACTGCTCTAGTAATGGCTTATAATGATGAATGGATTTCACTCTCTTGGTGTCGTTGAACTTTGATCTAGTTTCGTGTGTGGGTGTAAAAATGACAACGACAAATTCACTAGTATTCATTTTGGAGAAGTAAAAACTGACACGTGTTGTAGTACTTGTAGTTTTTTTCTTAGAGATTTTGTGGATATGTTTGTAGTTACGAGAAATTGTAATTGTACACTAGTCATCGTTGTTCAAAACTATTTCTGGCCGTACAACAGTTTGCGCAGTGATGTGGTTCATAATATAAATTGGTTTTTATAGTTATAATACATTATTTTGTATAGTTATAATACATTGTTTTTCATCACCTTCGAATAGAACTTAAGTCCACAATTGGAATGAAGCTTGTATCAGTTACGAGTATCTCAGAATTTTTTAACAGGATTTTTTCAGACTGTTGAAAAAGGCAAAAATACTTTTCCAAACTACGCGTTACTCCAGCTACACGCTTGCAATTTAGAGTTGCTCATGGCGAATTCGGTTCACTATGAAAGCCCATGGTTTGAGGCAACAATTTGTATTCTCTTAATGTCCAGTAGCCAGGAAATGATATACCGTTTACCTCACATTACGTTAGCTTATTGTGTTCACGCTGTATTGTTCAGCAAGTGACGCTTTGCATTAAAATCGACCGTGTATTGACACTTTCCGACGTTTGAATAACGTCTAGTGTCATATTGCCTTTCAAATCATTTTCAGTATGATTTTTATAAATTGCTGTTGCTTTATTTCGAGAATTATGTAGAAAAATAAATTAAAATCTAGACTGGACGTCTGAGAAATCAATGTAAAAGGTTGGTGTCGCACTGCAGATATCTACCTACGCCTCTTTGCTCAGTGGAGAAAGTTACTCGACCTATTTTCGGGATTTCCTTCCAGACATGGAACTGCGAATACTTTGTTCTGGGTACTGAATAGTTCTGTGTTCCATTTTTCAAAAATAATACTTACCTTTTTTACTCCTGTCTGTGACCAGCAATAATAATTAGCCGTCAAACTTACACATATACTTATATGTTGATCGTCCGATTATATCTTTAGATCTTAAGGCATGATAGCTGATAACCTGTTGACTATATTAGCTGCAGGATTGCAGACAGTATCCTTGACATTATATTTCCCGCAAGCGTGTTTAGAGAATGTCTCGATTTTCAAGACCTTTAAATGCAGAAATAGCTTTCCATAAGATTTTAAGACCTCAAGGTTTCGGGAAACAACAACAAACAAGACCAAATATGTGTAGGTAATGATAAAACATGAACAGAATATGACAATCTGTACAGATGTAAATTTTCTGTCACATTGCAGAAAATACAGTTGCGTTTGCTAATAGATCTGTATTTTTAACACTAAACTGAAGCTTAGCTTTATTGTCATTGTGATACAGTAATGCAGCATCTATGTATACTCGATGACCAAGTGACTAAAAAAAAATTCGTTTTGAAATAGCAGCTGGATTTCAAGTAATAATTAATACATCGAGGTCAATTCCAGGAATTTGGAGCTCGTAGCATTTAATGAACCTTTCTAAAGTATCTGGTCATCTGCAGTACCGCCTTTGTTAATAAAATGATGTACAATTATTATGAACTTCATCATCTTGAAACCTGGATGAACCGTTTAATGTTTTAAACCATTATTAAATGACAGGCCACTTTCTCACAGAAGATCGCCGTAAAGCTGCAGTACTCAAAGCCAAGCTGAAATGGTAGTACTGCACACCTAAATGGTAGTACGGCTACTAAGCACGGCATAGTACAAAATCGATGAAACGATGCAAGGTATATTTTTGCATTGAAATCATCGCTTGCATAAATGATTATCACGTACCACCGGAGTTGGCAGGCTTTATTCATCGATTACCATCCAAGTTTCACGACTTTCTCCCGTGACATAGACTAATATCAAATTGTTATAAACAGTAGATCCGCGGCGGTAACGATGTTGCACTCACCGCGGTGGACCATAATTCCGAATGAATAGTTTATTACAGTATTAATTTAGAGGCGTACAGAGATCCGATCTCGCCGTCAGCCGCCGGCTATGGGCGCTGTTGTCTTCAATTAACCCAGTTGGTCCGCCATTGTGTACAGTCTGCCCGGTGTCTGCTTTCTTCCACTAGCCAGTAATGAGTATAAGTAATGAGAGACTCGCGGCCAATGCTTTGTTTAGGCGTCATTTGAGAACTGTACACACATGCGCCGTAAGTAATATCACGTTCAATACTATTGTTATATCACCTCAAATTGTACGCATTTATCTGATCAACTATTATCATTGTGCTGATCATTGATTTCCCATTAACACGAGCCTTGTTCGAAATAAATTTCGTTTCAATCTACTGATAATGCTTTGTTGTATTCATAATCGTTTGTTTCTAATCAAATGCTAATCGTACAAATCCCTCGTTATTTCTTTAAAATTACATTTCTAAATTCGCATTGTTGTATGATGCAATTTATATCAAATAAATAATGAAACACGCATTTCTTATAGCAGCTTATCGCTTAAACCTCGCATTAATCTCCTAGTTATTGCGATTAAACCAATAAACTGTGCTGATCCCAATTACTGTAAGTTTTTATATCCAAAGTCTTAACATTTAATGTGATTAAATGTTGTATTACTATATTCAATTTCCCTTTAAAATACAAAGACATCTTAGTACATTTGTTACATAAGTGTTACGTAAAAGCTCTTTACATTGTTCTAACTAACAGCTTTATCAAGAAAACAAGGAATCGATTTATATGTTTGGAGGCATTCGCGCCGAATTTGTGTAACAATTGGTCCTTGGTACTTGTATTAACTAGTTTGTCGACCTTCATCTTCTATTTCCCTCGGAATTTGAGCAGAAGCGCCAAAACTGTTTTCAACTTTTTCGCTTGTTAGTTTAAGCATATCCTTATTGCATCTATACAAGCGTAAATATTGACTAAATTCAAAGCTCGACTGTGTGTGGTGTAATGCAAACATCACTTGAAGTCTCAATGATTTTCATAATGCTAAAACAAATATCGACACGTCTACCGTGCAGCTACTTTCTATAGTAAAAGGTCGATGAACTCCAGACAATAATTCAGCTAGGCTAGCATAAAACGATATTGCATAGACATACCTACAAAAAGATTCTATTGTAAACTATAAGGAAAATCTTGCTACTTTTCCAAGCTTTTGCCGTGCACCTTTCGTTTAACGTTGGAGTGAGAAAGCGATAAGCTAGACATTGACCAGACAGCGTAACAGTACAATGTCGTTGGGTTAAATGATCCGTCAGACTTTTTTACCATAAACAATGCAATAAGTGTGTAGATAAATTACTTATATAATAGCCGGTCGTAACGTAGCGGTCGGCAAATTATCGTTTGTAATGTTTTATATATAAATAAACAATTTATCGGACAAAAAGTCTACTTCACTCAGACAATATAATTGCTTCTGCTTCAAAAAGAGCAACGCCGAATGAGAATAATGCCCTTGAATGTTCTATTATACATTACCATTTTCATGTAATCGTTCAACGTTGGCATTTATGTATTGTGAGAGAAAGCTTACCTGTAAGCTATTTCTCTCTATTTCTTGCTGACCCAATTGGCACACGGGCCGATTTTTCGTACTACATACCATTCCTTCCTTATTATTTTACGACGCAATTTCCAAATTATGGAGGCGTAAACTGAGCATCTAAATTTTACATAAGCCCTACGCGCGGACGTCACTTCTACATTCTATTTAACTAGCAATTGCCTCTGTCTAGATGATCTATTAATATCATACTGATGACTTGTAACGTACGCACAAACCTCAGCTCTGTGAAGTAGTAATACAACTCTGGGTTTTGGCATGTGACAGAAGTGTGCCATCCTAATATAATTACGTGCCACTGTATCTTCTATCAAAGCGCTCTTGAATACAAGCTTGCATTCGTAAAGAGAAATTTTAATAGCGATGGGAATACTCTCACATTATAATGAATAGGTTTCAACAAAAATTTCGTCGATATTTTTTCTTTTTATTAACATGAATGTGAAGTCTAAAATACTTTCGGATGTTCAGTCTATAAGTAGGTACATATTACAGTTTAAGACCGTTGCAAAATTTGCTAATGCATAAAACGTTTTGGGCGTCGGCTCCCGTGACGTATAGTCATTTTGCACGTCCAGTTGCGTGCTGGTCGAGTGAAAAAAACTTGGCAGTGATGCCAGTGTGTGCTATCCTATGGCGCTCTCATGTCATTGGCGTCTTCTACCGGCGCTAGCACATCTTTTTACGATACCGCTTCATATACCTGTTCAGTTTTTATACTCTTTTTGTCATTTTTTCTTCCATGTTTTGATGATATGATATAACATACGATTTGCGACGTACGTATTTTTTATCTGTTTGTTTTGATTTTGACGTGGAAGCTTTTGAAACTGATAATTGTTTTGTGTTAAGTAATTAAAAAAAATTCATAGTAGGTGGTAAAATTTGCATTTTATTGATTGTATCGTAATTGTGGAATAACAAGTCGATATCTTTCTTATGATCAACAAAGTAACCATCGAACACCATTTTGGTTGTGCTGAACTTAGAATTGTCATTTTGTCATAGAAATTAACATGTTTGATTAAAAATAATAAATGTTTTAAATACTTAAATATTAGGAAAAGTAAAAAATGTTCTCGTGGTTGCGAGAAGCATATCAAAAGTAGGTAGGTATATTAAACGTCAGCGGAGAAGCTTTAATTGGACGCTTGTCATTTGGCACGTAGATTGGAACGATGCACAGTGTTTTATGAAGACCATTTTTCGGACACCGTCTTTTTATTAAAGAAGCTCATAGATATATTCAATAAAAAGAAATATTTCATATCCCCATTAAGCTAGCATCTCTAGTTTTTTAGAAAAACTTTTTTGAAAATCTTCATATTTTAAAGCGGATATTTAGAAAAAAAGATATTCCTCTTAAACTAAGCTTGATACGCAATAATAATGTTACAAGCACCGATAGTATCTCTTTCACTGCACATTTTACAGTTAAAATAAACCTCATAACTTGACTAGATTCAAATTTAAGCGAGATTTTGGATTTTTAGATTTTCTTACTTTTCCCGAAGATTCTACCAAAAGGGGAAAAGTTATATATACAGAAATGATGCTCTTTACTTTCCTCATATACTCAATAAATTTCAGACCCCAAATCCATGGAATCTAGAAGCTATGCCATATAACTGTTTTTGCTAGGTTTTTCATATTTATATTCTGGATTTTAATGATTAAATTTTTATTCAATATAGATTTCTTTACAACATATAATTTAGCTATAAAATCAATATCGAATAAAAAAATTATCATTATAATCCAGAATACAAATGTGAAAACCCTAGCAAAATCAGTTAATTTGGAATAACTTCTAGATTCCATGGATTTGGGGTCTGAAATTTATTGAGTATATGAGGAAAGTAAAGAACGTCATTTCTGTATATATAACTTTTCCACTTTCGGTAGAATCTGCGGGAAAAGTAAGAAAATCTAAAAATCAAAAATCTCGCTTAAATTTGAATCTAGTCAAGTTATGAGGTTCATTTTAACTGTAAAATGTGCAGTGAAAGAGATGCTATCGGTGCTTGTAACATTATTATTGCGTATCATGCTTAGATTAAGAGGAATATCTTTTTTTCTAAATTTCCGCTTTAAAATATGAAGATTTTCGAAAAAGTTTTTCTGAAAAACTAGAGATGCTAGCTTAATGGGGATACAAAATATTTCTTTTTATTGAATACATCTATTAGCTTCTTTAATAAAAAGACGGTGTCCGAAAAATGGTCTTCATAAAACACTGTGCGATGTCCCTCTTTCGAGTTTTCACGTACAATCAACTTAAAATTCAACGTGAAATATACCTAAAAATATTGATTGCTACGAAACAATGTCAGTATTTTTATAGTCCAGACAGTACTTTTTTACACCTGGGCGTTACCACATTGCGAATGGTGTACAGCAGTAAAAACAAAAAATCAATTTCACTTGCAACGAAATATTTTCGCACCATTAATTCGCGTCGATCAAGCGCCCGGACGGAACTTATAAAAACAGACTAGGCCATAGTACAGGTTGTTTAGTTGACTGCACGAAACAGACTTTCAAACACCACACGCCGTCTGTCACTCGGAGTGGTTTTCTATGTTGTAAAACACTTGGATTTACACGTATATGTTTGCTGCTTCAACAGAGAGAACCAGTATTGGTTCCCATCGTCTTGAATTCTAGACTTTATTGTGCAAAAAACCTACTCGTATTTGAAATACTCACGGAGATACTGTAAAACGATTATCTTCACGTCTTAATCGTCACAAATTTATCGATTTCCTCCTATTTACTCATTATAAGTTAATTGCCGTGATTGACAGCTTTGAAATCAGTCAGTTTTTGAAGTCTATTATTAATCATTCTTATTTATAAGCACAAACGAAATATTTATTTATTGTATGACAGTGCACTTCGTAAAAAAAGTCTTAAAATAAGTTTCAAGACTGTTCGCCCACGCTTCTATTATATTGTTTGTAAGCGATTGAAATTCCTTTTTAAACTACGATTAATCTATAAATTTACCATTTTTTATTATGTATTGCTTAATACATTCCTGTCATATTAATTTGATAGATAATCTACAAAAGAATGCCTCCGAAAATTATTAGAACATATATTATGTAGGTACCAATTTATCCATAATTATAGTAACCTAATTATTGTGATTTATTCTCTGTGTGCTAAGAATAGCTCGGATTACGCCCCGTCCATACCTACCCATTAGAGACGTAGGTATGTACCTATAGGTCATGTGTAGGTAGAAATGATAAACACATCAAATCAACTCTCATCATACTCTATGTATTTCGGTGTTTTCTACGAACCACCTATTTCGTAAACTACTTACGTTTAGTCGTGTGTACATAAGCACTGTTGCCTAAACTTCGTATAGACTTGCGTGACAAACAGTGATGGTTCCGATCGTACGTTGCAAATATCGCTTCCTTGCATTTAGAATTTTATATTACACGGTTTGGAAACATCGTTTGCCTAGTTTACAAACTTCAACATTGATTTGTTTTGGAAATTCTTCAGTGATGAGCGAGAAAACGACTGCTAATCTGTTGAATCATGGTGTTATTTGAAATGAGTTGTGCGAATATGAATAAACTCACGCGAGAGGAATGCTGGAGGGAATGGGTTGGCTCCTGTTTTTTTATTCTGGATAAATCAATGACGTGAACCATGTCTTAAAATTGTACAAACTGACTTGCCGCAATGCGACTGACTGACCAACAGACCGCAAGTGATGGCACATCAGAGTTCTTATGCAATATGTTACGTGGACGTACCACATTTAGTTAATTTCACACATTTATTTCATTGTATATTATTAGATGTATGTTGCGCCCGTAGAGAACCGATGAACCTATTCCGAGTCAGCTGGTTGTTGACAAAATACTAATAATACAAGTCAGTTTGGAGCTTTTACCACGCTTTTATCTCGATTCGATTCATCAGTACATCGATTGACCCGACTTCAGAACGTTGTAGAACTCGAACTGGACTAATCAGTGCATAGACATAAGGTTGAGCCGTGAAATAATAAATAAACCCGTATTAAACTCTCTAGAGACTTAAATTCGCGACTTGAGTTTGTGACTAAACTTCCATAGGTAAATTGCTCCATTTATTGAAAAATTATAAGTTATCGGCTTCGGATGTTGAATGCGATGGGTTGCAAAAATTGTTGCCTATCATCGATATCAGAGAAAATGTGATCAATTCTCACATTTTGTGCCCGCTAAACAGACTTTGATCTTCGCTATTGGACTATCAGTGCTTTTCATTCGCAATGATAAGAAAATAAATTCAAAACAGATTAATAAATCTTACCCCATCTTCTCAAAAAAATATTATAAGAAAATACTCAAACACTTCCCCATGCAAAATTAATTTACTAACTCCCTTGATACCACTGCTTGTGTTACAATAAGTAGCTTCCAACTTTAGTGACGCGACTCACTTTAATTCTACTTGAAGCTAAAGCTTGCAGCTTTTCCCCTGGCAATGCGAATTAATTCAAGACATTCAAGTGCTAATGAATTTATATTGCGCTGTGTCTCCAATGTCTATTATATTCATAATGGATAAGCGATACAGATTGCTCGGCAAATGCTAGCTCTACCATTCACAAGATCTAGATCAGGAGAATCAAATTTTGATTGGGAAGAGCTTTATATCGTGTATGTACTGTGTTGCGTCTCAGATTATGTATGAAATTGTTGTAATAGATAAAGATTAGATATTTCTATTGCCTGAATCTATGACTGTTTGCGAAATCAATGCGGTTTGCTGATAATTTTAAACGTGTAACTGAACTTGTGTGTATAAATATGTGCTAAACTTAGGTCCCTAATTATCCAAAAAAACATGCAATTAGTAATCAAAGTACTTAGAAGCATACAAAGTATGTTTTACTCTTTAACCGCATCGTACCAGTTTACAAATGTTTTCTATTACTTATAAAATACAGTAAGCATATGAAAGTAGGTCGTTAGTTTTTGCACGTTGAATGACACGTCAATTCAACAACAGTAGCTTTGAGAGATTTCAGTCAGATAATCTGTATGAGATCTCAATAAGTGCTCGGATGATTTGTGCGACCTTGATGCCGATTAACCTCAGCATAAAGTGACCCAGTTATTTTTAATTATGACCAACACGATGCATTTTTCAATTGGATCCGTGGAAGTGAACATTCGACTAGTCGGTCAGTATGACAGACATATCTAGATTGACATACCAATTTTGTATCATAATAGATTCGCCATCTCAGGGTTCAAAATTATCTTATAGAAAGTGTACGTTGCACTCAAGCGATACATATTTAGATACGCCTTTCACACGTTCATATATGCCCAAAAAACCCTTTTGAGTCGGTTATCGAGAAACATGTTTTAATAGAACGTAAATCGGATTTATTTACTTTTAATCTAATAAGGAGATAAGCTTTATTGTAACCAGCTTTTACACTTCCTTTTGCGGACTGATTTTTAATTTATAAAAAGAAGAAGCGATATCCATATTGCATCTCAAAACGGAATGTAAAGCTGCTAAGGCGATTACAAGAGCGTCCTTCCACACATAGGTATACTTACATAATGCTCTCTGTCAACCCGATACGTATTACTGGTACCTACACCTGAGACTATTGAATCGCCTCACAGAAGCTCGAGAAAATCAAAGATACATTCGACGAATTCAACATACGCGCGGCTTTGTTGCTATCTCGCTTACCTGCTGATCGTTTCATGATTGTGTTACTTAACTTGATCTTTTTATTACAACTGACATAAGATCACAATATTTGTTACCCAGGAGCTTCTTTATTCGATAAAATCAGTTTGGAAATACAAATGGCGTTGGTATACTTGATTCTTATGGTTATACTAGAGGACGCCAGCAGCTACGCCTGCATTTTTTTTAAATTTACCCATTTTGGCCGATCCCGTGGGAATTTCGGGAAATCCCTTCTTAGTGCACCCCTACAGTCCCCAAGGAACATACATGTCAAATTTCAGCTTCCTGCGCCCAATAGTTTCGCCTGTAGCGTGTCTGTCAGTCAGTCAGTAACGCAAGGATTTTATATATTAAGATAATAAGATGGTAGAATCGGTTCCGATAACCGGCTCTCAATGATTCATATCAGTAGATCAGATGAGTTTATATGTAGGTATCATAAATTAAAACCTTAAAAGTCAGGTATGCATATAGGAATAGAAGTATAAATAGAGATAGTTTTATTGCATAGCAGATACTAATCAGTACACGAGTATCGCCGCTTACTAACACATATTGAAATGATAAATAACATCTTTATTTGCTAAGCAATTTTATACATCGTTGTCCTGTACAGATAGAGACTAACAGTTTTTTGATTATAAAAATGCTAGTATACCGTTGACAAGGTAATTATATCCTTCGATAGTCGTTGGTGCGCAATTTAATTATCTATACTTCTATACTAATATAATAAAGAGGAAAGATTTATATTTTTGTATGTTTGTAACGAATAAACTAAAAAAGTACTAGACGCATTTTAAAAATTCTTGCACCATTATAATGCGACATTTTCCCTGAATGACATAGGCTATATTTATTTCTAGAAATGTTATCGGATCTCCCGTGCGAAGCTGGGACGTGCCGCTAGTATATTACATGGATAACAAAAGACTCTCTAAGACGTTTTGTCGTCTTGTCTAACGTTTAGGATTAGACTACCGGTGATTTCATAAACGTCCACCACCAAATTAACATTCCTAATGCGTAATAAAGAATCTACGTTATATAGCCTCTTGTCCACAAATTATGTAATTGCTCAGAAGGTCAATATAATACCCAAGGCCGATCGTGGGTGATATCAAACCTGTTCAAGTGGTCAGCCGTTGGTTTGTGGAAGTTCCTTCAGTAATTGACGATCCCTTAACGTAGAAATATGTTGTTGAGGAGGTGATACGCTCTGTAAGATAATGCTACCTCTCAAATTGCATTCTCAGAACCGGCAATTCAAGGTTGCTCTGGACCAAACATCAGTTATAATCTAATTTTCCAATTTCACGCATTAGGACTACCTAGCTGCTATATCGATGTAGTTATTTGTATCACTGTATTGTGTTTGACATGTCTTCTGTATTCGATATTGTTCGAAAACTCGTTTCATGGAACTTGATTTGTTTTCTAAATAATATGTAGAATACAACTTGGTAACAAGTTATATTAGATTCCTTTGTAGAATGTTCTATCATGGTGTTTGAACTGTGAAAGAAAGGTTATTTATAAAACTATTTTAAAGGTTAATGTGTCCTATTACTGAACAAAGGCATCCACTATTCAAAATTGCTGTACCTACTTACTTTTATTGCGATTATTTTCTTCACGTTTAATGCTCATATTTACATATTGTCAAATGCATGAGAAATTCGATGGGAGTGAACGAATCAAGAGAGTTATGTCAGGATCGTTACAAATGGCGTTCCGTAGTCTCTGCCTACTCCTTCGGGAAACAGGCGTGAGTCTATGCATGTATGTACGTATTGACAAATGTTTTTCATAAGTCGTGATCAATCAGAAACTTAAATGTAGTCATGATGAAAAATTCTTGCCTTTTCGTAAAAATAATAATATACCTATTTATTGAAATGCGTAAATAGAGGGGTAAATCCCAAATTTTGTACTGCGGACGCTTACCATGAGTGATCATCCGATTTCTTCAACTAGGTACGACTAGGAAATTCCCTTAGTAAACGTCAGTCGATTGTTCACTTAAGTGAATTTAATATTCATTTGTTGTTCGTCAGGTGAGGAAAATAAGCTATGAAAGTGATCAGTTCTGTGTTACATTTTGTATTGAATAAACATATATAACAGTGTACAATGCATAATATGCTAGTGATTTATATTGAAGATACGTGCAAAATTAACCTTTTATCTCCAAGTAAGTCGTCTTTATAATACAATAGATTAGACAACCTTATACTGAGTAAATAGTATTCACAAAATAAACCCGCATACAATTATCTTGGACGTTTCTAACGTAGCTAGAAACTAGGATACCTACCGGATTAGACAGACATTCCAAACAAATGTGCGGCGTTGTTCAAATCCCGCTCGTTTACCAACGTCCGAAATTTCATCCTAGACAAATGTTTAAGTATCTAAAAGCATATTGATTAGTTTTGCCTGACTGGTGGTACTCATATTTGTCGGTACAGAGCGAGTAGTGAGTGTACCTAGCAGTGTGGTCTACTCGCGTCGGCCGTGGGCGAAACTAATTTTATTGTAGTTAAGTTATAACTAGCAATACGTTAGTGCGGTGTTGATAATGTTGTATTGATATCGGTAGAGTACGGTTCATTCACATCGCTCTCTGTCAACGAGAGGCTGGGGACGTTTATCTGTGTTCAAACGTCACACGAACCGCATCTGTGTACACACGCCACGAGAATAATGAGTAAGTATTTTTACAACATAACGATCGATGCCCGATTACTCTGTTACATTAGTTTATCAGTCACGTAACGGTAAATAAATCAGATTTTAATGTGTTACCACATTCCGAGACGATATTAACTAACCATTTAAAATGGAACTTTTTTATCCGATAGTAAGGCTTATCCTAACCCGCATGCCTGAGTCTACCATGTTCTCGAAGGTGTGTTTAATCTGTAAAAAGCTATTTGGTAGGTAAATGTGATAGTTTGTCATTCAAGACTTATATTTTATTAGTACATTACCAGTGCAAACAGGGCTATTCTGTTTTGCATTTTTGAAGGCTTTTATTTTGTTCTAAAAATGACTATAGATTAGTGTCCATACTTTAACATAGGTAGGTACCTACTCAGCTGTGAAGTGTATGCAATCGAGAAAACCCTTTTCCTGAGACAATTTGGCTTAATTTAGATTTTAATTTGAGGCAATTTAGCTTACTTACAATACATATGTACCTATTTTGACAAAACGATGCACATTAGACCTATAGATTTTTATAAGATACGTTACAATGTTTGTATATCTTTTTATTATACAAATCCTTGAATACAAGAAAGCCTTAGAGATATCTTAGGACCAATAATAACATTTCGTTTAGTTCCATCCGCCCGAATATTTTAGTAAATGCAATTTTAAAAGTCCGGTGGCTGTGTGTCATGTTATTAAGCAATATCTTAAATGGCGTGGAGACGCAACTTGCTACCATATGGTCAACAAACCAGAGTTTTGTTGGTGAGTCACGGATCAATATTGAAAATGTAAGAGAAAAATGTCACTGGCATTTCATACGTCAAATTAATTCAATTATGTCAGTTCATATTAAGATGCCATGCCTCTTATTGAATTATTACTCTTTTAGGCGAAGAAGTTACCTACGTTAACATAATTATCATAAAAGTATTAAACTTAAAATTACTACTCCCTGACGAACACACCACTGCCATATATTTTAACAGAGCAGGCTAGGGACCAATTAAACTGCAACCGTATCTTCCAGTTTAGAAAGAAAAGTTGTGCTAAAATGATTGGTCTCAAAGTCCCGCGTCTCCGTATACGTTTAGGTAATTCGATTAAACAATGTTTATCCGCTGCATCTCACATAAACACATACATAACTTCACGCCGTTTATCCCCGGAGGGGCAGGCAGAGGTGTACTACACACCCACATTTCGCCAGTTATATTTGTAGGTCCCAATGTAATACGGGGCGAGTCTATTGCCATCTACCGGCACATTATTAAGCGAGCGATAATTAACATTTTTAATACACACATAACTTCGAAAAGTCAAAGGTGTGTGCATCTCACTAATTTCTTCATAATCCATTGCACTATACGTTTTAAATGAACATGCTAGTTTTGGTTATAAAAGACAACTCCAGCACTAAGAATGATCCCTGTCGTTACTTTATAAGCAAACAAATTATCGCTCCACTCACGTGAAGAACCAGTCTGTCCATTGGTGAAAACCGAAAAAAGGAAGAAGACAGACAGAAAGGAAGAAAAGGGGACTTCATCTATAATATAAAAATGAATCGCTGAATGTGTTGCAAAGCGCAAATCTCGAGAGCAGCTGAACGGATTTCGCTATTTTTATAATATTCCTTGAAGTACGAGGACGGTTCTTACGGAGAGAAAATTAAAAAAAAACAGAAAATTAAAGAATCGACTGTTAGGCGGTACGAAGATCGCCGGGTCAGCTAGTTTCATAATATTTAAAGATCTCGTTGACAACACAATACATGACAGCTAGTAGTTTCCCCCTTTTGCTCGTTATAACACAATTATTTTATATTTAGCCATAACCCATACTTTCCAGTAGGTACCTATCTGTTGTGGTAGATTATTAAAATTATCCTTACGGAAAATTTATAAGGGATGCTTGATGTAATTAAATTAGTTTTATAACGTTATTTGACAATATCTGCAGTTTTTAGTAAATTATGTCTTTTATGACCTAATCATATATAAATAAATTGAGATAATCTCTGATCAGTCTTTCATATTTTATGATTTTCTAAATTTATAGCGGTCTCATACTAATAAATACTATATACCTATCTTTTGTAAATATAATGATCTTGTCTGCGTTTTAAACAGGCCGGTATTTGTACATCTACCTAAATGCACGAACTGAATCGCGTTTTAGGTTGCTTTTGTCACACCCCAGGGTTCAAACTATCTTTTATCAACTGATAAATGGTGATTTCGGCTAAAACTAAAGAAGCCAACATAAAGTAGGTGTCAAATTTGTATTCATACTAGGGTAATACCTACCTTTTTTATCTTACTTATAAAATAAATTGGCAAAGAACGTCTGTTAACAGTTTTCATTACTAATTTGTCTTTGATGTAGTTAAGCATGCTATTTATTAAATAAATAAAAACGTAATAGGATCTAGTCGATTAATTACCATTTTATGACCATCGATGAAATGTCCATGAATTACCTCTCTTGGTAGTGTTGTCCTCACGGGGAAGGCATTAAAACAACATTTAGAGTGAACTGACAACAGAAGTGTTAAAATAAATAGAAGAATAAAATATTTACCTAAAACCATAGTTTGAATTTATTGCCCATATGCTCATCTTAAGTTGGCTACAAAAAATAGGCTAATTTAAAGTTTTGTACGGTATTTATATATTCTAAGCTTCTAATAGAATTGGTTTCAATTCAAGCTTTATTTTACTTAAAACACGATTTAAAAAATCTTCATAAATCCTTTTATATATGCCTGTAATTAAGTTATTTATAAATTTTCAACTGGTCCCTTGTGATTGCGTATTCTTTTATCTAAATCTGCTAATCCGACATGGGAAGGGTTAGGATATAGTCTAGCCACGGGGATGAAGCGCGGTTTGACAAACTTCACTTATCTATAATAGAACACGCCACGGAGAACTCTCAGACAATCAAGATTTCTCACGATGTATACCTTCAACGTTTAAAGCGATTATTAATGAACCATTTAATATGCACTTAGCTTCCAAAAGTCAGGAGTGCACACTATGCTTGGTTCCGAAATTCTAGCAGTTGCATCTCTAGGTCGCACATTCATCATCATCCTCCTAGCGTTATCCCAGTTTTAACCTGGGGGTCCGCTTACTAGTCTAACGGGATTTGGCTGAATATTAGCTTCAGCTGTAGTTCGCACATTATTCATTTGTTAATAAGTTGTATGTGAAATGGAATCATGTTAAGTTATTTTTTTTTACAGATGTTCAATAATTTGCATATAAAATTCTAAACAAGATGTTCATTATAATTATACTAAAATAAGTTACATGAAGCGTACCTAGAAGTAATGGTTGCGTGCATGTTAAACATTACTTTTACGTGGCCGACAAGAAAACTGTTCCGTTATTTATTAAATTAACAGTCTATTGCTTTTTATACTGAGTTGCATTAGTATAGCTGCAGACGTCGCCACTACGGCAAGGCAGTCGTTATATTATGCGGAGCACTAGCACTTCTATTATTTTTGCAGTTTGTACAACTCGGTATAAGTATATATATTTTTAATTAAATCATCTATTAGATAGGTAATCTTCACAAGTGCTGGAGTCTGAATGTGATAAATGCATTAATTAACTTATTAAAAGTGTGATTGATTCTCAGTGAGATACGTGCTATACAAAATTTTGGTCTGGTTACGGTATCATTTTAAACAATATAACAATATAATTTGGAGTATCTTCTCAAAAGGCAAAGGAATGTTAAGTAATGTTTATGTCATCAATCGTCCAAATTTTGATCGTGTCACTATTCTCAATCTCAATTCCCACTATTTTTCAAAAACACCGTTCTGTGACAGTCGTGTGATTAGATCGAAACGTCATGTTGACCAATTAAAATTAAGCGAATAACATAGCTCACAGCTGTGTTCCAAGTTGACACATATTATGCTCTTAAATGTGTTATCAAATTCTTTATTATTAAAGAACAATGGCAGAATTCGGTCTGGGTTTGTTGTGGCGACCTTAAACTTCATATGAACAAAACAAGTTGCTTTTTTTTTCTACGATTTTTAATATTTTCACTCTGTCTCGTTACAGCTGGAGTATTTTATGATGATAAAAATAAAAAGCATTCCAATTGATTACGAATACTTTATTATTTGATTGTTGCCATAGATAATGGAGTAACAGGAATAGACGTGAGTGCTATATCCGTATCGATTATTAAATAAGTAATCGATACGATCGACCTTTATAGAGTTGGTTTGGTTTAAAATGCAGTTATTAAATATTTAAT
This sequence comes from Euclidia mi, assembly GCA_944739405.2. NCBI lineage: Eukaryota > Metazoa > Arthropoda > Insecta > Lepidoptera > Erebidae > Euclidia > Euclidia mi. Next base: position 87,073,908 of record OX123189.2, on the reverse strand, counting down.
CAACATTATATCAATAAGCTAATATTTTTGAAGCAAAACAATGTTTAAGTCAAATAAAAACGTCACAGCATCGTTTTAATGTTGTATCGATTTCACTTAAAATCGATTTAAAATGTGCAGCTCTGCTTTTGTCTTTGGCTGTAACAGTTAGATGCTACCTACAAAATACTTCTGCGTTTTGATGTCAATCTGACATATGTCATTTGATCATTCAAACGTACCTACCTTTCCTTTTACCTACATTGTTAATTCTTAACTAAAAATTCAAACACCGATATCTTCTTTTTCCGCCTTTCCTGAGTGAAAATAGAATCATTTATAGACTCTGTTACATACGCCAATTTTTGTGATATATTTTTATTACTGTACGCTTCAATTTAATTTCAGACATTTTGATGTATGGAGATCTGCCATTGTCCTTTGTAATATAGGACAGGCCACAAACTTGGCCACTCTGGATCAGGCAAGTAGTAGTCAATTATATCTGGTCGTAACGTAAGGTTCTGGATATTTTTAAATATATATTCTAAGTAAGTATATGTTTCACAAGAAACACATAATGTACTTAGAAATTAGGATGAACATAAGTTTAACCTACTTCGCAAATGTAAAATAAAATAATAAGGTTTAAATACTATTATGTTAGTAGGTATTATTAATAGAATGCAAAATGATCATATAATGTGCCGCAAAACGCACAAAACTGAATTATGCAAAGGTTAAATTTGATTATAACTCTGCAGTTCAATGTTTGCGGTGTGGGTTGATTGTGCTTATTAAAAGATAAGCACCCCATCAGTTTATATTGGACTATCTATTTTGAAACGCGTCCGATAGTTTACGTTATAAGCTAAAAATCAAAATAAATCAATATCTCATTCGAAGTAGTTCGGAGATTGCAAGTTTTTAGTGCAGATAATTCTACACTCTTAGCTCAATATTTTCACTTATTGAGCTATTATAGTGTGGGTTTTCTCTGTCCCTATAGCAATTGTCATTTAAAATTGTTCATGCATTATACTATGTATACAAACTTACTTAGTGAAGCCACGCCTTGGCAACCGAGAAATATTGTTAACGATGAAAATGTATTCTAAGATATAAGCTTTCGAACTAAGAATCGCTGGTCGCCAGTGCGTCCAATCAAACACTCGTGTAGACTTTCGTTCTTATAGGTCTAGAAGAGAGCAAATAGAAGAAATGGGTAGGAGAAATGGAATAGAACCTCCTTACGTTCTATTCACTTAGGTAAACGTATATGAATTAGGATAAGGTGTGACTTTATTTAACACTTGGTATTTAGTAGAGCCTTGCTGATTTCAGCATGAATGGGCCGGCTCGACCGGGGAAGTACTGCCCTCTCACAGAAAATAGACGTAAAGTAACAGTACCTAAACTGTTGCGTTTCGTTCGGTGAGTGAGAGTGCCGGAGGCCCTATCCCCTTTCCTTCTCCCTCATCCTATCCCTTTTCTCAACCCCAAGGGGCGGCAACGCACTTGTGACTCCTGTGGTGTTGCTTGTGTCCATATGCAGCGGTATTTGCCTACCATCAGGTGATCCGTCTGGTCGTTTGCCGCCTATTACTGTAAAAAAAAAAACACTGAAAAAATCGGAGAATCAAAACAGCGGCTTAGTGATGAGATAAACTCGAAACGCATGTATCCGCAGTCTGCTATACATAATTATATCATCTCTTAGATACCTATATGTTATCTAAAGGCATTAAATCTATTGGCAGATTAAAATGCATTGCAAAACCAACTATAATCCCCCTATCTGGTGATTGCAAGCCGTAAGAGCATTGATTATGTCACTGATCAATAATTGATATTGCTTCATCGAGACTACAATAAAGTATTACTTTATTTATATCTTAAGCTGTCCAGCGGTATCGTGCAGTGCTAAACCATTTATATGCTAAGTTTATGGCATTCTGGCATGGCCTAAAGGTCGAAGTTTGAGAAATTATATAAGCAGTCTGGCTGAGCCTGCGTTTATACCCGCTTTATTCGTGGCTACTGTTCCGCACACATGGCTCATAAAGCCTATAGGTTTCCTGGATAAATGGGTTATCCAACACGGTTTTTCTCTTTTAATCGAAACAGCACTTCCTGAGATTGCGCATTCGACCTAACAAACCAACTCTTCAGATAATACCCTTAATAATATTCCCTACTCTTCAGCTTGATAGTATAGGTTTAGCTAACATGTTTTACATCAATGTATAGATCTACTGATGAGTCAAATTTAGTTATCTTAGGGAAAGGGTAGACTAAATTTCCACGCTGTCGCACTTTGATCAAATTCTTTATGTACTCGCAAGTTCCTTACCCTTCATCGGAATCACTTTGATTTATAATGCTACTAGCTGACCCGGCAAACGTTGTTTTGCATTTTTTTTTCTATTTTTTTTTTTTTTGAAAAATAGATGTTGGCCTATTCTCATAGATACCGGATAAGCACAAAAAAATTCATCAAAATCGGTCAAGCCGTTTCGGAGGAGTATGGGAACGAAAACTGTGACACGAGAATTTTATATATTAGATATCTTAGTATACATAATATATGTTGATAATCTCCTAACAGGGAGGGGGGAATAATATACTACTTTTTGGTATCCTGCTTTAAGTATTTTCGTTTAAGAAAAGATTGTAAGAAAAGCTTAGTACCAAAATGTTTGATATTGATTGATAGCTAATCTTTTTACTCTTTTTATGAAAAGTAAAGAAATGCTTAATTTAAAAGAGCCTTTAGTGCTTTAGTTTTGAGTGTCTTTGTTTATAGTAGACTAAACTTCGCCCACGGCTACTGTGGCACTATTTTACTCTCTTAGGGTGTGAATATCAAAAAATCCTCTTTTAAAGGCATGGGAGCACCCCATACACTCCCCAAAAAACATACATCAGTCATTTTCATCTTCTTGCGGCCGAGAGTTTCGGCTGTGCGTTGTCCGTCAGTCAGTCAGTGACGAAAGACTTTTAGTATATATATGTACCTACTTATATTAATAATGAAGTCCGAAGTTTAAGCTCCTGGTATTTCCCTTGTCACAACATCTATGAACGAAATGAGTATGATATGCTGTTGATATCGGCGAGCGTTTCTTAAGACGTACATTAATCTCCATCAAATCAAATCTTTAGATACATACTGCCCGATAACCGATAATACAGTTCATTCATATCTGGTATAGTAGTGATTTCTTTGTGATTTATATATAAATAAGTTTCTTTTCAACTATGAAAGGTTAACGCGTAAATCGATGGTTCGTTGTAATGAGCCAACCTTGTGACGGCCTTCTGTGGTGATCGGTCCTTAAATGGATGACCTTTGAGAAGTGATATCCTTCCGTGTTTTGGAGAAGTCTTGGTGTTAATGTGGTAGGCTGTAATGATTAACAACCTGTACCAGTCAATATAATTATGGGTATTGAGCAGAGGCGGCTCGTGAAAGATTATATTGGGTGTGCACTAAAAAAAAAAGGTGAAACTGCTTACCATTTATTTTGTGAATGCTTTTATAATTAATAGTAAGATGCACTAAATCATCGATACCTACCTGAACCGTCCACGCAGTATCAACTCCGGCGCCACTAACCAAATACACGGATAACAAAACAGCTTCTTACTTCCTTCGCAACCACATAATAAAAACGTTTTATCATATTGGTCGTTTTTTAAACTGCGATTGTGTTTGTTTTAGTTTTAATAACACATTTTTGCGTAATTGTAATTTGTGGCCGAAGTGGTCCCTTGCTTTCTATTTCAACTCTAATTTCCAAAGTGTTTTCACAGTTTTTATAAAGTTTACGCTGTTATGTTCCATATTAGTTACACAATTTAACTGTCTTTCTTAAACATATACACAATCCAACGACAACACAGTAGGTTAGGTTGTCGCTGACACAATCACACATGCACTATATTTTAAACACCAATCCTTTTCTAATTACCAACGCACTTGCAGAGAAATGTTTTGCTTTTGTTTACATTCAAATGATACCGGCAAAATCCTATTAAAAAAAACGGCGCACACGTTTTAATTTTTCTTCGTGACAAATGGTCATATCATTTAGTCGGGTAATATATTCGCGCATGCGCACCTCGTCAAGCTAGTCAGGAGCGCCGCTCCTAATTTGGATTATTTCTCATACAAATCTTTTGTCTCACGCGCCCATCGCATAGAACGCTCTCTCTTTCGCACTCATTACATTTCAGTATTAGCGTTGTACTAAGCTTTCGTCAATCAAGAGCGCTGTCATGAGCGCTCCACTCAACAAAAATACTTAAGTATGTATGTTTCAAGAGTGTCTTGACAAAATTTTATTATGATACACAGCTTAGTAGTCAAATACTTATTTGTGGATATGCATTATAGAAAAGAGAATAGGTGTGAATTAAAATATTGAGTACTTATGTTTATAGAAAAAGTTTATATGAGTTGTATAATGGTTGTATACATATGTTTTATAATTTTGGGAGTTCACTGCTCCAGCGCTCCTTTGAACGAGCCGCCACTGGTATTGAGAATATCAATGAAATTGGCTTCAAAGCTCGCACTCAGATAAAAAACTAGGTATAACATGCGTTTCTGATTCTCAAAGCTTTTTTAGGGGTGCGTCAGCTAATTTTACTTATTAATCACCTACGTAGGTATAAAGCAAAGCATCTCGATGATGTTATAGAAATAGCTATACGACAGTTACCTGTATTACAAACCTATGGACAACTAATCAGGAAAGTGATATACTGTAGTAAATCTTGAGCTTCAAAGCCCTGTTTTGAATGCACCTGTGATAGTGATTGGACGGTAATAATTAACAAATCAGGAAAGCCTTCTGACTAGGCATGAGACCGATATATCAAAACGAAACTGAAATCCGATTGCAGTCAGAAATCGTATCGAATCGATATTCCAATATGAGAAAACCGATTTTAGAAAACGCAAAACAATACCACTATAACGCAATCAATCTAATCCGAACCAAACGGAAACGGTGCAAGCGCAACCAAACTACAAACTAAATCTATAGCTTACGTTTTCGATAGTTTTCATATTCATTCGTTCTCTTTCACTCTACCCAAGTTAGAATGAGAGGAGCGAATTTCATATCCTTTTCTTTCTTACTTAGTGATCCGTTCAAAGAGCAAAAGAGATGAAGCGAATCGATCGTTATGGATTTTGGCGGTTTTATGAATTGCAGATTGAATAGAAACAATAAAACTAAACATCGAGGCGATAAGATCTAATTCAGATTGCAACTATTTAATGTTTGTTTTGAAAATTGCAAATAGTTTTAATAGTTATTAGGGATTTATGTTTGGAGAGTTTTGACTTGATCGATGTTTACCTATTTGTTCACTTTACCTAGGTGACACGTGCAGTGCGGTGCGCGCGTAATAATAATTATGTACCTATATTTGATTTTCGTGAAAGTGATATAATATTAGGAAAGTTTTATTGATACGTTGTTAGGATTGTAAAGTGTAAATAAATAGAAACAATTCGTGTTGTGTAATTTTAGTTTGTTTGGCGACTGAGATTTTTAACAATTAGTTTAAGGTAGTTAGTAGGTTAGAATTGTAAAGTGTAAATAAATAGAAACAATTCGTGTTGTGTAATTTTAGTTTGTTTGGCGACTGAATTTTTTAACACTTAGTTTTAGGTAGTTAGTAGGTTTTCTTTTTCAATATGTCACGCAAACCAAGCGAAACATGGACGCATAACATGACAATACAATAAGAATTCGATTGTTTGCGTTTGTCTACGCAACTAGTAACTACGCTCGTCGCTCCGACATCCGCTACAGTAATCGATTTCTAAAATCGGTTTTTGAAATCGATTTCAGTATCTGAAATCGAATTTGTATCGGTTTGCGGAAAAATCCGAAAACGCCCATGCCTACTTCTGACTGTATCATAAAGCACTGAAACAGGCGGACAAATCGATCGATTTCCTTTTTTAATTATTATGGATACCCTAAAAGTCTTCAAGTTTGAAGTTTGAGACAGATGATATTATTCTATACAAAAAATACTTGTGTGTTACAAGCGTTTTTGAAAGACACAAAAAAAAATCAGAAATATCAATCGGTTTTAAACTTGTATCGTTAAAAACGTGAAACCTTTAGTTTGATGCTCTATGACAAAAAAATTAAAATTCAGAAATATCAATCAGTTTTAAACTTGTATCGTTAAAAACGTGAAACATTTTAGTTTGATGATCTATGACAAAAAAAATAAAATTCAGAAATATCAATCAGTTTTAAACTTGTACCTATCGTTATAAACGTGAAACCTTTAATTTGATAATCTATGACTAATTCGCATATAGAAAATAGTTTAAAGTTTTATAAGTTTATTTCTCTTCCATAGTAAGATTTTGAATACGTACAAAGTTACAAAATTTAAAATCGGGTACCATTAACATGAGTGAGTTACTGTTTTCCTATACCTATAGGCTAGAAATTTGCCTGTATTAAGTAGAAAAAATATTGAGGTATGGTAAAACCACACATACATAAATACTGGTTAGCAACGTATCTCATATTATAGGCGTTAGCTCTTCGGGTTGCGGAGATTAGACGTCAGCCGCTACGAAAAAAGCTCAGATATTTTAGAGTGTCTGAATACTCTAGAAGCTGAGGGCAATGCTACCGGGAATAGCGAGACTATAGCAGAATTACAAGAAAGCAGTTTGCTTTTACTGTTTTTTTCGTTCCGAATGGAATTAATGTATTTGGCGTTGAACACTTTCATCCTATGTGATTGTTGTCACATAACCTAAGTGTGATATTATATATCTACTCATGTATCAGTGAAATTGCTGTTAGAAATTATACAGTTTGATTACTGGTTTGATTATTTTATCACGATATACTTACTCACTTAATTTTTAAATAGGAAATGTAGGTATGTAAGTAAAACCACACTCAAAACGAAAATGATGATTTAAAAGAAATAGCATCTATCAACTTGAAAAAGTAATTAAAATGTATTGCCAATATTTTAATAGGTTACATTGAAATTATGGATCCTCCTTTCTAGCTTTCTACTAATAAACATTAATGGATTGTGATTATCGACTGTTGAGTACCACTAATTAGTAATTACAGAATTTACATAACTAATTCTTTCTTCTAGGTGATTTCTTCTCATTACACATAATTATGGTTTCGTCATTTTATCGTTATGACAGTTACAATCCAAAATCTTCCTTCCTTCGATCTTTCGCCTTGGAGCCTGATGTTACCATTAGGAGTGAACATGATATTATTATAGTAGGAATCATCATCATATCAGCCAATAGTCGACTGCTGGACATAGGGCTCTCTCAAAGCTCTCCATGTCTCCACACAGACCGATCTTGCAAGTTGAGGGGAGGTTTACCAATTACCTTACCATTCTCAATAGGCGGTATTGTTACATACATAATATGTATAAAGAGATAGCCACATTTTACTTCAACTGGCTAATATCATGCGCCCAAATGTCTTGCCTTGTCATCCTCGCCAGGCTTGACAATTAAAATCGTCATGAATGTCATGATACTTAATGATAATGCCATTTTGGACCACAACGTTCCTAAATTTATCCACTTTGAATAAACGGAACACCCCGCACTCTTAAATTTATTGCCCGAAATTGAGACAAAGTTCATCCGGACTTGCTAAACCAGTAGAATAGTGTGGGTTGAGCTATTTTAGTGTAGTACTATTTTAATTACCATTACTAAACTATCAGAAACGTGTACATATACACGTGTCGTTACTTTAGACAAATAGTAATAAAATGCTTAAAAATAGTAAAATTTAATATGCTTGGCTCTAAAAACATGATGTAAACAAAATCTCTATTCTATATATGAATAGAGATCGAAAGTCCACCATTTTATAATGTGTATAAATAGATCGTGCATTTAAGCGTGGTCGGCAGTAATTACTATTTACTTAAAACCGTCACGTACAAATGCATGAAAACCGCATTCAATTATAATGATTATCCAGTTTTTCTATAGACGTTTAATCATTTAATGTCTTTAGTTTTGAACTAGGTTCTGCCTTCGGCTCTAGGGACAAAATATACTTTTTGACTGTATAAACTATATTATCTACTGCAAAAATGTTATCAAAATTAAATAGTAGTTCTTGCATGAAAGAGTAACAAACGTCCCTACACATTCATCCATTCATTGTCACAAATTTTCCCGATTTAATCAGGGTAAGATTGACTATAGGAAAAAGCATTTAGCAAGGAAAATTCTTTGTAATTTTCGGAAGTTTTGTGACTCGTTCACGTTTATCCACCAGCTATAAGCTCATTTGTTTTTAACTAATAGTTCAATAAATATTCCAGCTTACCATGTCAACCGTCTATAACAAATCCCACTACCGAACAGCTGTCGCCAGACTGTTACTAAACTTTTAATTTTGAATTACCACAACAATTAATATATTTTTTGAATTTAGATCTGTGCAAGTTAACGTCGAAACATCACCAAAATACCTCAAGTAGCCATTTTTATGCCTATTGCAAACATAAATATGTCAGGGCGTTGCTAGATGCAAATCATGCAAAGTAATGGATCGTTTGTACGACTAGCTCATCCGTGACCAGATTCCTGCAATAACTAAAGTATAATTTAAAATATCCACTAACAGTCTAACAAGTATCCACGCGAACTCGCAGGCGTTCTTTAGAACTTTAGATTGTACATTTCCTTTGAGTGTTGCGTTCGCCCGCTACGCCCAATCGACACGTCGTCGGTTAACCCTTTTCTTGGCAATGTATCTTTAGAGATACATCAAAATTTGAAAAATTCTAAACCGATCATTTCTTTGTTAAAACAGATTAAATTTATGTAAACATTTACTTTAGTTCTTTGTTTTCGAACACGAGTTTATTTTTTTCAAATTGTCGGCACTGGTGAGCTGCCAAAATTATTTCATTATCGATCGACGCCATGCTCCCGCGCATACAGGTAAGTGATATGCATAAAATAATGTTTTTTGTATGTATTTCATGCATTTATTCCTAAAATTATAAATTATAATTGTTTTTCTACTAAAATAATCAATTTTGAGTACAAAAAATTGTCTGGTGGAGGGCTTTATTGGATTTTTAACTGCATGTATCTCGCCGTACACACCGCCAAGTACCCAACAGTTTTATGTTTACTAGGGATGTATCTCATGGTGCACACTGCCAAGTTCTCTAACAATGAATACAAAATCTTCTTGTATCTATAAGTGCACACTGCCAAGCCTATTATTCTTCCAAAAGTTTACGTTTTTTGCTGTTATTTATAGGTAAAAAAGCTCCATGTGCTTTCGAGAGCTAGACATATTCTTGCTTTGGTGCCAGAACTCAATCAATCATCAAATGGTGAAGAAAGTTCGGAGTCTGATTGTGAATTTGTTGATATTACTTTTCAAACGCATTTTAATAACGCATCTTCATCGATCCCTCGCTTCCCTCTTCACTTGAAAATCTTCACGTACTTTCTGATAATAAGTGTAACCTTGTCGCGCGAACAAAAGCAGGTTCCTGTCCTTCGGAATCAGCCCAACTAACTACTGAAACCTATTCCAAGGACTCTTCTGCTCAAGATTCTCTACTTTCATCTATTCCACCGTCGCACATATCCTACTTCAGTTTTTATCACAGCAAGAGACCTAACATACTCATTGCTTACGAGTTTCATATGAATTCAGCGATAAAAGAAATCATCAAATTGGCGGGACCAATGTTTTAACCACCCAATTTTACTATGGCACTTCCAATTGTATTGAATATTGAGTATAAACACGTACATATGTTGTACTAATCCTTGGGGTGTGAATTGCCTGGCCTTGTGAAGCGGTTTCAGATCGTCCTGCCCCTATGACAGTCAAAGTGGCGGGTCCAGGGACATCTTGAAGTATTTTAATCACATTCAGAGGTATAAATGTCTCGATTCGGGAAGCAATAGTACATTCTAAATTTTAAATCGGGGACTTGACACTCGAATGATTGCAAGTAACTGAACCTGAAAAGATTCCGTTACCATAATTATATGGTAACGGAACAAGGGCCGCTATATTCTGGGAGGTTGCAACCAATAAATAAATCAAATTCTATGCCACCAGTAACAAAGAAAACGATACCTTGTATTGCAAAGCCGACTACAGATGTTAGATTTGATGAATATAATTATTTCACTTCATTTGGCTCCAAGGGTCAATGCAAGCTTTGCGTACTAGATCAGACCACAATTACGTGTATGAAATGCGGTTTAAACTATGCTTACTGCCAAGTAGAAATTGTTTTTACAATATTATAACACCATACATATACTACACATACCTAAGAAGATTTTGTTATTTTTGTTACGAAAGAAGTTTTATTCATGTTAGTCAACTTATATTTCAATAAAATATACTGTTTACATATGAACATGCATCTTTTATTCCTTTTTGTTATAATATATCACTATACAGCAAAGTTATATCAAACTTGGCAGTGTATCTTTAGAGATACATTGAAATCGTTATATATTTTTAAGGCCTCTTGGCAATGTATCCCACAAGATACATGTGGTTTTTTTTAAACTACCGGCATAAGATTTTTTTTTCGATTTTTCTAGGCATCTGTGGGTTATAAATATTATGTTGTATAAAAAATTATTTTGATACTCAATCTTTTTTTTCTCTGCCAAGTTAAGGGTTAAAACGCACTAATCACAACTGACCAACTTTTCGTCTGTTGCAGGTACTATGACTGTCTGCGCCGAACACCGAGACCGTGAGTCATTCGCTGATAAATGACGCACCGCACCAAACATTGACATTATTATCCAACAATCGAAACGTACAAGTGAAAAGAAACTCAGGTTTACGTTCATTTATTTTACGAAGTATACCAAAAAGATCAGCAGCCAATTCAAAAAGGACGGTATAGAACGCATTGATTGTACTTTTTCTGATCTGTTCCACTGCGGTTAATCTGTCTATCTGCTAAACCGTATCAGTTTTAATCCGCTATCAAATATCGTCCATTAGTTGACTGATTCTTTTTGGAGTTCAATTACTTGTACAATGGTGATGATGTCATGTGGTTTGTTGCGATTCGTCACTTAACAAGACGCTTTTTATGTCAATCATATCTGGATAACGTTACTGCTCCTAATAAGGTCTCTTTCCTGTCTATAATAGTATAAAGTATGTCAAGACTTGATACAATTTTTTGTAATCGTTCATGTTTTTGTGAGACATGAGTCAAGTTGACCTTCACGTACAAATAAGATCAAATTTTCATGAAATATCTCGTATTGTAAGAGGTCGTATGAGAGAAGTTCCGAACTAAACCAACAATAAATATTAAGGACAAGACAGCCTCTGTTATTCAGGAGTTCAGACGCTCCTTATTATTAATATAATGTCATGAGCTCGAATAGACGCCAAACGTCGCCTTTTATTCGGAGATTGGATAAAAATGTTTTGTTCAATAAACCTCCATTTATTTAGGTGGCATACGTTCTTAGATAACAAAAAGTATTTGTCATGATTCGAGAACGTTACACAATAGAATGACAAATGCTGGACGAAGGAATAGTGGTTTCCAAAGAATTATTTTACTATCAGGTAAAGAGATTTTACTAGGCAACGTTGCCATGTACGTACGTGACCTGCCGTGGTATTGCGAATATTTGTATAGCACACAATATTTTGTAACAAGTTTCGCTATTTTGTAATTTTATTAGGATTATCGTAAACGTCCGCAAACCAGTTGCTATTGATGGTTTTAGGAAACGGCGGGGTCGACGCGTTAATGATTCACGGAATCGGTTTTAATAGGATTTTTTACGGTGAGCGTTTTGTGTTGTTTATAGTTTTGTGATAATAATTTTTAGAAAAAACGTAACAAAAAAAGTAAAACCTGCGTTTCGATGTTCAAAATAACCGTTTGGTGTCTACATTTGAAAACAACGGTTGTCTTATGATTTTAATTTTCGAATGTTAAACGCAAGTTTTGCTTTTGAATGCAACTATAATCGTTTTGTTTTCAACTATATTAGGGTTTCCACATAGCGAGAATATTCGCAGTTGTTTGTGTCATAACGCCATTCAGGTCGACCTTTGTTCTTGTAAAAAAAAAAGTACAACACCGACAAAGAAACACCTGGTTGCAAGTTGCAAGCACCAGTTTGGGTTCGTTGGCCTTTGATAAAATATCAAATAAATGGATGGCGTTACGATTTCTAGGCTTTTCTAGTGGTATCTCGTTATCCTGTGCCCGCCAAGAGAAGCCACCGTGAGCAGATCGTCCTCAGGGTTTGAAGTCCTACATGGTTTGTTGGCAAGGCTACCACAATTTGATTTTGATTTTTTATTAATACTTACCTATCTTACTTTCACGCGTTTGTTTATTTGACTTACAAATCATCTTTCTCTATCTTGTTTTTACTAATAACCACTTTTATTTGGAATTTAACGCAAATGTCTACACCCCAATTCCACTGATTGAGAGTCTAGACCACTAACGCTAGTTAGTTTATGCGCGCCATCTAGTGTCGAGTAGCTGTATTAGTTACAAAGTTGGCAGTAGGGGAACACGGGGGAATCGGAGCCACGGGGTAATGAGAACTACTTTAGTTGACGTATATCTGAACGAGTTAGATCCTGTTTTATTATTACATAACATAGAAGGGCGCCGGAGGGGTACGAGTGACTCGCCATATCGTCACTTAGTCGACTTTTAGTGTGCAAGCGGACCGCACTTCGCTTTTTTAGACAATTGATGTAATATTATACTATTTTCAAGGACAAATTGTGAGTATTAGAATTATTTTATTATAAGTATCGCTTGTTTTTACTTGTAGCTTTATCATCATTAATTTAGAAAGAAATATGAAATTACGTAAATAACAAACTGCATTTTGTGAATTAAGATGAAAACTTAAAAATGAGCATTTGGGGTAATCGTAGTCGAATGGCTTTACCCCGTTTCTTTATTGTTGTTCCTTTTCTCAGATGCCACGAAAACGTGATAGAATTACGGAGAAATGCCAATGGAGTCTGGACGAACTAGATCGTGCTATCAAGAGAGTCAATGCTGATGGTATTTCTCTACATAAGATATTCCAAGAGTATAAAATTCCGTAAAGTACTTTGAAAAAAAGATATCGGCAATCAGAACAAGCAAATCCTCGTCTCGGAAGAAAACCAGTATTTTCCCCTGCTCATGAAAGAATTCTAGCTGATCACCTAAAAAACCCACTAACAAAGCAAATGAAAATGCCAAAAAAATCCTATTTAAAGACGATACCAGCTCATCAGATGAATCAGCCAATTACCAGAATATCTGTGATGATAATATTAGTGACTATGTCGATGAAGATGCCAATATGTGTATGATTTGTTGTGAGTCTGGAAAATCGAACGAAATGTGGTACAGGTGCAGGTCTTGTGGTGACTGTTCACATGCTCAATGTTTAGGAAGTGATTCTGCCAAAGGTTATGTTTGTGATTTTTGTATTAGGCAATAAGTAATCGTTTTTCAAGTTATAAGACTGTGATTTTGCATGTTTCTAAAGACGTTTTTATATGAGAATAAGTTTAAGTTATATGCTAGTACTTAAAATATTATAAATGTATATTTTTTGTTACATTTTTTTATACTGGTTACCATTGCCCCGGTGGATCTCATTACCCCTTTCTCTGGTTCTAATTACCCCGTACTCTTGGGTAATGGGAGCCAATGTAATTTTTGTTTTAAATTAGTTTAAATGTCTTTGTATCGTTCATATTTTTATTTTTGTATTGGTAATACAAACTTGATTAGTGGTCCTATAAAAATAACCAAAAACGTTATTAAAAAGTGATGTTTGTTCAAAGTTAAAGCAGATTTTTCTTATGTGGCGCCAATTCCCCCGTGTTCCCCTAATGACGTTAGTCGTTTTCGTCACTCAATGTAGGTAATGGAGCAGATACTTACGTATAGTTATTTGTTTTTAACCAAGAATAATTATTTTGAGTTTTCAGTATCATTAACCCTTCGTCTGGCGCCGCCATTTTGATCATTTACGCAGATCTGGCGCCGTCCCGCTCCGGGACAGAAAAAAAAAGAGCTAATATGGCGGAAGCCATTTTGCTAATTATACCACATCTGGCAAAGCCTAGGAATGACAATTTAAACTAGTCTTCGATGTTTAGAAAAACTTAATTTTACTGCTTTTCTGTATTAAATGTGTAATAAAATATAGCATTTCAGATTCTTAATTAAGTACGCTATCATATTGCATACGGTAAATATGTATAAAGTGTGAAATTAAAACAATATCGTAAAGTAAAGATAGGGTCATGGCATTTTTTCCATTTTTCGATACATAATCTACCATAATTCATAAATTATACTTTTTCTCGTTAATATTTGTGTTTTATTCACAAAACTATACCCTAATTTAAAACATACAGTCATAAAATCACTTTACTCCATAAATTTTTTTAGCAGTAGGAACATTAATAAATGTAAGCCTTATCAGGCGCCGTCCTGCCGGTGTTATGAAGTGACTCATGTTTCAAGATTTGTTCTGAGAGAGACGTGGCTCAAGTGGCTCATGTTTTTTTGTTTATTCGTAAGTTCAGTTCATATAGTAAGCCTAAAAAAAAAACTACATTCGTAAAGTAATAAATTTGGCAGCTTGAGATATAAACATAAACCTCTCGAAAAACGACTCTAAATAGGTACTCACAATTAATGACCTGTAAAACAATTTCAGATTATCTTTTTTTAATACTAATAACATTTTCTAAAACTAGATTTATTATACTAAAGTTACGTTACAAAATTAAAACGTGTTAGCGAACAAAAATATTTGAGAATTTATAAGCAAAACGTGTGGGATTTGTCCCGGAGCGGGACAAATGCCAGACGGAGATTTGTCCCGCTCCGGGACAAATGCCAGACACACATGTTCACTGCTACAATATTATGGATCCGACTTTCATGAATTCTCTAGGAAAAAAAGGAAAAAAGCAATATAGATAATTTTTAGTTAATTTTTATGTTATCTTATGTTCATTTTCAGTAAAAATGGCAATATAATATGCTCCGAAATAATCCACACTAATGTAGCAGTGATCAAAGTTGCCTGTGTGGCATTTGTCCCGCTCCGGGACGACACAATGCCGGCAGTAATTTTATCACAAATTTCGCTAAATATTGATTTACTTGGATGAATCTAAAGTAAGAAATATGTTAATAGTTATACAATAATTAGTTTTTCACAATCTTTTACACAAAAGTATCGTAAATAGCCAACAAGAAATAGTTTTTTTGGCGGGACTAACACGATTGCAAAGTGGGAGTGGTTGACGAAATAAGCATCTTTTTGTTAAAAAGCCTTGAATCCACACAAAAAATTACTTATATTAAGTATATTACTTACCCACCCATCCTTTCCTAATGATGTTTAGGCCGAAACACAACAAAATATACTTAAAATTCACAAAATACGCGGACGTTCGTTGTAAACAAACACTAGCACACAACCGCACACGGAACACTGCAGGAACAATGAACATTCATGGAATTATAGGATCATTTCGCCTGTTCGCGTCCATTTAGTGCAGTTGGCAAGTTTGAAGGAGAAAATAAAAATGTTCCAGCAAATTGATTCAATGAAAAATTTATGTAATGCGTTCATTATATAGTCTATTTTAATAATAACTTTCAGTTTTGTTCGAAACGTGTTGTGTTTTTTTTTTTAAATAGACAAACTTCAAAATATGGCATTTTACCCAGTTTGCGTCCAAAAAATCCAAATTGCGTCCACCTGTGGACCAGTTCGCGTCCATCAGCTTAGTCTTAACAATATCAGCCTTATAATCCTTCATATAAGGGTGATATTGTAAAGACAATCTAAATAAAGATTGACTTTTAACAATTTCTACATTTAAGATTAAAGTTATGTTGTATGTTATGAAAAATCTACATTATTATCATTATTAAATCACTTTATAGAAACTATAAATAACTATTTATTGTTCTCAACATCGATGGAACTTAAAATCAAAGATAAAAAAATAACGATACATGTTGTCCAATATTGTGGTCTTCGGAATAGCATAATTTTTACATAATTATGTACATATTTGTCTTATCGATTTCTTCTTCTCACGAATATCACAAAACGCTTTCTTTATTTAATCATCTTTTGTATTTTTTTTCCTTCTTCTTTCTTGTCTCCTAAGAACTCATCTTGAATAGAAAAAATATGGAATAAAATAAATTAAATGTAATAATTCAATTTTAAACTCAGTCTTATTCAAAAATGCATTTTAAATTATAAAAATATATATATAGAATGTATTTATGCGATAATTTCTATTTCATGAATATATGGACGCAATTTGCTATAATATTATCCCTTGCAGGTATAGTTTGCGTCCACTTGTGATCGATTATTATATCGATTGTATCTTTTATTACAATCATAATAATGTGGACGCAAATTGGTCATTACAATTGCATACTATTAATGTTAAAATAAACAAAATCCCAATTTCTCTCTCATATTTTAATCACATAAAAATAAACAACTAAAGAAATCATAAATAGACGAGTTCGCGTCCATTGTGGACGCAAAGTGGAAGTATTATAAATTCGGTGTTGTAATTCGCGTCCACCTTATTTTAATTGTTAACTATAAAAAAAACAAGCTAATTCATAATTCATACTATTCGTCTTTTCATTATGAATGTCTAGAAACAGCTATGTATCCTAAAATTCACATGAAACAATAAAATACTTACCGTCAAACACGCCGCTGCACACTATTTTTTTATTTATATCCCGCGCATCTGCATCCTATCATCACTCCTTTTGTTGAACAACCGAGATTAACTAATTTTTTTAAACAGGATAAGCTGGGCACACGGAACTTTTGTCTATTTTTGCGTGTCTCTTATACGTCGAGGTATTGGCGATACTGACTTTTCATTTTATTAGTGTGTTAGTATACTTATTTCCGAGCATTTTTAAAGGGAGGTCCGCTAAATGGACGCGAATAGGGGGATGGACGCGAACAGGCGAAATGACCCTATGCCTTGTTGAGTTTCTGTTGGACTGTATTTCTATCTTTTTTCGTCAGTATATGTTATAGCAGTGCGAAATGCATATAAGGTGCCTAAATCCACGTTTTTAAAAACAGCTAACTAAATTCCCGGAGCGGGACGGCGCCACATGCGCCAAATAATTTTCTGTCCCGGAGCGGGAATATGCCAGATGTGGGCTAATTTCAACATTTAAATTTACACATTTACTAAATGCGTCACGAATTTATTTTCTTTCAAACCTTGTTTGTTTTTTGCTACCGAGATAAAAGTATAGCGATATCAATAGTATCGAATCTGTCCTTAGAATGAAATAAGTACCTACTAAGTTATAATTACGTTTATAATTTTATTAACAAACTGTATTGAAGTACGTAATCGCCATTTGAGCCTATACATGTTTTTCGCCATCTCTACCATGAGCCCGGATAGCTCAGTCGGTAGAGCATTGGACTTTTAATCCAAGGGTCCAGGGTTCAAGTCCCTGTTCGGGCGGCTTTCTTTTTGACCTTTATTTCTGGGTAAATTATTAATTACTGAGTTTATTTATATTAAATTATTAAAATTGAGTTCGTTTTCAATAAATTGCAATTGTTGTAACTTTTTAATTAGTATTCTTAGGTGCTAAATTTAATTTTTAGGATAAAAAAATACGCTTTGCCATGTATAAAACGTTTATACAAGGCAAGATCTTTATTGAAATTTTTCATATATATAATAATAATATTTTTACATAATATTATACATTTAGATCATAAATATTTAAATAGCACCTTCCATGTCTCTTTAACGAATAATTATTAAAATACTACTATCATTGTAGGCTAAGTTCTATATAAATACTATAAAAATAATGCAATTGCTATATATAGCATAATATATTATGAAAATAAAATTTAACGAATAATCAACGAACGAACTTAGCAAATAACAAAAATATTAATTGTGGACAACGCCATCTATCGCACTTTTGGTGTAACATTTGCGCTTTTCCAGCGTTGTGGTATTAGTCTCCACGGTTCAAGTGATTTTAACACATTACACTAGATGGCGTTAAAACGGCAGTGATAATAGTTTGCGACAGTTATTGCAGATGGCAGTACATTACTAGGTTCAACTTTTATAACTTATTCGTTTCAGAAAAAAATTACTAACATTAATTTAGGTTTTAGATGTAAATATTGTAACCTATTAACAATTTTAATAGGATTCCAAACGTTACTGATGAAGTCCTATTCTGAATCATAGTCTAAAAAAATTAATTACCAAGCAAATATATTTTAAATTATCAGTTGACCTTATACGGGAACGTGCCCTGGACCTACGCATTGTTGATTATTTTCATTACAATATTTTTGTCCACTATCGCGTAAATAATTAAAAATAAATACGATTTTTGTTGATAAGCATTTACTTTTTGTATGGAAGTTACTTAGCTACTTTTATGCATTGCTGTTTGTAATAAACTGATAAATAAATAATTTATTATTACTTATTGTATAAGCGGGTAGTAACCGTTATTGCCATTCCATAGGTTATAAATTACAGTTATTAATATATTCCTTCTCTTAGCGTTATCCCAGTTTAAATCTGGGGTCCGCTTACTAGTCTAACCGGATTTGGCTGAATATCAGCTTTTCCACGGAGCGACTGCCTGTCTGACCTCCGCAACCCGAAGGGATAGCGATATTCCGTGGTTTAGACTAGTGCCAGTTTATTAGAAGGTTCTGACGCCCTGTAACGATTGTCAAAGATCTTCATGACAACCGGGACCGACGGCTTAACGTGCTCACCGAGGCACGGGACAAGTGATAATTAACAATTTAAATACGCACATAACTCCGAAAAGTCATTGGTGCGCGCCGTGGATTCGAACCGGATACCCTCTGCATGGCAGCCTGTTGGTATCTCCACTAGGCTATCGCTGGTTATATTAATATATTGTCTGTGGAAATGCAAATTCTGTCAAATCTGAGGGTCTAGTACGAGTTTTACACGGTGAAGATAGACTAGTAGTCGGGAATAATTTTCATACATTTTCTAAATGCGCCCTCTAGCGGTCTGTATCGATCGCTACTCTCTGGCTAGGCTAGAAAGCGGGTCCCGGGCTTCATGGTGATAGTCTTGGGTGTGCTTAATTCTTTTTCGATTCGAAATACTCTTTGTACCACATAATGTGTGATTGGGCGATTTTCACCATCAATATACCAGGCGGTACTGAGCCTTATTCTTGGTTGCTCCCGTGGCCGCAATCAAGTCATATAAAAAAGCTAAGTATCTGCAATTTTGAAAATACTTTTTTAAACTCACAGTATCCTAAGTTGAAAGGTAGTTGACCAACCCAAAACTAAGAATTAGAGCAATAGTAACTTATCTGTATAAAAACGAAGGTATTCTTTAGATATCAGTAAATTAATTTTTTTTTATAGACTCACGCCTGTATCCCCGAAGGGGTAGGCAGAGGTGTAATATTGCACCCACATTTTGCCATGAATTTTTAGGTCCCACGTAATAGGGGGTGAACCTATTGCCGTTACCGGGCACATCAGCAAACTCCGTGCTGCTACTCAGTATTCGGAAATACCCAGTAACACTTTTGCCCGACCCGGGAATCGAACCCGGGACCTCCGATCAGCTGTCGCATACGCTATCCACTGGACCACGGAGGCAGTCAGTTTTGAAAATACTTTTTAAAAACTCACAGTACCCTAAGTTGAAAGGTAGTTGACCAACCCAAAACTAAGAATAAGAGCAATAGTAACTTATCTGTATAAAAACTAAGGTATTCTTTAGACATGAGTAAATTAAATATTTGTAAATTATAGACACCAACGTATTCTAACAAATGTGATTAATTGAAATTGTTCAGTGTTCACAATATAACATGGGTGTTACCGATAACCTCCCTTTTCGAAGTCGGTTAATAAAATTTGGCAATGCTTCTTTTGACACAAAAACATTTACTTTCAAGAAATATATTATCTAGTTGCGAAGGTAACCTTGCTACGTTTAAATAATAATAAACGAAGCTGTGTAACGATATTACATAATATTATATGTATTAATCTTATACTTCTTATCTTATATCTTATACTAATATAAAAGTTTGTTTGTTTGTTTGGTTGAACGCGCTAATCTCAGGAACTACGGATTGGAAAGATTCTTTCAGCGTTAGATAGCCCATTTATCGAGGAAGGCTATAGGCTGTATAACATCACGCTATGAGCCACGGAAGAGGAGCAGTAGCCTTAAATACCGCGGGCTCATCCAGTTAATTATAAACGGTAATATATTTATGTTCGTAATGTTTGTATTATATGACATGAACGTGTTGAATTGCAAGATAACCTAGTGCTGCCTAGATATTTATTACCTAGTTCATAGTTGAATTAAATTATCGCCTCATACGTGTTATTGTTTTTTGTATCAACTTATGTATCAACAGAAATAGAACATACATAAGGGATACTATTCTGGCTGAAGGTGCATCTCTGTACCTAGTATAGGAAAACGTAATCAAAAGTTCTTCATCAGGGATTTAGAAAACTTAATCAAGTATTACGAGTAGGTACCTCCTTGATTCGGTACCTTTCGGTACGCTCCAAATTCTGCTGCGACTTGATCTTGAAATTCGAATCGAGTCGAAATTCTAAAGCATACAGTTTTACTCGATCGAGTCGGACTCGAAGGCTCGCTTAGAGTAAAATTACAGTGTATTTGATGTCATCGAAGTGTGAGTTTTGCAGTTCACACGTTGATTTTTACTCGTCTTCGAATAAGGCTATCGAGCAAAACCGTGTGTCAGTACTGAGCATTAAGAACTAAGCTCAAGAGCACCTCTTATTTTGGTTTGAGGTGGAGAGTCCACTACTCTCTGGCTGAAACTGGTGAACAAATTTGTTGCCAAGGAAACAAACAATCAAATCAAACAATTGTTAAAAACTATGCTTTTCTACGTAGCTGCTTCCCTGGATTCGCCCAAACGAACCCGAAGTCATTACCTTAATACTTTTTTGTTTTGATAGCCAACCAATCCCTATCAAACTCGCGATTATTAATTAGCAAAGGGTGTTATCGCGGTTTTGTTTACAACATATTATCTGCGGTCAGACTGACCGTATACCGGCACTGGTATTATTATCAAATGATTGGAATTAAACTACGCTTTACTATGACTTATCGGTTTATTTTGTTTACAAGTTTATTTTGTGCATAATCATTAAAAACACGGTCTGGTGGTAGTAAAATGTTATTAAAGTAGGTAATAAAAAGAGGTGCCGTGGATAAACAAACGATGTTTGCATATTTTTATTAGCTAGTAACACGGGAATGCCTGATGATACTATTGAATAAACAAAAAATGATATCAATTGTTGATAAAAACAATTGAAATTATAACCTGACATGAAATTGCACTTACATAATTGTACTATCATATTTTCTTATATATCTGTTTGACTGCACATACCTACTTGCAGGCTGGCGTAATGTTTAAAGCGGTCACCACACTGTGTACCTACTTTGTGTATGGACACAATCTATGGAGATTGAAAGTTTATTGTCTCCTGCGACACAGGATTGATTACACGGTCTACAGCTGTCTTTATAAAAAAATAAATCACAAACTGAATGCTTATTCTTCATTCTTTCGTTTATTTTAAGGGGATAATTCTTAAAAAATTAAGATAAATTAATTTTTTCCTGTTTATCGTTTAGCTTGCTTTTTTCGACGAATCCTTTATCAGTGTGAGATCTTAATCTAATAGAGGAAATAATCTTCAGTTCTTAAATAGACAGTACAAGGTCAGACTACAGACGTGGCTATAAATACCAGATATCATTACCTCTGATACATATCAGGAAAAGGATAAGATAAAGCCTTTGTCTAGCTATCTAGCAGATTGCCTAGCAATAACGTTATCAAACGCCATTGTTTCTATGTAGGACATTGGAGCCAACGCGAACAATGAAATAAGGATTGTAGTAAACAATACTGGACAGCGGGTATGTCTATGAATAGGTTCTTTCAAATTTAGGTATGATTTTAATCGCCTAAGTAAATAAGAATTATTTGAAAATAAGGGCCTTTGACTATTTGATCCGGCGTTTCGGCATGATTGCACCAACCCGTAGTTACACCAACGGGATGTCTGATGTCTTAAGTTTTGTCTATGGTTTACTCTCAGATCAAAGAAGTAACTTACTTCTTTGATCTGAGGGTTTACCAGTTCTATTTTCGAAATATTATTATAAAACAATATGCCATCAGATTGCAACAATATTGTAAAATATAATTAGGTAATATTAGCAACAAGTTGTGGAATTAGGTAAAATTTGGAAGTCCTTCATAATCTTGACATTTTACTGTATGCTGTAGTAGCGTCTAAGAATTTGACGAATTACCTAATGTCGCCATGACAGTTCCTATACTACGTTTGCATAAAGCGTCATCTGCGCCCAGCTTTCCGTTATGTTCCCTATTCTGCTATAAAATGGTCTCGGGCTGTACGCATTTGTAATGAATTTATTTTTGGAAGTTTGAGTTGTTTGTTGATTGTGGTTGGTTTATGTGCGATTAAGTTTATTTTAGTTGTTTGGCACCATACTCCGTCATAATTCAGTGATATTTTACCTAGAAATTCAACACGGCGCAATAGATGTAAATATATTATACGTGTCTACGTTGTATTATCAGTTTTCCTTATACTTGAATATTTAAGTACAAATAAAAGTATTGGATAGGCCTTAAATACATATTTTCCAATGTGTAGAAGAACTTAGGGTCCCAAGCCAACCTCACCTGCAAGTGATGCACCTGCCGATCAACGGACGAGGCTCTAGCAAACAAAATATCCCGATAAGCGACAATAGGCTCGCCAGCTATTATGTGGGATCAAAACACTGGCGAAAAGCTGCCTACCCCTTCGGGGAAACAGGCGTGAGTTATGTTATTATTTTATGTATGTAGAAAATGGGAAACCGAGATTATTTAATTTCTATAATCACATTTCAATATTATTTTGATCTGCCATAAAGTATATATCGGCCTATTCCATAAAGCCTCTATGCCATAAAGTATATATGATATATATAGAAAAAAGCATGTATTATTTCAGTAATTATACCTACCAATATTTACAAAATGGAGAATAGATAATCTGGAAATAGTTAATGTGTTTTGCCAAATGGTTGCAACGGTTTGGCTCCTTCTTAGACGTAGATGCGTATCGTGCATTATTACCAAGTGAATTATTGAACACGGTGTTGCAATAATTTGTGAGCTCGCTTATTTACTTGTGGCAACATTGCCAGTGTTCTCACACCTACGACTAACAATAAATTTAATATTATTAGCAATTAATTTTATCATTCGCGTTATATTTTAATACGTCGCGTTTGGTTATAATAACAATTTTTTATTTCATTATAGTACATCAGTCAAATAAAAATTGAATTAATTAGGTGATGGAGAAAATTAACGAGGTTTCTAAATTATTGCCAATATAATAGGTATGTTTGTCGTAAAATGGTCAACGGATAATTATTGTACTTTATAGTCTAGTTTTATTGTGTAAAGTAAGCGAAGTGTCTCGTTGACACTAACATTTAACACCCACATCGACATTTATATCATTTACTTTATTGATAACTGTGATTTATTAATTGTTTACATTGTATATTCAAATGTATAACAATCACTTGTTACGCTTATATATTTTTTTTATTTACCCGTTTTGGCCGATCCCGTAGGAATTTCGGGAAATCCCTTCTTAGTGCACTCCTACGGTCCCCAAGGAACATACATGCCAAATTTCAGCTCCCTGCGCCCAATAGTTTCGGCTGTAGCGTGTCTGTCAGTCAGTCAGTAACGCAAGGATTTTATATATTAAGATTATAGAACTCAAAGCGAGAGTTGGCTTGCCGTTCGTTACAGATCGGCAAAGTTAAGCAACGCTTGCACAGGTTACCACTTGGATAGGTGACCGTGTGTGGCATTTACATCTGAGCGCTACCGTGCTTCGGAGGGCACGTAAAGCTGTCGGTCTCGGTTCTTGTCTAAGGATAAGGATCGTTAGGCCAAGTCGGAGGCCTTCGGACGGTCTGAAAACTCCGACACCAGAGTTTGCCACACACTCAAGAATTATTCTTCTTCTTCCTATAGAACTTATACCCTAGAATGGACTCCGGTTTAGGTCTTTAGAATCACAAATTCTACGTAGGTCTTTCGGTGATATGTATCACGAACCCTTGTTTCACGTAAACAGTGTATTTGCAGGCGCCATACTTTCGGTGCTGGCTAATTGTCGGAATACTCGGCACAAGGATACATGGTATAATCGAAATAAAATTACTTTAAAATGACCACCATAAAAGTAAATTTAGTTTAAGGATGTTTTTTATGGTAATAGGCGGCAAATGAGCAGACGGATCGCCTGATGGTAAGCAATTATCGCCGCCCAGGGACACAAGCAACACCATAGGAGTCACAAGTGCGTTGCCGCCCCTTGGGGATGGGAAAAGGGATAGGATGAGGGGTGGGATGAGGGAGAAGGAATAGGGGATAGGGCCTTCGGCACTCTCACTCACCGAACGAAACGCTACAGTTTAAGTACTGTTACTTTACGTCGATTTTCTGTGAGAGGGTAGTACTTCTCCAGTCGAGCCCCGGCCCATTCATGCTGAAATCAGCAAGGCTCTAACTACCTGTTATGATAACACAATAATGTCTATTTGTACTTGCAAGTGACAGCTGATCTGGAGAGTATGCAGTAATACCTGAGTCTTATTAAAGTGATTTGTTTGTGAAAAGTGGTAAAGCAAATTTATGGCCAACTATAGTATACATTCCTATAAGACCATGTCTGTATATCCATCAAACTCAAACCACAGTAGGGTCGTTGCGTCGGTTTTCGGCCTTTTAGTGGAGTTGTCAACTTTAAGGCACTAGAAAAAAATATTGCTATTATTTAAGCCTAGTGCTATTGCTGTTAATTTATAGTCTACATAATGTAGTTTTCGTTTATATAACTCATTGGTTCCTACAAATAAACCTCTTTTTTATATAATTTTTTAATTTGCAAAATGGGTAAAACGCCGGTTTTCGGCCACAAATTTTAGATTTCGGCCCACAAGAATTTGGTTTTCGGCCACTGGATTAGATAGAATAGAAAGGTAATACAAACTAAATAAAATAAAAATAAAATGTATTTCTTCCTGTATTTTTTATTTACAGTAACAATCAAATTATTATTAATCAGGTACCATCATAATTGACAACAATGCAAGAATATTATCTATAAGTCTTCTGTTATTTATTCATACTTAATATAATAATTATAATATCAGTCGAAAAAAAGATTCTCAATAAAGAGCCATCATAAAGTAATTCTAATCATTAAAACATAAATTCGTATAATAATCTTTGATTAATAAAATATTTGGTAACAATCTTTATAAGTTATACAAAATAATACGAGTAACTATACCTAATCATAATCAACATTTTTCTATCAATAAAAATCTAAAATCAAATCTTAAATATACCTGTGGCAGCATTTGGCAAAATAATCTGCAATCAAATATGCTTCATTATAATTATTGGAATTAAGTAAACTGATTACAAATGCAAGCATTACATTTGAAGGGTTTGTCTTGTACTTCTTCATACTTTAGTCCAGCGAAGTCTGTGCATCTTAAATGATACCATTTGGTGCAAAAATCACATCCTATATTTTTTTCAGGATCTTCTTCTGTATCACTTATTAAAATATCTTGACACAGGGCGCAATCTACTTTAACTCTTTCGTTTTCCTTCATGGGTTTCTTGGTCTTCGCGATTTTTCGTTTTGTAACTCTAGCATTTTTTAACTGTTCTTTTTCTAGTCTTTTCTTTTTCAAAATTTCTTGTCGTTTTTTCTCAATTCTAACTTCTCTGTTTTAACTTTTTCTTTATCTTCATAAAATTTCCGATACTCCGCCGATGAAATTGCCGCAGGTAAAGGTGTACGTGTAGTGATAGAGATAGATTTTTTTGCAGGTTGCGGTTTAAACAAATGTTTTTCTATAATATGTTGTGTGTCCTTTGTTCTACTAGTTTGTATAGGTGTACTAGTCTGATTTATTGGAGTCTCAACCAGCACATTGCGTCGAGTTATTGTATTTTCCAATGATTCAGAGGTCTTGTTTGATATCATGGGTGTTTGTGGCAGTAATACTGTGGAATTGGTGGTTATCGTACTACATTGAGTGGTTATTATTGCATCGCGGCAATCTTTTACGCTTTCAGACAGTACTGTTGTTGTTGGCAGACTTATTTGAGTTGGTATTATAAGAACATTATCCAGCGATACTAAAGAACCAACATCTAAATAACTTCCTGACAAATGAAATGTGGAAATATCGTTATCAATCAACGATTCTGATGCTTCGATAGATGAATCCTTATCTGAGTGAGTTACTAGAACACCATGAGTTATTGGAACACTTTTATCTTGACTTATGCTGCACAGACTTTCTGGAGTTTTAACAGGACTAAGCGGTCTTATATTGCTCGATTGAAGAAGCAAGTCTTCGTCAGCCTGGCTTTGTGGAATGGTTTCAAAGGACACCATTTGAGTCATGTTGATATTATCTAATTGGCTGGTCATATTGTTATCTTCTTCGACTATTTGAGATGTTGTAATATTTACTGTTGAGTTCGTCTGGTCTTCAGAGCATGTTTCGTATAAAACGTCAGCAAATTGTATCTGAGAAGACTTTCTTTTCAGTTTCTTCATCTCCTTCAATATAACAGCCACGTTTATGTTTCTTTCGGCCAGAGTCGATTTTAAATGTTTCAAAACCTTTCTTGTGGAAACAAGGTCTGCGTTAGTTATTTCTTTAGAATTTCTTTCGGGTGTCTTTGATTTGTTTAATATTTCTAGGGTATTCTGGACACATTTCGTGTAATCCACTGCATCAGGATCAAATGGATAAAGCCCGCATTTTCTGAAGCCATTAATTATATTTCGCTGCATATTTGCATTTTCCAAGCAGTCTTTGAAAAGAGCGCAAAAATTTGTCTTGGTGACAGAAGAGTTTATGTTTTCTGGCTTCGTCAAAAACTTCCTAACTACTTTTTTCCATTCTGATTTCAAAGGCCCAAAAACACTGACATCTGCTGGTTGAAGTATGTGCGTGGTATTAGGTGGCAGAGCGTAAAGAATTATTTCCAATCGCTCGCACATCGCGCTCAACTCAATTGACATATGGGATTTGTGTCCATCAACCAGTAAGAGGATGGGTTTTTTAATTTCGTTACTCACTAACCAATTATTAAAATCATTCGTAATGTACTCAAAAAAGACGTCACTTCGCATCCAACCACTCTCAGACCTTCCAAGAACCCAATGTGGTGGCATGCTATCTGCTATTTGTTTTGGCGGACGAATATATGGAAAAACTATTAGTGGAGGACATACTTGTCCGTTAGCATTAAATGTCACCAAAACAGTTAAATTGTCTTTTTCACTGCCATTTTTAATTTGGTAAAGATTCCGGTACCCTCGAGGACCAAGGACCTTTCCTGTTTTAGGACAAAGGGCGAACCCACTCTCATCTCCATTGAATATACGTTCCGGAGATTCCAGTATATCACGATGATTTGACTCTACCAGAAACGCTTCAAGTTCTCGAAACCAGAGCTTGATTGACTCTTTCGTTACCCTAGCTCTCGCCTTGTTTATTCCTTCAGCTGATCTTTGTGAAATTTCCGGATGCCTTTTCAAGAAATTCAAAAACCAAGTTTGTCCAGGACGGTCGTCTTTGAAAGGAGTCTGCATCCGTAAGTCTTTTATGATTTTCTGAACAGTGTCTAGCAGTTCTGATTTTTTTATAGGAAAACCACACTTAGCTATGTCAATAAGCCATTCCACTATTTTTATTTCGATTTCATGGGTAAGTATAGGATCAGGACCTCGAGTTTTAATCGAATCACTACTTCTTCCAGATATTCGATCTTGTACAGTTGCCCTAGGAACTCCATAATTTCGGCAAACTTCTCTAATAGAAAGCTTTTTTTCGCGAATATCTCTAAGTGCCTGGTTAATGGTATCTTGAGTATAAGGTGCATTTCTTTTTCTTTTTTTTATGATATCCTTACTCTTTGGAGGAGCCATCTGAAGCAAAAAAAATCTTATTGAAAGATATTCCTAAAAATGCATCATGAAATAGTTTATGTTTCATGAAATGGCTGAAAATCAGAGCGCCGTCCGGTTTTCGGCCGCCCTATTATTCATACAATTTTAAGTTGGCCGAAAACTGAATAATAATTATAGATTCACTTTAGTTTTCGGCCACCACCGAAATGCGTATTTTAGTTTCATCAATAACCGTTAAAATTGCAGTATTTTGATGGCCGAAAACTGAAAACTAGAGTATTCACAAGAATAAGGTTCATTTTAAACGAAGAGAAGTCTACTTTCGTCTATCCAATTAAATAAAAAAGACAAAATTATATAGGCTGAACGTGAGCTACTTTTCGGCCGCATGGCCGACAACCAAACTTTTGGAGAATTTATTAAGTCACTTTCCGGCCACCTAATTTAACAACTATTTTAATAAAATATTGCACTTATTAATGTGAAAATACAGTACTAAGTGATTAATACAGTGGAATATATGCACATTATTAGATAATCATAATAAAAACAGCACAAATCTTACTTTTGAGTAGAACGCGCGCCACTATACTTTTCGCTCGTTCCCCACACGTCTTGACAGCTCCTGTGCGGGCGTCGTACTAAACAATTTACTAAAAGTCGCGTGTTGTGTTTACTCGACCAAGTAATATTGCCAGATATAATGCAACCATCTGTAAATGTATTTAACATCATTTCGTGCTTTAATATGCACTATAATCTTTATTAAATCAAATTTACTGTAACACCTAGTGCCAAAGGCCGAAAACTAGACCCGGCCGGCAAACCGGCGTAATGACCCTAAGTACCTAATACGCAATTCATAGACGACGTGACGGCCGCTACGGTCGTCAATCTTACTCTATCAGATACATTCGATTGCTTTATCGTTTTCCCAGTCCTGACACACATACTAAAATATAAGCTTGTTATGTGAATTCCTTACAAACATACAAAAACATACATATTACGTGTGTTGATTTTTGATAACCTTAATCGCCATGATAAAGCTTTATTATGCTAATGCTAAACTCTTATATAAAGTAAACAAAGCATAATTTATAACAGAGAAAACTGAATTTGAATGATAAAATGATGCAACGGTGCACTCAGACAAAGATAGCACTAGTGGATTGCGACGTAATAAGTTGGTAATTTCGCGGTCGACTATAATAGGGTTGTTTCCAACTAGTCAAATCAAACACTTTTATTGAAATGGCAAAAGCGACCTTTGCTAAGGGTTTTGTATGAAATATGACGCAGTGACGTCATAGTGTTTTGCTGTCAAGTAGAATACTTAAGTATTATCAATAAATGGACGATAAAAAATGTTAAATAAAGTTTTAACATTAATTCATGAATGAAACTACTATTATTTTGACTTGTTTCACTAGATAAAAATACTTGTATAATTTCTTTCACTTGCAGGAAACTTCCCTTATATTGACAATAGCTGCATACATTGTTCCGTTTGGCATCAATCCATCAAAGTATGTCTTTACTTTTACACTTTTAAGACTTGTCTAGATAAAGATGCACTTAGTAGGTATTCATTTTTATAGTAATTTACGTTTTTACCAGATTTTAATAAGCGTCTCAAAAAATTGTATTTAAATCAGTCAAGCCGCTTATCAGTAGATGTCTTATCTCACTTGTGAACAAGGTGTTTTTACTAAATATGTCAAAATGATTTATTGTTGAATAAATAGACATTATTACCTGTAATGTGGATGATTCAACGGAGATTGTTAAGTACACAGAGTGGGCTTTTAGGCTAAACCCACAAGATACACTTTTCCTTGTAAATTATGAGTCTGCATTTATTTATTCCTCTCTATAATAATATATTGTTTTCCTAATCCAAATCTGGTGAATATTCGTAGTAGTCATCTAGTTCTAGAGGTTTCTCAGAATTAGTATGCTAAACATATTATGTAGAGACATAATTGTTTATTATGTAGTATTTTATAAATAGAATCCTGAGTATAGAGCCGAAACATACAGGTTATGTGGCAAAAGGTGAAGTGTTCCTCCAACTAAAGGGAGGATTTTCTTACAGGGCAAGTGGTCGTGCATGATGGCAGACCACGGTGCTACAGATTCTGCTTAGAACTCTTCCGTTCGATGCATGATTTTCGCACTCGTAAGATATGTAGATGTCACTAGTCATGTTTTTTTTTATAGACTCACGCTTGTATCCCCGAAGGGGTAGACAGAGGTGTAATATTACACCCACGTTTCGCCAGGAATTTTTAGATCCCACGTAATAGGGGGCGAGCCTATTGCCGTACCGGGCACATTACCAGACTCCGTGCTGCTACTGAGAATTTCCTACCGGAAAAATTCAATAACACTTTGCCCGACCCGGGAATCAAACCCGAGACCTCCTAATCCCACGCGCACATTTATGCCTCGAGACCAACGAGGTAATCCATGTGTAGTCATATTATGTGTGGATAATAACTTTAGTGTACGTATAGATAGACCATTTTATAGAGTGAGCTCATTCTTTTTTACCTTAAAAAGTGAAAACTCCCGCTCTAGCAAGAGTAAATCCTGTCTATAGTCGAATTTACTAATATTCAATACACCCAGACACTGAACAATGTCTGTGGATCACACAAAGTTTTCACTCGAGCGAAGATCGAACCCACAGCACTCAGTGTAGTTAGTTCTAAACAGGAACACGACTGCTTAATCCACTACGCCATTCATGCAGTCTTTAAGCTCTTTGTACATATTCATAAAGGGATTAGAAGTACGGCTGCTCATCTATTTACTTATTCATTATGTTTACTTGCAAGTGTCCCTCTGGAGGTTTCCGGGGTACGGTGACTCATAACGAGTTTCATTGTGTACATGATGTAATGTTTCAAAGCCGCTGGTTTCACGTTGTTTTCATAAAGCGGGAAGGAAAATTAGCCGTGCGTACTACGTCACTGTGATAGCTGGCAGCGGCTAGACACGAAATCTTCATCATCTTTTATGATCTGTTGTGACAAGCTTTGCTTAAAGCCAGTTAATAAATATGACATTTTCGTTTTTGGTATCAAAACTAGAGCTTGAACTTGCAATCGTACATGACTATTCAGCTTATAACAGTAGGAGTACATACATACATAGACTTACGCCTGTTTCCCCGAAGGGGTAGGCAGAGGCATATATATTAAAGGCCCACTTTTCGCCAGTGTTTTGATCCCACGTAATAGGGTGCGAGCCTATTGCCGCTTATCGGGACATTTTGTTTGCCAGAGCCTCGTCCGTTGATCGGCAGGTGCACCACTTGCAGGTGAGGTTGGCTTGGCACCCTAAGTTCTTGGTGGGAACCCTATGCACTTCCTATGCCCTTTCTTTCGAAAATTATGTTTCCAACGTTTTT
Organism: Euclidia mi; assembly: GCA_944739405.2. Classification (NCBI taxonomy): domain Eukaryota; kingdom Metazoa; phylum Arthropoda; class Insecta; order Lepidoptera; family Erebidae; genus Euclidia; species Euclidia mi. Next base: position 87,042,259 of record OX123189.2, on the reverse strand, counting down.
AATTTCTTTCACGGGACGAGACCTATCTACTCGCGACCATGACGGTGTTGGCTATTTACACTTACAGAGTTTGGTACAGACCGATCTCATAAAAGCTAAACCAGAGACCCTGTTTCCAATTTATCAATAATAAACTAACTTATAGTAAGTCTATAACTAACACCATCGCTTAGTCACCTCAGGTGCAGGAAAGGACATACAAGGTCACTCGCAAGCTTTGAGGCGAACTCAATTTAATTTAACTTATTGAACGCAACTACCGATAATTACGGTGGGTTTCAATTTGATTACTGACAAGTAATATCCACTGCGGTTGAATTTAATATTGCACTTGGGTAATATTAAGTAAATAGAGATATTTTATGACACTTTCAATAAGTTGCTACGAGGCTACATAGTAGGTACCTTGAAGGTGAATAAAAAATATTGTTTTGGTACCTCCAAGTAGAATGCTTTTAACATGGTACTAAGATATCATTAGTTTTTTAATAAACTTTAAACTTGAAAGCCTTCTAACGATATTCGTAAAGGCGTTAAGGGTAACATGATGACATATTATGTATGATATGTATAACACTTGCCTTTAGCAAACTATACTTATATATAAGGACTAGCATTTCCTTTATTGATTAAAAAGACATTAAACGCTCGAATTCCTTGTTCCTATTATCATATCTTTACTTCATAAGGTTATCAAACTTAAAACCTAACAGCCGTCACAAACAAGAGATAGAAGAAGCTCTTTACATGTTTACAAAAAGTTATCCAACCGGTTACCATTTTCACTCGACATCAAATGTGTTTTTAAAAACTCAAAACGGCTTGTCACGGCTAAAAATAGAATCGCACGATACCGGCCCACACCGTGAATATATTTTACGATTTTATCGATTTTTAAAGCATGTTTCATGCTACGTGCGTTTTTTGTAATTTGAAGTTAAAAGTTAAATCAAAATTATTCGGTGTGTTTCACTGCGATTTGCTAAAGCTATTGTACATTACTGCCTGTACAAAAACCCGTTGCGGTCTAGAAAAACTCACGCAAATTCTGAATGTTTTTTGTCCAAAAATTAAGACGTCGTGCTTGGCTAACTAACTTGTATAGGTTTCTCGTAAATTTAATCTGGTACACGAATCTTCGTGGAGTTGTTTTTTACCTCTTCTTTAGTAGCCGTGTTGTAAGCATGTATGTAATGATTTTTTGTAGAATTGAGATGGCAAATGGACATACCTAAGGATCGTAATCTATTAGCGTAGGCAGTAGTCTCTCACAAGTAGTATTACCATACGTGCCTTGCAAATCTTCCTAATTAGGAGCTTTTATACTGCAAGAGAAAGGGATAAATTCAACAGGCTCTTATGACGTCATCCTACACACCTTCGCCTTCTCCACAAGCTTAGCCGCCAGCTTATCATTTCGTCCGTGTGGTGACGGATTAAGAATACGGATTGTCACCACCCCATATCATCCCATGGGTGTCGTAAGAGCCGACAGAGGGAGCATATTATGCAGAGAACAGCACTGTAAGAGAATGAAAACTTGATACACACCCTATACCAACCCATTTGGCCAGCGTGGTATAGTAGGCCAATTACTCCTTTCAGGGGAGAGGCCTAGTCCAGCAGTGGACTGTTAAAGGCTGATGATGATCATTTCATGCTGTAACTTTAGACCTTTACAATATTGTCCAAACTGTAAGCAGCTTTTAAACCTATACAAGACTAACTAGGGCTTCGTAAGCATTATGTAATATGTAATTCAGTCGGAATAAATTTAAAAGAACTATTTAATTTAGACAGCAAGTATGTCGTAGTGGTGTAAGTAGTCTCAATTCAGGTAGTCAAAAGCGCAAAAAGAAGACCAGCCCAAATCGAACAACAAACCAGGTGACATACAGTCGTCTCATTTATTCCGGACGCGTTAACAGATCACGTTGATTAACATATCGTGACCAAGTTAATTCTGCGTCGTGTGAGTAAACGAGATGAACGATAAAGGTATGTGTGCCAAGTTTAATAGTGCACTTTATGGATTGTAAGCAGTTGCTGTAACGAGAGGACGGATTCTGTCAGTATGTTATGTATCATAATCAGCGTAGGACGAAGTTTTGTGATCTTGATTGACACCCGATGATATCCTTCGGTCCGGTTTAAGTAGTGTAAGTCTTAGTATTAGCGATGAACAATTAAACAATCCAATCAAAGAATCCAGCTACGCACACGTGCACATGAAGAGGAATTTGGATGTCCACATTCCGTTACCTATATTTTAGATCTCAAGTGAGCAGCAACACTGCGACAAACCCCGTCTTCCAATAAAGACATGTGCTTTCTCTGCAGAAAATCCTAGACACCTAAATATTGAAAATCATGCATTTGTCCAACGCTTGGAGGTAGAACCCAAGTACTAAACCAGAGACCTTAAAATCAGTCGCAAATATAAGGAAGGAAGACAAGCACTCAATAAAATGAATCCTTATCTTTATTTGCTATTTTTGATAAGCAAGTAAACATGTTTTCCTACCTTTTGGACCGTATACTGTTTATAGGCGTATTATAATAATTAACATAAGCCGTTCTGTGTTTATGTTTTTTTCGACGTTCCGTCAAAACAAGCTAGTTTAGTTAATGTACTAATTCGTATTCATTCTCTCAAAATAGAATGGAATCGTATTTAAATTAATGTTTATGTTAATGAGTTGCTAATACAGGTGCGTTCGCGTTTAATTATTAAGTTTACGCTGTTATCTTTATGATGGATGAGACTTTTTTTTTAGAAAATATAATTAAATTTGTTTTTGTTGATGTTTTTGCTAATTTGATTACGGGTTATCTTTAACAGTTACATATATTTAATTTAATTCGTGAATATAAAGAAACTATTTCAGAAAGTTAGCACAGGGATGCTGGTTATTCTAGATCGGCCCTGGCATTCTCGTAAGTCTAGGCCGTTCCAGATAAACGGTCTCCCCGATAAGTCTATAAGCGTTCAAGGAAACAAACCTCTAGTTTCATTACGGCCGTTTCTCGGCAAATCGATACTTTAAGTATTCTCATATCCACGTAACAACGTGAAACGTGGAGAAATATACACAAGTCATTATTATAAGTTTTCTCCGATTACCGTCAACGATCACTACCGCCATTGATCTCAACTAATTGCCAATGTACGATAGAAAATTACTCACGTGCCGCCAACTTCGTGGAAACACTCCGCAATGCGGTAAAACTACCCACACTGTCGAAAAGATAGTTAACATGCCGCTATCTATGATTCTATCTATAATTCCACATAACAGAAAGCATGTTGGCAACACGTTTAAATAACGTAATAAAAAGTCATGGCCCTATTGTCTCATACAATAATACAGCTTAAACGTTGTTTATTTATTGTTCTCTTTCTAAGGAACGTTGAAGACTTAATAAAGGTGTTGATGTCAGGTAATCGTATTAGAAGGTATTATTCATAAGTCAAGACGTGTAATGCTTTCAAGTAAGCTTCGCGGTGACGACGATGCGACGCCCGACGCAAGCATTCTGGAATGATGTCACAGCCGCATAGGGATTCGTTCGATGACATCATGAAGATTACGCCACCTGAGGGAACTAAAAATACTTGCCGACTTGCCCTTTACTTCGATTTCAAAAACAAAACCATAAAAGCCTACATAAATTTCGATACGTAATTCTGAACGGCCAAATGGCAACTTAGTTCAAATTGGAGCTCGTAAAACAAAAAATCAACTTAATATTGATGACCTCGATACTACACGAATAAGCTATGAAACTTTGTCTCACAAGGTTGTCTGGCTTAAAGCGTGTCTGTAATGGTAACGTCTAGATTCTAGATTCTTAACTATTTAGGTTCGCTAAAATTTGATTGAAATAAAGGCTAGCATTATTTTAGAGAAAATGTTGAAAAAGTCTCAGTCGTTATCTTCAAATGATTCATATACTTGCTTAGCGATGACTTTCAAAGAATGTACGCCTGGCCTCATCGATTACTATTGAATTCGACTCGTCCTCCAAACTAACCTAACGACATAATAGCTCCATGAAGCTCCCACAGGTCACTCACCCTTCCAATTAAATATTTTACGCAGCGAAATAATTGAGAGATATTTGGCTGTTGTAGTCATGTCATTGTATATTTATTGAAGGCATTTAAAACAGTGGTAATAGCCCAGTGGTGTACGTAACGGACTGCCGAGACGATGGTTCCCGGGTTCAATCCCCAGTTACCCCGGGCACACATCTCTTACTTTTCGAAGTTACTTATGTGTGTATTAAAAATGTTAACTATCGCTCGCTTAACTATGTGCCCGGTAGATGGCAATAGGCTCGTCCCCTATTACATTGGTACCGAAACATAACTGGCGAAGTGTGGGTATTTCTGTGAGATTCTAGATCTAGGTATATTAATACCTAGATCTAGATTAGTTAGTAAATCTGAAATTGTCTATTCGATTTATTTTTGATCAGGATGTATTCTTCTTCCGATGGTCTCGTTGCTCCAGTGACGTAATGACAACCCCAATTATCTATAGTAAATCGATCGTATAGTTTTCGGTCAGGTAATTATCAGTCATCTATAACGTGCGAAAAATTGACGATATGCCTACTGTCTACATCATCATGCCTAATGATAGCTTAGGTTTTAAAAAGATTCCTTTAAAAAAAAGACAAACGTCGGTTTCAGAAGGCTATTTTCGTAAGTACCTATTAAATATTATGCTTACAATGGATTTTTAACAGACTGCAACTAGTACCCACTTGTAATACTCGTATTCTATTACAATAAGACATAAGTCCAGTTTCAATATCATCACAACTCAACTAACAATGCCATCCGGTCGTTAGTTGGACGTTAGTTGATACTAATTTTTTATCAATGTCAGTTCAAATTGGCATCAAAATGCCAATTACACTTTGTAGCGCGTCCGAGCCGCTCTCGATATCATTGGAGTGGATTTCTTAGGATACTCATCATCATCAGCCTTAAACAGTCCACTACTGGACAGGCCTCTCCTTTGAAAGGAGGATTTGGCCTACTATACCACGCTGGCCAAACGGGTTGGTATAGGGTTTGTATCAAGTTTTCCTTCTCTTACAGTGGTGTTCTCTGCGTAATATGCTCCCTCTGTCGGCTCCTACGACACCCATAGGATGATATGGGGTGGTGACATTCCGTATTCTTAATCCGTCCCCACACGGAAGGATACTATTTATGTAATTTATAGCATTGCTGCACGGAGACTTGCATTTTGAATGATTGTAACTAGTATAATTTTGCCTTCAACTTTGTCTGGTCGAATGAATAGTCCCTCCGGTGTTATCCTTACAAGCAAATCAAATTTCCGAATAGTGGGCGATGTCGCGTGTTGTCCAAACCTTTACAATAGTCGTTGTATTTCATTTGTTTGACACGTTTCTTTGTAAGGAATCAATTTGTTTTATGCGACAATTTCATTGATTTGTTATTCACCAATCACCATTGACAATAAAATGTTGTATTGTATTGACATTCCGCACGACGCTTTTCACTCAAGTATTTTATATTTGTAAAAGTACTTATACACGTTTTGTAGCAGTTATATATGTATACATTCCTTTTCCTAGTCACCGCTTTGGCTTCTTCTGACAATTCCCTTAAAACGTTTTAGTGAACACCTTTAAAAACATTTTAGCTTTGAAATCTAGAGGTTGAGTATTCCGTGAAATGAAACGCCTGTGAATTATTTTCAGCTCGTTTTTTTTTATACCGCCATCGTTATATTTGAAGCACTTGAAATATTTGTATTTTTTTTTTCTGATGTCTTTAATGTGTTTTAATTTATTAATGCTGTTTCCTTTAGGTCACGGTTATTAAAATATTATAGTTGAATTTCCTGTAGTCATTATTTTCATTATTTATTTGTCGGTTTAATCCAATATTTTTTTGTGAATATCAGTTTGATATAGCAACACTTTAATATTGTAGGACCTAATATGCATAAGTTAGTAATGAGTAATTGCACTATGTACGAGAAGCCTTGAACATAATGTAGGTACTAATATGGTGTGGCAATCGATAAAAAGTATCAGAACCTTTTAATGTCACCGCAACTAGCCTGGTGCCGTAGATTTATGGAAAACTAATATTATAAATGAACCCTAACAAAGCTAGAAATAAGACTAGAGTGATGACGAATTGACGATGAGAACAATTACAACTGTGTGTTTGCCTTGTATTGTTTTGATGATGATTGTCTGAATGCACACATATTAAACGACACTTCTATCTGAACATATTATATATAATAAAATGTAGTCACAGTCGAACCGTCGAACGGGATAAGGGCGGGGGCCGTTTTGTGGAACACCAATTTAAGAGGTCCCCGACTGCAATGAAAATTTTAAAATTAAACTTGTTACTAACTTTTTAGTTCGTTTTTTTGCAGGGCAGTCGTGTTTTTAAATTTTTAAATTATTTTTACACTGCAGTCGGGTTTTTTAGATTTTTTAATTACGTTTTTTTTTATTTTTGAGTTCAAAACGACGAAATATCTGTTAAGTTAAAATTAAAGTCAAATATGTTTATTCAAGTTGGATTCATTACAAATCTCTTTTGCACGTCATACGTTGTATCTGAAACTACAGCCGCGTTCGTATCGTACCTGTATAATCAATGGGACGAAGCGGCAAGAAACCCAGAGACACAGGGCCCAGGCTACTTTCAATCATTATTTCAATTCTTTTTTTTTACATCTTAAATACAATTTGACAGGGCACTGTCAAAATGTTGATTGTTTTGTTGTTTTTATGTCGAGCAGCATTACAAATTACATTTAAACATATATGTTGCATATATTTTTGAGATCGCCTTCTAAAACCCTTTAATTTAATACCTCATTCGATAAGTTTGGACGGAAATTTTTTTTGGAGACTTACTATTTGGCGCCAAAAATCCACCATCATGTTTTCTTTTAAATTGTATGTGGCCAATGACACTCGCGCCATTAAGACGAATCTTATTATGACGTATCATTTATCAAAATCAGTTGAGCCGTTGAGTAGTTACGAGGGGATATAGGAACGGACATACATACATACATACAAACATACATATGTACATACGTACATACAGTTCAAACACATAACCCTCCCTTTTGGGCTTCGCCGCAGTCGGGTAACAATGTAGTGACCGTCGAACGGGATAAGGGCGGTTTAAGATTAGCATTTTATACGCGCGTATAAGCTCGTTTTTGGAAGCGCATATAGGCGCGTCTTTTAGCACACGCGCAACTCGTACGAGCGTGATCGCGCTTCTAAGTTCGTACGAGTATAAGCGCGAGCCGCCAGAATCCATGTTGTGACACTGACAAGATGTCATTGCCGTTTCGAGCGAACACGACGAAATATGCCCGTTTACGAGAATCCGGTTTTTTGAAGCACGTATTTTAGCGCGCGTGTAAGTGCGAATACTGAAACGACCGTATATGCGCAGTAAAAGGCGCTTATCTGAAACCGCCCTAAACTCAAACTACCCAAAGGATTTCCTTGGCTTTCACACATAGATAGTGGAATTCCCAAGGAATGTTAAGATGTATGTATAATTCACGCGAGAGTGGAGCCGCGGGCGGAGTCTAGTTTCTATTGTAAACTGGTTACATTATTACAAACGCAATTACTTGCGTAATGCGTGTACTACTTAGACTGTCATTTGTGATTAATATATAAGTACACACGTTCACGCAAAGTTTGGACGGTTTTATATCAAATTGATGTTTCAATACCGGGTGTAATTAGTACTTTGATAATGATAGCATATCACTGTATGTATACTGGTTAAACGAGTGTAGTAATCAAAATGGTGTTATTTATTGCGAAATTTGCCTATAATGCAGTACAACCGGTTGGTCTTCTGTGAGAAGGTATTTCTTGTTAAATGGAAGTTATTTTACTGATTGAAAGTGAGATGAAGTTGGAAAATATTAAAAGGAATATTCATAGAATAAAAGATGGATTGCAAGAAGGATTGCAAGCAGGATTCCTCGTTTATTTTAATATTGCGATCCTTTTCAGAACCGATTCTCAAAAGCCTATGGATTTATTTATAGTTTTATGTTTTAGTTGGTTTTGTTTTATCATATATAACTATTCAACTGAAACTGTGCTTTGGTTTAAAGCATTTGTTTTCCTATTGCGGTTGCTAATATTATGTCGCATTAAGCAAATATTAGTCGATATAATAAACCTATTGTGAGCGTTACGATGACCACAACTGACACAAAATCAAACGGTCAATAGGTTAATATAAAGTACCGAGTTGCGGTGGCCACACCTCTATTCATCACATAACTAAACAACACATCATTATCATCTTCTTTCCCGGTCGCATCCGAGACTTACACGCATCGTAGCCCAGAGTCTACTTGGTTTAACCAGATTTGACAGAATATCAGCTTTTCCACAGAGCGACTACCTGTCTGACCAGCGCAACCCAAAGCGATAGCGATATTCCATGCCTTAGACTAGTGTCTGTTTATTCCAAGGTACTGATTCTCTGTGACATCTGTCAAACATCTTCATGAGAGCCTAGACTGACGACTCAACGTGCTCTTCAAGGCACAAGGCATGCGATAATTCAATTCAATACTCACATAACTTTGGAAAGTCAGTGGTGCGCGCCGTGGCTTCGAACCCGATATCCTTTGCATGGCAGTCTGTTCAGTCTGTTGGGATCTCCACTATGATATCTCTATCACACAACTAAACAACACAAAGCTAGTTTTATATTAGATTTTAATAATATCAGTATGAAGTAAGTTTAAGAAAATTATTCAGTAAGTATCGAAATACATACAAAACTTACAAAACATCGGTCCTAACCTCAAACCGCAGCCTATTATTAAAACCTAATTTTCACAAACAATTTATTCCCTGAATTAGAAAGCCGTTAACAAGCGAGTCGGTATTACGCTCAATTTTCTGTCTTAACTAACCTATCACACTTGCAGTCAGAAATATGTTACGTACACGATAGGCTGTGTTCAGAACGGGATGCGAACCCGCTGACTACGCAAGTGTGAAGTCAGAAACAGATCATCATCAGCCTAGTGCCACACCGGTTGCTTTACAAGGCCTTGGAGCTCAGGGTCAGCTTAAAGTGCCGCTCAAGATATTCAGTTTAAAATAAAATGCTTGTTCCAATAGAAACACACTCTTTGTAAGAAAAACATTTTATTTGCCAAATGTGGGTAGCACACTGCGGCATTCAACAAATATGGCATTGATGTCTCGTCCCTCATTAATTTTTGTAAACAAACATATTATTATTGTTAACGTAAGTTTCTATATATAAAAAATCAATATAGATACACGGAAATAGCGACAAACAAATAAAATAATAATAAATATTAACTATGATTTTGAAATAATAAATAATAATGACAATCATTAATAATGTGATCCTAATTAACTCGAGATCTGTTTACTTATGTTAATTCTAATAAAGTGTCTATCTAAAGTGTCATCGAATGTATCAGAATGTAAGAAGTGTATCAGAATGCTAAAACCAAATCAGCGTTACGTTTTCTAACGGAGTGACTTTATGAGCCATTACGCACTGTCGGCTGGTCGCCGGCGACTCAGTCTCTCGGCGACTAAAACATAGGCAACTAGGGTCAGGAGACCAAGCCGAGCGACAGTATTCCAAGTACATTCGTGCAGAATGAATGTCGAAGAATTTGCAGTAGTAACGCTACTAATTTTATTGAGAAAGAAAAATAAAAGAAAATCAAAAGAATGTTGGGTTATATCCTTTGGTACAAGAAGGGAAATTAAAAGGAATGTTTAAAATATTTTATGAAAACGTTATAAAATACACTCGTATTTTTTTAAATACGATAGAAACAAATTCAAGACCCGATTAGAATATTCGTCGCTCGATAAATTCCCAATAGCTTTTCGGAATTGTATTTCCAAAATAAATGTATCCTTATCGAAAGCCTGGGCCACTTTGAGCGACGTCCGGTCGTTACGACAGTTGCTCGCAGTGCGAATGCTTTCTATATTATCGTCTCTGTATGTTTAGACCAAATGATCATCAGGTCTTTCTAATAGTACTTCATTGTTACTACCTGGTAGAGGATATACCTACATATTATGTAGATTCGACTCATTTTCATCAGCAATGCCTCACGCATCAGTAACTTCTTTTTTATGTTACATTAGCCTTTTTAAGGATAATCTGGTCGCTGCTGCTGTCTATCTTTATGAGTGGCTGAAATATAAAAGATCCTGAGGAAACCAGAAAAGACAGGTACTCAATATGAGGTTTTCAGTTTTTTACTTTCTGCAGTGTAGGGAATGCTTGTCTAGTTAGAGCATAATTCATACTTGAAGGAGGTTTCCTCTCATCTTCCCTTCTATGGAACATAGCAACAATAATGTTTACCAAAATCCGCATTCCATAAACATAACATATAATACGTAACACATGATACAATAGTGGAGCCGGCTTTACAATATTGTGCGTTATGCGCGTTGCACAGTTGCATAGGTGTCGTAACAATACGCGTAATGTCGTAGATAAATGGATGATTAAAATAAATATGCGTGCGAAACCGGAGCGCCCCAAGTGGAGCGCGTCGGAACCACTGACAACGCTGACTACCCACCTGTTGTTATTGATAAGTGTGATTTTCAAAATCGTGTTCCACTGGTCTAGAACTAGATTCTCGCTTGTCAGTGCAACCATGTGATGATTTATGATACTGGCGCGTAAGCGAAACGAATTCGAATGGCGTTCGAAAATCGTTTGACGGTTTTAAATATAACGGTCGTATTATTTGATTTTCATTCCTAATTCAAGAGAAAGGAATATTATCTATTTCAACATTTTCTCTTATAAATTTTGATTGGATCCCAGTTTTGAAACTGGTGGCGTTCGATCCCATAAAACATGATATGTGTTTAATTATAAAATAACATTATTTGTTTAGACTTTTTCGTGTGGTTAAAGATTCCCAGCATTGTTGGCAAATTGTATGCAAAGGTACTTATTGAAATAGTTATGGAAGTGACCGACAAGAAAATATGGGATGTACAAGCGGGATTCCGAAAGGGTATGGGATGCACGGATCAGGTTTTTTCCTTGCGAAGCATAGCCGGAAAATTTTTGGCCAAAGGTCAAAAGGTCTATTGCGCATTCGTGGATTTGGAAAAGGCTTACGATAAAGTGGTGAGGAATGAAATGTGGTCGGTGCTGTCAATGAATGTGGTGGACAGCAGCCTCATTCGAGCTCTGAAATCCCTTTATGAGGATTCTAGAGCTTGTGTGAGGATAAACGGGGCATACACTAACTGGTTTACCATCGATAAAGGTGTTAGACAGGGATGTGTAGCGTCGCCGTGGCTGTTTAACCTCTTCATGGACAGTTGTTTGCAAGATTTAAAACATAGTGTCTGCGGATTAAGGATGAATGGGTTACTCGTCAAATGCCTCCTTTATGCTGATGATCAGGTTGTACTTGCATCTTCAACGGAGGAGTTGCAGGAGATGGTAACAATCATGCATCGTGCGTTAGAAAGGAAAGGAATGAAAGTGAATGTAATTGTAAAACGAAAGTTATGGTTTTTGAAAAGGAGGAATGCGTTACGGCTTGTAATGTTTTGATCGATGGACAGCGAGTGGAACAAGTGAATGAGTTTGTTTACTTAGGTACGTTGTTTACAAGAGATGGTAAGAATGAAGCAGATATTGAAAGGAGAGTTAATGCAGGTAATTGTGTGAATGGAGCTCTGAAGGCGTTTATGAACAGTCAAAACGTGTCCAAAAAGGCACGTTTGGCTGTACATAGAGGTGTGTTAGTGCCTACCCTTATGTATGGTAGTGAAAGTTGGGTATGGCAGAAGAGATTTGAAAGTAAAATAAATGCTGTAGAAATGAGAGCACTGAGAAGTATGTGTGGTGTGTCTTTGACCGACAGAGTAAAGAATTGTGTGATACGAGAGTGGTGTGGGGTAAAAGAAGATGTAGTGACAAGCATTGAGAAAGGCATGTTAAGATGGTTTGGGCACATGGAGAGGATGGATGACGATAGACTGACAAAGAAGATATATCAGGCTAGTGTGAATGGGACAGGACAAAGGGGAAGACCTAGGAGAACGTTCTCTGACCAGATTGGAGACATCCTGAAAAAAGGACAAGTCAGAAGTACCCTTAACAGAAGAGCATGCATGAGAAACTTGATGGGAGTGAGTGAAGCAAGTGAGGTATGTCAGGATCGTTGCAAATGGTGTTCCGTAGTCTCTGCCTACCCCTCCGGGAAACAGGCGTGAGTCTATGTATGTATGTGTGTATGTATTCCCATGCTTTGGTTCGCATGATCATAACTGACCTACAGATAAAAAAGTATTGATGTGCCGCAATTTACCACTATGATTTAATTCCGTTACTCGCCGAACCACGCCACTTACTTTTTTACCACAGTAACAGTCAAGCAAATTCGCAACGAACAGTTTTACGACCTATTGGCTCCTAAAATTGTAAGTGGCACCGATCGATGGGAACTTTTTATACTTTTTATTGAACCAACGCGCGAAGGTCGAAACTACCAAGTCTTCTGGCACTTTTATTAACATATGTATTTTTAAATATACTATAATTTCTGAAATAAAAGATGTCAGTGCCAATGGTCTGTAAATATAAAATTTTATTATCCCGTAAAATTTATTAATACACAACAGACCATTAAATACACTATTCACGAGAACAGAAGATACAATAAATATTTGAATTAAAATACCCACGATTACTAAGTGTCAAAAGACATACGGACTTAAAAGGCCAGGTTTTCTGAGCACCTCACTATATTATTCCGAAAATAATAAATAGGATCAACTTGACAGACTGCAAGTTGAAAGAACATGCTTAATATCCCTTTGAAATAGTGATGTCCATAAATGGACCAAAAAGAAGTGAACTTCCCGTGACAAACGCCGGGAATGGTTAATGTGTTTCAATGAACTCTTTCTACGTCCAACTTATCTATTTTTGAATACAAACAAACTGTAAACAAATGGTTTGTGTTACATTTAGCGTAACGGGTACTGTTCTAAGAACATTTTGTATGCCCGGAAGCAGTTTTAAGAATCTTGAATTTTAGTTGAAAGATGCAATGAGATCCTCTTGGGGATTTCCACGACATCTATCTATATGTACTATAAATTAAGAACCTGTAAGATTTCGCCTTATCCATACAACGCGCACAAGAAACTTTATGTTTACCTAATCTTACAAGCTTATTTCCTTGAAAACATGAGTGAGTAACTAATATATATGACGTGCGTAATACCAACGGGTTATCCGCCAGGTTAAAAGTTAACAATAATTAGTTTGTTTATGTTCTTATAATCTACAGCTCACTCTCTAAGGAAAAACATGCAAATGACTTCATATTACTACGACAATCATAAATCATATCCAATAAAGACATTAATTAATGCTAGACGCATTGTGTTATCGGTGAAGAAAGTCATCTCTACGATTAATTTGTTGATTACTCCGTATATTGTGACGTGAGTTTTATGATTGACTTTCATACTTAAATGCGAAACTATGCCGATTTCTTCCTATCAGCTTTTGCTAGGTAAAGGTAAAGGTTTTCGCTGCAGTGCTTGCAAACTAAACTAGAAACAACTTACAAGCAAAAAGTTCATAGGTTGGCATCTGCATACTCGTAAATTCTTCACGTCGTCCTCAACCATTAAGTTCGCTGCAGAAAAGCTAGAGTTCTAGAAAGTTTACCTTACAAGCAACGATGTCAGCAAAAGGGAAATATGCTTATGGCAACAAAGTTGTGTATATACAAACGATTTGAATACAACAGCCTAGCGAGTAGCGAAAGTAAATTGAACTCGAATCGGCATCAACACCCGCGGACAATCTTGTTTTCTCTTTGTTTTTTTATTGTTTATAATGGGCTTCATTGTTCAACACGAGTGTGGGTCAGTGTTATATCAGGTTTCTAAAGCTTCTTACGTCGCAACCCAATATGAGACTACCGGATACACACAGAAATGCATTAAATTAATTTGCCGTCGAGTACCGTCAATTTTTTACGTCAACGCGAACCTAGTGAGCATAACGTTTGCCATAATAACGATGCCAGTTTTCCATAATATAGTGCTAGTAATATTTTACATAACAAATTGCAATACGCTCAGTATGAAGGCTGGCTACTGTCGCACTGTGCTCACGCAATTATTGTGATTTTCATTGACGGCTGCGATGCGCACTGAATTATAGCTCGCACTATCTTTGATAAATGTTTGTTGAAATAAAATTATTGTTCAGGTAATAAAATTTCCAGTTTCGGTTGTCTAGATGTGTTGAAAAATACTGATAATATCTAGTTTATATCGACATTAGTTACGGATGAGTTGAGTCCGCTATTGTATTGAGCAAACGAACTCTAATCGTTTCGAGTTGTAACCAAAACTATTTAGATCAGCCGTGATTGATAAACACGTTGTTAAAATGCAATTTTAACAATAAAGGAAATGTTTATTGTCTGATGTTGATACGAATCAGCGTCAAATCGTGTAAAAGTTGCAGTTGGGGCAACTGCAACTTTTGAAGCGTAATTTGAATCCAATCGAATCCAATGTGGTACTTAATGGGTGACGACACTTAAAATTTATGGATAAAACTAATCGATTCCTGGTTAGTTGTACAATTATTTGTAGTTATATCATATCTGTAGTCGTTATCTAAAATAGCGAAAGTTGACCAGATATGAAAACTAATTACTTTATATTACGTACGTCCCTCGGATATTTTATTTGATCCAGCGGGTAACAGACTCGTGAAACGCTCCTTCGCCTTTCTCTTTTATTTACCTTTTATGTAACTGACGTCATTCGCAAATCAATAAATATTAACACCATCACAAATAATGTTGCCACTAGATATAATGGTGAACATTTTCTCTGAGGCGATAAATGTAATAGTTGGGTTTGCTAAACAATTTCTAAAAAATATTTATTGAAAGGACGAGTTGCATATCTTGATTAGTCCTACAGATTAATATTTATATGAAAGTCTAAGGAAAGTTGTAGGTACAGCTAAATGAGTTTACTACTTTTGCATTTATATTTAGTTATCATTTGAGCTTCGCAATAAGTGTATGCATGATATCCAAATGAAAAACTATAAAAAAAAAGATTAAAATTCGGTACAGCTGTCTACGAATGATATCTACCAATACTAATCCAAAAATCAAATCGAACCTTAGATCAATGCTCTAGTTGTGCAGACGTTATGTGAGTGTTTTCAAACTCTAATACATTCTTATCATGGAATTAGTTACATATTTGGTACCTACTCGAAATGTAAGTACATACCAACGGTTTACATTCCAGCAAAAAGAAATGTCAGTAATATAATTTCTTGGTATTGTTAATTAAATATGTCATGAAAAACAACAAGATTAATTTACCTTTCTTGGCGGTATATTCACGAACAACCGATGTTTCATAAAGCCCTTTAAATTATAGTTTGATGAAGTCAAACCCTTTGTATGAAAATCGACTACGATCGATCAGCATTTGATTTGTACTGAATTGAACAGAATGTATATCGATACAACGGTATGGGAACAATACCAGTGTTGTAATCACAACCTATGTCCTTCAAACTTATGTCGCAACCGTTCCATTCCATCCGCGTGCAATAATAGCCAGCTATTTATACAACTAATTATATTATACTTTGATGTATGAGGTAATAAACAAGGATATTACCTTAAAAGGTATTTTTATAGGCCTATAAATGTTATAAGTTGCGTGCGTGCGGAATTCAGGGTTAGCTTTGATGTAGACCTCCTAGCTTTGTAGTGTTTAGGTCTTTGTCTATGTTAGGTTCACTGGAATGCCCCTCTTTTAAGAACTTATTTGCTTCTTCATTCAAGCACGCATATAATGTCATAAGACGGCTGCCAACTCGTGTTTTATGCCTTTGTATATCTAATATATTAGTCTCACAAAAGTACATTCACCTACTTACTTGAGATAGTGATTTGCATACGTGGCAAACAGATAATTCATTAAAACTTGATGTACCGTATGCCAGAGCTTAATGATAGAACGCTTCCAGTCAACTTCAACATGTAATAAGTATAATCTATTTTCCTACATTATATTAACCATAACATACCCGAATAGTAAGATGTCATCTTACTAAAGTCCGCAATGCATCTCTTAGTTAACAAGGAAAGTCAAACAGCTATATTGTCAGCACACTAGCCTAGCCGAGGACTTTAGCGTAACAATCTCGAGTTAATCTCATCGAAACACGCACACTGTCAAGCGAGATAAAATATTATATATTACCCTCATTACCTGTCTCATAATGCCCTACATAGTTAGAAAAACATCCGGCAGAATGAGTCATCACCTTATACCCCATAAGAGGGGTAATAGCAACGTTGTAAATTTTCAACCACGCCGTCTTTGGTATCCCGTAGTATAAGTTATAGCGGCTACATTCACCGAGACTCTCACGTTGCATAGATATCAATGCTAGATTAACTTGTTTTTCATTCACATATTAATTGACAATCCATGTCCAATATTTCATTTACATGTAAAACAGCGGTCGTTTCATTTAAATGTAGGGATGGCAAAAGATTTTCACCTTCGCTGCTATTTCCAGAAGGGTTAACGTGTGTGCTTGAGCGAATCTTTGAGGGGTGTTCAACCCTAATGTTTTTAAGGCCTGGAGGTCAGTGTAGGTCAGTTGAAACGAGCAGTGAGCTCATCGGGTTCATTCGTTCCTCTGATGACGTCAACTCTCGGGGTAAACAAGCTGGGCTTGGTGATTTTTAATCTTTTGTTTTGATGCCTCTTTACACACGCCATGCGTGTGTTAGCGAATGTCGACATGGATTAGAACGGACGTGTTTTATATTGGGCCCGACTTACACAATTACGTCAGCGCCTTGTTTGTACACGTATATAATGTTATGGTGAAATTCGAAATTATATTTGGCGAACGTAAAATATTCCACAATAAGGACTACATAGAGGTTTTATTTCAGTTATTATTGTTGAAAGCCAAGAATAAATTTATTTTTAGGCAAAAGGACACATTGTAAATCAATAATATGTATAATTCATAGACGTGCCAATAAATTTTAATAGATTTGTTTTGCTGCATTTATAAATAGACAGCTTGTCTTCTATAAATACGCTAAACATAAATCAATGAACATATTCTAAGTCATACAGAAGATATACAGTATATGCGAATATAACCATTAACTACAGTTAATGTTATACGTACACGAATCTAATTTGTTATGTAGAGTCAATTTGAATCCATAGCAACATAATCTGTGAAAGCTGAACTGCTAATTTTCGCATAACAGTATTAGTGGCATGTTTAACAGCTTAACCGTTGGTAATACTTTGCGGGTATCCGCTAAGTTTTGCACACGCTAAACGTTTTATTTATTTGACTTTGATACCGCATCGAAAAAGTTAAGTGTTTTGAACTAGAAATATAAAAGTATTGCACACCATTCAAGCGATTATGTGTGGTAGGAAACATCAAATATTATTCTACGAATAATACGAAACATCTATGCCGCAATCGTTATAGAATCAAAGAACGTATCCAAACGAGTTCTGCAGTGCTAATGTTTTAATTTCCATCAGTGGAACCACACTTACAGAATTCGCAATCGCACCAAGGTCGAACATGGTCCCAACTAACCATAGGCTAGACGGCAAATTAAAATTGTGCAAGGAATGTTGATAGTACTATTATCATGCTGAATACATTTGCATTTTTGCATACCCATTACGAGTGATTTCTGATGCCGTGTGCTTAACATCTTTACACGAGAATTAATGGCAAACAAACGAGTATGGCGCCACAAATATTGAAGATTTTAACTCCAATTGGCGCCACGAAAACGTTGCACAAGTACCGTACATTAAATATTTCTTTATTTAAAACATGTCAACATGAGGAATTTACGTAAGGTCAATATTTGCGCGTGTATTTTTGGAGTGCATTTTTGCACTCCAAAAATACACGCGCAACACAAGCAGCGATAGCCGAGTGGATATACCAACAGACTGCCATGCAGAGGGTATCGGGTTCGAATCCACGGCGCGCACCAATGACTTTTCGGAGTTATGTGCGTATTGAATTGTTAATTATCGCTTGTCCCGTGCCTCGGAGAGCACGTTAAGCCGTCGGTCCCAGTTGTCATGAAGATCTTTGACAGTCGTTACAGGGCGTCAGTACCTTCTAAATAAACTGACACTAGTCTAAACCATGGAATATCGCTATCCCTTTGGGTTGCGGAGGTCAGACAGGCAGTCGCTCCGTGGAAAAGCTAATATTCAGCCAAATCCGGTTAGACTAGAAAGCGGACCCCAGATGAAACTGGGATAACGCTAAGAGGATGATGATGATTTTTGGAGTGCATTTTTCTGTGGCTTGAGTAATTAGCCAATTGTCAAACTACTAGATCGAAACTTGTTGATATTTGATATTCATAATAGCTTACTCAACTATCAGTCGGTCAGTCTGCTTTTGGTACACAGAAAGAGATGAAAATGTAATCTTATTCAGACTTGTCCACATTTGTCCTTCCCAAAGTGTCACAATATCCACTGATATGAACTGTCTCTTGTCTATCAAAGACAATATAACCTAAATTTACTCCCAGTGACTGCCTCGTTGGTCTCGCGGCATAAATGTGCATGTGGGATTGGGAGGTCTCGGGTTCGATTCCCGGGTCGGGCAAAGTGTTATTAGGTTTTTCCGTTAGGAAATTCTCTGTGTGAAAATGTGCCCGGTACGGCAATAGGCTCGCCCCCTATTACGTGGGACCTAAAAATTCATGGCGAAATGTGGCTGTAATATTACACCTCTGCCTACCTCTTCGGGGATATAGGCGTGAGTCTATAAATAAATAAAAAAAATACTCCCAGTTACACGATAAAACAAATATAAATTTACAAAATTAATCTAACACAATGAACAAGAAAAAGGACGTGCCGCCTCTCAAAGTGTTTATTAACGCACCGTTGACATCGCTCGGTTATTTTAGGGTGTATCATGTAAGCTACGGTCCACTGCGCTGAGTGACAAGAGAACATGAGTATGTGAACTATTTCTGTGGGCTCTTGACGCTCATGTGTCCGTTGTGGACGATCAATTCGCGGGGACCACGGAAGTTCAATGTACCCTGTAGTTGTGTACGGTCACCTGGCTCACGAGTGGTTGAAAGTAAATTGATTCTATATTTAGCTGGGGTATTGTTTTTGATAAATGAATGTATAACGGTGATGGATGATGGCTACGTAAAATTCTTTGCTGGTAAAAATATTGTTTTGTGGTATAGTAAAGATATTATGAAGATGTTCCTCTTCGAATGACGTCCAATTTCACATGTAAAAGGTCGTCATCACAACATGTTCTTCTCTTATTGAATTTATAATAGATAAATATTTGTTGGAGTATCGCAGTTGTAGAGCATTTGTACAAATAGATATCTGTCTGGACGTTAGAATAATTTTTTTATGCCTAATCTATGTATGCCTGACTTAAGGGCAATATTGATAAATTTGATCTGTTAATTAGCTAATTTTAAATTTGACTTTTAAACGTTTCGTAAAAATCGTGATCTAATAATATATTTCATAATGTTTAATTTATACCTACGTTAAGTACACAGTGTACGACTCAGATGTTGGCTGATTTCGTTATCACAAATTTGCTCCGCTTACTATAATTACATGACATGAATAACGCGAATTGAGATGAATCACTCTCAGGATGTGCTTTATCTCCTTGGGAAAATAATAAAATTGTTATATTAATGCATCATCGTTATATTAACTAACCTCCGCAATTCGGCTCCATCGGCCAATGTTACAGTCATTAGTCATATTTATTTGATGATGGCACCAAATTGCGGTGATGGAACCAAACTATTAATTAGAAAGGTCGAATTCGAAAAAGATGCGTACAAAAGAATTTCGCAAGTAATTTTTCATAATCATAGCGAACAACAAATACAATTTGCAACATCATCACGTCGGTCGTTGACCTGCTAATCGCTTCAGTTGCTATGACAACGGAGGTTTAATGCCGCATCGGTCACATGTCTGAAACCCGGAAGCCGCTGGAAAGTTCGAACAACGGCCTTTTCACGCGACCTTGCGGTGTCAAATTACGACCAACCCCAATCGTATATACACATAAATATCGCAATTTACGGCTGTCTCGAAGTTTCCCCTTTCCCTTAGTATTTTTTGTAATCATCATCATCAGCCTTTAAAAGTCCACTACTGGACTAGGCCTCTCCTTTGAAAAGAGGAATTGGCCTACTATACCACGCTGGCCAAACGGGTTGGTATAGGGTTTCTATCAAGTTTTCCTTCTTTTACAGTGCTGTTCTCTGCATAATATGCTCCCTCTGTCGGCTCTTACGACACCCATGGGATGATATGGGGTGATGACATTCCGTATTCTTAATCCGTCACCACACGGATTCTCATCTGATCATTTGTAAATCACACAATATATTTCTAGATCGAGTTCCGAATCCATTTTGTAGACGTAGACACTATTTTCTCATTCCGTATTTATAATATTAATTCTACTTTACGGCCGGCTTAAAACGGATTATAAGCAAAATGTTCGTATTGAACAAATCACGTTGCCAATAATGTGATATGATGTATGTTTTGAATGTTTCCATTTTATAAACATATTAACATCGCATCTACACAATCACTGTCATCGATTTTAGGTTATGTATGTTTGTTAATCACTACATAGTATAAAACAAAGTCTGACTTCTGCTTTCTGTCCCTATGTATGCTTTAATCTTAAAAACTACGCAACGGATTTTAATGCGGTTTTTTAAATATATAGAATGATTCAAGAGGAAGGTTTATATGTATAATTCACGCGGGCGAAGCCGCTGGCGACATCTAGTCTATCCATATAATTGACGCATAGCGTGACGAAAAGAAAACATTGTTTTATTATCACACTACAGAAGTTTACCAACAGTAGTTTTTTAGAATTACATTCGATAGGCATTATGTAGCTTTGTCAAAATCACCCCAAATGTCGTCATCGGTCAGTGGCCCCGAGGGCCCACCCTCGGCCTCGTGATTGTTCAAGGTTCAACGCGCGACCTTCACGACTTGTCACGGTGTCACTTTACTAATAATGTTAGCGTCAAGTTACTGAGCATGCCCGTACACTTGCGCCCTCACTATGTTTTGATGTTTTTCATGCTCTACA
Organism: Euclidia mi; assembly: GCA_944739405.2. Lineage (NCBI taxonomy): Eukaryota > Metazoa > Arthropoda > Insecta > Lepidoptera > Erebidae > Euclidia > Euclidia mi. The sequence continues at coordinate 87,020,937 of OX123189.2, read as the reverse complement.
TTTTTCCTTCACCAGTGTTGTGACTATTAGTTTTTGATGTCTTTCCAATCTTGTCTGTATAAACACTATCTCAATTGCGAAACTTGGCAGCAGCACTCGCGTCAAAGTTTGCAACTTGTGTATAATTCCTCAAACTTCTACGTTTTATCAACAAACATCTCTCACACCATCTTATAATCATCTGTTGATTTGTTCTTGTCAGATCATCTATTCTAATTTCTTTTCTGACGCGTCATGTTTTGATAATTTTGTTATGTTTCGTTGTCTTTTGCAACGTATTCCGAGCGCGTCTTGTCGGTCTTGTAACACTACATTCGTCATTCGTCTAATTCCGTTAGTCGTGGGTGTTGGCCTGCGGTCTTTACATTCGCCACGAGATACAATTAAACCACTTTATGTATCGTTGCATTAGCAGCTAATACATATTCCATCACGTCTCTGACTAACGGCGCATCCAAAATAGCTTCTATTACGTTAGAACGTTGGACACAAATCTGTCAATCCATTACCTGCTAATTTTGCTCTCGTGTATTTAAAATATAACTTTGTTTGTGATTTTATCACTCTCTTGAACATTGATTTTGTTATTTCCATAATATTTTTGCTTTAGTGTATTGGAACAAACGACAAATTGCCATCCTCAATGTTCTAAAATTTAAGTGATATTTTCAACGCGCGTGAGAGCTTTTATAAATCAGCTGCCATTTCAGCGAGAGTAACCACCGACGTCGTAAGATTAAGGATTCTAATTTCTCATGACACTGCGGTACGATGTTTTATTCGGAATTACTTCAAGGCTACGACCTGATTCACTTTGAGACCGCGTCCCAATAGTACTCACACCAGCTTATTTTAAAAATGTCGCATACATTGTTAAAATAAGCCAAATCTTCAACAAGCTTTTCTTCCATTTAATTTTAACTACCGAAGAAATGAGTACAGAAATAAATTGGCTAACGTAAGTTTCTGGTTCGCCAGCGCCAAAACAAACTCTAATTCAAAAATTAGCTCTTTTCGTCCCACGCATCAATCGATTCCGCTTGTTATTAATGATCTGTTTACGTATCGTAAAAATGCGTTGATCTAGGCGTGTGATATGCATGCACGAAAGTCTATACTCGCGAGTCAACATCGACGACGATTCGGCCTTCGGACTTATAACCTTTCTTTTTTGCCGTTTTCGTCGCAACAGTCTCTCTCGCGTATTGCTAAACAAAACCGATACAGCGTGATGAAAGTGGGACCGGACTTAATAAATTCATCACAATTTACGAGTTTCATAAACTACACTATACTAGCTTTGAGATGGACTCTTGTGTAAATGTATTTTATTCTGAAAACACCAATTAAACCTTTTATACATTTGTGTCGCGGTTCTGTCGCCGACTATAAAACTAATGGACATTAGTCGTTATTAAAGCTCCACATGGATCTCTTGAAAAGTTAAGAAATCAGTTTTAGATTTTACGCCGCCACTAAATCATGATGATGTAACTCGGGATTAAAATTAAACTTTATGGCTCACCTCTGATTCTTTAAAACAAGAGATAAATGTAGGTAATAGTTATGCTTTCTTATTCATCTTACTTTACTTAATATTAATTGCTGTAATGTTCTTCTCTTAAAGGTTGCTAGTGACGTGTACTTTGCATTTGTCTTTCACAACTTATATTTGCAACGATTTCCGTTTAAAAATAATCTGTAAGGTATGCGGAATCTTCCGCATCATAATGCGCAATACGTAACAGCAGTGAGGGGGTGGAAGGTCAGCTTTCCGCAGTTTGTTGCACCGCCGAACTTCGGTCAAGGCAAGGTACGGCGCCAAGACGGAGCCCACACTAAAAATACACAATTACCGAAACAAAAATAATGCCAGTGATTCTGCAAAGTGTCTTTATGCGCCCACTTGAAAAGGTGAATTCGTTTAACAACCAGAGGACGCGTGTTTTGCGATTAGCAACTAAGATACAGAAGCAACATTGTATAAATAAACTGAACCAGTCTTAGAACCGTTACGTTTCATTCACCACTTGCTCGGACCGATAACAAAATGAAATCTTCATTTAGGAACCAGCGAAACTCGTTGGAAATAGATTCAGACAAAATGACAGACGCGATTAGAGACAGTACCTCCGTCGCTGACGCAACCTTCCAGCAATTCCGTGTCAAAATATCTTAGACACATTATGTGGCATTTGCCCAAATTTAATTTTCTATGACATCTAATACACCTTGTCATATAATATAATAATCTTTGATATAAATTATACTGTTTTGCTTTCGTACCGCGGAAACATCACACCGTTTATTTTTACTCAGGGGGCTTTTTATTTGCGTCTTAAGGCGCTACCTCGAAGGTCAAAAAATCGTGCAGAGGTCATCGCTAAGTGTTAGCTATAAAGTTGAATGTCGCACGGTTTTTCACATGGCATGCCACCACAAAACTTTCTGAAATCTTATTTCGTTCATAACTCAGGTCATAATCGTTTTAGAAAAAAATCGTTAGACCAATCCCTAATTAACTAGCTCTTCTTCCAGTGAGTAGCAATTTGAAGGCGAAAAGTTAAGTATTTTTTAAAATATCCTAAAAAATATTTAGAGAAAGCATGTTTTTCAAATTAAAATTCTATCGAGCGAAAATCTTCCAATCGTGTATCTGTCCGAGCAGTCCCTAGATAAAGACCTGATAAATAATATATAAAATGTTCACTTTGCTGGTGTGTCTCACTGCTTCAAAATCTGTAATCTAAAAGGGCATGCATTTTCGAGGTAGCGCCTTAAATCTCAAGTGAAGTCCCCTCGTGATCACCGCTAGATTATTTCCAGATGAAAGATTTATTTCTATTGCGGCATTGAATTCTTGCTGTGACATTTTTAATGTTTGTAAACAGATAAAAACTAATGAAACTATCCTCATGTAGGTATCGTGACTTTAAAGAAATATAAAGTTTTATTTACGGAACCGTTACCACAAGTAAAAATGTTGATTGCCAAAGTAAACAAAGACGTAAAATGGAATATGAGAGAAATGTAGCGCAAACACGGAAATGGTTGGCGATTATGTAAATATTCTGTAGCATACTTAAACTTGTACATTATCAGCTGTTGCGTTCTGGGTTAATGCAACCCGTTAGACTGTATTATTTTCTACATATTTACGTTAATTAATCATAATGTTCCCATTCTAGAGCTCGCGGCAGCTTTTGTCTGTTCTGTGGTCACGAACCACAAATACCCACTATTGTGTTTGTAACTTATTCTAATGGTAACTCTTTCCAAGAAATAAGGGGTTACAGCAAACGTGATTCCAAAATAAAGGGCGATTGTTCTCAACTATTTATCACAATGCATGGTCCATTGCGTCCGTGGACAATGAGCCCGGACACGTTGCTCCTGTAAACTGAGCTCTATGTTGTTACTGTAAAGTGTTTTTTGTATTGTGGCGGATTAGCCGCATGCAGCTGATTGTGTCTCGTTGTTATCGCGCGGTATCGAGTGGCGCACGCGCCACAAGCGACTGTTTGTATGATTTACGACGTGCCCCACTGAAAGGGTACCATTGTAGGTTTAACAGCTTCGACAACGATTACACAATCGCATCGTTTGACGCCCGCCGAAGGTTATCTCTAGCCGCGTTCGCTGGGCCGCACTCTACTTGACCGATCTCATATACTTATTGTTAATGCCTTTGTTCATGGTATATCACGTTTCTGAACTTTTTACTCGCCTACCATTGACCATTATCCATGGAATTCGTGCCCTTTTCCGGCCCTACACCAAAATGCAGGCGCGCGCTCGAAACTATTTCAATGTTGCTCAACCGGCTTATGAAATGTTCAAACTTTTCTCATATAATAACGACTAACCGGCTGAGTAAAGACTAATTAGAAGTAGTTTAAGACAAACTAGGTGTTGAAATTGTCACATAAATTAAACATTACTCGATTGTAATGTATCGCGCACACGTAATACTATCCGCACGTAATGTTCTCGAAGTTCGGCGCACATTGTATGCAACAACATACTGGCATCAGTTCCAATCGTTCCAATTAGCGTAAATCAATTACATGGTTTGGGAGATTCAGCACTAACTAACTGCCGTAAGGTGGCGCGTCTGATTCACCTCATTTGGTGTTTTGCCAAACAGTTGGCACTTCGCATTCCGCAGCCACATCGGAATTTGTGTCTTTATTCATATCGGAATTAATATATAGCGATTGCGCAGTTTGTGTTTTCTATTTACACCATCTAAGAAAAGATCGATCATCATCATCATCCTCCTAGGGTTATCCCAGTCTCAACCTGGGGTCCGCTTTCTAGTCTAACCGGATTTGGCGGCATATTAGCTTTTCCACGGAGCGACTGCCTGTCTGACCGCCGCAACCCGAAGGGATAGCGATATTCCATGGTTTAGACTAGTGTCAGTTTATTTTAGAGGTACTGACGCTGACGCCCTATAACGCCTGTCAATGATCTTCATGACAGCCGGGACCGACGGCTTAACGTGCTCTCCGAGGCACGAGACAAGCGATAATTAAAAATTCAATACGCACATAACTCCGAAAAGTCATTGGTGCGCGCCGTGGATTCGAACCCGATACCCTCTGCATGGCAGTCCGTTGGTATCTCCACTAGGCTATCGCTGCCTTAAATAATTGCATCTAAGAAAAGATCGATGACAGTTCGAATTTGTGTGCACATTCATAAACGTTGTAACATATCTAGAGCGGCACACGTTTTTGCGTCGCATTTTGCAAATGTGAAAATGTAAATGTTAGCACAACTGCGGTTACGTATAACCTACTGCCACTTGAACCTAACGTATTATTTATATTATAAAGTTTACTTCTAAAGACACGTAATGAATTGATATGTTGCTAATGACTAGAAAATGATGAAATCATAATATAATATAATAATATAATATTCTACCACATTCACACAACACCATCTAGTCCCAAACCAAGCAGAGAGCTTGTACTATGAGTACTAGATCATGGATAAACATACATATATATACTTTTTTTGTAAATACATACATATTATGCATAGAAACACCCAGACCAAGACAAACATCCATGTTCACATACATAGTTTCACGCCTGTTTCCCCGAAGGGGTAGGCAGAGGCATATTAAACGCCCACTTTTCGCCAGTGTTTTGCTCCCACGTAATAGGTGGTGAGCCTATTGCCGCTTATCGGGATATTTTGTTTGCCAGAGCCTCGTCCGTTGATCGGCAGGTGCACCAATTGCACGTGAGGTTGGCTTGGGACCCTAAGTTCTTGGTGGGAACCCTATGCATCCATGTTCATGCACACAAATGTTTGACTTGAGCGGGAATCGAACCCGCGACCTTCGACGTAGCAGTCGCTTACACTCCCGCTACGCCAACCGGCCGTCATCAATCATATATCATCACAGTAATGAATAGTGCTAGTAGTTTCCTGTCGCTAAGTTTATTATTTGTTGGCGTTCAGCATGTAACGTGCTCTTTGTGACTCACTCGCTGCACATACTGTCTATGGTAATATTGGTAATTTATGTTATTGCGCATGCAGAAAGTAGTGACGGCTTAGTACTAGGTAATTATAGATAAAGATGAAAAAGTGAATGGCGCAATCATTAGCCGTAATATGCATTGAGTACTTACCTCACGTTTATGATAGATTAGCGACCTCATATGTATATATATTTTAATTGTGGTTCGTAAACTACGTATGGTGTAATGTTTTATTTAAACAAAACACATAACTATGTACTAATATTCCAGTGTGTTGCTCTCAATCGCGTAATTATTTGAAATAAAGGTGCCTCCTATTTGTGCCGGAGTTTCGACATGGGTTACACAATGTGTAACCTATTTTGCCTTTATTTTCAAACATAACGTGATTGAGACCTGTTGCATAAATATTAGAACACATAATGAAATTGCAAAAAAGACTATAACTATATGTGCACATTGTATCAATATTTTATACAAAGAATTTGCACATACAGTAAAAAACAAAGTGCCTGCCAAGTAACTGAGAGTGCTTTGTGTATTGGAATAGAGACCGAAAGACGCTCGTTGCATCCAACTATCGGCTAGTTATCAGATATGAGGATTTACAATAATGAAACGAATCTTAATATATAAAATCCTTGCGTTACTGACTGACTGACAGACACGCTACAGCCGAAACTATTGGGTGCAGGAACCTGAAATTTGGCATGTGTGTTCCTTGGGGAACGTAGTGGTGCATTAAGAAGGGATTTCCCGAAATTCCCACGGGATCAGCCTAAACGGGTAAATAAAAAAAATGCAAGCGTAGCTGCTGGCGTCCTCTAGTAATTGAATAAACAATGAATGTTTTATTCATTGGGATTTGTGAGTGAGATGAGATGGTAGTTGTGTCATGCGTGTAAAGTGCTCGCGATTAGTTTGGTTTTACTTGACAAATAGAAGTCTTAAAAACATCGTAATAAAATATCCATTAGCGTGGTGAAATGTTAGTAGGTATGTTACGTGCCTCTTGTCACGGATTCTAAAATATTGCCTTAATTTTTTGTCTTCTGATTACATAATAAGTGTAATGTCAAGGGAATGCATGTAGCATTCATTGATTAAACGTGTGATGGCATTTTTGTGCGTGACAATTACAGGAATGGAACATAACCTTGCAATACTTAAACCAAAATTACTTATTTATCTTATTTATTTGTCTGTGCCATTGTAGGATGTGTCGACAATGACAGTCACAATGTGTGATATCCTAATGCGTAATTTCTCACGATGAAAAATAGAGTTCTTATTTATGCATTGTTGAAATCTTTGCGTAGAGACGGAAAACTCGACATCAAACCCTACACGACTGCCTCGTTGGTCTCGCGGCATAAATGTGCGCGTGGGATTGGGAGGTCCCGGGTTCGATTCCTGGGTCGGGCAGTGTTATTGGGTTTTTTGTCACGAAATTCTCATTTCAGTAGCAGCACGGAGTCTGGAAATGTGCCCGGTACGGCAATAGACTCGCCCCTTATTACGTGGGACTAAAGTATATCTGGCGAAAAGTGGGTGTAGAAATACACATCTGCCTACCTCTTCGGGGTTATAGGCGTGAGACTATGTATGTATGTTGAAATAAACCCCATACAAGTGTTTCACTTGATTGTAGGAGTTATCAAATAAAACCTGAGTGCAAGTAGGTAATAAAAAAGCTCCCGTCTTAAAACGTCACATGTCGTATTACATTAATTTATATCCCTGTTTGCAAGCTGTTCTTGTTGATGATATGATGTAGCTAGATGAGCTCTCGCAAGCTCTTTTTGTTACTCATATAATTATTACATGTCTTAAACAACAATTCATATGTAAACCAAACTCCAATAGTTTCTCATTGTTCCATTCATGCACACAATCCGAAAGTATATCACTCAAATGATGTAAGACAATATTGCTCAATAAAATATTGCTTCTGTTGCGAACTTCGGAAAAACCAATTCGTTCCACAATTGGTTTATTAATTTCTGTGTAACATCCACTCTTATCGGCTGGGCATTCCTTTTTAATACAATAATATTTTCCCGATACGATGACACATTTATGCTCTCAATTCTCCCAGTTGAAAATAACTCCAGTATCTTATGATACTTCAAGCAAACCTTTGTTGATTCGCGTTTATCTAACTTTATGACCATCTTACATAAAAGCGGAATAACACAGTGACTTTCCTGTCCGATATTTGACAGATCAAGCTCTTGGAAACAAATGGAGGAAAAGAGAGATATAAACGTGAGGGTAGTAAAATATGCATAAATCCTGTCGTCATACCAGTTATCAGTACCTACGTAAGTCGTAAAAGTTGACGTAAAGAAAAAGTACCTAACCCGTATAATTGTGATAAAATGCTAATATTGTAAGACAAGTATGAAAACACGTATTGTGCATTTCTTTGAAAGGCGTCTTGTCTTACAGCGTTTTAGGAGTAATTTAGAAAGATATGAGGCAAAAACGTAGTTATGGTACGGAATCGATCCTGAAGATTAGGCATTCGTTCCAGTTTTGTTTATCCTACACAATCTTGTATCTGTATGATTGAAAAAATACTTCGTTACACCACAGGAGACCCAGCCGTGATTTGGGCTTTAAGATTCCTTAAAGATGTGCTGAGGTCTCAATCATCATCTGCCTTTAACAATCCACTGCTGGACTAGGCCTCTCCTTTGACAGGAGGAATTGGCCGGTCAAACGCGTTGGTATAGGGTTTGTATCAAGTTTTCTGTCTCTTATAGTGCTGTTGTCTGCATAATATGCTCCCTCTGTCGGCTCTTACGACACCCATGGGATGATATGGGGTGGTGACATTCCGTATTCTTAATACGTCACCACATGGACAAGGTGGTTTCAATACAGCAACCATAATTTTTGTCTTTTGCTGCTCCTCTAAAGGTTGCAATCCGTGAGATTAGTACTCTCAGTACCGGTGGCCACTTCAAGAACGGCAATAAAAGTAAAGGCTTTAATAAATCACCCACTCTCAGTCTCCCAAACGGGACAAAAAGCTTTGTGTGTTGATATTTATACCGACCTAGGTATAAATATCAACACAAAGCTTTTTGTCCCGTTTGGGAACAGTGTACCTACACAACATCGTGACACAGTGACCACCTTTAACAATTGCGTCATCCGTGCCGTCAGTCAAATATAACACAAGTGGGAATGCTCGAACACATTGTATTACGTCTTGTAAGCTTTGATAATGTAGTTATTTGTAACCTTAATACCGGCCTTGGCGCCAGTTAATAGTGAAATGCAACTTACATGATGCAATGTCTGCGCAGAACAAATATGTAGCTATTTATGACATTCAATAGTTTCGTTCGTAATCTATTTGTATTTGATTCGGTGTTTATTTTAGTACGACGTACCGAAAATAAAAAGTAATTGTTCTTAACTGTTACTTGGCGCGATTGGATACGGTATCGCGTGTCCTAGCACAAAAATAAGCCTCTTGATGTCGTGAATGTTGCAACATAGTGGATGGTAACAGACGTGAATATGAGTAACATGTGTGCAAATGTATGAATAGGTTTGCGTCTGTTTATCTTTGAACAAGTGTATTGCATCTACATTTCACTAGATTGATCTTAGTCCTAATGTACCATAATCGTAATTTTTTTAATCGTTCTATAATTTGGCCATTGGTGAAGGCTATCTATTTAACTGAAACGATGACGATATAAATACCTTGATGAATGTCGTAGGTCAGCAATTGTCTGAAAGGGAATATCTCTTGAGCAATCGGGGCAGTCCCGGATTTAATTTGAAGGAAACCCGGGACTTCTAAAAAATAAAATCAGTTATAAACCATTTCAGTTACGAAATTATGCAATGAGGCTAGCAAAAATGATAACGATTTCTGTCTATCCGTAAAGCATAATTATACCTACTGAGATAACCTCATAGTACATTGTTAATCAAGTTTATATTTTTCTTGTTTACTTCATTAATCATATCATTCAGTAGGTAAGTGCAAATATAATGAATAGGAAATGCAATTTAAATATTGTTTACATTGGCGAGGCCCTTGAAATGTCCGAGAAATAGTCGTTATCAAACTCATTATAGTTTGCATGCATGGTAATACTGAGGTCGCACACATGCGACAATGCACGATGCGATAAAAACTTAATCGCATTCGACTGTTGCTAACCGATCTAAGCTAAACTCGTGTAAATCTAATATATAGTTGATTGAATCAGGCGTTACTTGGCGGAACTCCATTGTAACCTAATGGAAGGAAAGAGGGACCCACCACGCACCCCCGGATTGACTACCTCAACTATTGCAATAGAAAAAGGTTGACAATACCGAACTCCTCTAAAAGGATAAGGGATATAGGGATGGTATGGGTTCCAGGAAGATACCTGACTTGTAGTATCCCGCTGTATGCGCTGACTATTCTTCGACACGTGTTTCTCCTCTGCACGAGGCATCCTCACTCCTCAGGAGCGATGGGCAACGACTGCTCAGTCGTTGCAATTTTTCAATTGCAATAGTTGAGGTGGTCAATCCGAGGGTGCGTGGTGGGTTCCTCTTTCCTTCCATTAGGTTAAATCCAATATATGAAATTATTATACGAATTGTATTCACTATAGCAGTTATAGGTATTCAATGAGGTATATTTTAAAGCTATTTTAACAGTTTGACTGTTTGTCTCCATGTCATCCGTTTACCTCTACTTGTTGATGATTCTATGCTGTCCGTAGGTGTTATTGTAAAATTATCAACAGCATCTAGCATGATGATGACTGGATGACACCTTTAAGATGGAAATACATACATGAATACATACATAGCCTCACCCCTATATCCCCGAAGAGGTAAGCAGAGGTGTATTAGGTACTACACCCACTTTTCGCCAGATATATTTTAGCCCCAGTAATAGGGGGCGAGCCTATTGCCGTACTGGGCACATTACCAGACTCCGTGCTGCTACTGAGAATTTCCTAACGGAAAAACCCAATAATACTTTGCCTGACCCGGGGATCGAACCCGAGACCTCCCAATCTCACGCGCACATTTATGCCGCGAGGCTAACGAGGCAGTCGATGGAAATATTGTTTATAATTCTCAGTGAAAACTTTATGGTATTTTCTGCTCATCATACACTTTTTAATTCAATGTTAGTAGCAAGCTGACATCTTTCACGCATAGGCAGTAACTAACTAGGTGACCGATAAATCCACTTGAACAAGTCCATGGTGAACTTAAGTATACGTTATACGGTATGGTGCAACAATGTCAGATATCTACTCCATTTTATCTATGGCCATCTAAGTGAATGTGCACTTCGATTGCACAATATTTAGTGCTCTGCACTCGCAAGAGTTTTATGGCTTAATATTTTAATAAACTATAATATCTTTAGTCGAAAATTCATCTGCAAGTAAACTGTTTATTTAAAGACATAAACCTAGAATACTAGAGTACAATATATACATATGTTAGGCTTAAGACAATAGGCTTACATATTTCACCTTTGTTTTGTCGCTATGTTGCGACAGGCGACGTGTTTCTATGATGTATAGTTCTCCACGACGCGACGCCACTGCATCGCGTAGACAACAAAGACAATGTAGTCAAAACAAATTAGTTGAAAGCTTCCACATAGCGCTACCTACGAGTATGATTCACTATTAATTTATTTTATGGTCCGTCAATTGGTTATCGATGAAGGTTAGGGTTTCTAGAAGGTGCGGTTCGTGTTTTGATTCTCTCTGCGAGCTCTTGCTTGATCTGTTTTCTAATCTTTCGTTTCGTGAGGGTAAACGTGTTCGACGCCACCTAGTTGATAGAGCGCTAACAAAAAACTAGAAGCATGTGAAGTGAAGCCGTGAAGTGATAGATCCTTTTAGCAAACAGGATGTGCCAAAAGAGCCTATGCCAGTCATTTCGTGGTTGCCAGGCATTCAGACGATAGTCACCTTGTAGGTAAGCTTATATTCTGATAAATCTGGACGAGGTGAACGTGTGATTGATAAAGACGATTATTTTCTTTGAACAATATTCTTGCTACAATATCATCCTTAAGGCAATATCCCTGTTGTCCTATAAAATTAACATTGCCCATTAGATCCATAAAGTTATTCGAGAGTAGTGCATTTCAACCTTCTTTTCCTATGTCATATACATACATACGCCTGTATGAACATTGTTGTGTATTTGCGTAACGCAACAGCTGCATAAATACATAGAGATCAAACAAAGCCTTCGTGTCCCTCGCATAATGCGGATAATGATTTACAGCCATTATATAAGAAGTGTTTGAATAATAAGTAAATACTTTGTGTAGATAATGCTACTTCTCTGTGAATTTGTTTCCTTTATTTAGATTGACTACCGGTAGAGTTCCTCAAATTTTTTCATGTATTTGAACTACTTGTTCAAAAGTGTCATCTTGTTAGTGAAAACTAGCAAAAATATCAATATACTAAGATATTGAATCTTATACTTCACGATAGGACAGCGACCACTTAAATATGGAAGAAATAATAGAGAATGTGGTTTCTTGTTTTAAAGTACACATAATTATGTGTGATTTAAAATCTGCTCCTTATTGTGAACAAAATGCAGCAAATGTATGGTAGGGTTGTACCCTACCATAAATTTGCTAATCCTAAAAAGTTAACACTGTAAGATGATTCAGATCGCATTAAAAATATTTAGGTCACTAAATCTCACCTACATAAAAATATGATGAATCACGCTTCTTGCTCTGCATGTTAATCAGACAATGGTGCGGCAGGCGTTTCTGCCTTTTCCTTTCGTGCTGAAATTTGCTCAGCATCATCTAAAGAAAACCTACCTACAAAGCATCTAATCAATCGTAAAGTCAATCAAACCTCTAGAACCTAAAAATAGCAATATATTCGCATGTTTAAGGAACACATTCGAGTCTTTGTTACAAAAAGCACAATAAAAAGTTAATGCACCGAGGATTATATAATATAATAAGAATAAAACGTGATCTGATTGACGTCAATAGCAATTATACCAAGCCAATCAAATAATCATTACATTTAAAAGGATATTTGTTTTGCATACGTCACTATTTAAAATTGCTTCGCATTTATCATAAAATAAAACGCTTTTTTAAAGATACATTTTCACAACACGAGTTTACATTTAGCGCAAATTGTTTTACTTCAAAGTGACATTTGGACATACGTGGGCCGCAATGTTCACGTGTTTAGTACGCTTTACACTTTTAGCAATGTTTCAAAACACACTATCGTGCTCGAACTAAATATTTAGTGCTTACTTGACTTAAGTACACTGAATACCAATGTCGTTAGGCCATTCACACGCGACCTCCTTGGCACTACAACCAGGAATATACCGAACATTTCCAATATCACGCAATCGCGAAAATGCACATGAAAATTCTGGTGCAACTCCCTCAACTATCTAAGACATTTGACGTAGCAACTCCTCTTTACATAAGTCTGGCTAACATCTTAATTCCCAAAATTGTTTGCATTATGAGTAAGCTCAACGAGAATACAAATATCGCTCTTTGTTGCATACACCGAGGCGCCCGTTTTCCGCAGATGTTAACAATAACAATTTGCGTTTACTCCAAACTTCCGCCAAATGTGACCTGAGGCCGTGACGACCTGACCTTCACATTTATGGTCATGTAAAAATGACAATTTACGGAAATAAACGTAGTTAATGCGAAGGTGCTTGAAGACAATTTTATTATAACGCACATTCTACGGAAATGCATGAATCGGTCTGTTTGTATAGGGAACGCAAATAAATTTAAATATTAATATCCTCATTTATAATTATTAAATGTGACTTTTAATTTTGTCGATGAAATGAAAAAGCAACTACCAACTCTTCTTTCAACTTCCGTCACTTGGCGTCGATTACAGTTGCGTTTAATTATATTATTTACGTTCAGTATCATATGTATAATACTACAGACATTGTGCAAGTCCTTTTTGCATATTCATGCAAAATACAATAAACAAAATATTGCGCAAGTTCTACATTACACATCAGAATTAGTTTACTAGCTTGCAGACATTAACCAGGAAAAATAATACCTCTATAGTTTCCATTGAAATACTGATTAAGTTTAAGTCGCGATAGTATTTAGCCCTATTTCTTTGTTATTCTAATTTGCAGTAATATACTTTTTAAACACTTTCCGTGAATTTGTTTATATCGCACACCAGCGCTCGGCGGTTAGTTAATTACGACACACCATCACGCGAGCCGAACATTATCGTATCCGTATAATTTCTGAGTTTCGTCCGCATCTAATAACGTCATATTTCGAGGTTTTTAAATGATCTGCAGCTCCTGAACATAATTTTAGTTATTTCCTCTATTTTGATACGGAAAAATATCGTACATCAACCTCTTCCATTATGGGAATTCTGGCTAAAATTTTTGACGTCAACTACGTTTGTTGCCAACTGAAATTGTGACAGCGACTTTTTGAGACAATACTGTTGTTCCTCTTACCCGATACTAACATACCTACAGTTCGGTGGTCGATGAATGCTAACACTGAGTGATTTCAGCTCACATTAGTGTGACAGTGTGCAACCTTGACGACGGCGACGGTCCGGCTGCTTTGTTGTCACACGAGCGGCACGCACGCACTCGACCATTCATGCTCTCGATGCGTCTGTGAGACATTATACTATACTGCTATACAGCTGACGTGAACGGCTCAGCTAATTGCCTGTTCTCGCCCACTACTTCTTAGCTTCGTGACTGATCCTTCGGCGATTTCCTCTTGACGCTTATCTTCCTCGAGTCCATGATTGGCATCACAATCGTCATTACTATTATTCACTCCGACCACTATTAAGGACCGGCTGATTTATTTCATTGTTGTATCGCTAACCGTCTAGACGAGTCTTTGTTCTCTCAGTTACGTTACTTTAATTAATTTCGATTGCAATAGATGGACACAGTCCAACTTACATTGCAGTTGATACATTTATTGTTTTATCTTGATGGATGGATCTTCATCTGTGAATGAATAGTATTGTATGATAACATTGTCATCTTGGACGGTGCGTCTACAAAGGATTGCGTGCGGAATGCTTGCTTGCCAATAATTTACCTTTATTATTATGACTGACACTCCCGTTGCCTTGCCACTAACTAAACATCACTGCTTATGTATCTTCACCCCGCTGAGAATGCTCTGCTTCGCTCGGCTGTTTGTAGTCCTATAACAACATACAAACACATTTAGAGTTCAGAGGCATCTATACTATTAAACTTGGCGGGATATCATCTCTAGGGTTTTGATGTATGTAATAATGTTTAGATCATGAAATAGAATAGCGATATTGATAGATAATATCGATCGATTCCAGTATGAGACTTAGCTTTGGCTTATCTGCTCCAAGGTTTCACTGAATGTATCTAACCCTAGTTTAGTATTGATGTGATGTGTGTTTGCGTCGTAAGTCGGATCCGAGGGAAGGTTGGAGCAGCTAGGTCGTGTGTACTGTGGTTGCGTTGGAGTACTGGCTAGGGCTGTGGTGACGTGGTCGTGTGTCGGCAGCATCAGCGGGCTGGCGTTGGCGCTGGGTGGAAGCGGGGCCGGCAGCCCTGCGGCAGCGGCTGACTCGCGGGACCACACCACCGCCTCGTCCCGCGCGACCTCCCCACCGCCCGCCGACAGGCAGCAACACTCCAGGTAGACGCGCCCCACGCTCGGAACGTTTGGCTTCACCCGCTATGGCTGAATTTTGTTCACTATGGAATACTAGCTTTGACATGTACAGCTTGCTATTTTCTCAAAGTTCGACCATCGAACGACTGCTCAATGCTAGCTAGTGTTCCATTTGCAAAGGTGTTGGTTACATTTCTGTATTGCAATTTTATGTGGGTCATGGTCGTTTCAAAATTATTTTTGTTGTACGTATTAGAACGCCATACAACGTTCCTGGTATGTGTGCATGCTTGCCTGCCCGAGTGTTATGTTTTGGTGGTAGAGATATTTTTGTGCTATTTGTTTTGTGTATCTCTGTATGTCTGTACATTGTATTCGTATGTTTTATCCCTAGTTTTTTTGTGTCGTGTTCAAAGGTTGTTTTTTTTCCTACAGTCGCCGATAAACGTGTCAATTTATCACATCCACCTACGGGCGAAGTTTCAAAGAGCGTAATTGCTCTGTCGATTGTAATAAATAAAAGAGTTTATAAATAATTCAAAGAGGAAATTAAGTTTAATGGTCGCTCTAAACATCACAATGTCAAAGTCATACATAACGTGTTTTCCTGTCAGCAACCGAGTGACGTCAGGACTAAATAAAACAATGATCCTTGTGTTTGTCTGCCATCATGGGTACAACGACAAGCAATCAGCAGGATCATTGTTTTACAAACGGCCCAAATGCAGGTACATTTGGGAACGTTTTAACAAGAAACATTTATGCATTATTGATAGTGATTAATGAGGGTAGAGTTAATGATACCACCATGCTAAATAACAAGCGTATTCATTGTAAAACTCACATATTTTTCATACGCAAAACTTCCACGTAAAGCAAAAATTTAAATGTTTGTCGGATAGGTATCATGTTTCATTCAAAATAAGGAAATTGAAGAAGCAATCGAAATAAATAACGTAAAATAATGTGACGCATAAAATAAGGTATAAATAAAATAAATTACAAATATTTATTTTATTAAAACCACAAAGGAGTCGTTAATAAAATAATAATATAGCCTCAGCAGAAGTGGCATACCTACAGTTATTTTTCCATGGCCTTGATCTTAGCAATCGTATCGCAAATATTTAATGTATGCGGTGCATACAATGTCGATCTTGATTACACACGCTGCTATATCGAGTATGTGCTTGTTCAAACGATTTACATAGCCATGTAATATTTCAAATACTTTCTGCTCAAGAGTAGAAAAATTAGACAAATTTCGGTTAAAAAGTACCCATTCAAGTACACATCAGAAGAAAATATTTTACTTTATATGTAAATAGCTGGCTTAATGTAAAGTGGTCACTATATCTTTTACAATCTTTGGGTATTCCATTTTGTCTGGTTAGTTCGCCGGGGAATTTACACAGTTACAAACAAGGAAAGATTTCTAACACTATTGAAGCCGAAAGCCTTTGGACAATAAGTAACTTTGGTATACAAATGTTCGTCCTGATGAAGGTTTGAAGACTTTGAAGTTCAGGACTCCGATATAATTGAAGGAGATACATTCGCTATGACCAAACAATTCTTAGTGGCGACTCTGTTTAACTAATATATAATCAACAAAAGACTAGTTCCCAAAATCCGCTTGGTTAGCAGTATAGTAACTTTTATAAGTCAGTAATGTTGATATGATTCTATATTGCAATTGTAGCAACTTACTTTCATGCGATCCATGTTTGTTTATATTAAAACAGTAAACTATAACTTTAAACAACGCGGTCGTGGAATACGCAACAACTTGCCGCGACATTTTCCTGTACCTATCAAAGTACTATGTTGAAGTAGACTTTGATCTAGACATAGGTATGTGGGCTTAATAGATTTGAATTATCATGACAAAGCCGCCTGTTAGAAATAATACAACTAATTAGCCATTATGTTGCATTGGAAGCTTGCCACTGCTCTTGAAAATAAATATTTTTCGTGAATTTCGTGATAACAATCAATTTGTCAGTTCTGATCATCGTTTTGGGTGAAATTAAATTGTTTAATGGACGTAGTTAACAGGCTTTATAAACACGAAAACAATATTGCGTTTATTATTAATGTCAACTGTAGGACATGTTTTAGGGGCGGCACATATCTGACGGAAGATCCGTCGCGTTTTATCCGTCGCGTAACGCCAATACATACAAATGTATAGAAAAACGTTCAACCTTTCACACCTGACCGAAGATCCGTTAGTACGTCGAGCGTACTGACGGATTATCCGTCGACGTCGCGCGCACCACGCACCACGTGAATTTTGACCATTGAGTAAGGAATATACATGGAGAGGGCAAATAGTAGGTACATATAGAAAAATTACATTATACACATATATTATTATATTTTTTATTTTTATAGACTCACGCCTGGCCTCACGGAGGGGT
This sequence comes from Euclidia mi, assembly GCA_944739405.2. Lineage (NCBI taxonomy): Eukaryota > Metazoa > Arthropoda > Insecta > Lepidoptera > Erebidae > Euclidia > Euclidia mi. Next base: position 87,003,325 of record OX123189.2, on the reverse strand, counting down.
AGGCAGAGGTGTAATATTACACCCACATTTCACCATGATTTTTTTTATACACATATATACGAAATCGACATAAAGCCACCAAACATAGTGTTGTCTCGTTTTGTCTTAGGGATATCTCTGTGAGAAAAAAAGAGATAGCCCTAGTTTACTGATTTTATTAGAAATGTCATTCGTGCCACTGTCGCCATATTTTTTGCCAAGGTTTGTGGTACATCTGCTGTGAAATCTAATAAAAATTTTGTTTTTGTGCATAAATATGTCTAAAAACCAGATGAATCAGTGCTTCAGGCTGTGTGTTTCATTACCGTACGTATGGTGCCATTCATGTCCAGTACTTTCTCAGCGACACAGTATTGATATTGGCTCTCAGAGAATATTTTGTTACATGTTTGATACAAGGGTCGTTCTTCACTTTGCCATGTTCGCCCACATTTGCATTATGAAATAAACTAATCTGGCAAAAGATTTAAACTAACTAAAGTAACTTACTACAAAAATGTATAGGTTTCCTCTGACCGGCTCCATATCGATATCGATTATATTCTGGAGTACAACCCAAATCGCAGCCATTTTAAATTGCCCAACATTTCTTAGGTATGCACGCTAGTTTCGTAGGTAGGCACGCTAAATTCGTAGGTATTGGAGATGCCATATCCATGTCATTCCCAGATCGGTGATTTTGAGTGACGCGTAGTAGAGTAAGATTCCAGGGCCGCCAGACCTTACTTATTTTTTCTGAAACGAAATGTGTAGAATAATGTAGTGTTAGTATGTACTATGAGTGTACGCATACTTGCTAGCCTGGATCGTGGGCCAATTTTTAGGTATGAGGTTCTAAAGGTCTACGGGAATTACTGCCGTCGTAATGAGTCTGGCAGAATTATTTATGATTTTAATAACATTTTATAAAAAATACCTAAAAACCAGCACTGAGAATTTGTCTGAGTCTGAGTGTTCATTGTGTCCGTCAGTTGTATGTTTGTAAAGTCTCCCGCGATACAGGATTTATTCCTAGTGCGGGAGTTGTCTTATTAAACAAAAAAAAAACTAGAATATAAAACATGAAGAACACGATTTGTAACCAAAATCCTCTTTTACCAAAGATTCTACATTTACAGTTAATGCGACGTAGAGGCGTAGAAGTTAGAACCATGAGAAAGAACAGGCAATAAATCTCACGGCTACGCCTTTCAATTTCCAAACTTTATATATTAAAATACTTACATAGAAAACATTTTGTGTCATGCGCTGCAACTGTAACCCCTTCTATATCATTTGTATAAATTTTCTTAAAAACCGTAACCAAATCGTATCATCGTCTTTTGATTTTGAACCTTCATACCTATATAGGAAATATATTCAAATAACGCTTGTTGGCTACTATAAAAATCTCTTAAATCTGACATATTTTTAATAGTCAAACTCGAATTACAATATAAATAACTACCGGTCTTCAGTGACTACATAACATCAGGGAACACGAAAAATGATTAGGTAAAAGAATATGACAGTAAAATATTGAGCTGCCCTGAGTACGGCCCTGCACGAACAAACTTATATGTGTGCATAATAGCCACGCTTTTAGCAAATGTGTGCAGATACGCTCGACGCATTTTCCGTCAGGTGTGTTCCGACTCATTTGACGGAATATACGCGACCGAAGATACGTTCGACGGATCTTCCGTCAGGTATGTTCCGCCCCTAAAAATCACACAAATACAGTTTTTTAGGTAGGTAGGTACATGCAGGGACGATATGAATTCAGACCGTAGGTTACCGCAAGGATAGCTGCGCTACGCTACTCATGGGTACAATGCTTGTTGGAGGGTTCTTCCTGAATCTAGACTGAGGAAAATTTATTAATGAAATTAATAAACAAAGTTGAATATTTTCTCTTATACAAACTGTTTACTAGATTTTTCACTCTTATAGTTGTAATATAAAGGAGTCATTTGCTCTAAACGCGATTTTAGGAAAAGTAGGTAGAGCAGATTTCACGATAAATTTCTATAAATAAAACCTAATTATACATTGCAAATGCTAGGATATCGTAACCACAAATTCACAGGGATGATACACAACATATTTGATAACCATCCTTTCGTATCACTGGCGTTAATGACCAATGGAGAATTACACTACTAATTTACTAACATGGCGAGTGGTCTGCGATTGTGCGAACGCTTATCATCAAACTTAGCCCATGTGAGGTAGTTATTCGCTCATTTGCCGCCTAAGAGGCATACAAAAAAATTGCACAAAGTAACAAACAAGCATTATCCTTCGTATCATTAGGCGCAAACGACGATGAGTAATTACTATAAATGCGTTCCACCCAGCATGGCCATCCCAAAAACTGTATGTGCTGATCATCTTGTAATTTAACTTCATAATAATTTGTGCGAGGCTTACGTCATGCTCCCAGAATAGTGCCGGCTTTCAGTGTATAGTTATTGTAGATTTTTTGCCGTCGGGTTATTGACTTGTACGTTTGGATGTCACGGCAAGGGTACTGTGGTACGGACGGTGTTACACCGAAGCATAACGAAGCTTCTCGCAGTGCTCGTTTTGACTACAAACACAGTTCGCTGCTGCGGTGTAGTAAAGTTTTTGTATGGCTTTAGTAAAAATCGTTGTTATGGGTGCGATTTGTTTGTTTTCTATATTCATACATACACATACATATCGTCACGCCTTTTATCCCCGAAGGGGTAGGCAGAGGTGTATTTCTACACCCACTTTTCGCCAGATATACTTTAGTCCCACGTAATAAGGGGCGAGCCTATTGCCGTACCGGGCACATTTCCAGACTCCGTGCTGCTACTGAGAATTTCGTGATAGAAAAACCCAATAACACTGCCCGGCCCAGGAATCGAACCCGGGACCTCCCGATCCCACGCGCACACCTATGCCGCGAGACCACCGAGGCAGTCGTATAGGGTTTGATGTCGAGTTTTCCGTCTCTACGCAAAGATGGTATTTGCATCGTGTTATCCCTTAGTCGCCTCTTACGACACCCACGGGAAGATAGGGGGTGGTGACACTTGTATTCTATGCCGTCAACCACACGTTTTCTATATTCGTTACGTGTTATGTAGTTGCCTGAATAAACTCACGGCCAACTAACTTATAAGCAATATTAAGAGAATCACTTGCCGGTTAACAATCGTAGCAAAAAAATCATGAGACTTGGAGGAAGAGTACAGTTGGATGAGATATAAATATGGACTTTGACTAAACGCAAAATGGTGATAGGCAAAGGCAGCACGCCGATAATAGGGGAAATCAGTCATCGCGTTTAAACAGCCAGTTGACAAAGTGCGAATAAACCGCAATCAATCAACCAAAACCAATATAATGATCAAACAGTTTTATTTCCATCGCTATAACTCATACAGTGTAAATAAGGTCTTATCTAAACACCGACTAGCGCTGATATAATAAGTAAATAACACTTATTACATACATATACACTTCAAGTAACAGTACCCACCCACTCGTTAGATCTAATCCGGCTAGGTACTACGCCATGTCCTCTAAATATTATACACTACTAGAGGATGCCCTCAGCTTCGCTTGCACATTTTTGTTATTAAACTTTTTCTACCCGATCCCGTTGGCATTTCGAGAAATCCGTTCTTAGTGCACCCCTACGGTCCGCAAGGAACAGATTATGAACACACAGCTACACATCAACCTACACAAAACCAATATAAACTGAACTACTCAACAACAGGTTGGTCACACTATGGGAGTTCGCCTTATATTGTTTTTGTATAGGTTAATGTGTAGCTGTGTGTACCTACTTGCCAAATTTCAGCTTCTGACGCCTAACACTTGGCTGTAGCGTGTCTGTCAGTCAGTCAGTAACGCAATAATAATTTTATATATAGATACAGATTGTGAGACCCGATTTTTTATAACACTTGAGTGTTATATTAAATACTTAAATTGCGATGTTTGTACTTGAGCGTCTTGACAATTTTGTTATGATCAAATGTCATATGATTCATACTGAATAAATACTCTAATTAAAAATTAGTTAATATTGTAGTTAGGCTTTAGGTTTAAAGACTGTCCTTATGGCGTTTGCTGTATTTATCATTTACATATTCAAAAGCGTGCTATTGTGGTTTTACATGGGAAAACGAATATCGACATAATAAGTTATCAAAGTTGAATACACAATTACACATCCCCAATTATGGTAATTGGTAAAATCACGACCTAAAATCTAAAATTTATACAGAGGAAAACACAGAATCATCTAAAAGGCAAATGATGTGTATAAAGTGGTTATTTTTATTTATATTTATAGTCTCACGCCTTTATCCCGAAGGGGTTGGCAGAGGTGTAAATAAAACACACACATTTCGCCATGAATTTTTAGGTCCCACGTAATAGGGGGCGAGCCTATTGCCGTCACCGGGCACATCACCAGACTCCGGGCTGCTACTGAGTGTTCGGAAAAACCCAGTAACACTTTTGCCCAACCCGGGAATCGAACCCAGGACCTCCGACCAGCAGTCGCATACGCTATCCACTGGACCACGGAGGCAGTCAGTAAAGTGATTAAAATTACATAAATATATACCTGATCGATGTATTTTCCACTTTAAATAATGCGTGGGCGATATACATTTGTCACGTACACGGTTTAGACCTTAAAACGAAGTAAGTCAATGCAAACTAGTTGTTCAATATTAACAAATAGTTTTGTTACATTGTCATGTTAATATATAAGCTTGTTAGATGTTTGATTAAATACCACAGACGTTTTGTAACCAAGCAAAGCATTCATCATCTCGAAATGTCGAATATTAATAGGTATCACATGTGTTTTGCCAACCATAAATTTATAAAATTTGATGATAGGTTGTCTATTTTACATAAAATATTGCAATACGAATTTGAAAACAAAAATCTCATAAAGGAGTAGCTACCTTACTATATCTGAGTAATTTTTCGTTCTATCTACCTGTGGTCATGCCTTAAAATCTCGAATAGGTAATTACGCTACTTATTTTAGGAGTTTGAAGAAGCAAAACTAACACATTTTTCGTGTTAACATGAAAGTTTGCAGTGATATCTTATCTTTGCCGTACCATAAAGATGTGGAACTCACTGCCAGATCACGTGTTTCCTTCCTCCCTTGATCCTGGGTCCTTTAAGCGGGGCGTGAAAAAGCATCTCTCAAGGCCGTCAATGTGAGGGCCGTCATGTCACATCGCCTACATACCAGCAATTGGGGATGATGGCCTTTCCAATAGGACTTCACTGTCAGCTTACCATCAGGCAGCGTGAAGTCATTTTGATAGCTTCTTTTTAGTAAAAAAAAAATTGTTCAAATATTGGTTTACTAGCCAGAAAAAGACTCAAATTCGAACAGAGGTTTTAAAATAGACAATCACTCAATAGCTCTAATGACTTTTATCTAGTACGCAAACTCATTTCCTGTTTTAGGTTTTAGATCACGGTAGTCATCTCTGTTAACTTCACACCTTCAAGAATTGAGTGTGTCATGACGATGATACGAAACTCTTTTAAGCATATTCAATCTTCATTCAGCACCAACAACCGCATCAATTCATTAAAGTGGTGTGTTTATGCAATATATCACGAGATCCTTCGGTCCCCATTTCACAAGACACACGATTTATATTAAATTCATTCGCTCACTAAGATCTTTGAGCCTTCAATTTAATTTGGGTAATAAAAATGAGACATGCTTTCAATACATCCGAAATTCGCATTGAACTAATATATCTCCCTGTGCTTAACTTAAATCCCGAGATTTGACAGTAAAAAGGTTCCCGAGTGGACTATAAAGCACCAACAAATGTGTTCGTAATCTTCGCAATAATTTTCGAGTAATCTTCGAGCTGAATTCTCTCAACTGAGCGCTTAAACTCGTCGAGAAAAGTGAGCAATTATCGTAGTGCTAACTCGCACTCGAAGCGCGCGTTAAACCACCACTCATTTGTACGTAGTTGTGAAAAAAGTGTTGCTCGGTAGCCAAGTAGCTCGTAATGTTAGGGTTGAAAGGATTTCAAACAACTGTTGTTTGGCTGTGGCTAATGAGCGTGCACAGCTAGGGTTGGAAATAACATCTATTTTGTCGAGCACCAGTCGTTTCACGGCTGAAATGATTGATACACACAGCATTGCCGCACGGGCTCTTGGATAAAACTTTTTTCCTTACAGTACGTATTAAACTTACGTATTAAATCTTAATATATAAAATCCTTGCGTTACTGACTGACTGACAGACACGCTACAGCCGAAACTATTGGGCGCAGGAAGCTGAAATTTGGCATGTATGTTCCTTGGGGACTGTAGGAGTGCACTTAGAAGGGATTTCCCGAAATTCCCACGGGATCGGCCAAAATGGGTAAATTTAAAAAAATTGCAGGCGTAGCTGCTGGCGACCTCTAGTTAGAAATAAATTTTGAAGATTAACTTTATCGTGTCAGTTGAATGCAAGTCGTTTTATATTTTCGTTGAAACAATGAAGACAAAGAAATTTTGTAATAATGTTATTTAAGCCGAAAAACTTTATCAAACAAGATAATAAAACGACGTCGTAAAAATGAAAGGAAAGTTTTGCGAACGTTAAAGCGAAGCTACATTCGCGTGCCAAGAAGGAGTATTTCATAGATCTAGGACACAGCGGGATGCTTATACTTTAGTTTGCCAGGAGTCAAAGGTTAGAGGGACATCGATAGTAAAGATATTTATTTAATGTTTATTCTTAATAGTACTTATATTAATTCAGAGAGGCTGAGGAGACTCTCCAGAAAGCCTACTATTATAAACGTTTAAATAGGTAGCTCTATGGCAAACTCCTATTCATAATAATTTCTTATTCCTCCAAAGACTAAATCATGATACTGCTGTAATCATTATCATGTTGGCCATGAAAAGAAATACGCTCATTCTTTTTTTATATTTATTCAATCTAGGTTACGCTATATGATAATTCAGCTAGTAACTTTGAATTTACATCAGAGAGTACCGCTATGTCAGGCTTAACAAAAAATAGACATCAGCTATAAACTTCTGTCCATTTACGGCTATCCGTTTATCATACAAGCTATATAAGGATATTCGCCACACCATTATAGGCATAATACAAACTATTACAACATTGACAGCAAAAAATACCTCACAAATAGTCTACAAGAACTGTTCATACCTCTCTCTGTCACGTGCGCAACCTACATTACATAAACAATTAATAAAACATGTTTGTACATAAGAGAATAAAATGTGATTTAAAATGCAGAAAAATAATGCAGTTCTTATGCCTTATAAATGCGGTCGGTACACGTGCTTGGGTACCGCATATCAATTAATATTGCGTCACTCACTATAAGGATAAGTCCACAATGTTCTAGACCGCCCTACACTCGTCCCACGGCCGAACGTTCTGGGAGAACATAACTGGGCCATGTCACATGACTTGCACAAAGTACATCTTGCCAACGTTTTAAATGAAATAACATTTGCTGCAGAAATAGCTGGCTGCTGTTTCAGTCGTAAAGGGATCTCGATGGAATTTTACTACTGTCGCTAACAATTGTGATATATCGCTCGATGCAAGATAAAATTGCTTGCCTTATGCTATGTAAGATGGAATATTTATTGGACAAGGGGGTGAAGTTTTTATCGGTAACGTAAATTTTGGGTCTCCCTTGTTTGACCGAAAGGAATTTGCCAAATTTTCACTTCCCAAAAATTTTTCTCGTAATTTCATTTGCCAAATTCCAAAGCAAAAAATCTATTCACAAAAAATTGTAACGTAAAGCTAATGTTTGGTAAATGACCGTTTAGACTATAACTTGTTTACCAACTAGTACTTTTAACATTTTTTATTTAGTCAAATATTTCAGTTGGAATAACAGTTTTTACGCAAAATCAATAATTATCCTAATCTAAATAGTTCAGTTTCGGGTAACCTTCTAAACACAATCTCTTTTTTATAATAATGCAAGTCGTTTCTGGCACTCGCCGGCCGCTACCGCGGCACCGCTCGCTTCGCTCGCTCGGCTCGTGCGTAGGAGGTCACAGCTCTAACCTAACCTTACCATTTTTTAATAATTAACCTACTCTAACTACTTCCATAAATAAACTAATATCACCAAACGTTTATTGTCTGAAGATTGTTTGCTGTGATAATCATTTGATTAAAGACCAAATGCCATAATGACATTACACTTGGTAATATTTTGCCAAGTAAAAATATGACCAAATAAAAATATGCGTACTAAAATCATTCGAAATATTGCAATGGTATAAAAAAAGGTTGCTAAAATTTGTTTGGGTAATGAAATGTTGTCAAAATCTTTTCGGCAAAACGGCAGGATCCCGTAAATTTTATCAGTTCATTTATAAACGTTTGTGTTCCACTATCCAATACTCACTAACGCAATACCAGTACTAGGCTGTTGTTAAAGTCAAAACTAAAAAAAAACAACAAATACAGAACCAAGTGGCCCTTATACATTTTCTGACTCAACAGATGACTCAGTTGCTCTACGTCAAACAACGCTCGCTTTTCAAATATTTGTCCAAGCCAAACCTAAGCGAGCATCGTTAGGATCAACACTAACTTTAAAATATATATGTAGGTTTATACTATCTCCAGCACGAGCCTCTTACACTATGGAGCATCAAATGAGTAATAAAGGAAATATAGTTATTTCACTATGAGGAGGGTTAAACCATAGTCAATCATGCAAGCCAAGTCGTAGATAAGCATAAGCAGCGATAGTGGAGAGACCGACAGACTTCTACGCAGATGGTCTCGGGTTCGAATCCACGGCACGCACCAATGATTTTTCGGAGTTAGTGCGTATTAAATTGTTAATTATCGCTTGCTAATCGGTGAAGGAAAACATTGTGAGGAAACCTGCATGTCTTAGAGTTCTCCATAATGTTCTCGAAAGACATTTGAAGTCTGCCAACCCGCACTTGGCCAGCGTGGTGGACTATGGCCTTACCCTTCTCATAGTGAAAAAAGGCCCGTGCCCAGCAGTGGGACAGTATAAAGAGCTGATGATGATGAGATATGCAGGTTTTATAAAGATAATGTTTTTCATGGATTTCCTTCACCGTTTAACTAGAAATATTTACGTATGAACAGCATTAGTCGCCGTGGGTCCGAATCCATGTCCCTATTCGTGACAGTTCGATGATTTCCCCACTGACCTATCGCTGCTTTTTATTACAATGCATGTAGGCGACTTTATGTCGCAGTGAACATATGCACACTTCTCAATGATATACCCTCTGGATGGATATTCACCCGCTCCATTTACCACCCCAAAGGGGTTGCTCCAATTAACTTACCTACCTGCCTGCCTACCTACCTAACATTTTAATAACACATCGCTGCAATCGTGCAATGTAGCTGACACGAAAATGTTCTGTTTACAAGTTTATTAATTATTTCCCTAGTTTTGCTGTGTCGGATATGTAAGCAAATTTTTAATTAAATTGCCACGTGAGATACATAAAATTAATAACCGTATGTGGAATGATTTTACGTAGTCGCTGAAAGTAAATAGTTGCTTTTTATTTAACTTAATACGAAATGAAATATAACCCGATTGTGTGTATCCACGCATAAACTACATATTACGTATAAGTATATTATGTGTAAATAAGTACAGATTTGAGCCTCGAAAAATCGGGATCAAAATACCTATATGGTCTTGGGAAGGTCTTAATAAATCATCATCGGCGTTTGCGAGTCTGCTTCATACACAGAGTTTTCAAACCTTAATATTATTCGCCTCAACGCCTCCTCTGCGTCCAAAGCGCACCATGAACGGCAACAAAAAATGTTGTTGCCGTTCATTGCCATTTTTTCGTACACTGTTACTTGTTTGCAAAAAATTGCTATCTAAGTCACGGGCAGTAGCCATTTAGCATAAAATTCTTTAGACATTTCATTTGGTGTTAAAAAAACTGCTCATTGAAAAACGCGATAAGGCTTCAAACTAAACCGTTAGTCAAAAGACGTGCAGCACCGGTACCGACGTCCAAAACGAACAGAAATATGATATACGTATATAGACAGCTAGAGATAATAAGAACGATTATTTCAATTACTTTTTGTCAATCAAAAGACATTGCGTGTGCATATCCATCAGTGCTACCGCCAAACTCCATTTTGCTGTTACATAGATAACGACCGCTCCATTTTGAACCTTATACCGGCGGACTTGACATAAACCATTCATATTACGAATAATTATAGACTTGTTTAAGCAGTGAACTAATTGCTACGCAACTCTTGTAATTTGCCGTCGTGTAACCCGTAAAGAGGCTCTATGATGACCCGTTATAATGTACCTAGTAACATCTAGCCACTAGAGTTCGACGCCCGACGAAAGCAGTGACCTCGTGGATTCGCCACTCGCAATTCATCATTTCGAACAGTCTGTCTCTCCGACCATAGTAATTGTGCGATCTATGGCAGTATTACCTTTCCATTAAAGGAGGTTACAACTTGGATAATTTTCTATTTATGAAGCAATATTGTGAGCTATTATGTCCAACGTGGTTGTTAGAAGAATCGTGAATGTTCAACAATTTGTATAAGTTATGATGTTGCCAAGTAGTTTTGTGTCCATCCGTCAATATTGATCAGTTGTAAATAATGCGTCGTGAATCTTCCATTTTAGTAACAATGCCTTGTCTCGATGTTTCTTGATAGTCTAACGTACCTAAATTGTACAAAGAGTTTGTAAAAATATTTACTGATGTCCAGACTGTAAATGTCAGTCATGCTGTTATCTGTTATAAGTCTAAAATTGTTTAAGTTCCGACTGCTTTGACCGTAGGTACTCTGATACCGCGTGATACTCTACTAGTGATACAGATCGTGCTGGCTCCCTCAATCAAGGTTGAGCCGTACGATTGCTGTTGAATGCGGGCCATCAGTGGGCCGAGTCAGTCAAAGGCGTCAGATGATTTCCTGCATTGTACTTGCATACTAAACCCTTTTTTTGTCTGGATTTTAAAAGATCAAGAAAAACAATGACTCTGAGTTTGTTTCGGCCTTTCTTCTCAAGAAGTCATTTAGCTAAGAAAAGCCGGCATCATCTAGAATAGGGTTTTGACATGTATAAGTGTTGCAAACAACCAAAATGCAGAAATAAATATGTCTTTATGTCTTTGTCTTTATGATATGTTGATACATGAGCTGCTCTTCATACCCTAGCTCTTAGCAACAACGCACTAACGTCATCTCAAACGACATTGAAACCTATCCCGAGTGGTTGTAACCGAAGCCACGGGATGCGTCGGTGCAGCCAGCCGTACAAGGACTCGATCTGACGTCACCCACAACAATAGTATTACGCACACGAACTTGCATCTTTCACCTCAACTACAGAAGCGAAATTGCCTTGTAGATATACTTTTGAACCTTGGCATCCTTGAATGCGGATTTACTTTGTTGGCTCGGATTACGGGCGCGATGATAAAGCTTTGTCGTGGGATGATGAACTGCCTATCGAACTTTTATGCGCCATAAAACGAAATACCTTATACGAACGGCTCAATTCTGCAACTCCATTTATGTTAAACGGAAACGTAGCCCTAACCGCATTTCCTTATGTATGAGTAACCATTGTTAATAATAATATACCGACCGAGTTATCTTCGGAAACGCACGTCCACATAAGCTGATATAAGGCAGTGACATCACTGTTTGCTAGAGATTGTCGTCAAACGCGAATTACGTGGATGACATGTTATACAACTGATTTGCCAACAGATTAAGTTGTCACTTTTTGTCGCGTCTACACTTTCTACTTGTTACTGGAATACGAATAATATATTCTCAGTTCTGACAGGCACAGACGCTAAAACATGAATTGTCTTTCAGTATATGACTATCTACATACGTTGTTTTCACGAAAACGAAAAGCGAATAATTAAAAGAAAATTCGGAGCAACTAATGATCTGTCTAATTTAATGGCCAATGCTTGCCATCCTACGCATTGTATCTATCAAGACTTCGTTTATCATTAGCTTCAAAAATATACATTCTAATTATATTACAAAATTTAAAATTCTAAAGGAAAGAAAACGAAATTCTGAGGATATAAACATTTGTTCTGATTTATGAGTGTTGCCTACCATATAAAATCGTCAAGGTGCTTAAATATTACCGCCAATGATTCTACGAGATATTCTGTCACTTTTACAGCGTAGCTATTATACTTGGTATGATTGATACAAAAAGAAATCCGCCTGCAATTTATTCATCACGCGATTTGACACACGAGATTGGACGTAACCGCACCCGAATCCGTGTTCTATTACCTATCTTATGATTAAATATCAAACTTGACCCATATTGTCTCGTGTTCCGGTTATGTGTCCGATTGGCCTTGATGTCCCCGCCTGAAAGGTCGACCGTGGCGAAAGACATATTCTTAAACATTCACTTCATTTCGTACCGAGACATACATCTAATTAATAAATATGGCAGGCAAAATTAACGTTTACATCATAGGAACGCACGTAACAACTTTTTCCTTGAGTTTGATTGCTTGTTTACTTTCCTGTACGCACCACAATATATGATTTGTATAATCGTTGGATAATTACTATTTATAATAAGGGCTTAATCGTTTTTGTCACCGGAAGGAATTTGTATGCAAGTAATACGCATTTCCGTTTTGTAATTAACTGTTAATCCTAGCGTTGTTTATAGCTGTTCAGGCCCGCGAAAATTCGATAGCTGCTTATAAAATACCTACTTCTTAAAATAAAAATTATCTTAGGAGCCTTTTTGGAAGCCATCAGCCAAGGATTTATTTGCAAATGACTTGAGGAATAAGGAAGTTGTTTTTCTCAGTTTCGAAATAAGTTTAGGATGCTCCCCATATTTAGAAAACCTTGACCGTAACTGATGTGGGTCGCAGCAAAAAAACCTAACCGTGCTTAACATACGCCCAAATAAAAGGTTGAACGTTCGCATACATATTTAAAGAAGCGCTGAATATCTGGCAAAAAGCTTTACTTCTCTTTATTTATGTATTACGATCCCAACCCCTTTTGGTAATTTGACCAAAATATATTAAGATAAGAAATATCCAAGGAGAACTAGCATCGTAATTTTATAAGTTTAAAGATCGTAATATTGCTACAGCATTGTGGTATGTTTGCTTTTTATGTTAATACATAAAGTACATTTATATTGTAGTAACTGTATCCTGAATTTCGCTTAGCGATCTTTTTTGCGTGCTTCTGAGCGTCGTGTCGTAGCGTCACCATAACCTTTAGGTACAATTTTATTTTGTTATAAATTGATTTTATTTTAAGAATATCGTTATACTCTCTGTAACCTTCCACAATATGTTGCTGAACAGCCAATTGCAAAAAGATACAAATTCGATTGGCATTTTCAACTTTACGATAATTGCATTATATTCTTATAGCATTATTATTAGTTTTCTGATATAATAATCTAACTCCTAAAATATCTATGATACCATATGTGTGTTAGTAGTATCTGTTATGCCAGTAGTGTCAATTGACCTTGCGTCACAGCTCGTAACAGTGACACCGATCCGCGGGGCAACCCTCGTCTTGATTCGATTATGCAAACGCTAGAGCAGATAAAATGTAGCTCTCTGATGTTCTACTTATTTAAATGATAAGATTTTAGTTTGTACCCGCGGGCTTGTACGCATATTACTAGCACAGTCAAATAATCCATACAGTCGTTCGACGAACGCGTCTAGACGGGTCAATCGTGCGGGGGACAAGAGGTGAGACGCGGGTAGAGCGGTACCTACTTACGTATATCACTTTAGTTCCTAACTAGGTACATGTTTTTGGGGGCTGGCGCGTGCTTGTTTTTTGTTCGTTACTTATTTATTTGCTTATGAATATTAATTATGATGGTACATACGACTTGTGCTGTGAGACATTGCAATTCTTCATGCTTCATTTAAAGATTTAAAAAATAAGCATTTAAGAAATCTGCGATTTCATCAAATTACTTAAACAAAAAATTAAAATTTCATTAATTTTAATTATTTATATTATTATGAAACGTATGTATATACCTGTATCCACTTAAAATAATGTGCACATACCCACTAATCTACTACAATATCTCATGTCTGGCCAAATCTAATACTAATATATAAATCTGAATAGTTTGTTTGTTTGTTAGAAAGCGCTAATCTCAGTAACTACAGGTCCGATTTGAAAAATTCTTTCACTTTCAGATAGCACATTTATCGAGGAAGGCTATAGGTTACATAACATCACGCTTTGAGTGACGGGAGAGGAACAGTAGCCTTAAATAACGCGGGTGTAACCGCGGGCATCCTCTTGTCACAGAATAAAGTAGTAATTACTGTACGTAAACAACATGGCAGGCGTAAGAAAATAAGCGTTGTAAGGTAATATTCGATTCAAGCGTGATTTTAATTTCATGCAATAAGTACCTAACCTAGTACCTTCGTATTAGGTAAGTGTACCTATTAAATATTAATATGTATCTTGGTAACGGCGCGTCCTAGCTAAAAAATAACCATATTTTTGGCCCCCTTTTACAATCCACACATGTTCTCAGTAATCTTATAGCCTGGTCATCCATCCATAAAATGACCTTGATGTCTATTGCTTTACCTTAACGTAGTTTGCTCGAAAATAGATCTTCAAAATACTTCATATCGATAACATAGGCTCTGCAAGCTGATCCCATGGTTGCCCATCCATTAAACGACCGCTATATCAATCGCTTTATTTTAACTAGGTTTGTACGATAACCACCTAGTATATCTGAAAAAATGCTTCATATCCTTAACCGCCTCCTACGACACTAGCGGTATGAAATAGGTGCTGACTGACACTTTGTATGCAAAGCTGTCACCGCAAGTGCAAACTAAATGCAAACTGTTTTATAATAATTATTCATTGTTAATTATTTTCATATAATAAATAAGTGATTTACACTATAATATTCATGTAAGCGTAACAATTGTTATATTTTTCTAAAATAAATAGACGGTGTTTGAATAAGTAGGTATTGTTTAAATGTGGCAGCCCTAGCCTCCTTACCCTTGTCTAGACGTTGTCGGCTTTTTCTTCGAGATCAAAGGCGTCAAACTACTGTATGTCTTTATATACTGTGTTACTAGTGTCAACTGAAAATTTGTGAGGACCGATGTATGTTTGTTAACTCTTTCACGCAAAAATTACTGTACAGTGCAGTCTTATAGCTTATACATCAGAGCGCTCTAAATGCGCCCCCTAGCGGTCTCTATCGATCGCTACTCTCCGTTAGGGGCGCTTTTACAAAATGTATGGAAATTGTTCCCGTTGACTAGGCTATCGTCCACCGTGACGATCGAGTGCAAACTCGTACTAGACCCTCTGTATAACTAATAGGCTACCATTTGTCGTGATAGCTGATATTCACCCGGCTAAGCCACGGGTGAAATCTTATCAAATATGAATATCGGTTTCTTTTATCCCTTTGCAAACGTAAAATTTAAAATAATAGTTTCACTTTAGTACATTTAATCCCCTATTTCGATCTCTTCCAACTTCAGTTTGGAAACAATAGGTTGCCTATGTTCGTCTTCAAGGAAGTAATCTATTTACATTAGTCTTGGGCGTAATAGTTCGCGACTGAGATCGAACGATCTAGTTCGCCGCTCCTAAACGAACTAGTTCGCTCTTTTAGTTCGTTAGTTCGTGTTTCGTTCCCAGCTCTTCGCTCTTCGCAACAGGAGCAGTTTTAAAACGAGTGAACGATCTGCCTTAAACTGAACTATTTTAAGAAGTTCGTTCGTTGTGCCTTATATTAATTATTTAAAGCCATTCGTTCGCTCGTTTTTAAAATCTGCTGCTGCTGCGACGAGATGATTGACCATTGCACAATTACTAATAAAATGTTGGAGACTTGGAGACAAAAATATGTTTAATGATTCCCTTTTGACGAGACCTTTACTCGTTCTGTCACCAACGACTGAACTATGGAGCGAGCTATTTGGGAAACTAGTTCGCGTAGTTCATCTGTAGGAGTCACTCTTTCGAACTAGATCGTTTGCGAACTACACAAGACTAATTTACATGCTAAAATTCATCGAATTCGCTACAATAGTTTTGATGTGCAAACTGTGCATTCATGCATAGTTTTAAGCTTAATAATACTACTAGAAGGGAAGTAGGGATTGATTTATGTGTTTGCCCTCTTTGATTGAATTTATTTTGTCAAGATAATACTAAATTGACTGTATCGCATAATATATCGACGTAAAGCTAGGAATTTCAAACTTTACTTTCACTTTGCCCGGATTTTAACTTTACTGCGATGTCAGTTAAATCCAATTAATAAATATTACAAAATATTTTCAAGATAAACTTGTTATTTTATAATACCGTGCGCGCTTATAAATCAAGTTACTATCGGACACAAGTTTCCTTTGAAAACAGGTGCACTTGCGTTGCGACGCTAGTTTGAAATTGCGAACGTTTAAAGATACTAAGATTATTCATGTAACCCAATCCTCGGTAGAGCGGAGATTGCGTGGATCATCTTTTTGTCATTGATTTTTAGATTTTAATGATCGCAAAATCGTTATTCAAAGTATTCGTTGCCCATTATAACATTATGTATTTGGCAGTGAAAAATCGCATTACAATCGGCCCGGCCGTTTCATAGGTAAGCAGGCACAAACAAACGAGACAGAAAATTTTGCAAACTGGTAAAATTTTAGTTATTGGTATGGTTGGTAACTCGAGGTGCACGCTTATATTACATACGCTACTACTAAATTATATTTCATAGCAAAGAAAGGCCCAAAAATAAACTATAGCTTTATGATTATGACACACCCACTATTGGCCGAACCCATTGTTTGACGAATCAATATATTCAAATACAATAGAATGATTTAAATATGAAGCGAGTACCATCTTAGTGCCGTTACACACGAAACGGGGGCGTGACTTTGCCAGCGGTGCCAAAGATTCGCGTCCTATTTGCCAAGTATGCGCGTGTTTGCCTAACGTTCGACGCTACCATGTGTACCGAATTGGATGCTTGTTGCGTTCTCGTGATAACTGGATTAATATTTATATTAATAGGTTTTCCAGATTAGGTATTAAAGGGAAAATGTGGATACAGGTCACTGAATAAAAGAGGCTAGCAACATTGTTGCACCCTACCCAGCTCACGTTTTTCCCTCCACTTATGATCCTGGGCCCTTTAAGCGGGGCGTGAAAAAGCTTTTCTCTAGGCCGTCAAGGTGAGGGCCATCATGCCATAATGCCATGCTGGCTGCTGGGATGATGGCCATCACTATGGGACTTCACTGACTGCTTAACATCAGGCAGCATGGAGTCAATTTGTTCGGCAGAAATAAAAAAAAAACCCTGCAGTCTAGTACTAAGCTTAGGTATAGATGCAGTGAACATCCACGGTTAAAATCAAAGTAATTTTTTCATGTGGGTGACAGAACTCACTGAGTAACTCTTCATCATACAGTCTGCCGCTGTCCACAGCAGGCAAAATGCATCTTTTGATTTACGTCACAATGGCATTGTAAGTTAATAGGAGCAATTTGTTTACTACTACACTGGCCAGAGAAGGAAAGAGATAGAAAACTCTACATCAAACCAACCCGTGGTTTGATGTCGACTTTTTCGTGAGAAAGATAAAGAAAGCTGACCCCACCACCATGTGGGATATATAGCGAGGAATAGGGTGTATTTTACTTAGTCGCTTCTTACGTAGACAACGGTATGAAATAGGGCAGTGACACTATGTTTCTGTCCCAAGCGGGCTTCGCAGCAGAAAAGTTAGTCGTAGAAAAAAACTGCCTAAAACCTCTTTATCTGCACCGAAGGACCAATCAAGCAAATTCTCTAATCAAACAGGCATTTCAAATTACATCTGCTAACGATTGCTCATTTAGTACAGCATTGGTATTTAAAAACATATTAATGAACAATTTTTATATCAAATGCAATCGATATTTAATCATCTCCAAGTATTTTATTTATTATATTGATGATTATAACTACGTATAATCGTCGATTAATAATTATTAAAGATCGTTAATTTATATTGGGCTATCAAAATAGATAAATATATGTGTGCCATCTTTATATGTATTCAAGGTGGTTATATTTTACGTTAATAGCCAGGCTGCTTGGAAATTGAACTAATAGAATCAATAACATGTCGGTATCGAAAAATTGGACCCAAGATATTTGGTTCATTCATATTCAGTCTGGCTAAGCTTTTTTGTCAGATATTTATATCCAAATGAAGTCTATCTAAACCTTTTTAATGACCTTGAACAATTATATATAGCGTACATAAAATAAAAACCAGTTCTGCCAAAACTAAGCTATGCAATGCCTTATCTATATATAGTATTGTTAAACCGTGCGCATTAACCTCTATTTCTTTTATAAATCAAAAGGAGCAACACTGCATCTGAGATCAAAAAGATTAAAACGCGAACGTGCAATTTATAATTTGCTATATTTAGCATTTCTGTAACCCGACTTAACAATAAAATATTACGAAAACCTGGCGTTATTTTTCATGTGAACAATTTGAATTATTACATAAGATTTGCAAACGTAGTTTGTGTCTTTTTTTGCAATTTAAATGAGCACAAACGCATTCGAATATACTAAATATGAATAACTTAAGTGGGAGGCTATAAATCAAATCGCTAACCTTAAGAATATTTAGATTTTGGCTGTGCTAGTATTATGGCGCTTTCTGAAACCTAAAATTTACCGCAAGAATACTGTAAGGTCATCTGCAATGAAGTTTTTATTAGGTTGCGGTACTGGAGATACTAACAAATTGCAATACAGAGGATACCGAGCTCAAACATATTAATTATCATTTGTCCAGTACCACGGAGAGCACTTTAAGCCCGGCTGTCATGAAGATCTTTGGCTGTTTTGGTGTTTGGTAAAGGTAAATGATTAAGGTCCTACCTTAGGGCCTGGGGCGGGCGGCAGCGGCGAGCGTTTTCGATGTACATGGCGCGTTTACTGTGACGCGGAGCGCAGCTGCCTCAGAGTAAACGCGCCATGTACATCGCCCCTGCCGCGCTGCTCGCCACTTAGACCGATCTCGTGACCAGGCCCTTAGTCAGTTTCCTTTGATTTTGGTTGCGGTCAAACGGAAATAGCTCTATGGAGAAGTTAATATTCTGTCATATCTGGTTAGACTACAAAAAGGTAGATCGCAAGGAAAATCTTGCATAAATCCTAACTCTTAAAATATATTATGTACTTATCAACCATAACTGTTCGTGTGGTGACGGATTAAGAATAGGGATTGTCACCACCCCATATCATCCCTTGGGTGTCGTAAGAGCCGACAGAGGGAGCATATTATGCAGAGAACAGCACTGTAAGAGAAGGAAAACTTGATACAAACCCTATACCAACCCGTTTGGTCAGCGTGGTATAGAAGGCCAATTCCTCCTTTAAAAGGAGAGGCCTAGTCCAGCAGTGGACTGTTAAAGGCTGATGATGATAATGAACCATAACTGGTTTAAAAAAAACATTTCGCTGCAGTAGGCAGTTTGTCAGGTTCTTCATGCTGTGCTAATAGTTGCGAACAAATTCAAATATTGGCACAGATCTACGAAAACTTTCCCATAAATATTGTTCTTTCAACAGTGAAACGTTGTTTTTAATGTACATTTGTGATAGCGATGACTTGTGCTAGTGTTTGTACTGAACTGTTTTGTTTGTAAACGTCACTTATCACTCGAAACCGACTTTACCTACTTTGAGTTGTTTTATTTTTCAAGTTTGCTCATTTATCTTTTGAAGACAAACTAACAGTTTTTGAAGCAAATTAAACCTTTTCTGTTTTGTACATTGAATTTGTATCGAGTCTTATACGTAATATTTATACATTTAATGTCGTTGAGTTTTGCTTCTAAGATCGATCCTTCATAGTAGATCATGCTGAAAATTTCTATAAATGATGGCTAATGTAGTCGTCCGTGTGGTGACGGATAAAGAATACGGAATGTCACCACCCCATATCATCCCGTGGGTGTCGTAAGAGCCGACAGAGGGACCATACTATGCAGAGAACAGCACTGTAAGAGAAGGAAAACTTGAAACAAACCCTATGCCAACCCATTTGGACAGCGTGGTATAGTAGGCCAATTCCTCCTTTCAAAGGAGAGGCCTAGTCCAGCAGTGGACTGTAAGGGGCTGATGATGATGATGATGAATGTGGTTTTCCTTCAAAGGTTTTAGCTTCAAAGTGAAGGTAAAATTAACATTTACCTCTTAGGCAAGACAATTTGTAGTAATGACTTATTTAACCCATTTTTAATGGTTTCCACGTGAAAGAAAATTGGTTCACCGTACCTGCTACGCAAACGGCGCACGTATTACCAGTTTAGAATTCTTAATCCTGAGATAATCATCAAATCATTATAGATTTTGAATTAAGTTGCTTTGCCGATAAAAAATCATTGCCATGGATACTAACAATTCTCAGAAACAGAGAAAAACATTTTCATTTGTCTTGTATTGGCAGAGTTAAAAAGAAATATATAAAAATAATAAAAAATGGTATTAAAAACATATTTTCGAAAAATAAATATACTTATAAAAATGTCATGGGCCTACATTGTATATTTCCGTCAAGCTATCTCAATATAAAATCCGCAGCCTTTTGCAAGAAAGTGATTCTATATTTTGTATTTTTACTACAAGAAGAATAAGACAAAAGTATTACCAGCCAACGCTGTGCTATCAACATGTAAGGCTCTATGAACAATAGTAGTGTCAGTTTTTAAAGACTTCAGTCCGCTGCAGCAGCTATCGTCCAAGGTATTACAAATATGTTGACTTTTACTATAATTGACAGGTAGTAGAGCCTTGCTGATTTCAGCATGAATGGGCCGGGTCGACCGGGGAAGTACTACCCTCTCACAAAAAATCGACGTAAAGTAACAGTACCTACTTAAACTGTTGCGTTTCGTTCGGTGAGTGAGAGTGCCGGAGGCCCTATCCCCTATTCCTTCTCCCTCATCCTATCCCTTTTCCCAACCCCAAGGGGCGGCAACGCACTTGTGACTCCTGTGGTGTTGCTTGTGTCCATGGGCGGCGGTAATTGCTTACCATCAGGCGATCCGTCTGCTCGTTTGCCGCTTATTACTATCAAAAAAAAATTGCAGCAATAAATTTTCATTGGAAACTAATATGAGAAAATAAGTAGCTATTACATTCAAATGGTATTCGCTACCGAAAGGTCAAAACACCTATTTTATTATGATTAATAATGTGTTTGCCCAAGAACATTATCGTAATGGTAGTTACATGACACCTAGCAGTCATCATACGCGGCAGTTCTTATGGGCGAAATTAATACGGACTTGGTGCATAGTTTTTAAAAAAGGTTGTCATGTTTGGTTATGTGAAAATATATGTTAATAATCAGTAACGTTATGTCTAGAGACAAGTATCCCAGGCTATATCTTATACTGATATATAAAGCTGAATAGTTTGTTTGGTTGAACGCGCTAATCTCAGGAACCACTGGACCGATTTCAAAAATTATTTCACTGTTAGATATTCATTTATTGAGGAAGGCTATTGGCTATATAACATCACGCTATGAGCCACGGCCACGGGAGAGGAGCAGTAGCCTTACATAACGCGGGTGTAACCGCGGGCTCATCTTGTCCTATAGAAATTGCTCCTATATTTTTATAATGTAGACGTCTCAAAAGCCTGGCACTCATTACCAGAGCATGTATGCTTTGTTCTTCTTTAAATCTCTGCATTCGAGCTTATCAAAACTCTTGATCTTCAAAACACTAATAAATATACCTACATCCATACTAAGCACTGAAATAAACATCTTTGTCATACGGTAAAAAATAACGTAAAACATGGGTTAACCGTACAATATATTATAAACCGAATGAATAATACCAAAACACAACCAAGTCCATTGCCGTGTGGTTGACGGCATAGAATACAAGTGTCACCCCCCCTCTCTTCCCGTGGGTGTCGTAAGAGGCGACTAACGGACAACACGATGCAAATACCATCTTTGCGTAGAGACGGAAAACTCGACATCAAACCCTATACGACTGCCTCGTTGGTCTCGCGGCATAAATGTGCGCGTGGGATCGGGAGGTCCCGGGTTAGATTCCTGGGTCGGGCAGTGTTATTGGCTTTTTCTGTCACGAAATTCTCAGTAGCAGCACGGAGTCTGGAAATGTGCCCGGTACGGCAATAGGCCCCTTATTACGTGGGACTAAAGTATATCTGGCGAAAAGTGGGTGTAGAAATACACCTCTGCCTACCCCTTCGGGGATAAAAGGCGTGACGATATGTATGTATGTATGTACAACCAAATCCACCGAACAATAATTTATTTTACGATCTACCCTTTACGAGGTTTCGTTTTGATTATATTCGATTCAATTTAGATGTAGGGTAAAAGCCGGATAGTTGCGCCACTTTTCAAAAAACCTCTGTTATTAAAAATATGCACTTAATAATTGTATATTCAAAGTATATATTAAAACATTGGTCATTGATCTTCTATAGTAAACCGTTATTTTTAATATAAATTCATTTAATTTTGAGTAAATCGTGTTTTATTTGACCTCTAAAAAGAGGGATACTTGCCTACGATAGCGGATAGTAGCTTAACGTTAAAATTGTTTCTGGGGATACTTGCCTCATGTAAGGATAGACGCCGCTCTATGTTGTTTTTAAATTAAAACAAACTTGTAATCCTTTATATAATCAATCTTTTTTATTTACTGCAATATTTTATTAACTACTAATCAAAGTTAAATTATTATTATAAAAATTTCAACAAAAACGGTCTCCAAACGGGTAATTATTAATATTATTATTTATTTTAAAGAAGGAACAATATGGTTAATCATGTATAACCAGTAGCTGCTTTTTCTTTTCGTATCGTCTTCTTAATGTTCAAGAAGGAGATATACCATAAATTCGGGATATTTCGTTGATTCCTTTTTGTTTTTTATCCAGTTCTTCAAACGCAAGTGCTAAACTATCTTCGGTCCAGTTGATGTGACGCGGCACCACGCATGGCTTTCGCTGTTACTTACGAGGCATTTTGCTGTTAAGAATTTATTTTAATTAAGATAAATTATAAAAAAAAGTTGAAAAATCACTAAGAAAAACGATCTGTCCTTGCTCGCTAAAAGCGCTTGCTCGCAAAGCTTGTTGCTGTTTGTTCTTGCTCTAGGGCAACAATCCGCAAAAGTCAATAGGGCAACTATCCTTTTTAATACGGATACTTGCCCTTTCTGTTTGCTAAATAAATAAAAACTATTTATCAATAAAATGTACTAAACATTGAAATTAAAACTCTAATGCATGTAAAGAAATAAAAAAAAATCGGGCAAGTGCGAGTCTGACTCGCGCACCGAGGGTTCCGTACGCATTTTACCTTATTTGAGGTTGGTGCTAATTACGCTAGTCTTCTAAATCTGAGGGTCTAGTACCAGTTTACACTCAATCGTCACGGTGGACGATAGCCTAGACGACGGGAACAATTTCCATACATTTTCTAAATGCGCCCCCTAGCGGTCTCTATCGATCGCTTCTCTCCATTAGGGGCGCTTTAACAAGTACGAAAATTAACCTTAATTTTCAACTTTTTTAAATTTTCAGAATTATTCCTTTATTTGTGCTGTAGGACCCTGCTTTTGGCCAAATTTCGTGATTCTAGTTCAAAGGGAACTACCATATAGGTTTTCGACCCAAAACCTATAGGGTACTTACGGTTGACCTAGAATTGTCAATTTTTGTCAAAACCAAGGTCTTACAGCACAAGTAAAGGAAAAATTCCGAAAATTAAAAAAAGTTGAAAATTAAGGTTAATTTTGGTGCTTACAAGCTTTCGCAAAAATCTAATTTTGACCATATCTTTTTATCGGGTCGACCCAGGACCCTGATTTTTACACACCTAATAGGAACCATAGACCTCAGTATCTGGTATAAATTTCAATTTGCTAGGTCCACCCGTTCCTGAGAAAATCGGTGGTGACACACGGACAGACAGACAGACAGACAGACAGACAGACAGACAGACAGACGGACAAGAAAGTGATCTTATAAGGGTTCCTTTTTTACCTTGTGAGGTACGGAACCCTAAAAAGACTGAAAACTCAATCAATAAAAAAAATATTCAACAGAGATTACTTACTAATATAATTTCACCGCTCTTCAAAGTTTCGCCGCGGAAGATTTTCGCTTACACGGACAAAACGCCTGCACCTAGTTCAACGGGTTACGCGGCATTGAGGCACGCACGGGGGACACTTCTGGTTATGATCAAGCGTTAATACTTTCGACAAGCCTAACATAGTGCATTCGAAACTGAGGCATGTATCCGTCCGAGGCAACTATCCGGGTTTTACCCTACCTTCCTCGCAATATTAGTCCTAATCGAATCATATTTCTATTTACTCAGCATCAAATGATTTTACAGCCCCGTGACGTAAGTTTGTGTCACGAGTTCGATTCCTAATTAATCGTAGCTTGATGAACTCTGGTAGACAATAAGGCTCCTCTTATATTACGTTGAACTTTGAACATTCTTATTCCCTTGGGGATATACCAACATGTCAGACCATCACAATTTCAATTAATATATTCTCAGAACAAGACAAAATTAATATTCCTTTAACGAACTGTCATTCACCGTTCGGAAAAGTACGCGTGTGATGATAATTAAAGAGTAGGGTTGAATTGAGATTGACAGCATTGGTCATAGGCCATTGTTGAACTGTATGTTTAGATTTAGACGGACACTGCGTGGAACAGCACAGAACTGATCTGTGTGTGTGGCAGTATACGCTTTTCTGTGATAACTTCGTTATCATCAGTCTGCGATAATCCACTGCTGGACTAGACCTCTCCTTTACATACATACACATACATATCGTCACGCCTTTTATCCCCGAAGGGGTAGGCAGAGGTGTATTTCTACACCCACTTTTCGCCAGATATAAACCTCTCCTTTGAAAGGAGGAATTGGCTAACTATGACACGCTGGCCAAACGGCTTGGTATAGGGTTTGTATCAAGTTTACCTTTTCTTACAGTGCTGTTCTCTGCATAATATGCTCCCTCTGTCGGCTCTTACGTCACCCATGGGATGATATAGGGTGGTGACATTCCGAATTATTAATTCGTCACCACACGGACGTTCCGTATTCTTAATCCGTCCGTCCAGATATACCTAGGCCTCTTCAATGGCCTGACAATGAGTCCGTTTTCCAGCTGATCTTCATTATGATAACTTATCGGTTATAAAAATTCTGCGCTCTGCTGAAATGTGTCCCCTAACGGCCTGCATCACCGCATACGCCTAGCTGACAATTACCGCCCGCAAATAGAATACACTCGCTATTCCACATGCGCGCTTCGTTCATGTCATGATGAAGTCATTTTTCTATATAAGATATTTTTTGCAATACGGCGGTATAAAATATAATCCTCATAATTTTATTGCAGAATGACTGGCGGTTGTGAATTTGGTTTCCAGATTTGTCAGGGTCTTAGGTTCTCTCAACGGGCAAAGCATAATGATCGCTACATAAACATTTCGCGTTGCATATAAAGTTTATAAATATAAAAAAATCTTTCACTTTGCATAGACGTCGCAATATGACTTGCTTCTATCTGTATCGTGGATATAGCTGACATGTTGGTTCTTTTAATAATTAGGTAATAAAGTATGTAAAGAGCTTTTATTACCTTCATGTTGTTAGTGGTTTGTTATCTTGCGTGACAAACTCGCAAATAAATGTGCAAATAGCACCTCACAAAAACCGCTGTAAATATTATGATTCTAAAATATCACGAAATATGTATATTTACTCTTATGATTCGTCTTACAGAAACGTATAGTACGAAAATAGACAACCGCAAACTATGCTAATAGAAAAAATATATATTTAACAGTCTGCTCTGCCCACCCACACAGCGACGCAATTCAGTTTTTTATATGTTACCTGCCCAAATATGGCACCATCGAATAACCATAAAAAGAGTACAGTATACAGGTTGAATACGTAATGGCAAATACAATCCTTATAGACTTATGTTATGTGTATAGGCAGATATGAAGGTGCAACGGAGTGGTATCAGTATCAGAGACTAGATTTTTGATTACCTATTAGGTTACACTAACTTTTAAGCTAAAGAACGTGCATTACATTTTAATACAAGGAGCCATGGAAAAGCTTTTATTATTGATATAGTAATATGTTATCATGCAGGTCGTCTATAGACATCCGTCACTAGAGTAAAATCTAAAATGGCATTGATAAGGTGACGTAAGTGGTAGGTCTAAGGATGAGCCTAAAAGATGCTTCATGCCTTATATTATATACGAAGTAGTTGTAGGAGAAATGTAACTACCAAGTATTGTCAGCTTCGATTAACTATGATGTCGGGTAGGCAAGATGTCTTCGGTGCTAAATTCCTTTGTGTAAAAAAATGGACATAGATCAGTAGGACAATCAAGTGTACAATGAGGTTTAGCCCTTAGCGGCCTCAAATTCAAATTGATCAAAGCAACACAAGCTAAATAATGATTTGAAGTCACACGTTTTGGTCACTCACTTTTGTATGAAGTATTGTATTACAACAAATCCTATGCTATATAGTCGTTTTCAATAGTCTTTCATCCATTTCATTAACACAGTATCTTAAGTCAATTTACTCACCTGATATACGTAACTCATGTGGAGTGACTTCCAACCATTGAAACAGAAACAATGCCTCCTACCTAGATTATGATGCTACGTTCCTATGGATTTATTTATGTTCTTACAAACCGCGTTGGCCATTTTTTTTAAACTTAAGCCTCTACTATCTGCCTTGCACACCCGAGTGCTCCGTATCTATAAAATCCAGCCTGTATATGAAAGCAGAGGCCATTGACATGCTTATAGAACCATCACCAGCGAATAAGCCGGTCTAATGCGGCCTGTCTTATGTCAAGATACATCATGTTGAATATTGAATAACGTCGTGTGTCTAGGCTGTAGTATGGCACATAAGAAACGTTGTCTGTTACCGTTATCGTCTGTCAGTAGGTTTTATAACTGATGGACGGTGCCAGTGGTGTAACGGTGCTTCGTGCATACAATGCTCTCGCTCGCCCAAGGGTAGAGTAGGATTCGGTGGCGGTGTTCGCGGGGATGCTGGCTAATGTTTTAGTTATGGGCAGGTTTATATAATATTAGCTTTTGTGGAAACAACCATACTGACTTGCTTGAGCTTTCTTAAGAAGTGTGCCAATTTTCCATTTAAAGTAAAAGACAAGATGACTTATTCACTTTGGTGTCATGACCATTTTGGTCGACTCTGGTGTTTTGTACATTAGTATTTGGTCAGTCCATCTTCATCTGGTTTGAGAGAAGCCCTAGTATCGTTATGAAATCGCAGCACTCTAAAAAGGAAGTAACTACATGATTTCGTGTCTGATGTGCCCATTTTGCTTTATTTTCCTTCGTAATATTCTAGCTGTTGTAGTACCCCTTCGAAGATAAAGAACATTTTTGTTTACACTGGCATAAAACGGATGCTTCTAAATCACACTGAACCTCTTTAATATACTGTAAATAAAAGCCACGAATGTACATCAAAAATCGCTGTTAAATATTTTGTCTGTAATAATCTTGAAACAACTTGAAAGTCAAAACAAATTACACAAAAAAAACATCTATTCTGAACATCAAAATATTATTTATTTGTGTGTCTCGCTGAGTCTCTTTCCATACGACCTGCGAATCACGTTGGTCTGAGAGGGCGTGAGCTTGCGCACTCCGGGAATAAGTGACAATGATTGAGCGCTCGTGTAAGCCCGGGCCACACTACACGTGACGGCACATATTCACATCATCTCAGCCCGCGATATTCTCCAGTGTTCTATTACATACGCATATAAATAAACAACTGACTAAGAGACAAAGTGATGAGAGCAAGAACATCGATTCGCGAAGTGAAACGTGTTCATCAGCATCTGTTTTGTAGATGGGTGACGGTCACAAATACATCCCTCAGATAGCACATAAAGCATGGTAGATTTTACGGAGAATCAGTACCAACTAGGATTTCCAGATAGCCGGGAAATCCAGGATAGTCCCGGAATTTGAAGTCTTGTTCCAGTAATATGACGTTTGTGTCGCGGATTCCAAAACTCTATCTATCTTCTAGACTTGGTCATACAAGCAAAACTGTCACGGCTGGTACTCGATGCAAACAAGCCTAGACGTCTTGTACATATATTTTTTAGGCCCAAATATTTTTATGTATAAAAGATATCTATTTCAATCTTAATTTTTATATATCAATGCAGGGGAGGGTGCAATTGTCCCGGCAATTATACAGCAACCCTAGTACCAACACTCAAATCCTTTCATCCAAAAAATACAGAATGCAGATATGCCTATAGGTTGCGTTGGTCGTTTGCACTTTTGCAGTGGACATACGCCCTGCTGAAAAGCTTATAATTTGTTAAATCTGGTTAGCAAGCAAACCTCAGACTAAACAAACGAAAAATAATTCATGGATTATTGTAGTGATAAATGAACCTAAACCTAACAGAAAAGTTTACATCTAAATTAACAACACCATACTTTATTTCACAAAACTGTCGTGAGTGTATTTTCGTACTATATTTATGGCATGCAAAAATCTCCTTTATGAACCATAATAATATAGGCAATGAAGCAAACACTATACAAGAGACATATTTCCATTACAAACTTATGTTTTCTTGCGTAATACTTGAACTACAACCTTCGAACTATATTTGTATGTGCATTACTTTACACAATATACTTAGAGCGCATAAAATCAAGATTACATGGTTGTAATAATGAATATGATTTGCTACAAAACAGGCATGAAAATAATATAAAGAGCTGAGCATGATTTTCCAAAACTCTGAATGACGGATTACGAGTTGTTCACGCTCTAGATATTTCGGTTAAAAGCCGAGCTCAATACACAATGATAGAATTATTGTAACAGCTACCGTTTACGTACCTATTACTAATGGTTAAATACTTATTATGTACCTGCTGAGTCTTATATAACCACTCTTACGATAACGAGGTGCCATTGTAATAGTATCATACGGACGTCGATATTTAAAAGTAATGATACGACTATTCGGGACAATTCGCGCTTGCATTGTCCGACACTTTATTTTCTTATAAAAATAATTTGCGTGTCAAGTGAGTAAGACCCACTTCATGCAGGATGTGTATTGCTTATGTAAGTTCACAGTGACACTGAAGAATTTATATTTGTGCAACTGCTTGGAAAGACCCAACAAAAATCGATAAGCCGAAAAAAAATGTCCTCGGGTTTTACTAGGAATTTTGTAAGCAGACTCTTTTCAAGAAAGCGTAATAAAACGATCTGTATAGTAATTGAAATACATTGTGTTTTTTTAAGTGTTGCGTTGTATAAGACGTGTATGTAAACGACTACCAGGAGAGCAATTTGTCAGTTTAAATTAATGGCACTCGTAAAGGCTGTGCATAATAGAGATCACACCGCGTCGCCGTGTATGCGCGAGCGCAGCGCATGGTGCACAACGTGATTTATGCATTTCTAATCGCGCATGTGCCGCCTGCACTCGCCTCTTGTATAACAAACCATAGCTGTGTCAATAATAGTAATGTTACCATGCAACGAGCACGGAAAACTTCATGAAACACGTACTACAATATAAATAGTCGTATGCACCGTGTTGCAAGTACGATGCCGAGGTTCAATGTCACTCGGTCGATATGTGCGAGATTTTGTAACGTTACACCTATCTGTTAGACGTGTCGCTACATTCAAGGTCTTATTGGTCTTGCGGTGTGTTCTTTTAGCTTTTGTTTGTTGGTAATGTGTAATATGCTACTTAGCTGTATTTTTTTTTGTGCTCCTTTTATCGCTTTACCGTATAAGGGCGTATTGTTTGCCATAAAGAGATAAGTCGTTCTGAGAAAAAACAAACAATAACTGTCATTTCCAATTCTGTGAAGGAATTATTTTCTCATCAGCACACACATAAATCACGGCATTACATCCAAATGAAACAAATCAGCGTACATTACTTAGTGTCTGGCAGGTGGCCCGTCCGGTGGCGGTGTTTACTCCGTGAATCAAACCCGATTGTCTCGATCCACGTGTTTTTATTATATCCAATACAAACGTTTTCCGTCCCATGTTTACTACGAGATAAATAGCGACCTTGCTCCCTGAATTCGTTTCCATTGTTGTTTGTCTAAGGAAAATTCTAATGTACATAATAAAATGTTTTCGTTTGAAGCTCGAATAACACCGATGAATATAGAATAGTTCCACCCCGTCACACACATCGAAAAAGATGAAAGCCGCCTTAAAACTAAATACGAATAACAGTTAACGGCAATTAGTAAACATTTTGACACAAGTTCTAATATGTCATCTATTTCTGTTTCAGGTAAGGCAATGTCTTCTAAACGGGTGACATCTTTTCCCAAAAGGAGGTAAGCACGTCACCTGTGGTGATCAATCAAAAGATGTCCACAGTATGCTAGATACTCTCTCCAAGAAAAGTCGACCAGGCCGATGCTCCACATTCGACAAGAGTTGCTAACAAATTTTAAGGTGCAAATCAGTGCCCATGATTGACTTGGAGCTTCTTGTTTTAATTTGGTGCCCTCCACGTACACGACAAAACCACGGTCATCCACCCCAGCAATGGTTACTTAATGTCCAACGATTAGTCATACAGCTCACAACAAATGTTTGCTTACCCGTCGTATGGCGCGATCGTATGATTCGGCTGAAAACCGCAATATGTTATATTCCACACTCTAGTTAATACAATATTAGTCATTTGCAGTTGTTACGTCACGGTCGTGGTCAAATATGGAAACTTTAACTTTGAATCAGGCGCTAGCGCAATTTGAAATTGTAATGTGACGTCACTTTTGGTTATGTCATGTACGAAAGGTAACGGTGACACAATTGTTTTTAAGGATATAGTTGTCTTATTATTGATCACCATACTGAGAGAGTGCCGAGTCAGGTCGGAAGAGACGCGTTAGAACATAACTTGTAGAAACAACTCTCAGATCTGAAATAGATTGTTTACGCCATGTCCGGGCGCTGTGCCAACGGTCACCTGAAGCTGTACAATAAGGTTTTGGCACATAATTAGATTTTTATCATCCGATGTGGTGTTTGAGTCATTTATGACTGGCACTCCGTCTGCTATTCCGCTGTATTTGATTGTGATATGTTGTATCTAATTAACGTCTGTATGTTTAGTGAATTGAATGTCACATTTGTGTCACGTATTAGTCGAGTCATTGATGAAAATAATTTTAATGAAATTAATGATTACACGTATTTTACTTTCAACTGTAATATTGAACATTGTCTCAAATGATTTTGTTGATAACCAAGTCTTAACTTCCATCTTTAATGATTATAATGATCTCGCGTCTCTACTAGACTTGAAGAGGATTAGGTATAAAACTTGTTGATCTTGATTTTACAGTTTCAATGTTAAGATTTCATGCTTCATGCATCCTTCAATTATATTAATATTCAAATCTTTCTAAAAGCCGTTATATGTATATGTTTATCAATATCTAAATATCTAAAGCCGATATTCTACTTGTCTATCAAAGCATTATACTTTGGATTGGATAATTAACCACCAAACATAATTTGAAAGAATAGACTGTCAATGTATAGTTTGATAATGTGAATGACACGTGACAATGGTCGTCTGTGATGTTATCGTTTCGTTGCTTCATTACCGAAGCTATCTCGCCGCGGACGATCTCCGTCCCGATACTACGATCCTTCGATAACTATCTATCGCTTTATTGTCCACACACTCGTGCTTTGAATTTCCCCTCCTTGACACTGACGTCATTCAATTAGTTGAGGAGTGCTTCTACAATTATCTTGGACAAGCCCAGCCATTGTTCATCATCATCTTTCAATAAAGTAGTTATGATATGTTCCGATATATGTTTAAGAGCTTTAAATATTCTTTACTCAGCAAATTCAATATCCAATCTGTAGCTTCTTCAATTTGTAATCGTATAGTTGTCGACAGACCTATTAGATACGGGCAATTAACAAAAATATATTGCTTTTATTAAAATCTAGGTCGTATTTAAATATACATTGGCATAAAAACAATTTTGTGGTTCATAGTGTCCGTTATCTTTCGATGCAAGATAACCCCGGGCTTGTAGACAGCGCGCCTTCATAGATCCTCCGTGTCAGCCATCTTCGTGTAACCAGTTATCAATGTTTACCTACTGTGCCGTGTTTACATTGAACGCTTGCTTCGCGATAACCATAATGATGTATGAGATTAGCTTCAATTTTAAAATTATTAATGTGAGAACAAATTACATATTCATCATCTCCAAGACAGATTATA
Organism: Euclidia mi; assembly: GCA_944739405.2. Taxonomy (NCBI): domain Eukaryota; kingdom Metazoa; phylum Arthropoda; class Insecta; order Lepidoptera; family Erebidae; genus Euclidia; species Euclidia mi. Next base: position 86,970,819 of record OX123189.2, on the reverse strand, counting down.
TCCGATGTTATAATCATATAGGTCATAATATTATCTACACAACATATTTTTCGCGCAAGCATTCTAGTTTCGCAAGAGCTCTTTCTTTTATTTTACACATTAGTGTCATTAATATTTGTGACACGGATTTCCGGGCTATTTGCGTTGATTCTAAATGTTTCGACATTACTTGGTTGTATTCAGTGTGACTGAAACAATCGCAGCTGAATGATTGATTTCTTTAGATCTCGCAGTTTTATTTTCTGAGCAACATTAAAATAAATTTCTGTAAGCCCCTTTGTAATATACATTTCACATGTACCATCTGCCGAAAATAATGCCAAGAGAAAACCAATATTTATTAAGACTATTTACGTCATTGTGTCTTTTAGTATTCAGTTAATCTTAGAACATAAATATATCTGCTTAAAATGTCCTGCCGGCAGCGTGTTTAAAACTAAGTTACGTAAAAGTTTTACTTGAAGTGTTTTAGACACGCTGTCGAGTGCAGCTCGTTATGAATTAAAAGTGCGCATTATGCAGCTGGCCTACTTGGTGAAGCAGTGCGGCTAGGTAACCGACGCCGTTAGCGCTAGGTTCCGGGTCGAACACATGTCTAAACAGGAGACAAAAAACCTTAGTCACTCTCGTAATTGCAATAAAATAACCGACTCCGAGTTTATTATCCGTTGGCAACGAATCTACAGTATAATTTAACGAGACGACCATAGATCAAATCTCACAATTAGTCACGAATACTCCTTAAGCTGATTATAATAAATCCGCCAACAGCTAAGCTTAGCATAATTCACAACAACGTTGCACCGCGATTATCACGAAAGGTCACGCAGCACAGGGTTCTAGAAGCAGCTGTTGTCTCGCCGCCAAGAAACAACGTCAAATCAATCTTATCAATGTGTCTGAAGCGCGATCCTAACCGGGTACGCTGAGAAACGGGTCTTAGGTCACCTAACAGCACGTGTCTCATTGACGTCAATCAATGCACATTGCGATAGCTTTCTAACCACACACCGAGCCCCATTTAACACTTAACCATGTTGTGATGGTAAGCCATCTATTTATTTTAATTATACCAATGTTATCGATCAGATGCACGTGTTTGTGAAAAATAAATATTTGGAAGCCCATCAGCGTGTTTATCTAGTGTAACGCTAATGAGTGTGTCCCCCATCGCTATCACAATATTCGGGCGTGTGCCGATAACCTACATCTCGGCCGTGAGTTGTTTACGCTACAGCACCTAATTGTCCAAATTCGATTACGTCACTTGGTGCTGAGTTACTGCCCACACCTATTGTCCGCACAAATTCATCGATCGCCATTCGATTAAGCACGTTAGTTATTGCACAACTGATCGCTTGCCCAAATAGATATTTTGCAACTTGTTTTGATACATATCTAATTTCCTTATAAGGATGTTGACATTTCTCGTCGGTCTCACCAGCGGCGATGTTTACGTTTGACAGCCCTTATGTTAACGCTGCTAACAATTTTGTTTACGTGTCTCTAAACTTGTTCAACACATGATAATTGGCAGTGCCCTTCCACATAAGTACAGTGGACTCAGTACTTGCAGTTATGTAATTTTCAATGTTTAGCAACTGTTTACAGTAATAATTCTTTGTGAAATCTTGGAAGATATGTTATCAATGTTGATAATAATATGGCCCAAATGTTGTAAGCGTTTATCACATTCGGCGAATATTATACAAAGTTTGCATAAGTTGAAAGATAGCGTCGTTGACTTAATTCCAGATTTCTGTGGATAGTGAGTCACACGGTGCGTTGTTGCTAAAAATCTAGTTGTTAGTGCCGTTGACGCGTTACGTAACACGGTTTCCAACTTGTGATTTACGTACTCTTGAGATAACTATGAGCTGATGAAAATATTGTAGTCGTATCGCATCTGTACCTATAGCACTCTCACGACCCGATTTCATCGTAAGATATTTCGTACCGTTGATGATCATGACGCTATTTTATTTGATAAATCTCAACAAGTACACTGAAATATTTTTTATGCGCTATTAAAAAATCCCGCGCTGGTTGTTTATATAAGAGCTCTAAAAGTGACCGCGTAGGACGAGTGTCACTTTTTTAAACCGGTCTCCATTTATTTTTGTATGTCGGACTCATTCTCATGAATTTATGTACACAAAATTTGTCTAGCGCAATTTATGTTTTCGCATGCATTATCAATTTTACTGTTCGTGTTATAATCGGACTTGGTCGCGGATCGAGTTAAAGGTTTAAAGCGTACTTAACCTACTTGAAAGTAAGTTTTACTATACGGCTTCCACACCTTTACTCCTACACCAGTAATCCTTAACCAATAGTATTGCGGCGGCTGCTTGATGCGTTATTAAATTAAACTTATACTGGTGATTCACAAGTCCGTGTAATTTCTTTCAACTATGCGATCTATTTTCGAAATAGAATAAGATATATGCCGGCTATTTAATTTTTGTTTTGGTGAATTACATTTTTCAATCTTTTGCCCTTCGAAAGTTCCAAATCGCCAGCTGATAATCCAGTGTAACTTTGAAAAGCATTCCATACTAGTAATTTAATTCCTGTTTTATGTTACGAGGCAAAATCTGAAAATTTGGGAAAAGGATAATCCTTAAAATATTCACATTTAACTAGCCAGAAATGTTGCACTCTACTGTAGGCCTAAATATATATAAGGCTATCACAATTTAAAATCTAAATTATTCAAACCTAGTACTGTACTATTAACTGTAATATTTAATACCCACCTATTGGGAGGTAAAGCTAAATGCTTTTAACTTTCTGCAAATGGCTCTTCCACTCCTTCGCATCGTTCTCAGTTTCAGATGATGTCACTGCAGTGATGTCATTGTCTTGTATACCGTCATCATTTGTTATGGGTCACTGCGAATGTTTGAGCTCGGATTGAAGCCGCCATTTTGGATTTAAATGTCATCAACACCTCGTTATAAATCGGACGATCACATTTTAATTAATATTACACTTGAATCGATTCATTGTGGCTTTAATGAGTTAATAATATTATAGGTATATATTTCGTTTTACTTGCGGCGATTTTGAAGTGCTTTATGTTTACGAGTTTATAAATAATACATACATACATATCGTCACGCCTTTTATCCCCGAAGGGGTAGGCAGAGGTGTATTTCAACACCCACTTTTCGCCAGATATACTTTAGTCCCACGTAATAAGGGGCGAGCTTATTGCCGTACCGGGCACATTTCCAGACTCCGTGCTGCTACTGAGAATTTCGTGCCAGAAAAACCCAATAACACTGCCCGACCCAGGAATCGAACCCGGGACCTCCCGATCCCACGCGCACATTTATGCCGCGAGACCAACGAGGCAGTCGTATAGGGTTTGATGTCGAGTTTTCCGTCTCTACGCAAAGATGGTATTTGCATCGTGTTATCCCTTAGTCGCCTCTTACGACACCCACGGGAAGATAGGGGGTGGTGACATTTGTATTCTATGCCGTCAACCACACAATAATAATGACATAATCACATTTATTGTAATATTAACTTATTACATATTATATTAAAAGTTCTCTTAAGAGCAATAACAATGAGTAACTAAGTTTTCAGATTAATAATAATGTGCTGTTTAATATTTCTCAGCTTATAGGGGATGTGAAAGTTTCTAATATAAATAATTTCCGATGTTTAAATCCTTTTAGAAAACGGTGGTAACGAGATTCTTAGATCTGAGGATTTGAGGTATTTAGATAAAACAACTTTGTGCTAAGTAATAGGAGAATAGAGATACCTACCATTGTTGCCGGGCGCCTTGAAAGTTAATGGGAGCAAACGAGCCGATCTTTGATTTTCACTGTTTTCTAAAGTTATTAAATCTGTTCTTAGGTGCTCTCGATACGCCAACTTCTATAGACCACAACAACGTCTTCTTTTCAGGCGAGTTTATGGATTTTTTGACAAAAGAAAATAAGACCGCTCATTATATGTATATTTGCAGTCGTAATAAAACTGTTCAATTACCATTATCAATGCACAATAATCCTTGTATCTCAAGTAACCGCATATAAAAATTCGGTTACCAATAAGGAGGTTCTAAAATTGCGAACACTTCCTACTCAACCGGTTCGTACGTATGCGATACAGTAAAATCGTACGAGTCGTAATAATTAATATGGTGGGTGACCTCATGGTGTCTGACTGCGCTGGATTTTGATAATACCAGCGGTCGTAGTGGTTCTGAAACCGCAAACCCATCCAGTCTCGCGTTGCATCACGCCTTAATAATACAATGACGACGCTACGCCGATGATGTCATTTGTCACAATTTACTTTCCTCTGCATAATATATTGCCAATATTATAGTAATTTAATTATGGAAATATTATTGGTACTCTGAACTAGTTAGAAGCAATTGTAATTTCTTAGCTGAAAGGCAACGTTGAAGACTTAAAAAATATTGATTTTTACTAAGACTATTTATATGAAAGTACCTACTTCGTTTGTTAAGGTAGAATTTAATATGAAAATGCTTAATAAATATTAAAGATCAAATTAATAGTGAGACTATGTGACATTGATGTTTTAATAAGCATGTATTGTTGTCCGCCGCTAGTATATTACCTATTACAAAAGCATATTAAAATAATAATGACCCAGTCTTGCTGTCTCTAAATTTAATTACAAATAATAAAATAGATAGATACTTACTACTCAACTACTTTCAAGCGATATCAAATCTTTTAGCCTATTTAGTATTAAAGTAATAAGACAGACTGCTACTAACGTTTTGATACGCTCTCTCTAACCTGTTAAACTTAATAAGAACTCAGTACAACAGATCCTCTTTGTCTAACTTTATAGGCGATAACAAACGGTTTAATTGTCCAATGCCAATGATTCGCCACTTCGTTAACAGATAAAGCTGACGCTAATATTTCTAGGTTCTTGTAATGAATTCTATCATCATCCTCTTAGCGTTATCCAAGTTTCAAGCTGGAATCCGCTTACTAGTCTAACCTGATTTGGCTGAATATTATCTTTTTCACAGAGCGACTGCCTGTCTGACCTCCGCAACTCGGGATAGCAATATCCATCGTTTGGACTAGTGTTAGTTTATTTAGAAGGTACTGACGCCCTTTAACGACAGTCAAAGATCTTCATGACAGCCTGGACCGACGGTTTAACGTGCTCTGCGAGGTACGGAACAAGCGATAACTAACAATTCAATACGCACTTAACTCCGAAAACAGCAGTGCGCGCCGTGAATTCAAACCCGATACCCACTGCATGGCAGTCTGTTGGTATCTCTACTAGTCTATCGCTGCCTTGTAATGAATTGTATATGTACGTTTATTCGTCGAATATTCTAGAAGTTACCTAATATAAAAAATGCAAGGAGGTCGTGGCATCGTTAGATGTACGACGGATAAACCGGCGCGGTTAAGTAATGATGGATTGACCTATTTCGATGGTCGTTTACTAGTTTTTATTGAGATGTAGCAAGTTTCTACATTTGTATTATTTATTCGGACTGTTTACGTCTACGTACATGTCTGTATGTAGGTTTGACACGGATTAGTAATAGCTTGAATAAGTAATGTGAACAAACACGTTGCGGTTTTAAAACTTATCCCGACCTAGACCCAATACGAAGTGCGCTTCAATGTAAAGGTTTAGTGGGGACTGAAGCTTGTATAGAATCTTATGTTTTTGTATTTCGGACTCGTATTCAAATGTCAGATTAGGGTAAGGTCACCTTGCTTGTCATTGTTCTTCTAGTCTGCGACATAGCAGGTACTAGATGATGCCCGCGGTTACACCCGCGTTATTTAAGGCTACTGCTCCGGTCCCGTCGCTCATAGCGTGATGTTATGTAGCCTATAACCTTCCTCGATAAATGGGCTATCTAACACTGAAAGAATTTTTCAAATCGGACCAGTAGTTCCTGAGATTAGCGCGTTCAACCAAGCAAACAAACAAACTCTTCAGCTTTATATATTAGTATAAGATTGTCGCCAAAATCTAATGATCTCTGATAAGAAGAGTTGACATCATCCTCTTTAAGTCAATGTTGTTTCGAATCTAAATGTCATTTGTATCTGATAATTTGGTTTATGAAGTCTCCTTCGTCTTCTAAAAAGATAAAAATCTTTAATCAAATTCAAATTATTTACTTCAAGAGAATGAACCTAAGACGCTACCTTATTTTACTTTATCCTACACCTAATCTTAAGTAATAAATTAATAAATGTATTCTCAGTCACAACTAGGCTATACCTGAATCTTCAACATCTTTCTAAGGGAAGACATAACTCCTAAACAGAATGAACCGACAAATGTATAATAGAAACACATACATCCAGCTACCCTAATACGGACATCTACTTTCAATTTGTCCGTATCACATATGCTACTTTCTATTTATTCTAATTCGACGTCAGCATACATGCGTTTCTTATGACACCGCGTTTAGCATTCAGTCTTCGACATCGGGTCTAACGGGCCTGTCACGACCTACAGCGTCGTCGGGCGGCAGCGGCGAGCGTTTTCGATGTACATGGCGCGCGTTACTCCGTTGCGGCCGCGCGCCGCGAGAATAAACGCGCCATGTACATCGCCCCTGCCGCGCCGCTCGCCGCTTAGACCAATCTCGTGAAAAGGCCCTAAGTCACATGTGAGACGCTGCATAACGCACTTACACGATTTCACTGCGCGCTACACTTAAAAGATTATAGGATAAGCCTTCCTATTGACTGATGTCATTAAGGAATGTGTGTAACCGTCTTGTTACAAGAACATCTAGACGCAGAACGTCTAATATCCGCCGTAGACATACACGTTATGTGCACATCTTGCTGTCATTTCCGTGTTATCATGTTGCTTGCTGCTTATGTAACTCGCAAAAAATAATGTGTGACAAGCGAGATACTGAAACGATTAACTTTTCTAGAAGCAACTCTGATAAATATTATATGCGTGTATTTTCCTGGCCAATATACACCGCAAAATTAAGTGAGAGGGATAAATGAATAACGAACGAAATAGTTTAATCAGTATTTTTTACCGCGCCATATCTTATTTTTTGACACGCTTAAAATCTTATAAGATCATAAACATTTGTAGCCACAAGAGGGTCTTGGATCGCAACCGAGACAGCGCTAAGGTGATAATGAAAATGGAGATAGAAAACAGCTTAGTGTAAGATGACCAAGCAAAAAAATAATGATGATAACATGAAAACACTGTTGAATTATACCTAATGCTTTTAGGATAGATTTTTATAAAACATCCACGTTGTATTCCGCCCCAACATTAATTATTGTCACAGGTCATTTAATTTATTGCGCCTCTTTAACTTGTCCATTGCTTTTGTATTCAATTTTTTGTTACACGTTTTTTATGATACTATACATAACTAGTATACGTGTGTGAACAAAAACGCGTGCTATTTTTAAACTTGATTAGCATATTTCATTCTGCTTTGGCTACGTTTATGGTAAGCAAAGTTAAAACCCCTCTTAATATGCCTCATCGCCATCATATCAGAGATCTTGAAAATAGCTTTTCTACTATAATTCATCTATTTTTATCCTTACCACATGAAAACATGGAACTAGACCAGTAGCCATATTCTTATAACGTGTTTTATTAGATATAATGACAAACATGTGCGCGTGGGATTGGGAGGTCTCGGGTTCGATTCCCGGGCCGGGCAAAGTGTTATTGGGTTTTTCCGTTAGGAAGTCAGTAGCAGCACGGAGTCTGGTAATGTGCCCAGTACGGCAATAGGCTCGCCCCCTATTACGTGGGACCTACAATTCCTGGTGAAATGTGGGTGTAATAGTAATATTACACCCATATTTCACGTTTTACACCTCTGCCTACCCCTTCGGTGATACAGGCGTGCGTCTTTAAATAAATAAAAAAATAATGACAAATTGGATAATAAAACAAGTATTAAAGTGCTCAGTGGTTTCATTTAGATCAAAAGAAGATCAATTTCATACGAAGCAACATCTTGTTGCCAGATGAAAGTATTTAGAATCTGTGTTGCCAACCAATTGGCTCTAAATCATGGCCGTGTTCTAATTTTACTGTTCGCAAAATCGATCTATCAGTCAAATTAATAAACTAATTTAATATCAAAGGTCATTATTATTTTTCTTATTACACTTCATGGTCGTTTTCATTTATAAACGTTGCCTCAGGCGGTTCTTCATTAATAATATTCAAAACTAGCTTTCGCCCGCGGCTTCGCCCGCATGAAATTTTAATAAAGAGTAGCCTTTGTACTTCCCCAGGTTTCAGACTATCCATATCAAATTTCATCACAAACGGATCTGCACATTAGCCGTGTAGCATACATATACACAGATAATACTTAAAATTAAGGAATGATTACGTTAGAGGTAGTATGAAAGTGGCGCCCATTGATGAAAAGGTAAAAGGGAGTCGACTGGCCAGGTATGGACATGTTATGCGGAGAGATGCTATGTATGTAGTTAAAACAGTGATGAATATGCATGTAGAAGGACGAAAAGGGTGAGGACGGCCAAGGAAAAGATGGATGGACTGTAAGGATGGATATGAAAAAGAAAGGGGTAAACGATCGGATGACTGGTGACAGAGAAGTATTGAAGCGAAGGACATACTGCGCCGACCCCAAATAAATTGGGACCAGGGCTATACAATGATGAGTCGTCAAACTTCAGGTAAAGATTAGTATGTAAGTATATTATTAAATTTATTGAAGAGCTTATATACATACTGAAGAGAATAGCAGCAAAAATAAAAAGTGAAAACATTACCACAAAGTACATAATCAGACCGCCCCCTCCGCTTAAGCGTGCCAACTCATAGTAAGCGCTTTTAATAACGCTGCGCATAGGTCAATTATATCGTGATAACTTTTAAACTATTCACCCAAACTACTTACTGTAAAAGACAACTTTTATCTATATTAAATACTGAAGACAATAAATTTATTAATTTTGAAAACAGACTGATAACTACTCTAGAATGAGCATTGTAAAAAAGTATCAAATTTAATTATTTTTACGGACCACTTTTTAGTGTATATTGGCTTTTACATAAAAGGTAGGTATATACTGCCGCGGACTTTTATTTAGAACTTTTTAAGATAAACAATATCATCGTACATTATCTTCATGTAACTTCAACGGTTTAGGCAACGCACGCGAAGATAGGTTTCAGAGCTCAGGATTTTTACTGACTTAATTGATAATTTTCCTTATATTATGGCAACATTACACAAAATCTTTATAAATTGTAGCCTATGTGTTATTCTGATGCATAAACTATATTACTGTAAAGTTTCATCCAAATCCGTTCAGTAGTTTTTGCGTGAAAGAGTAACAAACATCCATACATACATCTTCACAAACTTTCGCATTTATAATATTATAGTAGGAAGTAGGGATAGTAGGGATATCATTAGACTCTCTTTATAAACAACATTATCTAACTGTTTTACCACCTTCATATAGAACATGTGAATTATTTTTACCGCTTACTCGTAAATATGCCACATATAACTGACCATGTGAAAAACAACATATTCGGGGGTCGATTCCAGCTGTTTCAAGTCTGTCCCTGCCATTTATTTTGAAAATACACACAGGACTATACATATCCAGCCCTGCCAAAAGTAAGATAGCCCCGTTGAGTAACTCAAGCGGTATCTGAATTCAGGCCTCAGTGACCCGCTCAAAGATTCCCACGTACATGACGTGAGGAGTGGGAAATTAGGAATAATGAGACACCTGTAGGTACATGAACAGAACACGAACGAACGAAAGAAGTCAAAGAAACACAATCACATGCAACTATCAAATATTCAAAAGAAACGACAAAGCCACCAATCCAAGTAATCTCATCTCAACGCCATCTATGTTTACATATACAAACCGACCGAGATAGAAAATAATATGGACAAATCGACACTTTATTGAAAAAAGGATCTATAGTCATTATTTTTATCATTTAAAATAAAATTAAATGATTTACAAAACTATTATATAAACATAAATAATTTGAAATAAATGAGATTGACCGTTTAAATTAAGTGGACATTGTAATAAAATTTGACACAGAGACTTTTTGTTTATGAAAGTGCCGAATATTATACTCTATTATTTTTTTAATAACAGAAAGATACCCGACATAAATATTGTCTTTTTTGCAAGAAACATTAATTTTGCCAGAAAATTATTTGAAAATAGTGACATCTATCGGTCGGAAGGATAACTATAAATGTGTTCGGTTCCAGTAATTTATTTATCGAAAATACGTAAAAATATACTGACATTAAGAATCGCCTCTTCTTTAAAGTCGGGTAAATAGCCATAAAACACTTTGAAGGTACCTATTTAGACTAACTATACTTTTACTAACAAACTTATAATGATCATAGATGGCACCACATTTATAACCAGTTTTGGACGATCCCTGTCTTGTTTGGGACTACGTACAAAGGAGAGGTCAAGCTGTACACCGAAAACCACTCAACCGATTGTGATGTAACATATACTATTTTATAGGTTTGAGTATCCTTTGTACATGAGTGTAAGTTTTATTGAAATCAATTTCGCAATTTTAGAGATCTTTAGCAACATAGGGAAAGACGTCGGACAGACAGACAGACAGACATAAATTCTAAAAATGATCAAGTATTGCTTTTTAGCATTTTCCTAGATTTTTTAGCTAATTTTCGTGAAAATATCTTTAATGTACAGACTTTTTCACCTCTACAGTTTTATTATAGTATAGATGTCGCCGATGTGTCTGTCAATTTACCTTATGGTGAACGTCTTGAGTTTTTGCAAGAGTTCAAAGCACTCCCAAACATTGTTTAGAAACAACGTAGGCACATTATTTATTTATCTTTTTTGTCGTAAGTCTGTCTGATTGATTGTGGGACGCCATGATAATGTTATTGTCCAAGCATCAGCTATTGTTGTCTTAGTAGACATACTATTTAGTTAAAGACTGGTTGTTTCATCCGCGCTGATGTTTACTTCAGTCGCGCTACCTACTGAATCCACATCAAATCTGTCGAAAAATCTTTAAGCTGTGTCTTCTACCTTTAAACGACCTAGCCGCCATTTTGGTTTCAGAATTCTTTTTTAGACTGTGTTAGTTAGGGGATGAGTGAGTGACCTTTCTCAGTAGATTTATTTAGTTGCCAACCAGTGTTCGTGACTTCCGTATCAGTAACCTTATCTACTGAACGGGTCAAGACATACAGTGCAATATTTAATACATATTTGATAGAATTGATATGTATATAATTAAACATGAGTATAATTTGTTGCTATTTTTGGCTGATTAGCATCATTCAAGGCAAAGCTTGATAGACGTTAATTATTAAACATTGATTGATACCTAAATGATTTTACAATTTATTAATGGATGATATATAACTTGCTAATCTAATAGCAACGCTGCTGAAAATGCTAACATTGATCATCATAAAATTGCGTTTTATGTTCTGTCGTATTACGTCACCCGCTCAACTCACACAAGTTTTTATATCCACGCCATGGTCGCAATCCGTCTCTGTCCCTCTCGTTACTTATCTATATTCGCCTGTCTCGCTCTGGTGCTGGCGGCGACAAGCAGTCTGGTTCTTTCTGGCGGACAGTACGTAGCAAACAAAACCCTAGGTCACGGGCACTGGACACATTTTCGTACAAAGCCGCGTCTCAATAAGTTTTCGTGTTGTTCCCTCGCGATTGTATCCACCTTGTTTGGATTGTTTGGCCTTCAGGTGGAATGCTAAGTTGAAACGTATCTACGTGACTTTTTCTACTTAATATTGAGATGTTATTCAGAATGGCCGACTCTTAATCAACTCGCAGTGTTTTCTCGGGCATTTTTACTTTTACATGGCAATGATGAATTAAAGCCAATCTTTGTAATTTAAAGTTCAATTTGGAGAATATATTACACTTGCCTTGTTTACGCATCCGAACATTGGCATGACTACATGAAATTTCAATTTAAGGGAAATTGTATATTTTCGTGTAGATTTATTTTTTCGTTTTATTTTTCCGCTTGCCAAATCTGAAGTCAAGGTCAACATGCGGACGGAGGTGCTTTAGAGAAAAACAAGGACAGCGTGAAAACGCCCTGGAACAATGAACGCGGGCGTCCCTTACTCATTGTTATTAATACAGAAATCTGATAGGCCGAAATCTTGACAGGCGAGCGTGCCAAGTAATACATTAGCATCTCATTGGAGATAGCATCGTGCCAAAATATGGGGCGGACCGACTGACAAACGGAGTGCATAAGATTTCATGGTTGAGTATGACAAATTAAACGTATGTCTATCTCTACTCCTGATATTATCAACTGAATGTTATGTGCTGCAAAAAACTAATGAAATTTTTGATTAAAATAATTTCTATCTGTTGTCACATAATCCATCAAAAACCAGTTACAAATCTGGTTCCAATTAGCATGTGGTCATGTTATCGCAACTGTTATATAATCGACTGATATGCAAATTACGCTCGGCTGGTCGTTAATAGGGAAATATCAATCCCCTCGTCAATCAATCACCCCTGCTAATTTTAACAGCGAAACGTTCTAAACACTGACTGGCCAGTTACGCAAATACGTATTCATTAGAAAAAATGATTCTTAATTATTTGCCAACTATCCGCTTTGAATACGTGTTTTGAAATGTCTGTGTCAGTTTTGATTATACCTGACATAACGCTAGAAATGCGCTATCGCATAGAAATGCTTTTCTATTTTGTGAACATTTTCAACGATGAAGCATACACGTGCGACGAGTAATAAAATGTGCTTTCAATTTTAAATTTTACAGCTGTCTCTGTATGCGGACGACTTCCAACATTTTCCAGACCACTTTTATAGACTTTGCAAGAGATATAATAATTCACAAAAGTTTGAGAAAACTATCAAAATCTTGCTACAAGAGTAAAATTATTTTTAGTGTGACCAACCACCGCGTTGATATCCGAGTGCGCTGCACCGACATTGCGGTGGTCTTTGTAGTTTGTTTTGTTACAGTTTTTATATATTCCCTTAAATAACGATCGACTCACACAGGTTGTTTTATGCTCGTCCATTTTTATGACTCCTTTATTGCCATCGATGTCTATTACATGAAATGATTGATATGCTTTCATACCGCCTATGGCGATTCTCAACGACGTTTTTATCGCTTCTCATACATTTATGTATTTTAAATTTATTGCTGAGAAATGTATAGATTTTATTCATCATGCAACTAAGTGGTTTTTCCTGTCATCTATGTCATCAGTGGCCATTGGTTCCAGGCACGTGGCATCAGTCCATTCCCGGAATGAGACCAGCGTCAGTGATGGCCGTGTTGATTGACGGATGTCTTCCTGCCAGTTAGTAAACATCATTATCAGCGTAATACCAACCTTAGTTCACGGTAATAAGCCACATTCGGTGGTGACGATACATTTCATAGCTTCACTTTTCACGGCTGCGATCGATTTGGCCTCAAACAAAGTGTAGGTGTCACCGGAGAGCCAAAACCGATCATCGACTTCTACAAATGCTAATAATAGCTGAATGTTACACTGGAAAACGGCTTGCGTGTGTTTTCTTTAAAGCTGTGTTTACTATTTGCACTTTGAAACTTGGCCCGTCGTGTATCATTAACTGTAATGCTGATGAAGTCACCACTATAGTGATTGTTTCTTTACTGTTTTTTTTTAATATTCTTCGACGACAATCTATTTGTAATAGCATTAACGACGCTGTTGTATGACCAAGTTACAATTTGTTTTGGATTTTGTGTGGTTTAAGCCTTGAGAACTTGGTTTCTCAGGATACAAAAAATACAAGGATGGCTTTAGTGTAGGGCTTGGATTCCGGAATTCCGAGATTTCGTAATTCCAGAATTTCGGACGTTTTTTCCGATATTATAATATCGGAATTGAGGGCCCAAATATCGTAATTCCGGTATTCATAAATAATACAAAGCGATTTTTCTAGACAACATTCTTTACAGACATATCCTACCCAATCCTATTTTAACTTCGCTGCTTTGACGCGCACTTCGCTGCTTTGACGGTTAGTCTTACACAGTACACCTAACACGCTACATTACATGGCACGTTGGCAAACCATGAGCTAGAAATTTCGAGAATCGGTCTGGTTATTATATTAATGTTAAATTGCCTGGTTTTATAACAATGTTTAATTATACTATTTTTCTTCTTAACTTTTTTCTACTTAGGCTTGAATGTTCATGGCATGTTAATTAATAAAAACTGTAGAAAATGTTGAGGTATTCAAGTTCAATGGTAAAATTTTGATCTATCCAATGTATAACGAATTGTAAACTGATGAAAAGTATATAACTTGTTTAATTTTGGCATTGTACACGTTTATTTTATATTAGAAATATAAATATTTCAAGAGCATATCGATTCCGGAACCAGTACCGGAATTCCGAAATTGATCGTAACTCAATTCCGGAATTAAATATTCTCCGATATTACAAGCCCTACTTTAGAGCACCTTAAGGCGCTGACAACCGCTGTTGAGTTGAGCTGCTGCTGTCACTGTCGCTTTGTGTACATAAGAAAGAGAAGCGCGACGATGGGACGTTCAGAACTTTTCACAAACCATAAAATAAATTAATTACTTTAAAATAAGTTGCGTAGTGAAAAATAAAAAACAACCAAGTTCTGTATTTAAATATGATACTTTATTGTTATAAATTTTACCAACGTACGTTGATAATTAATACAGATATTTTTGTTGGAAGATAATTTTAAGAGAATAGTTTACTATTTTTTGTATCGAGAAAACTTTCCAAAAACGCGTTTTAAATACAACAGGGTCCTCAGGAATATGTTCAAGATTAACATAAATTTTTCCGCCGTCACAAACTTTATAGATTTAGTGAAAAAATTGTTTGAGACAAGCCTATTTGGCTGTTGTTAGCGTCTTAAACTCACGATTTTTTTCTGCTTCAGTCGATCTGTGCATGAAACCATATGAAAATGAACGGCTGGCTACAGCCTTTACTTTCTGCATCCAATAGTGATTGCTTTTTATGAATTTACCATACTTTTAAGCTTCAACATAATTTTCTTTTAATCCTGTCTAATTTCGCGAGTGCCACTTACCTGTTGAACAGATCTCGAATGTATGAGATTATGTTCCACATAATTTAACGAGGCCAGAGTTGTCCTGCTATTGCGCGGTTTGACACGCTCTTCAATGTATAATACATTTGTTGGAAGACTCATAACTGCGCACTACTTTCTCGTACTTTTCCCTTGCTTAACGATAAGTTACTACCTATCTTGATCATATCCATGTAGTTAACATATTATAGCAAATAAATTATATACGTAGTACATATACATCTCTGTATATAGACATTAGATTGTAAACAGCTGTACAAACATAGATGTTACCTACTGATTATATACATAGCGGTATATACAAGTTATTTAAATGCAAACGAAGCATTGTAAGCACCACCATCTGTCGAGCGCGAACAAAAAGCGATTCATCTCGCATCAACATTACCAAGTGGCCGCAAAAAATAATGACATCACTCTTTATTTTGCTTCAAGTGTTAGCGATCAAAACCGCCCGTAAGCACCGGCACTTAGCAACAATGTACTCGATTATCGATTAATCTAATAACAGTTAACACTGCAATTGTATCGACCCCAAAAATTTTAATGAAAGCTAACGTAGTAGGCGTCGACGATTGCGAATGTTAAATCCATCAAGAGTACAACGGAAATTGGTGTCGTTGTACAGCTATTTTGTTCGGCAGTATCAATTTTCGTTAATATCGCAGACAATGGGCTATTTATGCTCCCACAAGACAAATCGCTTCAATGTTAGGTACTAGTCGAATTTAGTATCTTACTATCTTATACAAGTCACGTTCTCCACGGGAATGTTGACGAGACAGTCTCGACGATACCAGTATCGCATGAAACACATTTAATCACTACACGGAATCTGGTGGATATTATAATCAAAAGGCAATTTTCATAATTTGAAATCTGCTAGTCACTGCTTTATCTAATTCTGTTATGCTTTACGACATCGTTTGCAGCTGATAGAAATATTATGGTTTGTTTTGTTAATTTTTTTTTTAAATACCTAGTTTGATTAGTAGGTAAAAACCGCCTGACTCTCAAGAGTTACTTCGTTCACGCACTCACCAACACGCGCAATTTCATCCTGCGCATTTTTTGCTAAGTTTTTTTAGTTCGCCTCTCTCACAAGAGTGGAACGAAACAGAATAAACAGGTCTGTTTTTGTATGAGATTTTTCATGGTGAACATTCGGCTTTAAGCCCACGTCACGGTAAGATGGAAGCGTTTTAAATTACGGCCTACAGCCTCGTGGTTTTTTGCACACGAACGTACTCATTACCTGTATTTGCTATGCAAAAATTAAAAGCAGAAAATTTGTAATTGTTTTTGATGATTATTTTGTGCCCAAATTCTGTGCACGAGCTAATGTACTTTTGCCATTTATGGCGTAGTAGAGACACGCTGGTTAGAGTATGAGTGTGCTGAGTCGAACGGGGTAAAAGAACCCTCTCACTGAAGTCGCTACACACGAAGTACCTGTGTTTGTACTGTCGCGTTTCGTTTGGTTGGCAGCCTAATCAACGAATCTTCTTATTGCTAGAAAACATTACGTAAAGAGGCAGCGATAGCCGAGTGGAGATACCAACAGACTACCATGTAGAGGGTATCGGGATCGAATCCACGGCGCATACCAATGACTTTTCGGAATTATGTGCGTATTGAATTGTTAATTATCGCTTGTCCCGTGCCTTGGAAAGCACGTTAAGTTAAGCCGTCGATCCAGGTTGTCATGAAGATCTTTGACAGTCGTTACAGGGCGTCAGTACCTTCTAAATAAACTGACACTGGTCTAAACCATGGAATATCGCCATCCCCTCGGGTTGCGGAGGTCAGAAAGGCAGTCGCTGTGTGGAAAAGCTAATATTCAGCCAAATCCGGTTAGACTAGTAAGCGGACCCCAGATTAAAACTGGCATAACGCTAAGAGAATGACATTTCGTAAAGAGAGCGATTGAACTTAGTAGTCAAAGCCTATTATAAACAAATAATTAATATTAACGCATAGCAGGATGACAAATGCCGTATCGCGATACTTTGATGGTATCTTTGACTTCCCAAGTTTCACACGAAAGGTTACAGCTTACAAGTGTCATTATGACTTTTATCATCACATCGCTAAGTGTTGCGTATCCAAATTGTTTCAGAGGCACGCACAATAATAAATGCAAATAAAATTAAGTCCCTAATGTCCAAATTATGTTAAACGAGAAAATTATAAATTCTCCTCGAAATTGTTCCGAGAATTTAGAGACAAAACAACAAAGTTATATTTGTACGTATTGTTTCGTACTTTTTGTTATATAAACATTGTATAAGAATATAAACTTGAATTTGTAATGTATGCTAAACACGCCTGAATCCGTCACGCTTACAACCAGTAACTATTTAGTTACATGTTAACCATGTTTTTTTTAATTCACGGAATAAGTGTGCTGTGTACTCATTACCCTCAATTTGCATATAGAGTGGGGTTTTGTTTCAAGCCGCCCTTAACTGGCTCTCGGGTGTAATAGCTAGGTACTCCTGTCAAATAAACTTTAATGAAAAAAATCTTTTTGGCCCTAATAAACTATTTATTAGATAGAATGTAAGAAATAGTTTATAAGGGAAATTTTAGCAGAATATATTGTAAGACTTTCGTGCACATGTCGTAAAAGTTGTTAAAAGCAGTTTATGTTACATACAGTCATATCTGCCAAATGAAGTTCCTTTTTGTCTCATATAAATCAAGCTTAAGTACAAAATATTGTCTTAGTTTACCTCTACTGCCACAACAGACTATCTACCTATGTGTTTAGTTCAAATGAATACGATGTTTATTTATAAAATAAACATCTATCATTTAGCAGGTGGTACTTGAAAACAATAAACCTACAAAAGTGGGTGATAGTTATTTCGATTTTAAGTGTACTTCTTTTTAATGAACATTATGTCATCATCGCCTCTTCAGATACTGCTAAGCTAAAATCAAGACGCAGAAAATTTTCCTATGAAAAATGACAATGTCACATAATTTGATGGATAAAAAATTACATAACTTCCCATTCAACAAGAGATCTAAACAAAACTATTAAAGAGGCGTAGAACCTTCTTTGAAACAAATTTTGGCAATTTTCAAGCTAACGAAAATCTCCAAATGTCTAGACGCCAGTGCCAAATATGTCGCGAGCATGCTAATTCAGTCGATGGAACATTGCAACGATTTGTTTATTCAAATATTCAATCTGCCACTTATGGGTGTATCAATGGATCATTTAACACAATGCGAGCAAATTTCGATCGCGATAAAATCGATGAACCGATGAATAGTTGCGTGTAATCCGACGCTCGTGCCATTGAACTTGCTATCATCGTCTGAATAAGAAACAGCGTGAATATAATGCGTATTAACACTATATTTTTTAATATTCGCAACGGTTACTGATAAACCATCTCCTTTCGCCGGCGTTAGTGCCCGGCATAACAACAATGGTCGAGCGCTTCTAACTTGGGCGATGATGTCAGCTTTCCTTTAATGACCGCCCGGATCGCCTGCAGCATTTCACGAGCGTAAACAACTCCATTTTTTTTGTCTTTTACATAAATTCATACCGATGATTACCTGTACCATCAAACGTCGAAGCAAATAACGAGCTTGTATAAGAACATTTAATTGCCCTCATTTTATGCTTCCTTCTCTACAATGTGCTGTTCTACAGTGCTCATAATTCGTTGCTAACTAGTCGTGTTTACATATCGAAATAACTTTATGCATATCATGTAACAGACTGGGATGTTTTGCAATTCGGCACGCATGCGCGTTTGCTCCCATAACTGAAACTCGCCCGGCCCTCGAGAGCCACGAAACCAATTATTAACATAATGCCCTGCCACGAGCATTATTTGGAGAATGGAATCCATCAAGAAAATGGTTAAAATTACTCACAACTTTGGCTTCATGTTCTGCGCTTAAAAGATTATTTTCTTGAGTTTGGACCAAAGCTAAATTATTATTATGGTACACGTTCGGCCGCGGCTCAGCTTCGGTCAGATGTTTATTGCGCTCTGAAACTTCTAGAGCTGAGTTTTGTATGAGAATATTTTTAGTTCTGTAAGAGTAAAATTAAACATAAAGAAGCACTTTTATGAAATTATTACGTGGTTAGCCAAGGTGACCAGTTTTAGAAATTCACTAGGAAGTAGTGTCAAATCGTGCTAGAAAGAAACAGATGGTCATAGGTTTCTTCAATCTTCAGTGGGCCATAATTTTGTTTTATTACTTCGCACCATGGATTTCATGCGTCCGCGATTTCTACCGTGTATCCTTAATAACAATGCCGCATAATTATGACGTGTATAAGTGAGTAATGAACGGTTCCAATCTATGAACAGCAGTTAGAGAAGAACATAATAATAGTTTGAACGGTGACATTACAACTTTCGTCTGCTTGATTTAGTTTGTACCTACCCTACAATTAGACTTCCAAATTGCCTTCGGGTGAACGTCCACATATTGCAACTCTTGAATACTCCATCGTCTCTGTCAAAAACTTAATTACCTTCAATCTGCGCTTAGGGAGGAAAACGCTTTGAAATGACCCTGCAGACCGCTGTTAGGCAAGGATAAATTGAATGAACTTTTTGTGTCTGGCACTCTCCAAGTAAATGCTTTATTACTCTTTTGGTATTGTACAAGTAATATTTCACACTAATGGCTTACAGCGATTGTAGAATTTTATAACAGATATCTCACTTAAGTCTTTACTTGGTATGTGGCAATGTGTAAAAATAACACGATGAGTACCTACTTCTTAAAATCAACATTGAAAGAAAATTTGCTCCCTGTCGCTTTGAATAACTGGTTGGTGATTGTAAATCTTTCTCGCCGCAAATTATACTTCATTTGATTATAAAAACTGTTTTCAATTGAATAGTAATTACAGTTTGCGCATGCACCGCTTACAAATTGCGGGGTTTGTTGTTATGGAGCGCGCGGCGTGATGCCGCTCACGATGGTGCCTTTAGACACATTAATTTGTGTAATCATTCCGCAAAATGTTGAAGGTTACAACTTATCTCCAAATCGCCGTACTTGATCCTAATTTTCACCTAACAACTAGATCGTGATAAATGTATTGTACCATTTGCACGCTCGAGTTTTCCTCCAGAAAGTTCACGAGACAAGAGAATTGTTACCAGACAATACAATGTCGAGCGAGCGACATTGGTTACTTAAATGAAAGTTGTTATGTGCCACACGGACAACGTAAAAATTAATTAAATTCATAGTTCATAAGCTCCTGATAAAGAGCGAAGGTCACGGATTCAATTTTTGAGAATGAGTTGCAGATTTTGGTTTTAAATTGCTTCAAGTTGTAGTATGGTGATTGATTCTTACAATTCGTTCCTCTCTACTTTTTAAACGGGACATGGTTCCTCATTGTAATTTTCGCTAACATTTTAGCAGTAACTGTATAATGAGCTCCGTCGTCTTCATTGTTTTATTTTCGTTTAATATTCTTCGTTCGTATTCTACTCGAGCTGCCTCAACATTTTTGAGCATCTCGAGTTATGTAAAAAGTTTATCAAAACAACACCAAAGTGTTTGTCATTTTAATTACATTTTTAGGGTAAAAACAAGTATGTAACAAATAATTAAATCTTGATGAAATCTCAATGTTTCACCCGTATATTTCTCGGAAGGGCAAAATCTGAAATATTACTACGAAGCAATGATGATTGTCTTTTTATCACACTCATGACGAAAACTTACGAAGACGAGCTGATAACTTAGTTGCAAAAAATAATATGTAAGTGAGACATACAGCTACAATAAATTATTTTTATCTGGTTATTTATTTATTGGTTTCTTTGTATGAAATGATGCTGCCCTATGACTATGAATCTACGAGCACTTAACTCTATAGAGAAGTAATACATGCGAATTTAAAAGAAAACTATTCTGTCAACTAGCCGAGGTGCGGGGGGAGGTGTGATCGCTCCGAACTACTCCGAAGTATTCCGAAGAGGTTCCGAACACGATCGCTAGGGCTTGCGTTATAATGACTTTATGCTTTCTATCGATATCGATAAAAGTTTTTTCGTTTTTCAATAGGTTTCTTACATGCGAATTTAAAAGAAAACTATTCTGTCAACTAGCCGAGGTGCGGGGGGAGGTGTGATCGCTCCGAACTACTCCGAAGTATTCCGAAGAGGTTCCGAACACGATTGCTAGGGTTTGCGTTATAATGACTTTATGCTTTCTATCGATATTGATAAAAGTATTTTAGTTTTTCAATAGGTACTTGCTTTCAATACCGTAAAATCATACAACTATAGTCCGCAGTAACTTATATATTTGGTAACTTTACAAAAAAATCTATGGTCTAAAATCAAGTGTCAAAATAAAAAGTTTATTAATAGTAGATTTTACAACAAGTGCACAAAACGAATCATTTTCATCCGAAACTCTTAACAGATAGTAATGTCGAGGATAAAATGATTTTGTCGATGAATTATAAACTCTGCTTTTCACTTCGATTGCGAGGAAATAGAACAGTAGTATAACATAACATTTCTTGTAATAATAATTTTCTTAAATTAATTAAAAAGCCTACCATACTTGAATTTAAAATTTAATATATTTTATGTCTTAAAAACACATAATGAAAATAAATTAAAGTTAATATTATAAAATAACAAATTCTATCAATGAACTTCTTATTGTGTTAGGCTGTATGACTCATTTTCTTTGCCTTAATATACATTAATACATTAATGATATACATACATTTATGAGATACATTTATAAGTAGATACGTAATGCACTAAGTGCACAAAATTTGATTTTGTGCAGTCTATATCCTGCACAAAATAAGCACTTTCAGAACATGAGAAGCGTAAATGATATTATTGATAGATCATTAACAGTTAATAAAAACGTCAATTCATGTTTCCGTTTGGTCATTCCATTTAGGATTATTTTCCCATGAACTATTATTTATACATCAGAACCATAGTTGTATGGTTTAATGGTATCAATAAGCTTTTGATTGTGACTTTAATATTCTTGTGCAACTGAGAAATAATTGTAATATTAAAATAACCGCTTTTTTCTACATGCATTTGGATGTATACACGGTACATATACCGAAATGACATTTTTTACAATTTTTGTCTGTCTGTTGTCTGTTTGTTCTCGATAATCTCTGGAACGGCTGGACTGATTTTGACGGGACTTTCATTGGCAGATAGCTTATGTACTAAGGAGTAACTTAAGCTATAAATTAACCGGGTAAGCGAAGTAGTTTCCTCAGGACGCGGGTGAAACCGCTGGAAACAGCTAGTTTTAAATAATCTAATATATTCAAGCAGGACTGTTGACCCAAGGAAGGTAGTTAGCAGGGACTAGTTGCAGAAAATAGGAGATCGTGCTTTGTGGTGCACCTTGGGGCAGGCCTATGTCCAGCAGTGGACTGTAATATTGTGATGATGTAATGATATTAGAAGGCCCCGCAAGTAGGAAATCCGCAAGATAGTTCGGATTGAGGTCAAGTCGAGGCCCTACATAGCAGTACGGGTAGATTGAAATGGGAATAAAAAATATTATTACATAACATTTATTTATTTTATTTATTTTACAAAGTGATATTATTGATTTTTAAAATGAATTATTTTCGTTTTAACTTCCGGTGGCTGAGTTTCTTTAAGTGAGTTTGAAGCAACTTCTGATGCATTTTCTTGAAGTAAATTTGAAGCTGCTTCGTTTGGTGTATCCATCTGAAATGTTGAAAATACGATAAATTCTAATCTTAAGAGTTTATGTCGGTTACGTGAATTCCACCAAACTATATCTGTATGTATCACCAAAAATAATTTTAATGGAACTGTTAAACAATAGAATTTTCCTCATCATAATAAATTGATTCTTAATATTAAATGTGTATTCGTTTGAACATCTTTCATGTTAAAACTTAAACCAGACTACTGTGATAATGATAGTAACAAAATAATATTAGGCAGTTACATAATATGCATATTGTAACTAACCATTCGAGGCAAAAACAGCGTAGGTACTGCACTACTCATTAGTCGCCGCTTGTTGTTTTTCATCAAGAAACAATCCTCAGTGAAATGTTTTGAGCACATGACGCTTTATTTTGAAGGAACCCAATTTTCTCTTTTAGTTAGGTCTATCCATATGTTTTTCATACTACCGTCTTTTGGAAAACTGTAGGAAAAAAAGATTCACTTTATATAAAACAGCATTGTTATCATAGTTATCCAAAAATCATACACGAAAAGAATAATTATTATAAACTAGCTGTACCGGCAGACCTTTTTCTGCTTTATTTCTCTAAAACAAATAATTTTACGTCTTTTCTCTCCATAAGAACCTTCCTCAGACTTCATCAAACACAACAAAAAAAAAATGAGCTAAATCGGTTCAGCCGTTCAAGAGTTTTTGCGCTTAGCAACACATTTGGCGATTCATTCACAGATAACATTACAAAGTATTACTAATACTAGTAAATAACAAACTCTTTATTGTATCTATATCTATCTAAGAATGCTAAAAAAACTATATGTTAATACAATAATCATTTTGTGGGAAATTATCGACAATGCAAAATAAATGCACCGCACCGCACTAGTCATTGGCGCCACGAGGCTAATTATATCAGTGATAAGTCACTGACTCGTTGACAGAATCGGGTCGCCTTATATTACGTCTCTATAGGTTAAGTGCTCGTAGCTATGAATATACAGGACGAGATAATTTTGATCTTACACGAAAACGTAAAACAGTTACATATTTCAAAGTACTGCATGTCATTTGTATCCCATCCGTTTCTCAGAAAACGTGTCTCAAAGTCACATATATTCGGCAAGTACTCTTTGTGGTTTACACTACCTATTACGCATAGTACCGCATTGTATCTTCATTGGTGGCAAAATATGTTTATGACCTTAACAAATTACTATAAATTTGTTGTTCCCCGAATGATCGTGCGATAGCTAGTCTCCGATGCCAAAAACGTTATGATTTTGTTAGTATAAGCGTTATGAGAGGCCAAAATATGTACATGACGCACACGTTTTGGCCCCAAACTTAGAACTTCTTGGATATAAAGAAGAACAACACTTCGTAATTTTTAATTATTAGCGTCGTAAAATAGATTCTAATTTAGTCTTCAAAGATTAAAAGAAAACACCGTCCGACGTAAATGGACGACCAATATTTCATTTGAAATTTTACTTTGTGCGTGAATGCTGCTTTATTCTTTTGTCGTGTTGTGGCTCTAAACAAAATTCGTCATTTTGCATTACTAAAATAGTTTGCAACATTGTCGGGAAGACTCGAGAGCTTTACGGCCTTTTCCTTATTGCAATTATTTATGTTGTCCCTTTTGTACATGTGTGGATGGATCCTTGCACCGACGATGTGTGAAATTATTAGCTAGCATGCCATAAACACGCTCTTTCTGTGTAACCATTAAAAATCTATTATTTTCTTCTTACTGCCCCGTTGGTCCTGCGATGTAAGTTTGCGATTATGTTTGCAAACTATCGTGGGATGGCGGCTTTTGATTTAAACTCCTTCATGAAACTAAGGCGGTTTCGTAATATTAGAGCACGGAGTTCCTTATCATCAAAAGCATCGCTCACTACAGGGAATCTAAAACACTTAATGTCTGGCATATTTCTCTATTCTAAGGGTATTTAGTTATGAGAATTTATGAGCATGTTTCAGATATATTCCATAATGTCTGGCATGTCAGTACCTTTCCATTTCATTTCCAAATTTACTTTTTGGCAACATATAGATTCAGACAGAAATCAGCGATGAAAATTGTGCAATATCGTCATATCGATCGCGTTATTGTACGCACATCAATATGTTCTGATTAGTATTTTTCCTCTTTAGTAATACTATATAAGGTTTTCTTTTTTGTTGCAGGTATTATTTAATGTTTAATTACTGCCGCTTTCTGGTTTGTGCCGCGAAGGTAACGTTCTATATTTTTTACCACATAACAAGCAGTAATCAAAGTTCCCTTGTATTACATCGTTAAGATACTACTATGAAATGACTGAAAACAAGAGTCTTTGTCACTTGACGCGTCACTTACCGGAATTCAGTTTATTACACAAAGATCTGGGTTTATTAGATTGCTGTGGACTAGTTTCTTTTTATCGCAGCTTCCTCTAGCCTAAGGTTTAAAGATACTGTCATTATGGTCGGTGACATACATTCTTCACGGTGCGGTATACTTAGAAACTCGCGCACATCTTTCTTTTTATGCACGTGTTAATAACCTGTTCGGAACAAATAACATGGGAGTAATTTTAGCGACGAAAATGGCACGTCGAGCGTTGATCAAAGCACACGTCATAAGGAGCGGTACAAAGTAGTGACGCTTTTACTAATTGGTCAGATTACGGAGGTCGCTTTTGTCGCGTTACTGTCGCACGGTTGTTGGGCGACGTCGGCCGTCACAGATACGCGATACGAACGAGTTTGCGGAAACTCAAATATCGTTGTGATTCATTTGTCTTGATGCCTGATTTAGACTCGTATGAATATCTCTGTCCTTATTTGGTAGTAATTGATGATCTTTGTCAATTGAAAAGTCTAATATGCATAATAGAAAGATTGACAAAAGACACTTGACCCGTCTTACTCATAAGATCGGGATATCATACGATGCATATCGTACAAGTCACCGTGAAGTTTATTCTTAACTCTCATTGTTTAAATGAGTGTCTTCTCA
Organism: Euclidia mi; assembly: GCA_944739405.2. NCBI lineage: Eukaryota > Metazoa > Arthropoda > Insecta > Lepidoptera > Erebidae > Euclidia > Euclidia mi. The sequence continues at coordinate 86,944,914 of OX123189.2, read as the reverse complement.
GAAACAATTGCACTGAAAAAATCGCACTAATTCCCGGGTTATCCCCAATCAAAAGCTCACGCCGAAGCCAAATGTGATGTCATTAACATTTTCCTGTCTTTAATTTTGAAAGGGAATTTTCCTGCCTACTAATTTTAAATAGTGTACATTGTAACTTACTGAGAAGTGAATAACATGTCTCATCGGTGGCATTAGTCTATGGCAGGCACCAAAGTTAGTTATTTTCTCGAAATAGCAGAGCAACTGTTGCGAATTGTGACTAATGACTCCAATGTCTCGGGGCGATTGCAAGAGTGCAACTGTATGATAAATTATTAACCAACCTGATCGTTTATTCTTGACGTGCAGGTATATCATTTTCTAAGCAAATGCCGAGCTAAAATTTAACAAACTATAAGTTATTATTTCGTTGATGGCTTCTCAGAAATGTTATATTCTCAATTTGCGCTGCAATTGAGTTTTTTTTATGAGAATCAATTTCTCGCTTCTGCGGAATTGAATGAACCAAGGTTAATCGTTTGTGTATGTTTTAAATGTTTGAGACTATTTTGGTGTGTAAGGCATTTCTAGGTATTAGTATGTGCCGTAAGTAGTAGGAATGCAGACGCGGCACATTGTTTTAGTGGTAGAATATAAACAAGGCGTGAGAGATTCGCCCACTGGCGATACAGTGGTTCTCACGGGCATTCCCCGTCCTACACGCGAACCGGCCGTACGACTAGGAAATCCTGTACTTATACCGATGATAATGCGTTTGTTTGCTCAACTTTATCTCTACTAGTAATTTGGTAATCTTATTCGACTACGATTACGAAAGCTTGGGGTGTTTATATACCGTGGGATCTGTCTTATCATATATTATTTCTATATTTGTATCTCATCCAACATCTGCCAACTCACTCCTGGCGTGATGGAATAAGACCTAACCTGCTCGTGATGAGAAGAGGCCTGAGCTGAGAGGACAGATTATGATCCAAACTGGTATACGCGAACTTTCTGTATATATAAAATCCTTGCGTTACTGACTGACTGACAGACAAGCTACAGCCAAAACTATTGGGTGCAGGAAGCTGAAATTTGGCATGTGTGTTCCTTGAGGACCGTAGTGGTGCACTAAGGAGGGATTTCCCGAAATTCCCATGGGATCTAGCAAAAACAGTTAAATAAAAAATTGTGCGAGCGTAGCTAAGGGCGTCCTCTAGTAAATTATTAAGGTGTTGATTTCTAAGTTCTGTTGCCCTAATGTAAAGGAAATATTAATACAAACATTGCTAAATTAATGTTTATTACGACTTATCACCACGTGGCCGCAAGCCCGTTGACCATAAAAGGCAATTAAAAAATAAAATACAATCTACAATACAGAAAAACGATGACATTGTGCTGTTAATCACTGAAACCTTTTTCCAATAAACCTAATATGGCGATCTAAGTAACAATTTTCCTTTTAACAACAACCTACAATGACACATACGAAAAATTTATGAAACAATGTTTTACATTGGGCGTGATAGCTTCATGACAAAATATTTAGAATAGTGCCTGTTTATACCACAAGTTAACTAAACCGCAATATACCTAATACGAAGTCAAGGTAGACACAATTATAAGGCACTCCTACTTTATACTGATCTGTATTTTGTTTGTGTTACTTAAGTAATGAAAGGTCTACAAATTTTGGCGCTGTATGGTTCCATATGTCGCACTTTGTAAAATAACGCCATTCTACAACACGTGACAAATGTGGTTTCTGTTAAAACAATTTAGTAATACATTTTATTTTGTGGCAAATTATTATTTAATTTTGAGGTTTATTAAGGCTAGAAATAATTGTCACTTTTCTTTGAATTGTGCAAATATACGATGAAATCTCTAGTATTTCACCGGTATTCACTACGTATAAGTTTTATCCGAATTTTACTTATAATACTGTCTATCTTTAGACTTATCATTAGGGTGCTGTAGTAGTACTTTAGTCGCAAAGTAAGCCGACTTTGTGTGAATCTAACTGCCATCCAGTAGCATTCTAATGCAATACCTTATAAGTTATAATTATGGAAAAGTAATTTGTATTGTAAACTGAAATATTAAATGAAACTTGCACTCTGCCTGTTTTTGCACACCGCGGAAAATTTACCCGCTCAAATATAGGTATCGAGGCAAAGTTTTTCCATCACATCATGTTAAAATTGAGGTCATCGGAATTATACAAAGGAAGCCTTCACCATGAGTGTTACGTATGACTCAACACATTTCTACCCTCACCTCATAGTGCTTAATTTCATATGTTGCATAGTTTTCCTCGTGCTTGCGGTCATTATAAATTCGATTCGTCATTGTAATATCATATTTTCCTTGTTTATTATGGTTTCGCAGAATTCTGGGCGAAGTAAAGCCTTTCGTGTGCACCGTAACCTTTTCGTTAACCGTTTCTTACTATATGTAATTATTATTAACCGCTATTGACTATGTCGACCTTGGAATACTATGCCAATGTAATTATTGCTATTGCGAACTGGATTTTCCAAGTACCAAGTATAAAAAATAGACCCTGGCGATAGTCCAAATCAATAATGATTTCTTACCCAGTATCCAAATTTCGTGTTTTTAGCTTTGTTTTCCTCGCCGATGATAATAGTCAGGGCAAGTGGATTTTCTGTATGATGTTTACTTGGAACATGATATGCAGCTAGAGATTCAAACTATTTGTCAGGAGAGTCTACGGATTTCCGTTCCCTACGGTCCTGGCATACTTGTCTATGTTTATGGCATTCTTTACGTATGCTCGTTGGTTCAGGGCGCTACTAACCCACATATTTATGTCTACCTAGATATTTGTCCATCATACTTTCCATCCTTTTGATCAGCATTCTCATAAAAAAATAAGCTTCTTTGCTCAAGGGACAAGGCCATTTTGCTTTTAGTTCATTGACAAAACACTGACCAATGTTAGCTTTATATAGGAACTGGATTGTTGAGGTAGTCGTGTCATATAATATACCAATTTGTCTGCCACTCGCATCATATTACATAATAATCCGCAGTAGGCATTCCATTAAGATAAAATCGATAAATGAGATCGATCGATAAAAAGATCAACACGTCATCATCATCCTCTTAGCGTTATCCCAGTTTCAATCTGGAGTCCGCTTTCTAGTCTAACCTGATTTGGCTGAATATTAGCTTTTCCACGGAGCGACTGCCTGTCTGACCTCCGTAACCCGAAGGGATAGCGATATTCCATGGTTTAGACTAGTGTCAGTTAATTTAGAAGGTACTGACGACCTGTAACGACTGTCAAAGATCTTCATGACAACCGGGACCGACGGCTTAACGTGCTCTCCGAGGCACGGGGCAAGCGATAATTAACAATTCAATACGCACATAACTCCGAAAAGTCATTGGTGCGCGCCGTGGATTCGAACCTGATACCCTCTGCATAGCAGTCTGTTGGTATATCCACTCGGCTATCGCTGCCTTAATAAAAAGAATAAGATAAAAAGATCAACACGTATTCGTATGAAATCCTCGGTACGATAAAATCGTAAAATCTCTTCAATTGAAATATCATGTACCGATTAATCATTATGTCCATGGTTTGTGCGATTCAATCAATTTAACGCGTTATGCAACAGTGTGTAGTAGTCGTGTAATGAGACACCCGACGATGCTATGTCGGCTGATAAAGTAGCAAGCAGTCTATAGCCCTCGCATTCTTTCCCAGAGCACAGGTCAGCAAATACCTGGCTCAAGTCACTGGCACTCTCACGTGACTAACTATATTCGACGTAATTAAAAGCTAAACTCGAAGCGTTTGTTGATTAAAACCGTTGTTTGTTACGCCAACATCGAAAACTTTATTAACGGGAATAGGGAAACGTAAGTACCACGTGCACAAACACGTTGCAATGTTTTCTCCAGCCGCCATTATTTTCCAAGCCCGCGCGTTCGAAACGTTTTCATTCATTACTTAAACGTTATAGAAAAGGTTTCTTTTCGCAATTTCGTTTCAGCAAATTATTCGTATACCTACGCAAAGAAACAATTTTCCAGACAAATAGTTTATTTCCGTACATTAAATTGCTTACGTTAACACGTAAAAACATTCCAATATCTCTCAACATTTTTCTCATGTCTAAAGTAAAAAAATACACATGCACAGAATTACAAAACCAAGTTCCCGTACATAATTTTATTTTCTGAAGCATTTGTTTTAATTAAAATATTACACATAATATGTCTCGCCATTTTTTATTTTGGTAATTTTTCACCACTTTCATGCCACAATCAACGTTTATAATCTGGAAGTTTCTATTGCATCGGTCGGATCTGTAGTCGGTACTTACCGATAGTTGCATCACCGGATTACTTAAGTGATTTAGCCAATAATCTGTACAACTACATCGACCCACACTTGGACGAAAATGGTGTAACTAGTAGGTTGGTATTCTATAAAAGGGCTTTAGCGTTAACAAATGACGTATGTACTGGTAGTAATATCGTCAAGTCATCATTTGGCACTAGACGGGTGTGCCGCAATTGCGAACACGCTCGCTCGTTCGTAATGAGAATAATGATGGAAGCTTGCGCCATAGATCAGTTGGTGCGCGTGCGCGGCTTGCCGATAGCGGGAAATCGCTAATACTTGCGTAAATACGGCAGCCGCTGCTGGGCTTTACTTTAGATATATACCTGATCTGCACTGGCTCAGATTAAATTGTTGCTATCAGTCAATTTGTATGTTGGACACCTCGTGGTGCGTTTTGTAACTGCCGCGATAGCTCACTCGCAGTGTTAAACAACTCGTTAAACTAATATTTTACAGAATAATTTATCTATCAAATTTCATTGTTATTTTCACTTGTATATAATAATAATAATATATATGGATTGGCTCATATAGGCATGTACCATCATATGTGGGTATAATATACGAACAAATATTTTCAAGGGCGGTCATGATTTTAGATTACCGTAAAGCTAACAATGTTTTGACCAATTCGTTGCTTTTTATCTATCGAACTGTAATTTAAATCTTCTGTTCCGAATTTTTACCCAGCAGCAATAAGCCTTGAATGGAGGTCGATGCGGTAAGAAGCAATTGTCCTGCTCTTCATAACATTGAGCTGAAACTTAACGAATAAAGTGTCGGGAATACATAGGCATCTTTAAGTATATGAAGCTTCATAAAATACGCTTGTAACATTTACGGAGGCAACGATTTCATAGAAATGACAAGTGGGTCATATTGCATCAATATAACGATGCACGCGAACGTTACTTGGCGCTTGTGTTAGATCCTTTGTCTTGGGCTAAGACTGGATGAATTAATCGCTTCCACTGATCTGTGTTAACAAATACCCGCACTTTTTGCAGACGACACAGCCATCTATTACGCAGGCGCAGACCCTGGCGCAGTCAGTAGGAAGCTCCAATCCGCAGCCAACGCCCTAGGCGCGTGGTTCCGGAGATGGCGGATAGAGGTCAATCCCGAGAAGAGTCAGGCGGTGCTTTTCCATCGGAGAGCCCCTCACCTGTACCCTCCGGGTGCGACCCCACAAATAAGGATGTTTGGGTCCCCTATTCAATGGACTAGGGAAGCCAAATATCTAGGTGTGATTCTTGATGATCAACTATCGTTCCGCTCACACATTACGAAGGCTCGCAATAGAGCCTCCTTTGTGCTTGGGCGCTTACATAGCTTAGTCAACCCTAAATCTAAACTATCGCTCAAGAACAAGATTAGGTTATACACATCGTGTATTAGGCCTATAATGACATACGCTAGTGTAGTTTTCGCACACACTAGGCCACACAGGATCCATAGGCTACAAACACTTCAGAATAAGTTCATGCGGCGAGCTACGGGCGCACCGTGGTACGTACGTAACGAGGAGTTACATGTAGACTTACAACTGCCGACCATCAGGCAATTCATGAAACAGTGCTCCCGTAGCTACTTTGACTCTGCTTCGACACACCCCAACCCACTATTGGTTGCGGCGTTAAACTATACACCATCTAGGATTTCTAAGATTAGGAGACCTAGGCACGTATTAGACGAACCTGACGATAACACTACACTTGCTCAAATCAGAGCACACACGGCTCGCGCAGCCATACAACTTCGACCGCGGTTCCGTACTCGCCGACGAGGACGGAATACGCGACGCGTTAACGTTAATACCGCGGGACACCTTAGTCCCGCATTGCCGGCAGCGCCCCAAGCCGAGGTCCGTGGGAGTCCACCCTTGGGGAGTCAAAACGCTGTCTAGTATACTTTAACGGGTTGGGAGCCTTCTGCGCTCACCCATAGTCCGCGTAAAGTTGTCAAGGCCATCAGCGGCCAACAACTAGTCCACACACACAAAAAAAAAAAAAAAAGTTAAAGACACCATAGAGTTGATTGCGAATGCAACTTTGTAATTTTCTCGTGTCACGAACAACTAAAACGTATGCAGCGGAACATTCACAGGGAGCCTGGTACGATTACAACCAGCACATTATCTAACACAGTTGTTCGCGAATCGTGTCATTGATATTACCAATATCGTAACTAGTATCGATTTCCCTGGCGCGCAATTTGCATGCGTTTGCGGCAAAAAAGAAACTTTATTTACAAATCAATGCGTATACGCAATAATATGGAAGGATGGAATGATTAACACTCCGCCGAGAGGTCTTACTTACTTCCCATTGCGTTTCGTAGAGACGATCAATTTACGCAGTAGAAACTACAGCTGGTTTAATTCTAACGAATATATAATGTTTGTTTGTATGGCTGTACGTCTGTCCCAGCTGCTGAGGCCGTCGCTGCCAACATGTGACCGATCGAATTGAAAATGAAATAATCAAGCAGATGCGAGCATTATAAATTGATCACATTTGTTCTGGCTAATTGATTTTCGTTTGCTGCTAGGAATAAACTATTCATTAGGCTTATAATCAAAACATTCGTTATGACATTTAATCGGATAAAATTAGTCGATTAATATATAATGTCGCGCACATAATCCAACGGAGATATCATCGGTTCATTTCTAATGTTATTATTAGGTTTCGTATTCTGCAGAAATTATACAGTATAGTTCCTATCTTCTTACAATTTATCTTATTAATTTGTAAAATAAATCTTAAGGTAGCAGATGGTATAGGAACAACAACCTTTTTTTCTACGACTGCATTTTCTCTTCGGTATTTTTTTAACAAATAATTTTTCATCTTACGTATGAAAGAGGAAAGTTAAGTGCTAATAGAGTAAGATCCCAGGGCCGCCAGACCTTACTTATTTTCTCGGAAACGAAATGTATAGAATAATGTAGTGTTAGTGTCTGCTATGGGTGTTGCTGCTTGCAAGCTTGGATCGTGGGCTATTTTTTAGTTATGAGGTGCTAAAGGGCCACGGGAACAATTTCCATACATTTTCTAAATGCGCCTAGTGGTCTCTACCGATAGCTAGATATTTTGAAAACTTTAAAGCGTCTGGTAAAAATTACCGCCGCCGAAATGAGTACGACAGTATTATTTATAAAATTTTAATAATATTTTCTAAAACATACATAAAAACTGGAACTTAGAATTTAAGAAAAGTTTGTAGGTACTATTTGTACCTAACTTTAGCACCTCGTACCTAAAAATTGGCCCACTATCCAAGCTAACAAGTATGTGTACACTCATGACACATACTAACACTACATTATTCTATAGATTTCGTTTCTGAGAAAATAAGTAAGGTCTCGCGGCCCTGGGATCTTGGACTATAACATTTAACTCATATGAAATAGCTAAAAAGTTTGAAAGCGACATGATCAACTAATTGCGCGTACTATTATAATTCAAAAGTAGTACAGCGTGTTGTATCTCTTTGAAACTGTTTCTCGGAAATCAAACAGCGCTACGTCGGGAAGTCGGGAATTATTTTCTAAGAAGCCGACTTGTTGCCGTCCCTCACGTTCGACAAAAAGATTATCAAGAGACGCGATGACACTTGGCTCTTACTCTATAACTGTGTGACGCGTAATTTATTTTACAGCTCGAAGAAATTATTGAAAGTTCATAAACGACAAAAACACACAGGCCCGCTATCCTTATACTACGTTGGTGCTTTGGTGTGCGCAATAGATCGCCATACTCGGGTCGATGTACTCTGTATTAAGAAATTCGATATGTCGTGGATGTTCGCGCCGCTCGGTGCTGCGGTGAGCGGGTCAGATGTTAGAAGACCCGGGAGTTCATTAGTCGAATTCCGACCACCACTTGTGCCGATGGCAAAAACTACTTTACGTCATTTCGCTACGACTCTGATGGTGTGAGAAATGTTTTTTTTTCTGTCCTCTTGTCAGATCGCTCTATCCATCAGTCCGTCACGGGGACGTTGACCGTGGCTCTACTTATATTTGGGCCGTTGAGTTACTATGAGACTTGTGAACATTTTAACAAATTGTCACAGAAATAATTAAAATATTTTAGACTTTGCTCTTTACGTAGCATCGGGGTCACTTGCGTCTATTTGTAGCTGTTTTCGTCATTTTTCCTATTTTACATTGCAGATAATTGAGGGACTTCTTCATCACTGAACGTCTTGCACAGAATTGTTATGGTTAATTTCAAAATATTTATTGCCAGCAAGATGTGAATGATCTATCACTGTATTTGTTTTCTTGGTAAAATTTGAGATCAGCCAAACTGCGTGCGCAGGAGCATTTAAATATTATGTTATTCGTCAATAACACATAGCGTGTTATGCTGTTTTCTATTCTTGTTATTAATTGTTTCATTGCAGTATCTGACCTTTATGACCCTGGCAATTTGTTGATGGCAAAATCATTACTGTGAGTTTGTTATTTTTCTGTACTGAGGTGCTTTGAAGGTTCGTGAGATGATTATGATTAGCATGGATGTTGATGGCTATCCATCACACCTTCAATATGTAAATGAAGGTGTGCAGGCTGTGCGTGAGTTGTATATACGAGGTATAGATAGCGCGGTGAGCGGATATCGTGCGGGCGGCGAGCACGCGGCGCGAGCGCGACCAGTCAGAGTGCCGCCGCGCCGCCAGACGCACGCGCGAACTGCACGTGCTAACTACAGCGACTGTATACGACGACGCTCATCACACAACTTCGCGTCCGAACAAACTTTGTTTACAACACAAACAAACAAATGATGTCAGTTTGCATGTACCTCTTTTGCCCCTGGTTTTTTCTCGTGATCTACTTGGGTTTCCTTATGCTGGACGTGTGAGACCTGAAGTCTCCGTGGTCGTAGCTCGTAGTGGTCGGAGAGCGCAGACGCGGCGTCGGCGTCGCGATCGATAAGTGCGAGTAGCGCGGTGTGTCGGAGTCAGGCGTGCTCCGCGCGGGGTGACACGCGGGTGGTTTTGGCGCGCTCCGGCGACGGTGCGAGCGGTGCCGCGTGCCGGGAGCGCCGTGGTGTTATGCGGGGCGGGTGACTGCTGAGCTCGCCGGCGACACGATCGCTCCGCACGCGTCGGGCACGCGGCCGCGCGCCGCGCCCGCCATGAGCGCGGCCACGCCGGAGGTGCGCGGCCCGCCGGCCGACGCCGCCTCGCTGCCCGTCGCACTGCCCAGGATCAAGCCGGACCTCGGCCTCAATGACGCGACCCTCTTCGCCGTCTACTGCTTCATTAAGAATTTTATTGGGTGAGTCCATTTTGACTGGATACCCCGCCGGTCGCTGCGTCACATCGCTTTGTCTTTCCTTATGTAACAGCCGAAACAGAAAACCTTGAGGTGTCGCCATTTTCATTGGAGTAATACTCGGTCTAGAGCAAAAATTAAGAAACGTGAACGAAGTTATAAAACGTAAAATGTTCACCTTATCTACCTTTAAATTACACACTAGAACCAGTAGAGACCTTAGGTTGTAGGTGTAATTAATCTAACGATATTAATCTCCTGATAAGTAATTGCAGACAAGATGAATATGAAGTGGTAAGGCCAGTGTATGATTAATAGTTGACCCTTGCATTTAGAGATACATATTAAGTAACCGTAAAGTCGGCGTATTGATCAAGGAGCTGGGCCAAATTACCCGTCATGGCCGCTTTGATAAAATTGGCAACCTTAGATTATAAGAAACAAATTCAGTCTCACAGATAATGTTGAGGATTCTGCTAGAACATTTATTAGTTAACTGTTATTCTATTTTACAACACAATAGATCAGCCTTGACTGAATGAGTCGACTGTTAAATCTCTTGTTTACTATCGCATAGCAACAAAATATATATCTACCGCTCGTGTGTTATTTTCTTATTAGCCACACCACGGACGACCATGCAGCCAATCGGCCTTAACGTGAAAAATATTTACAATAGTATCAAATGTGATATCTTGTATTTCGCATATTTACCGATTGCATATTTGTATTTGTGTCTGTACATCTCTAGATGGCATGTTTAATCAAAATTTCGGCGTAACCTTGAATTTAACATAATTCAACTCATGTTCACTGTCCACACCTATGTTTACGTTTTTTATCGCAAACTGGGTTTGGCACGACTTGCAAAAAATACTACATTTTTTTTCTACCTGTGTTGTGTTACCTTTATTTTCACGATACGTACATTTGTGTTTTCAATACCAGGCTCTGTTGAGGAGAACGAACGCCGACATAAATTAATTTCACAATTGCTCAAAGAAAAATTACGCATTGTATAAAGAAACAATAAAATCTTGCTGTTTATGGTTTCGGCGAAGTTAAATTGACCGGCAATATCACTATAATTGATGGTAGCGAACTATCACTAAGCAATTACGCCATTTCTCGATCGAACCATTTAGCAACTGCCTGCTGTGTTCCACATAATTTTCTTTTTGCCATAAATAGCACAGTCTGTTGCTAATTGTCGGCAATAGGGCGGACATTTGCCATGCCGAACTTTGTTAAGAGAAAGTCTTCGTTTAGAAAGTACGCTTTGTTTTGTTTTCGTGTTCTGGTGCTCTGGTCCTTGGTAGTTAAGCACCCATTAGATATACTAGATAAGTCATTGTCTCTGCGTCGCTATCTGATATCGATAGTCTTGGTAATCTGCATTACCCGGCCACTGTTTTCTATGAATGCATTTGTAATTAACATTGTAAGTTTCCATTTTGCATGTCTAAGCAGATCGACGTTCTATTTAGCTGCGACTTGGTCGTGTGTATCGAGTGCACGTGGCTGCGGTTGCTATGAAATTTCGATTTCTTTAGCAGAAAATGTTCTCCGGTTAGCACGTGTGGATAACTAGGCAGTTTGTTTTACGACGCTCGTCTCCGGCGCCTGAACACGGTTTTATATAAGTTTTCACTATGGCCGCGGATGTTTTGATCAGTGGTTGATTTTAGATGCAAACTGTTGCTTTGTTGCAGCGGGCATCATCACTTTCACAAGAAGAAAAGGGAAAGTCTCGGTGGCGCCCGCTCCCTTGCGGTCAGATTAGCTCAGGCTATCGGCCGGCGCTAATTCCTCTTGTTTATTTCATTTCACACTAATCTATGTCGATTTCACTACCAACGTTGCACTTTTAAGAAAACATTTCACTCTTCATTGTCTGACAGATCCTGACAGTTATTTGTTATGAAAGACATATGAATTTCACTAATAATTGCGTAACCTCAATAAATGTGGCCCGTTCGTTTATGGATGTTTACATAACAAGTGGAGATTTTATCGACATCACGTTTGTTGATTTTATCGCAATCAATCTCCGCTGGGGATGCTTTCGGCAATCTGTTCTTGTCACATTTGTGGTACATTATCGCATCCATCCTGTCTAGTCAATTCATTGTATGTTGTATTAATACCTCTATGTATATGTTATGCATGTTCATTTTAATTTCCCCATTTTACTTCATCGTATTATGTTTCAAAATCGATAGCCTCGTTAACTTTTTCTACTGGATTTATATTCGAATCATTGCTTTTTATAAACCTGTATTAAACGGAGTAAACAGAGCATTTTTTACATTTCATTAACGCTCTTTGTATTTATTAAAATACTAAATTCACTTTTAACTACCGGCTGTATATCAATAAGTTGATATATTGTTGCATCTGTGGTAGCAATTTGTTGCTATCTGTTGCTCAGTATTATAGTGTCGATAGATTGTACAATAAGAGAACTCTCGGTAGCATGTGCTTGATATATTATAGCGTAGAATACTCTAGACTCAGTCTTAGATAATAGGCTCGTCCTCTGTTCAATGACATTTAACGTTACTAGCGTAATGTAAGGGGTCAAGGAGACACGGGTATGGTTACAGTGTGTTCTGTATCTATATAACAAGTTAGAAGTTATTTTGATTCAGGTATTTAGTTTAAAATGCTAAAAATGTTTACTGATTTATACATTATTACTCTGTGTTCTTACGGTCTTACCTTTATTAAACTACTGCCTGTAATTTTTACAAGTTTAGTCTTGTCTGCAAGAGAATGCATTTATTATACTGGACTAGGCCTCTCCTTTGAAAGGAGGAATTGGCCTACTATACCACGCTGGCCAAACGGGTTGGTGTGGGGTTTGTATCAAGTTTTCCTTCTCTTACAATGCTGTGCTATGAAAAATTTATGTTGGCGAAAAAAAATTCAGAAGAAGCATTTACCTATACCTACACCTTGTATTTTAAGTCAGTGTTTTGCCGAAAAGTATGTACTCAGCCCATGATATAGAAGCTACATAACATATATTTTACAAAATTAAAAAAATAATCTTTTTCAGAATTTTTTTTTCGCCAACATTAATTTTTCATAACACAACGTGGCGGTCGACGCGTAAGGTCAATGCACTTTATTTATAACCTTAAAAGTAGCTTACCCTTCGTTCACGACACATTTTAGTCCTATGAAATGCTGATTTAAAAAAAAATAAGAGAATAAAACTTTTTTCCAATATTTTGTAAAATAAATATTATAGGTAGCTTGTATATCATGGGCTGATATATTATGTATGCCGTACATACTTTTCAGGAAAACACTGACATTAAATTACACGGTTATAATAAGCATAATTTGATTCAACATTCGTCTTAAAATGCACATTATACTGGGTGTAAGGAACGGCGTAACCAAAACTGATACCAGTGATTCAGTACGTGATACTGAGGCCCTTGCCAGTCTAATTTTCCTTTCCCTTTTATTCATACTATTATGTTAGTTAGTCTAGTTAACCCTATAGAGAAATTGCACTTGTTTATCGACCTTGCTAAAACATGTAGCAGATCATCCTACAAGACTGAGAAATTCTGGGAATGCAGTCGCCGCCAAATTGTCTGTAAAAATAAAGCACCACTTGACTAAATAAGGATATTATGAAACAAACGGAAGCACTAGACCAAACAGTAGTGTGTCATATATTTTTACACGGCAAACATTCACCATGAAATTTTTGTTTATATGTAAAATTATTAAGCATATGCAAATATAACATAATACCTATACATGCGATTATACTACTGTCGTTTTCATAGTTGCATATTCCGATTATATGAAGAAGGTAGCAAAGTTAGGTCTTAAGTCTAGGTAAGGTTGCCTGGAAGAGATCGCACTTTGCGATAAGGCCGCCTTTGTGCATTTACTATTTGTATACCTACATATAAGTTATTATACCTAATTTGTACCAACTGTATTTGCACAATAAAGATTTATCTATCTATTTAAGTCGACAAGATTGACTAGGATTTCTTTTTAAAATATCACTTAGTTACTGCGAGTCATCATCGTCGCCCTAGCGTTATTCAAGTTACATTCAAGACTTTCGTCTCTGAGCCTTACTCGATCAGTAGTCTTGGTGCAAGTTCTTTTACCCTGACAAGATTCTCATTTAGCCTTCCGATTGGCCCACCCCAAACTCCACCAATCGCAACACAGAACTCTGTAAACATTACGATTACATTAACAAACTCGCAGTCAGCCCTCAGCTGTCGGTTCTCGCAACGATGCGTTTTGATATGATAGGAGATAGTGCGTGTCCGCGCCGACTGCACACGTAACTGTGAACTTGCATAACGAACACTACATACTTATTACTGTTGTAACTAGCTGCGAGTTTTGATACTAATACGTTCAACGTTGTCTTCCATAACTACAGAAATTAGAGGCAATTTTGGTCTGGCGTTGTTGTTTGTAATCAGAAGTTGATTCTTTTACTAAATGTAATGCGACACATTTACTGACATCTGAAGCCCAATTCTCCTAAATAAATTAGTTCAATATACAGTTTCGATATAATGTCAGTCTCATACTTACCTCACAAATGGTATTCTTCTAAATTAACTGATATTGGAATGATTTTGTAACTAGATTATAAATTGAAACAAGTGTCAAAATATGTGCCAACGACGAACTTTATTAACGTTTATTTCAAATTGTACGATAATGACATTAGTTAGCAGAACACCGATTCTGAGTCAATTCAAAATATTATCTAATTTCGTTCAAAATATAACTTCAATATCATATAAAATACGAGAATTGGCGAGTATCAATAAAACAGATTAATAAATGTCAATACTTAAACACACGTGCATACTTTCCAAATTCCGATAGTTACAATCATTCTACCTTCTTATCGTTTGTCTATAAATAGCCATTTTTATCGTGTTTACCTGCTAAGGTCGCTAAAAGTATACGAAACAAAAAGCAAATTTTGGACTGAACTCATCTTGATATTTAATGCTGCCGGTTTTTAATCGGACAAATCTCACTCGCGCATACTCTATAACACCTATCTTTAAAGGTCCAGCTGTTAGCAGTGGTGGCCTTGGAAAGTACCAAATTGTATTGCGAGTAAAGATTCCGAGAAACAACCTCTGAATAAGAAATGCGGAATGGAAATAATAAGGTCAGAGAGAATTCTCAATTTGTTAGCATCTTCATTTAAGTTGTCTACTAAAACATTGTGTACTTGTTTGACAATTTAGATGACACTATGCACAAATTGACATGATCTCAATACACCAAATAATAACGGGTTTATAAGGTATGACCAGTGTTGTATTGAAGTAAGATACTATTTATTTTCTCTCGTATCAATGAATGTTTGATCAATTGCCAGAATTAAGCATGTGGAGTCTAATATACAATAGTCAATTGCAATAGCTACTTCGTAGTGTTAATATATTTTTACGAGATTCAAAATACGTAAGAAAAATACAATAAGTTTTCTGTGTTCATTTGTATTAGAAGCCTTTGACTCTGTTCAATTGACAGAGAAAACAGTTACAATATCTGCCGATGTCGTACTCTATTGATTAGATGCTAGAGAAAGATACATTGAATCAACAGTTCAGTATAAACACAAATTAAAATCAGCCGGACCGCTATTTTATAACTATCATTAAGTTTTTGTTGATACACATCCAATTTTTCAATTTATTCAAATCTGATAATGAGACACTTTCAGTCTGACACGTCTTACTTTATTATTTTCTTATTGTTCGTTTTTATGTATTTACGTAATTAATAGCTGTTGGTAAATCACATTCGCGGCCGTCTGTTTGTTTTGTTTACATCGAAACAGGTACCAAGGGAGTGGAAAGTTTATAAGGTGAAGGGTCGGAAAAAATCACCAATCAAGTTACGCAATGGTGTCCGCATCTGCAGTGATGTACATAAGTAAACCTGTTGCGTAGTAACACTTGTTGCGTATACTTTTTAATTTGCACAAAACGATGCATCTTTTCCTTGCCAAATATAAGTACCAATTCTCCATTTCAAATTTGGAGGTTAGCGTAATCGGCGGTTTAATGCGTGACAGTTGGACGATTAGCCAGGGATCTCATCTCGCATATTGATTGATGCGTTGCCTTGAAGTAGTACCATGGCGCCACCCTATAAAGCCGCCCCTTTCACGCAAGGACGTCGGGAATAGGGACGCGCGCATACTCACTACTAGTCGGGGTCTCTCCACTCAGTGTATACACGTTCATCGCACAGAGAGCACGCTTTCTCTCACCTCTACGACAGTTTGACCCGCGAAAGTGCATTATTGTGTTTTTCTCACTTAAAACTATATAACCAGGTGCCCTGGAGGACTCTCTGAAACACCATTTGTAAGTACTGTAGCGAGTTTTTTAATATTAACCCCAATACTAAAACTAGGTCAAGCTTCCGTGTCCTCGGCCCTAGAGGTTTTTATTTATGAATGGGCGTGTTGTTTTTCTACCTTTCCTAAGGCTTCTTTAGCAATTGTTTGAAGCAGTTTACATTATGTACTTAGTTGCGATGCACTTAAGCCTAGTAGTACTGGCAATGGTGACGTTATCGCCCTCATTCACGATGGGCGCCATGGATACTGACACGGGGTGGTTATTCCCATTCCCTGCTATTTGTTCATTGATTATTTAAACACATGACCCGGAAACTTGGCCTCATCCAAAAAATGCCTACAACAACTTGGTACGTATATTTTGATAAAACAGCGAAAACAAAAAGTTACTAAGTAATATATCACCCAGAAAGTTCACTGTTTGTCTCCTTGGTTCTTATTTTTATATTCTTTTGTTCCATTCTGTCCGAGTGTTTTGTTTTTTTTTCCACAATATACCTTCCCCTTTTTAATTTGTGCAAACCGTGCACGAAACTTTAATAGCCCATAACGATGCAGCACAAAAGGTTTGGGTGAAATTCATAAATATATTACATCCGACGAAATGGATACAAACAAAGGGAGCAGTAATCTAAAAGTACGGTTGTATGAACTTGCACGGCTCGTGGTTTTATACCATCTGTGTAAACCATCGCTTTAATAGATACTCTCTTGCTTTACAAGCGTGGGCTGTTCTTGGTCATAAGGGCATTTATCTGTACTGTGTGCCTTAACGGGTCAAAAACTAATACCATCCAGGCAACTCAATCATCATACAAATGCTCTGATATTTTCTAAATCAACTCTCGTTCGACTGAGGAAATGATTGCTGCGTACCATGATAAAATAGAAATGACTTTACAACTCGCTCAGAAGTAAGCAATCAGTTCAACCCATATTTTTCTGTAATATCCAGATCGACATAAAGAAAGTTACAATTAATGATTAATCTAGAAGCTGAGAACACTTCCTCTTCACTGTTCTCAATTGTGTACGACTAGGAACTATAAGCCGTGCTGATGATTACGCTCAGATAATCTCAATCTAATCTTGCTCCCCCTCATTTGGAGAAAGTTGTTATCGCAGGACACGCGCTGCCCAGCGACCACTGTTCCTTCTGTATTCATTTGTAATACCTTACGTGTCCGCGTAATAATTACACAATCTCCCATTTATCTCTCGATCTCATTACTTATGCTTTATTTCTATACGTATTACGACAAAGATTTTATTATTTGTCCGCTCTCATTATTTGAGCCGTTGTGTTATCGTCTCCGAAAATAAAATCCGTTTTTATACCCAGCTGTAAAACTGCAAGTTACTTAAATGCGCGATGAGGGCCGGCTTGCCGAAAACCAGATCTCTATTTGGCTCGTTATGTTGAAAGTGGCCACACGTTCTTATTTCGGGTGCACAGCGTATGAGGATTACTAAAGAACAAAGGATTACTAAAAAGTTCGTCAGCCTGCAAACGTTGGCGCTCACTTTTATGCACACACTCGCTTGCATGCGACTGTTGCCTAAATATCGTACAGACGTAACCGTCCGCGTATCCATTACCTAAATTCTGCGTATTTATTTAATGTCATTAGAGAACCTAAGCGTACTTGTGTAATTAATATAATGCAATTACAAATAATATATTTGCAGTCTAAGTCGAAGTTTCGCCATGTACTAACGTTAACTTTTTCGATGATTGTCTGGTTATAACGGTGGTGTGTTCGCCGGTCCATACTTCCTGCGCTCTCGGCGTCAGGTGTTGCTATTTCTACCTCTCCATGAACCGGCCTGTCTCACAATTCACGTTCAAAGTCGATTATTTAAAAAACAAGAACGGAACCAAGCTTGTTTTTCGTATATTAAGACTCAAGGATTCCCGTCTCGGATGCATTCCTCGAATTTCTTAGTCGTGTTTGTTTACACGAGCGTGTCACCCGATCTTCCTGATTCGATTCTGGAAATACTCTCGTGAGTTCCGAGCGTTATTTCGATCACGTTATCTGTTACGTCCTTGGTCCAATTTGGAAGCGTTACAGTGTCCCATTTAGCTCAACTCTTCGCATCAAACCCGAACAATGCTCGTATGACCCCGTTTCCTCTCAGTTCCATTGTGATTCGTTGCAACTGATGACCTACATTTACTATTGTTTTGCTGTTTAATTAGTGAGTTCGTAACTGGAAGGTGAAACGCGATTACTGCCCTTGGCCGTCGAGATTTCTTACGGTTCTCTTTGCAAATATACATATGCAGATCCTTTATAGAAAGTGAAAACGCGTACAATTTAGTTGTATGAAGTATGCGTACCGTGCGTCCCGAAGATCCCGCCTAAATATAAACATGTTTATTCCGAGTCATATACAGCACCTTGCGCGCTCATCGGGCACTTATAAAAAGCGGCGGCGAGGTCAAAGCGTCGTACGGCCGACAGTGTGGAACCCGCACGCGCGTTGTAACGACGCTTGTATCGATATCGATGCTTTATTATCACGTGCAGCAGTGACGTCACGTGTGTATGCAACGGTCGAGCCAATGGCTCTTGGCAAGTCGGCAGCGATTGATTGAGTGGTGCGTCTTCACTAGTGTGCGTTGCGCGGTTGAGTCCACTCGTGTCCGTATGGTGCAAAAGTTGATGGCAGAGCTGAAGGTGCTCATAGCACGAGCACCGGGCGGGGGTGGGGCCCCCACCGCTCCACCGCCCGCGCCCCCCACCGCGCCCCCGAGCCCGCACGGCCAGCAGCAGTACACGCGCAGGGACCTCAAGGCAAACCTACACAGGCACATGAGTATAGTGTTAGACAGGTCAGTAATGACTGAACACCATTTCAAACTGCTCCTTATAAACCGGATCTGGCGTCCGAATATCGCCATATATTTGATACATTTTAATTATATCTCCCAATATCATAAGCAATAACAGATAATGTATTCGATAAGGACGAGGTGACACGATAAGTGAAAGCATTTTCACACCATACGATTAAGTTGAACGTGTTATCGTGATGTAAACGAGCCGTTTTCCGAACACTGCGGTCGGCCATAACGTCGATACTATTGAATATTTTATGATCGTTTTATATCTTTGCCATCGTGTTATACGGTATCGTCTAATGCCGCAAATTGCCACTAAATTTACAACTGATACTTACGCTATGATAGGTGATAACTTTTAAAATTTGCTGCGTAATTATATGATGCAAAATTATGAGTCTTCATTCGTTGAAGACAACAAATGCAGTCAGCACTGCATTTAAATACTTTTAATGCGCGCTTCCAAAAAACTTCAAACAAGTTTACTTTAAACGACTGTAGCCAGTCCATGTAAACAATCCAGTGTATTTCTATAAAACTGTTTCTTTAAATATTCAAACTTTAAATTCATACAACCTCAAAATAAATTTGACTTAACCTTAAACTTCATGAATACACATTAAGATGCCAAGGTCGAAAACGCCTACTTAAATTTAAAATGCGACTCTTAATTAAAATATAATCATCTTACTGTTATGAAGAAAGAATTACTTGGTGTATTATTATCACAATGTAACGCGTGTCGTAATACATTATAACTAGCCGACGAGTAAGTATTATGTGGTGAAGTCCGTAGGGATAACGTGTTCTGATCATGTGTAACAGATATACTGCGAAATAAATAACAGCCTGAAAAAATTATAAGAAGGTTTGTTTTTCTGGATGGATAATGGATATATCTTTGCTAACATTCTGACAACAAAAGACTACGTTTCGTGGTAGGCATAAAATCTGTATCATTCAGAACTTGACAAATATAAAAAGGAAGAGCATCCAAAAACAACCAAGCGTCCAGAAAAATCTATAAAGTTCAGAATTATCCAAAAAATATCCTTAAATATGATCTAGTACGACTTGGCCTATAACTAGGCCCTGCGAGAATACCAGCGTTGTAGATTCCCCTACAACTATTGCTGACGCAGGTGCCTTAGCCTTATTGTTCTCTTGGATCAACTTATTAATTTTATCTTGTCTTTTTTGTTAATTATGTAAGGAGAAACAAATAAATATTTTTCTTTCTATCTATAAGCCACTGTTTATATAAATCCTGTGTGTCCGAGCACAATATTTATCGCCCTGCTAGTGGGAAGCAAAGCCTTCACTCATTGCAGCGCAGACGTTTACACGTGGGGTTTTACAAACCTTGAAACCACGGACACATTGTACCTGCTACAACGATCAATATGCACATCGTTTTATTTCTATTTGGATTGTGGACCCTCCTCATACAATTAAATGTACCTACTATATTTACTGAAGGAACCCCTTTGGCAGTACACTTTGCTTGCATTTTTTTATTAGGGCCATGGTAATTAGAATGGTTGTTCTTTAGTTGAAAACACTACTTTAAAGCCAACGATTATGTTTTCTATATAAATTCTTTTATTTACACAGGCCGTTTTCTGAATTCGTCTTATTTCAAACCGCGTAACCTAAATTTTAAACCAAAGCAACTTGCAGACCTTGAACAGAACATAACACTAAAATGTACACTTTAAAACCGCAGTTTACAAAAATATCTATTTTGGGCACTGTTTCGAAACATGCAGACATGTTACGCGTAATATTTTATAATTTTAATAGGCTTAACGTACATAATTTTATGAATAAATTTCAAGGTAGAAACCATATTGCCTAATATGAAACTCTTTGAGTATTATGAAATGTATAGTAAAACTTATCTTTCATAGTAACGCTACAAAAACAACTCGCGTGTATTCATACATTTGAATAATAAAATGATTGTAATCAAATAATCATATCCTATAAATACATTTGTAATAATATATTTTTGTATTTACTTATGCGAACGTTGCGTAGATTATCATTAATTCACTTTTTTATGGATTTTATGGTCCGTTTTAATGATATTATTATTTAAGTAGGTTATTGTTATTTATGGTACGATACACAGTCATTGAGGGGGTACCCTCGATTTTTTAGTAATATCGAGGTCAAATATTATGATGAAACAAACCAAAATAAATCTTTTACATAAACCTATAGCATGAAATGGTATTCATAACTGCAGTCAAAATTCTACAACTATTATTAAAATCTCCATACTAATATGTCACGTTGTGATAACCTTGTTTTTATTTGTCATGTGATGTTAAGACAAGTTTATGTTTTCAATCTTCATCTTAATATTCGTTGTCCATTACATTCCAATGTTCTTTGACCATAGCTTCACAGTCAATGCTATAATGTGAGCGACTATAATCTATCAATACACGATGAAATATCTGCTGTTGATCTGGACTTGATCATCGGGAATAATAGTTTTGTAGAGATTTTCACCCAAACCTTGCCCCTCTTTTTAGCTCTCGTCACCGTCTCTACCATTTCTAACTTATTCAGACGCAGGATTGGCAAAAGAAGGCAAGATTTCGATTATTCTCCACTGTTCTCCTCAATTAACTGGACCGAAGACGAGGCAATTAAAATGTAAATATCAACACCCCGTGTTTGTCACATGGTGCTATTGATCAGATTGTTCGTAACCAAGCCGCACAGCGTTCATTAACACTTATCATCACGCAAATTAACTCAAGAGCAATAATTAATTTCTTTAAGTGACATCTTTATTTGAAAGCAAAATGACTTATAAACGTAACGACTTAGAAATTGCAGCCTTTCACATGAAGATATTTGGAGAATACTAAATCACCAGTCTCCTTTCAAAAGCTTCAATTCCACTTTTGCATTGTTAGTCCATTTAGAATACGATCAAGGAAGGATGATATAAGGATAAATCATCCGAAGAAATTTTGCTAGTTCAGCATAACATAACATAACATAACTTCACGCCTTTTATCCCCGAAGGGGTAGGCAGAGGTGTATTACACACCCACACTTCGCCAGTTAAGTTTCGGTCCCAATGTAATAGGGGCGGGCCCATTGCCATCTACCGGGCACATTGTTAAGCGAGCGATAATTAACATTACTTCGAAAAGTCAGAGGTGTGTGCCCGGGGTAACTGGGGATCGAACCCGAGACCATCGTCTCGGCAGTCCGTTACGTACACCACTGGGCTATCGCCGCTTGCTAGTTCAGTTCAGATGACAATGCATTTTTTATCAAAAGCATGATTTGATGTTACATCCCTGATTGTTTAAAGTTCAAAGGAAAGTCGTGGGCAAGAATAGCGTAGTCATGCATTTAGAAGCTTTATTTTTAGGAATATTTTTCAGATATAAACGATTTATTTTTAGATATAGCATTTCTCCGCGGATTCGCCCGCGTGGCGGTCGGTTATCGGGACAAAAGGTATACCGTGCGGTAATCTGATGTAGTTATTAGCTATATAACTGCAAAGTTTCACCAAAATCCGTTCAGTAGGTTTTCTTGAACGACTAACAAATATCCATACAACCGTCCATCCTCACAGACTTTCGCATTTATAATAGGAGTCATATTTTTAATGTTGTTTATCTCTTGGCAAGAGAGGCGTGAGGTAAACAAACTACATACCAACATCCGTGACCCAACCCCGAAACACATACAATCTCCGTAAAGCTGAACCTTGGTACCTTTTATTGAAAGCCCTATTGTTAATCCGGCCAAATTAATGAGTTTCGTATACTGTTCCGCTACAACTTAGTTTCGCTAATACTGAAGCTTAGCGAGGTAATCTCGTATTTTGCGGTTTCGCTTGTTGCTTACGATAAGATGCTTAGGGACTCGGTTATAACACCATGAAATAAGGATTGCTTTTGGACTGGGGAATGTTCTAATTTGGTCGTTTCTCCAATTTGTAATAAGATCCTGTAAGCCCTTGGACTCTTTTGGAATTCTATTGAAGCTTTTATTTGTCAAAAAGGAAACCCAATTTGTTCCTTTCTGAATTACTCTTTTCAGTTCGTTCCTCATCACACCAATTTTATAACTCCAAAGTGCAAGCTGAAATACATAAGTAGTCATTAATGTAAATCTGATTTACCATTAAGACAAAAATGTATTAATTACAAGTCGTTAAATAAAGACATTCCTTGTGTACATTATTTTTAATGTGATATTAACAAATAATTAATGCGTCAACCATGACGTATTTTAGCGTAATAAACCTTATTTATGTACAGAAGTTCTGGCAAGATATTCGTAAGCAGACCTCGTGGGTCTGTCTCCCACACAAAGCAAATATTTTAGTTTGATGTATTGAACAAAGTGGTTTATTTTGTATATTATATTCTGGATGTAATATAATGTAGATCTTTATTGACATAACAAGTACACAATCAATTATTAATCCTAACTCCAGTGCTAGTAGAAACCGTATTGTTGGAGCCAAAATAAGTGTTAATTAATCTGGGGCCCAATTCTAAATAAATACAGTTTCGATATAATGTCAGTGTCATATTACGTTACAAAAAGCGTATTCTTCTAAATAATCTGATATTTAAATGAAATAGTAACGAGATCGTAATTGAAACAAGTGTCTAAATATGTGTCAACGACGAACTTATTTCAAATTATACGATAATGACATTAGGTTATCAGAATACCGCTTCTAAGTACATTCAGAATATAATATCAATGTCATATAATAATTGGCAGTTTATCTATAATATTGAAATTTTTAAGAATTTATAAGTTTGTTTCAAATTCAAATTCAAAATCGTTTATTCATTTGGGTCACAATGTGACGCTTATGAACGTCAAAATAACAAATTTATAAAATAATTACTTAAAGACTCTACATTTACATTTACTACTCCACATTTACGTTTATCAGGCATCTACTAATCGTAGTACAGGCACTACCTAGTTTGAGACATACTGATCCTTATGACAACAGGATATTACTATGTCATTTGCACATTATACTCAATCCTCCTGATATAAAGGCATAACCATTCATCTTAATCATGATCCACATAAAAAAATACCAAATACCTATCTAACAAAGTGTTTTTTGTTTCAATTGCGTCAGCAGGTACCTACATGGTGGGTTAAGAGAGTGGACTTAGCTCTCTACCTCTTTCGATCTTTGTACTTCGTCTTTCAACGTACTACATAATAGCTGTACCATTTTTATATGATGACCACTTACGTCACAAACACATTATATCTGGCCACTGTTTCTATTTTAATTGTACTATTATTTTGCTGTCGGCGTCCATCAAGTTGGGTCATTAAATAACCATTGTAATGACTGCAGGAACGTATTAATTAGTGTTTACTCGCATCATTCCGGCCGCTCTGTTGCTCTACAGGCGTAGAGGTTAATAGGAAACTGCCGTCCGATAAGGATAGGTTTTGATTACAAGGTTGGTTGCTTCAGTTTTGTGATCAGCAATTTCCGAGAAGCAAAGAAGCATTTTTAGAAATCCGTTTTCTAATTGGGTAGGTATTAGATCTACACTAATATTATAAAGAGGAAAAATGTGTATTTTTGTTTGTTTGTTTGTAATGGATAAACTCAAAAACTACTAGCCGATTTTAAAATTTCTTTCACCATTAGAAAGCTACATTATCTGCTAGTAACATAGGCTATATTTAATTTAAGAAAAAATAGGGGTCCGTAAGATATTTGGGTTTTTCGGGTACGCGAAGTAGTTCCCTCAAGACGCGGGTGAAACCGCGGGAAACGGCTAGTTAGATATAAAATATATCGCAAATTGATATATCATCCCCTATCTCTTGGGAGATATTAATCCGGTCGGGATAAAAGGTGGCCCATTTCCCTTTCCGCGATGTTATCTATCGGAAAAATGTTAGGCTGTATTCACGTCCTCAGTGTCCGTGCCTTTTTACTATTAGTAAATTTTGCTTTACTACCTATCGTATGAACATGTAACTAGTAACAGAGCGTTCTCATTGAAAGTGATTTATTTATTTGTATACGCTAGTTGCATCCAATGTTAGCTCGGCAAACAGAACTTGAAGAGTGTGCATCCTCAGTGCTTGTTGCTATTTTTTCTCACAGCTGAATTTCACCTGAAAATGCGTGCAAAGTGAGCGCGACCTTACTTTCTCATCGGCTCATTGGGTCTTGAACCAAATAAGTCGATGAAGTACCTACATATTACTTTCGTATAAATTCAGTCCTCTATATAAATATAGAAATGTAGCTTTCATGCTTATCTGGGACACATAAAAATTTATTACCTGCTTAGTTATAGACCCGCAGAAGCCGTTGACCCACACATTTTGTAGAAAATGAGAACAAATAAAACAAATAGGTAAAAAAATAAAATTACGAAAAGTGTGCTAGGTGTACATGTTTTCTAAAATAATTCGTATCTCAAAAAAAATGTTACCTACCTACTTGCGTCGCAGACGAACTACACAAAGAGCACTGACTAACTTCGCTTGTGTACTAGAATGACTTAGTTTAAACTAGACAACGATTACAGTGCCTCAAACTATACAATTATGCTGCTAATATGTAGAAATAATTGTCTTTAAAAAATATAGTGTATCTATTTTATCTTTCTCTCTTCGTTAACACTGTATATTTATTCCGCTTTTTTACCATACTCATCGTGCTTGACAAATAACAGCGGAATAACACATAGTGTATAATACACACATAATATCTACGTATACCTGAACACCTTCACGGCAACACAACATCAATCACTTCAGTAATTATAGTTATAGTAATTACTTGTTTACATGCCCCGAGAGACGGCGTGTCGACGTAAAATTATTCGCTAGTCGAGAACTTCCACCACGACTCGCCAATATTTAAATATGTTACAATCATTCGTCAATATGTGTCGAACACTTGGCACCTACGTACGCCCTGCGATGTACACAATATAATTGATACGCATAATATACATGTGAAATCAATCTTCCTACATTATTCGTCTAAAGCAAATCGTAACAACAATTTATGGATTTCGTTGAGCGCTGAAATTTGTTACCAGCTTTGTTTATAACCGGAACTTACTGCTCACATAAACACGGCAATTTCTATTTTACTCGTATTCTTCTCGCTATATAAATGTGAAGTACTAGAAACATACAACGGTTATTAAGGTATAAATAATTTACGCGAGGCGTGGCTTCGTGATCCGAGTGACATACGTAAGCCTTTTCGTGTTCCTGGAAAGACAATGTTGACACGATCGATGGTTTACGAAGGTTGTATCATTTGATACACTCCAAAGAAAACTTGCGCAACTTTACAACCTGTGTGTATATACAGACGTATAGTACCGGTACTATATAATAAACGTAATTATTTTTAATACTCGTCGACCGACTGGCACTGGTAAAGTTCTGGAAGCATATTTGGCAAGCCTGTACGCAATTAGAAGACAACGAAATAGCTGTATGTAGAGAGTACCTATTTGCCAGTCGATGGTCGGTCTAACAGTATTTATAACAGTTAACTCTTTCAGCCGCAAGATACTTCCTATACCACTATTTTTCGCCAGCATCCGCGTAGATACTATTTATTTATTTTTAAGCCTAAATCGTAGCGTTGGAAAAATACTGAAATGTATTGCTGTTCAATGTCAAATAACAATATTAGTGGGAAGCTACATTAAATTTAACGAATGTACCCGACAAAGCATCATATGATTAATTTCTTGAACAATTTAGAAGTCGGTTTTTGTTCAGAAATAGCGGCTCCAGAGTGGCTGAGCAGACGGCCTTGTGCTAAATTACTGGTCTAAAATCTACGAAGTGCACGCACATTGGGACTACTAGCTAATCTCTCCGATCGAGAAACTTCAGCCTAATAGATACATCAATTACATTGGACACCTGCAATTGTTGGCATTGAGCTTTTTGGCCGGCTATCCACCTCTCATTGTGTCTAAATAATTTCAGCCTCATTACCTACTGGACCGACTGAATCGAACAATTATATCAACGGCAATTACAGGCTGTAACTACTACTAGATTTTTACTACTCGCCATATATGCTTTATATGTTAAGAGATAACTATGTTTAGCATTAGCCAGCTCGCACAAACTAACTCTGCGAAGCGAACAGAACAGTGCGTATATGTATATCCCTCGCTATTTGACTGAAATCAACGATTTCCGTGTGCTCCACTTATAAATACGCCACGCTTATCCGACTTGTGCGCGATTTATAGGGAAAAGCATCCTATGACCCCCAATTATTTATACTGATCACCTGGACGCTGTCCAGAGGAATGTGGGCATGACACCTCTGAGCGAGTGGTGGACTTATGTAAATCATACGACGGGCACGTATCGCGCTACTATTTACCGCAAATATCGATATCTTCGTTAACGTTCGGATTACGCCGGGCGGCGGGGGTGCTTTGTAGTGGTGACCGCAGTCGCATGCGCCGAGCCGCCCGCGCACGCCCGCCCGCCGAGGCCGTACCGAAGCCGTGCTATGCCACACAGTCTAGGTCATTACACTTATTCGCGTGTATACCTTATCGCGTTCTTATTATCGCATTAAACATATTTCGTTCGAGTATCGATCGAATCCGCCGCCCGTACCGAAGAAGTCTTGAATTTCGTGCGGCGAACGCGAGCGGTCGCGCGTGTATCGCTCGTCGGATGACATCAGTTAAGCCACCACGTCCGCTGGAAACAATAAGCGCTCAGTGTCCACGCCGTGGCCGTGTCGGACGCACGAGAAGCTTAATGGAGGACGGTCGGTGCGCGACGTGCGAGGCCCTGGGCCGCCGCAGCCTCTCTACCAAGCTGCTGCAGGTGGCCACCGCGCAGGCGCACATGAGGACATGCTCGCACTCTCACGCCTGCTCCCCGGAACAGGCGCACGACACAGACCTCGCGTCCCGGGCCCTCGCAGCCAAGCGGCGGAAGTCCATAGCCGGCTTCAAGCTCAACTTAACTATAGACTCACAACTGACTTCGAAATCTACCACTACCGAACAAGCCCGATCGCCTTTCGCTCGCAGGAACACGTGGTGCTCGTAAGTTATACAACTTGCATACAAATGTAATTGTTTTCAACTTGAAACGACTTCTTTTAAATTTTTGTTGTTTAATGATATGATAACCTGTGCACTCGTTCATCACCATTCATATAATAATCATCTACACATCCTGTTGTAAAACACTTACTTATTTGTTTATTTTATCTCCATGTATCTTATCTTGTTATGTTATCGGCTTTTAGATTATGCTTGTTTCTATGATTTGTACACATATTGTTCTCATTTCTATGGTTTTCTGTATCACCTGTGTATCGGCCCGTTACAATTATTGTTTGGTGCTTGTGTCACCTTGAAGCACATTTGAATTAAAAGTTGTATGTAGTAGTTTTTTGGATAATACGCGAAGGTCCCACACTCGACTACTAGGTACAAACTAATCTATGCAACCTTGAACGTATTACTATCAATTGTATGATACGATCGGCCGTCATAATCAAATTGTACTTAAAATAATCAATCTTCAATCTCTATAAATAAAGTTATATAGATATTGTACTAGTGATTGCAATCTCGCGTGATTTCATAACAAATAATGACTACTTATTGTGATTATGTTGCAATAATGTACAGTTGAGTACGTTCTATCTGTCCAGAATTCGATTTCAGTGAGTAATGAGTGGAATCACATTGTGTGCACTATGATCTTTATTGCGTATCGATAAGATTTCAAATCACCCGCTGATATTCGATTAATCAAAGCAGCTTCTGGTCTTAATGCACAGATATTGACTATCGTAACCGATAGCGTCGTAATCGTTTAACTTAAGCATTATGTAAATTAATGTTTGCCGTATCTTAATTTAACAGGAAAACATTTTCTCTGTTTTATCAATATTATCTTTTAATGTTCTTTAGTTTTCAATTTAGATAGTTGATGTGTTTAACACTTAATACAAATGGAACCCTGATTAATAGGCCTATGCGTTTTAATCTAAGACATACCGAAGGGCCACTGGTTTAAACGTGCACTATGCATTATTACGAAACTAGCGGAAATTTCAATTTGCTCGTCTAAGTACCCTGTTAAGGCAATAAAGGATGAAATCAGGAACTCGTCACTTGAGAGAATTTCTTTCTGCATTATAATGAGTGAGAAAGGATCGAAGTGCTTTACGATTACTCATATGTGAGACAAGGATACACTGATATAGATCTTCCGTCATCATATAAATGGTACATTCGAGAACTTCAGTTTTTATTATGACTTTTTACGCAACTCCAACAGTACTCAACTTGAATGACAGTACAATATTTTGAACACAAACAACTTCAATACTCCATACATTCACTTCTTATGATACGATGATGCAAAACCATAAAAAGATCTTTAAAAAAAACTCATAGATGAGAAACCACTCTTTGTCTATGTATAGACGCACAACATAACAATGATAACTTCTTTATAATAACATTAAGTATGGTAAAAAATCATTACAAGAGCAATCATTTGTTTTTGCTCTATGGAATGATTTGATGCCGTAATTTTGCCTCTTAAATATGTTTGTATAAAGGTCAAAGGTGCGAGATAAATATTATTTATGATGTAATGTAATTGATTCGTATTTACGAAATGTTTGTTGCGGCAATAGCTTCTAGAACTTCTACGTTATCAGTAAAAAATTGTTCTTATTGTACTTCATGAACATTGTTTGTATGTTGATAGCAAACATCATCTTGATTTGAATGTTGACAGATTGTCTGAAATTTTATTTTTATTGGTATTGCTGGTTCTTTATCTTGTTTATCTTGTAACAGTGTCATCTGTGTTACTCCATCTATACCTAATCCTGATTGATTATTACGAATGCGCAATGAAATCCGGCTGTCAGTAGGTATCAAGATTTTCTTTAGTATTATTTCGTTTGCATGTCGCGAGCCCCTTTAAGTCCATATGATATTGTATAAACAATGTTTTGATTTCTTCTGTAGGATTTGTAATTATCTGTCATAAAAATGAGAGAACAGTACAGTTTTACAAAGTAGGTACATCAATAAACAAGCTTTATGTACTACAATAGAATGCTTGAAATTGTTTCAAAATACGCTAAATATTACGAACTAATATCGCCTCGCATGTATAAATGGCAGTGATTAATTATTAAAATAATTGCATGCAAATGTATTCTAGAAAACATTGAATGTATTCAAAAGCAGACTATAATTAATGATTACTAAATCGTATGATTTTAATAACCTGAGGCGATGTGCAGATTAAGTTTTATTGGTCAGGATTTCGTTTTAATTATAATGGTTATGCTTTCATCATCGTTGTCCAATGTTCCAAGATTATTTTAGTAGTGCTTAATTACATCAGATCGATTGAATTTGATCATCACTTGAGTTATGCGAATATAACAATCAAGTCGGCCAAGTTGAGTCGAAATTTATTAGTAACTTTTGACACGTTCTCGTAATGTGCATTCAAACGGTTGAACATTGGTTCTAAATAGAGGCATAACAGTTATTTAAAATTTAAACAGTTATGCTGCAAGCCATAATGTCTTTATCCATAATCCATAATTTGCATTTCCTAAACACGTCAGAAGTCTAAAGTTAACATTAGCTTATTGCCGATGAAAACAATGACTCCATGCGTGTTATGTGGCGTGACCCAAACACATAACTCACTGTTTCGAATTATACTTTTGAATATGAAGTCACACTTGAAGCCATTGCGGTTTATGGTGGCTAAAATCTAACCCATGATGAATTTTATGAGCCGTATGCAAGCGTTCACACATTATATTATTGTGTGCCAAGATGCATATAAACAGTAGATAAAACATGCGGTCGCAATATGTTTCCAGTACCACCATTAATATTAATAAAGGAATTTTTTCTCATAGATATAGGTACAATTAATAACAGACATCCAAGGTTAATGCGTATCATGTTCGTGGCAGATGACATATCATGAATAATTAATTCATCTAG
Source organism: Euclidia mi (assembly GCA_944739405.2). Taxonomy (NCBI): domain Eukaryota; kingdom Metazoa; phylum Arthropoda; class Insecta; order Lepidoptera; family Erebidae; genus Euclidia; species Euclidia mi. The sequence goes on along the minus strand of OX123189.2, from coordinate 86,913,960 downwards.
TTGTGTTGAACAATGAGATCGCATAACAAGCCACGTAACACAGGTACAACGGTGAAATAAAATTGTAACATCACAAATGTTTTGCTCCAACTAGCTAACAACTGCTCTATTGCGAAAATATTCTAATAAGTTGTAGTTTCATAAGTTTTAAATTTTGTAACGTGAGCACTCAAGTTAGAACAAATCTTGCTAAATTTTTCGTCTGAGCATGAATGTGTTGTGTCTGATATAATAATGACGTACCTTGAAGACTAGCCAAGCCAGTAGACGCGCTTACAGGTGGACACGCTTCATAGTTCATGCAAATTATCACCGCGGATCGAAAACATGTCGAGAGCCTATTGTGTATCAACAAATACTTACATAATAAATGTCGTTGGCACTATACGGTCAAATTTGTCAAACAGAGCATTCATCGTGTCATAATAATTGTGTTATTGTTTTCCATTTCCATGGCTTTCAAATGATGCAAATTCATTATTTAACCTTTTCGACATTAGCTCGTACACTGTAATTACGAGATACCTCTGTAATTTTGTTATGCCATTTACTCGTCAAAAATTATTTAACCTTAACATTTTAGGCGCTGTTATTAACATAATAAATTGCGCGGCATGAATTACATTTGACATCGTCGAACATGCCTCTCGTCTCATATTTCATATTTATGATAAAATATGAAATCCCAACATTTCCTAGACCTTCTGTTGCGAGAAACTTGAACCTAGCAGAACAATACACGGAAGCGTCAGTAGTAATGACTATGGCAATTGTTTGATGACACTCGTCTAGTCGTCTCAGTGATAATGCCTTGTTGAGACTGCCTCGTTTTATGACTAGCTCATGCATTCAGTGCATCTAAAATTCTCTCCACCACTCTTTCACCATCATCTTTTATATTATTTTAGTTTGTTGTTTTTAATCAGCATAATAAAAATATAACATGCAATACTTGATTTATAATTAAAAATCCAGTCATGGCTATTCGCCTTGTTTTATTTATAGGAATTCGAACAATCGTAAAAATCACTGACCAAACCTAGTTAGCCTTGAACCTACGCGATAGATTAGATTTGAATGAGCATCAGCATTAAATTGGAGGTGCGGTGACTGTTAGATTTATTCTCGTTTTTGAGGTACAACGGGTGTGTCGCAAAAGCGTTGCCTTGGTGTTTCGAGGCGCCATCGTAGCCCGTAGTAGGTAGAGTCGTGCGCGCGCCACTTGCTCAGGCCCCCTCCCCCGCGCGACCCGCCTCGCTGCGACCGGCCCGGTCCCAGTTTGCCGCAACGCGTCGATCCGGTTGCCCGCGCGCTGTCACTGACATTTTTTTTACCATTGCTACCTCAGCACGCACAACGTTCTCCAACGCACAAAACAACAAAGACGGCTCCGTTGAACCCGAGCACGGGGACTCGACGGTCCCGGACGGTAAAATCGATAGGCGAAGTGGAAACCATGCAAACAAAACTTATAAGTGGAAGCTATACGTCCATCATGAACAAGCAAGATCTACTCAGAGAAGTGGTGGTCAAGTACATAGACTACTTCTACCCCGTGTGAGTACACTTTCATATATCGTTTTGTCCGCAATGTGTTGAAAAGCTGACGCATTGCGGGTCCATAGTGTTGATTGAGTGGCGATTTGGCGGAGTGGCGAGTGACGGTGGTGCGAAGGTTCTCACCGTGCTCGGCTAATTACCGAGCCGGTAAGTCGGTGAAGGTTCCATGGCAACGTGGCCGCTGCAGCCAGACAAATCGTTGCGCCTGACGTCAGCGCCGCCTATTGAACTTAGGTGTCTCTATCGTCTGACTGCTGTATCGATCCGTTGCACTAACCACCATTATTCTAAAGGTCTAGGTCCTCTTTATCGCTAATTGTAACCTCGCGTTCGTTGAATCTTTCTAAATGTTTACGTTGCCATCTGCTCATCAAAGTGTTTAGTTTAAATTCGATCACAATATATTTTTAGTTGCCACCAGGATCTTCGTATGACTAATCTGTCTTTCACGGCCATTATAAGCCATGCGTATTTTATAAAGCATAATTTCATGTATAATAAGTATGTTTTAATCCGCAGCTAATCCAAAATTTGATCCTTGGTATAATGAAGTGTATCGCTAGGTCATGGTTTGAGGGTGCTAATATAGTTATTCATTAAGTCATTCATAACCGCGACGGTGTTTTACTAAATCTTAGGGAAAGCACCGTTGCGTGACCGTTTCGCGTGACAAGCGCTGACTACCAGCACATTATTCCCCCAGCGTCCCACAAATGCCCTTTGTGTCCAATCTGTTTTAGTGACCACGTCCAACCGACTATTCGGCTTTACTGGCGACACGTGAATAAGTTTTATTTTATCATTTCACGTGGTAAATCTTTACGAGCCAGATTTCGACAACTAGTAATCGCACAAACGTATACACTTCCCTCGTTATCAACAATCATGTATGACTGTCGCCTACATGGTCGCAAACAATTCAATAGCTCTCAATTGAATTCGTACAGACGCTTATTTCTTCGGTAGTAATTGAATGGAACCGCGAGTGTGTTATGAAACACGGCTGCAAGATGTACCGCCTTTAGAGTTGGTGGCGCCAGCTTGTCAACACGATTTCCCTTCGATGACCTTGTGCGCACTCGCCGCGCCACGCGATAACAATACGCGAACACACTGCACCAACTCGATAACACTGATAATCTCCCATTACCCCAGTGCTAACTATTAAAAGTACGCGTGAAAATCACCGCATAGCTCTCCTGAATTATTCTGCTGATGGCTTAATAAACGCAAATGCTAGCCAAGCGATACGAATCAATGAAGTCGTTTGAAATACTCAACAGTTTAAACTAATTGAATGCTATCAGATGAATGCCGGTAGTGAACAAACAAAGTGCGCTTTTAAGTGCTCATGACTAATACGTTAAATTTTCATGTGGCTCGCATAATTTCTTCAGTGACCTTTGTTTCCTAGCCGTCATTGTTAATGTGTCGATTACTTCAGCGCAATTGTTTGGTGCACCGTGATTCATCGGACTATGCATGGATACTTTAATTTGATACTGTTATCGTAACTATGTGTTTCTGCGCAACTTGCTAATCTATTCTTTGATACGTGATCATCGACATGTATTGTATCCTTTGATGTGCGTTGATTCGAGCTTGTTCGAGCCCTGTTCTTTCATCTTCGAGAACCGAAGTAATACATCGTACTGGGCATGCTAATCTAGTTCATATCGAGTCGTCACCGTATTGTGAACGGCTATGAATAATTGAACATTCATGCGTATTTTCCACCGCGGCCATCGACAACCGATGTAAATACATTTAAACGAATTCTTACTCAACTTGTTGGTTCGACGTCTCCGTCTCGTAAATACGAATCTTCGGTTTTTTACAAAACATTGCCACAAACCAGTTTAGTAGTAATTCACTAAACTCAAACCATCGGCGAATGAGGCAGATGTTATTTTCGTTGAGATCATAACAGAAATAAAAAGTAAAGCATTATTGTTTTTGCCCATTATAATGAAAATCTTAAGACCTTTGGTTAGCGCTCATGAAAGTCTCAAAAACCTGTCGGGTCTTTGTTCGCCATGTTTAGAGTGCAGCAGAGTTGTGTGTGATCTACGCAAGCGCAAACACGCACGTGCGTGGTGACAAAACGTTTATCTCTTTGTTTGCCTCTTCTATTTACTTAACATCTTTTTAAACACATATTCATTTATGTTCTGTTTAACCACTCATATTGGTACAGTGTATCCAGTTTCACGTTTTGCGATAAGCGTTCTACGAGTTGTTTAAACACTTTTTTGGTATATTTTATTTTAGAATATATTTCGTCTTGAGTTTTGCTGCTCGTGTGCCGCTTGCTGTTCGATTGACAGGCTCGCTTTGTTGACTGTGGCATATGAAACTGCCACCCGAGTTTATATTTGGCAACTTTTCTTTCGCATATGTAGCGTGAAAGTCTAACAGTCAACAACACTCACAGTGCAAGAATGGCAATCAGCAAAACACCAATCGTTTTACGTGGATATCGAATGAATTTTAAAAATCTAAATTAAATAAAATGAGCTTAGCTCTGTTTAAAATTATAATTATCATCATTTAGTTATGTTGTGGTGTTCACAAAGAAATGTCGTCACCTTCACAAGATACTTTCTCCACTTCTCAGGTTTCGCCGTCTTATGTTTCAACTTTTTCATGCGCGTCTGCGTCGGTGCTTTGCAATTTTGTCAACTGCCAAACTTGCGTAATCACACACTACGTTCAAACTTGTTTTTGCAGAGCTCCGCATAGAGAAAGCACTCTTTTTGTTATCTGTGAACTGTATAAGGCGTTAGATTAGACTTTCAAACTAACGTTTATCGGTATATATTTGCATATTAATCATAATGATAGGTTGAAAGGTATAGGTAGACGTAGCGGCGACTCAGATCGGTTTGGATAAATCGCGAGTGTTAATGTGGCGGGCGTCCATTGTTGCGGTGGTGGTCATGTGGTCCACGGCAGCTGTTTTGAATCGGAGAGCTCGGTGGCGAACCGGTCGAAATCGATCCGCGACGCGGTCCTCAACGGTCGAATGGCTTCAACTTTAGCGTTGTGTTGTTCACCTCGTTGACGCGACACGGAATCCGTCGGAGAAAGTCAAGTACGCACTCGTACGTCGTGCCACATACTAGCTACCGGACGATTACACCAGCGAGATTGGATCATAATGGGTAAGTCCGGCAATCGTGGCAGTAATGGTATCTCTCCAGTTGCTAAGTAGAGTGTGTCGTCATTCTCGCGCTGCACGTGGGCCCGCATGCTCTCCACACTCCTCCTCGCCGCGCATCGCATCATTGTTTTGCTGCTGACCGCACAATTTACCCTAATGACTGCAACGTAATGACAAAATTATGTACAAAATGCAATACTGCATTTACAGTTAGCTACGGGTGAGGTTTTACATCTCTACGATGCTTCGTCTGTCTCGTAACGTTACAGCATTTTAAATTATCTCCTTTTTCTCGAATATCGCTCGGCGGCCGGCTGTCTGAGCAAATCGATAGAGGTTTCTAGGTCAAGTGTCCACATCTGGCCAGCGAAGAAGTATTTCTTAATATTTTATCACAAACTACAGGCTGAGCATCGTTTATAACATCGCGCGGTTACGGTGCCGCTAATTATACACGTGTTTGTTACAATTATAGCTGTAGTACAGTACGTAGGGTACAAACGCTACACCGTGGTCTCCATTGTTCCCTATTGTTGTTGCAAATAGCGATCAGTTCAGTAGGCAGGTCAACGCTTTTGCAATATTTATCCACAGCGCTCGGCGTTAACGTAATCATCCGCAATGCAACCGACGGAAGCTTTTCTCTAAATTACCGCTCCCTACTTATTTATTACGTTGATAATTACATATTGACTGCACTATCTTCATGCGATCGAACGCCCTTACGCCACCTTTGCATTGCACCAATACATTTACAATCCATAACGTCAATTTTTCGCAGAACGTTTGTTGTGCCTTTTTAAACACGAATTCGTTTCGATAACACAATTTATGTTCGCATTCCAATACACCGATAATATAATCAATGTCGTTTACGTAAACGATAAATCTCCGTGCTAATTTTGTTTACTTGGAGACGCGAAGGCTTGTAGCTACCGAGTATTGCGGAAAATCGTGTTTATATGGGAAATGTATCGTACATGTTACTAACGTAAATGTTTGCATTGACTAGGACAAGAGGTTCATCCATGCGTGAATGAATTGTTGGTAATACGATGATTTGCCGCATCCCTAAAACATTATAGGAAGCTCATTTGTCGTTGATTGAAATATAGACAGCCTACACGAATGGGGAAATGTAGAATAATCTTTTTTAGTCCCGCATACTCATCATTTATCTTTGATGGATTTTCTTTTTTTCTTCTTTAGTATTTAGTAAGCTTTTTTAGTACTTAGTAAGTCTACCTACTTCAATTTTGCAAGCTGTATGACTACCACATTTTTTCTATCGTACTGACTTGAAATATTACATGACTTTTCAGTTTCGATGACAATGCATTTTTATGATAAGCATAATAAATATTACATCCGGGATTGTTTACGGAACAGAGCAATCTTCAACGATTTGCAGTGTCTTGTTTTTATGACATATGTACATCGTTTTATTCATAGTTTATATAATCATCAATCATATATCTTTGTTGCAACTGGCAGAGGTCGTTGTGACAATTTTCTATATCGTTGGATAGAAAATTGATTTATTTTTCCGGATTAATCCGTGTCAAGGTTGAAAATTTGCAGTCCACGAGTTTAAATATTGAAACTATATTCATCCTCTATGTTAATCCGTGCGATAGGTTACATCTTTAAATAAATAGTTTTCATCGATACCGAAGCAATATTTCTGATATGCAATCCGTTTCGTCCTATACATTTATAAAACATCACAACTCTTTATAGTTCGCTATACTAACTTAATTCTCGTTTTAAGTCACAAACAAAGAGCATAGTCATCAAGGTAGACATATTTCTTTGCTAACAGTCATAATATTAATATTATGCGTAATAAGCGCTAGACTACAAGTGCATGACATACCCGTAAAAAATAAATAGCTTAGCAATAAAAAGAGCGTACTAGTTTATCTATGACTAATTACTTACAAATTGCTTTGTTTAAATACGCGGCAGATTTACTTTTCAGATGCACGACTTTTTAAATCCTCAGCTATTTTATCTATATGAATATTGGAACATGCGAAAGTCATTTTCGCACTTAGATGTAATTTACATCACGTTAGTACACCATTAGGGTACATAGGTTGACACCATTAAGGGGTACATAGCTTGTTCTATGAACAACATATATAATTATGCAAAATTCATAGTCCTTATCTTTAAAGATGTTTAATAAACGACTTACACGGATCGAACGGCCAACCTCCACTAGTTGGAGAGGCACTGGAAGAAGAAGAAGTAAACGACTGCGATGAAATTCAGATCATTATCTGTGTCTGCTAAATCAGATCAAATTTGTCAAACATTACTTTAAATAACTTTCATATCTCATATATCACTAGTCAAATCTGATACGAATTTCACACACCTATCGTGCGATTGGTTATCTAAGGATGTGTCGGGCCTCTTGGCACAATATTATCTGCGTTATATCATCTGCAATGTAATCGCGTTGTGTAACAATACAATACATCCCACGTCGAACTGTCGTGTGCCCACTCCTAGTAGCGTTGTACCTTAATTGAAGGGGTTAACAGGCACACGTGTTAGGCAATCAATTGTTCTATTTATATAGGAAGTAAACTTATCGATGGACGATTGCATTGGAAAATCATGTTTAACGAATCAGCGTCATCATCAGCCTGTAGCGCTCATAGCGAGACTTGACTTTCCATTCGTAACAGATCGGCAAAGTTAAGCAACGTTTGCGCAGGTCGCCACTTGGATGGGTGACCGTGTGTGGCATTTACATCTGAGCGCTACCGTGCTTCGGAGGGCACGTAAAGCCGTAAAGCTGTCGGTCCCGGCATTTACATATAAGCGCTACCGTGCTGCGAAGGGCACGTAAAGCTTCGGTCCCGGTTCTTGTCTAACGATAAGGTTCGTTAGGCCATGTCGGAAGCCTTAGGGCGGTCTGAAAACTCCGACACTAGAGTTGGCCACACACTCACACGAAAAACAAAACAATCATCAGCCTGTCGTAGTCCATTGCCGGATATAGGCCTTGAATGGCATGCCACCTGAGCCCGATTCTCGTGTCCATCCTCTATGTTTAAAGAATCAGGTCGCATAATTCTTCTCTTCTTATATGGAGAAAAGATCTGGGCCCAAGAGTGGGACAGATTATAAAATAAGGCTGATGATGAGTTCCTCTCTTGTCCGCCTGTTTGAGTAATATCAGAGATCAACTGTTTAACATAGCAATACAACATTATTGGCAATAGAATATTTTACGCTAGAGGTACTTTAGCAATCGACCGTGTGCAAAGGACAAAGTGCAATATATCTTCATCTGACAAAACAGTTCCTCATACGCGATGTCCAGCGACCGACCGCATACAAATGATTGAAAAGCGAGCAATTTTAGCCTAGAAGAGACGTTACATCACCAATGAATATTTCGTAGTCAAAAATGGAACTTATCTGATTAGCTCTCTTTTTTTACCTTTTCACCACCACAGTCATGTTAAGGTGACAAACCAAAATCTACTCAAAACGCAACTTGCTAGGCACATTAAGATGGGTGTGTGTACATTTGACCCAAAGTATAGTTAATGTACCTACTTACTATGTCTACCGTTTTGGAATAAAAGTATAATGTTTGAAACGACTCATGTGAAATCCCAACTAAATAATCGTATCGTAATTTATTGATTGTCATTGTATTTCTATAAAATATACAAATATATTTTGACTAACCTGCAAGGCACTAAACAATTCATCGTTGTTCAAATAAGTCGGTCAAATTAGTCACACTCACGAATGCCCTTACATTGTGTAGTACTTCCAAATATAGACGTGTTTATTTATGTTATTTATTTTTGTTACAGCGCATCGGGCACCAGCGCGGTGGCCATCGACAACAAGATCGAGCAAGCAATGGTGAGTAAACATTTTACACATATATAAAAAGTACAAATATAAATAAATATAAAGAACCAACGTTAAATGTAATTCTTCAAACTTAAATAGGATCAAACGAGAAGTGTACCCATCTAAAAGTACAACCTACAAATAATTTGATAACAAACAAAAAGTGTAACAGAATTAAGAAACCTCTTGATCTAAAGCCGGTTAAAAAAACGAACAACGCCTTTATAAAACTAGGGTTTACTTTAGTTCACCTTCGCAAGGATAGATGGCATTACCTTGTAAAAAAGTCGTTTACAAAGACAATAAAACGTCGGTAATCTATAGATTACGTTGAAGTTGAATATCTTTGAGATTACCTAAAGATATGAGTAAACCAATAAATGATAACAATAGCCAACTTAAACCAGTATTGCTAAAAATAGGTACAAAGAGATAAAAGAAAATCGCGATAAACCAAATATTAAATTCAAATTGCGTTCAATAAATATTCTTTCATGAAGACTAACAATATGCAAATTTATGGATGCTTTGTATACAGTTCTGCGTCGAGTTCGACTAGCCGTATAGTCTATTACAAAAGCCGGCGCCAAAAATGTCGTAAAGCGGCCAGTATCACATATTACTAAGATTTTATTACGTCATCGGATAAAACTTCGATCTAGCAACGGATCCGCCACTCCTAGCAGCCTAGCACCCATATGTAGCGAAAACGTGATTGCACTAATCGTCACAAATGCAAACGCACCTGTCACGACAAACCGGTCCGTTTATCTGGTTTTATCGCCCATTGATACAAAGTGACCCCTCGCTATTTACAACCAACATGCAATACAAACGTATAATAAAAATAGTTGTTTCATACAAATACCCCTTTATTATATCGCTGAGTACTTAACCTCGTCTGACTGCTATTCGCGTGGTAGTCAGACCGGATTTGCCTCTGGTGTTGTCCAGCTAAGTGATGCGTCTGAAATAATTCTCTACGCCACAAACTGTCTACATTATCTTGCTCTATTTTATGCCAATTTACACAGATATCCACTTAGCTACGAAAAATAAACTGTATTTAGCCGTGTGGTTGACGGCATAGAATACAAGTGTCACCACCCCCTATCTTCTCGTGGGTGTCGTAAGAGGCGACTAAGGGATAACACGATGCAAATACCATCTTTGCGTAGAGACGGAAAACTCGACATCAAACCCTATACGACTGCCTCGTTGGTCTCGCGGCATAAATGTGCGCGTGGGATCGGGAGGTCCCGGGTTCCTTTCCTGGGCCGGGCAGTGTTATTGGGTTTTTCTGTCACGAAATTCTCAGTAGCAGCACGGAGTCTGGAAATGTGCCCGGTACGGCAATAGGCTCGCCCCTTATTACGTGGGACTAACGTATATCTGGCGAAAAGTGGGTGTAGAAATACACCTCTGCCTACCCCTTCGGGGATAAAAGGCGTGACGATATGTATGTATGTATGTTATTTGTTGAAAGAATTTTAGAAAAATTATCAATATGAATTTAATAGTTATAAGGCTGTTATGCCCACGTGAAAATCTATAACAAGTTGCATATACGGACTGTCATTTAGACTTAGGATTTATTCAATGATGTACATATATTTAAATGTATTCTAATTTGACACTCACAATATTTCATATAGATAATCTTTGTTAAGACTCATAAAGTACCTATTTTACAGCTCATCCTTATATGTAAAAACAAGTCTTGTATACACTCACGTGTTGTTCTGAAAGTAAATATGGTGTTATCAGGCTAGACAAGAATTAATGTTGCCCTTAACACACCTGAGATAAGAAATGGTGACGAATCTTAGCGAGTACATGTCACATTAATCCTTGTGCAAATGTTTTCTACCAGATGTGCCAAGATTGAATTACTAAGTACCTATCCGAAAAGCGATATTTTCCTAATTTTGAGAAATTCATTCTTTTATAATCATTGTAAAATCTGTCAATAAAAAAAACGATATTAATAATATGTATACAATGCATCATATATTTAAAAAGCAGGAAAGTTCAAACAGGACAATATTGTATCGATATATTTTTGTTATTCTGTTTCTGGTCGTGATTGTTTTGATGTATTATTTTCCAATATTTTTTGCCTTGACCTTTTTATTTGACGAACAATTTTAATTTAGTTCCATGATTATATTTATGTAAACAAAATTGTTTGACAAATTTACTAAATTATTTTTTGGTTACATAGGTGATCTTGTCGCATTTTCCTATTATAACTTTAAATCGGGACGTTTTAATGAACTAGCATTTCTAAGTGTTATTTCCACTACTAAGTCGTCGATCGAAACAAACAATAAATCTATGATTAAATTGGTTACGTGACTAGCAACGCTAAATCCACCTTTACACAAGCCGCTAGTTATCATAATTGACTTTAATAAAGGAAACCGTGGATAAATACAGTCATTAAGACACTCGCCACGATAAAGGAGTTCTGAATATATTAAGCACTTGATTCATTGATGTGCTAAATACATTTGTATGAGCTGTGACATGTTTTTATAACTTAATAATGCTATATTATTACTTTGGTACATGAAGGTTTTAATCTATTGCAGAATATGTGCCTTACTGGCTTGTAAGTCTATGTGTAGAAGTTTATTCTTTTTTAGGAACTTGTAAGTCCTTAAAGAATCCGTAGCCCACAGTAATTATTTCGATTCGTAAGCCTTTAGTAGGATTACAGCCATTGAAAGGTCTGTCCACTTCGTATTGTTCGATCCGTCCAACGATTTCCTTAAACCTTTTGGAAGTAACTGCTCCAGCTTATTCCCATCTTGGAATATTATAATCGGATTACATTTCCTAGAATATCTTTTTAAGAGGTTAACAGGAAATGTATCTAGTTGTATTCTGTTCAGCTCTCCTTGGTTTCTGTGTTATCTTCAGAATTTCTAGTAAAAATGATATCCGGGCAATCGTGAAAACATTTAAAGATCTTTCGGTATGTTGCGCTCAATTTTCTATCTCCTTTCTTAGTATTTAATCTTTGTCACTAGAAATCCATCGACTGACGATCATTAGTTTTTATAAGCCGTCGCATCGCAATCTAAGACATCCAGAATGTGCCGTGTCAGTCGGCCGAGATGGTTCCGCATACTCTCAACCCTAGTAATTCGTAGAACATTTTATAACCGTCTTTGATGGAGCCGCGGCCCTTTTCAACCGTAAATCGTCGCATTCAGATAAACGCCACGCGTGACCAACCGTGCCACGAATGTGCGGTAACTTTGGTATTATTTTTATCTATCACTAACAAAATAAAAGCACAACTGCTGATATCTGTTCGTCATCGCATGTATAATAACTAGGAAGTCAGTGAACTTACCAATTCTAAATTCATTATGTGGAATTGTGGATGCTGCAACTATAAGGCGAGAAAATGTGTTGCCTAGAATGTTGTCTTCACTTAGCAATATCGCCACAAATATTTAAACCAATAAATCACAATTTTCTTGAACGAAAACTTGCACAGATATATCGGTCAACCGAATCGTTGACCGATATCGCAGTGCGTTCTACGTAATGACGATAAACGCACATCGCGTACATTACTGAGCAAATTTCGACATTATCATCGCTTATCGCGTTATATGCTGTATCGCGAACATTACGATTCCGTTTCACGCAGCAGTTGCGTAAAGATGCAATCTCCCGAGAGTTTATCCGTGTTTATAATAGCAATGGTTGAGCTGCATAACACCGTTATTAGATCGGACTCACTGTTTGAATCACTAATGACTTCCCTTTTTTAATGGCCAGGAAACGCGTCCCGTTCTGCCCGCAGCATATTATACCATGAGACAATCATGTCGATTTATGAATTGTGTATTCTATACAATTGTCACATCTTAGACAATATTATCGATACCATCTCTGATGAAATTCGTCTTCAAATTCACTACCCGAAGTTTCAATATAATATTCTCAACACTTGTGTTTGCTTCACTTTAGTTCTTGTTACAATACAATGCAACCTTTTGTTGTTACCTTCCGAATATTACGTTCTACATTTTGAGTGAGTTATGTAACGTTCAAAACAAGTGCATGACATCTTCGTATCTCGGTCTCGCTAATATTATCGATGTTATTTTTCGCCTGTTCTGGTTCTCGGTTTATTTACGTTCGTGTTTCTTCCTTTACTTTTATATGTCAGTTTGTCCGAGTGGGCGCAACGTTTGCAACAGATTTCACTTCTTCCATCAAGTACATCTGCGATCGCAATTGAGATTCATCGTCGTGCACTATTGGACGCGTCTCACATCGTCTATAATTAGCCGACGCAGATGGCCTCAAGCGATTGACCCCAATCCGGCCCTAATGCTCACTACCATCGCATCATAGTATTTTTATCACTCCCCACAACACGCTGGCGATGTTCTACTATCTCCGTATATGTCGCTTTAGTCTTTATCTCACGTAAATGTACCTATTGTTTAGTTTGTTTTTTTGATAACTACTTGTTATTTGATCGCTGCTTATTTATTCTGATACCTGTCGTATGCAAATGCGGTCGAACGACTTTTATCGGTTTGTTTTTCAACAAATAGAGCACGTGTTCGACCACGCTGCTAAGACTATCTCGAGATTATCGTTATTGGACGATCGCCGTAAATATTGTTTTCTATAAATGTATCAACACATTTCGGTATCTTTCCGCGTGGAACATTTCATCATACAAGTGTTTAGACTTGGCGAAAATCTCACGTATCTTACGTGTCGTAATTGTTTTAATTGCGTCTGTTTACACAATCGTCCTGCTTATATTAATGATAAATTCTAATCCACAGGAGTACAATAGTTGTAATACTAGTAAGTACTTGAAATTTATTTGCATAAAGTGTAATGTATACTGTAGTATATTAACATCTCAAGCGTCAAGCCAACGTGGTGCGACCAGTATTTAAACCGGTCCACCTTGAAGAACGCCATCTTACATGGCGCACGATGAATGTACACCTGCAGATTGTATATAATTTCGGATTCTGTGGTACACTGGTTCTCGCCAGTTTTCGTAATATCTACGCCCAGTGTTACGTCACTTTACTAGATATGTTTACGCGTACCGTCATATTGATGTGTAGCAGCGGCTTTAGCTTACACCACTGACCCGGTTTCACGCATCTGTTCAAACATAAATTTCTTTGATTCTGTTGAAGCGTTTGCATCCATTTTTACTGTTTAAAGTTTAACTACGATGATTGACACGACAAGCTTTGTGTGCCACCGCGGGATGTACCAGCGCAACGCTCCGTTAGTTTTGTCGTGCTTCCAAGATGTCATTAGCAAGTATTATGAAGACGGTGTTTATTTGTTCGGAGGTGCGTGTGGAAATTTTTATTTGCTTCAAGCACCACCTTATGCTAATTCTCTCGTTGTATACGTGATTTGCATGAGCCAAGCGTGACCCGACGGGACTCGGCCGGCCGAGAATAGACACGGAAGGAAAGCCGGCAGCGGCGCAGAGCTGGAGTGGAGACACGTGCTCCCTCGATTATGCGACCGATTTGTATGAGCCCACCGACTGGATAAAGACCCGGAGACGTCAGGAGGTCACACGATTCGGTCGCGTGCCGCCAATAACGTGAACGAGCGCCGAGTAATTTGCAACCAAGAGCGGCTCCGAGAGAGCACGCGCTAGATAGGGATCGCATCACGAACCCAGGAAACGTTAGAAAAGTTTTCTTGGAAAATAAACCTGCTGCCGCTAATGAAGTAGTCGCTACGTTGTGTCTGCAACTGACGATGCGTCTGCGCTCTTGCACATCTATCACCACTTTACTGACAATTGTAATCGTCACGCTGTTGAGCGCATTACGAAATGATCACACAAATCGTTTTCCGTAGACGACATTTCTAATGCTTCCATAATACATATAAACTTAGTATACATCGTAAAACATCTTTGAGTAGATGAGTAGGAAATATGCGGTAAGAGCCAGGTCTGCACAATCACACATCCGAACATGCTTATGCATGCGGATATGCAGGACGTAATCTTAACAAAGCTTTGGCTATAGGTAGCAATTGTTGCATAAATACTGAAAAGTATTAAATCGCCGGGCAGATACACATAATGAAAATAACATATGATCGTAAAATTAAGATTTTATTTGTATTGGAAGAAGTGTACTTTTGACAATATCGCGAGGCAACAAACCTGCTGCATGTCAGAGAGTTCTCCATAGTTTTCTTGAAGGAAAGGACATGTGAAGTCCGCCATCCTGCATTTGGCCAGCGTAGCCCTTCTCATAGCAAAAAGATGACTGCCCAGCATTGGACAATATACTCATGTATAATAATGAATCAATAAGAACAGTATGAATTCATCTCCACTTTTCAGACGACCGCGGCTTTACAATCTTCTATAACTTTGTTGTTGACCCCTGTTGTGTCTCTGCAGTGAATAGCGGGACTAGATTTAATAATAATGAGAAGATTTCTTTTTATCAGAATGTTGCCTTTGTTTATTATCTTGTGCTTCCAGGCCATAGAATTTTATTTAAAGAGCCTCAGGCAATCTTGGAGCAGCCAGATGGAGACCACAAGTAAAGTGCACTAAAAAATATATTACACGCAAACGTTACCACATTCTCTGTAACTCACATATTCTGAAAGAAAATTCATAAAATTAAACTAACAACGATAAACACAGAAAAACAATGCGATACCAATAGCCTAAAGAAAAACAGGTAATGATAAAGAAAAGATAGTAATCGTGCGGCAAACTGTTATCGATGCCTCTGAAGACATAACATCATAATTAATAACCTTGTTTATAATACACCATCTGCATTTCGTTTATCTATTATTTGTTTTCCATGATAAACTTGAATAACTTGTGTTATCTAACATAGGAAAAATACAATATCTTTGGAAATATACCGGCGAACGATGATCCATCGATTACCTATATTGTACACGGAGTTAGTAGATAAACGCTAAGCAGATTGCAAATACCGATAAACATGTTTTTCTAAAAAATATAGTGCGTTGTGAACATCTGCTGTTCATTATATGGCGTGATGAACACCTCTCTTTATATAAAAAAGTAAACATTTAACATCTTTATTACTTCAACATACAATTTGCAGAAGACTTACTTTTATAGACTAGTTTTTGTTAATATTAATTTTTAAGCTTCACGAGAATCGCCGACTTTGTTCAAACATGCTTTGATATATATTTTCCGGTTGAATGTTATTTGCATCGTTTTATTTTTTTATTTATAAATGTGATGTTTATTTTCTCCTGCTCAAACGCACGGTATGAGTGTTGCAATGACATCACCTCCGAGGGTCAAAAGACCGGGTTTGATTGTGGGCATGTGTGACCGCTACTGTACGATTTTTTATTTGTTTGTATTAACTTATCGCTGCGATAACTCCTCTACGTCAATACTTGTTTACATTAAAAAACATATAACTCAGATTATTATAGCTGGTTTATTAAATTCCACTAGGAAATCGATAAGAGCGTCTGGTCTGTAATACACAGGTCAAGGGTGGTGTACCACCATGTTGGTGATAGAAATATTAATCATGTTATGTAAGCAATCAAACAAGGCAAGAAAGCAATTAATGTAATTAGCTCTACATCGGAAATTGCACGCAGTAAAGATAAGAATTATCAATGGTAAACATTAACTAACAAAACAACATAGAATATAGGTACAGATATCGGTAATAAATAAACACACATTCGTAATGCTTAATGTGTCACGAATATTAATAGACCATTGTTACCAATTGTGCAAATATAACGCGATAACAAGTTCTGCCAAACAATAACATACGAATTTCGGTCTTGAGAATATTTAAACACATGGCATCGAAATAATTTTGGGCGATTATTCAGTGTTTTCTATTTGCAAATTTTATTTCCACAGTAATTTGCGGTTCTGTAATCACTCTAAATTTAGCTTCGACGCCACAAAAAGCCCATTGTTGTACAGGTATTGTTATCCGGTGCTGCGACTATTTGCACATTACATACCTGTAGTTTAACGCATTATTTCAAATACAATTTATACTTTCAGACATTGTTACTTCTTTACAAAAAAGAAATATCTACAATTCATTCAAAACGACCTGACATTTTAAAATCTGTGTATCGTGCAGACCTGGCACTACTACATAAGATGTCCATTTGAATTCCAACGTACTAAAGACAATCGCAAATACAATTGTACTCATGTTTCCTTCATTTCATTAGGAAAGCGCTTGAATATGTTAGTAGGGAGAGGTGAAAACCTAAAGTGAACCATGTGTGGAGAATTATGCCAGCCCGACCACTTTTACGAATGCTCTTTGGAAAATCGGTAACCTGTTTTGCAAGTTAATGCATATTGATGAACAAGCGACTTCCACAAGCTGCTGATAATTTTATACTCTTGACAACGGACATTTTCATTTTGATCAGAACATTCGAAGAGTTTCTCCATACGCACCGCAATACGCTTCTTAGAATGCACGTTATCGTATTTGATTACTTAATATCTATTTGATGTAATTTATCAGTGTTTACTCTGCTATCACCTACATTACCATGTAACGTTAGTTTAAATGTATTGTGTTGATTTTTAAGATTTGTTATAATATGTAATGTATATTTATGATATCAAATCTTACTTTTAGCTACATAGAAGGTTATTTTCTCTACAATGCGTAGAATGTTCTACATACCACGGACATCTCTGTATTTCAGGGCATTAAAATTCAAAGAAATTGCTTAAAATCTATATTATCATCGAAAAATAAAATTTGTTGCCCTTCTTAGTAAATTGATTCTGGAATAGAAATGGCAGCGTCTCTCCTAATATTAAAAATACTTTAGTTGATCCAGATATTTTGATCAAATCATCAAAGTAAAATACAACGTTCAATCTGTATCTTAATAGAGTGTATTCTGTCTATTAAGAGCTTTCATCCTTATTGGATATAAAGCTGACATGGTGGAATTTGATTGGAAACCGTACAGTCCGATTCATAAACAGCAACGTCGTATGCGCCCACACGCACTCAAAAGCTTGACTAAAATCCAAAATGCATATTAGTACAATAGTCATCGTAAATAAACCCGTCTCTCTAGTGTAATCGTACTATTGTGTATACTTTTGACTCCGCGGTTGTTTTGGTGCTCGTTAGCACACATGTGTGTACAAAACAGACCGTTTTATAATAAAGATGATGTCACTAATACAATTAATCTAAACTCGCCGTCTGCTCCAACTGTTTACATGCTCCACTCGAAACCTGTTTTTCTACCTTTGCCTTTGAGTTGTACTTTTTGTTATTTATTTTTGATAATCTTCTTTTGTCGATTGATAAAAAAACATTTATGTTTACGTAACAGCATTTAATAGCCGGATGTCTCTATATATAAAATCTATTTCAGCGATAACAATGATTGTTATTGGTAACATTTAATCACTGATTACAACATTTATAACCGTCAAGTTTTTGCCTACGTGCTTTTAATGCTGTTTACAGGTGCAATTCATAGATATTTTTGTAATTACAATGACGCTTATGAGATTACGTCGTCAGAAGTCAAAGTATCTAAGGTCGTAACTAATTATATCAGAAGTTAAGTGCACATAATACGATCTATGCTCTCTTGATACTGCCACCATCCGGTTATTATTAAAACAATGCGACAGGTTTTAATGTATGCCCTTGGACTGGTTATATCATCGGCCACTATATTCGGTGAGCCACCACGCAAAAAGTTCACTGCACTCTTTATGACTACGAGTCATTTGCGGCCATCACTTTCTTTCCAACAACGTACTACTGTTTATCTCATGTTATCAGTACAATTTACGCACAATTGCCAATTTTCCTAATTCACATGTTTTTTGCTTTCATAACCTTTATCTAATTTACCCACTGACATAAAAATGTACATAAACATGATAAGTGGTGCCTTGCTTTGCATACGAGGTGTTAACGACGCCAACTTGTTATCCTGTTGTTTTAATTTGCACGCAAAATCACTAGTTTCTAGCGAACTTGTTCTCAATTGAGTGCCAATATATTTTAACGACGGGTACATTGGCGCCCCATCAAACCGGCACTGACGCGGGACTGATATTGTCTGACGAGATCCGGCACAGACCGGTGTAATTTCAGCACACACAGCTTCTACACACACATTCTTCTAATTGAAGGTCGCGGCTCCCACGCGAGAGCATGCACTGAATAACATCTCATCAAGCCTTCTATTTATATCCTGTTCTAATTATATCATTACTGAAATCCACTCACTGCTGACCACATTTAGACACTCGGTCAGCCCATGTGCATATCTTGACTCACGAAAACGTAAGAATTACTAGAACGTTGATCTCGTTAAAATTGTTTTCGCGACTGAATTTCGTAGGCGTCAGCGTATGTCGCCGATTTGCAATAAAAAATACATTCTGTAATAAATGTTTCATAAGTTGCTCTGCAAACGATTATACTTGTCATATCTGTCCACCACATCCGCGGAATATAAACTCTTGGCTAGGAAATCAGGGTCTATTGTACTGAGTAGTGCCAGTACAGACGTCATTGATGCCATTTAAACATGTGTAACATTTTTATAATTGCCATTTTTCATCCACTATGTCGCTCATTATTGAAAGAATTCGTCAGTAATCACGGTACTATGTCTGTTCTTTCTAAAGTAGGCGATCTATTAATGCCAATGTCAAGTATTTGTAATATTGCTGTTTATTTATTTATAACGTGATAAATTGTTCTAACATGTAATGAATGTCTGTTGCCAACTTATTCGCTTCGTTATCCGCATTCTCATACTTCATTACTTTATTATCATAAACATCTCAAGCAATCGTTTCTTTTTAGATCACAATCTCTGTGTTCATTTTTCCAATGACTCTCAATAACTGTAGCATAAGTACATACTTAACTATTGAACTTGTGGTACTTTGTTATTGTTACTTGAACGGTTATGCAACCTTGTATTATATCGCCACTTGTGTAATTAGTTACACACCGACACACTTTAATGTTTTTATTTTTGTCGCCCGTCTATTTGTAGGCTCCCTATTAAGGGCGAAAATTTTCCAATGAAGCTTAATTGGCTCGAGTAAACAGTTGCAGGCTGCCAGTGTCGTAAACATCTAAGTACATACACATACAAATCTTCGCTTAGCAATATGTACTCGTTATTTGATCTGCTTGTAAATGCTCCTGCAATGTGTTCCTCTCTACTTAGAGGCTTTTCAAGTTGAACAACGTAATTATCTAGGTGGCGCTTGTTTAAACTATTTATATCTACTCAATTGAAGTGCATGCTGGACTGGCGTGGAAAACTTTTTATTTGTTGCAATTTATAACCGAGTCAACGTCAATTACTTTTTAACTCACATCCGCATGCTTATTGCGATCGCAATAATTGTTTCACTAACTTAGATATACGAATCGGGTGATTAATCTAATTGCGTGCGTTAATGTGTTCATTAAGGTAATTGCGTAGTTACTTAGTTAGCTCTCTTTTTTCACATTGTATGGTCACAATAAATACGTTTCGTTTATAAAATCTAGAAAAATAAGGGCTCTCTCGATATCAATGTAGGTTGTGTCGCTGAGTTCAGGGTGCACGGCCGGCTCGCGTGGCGTGATGACGTGTTCGCCGCCATTTTATATAGGGCGACCGCGCGCTCAGACCATCAGTCGCCTGGTAGGACGCGCGAGCGCAACTTCGTCGCCCAAGTTGTTCGAGTTCACGTTATCGCCAGTCGAGTTTCAATCGTCGTCCGCGACGCACATACATTCAGTGACCCTGAAAAGAAGTTTACCGCTAATTTCAATCATGATCGACGTTTTGCAAAAACCTAAAGATGGCTGCCTGTACGAAATCAGGCAGAAAGGACAAAAAGACACCTGTTACGTGGTCGTGCCTAATCCAAAAGTACGTTTTATTTATATTCGAAACGTTTGGTTCTTTATGTCTATTTTTATTTTTTGTTATAAACGATACTGCTCCTTCTGATGTGTTGTTCGTCTGTTGATTAAATTCAATGAAGCGTCGTAATTTTATTACCGACTTAGTTTAATTCGGTGCCGGCTCGTGTGATATTTTTAATTCTTTTGTGAATTTAAATTCTTTTGTGAACGAGTGATAGTGTTTAGTGACCTCGTGTTATTTATTAACAAGTGAGTAACAATTTGTTTTGTTTGTTGTTCCAGGATCTGGTTAAGAGCCACTTGATGTTCGCGGTGCGCGAGGAGGTTGAAGTGTTGAAAGAGCGCATCGCGGAACTGATGGAGAGGATCAACCAGCTGGAGGTGGAGAACACATACCTGCGCGCGCACGCGAGCCAGGACACGCTGGCGCAGCTGCCGGCGGCGGCGGGCACGAAGCCGCCGGCGGCGCCGCAGGGCCCCCAGCCGCCGGTGTCGTAGGCCGGCGGTCCGGCGCCGCTGACTTCGCCCGCCGGCACTCGCCGGCCCCGGCCGCCCCCGGCCTCGCCCTCGGCGCGCGACCCCGCCACCGCCACACGGACGTCACTATGGCTGTGCTATGTTAATTCGTAGGTTAACAAGGAACGAGTGTTACACCGGTCGAGCGCCGAGGGACGCACGCGCGCCCGGCCCCGCGCCAGACGCGCTCGCTCACACAAGTGTCTCTAGTTACTGTAGCCGTGTAGCGCCGTACGCCACGCGCCACGCGCCACGCGCCACGCGCCACGCGCGCGGGCCACGCATCAGCGACATTATGCTTCGGATACATAGATAGATATATATTTTTCTGTTATTCATATTTAGGGTGCAAATTTCGTGCTAATTGCCATGCTTTTGCTACGCATCTCAGCAACGACTCTTTTAGTGTTTCGATGTACGTCGTGTATATTTTTTATTTGATTTAAACGTTAGGTATCGCTATCCACGTAATGTATTCCATTTAAGATAACTATAAGACGTGTGTTAATATTATAAAAAATGTAATTAAATAGTTGGATATTCCTATGCATTGAACAAGGACTGTGTGTTAATTTATTATCTATATATTTTTTTAATTGTAATGTTAAGTTATTTATCACGTTTCTCTGAATGTAATGTGTACTATAGGGCGGGGTGCATTACGAGTGGCGAGTGCCCCTGTGTCCCGAAGGTCGAAGGAGAATGATCTGTCGATAGCGAGCTACTGACTGACTTGTGTGCACTTTGGTTTAGTTGTCATTACATATTTACGATTAAATATAAATGTTTGGATGTATGATAACCGCAGTTGATGTGTAACGTTTAGACTAGATCGTTGCGAGAACTCACCTCGTGCGATGGCTGGCTTTAGTCAATTTTGCACGCTGAAACCGAAAAAATATACTATTTTTATTCCAACCTATGATAATGGAGGTATATAGTAATTTAATATTTTTTTAATAATTAAAATTGTTTGTATATAGTACAAGTTGTAATAGAATTGTGAGTCGGAACGATGTATATAACGAAAGAATGTGATTATAAGGAACCGTTTCCGTGGTCAGATGTTATCGAGAGGTATATCTAAAGTTATCATTTAAAATATTCGCTGTATTTAAATAGCTTGATTGTTTAACATTAGACAAGCGAACAAAGTGGCTGGTGACTGTTTGGACTGTAAGAAGTGGGATAATGTGAAAGTCAGGCTCCGATGTTTGTTTAAAAGCCAAAGTTAGGAATGTGTGTCCCAGCGACTGACGTGTGACTATTTTACCTATAGAGTAGTATTTTGTACAACACTACTACATTTATGTATTTGTATAGACGATTTTGTTAGGTCTTCATAATTATTGTGAATATACAGTAATTTACTCCTAGAAGCATTACTCTAGTTCTAGATATGATAATATGAACTATATTATATGATACAGAAATTTGTAAATATACTGTAAACAAAAGTCCAATGTAGCTTATGTTGACCAGAAAGGTTCCTCATACCCAATAAATGCAAAACTACTCAAAACTATTGTCTTATTTGTTATTGTACCCTACACAGTACACTGCACCCTTGCCAAAGAACACGACAAAAACATGTAGGTAAGTATATTATAATGACAAAGACTCGAACAACAAAGGTTAAATTATTCCTACCAGAAAATTACAACAGCTGTTTTTTTAATTAATTAATCGCAATAAATATTACTCATTTATGACATCATAAAGGAAACTATTGGTAAGGAAATAATAACAAGGAATAAAGTATAAGAAAATTACACGAGACTAGGTAATCATGCTGAATAAGTTTTGTTATAAAATAACAAGAACGAATCTGAAGTTAACAGAACGAATCAAGTTGAATGACACTTTGAAAGGTCATAGAAAGCTTTGTTTACAAAGTAACGAACTTCCTAGATGCAAGATCCGCTTGAGATAAACCGAAACATCAGGTGATTCGATGTTTGTTTACTACCAAGAACTTCTATCGTTGGGTACATTTTGTGCTTGAAGTGGGGTTTTGGGGATAAAACGCCATCTGTAGGTAGTGGAATAAAATTCAAAATAGATTAGTATACGGCCTAAAGTGTAGATGGCACTAGCTCATGATCGTGAAGTGATATGGTAGATGCGCCATCTGTAGGCTATGTTGACATATCTCGCGATTCGAGAGATTAGGTTGCGATGCGCAGTATAGATGGCGTTAAAACGTTATTAATATTTTATTAAATAACTCGAGGACAACGCCATCTTTCATCGTAATATACAATACAGTGCAACACGTTGTAACACAGTAAGTTCTGGCGTACTCGTATAGATCCCGTTACAGCAAAACAGGATTATGAACAGAGTATGTATCTGTATCAGAATAATTACTATTTGTATTCTACCCAGTGAAGATCCGAATAAATTCAAATCTCAGTAAGGCTTAGTATTGATCAATAATTATTATTCAATAATACTGAGAGACATTACGATAAAAAAGGTGCAGTGTGAAAATAGTATATAATTATCACCTTTTTTTAAAAACTATTATATACACCAGTTAAAACCTCTATTACTTTTCGCACATATATTACGTATCTAACAAGTGTTTAAAGAAGGCAATTTCTTTTAATAACTATTTATATGACTACAAAAAAGAAGATATTTAATTTGAACCCTTTATGAGCTACTCACCGCTAGATGTCGTTGTAGCATATAGAAAAAATCTTTGGTAAAAATAATGATGGTCTACGAGCACTTAGCCCTATAGAGAAGTAATATATGTATGCGAATTTAAAAGAAAACTATTCTGTCAACTAGCCGAGGTGCGGGGGAGGTGTGATCGCTTCGAACTCTTGGACCAAGAATACATCATCCTAGCTTCGAACTACTCCGAAGTATTCCGAAGAGGTTCCGAACACGATCGCTAGGGCTTGCGTTATAATGACTTTATGCTTTCTATCGATATCGATAAAAGTTTTTTCGTTTTTCAATAGGTACTTGCTTTCAGTACCGTAAAATCATACAACGTCCGCAGGTTATTTACAAAAAAAACTATGGTCCAAAATCAAGTGTCAAAATAAAAAGTTCGTTAATAGTAGATTTTACAACAAGTGCACAAAACGAATCATTTTTATCCGAAACTCTTAGCAGGGCTTGATAGTAATGTCGAGGATAAAATGGTTTAGTGGACGAGTTATAAACTTTGCTTTTCACTTCGATTGCGAGGAAATAAAACAGTAGTATAACATTTCTTTGTAATAATAATTTTCTTAAATTAATTATAAAACCATACTTGAATTTAAAATTTAATAAATTTTATGTCTTAAAAACACATAAGGAAAATAAATTAAAGTAAATATTATAAAATAACAAATTCTATCGATGAACTTCTTATTGTGTTAGGCTGTATAGCTCATTTTCTTTGCCTTAATATACATTACTACATTTATGATATACATACATTTATGAGATACATTTATGAGTAGATACGTAATGCACTTTTGCACAAAATTTGACTTTGTGCAGCCTATATCCTGCACAAAATAAGCACTTTCAGAGCATGAGAAGCGAAAATGATATTATTGATAGATCATTTACAGTTAATAAAAACGTCAATTCATGTTTCCGTTTGGTCATTCTATATAAGATTATTTTCCCATGAACTATATTTGTACACCAGAACCATAGTTGTATGGTTTAACCATACCAATCAGTAAGCTTTTGATTGTGACTTTAATATTGTTGTGCAACTGAGAAATGCAATCTATACAAATAAATAAAATTGGAGATTCTGTTTGTAATATTAAAATAACCGCTTTTTTCTAAATGCATTTGGATATCTAATATATTCAAGCAGGACTGTTGACCCAAGGAAGGTAGTTAGCAGTGACTAGATGTAGAAAATAGGAGATCGTGCTTTGTGGTGCACCTTGGGGGAGGCCTATGTCCAGCAATGGACTGTAATGGATGATATTAGAAGGCCCCGCAAGTAAGCTACGCAAGATAGTTCGGTTCAAGGTTAAGTCGAGGCACTACATAGCAGTACGGGTAGATTGAAATGGGAATAAAAAGATTACATTAAATTTATTTATTTTATTTATTTTACAAAGTGATATTATTGATTTTTAAAATGAATTAATTTCGTATAAATTCTCCTAACTGCACGTTTACCTTCCAATTTTTTATTTTTAAATAAAAATGTCATCCTCGTGTCAATATATTTCTTGATTACGCTTTTAGTTAAATCAATAATATGATTGGTTTCTTCGGCATAAAATTGATGATATGTGTACTCTGGGAATAATCGTTCTTCAGTGAAGCTACTAAGAGATTTATGGATCAACCGTTCAGCTGTGATTTTTCCTTTAGAATCACTATTGATAAAATCTCTCCTGATAACGGACTCGCAACGTCGACATATTTTAATGACCATTTGTGAAGGATAAATTATTCCTCCATTATCTTTGTAGAATATCAGACTCTTTTTATGTTCGTTTAACGACACTAAAGCCTTTATACAGGTATTGCATCTGATTTTTTAATTAATGCACTACTAACGTAGCCAGCAACATATTCTATCACATGTTCCGAAAACTGTGAAAGCTCGACAGACTCGAGGGCTTTGTCGATATCTTCTTGACTTTCAGAAACTCCGAAATCATCGTCATTATTATCTGCTTGATTTGGCGTAGTCATATTTATTTTAGTTATTGCAGATGAGCAGTTTAAGATGGTAATTTTTTCTAATGGTATACAATTACCCGTGGATGTTTCCATTAATTCTGTGTGAACCAAATTTTTTTTATATATCGCCTCGAATAAACGTGGGGTCGGGTTATCATTTGAACCACCATGTGATCTTATTCCGGCAAAAAGAAGTTCAATATGGTCCTGTGATATTTTGTGCAAGGGTAAAAATGTAATGGGACTCTTTGCGTCGCATATCAGATCCTGAAACATACCTTTTGTGCTATCTATTGCGACACAAAACCCGATGAATCCATTAAAACGCGGAGAATCAATCAATTTAACCGTTTTCATTTGATTTCGTGATCTGATATTTGTACTGGCTGACAGCAAAAACTGCTTACATTCGTCCAATTTACCAAATAACTTGAATTCAAATTCAAATTCAAAATCCTTTATTCATTTGGGTCACAATGTGACGCTTATGAACGTCAAAATAATAAATTTATAAAATAATTACTTAAAGACTCTACATTTACATTTACAGCCACGTTCGCAAAGCAATAGGTAGAACTATGAGAAAGAACGGGCAATAAAACTCACGGTCACTCTTTTTCATCGCCAGGTTTTGCATAATAGACATAATTTACATTTTGTAAGGTGCTGCAACTGTTACACCTTCTATATCACTTGACACGACAACTTAAATTTTCTCTTGGTCCATTTTATTTGTATTTTATTTAATAGTTTTGAGTCAATATATTATATTACCGACACTACAAGAACTTCTTTTTACGATAAATATCATAATAAATTACAGAAACCATAAAATACATAGAGAAAATAATTACCAAAAATATTGTGAAGATGACGTCTAATGTCAAAAGAAAATCAAACAAATCATATATAAACAACAGATGTAAACAAATAAACAAATAAAATAATGAGAAAATGTTGACGAGAGCAGCTGCTGCACGCATGAGATCCCCGGACTTGTCGCTCAGCTCCGCCTCGCAGCCGCCGGCACCTGCACCAGCGTCGTCGGCGAGTGTTGAGGCGTCGAGCTCATCGAGCGAGGAGTATTTCTCGCCGCCGACGTCGCCACCACCTGTACGTCGGCGAGGGAGAGGCCGGCCACCGACACGCTTGGGACCCCGAGACCCACCGGTCTCGAACAGGGCCCCCGCTACCGGTGGTGATGTGCACCGCATGAGATGGACTAGTTTAATGAATGAAAACGTCATGCGGGCATATTTTGTGGCCACAGAGGGAGGAACTAACCTCAGTGCATACCGTGATCGAATGCTGCCTTTGTTTCAGGCGCTTGAGCCAGCTGTCAACGTGTCAACACAACGGCTATCGGATCAAGTGCGGGCCATCCAACGGTGTCGCCTGTTGGATGATACCGTGCTTGAGAGACTTCGCTCTGACGTGCAGAGAAGTCTCCACATCACTTTTTCAGCGCAGACTGACACAGTGGTTGCGCAGCAACAACTGTTAAGTCCGGCTGCTGAAGAGGTAGATGAAGAGACTTCTCATGTAAGTACCCAGTACAACGATCAGTTAAGGAGTGCTTTGGAATGTGCTATTGCGGAATACCGATCCATGGACCCAAATTTTCGGCCTCGTTTGCCTCGTTTGCCCATGCATAAGAAAAACATAGCGCTGGTGAGTGCCCTAGATGCATTACTGTCAATTTATTTTGAGAACAGTGAAAATCTCAGCGACACACACTCAATCCTGTATTGTGCGGCGGTTGCGGCGTGTCGAGTAGCGGGGGTTAAATTTCATGTAAATAACACCGCTATTCGACAGACCGCTGCTGTGCCAGGTTGGCAACGCAGGATTGAGCGTCGTATCGCTGAGACTAGGGCACTCATTGGCAAGCTCTCTTGTTTTAGGATGGGCAATACCCGACCGAGAGTGATGCGCTTTGTAACTCGAGCCTTTGCGGGAACTAATATCAGTTCCCAAGATTATTTAGCTCGGGTTACAGAGCGCATCGACACCCTAAAGCAAAAACTTTATGCATGGGCAAACCGTATAAGGCGATACAAAAAAAGAGTGGATCGGTATTGCCTGAATCGCACATTCCAGAGAGACGAGAGGTGGGTGTACAGAAGATGGGAGCGACCCGAGTCCACGGCCGGTGACGTTGATGGGGGTCGGCCGGATGATGATGCTACTAATACATTTTGGCGTAGCATCTGGTCGACGCCTGTCAGCCACACGGAGAGTGATTGGATTGGGACTGTTGAGCAAGTATGCGAACAAATACCAACAATGGAGCCAATATCAATAACAGATGATGATATAGCCAGTGCAGTCCGTTCGTTACCAAACTGGAAATCAGCGGGACCGGACGGGCTGCACAATTTTTGGCTCAAATGGCTCCATAGTTCGCATACTTGCTTAGCATCTCAATTCCAGTCATCACTGGAATCGGGATCGCTACCAGATTTTCTGACATCCGGCGTCACTCACCTACTCCATAAGTCTGGTAGTGCCACGGACCCCAAGAATTACAGGCCGATAACCTGTTTGCCAACGATGTATAAACTCCTTACATCCATTTTGAGAACGAAATTGTCGAAACATGTAGTTGATAATTCAATTTTATCTGTTTCTCAAAATGGATGTAGGAGTGGGGCCCGTGGCACTAAGGCACTCCTGCTGATAGACATGGCCATTAGCCAGCAGGTGCGCCGTAACCGAAAGAATCTATCGACATGCTGGATAGATTACAAGAAGGCCTACGACTCCGTGCCACATACATGGCTTTTGAGGGTGCTAGAGTTGTATAAAGTAGATGCAACTCTATGCACCTTTTTAAGGTCATGTATGGGGCAATGGAGGACCGTACTGTGCTATCCAGGGTGTCGATCGAGTTTGGGTTGCGGTGCTCCAATAAGGATCGAGCGAGGTATATTCCAGGGTGATAGTTTGAGTCCTTTGTGGTTTTGTCTGGCCCTGAACCCCCTAAGTACCTTGTTAGAGGCTTCAGGGCTAGGCTATCGGTTAAGGAGAGGAGGTCATGTTACATCTCACCTCCTTTTCATGGATGACCTGAAATTATTTGCCCCCAACAATTTCCAACTGACAGCATTACTTAAGGTAACCGAAACCTTTAGTAAATCTATCAGGATGGAATTTGGTGTGGATAAATGTGCGGTCATGCATGTGAAGAGAGGCAGGATTATGGAATCTGCAGGGATACAACTCTCAGATTCCATACAACTTAGACCCCTCTCCCTAACCGACACCTACAAATACCTGGGTATGTCGCAGTCTTTGAATATTGCTGAGACTGACATGAAACAGACGTTGCAGGCACGTTTCTTTGGCCGCCTGAAAAAAGTACTTAACAGTCTTTTATCAGGTGGCAACAAGGTGCGGGCCTGCAACGGGTGGGCCATGCCAGTCCTAATGTATTCCTTCGGCATACTCAGGTGGACCCAGACTGAACTAGATGCCCTGGATAGAAAAGTCCGGTCAATGCTCACTACATTTCGCATGCATCACCCACGCTCATCAGTAATGAGGCTGTACATCCCGCGGAAATGTGGGGGTCGAGGCTTTCTATGTGCAAAGACCCTCCATAACCGCGAGCTGTACAACCTCAGAGAATATTTTCTGGGAATGAACGTGGATGTGCACCGCGATGTAGTCGCCGTTGATACAGGGCTTACCCCGCTCGCTCTGGCTAAAGAGAACTGGCACAAACCTGCAGTACTTAGTACTGACGACCGAAGAGAAATATGGAAGGGCAAGGAGCTGCATGGACGGTTCTATGGAGCTTTACATGACCCAGACGTCAATTTTAAAGCTTCCATAGCCTGGTTACGTTTCGGTGATCTCTTCGGAGAAACCGAAGGTTTTGTCTTTGCAATTATGGACGAAGTTGTCATGACAAACAACTACCGAAAGTATATACTGAGGGATGGTACGGTTGACATATGTCGGGCGTGTCACCGGCCCGGGGAATCTCTCAGGCATATAGTATCCGGTTGTTCGAGTCTTGCCAATGGTCAATATTTGCACAGACACAACCAAGTGGCCAGGATAATCCATCAGCAACTAGCTCTTAAATATGATCTCATTGGTTCTGAGGTACCGTACTACAGATATGTGCCCGACCCAGTTCTCGAAAATGGTCGTGCATTGTTGTACTGGGATCGGTCTATCATTACAGACAGGACTATTGTAGCCAATAAACCTGATATTGTAGTGATAGACCGAGCAGAGCGACTCGCAATGATAATCGATATCACCATACCGCATGACGGCAATCTCGTGAAAGCAGAAAAAGAGAAAGAGATTAAATATTTGGACCTAGCTCACGAGATTGTTGACATGTGGGATGTAGATTCGGCGATCATTGTGCCGATAGTCGTGTCGGTGAATGGATTAATCGCCAAGAGCCTCGACCAACACCTAAAGAGGCTCACACTAGGCAGCTGGATCAAGTCTTTGATTCAGAAGGCAGTTCTTCTCGACACGGCGCGCATCGTGAGGAAGTTCCTGTCTCTGAGGCCCTAACCACCGGTGGCTTGGTCCCTGTACCCGACACTGGTGGGTCTCCGTGGTCCCTTTTATATTTCTAAACATATCTTTTTGTAATGAAATGTATTTTATTAATATAAAAGAAACCATGTGAAAGTTAATAAATGGAGTGAATAATAATAATAATATTCTACCACATACACACATCACCATCTAGTCCCAAACTAAGCAGAGCTTGTACTATGGGTACTAGATAATGGATAAACATACTTATATACTTTTTTTTTTTGTAAATACATACATATTATACATAGAAACACCCAGACCAAGACAAACATCCATGTTCATGCACACAAATGTTAGACTTGAGCGGGAATCGAACCCGCGACCTTCGGCGTAGCAGTCGCTTACACTCCCGCTGCGCCAACCGGTCGTGATAATGCAGGCAATCCGCGAAAGTGATCAGACCCATGATGGAAATGATGCAGTTAAATATTAAAATCTAATACCAGCCCGCAAGACCGTCATCGACCAGTCATCGCAAGTAGCACCCGTTCACGAGTATGACGCATGTGCCAGCCATCATCCCTCTCGCCATATTAGAGGGACAGGGATGACCTGACACACGACGCCACCACAAGAAATGACATTTTAGTGAGCATGACGATAACGGTATACGAACCGGCAGTAAGAAACAATTGGTACTGACCATGACCGCCAATTACCTCCATTTTCCAGATCGTTATTTTTAACATAAATTAGTGGAACGCGTGAAGGAATGCAAATGTAGAAAGAATTTTGTGAAGGTGACAAGTGAACAACGATATGATCAGGGATAAATAATGTTAAACTACATTCAACAAATCATAATAATATCCAAATCCAGCAAAAATTATGTGTTCACGAGGCACCTCCACTTAACATGTTACTAATTAAGAAGAGAGTATTTTACGCAGTCATAAAAATAACAATAATGGTGAATTTAAAAACAGCAACTAGACCCATGATGTCTTGTCATCTAGAAATTCTTAAATAGTGTAATAACCCCTTTTTAAAAGAAAATTCCCAGTAGTGGTTTTAAATTTGCGCAGAGGTAAATTCATTATTTCCAGAGGTAATTTGTTGAAGAATTGTATACCGAGTCCCGCAAATGAGTTATGAACTTTATGTAGACGGTAGTTAGTGCCCACTAGTTTATGCTTATTCCTTGTGTTCACTTTGTGCAAGTCACTATTTTTACGGTAAAGAGTTAAGTTTTTCTTAACGTACATTAAATTAGCAAATATATACTGCGATGCAACTGTAAATATTTCTATTTCTTTAAATTTATCTCGTAAAGAATCTCTAGCACCTAACTTATATATTGCACGTATGGCCCTCTTTTGAATACCAAAAATTGTCTGAATATCGGCCGCCGTACCCCATAATAGTATCCCGTAAGACATTACACTGTGAAAGTAACTAAAGTAAACTAGTCTAGCAGTATCTACGTCTGTGAATTGGCGAACTTTCCTAACTGCAAATGCTGCAGAACTAAGTTTGACTGCCAGACAGGATATTTGGGCGCCCCACTGAAGCTTACAATCTAAAGTTAAACCTAAAAATACAGTTGAATCAACTAGGTTAATTGTTTCGTTATTTAAAATTATATTAGTAAGAACATTTTTGACATTCGGCAAAGTGAATTTCATACATTTTGTTTTGCCAGAGTTGAGTAGCAAATTATTTGTCGTGAACCAACGTAGTACTTGCGCAAGAGAATTTTTTACGCTGTCAATGTTACTTGTATTACGATCAACTTAAAAAATAAGTGAAGTATCGTCAGCAAAAAGAACAATATCACATAGATTTCTAACAAAGAATGGCAAGTCATTAATATATATTAAAAAAAGAAACGGACCAAGAATAGAGCCCTGTGGAACGCCCATTCCCACTGGCAACCCTTGAGACCTACTTCCACTAACATCTACATACTGAACTCTATCTCTAAGGTAACTGGCAACAAGATTGAGTGCGCTATCTCGAAAACCATAATGGTTGAGTTTACGTAAAAGTGTAGTGACGTGATTGTCTTCGTTCAGAGCACGTTTATAACCATATCCATGAACTTTGGAATCAAGAATATCAAAAGGATCATTCATTAGCAGTACCATTCGAGCTGTAGCCTTGACCCCTTGAAATTCGGGTAATCTTAGTGACGTTTCACAAATAAATACGTTATCTCCAGTAACCGAGTGTTTAAATGAAGTTTTCATGTTGTCTGCGGTAACATTACAGCCTAGCCGTTTGGCCATTGCTACGTTAACAGGACAACCGTCGAATGTAAGTGCTTTGATTGTTATTTTGGACTCATGGCACAATTCAATTGCTTGTAGCACTATATTTTGCTTTTGTTCTGCATTGGTTTTGTCAACTAGAAAATACCCGATAGGTACCTTAAAACGTTCATTAATCGGGACAACTAATAACACTAAAGCTTCCGTGCATAAGTTGTTGCAATCACTATCTAACTCTCCACCAAAATCGACATATCCATAGGTGCGTTGATTGGATGGGACTCGACTTTACTTTTAATCTTGATTTCATCAAATACAAGTGTAGCAATCCAATCAGTGGAATTCATTTCAGCTCTGTGCTTTAACGCGATGAATGATTCTTTTGTAAATCCTGGCTTGCCTTCTATAGTTTAATACCACTTAGATAATGTTCGTAATGAAGGCAGACATGATTGTGTCAAAAGTCTTTCTAACATAAGTTTAAGTAAAGCTTTAGCCGAATAAAATGCAAGAGTCATTGCAAATGACCGAATCTCAAAACGTGGCCCGAATTTTTTTTCATTATCTGTTGTTTTACTAGTTATTTATTGCACACGCCAATTTGATTTAAAATGTTAACATTTTCTGTAGTAATAAAATTTTTGGATTCAAGTTTTTTAATGATTGTCTTCAAGGAGGCTACTCTTTTTTTTAAATATCTGTTTTTTTCTCTTAAATTTTTTAACTGTTTGTTTTTATGATTAAGTTTTTCAGACATTTCTAAAACTCGTCTGTATAGTCTTCTTTTAACTGGCGAATTAAATTGAGAAGGTGTCTCTTTTCTTTTATTTGATTTTGGTGTAGTAACTTCTGGTGGCTGAGTTTCTTTAAGTGAGTTTGAAGCAACTTCTGATGCATTTTCTTGAAGTAAATTTGAAGCTGCTTCGTTTGGTGTATCCATCTGAAAGGTACAAAATAAGATAAAATATCTAGAACGAATATAAATGTGTACCTATTTTACAAAGCAACTTCAATCTCTAATTAAGAGTTTATGTCGGTTACGTGAATTCCTCCAAACTATATCTGTATGTATCACCAAAAATACTTTTAATAGAACTACACTGTTAATTAATAGAATTTTCTTCATATTAAATTGATTCTTAATATTAAATGTGTATTAATTTGAAAATTCTTCTTGTTAAAACTTAAACCAGACTACTGTGATAATGATAGTAACAAAATAATATTAGGCAGTTACATAATATGCATATTGTTACTAACCATTCGAGGCAAAAACAGCGTAGGTACTGCACTACTCATTAGTCGCCGCTTGTTGTTTTTCATCAAAAAACAATCCTCAGTGAAATGTTTTGAGCACATGACGCTATATTTTGAAGGAACCCTATTTTCTCTTTTACTTAGGTCTGTCCATATATTTTTCATACTACCGTCTTTTGGAAAACTGTAGGAAAAAAACATTCACTTTATATAAAACAGCATTGTTATCATAGTTATCTAAAAATTATACACGAAAAGAATAATTATTATAAAATAGCTGTCCCGACAGACCTTTTACTGCTTTATTTCTCTAAAACAAATAATTTTACGTTTTTTATCTCCATAAGAACCTTCCTCAGACTTCATCAAACACAACAAAAAGAAATCAGCTAAATCGGTTCAGCCGTTCAAGAGTTTTGCGCTTAGCAACACATTTGGCGATTCATTTTTATTTATATAGATAATATTACAAAGTATTACTAATACCTACTAGTAAATAACAAACTCTTTATTATGTCTTTATCTATCTAAGAATGCTAAAAAAGTATATGTTAATACAATAATCATTTTGTGGGAAATTATCGACAATGAAAAATAAATGCACTGCACCGCACTAGTCATTGCCGCCACGAGGCTAATTATGATAAAGAGAGATAGACATACATTTTTACAGTAAGTGCAAAAAGGACAGGCAGTGACGTTTGCCGCAACTTGACACTTATTACATTTTTTTGAATTATATTGGTAAAATAAAAAAATAACTTACCGATGAAAAGTAATATTATTTTTTTTAGCACTACATATTTTACTATTGTTTGCACACCATTTAACGGCACAACAGGACATGATGCCTTAAATTGAGGTCTCGTAAACTTAGCGTAAACACGTAGCTATTCCATATTATAATCTAGAATTAACTACTCCCGGTATTACTTTGGAGTAAGAGAAGAATAAGCAATTTTTATATAATAAGACTGTAAATGTCAACCGTCTCTTTGGTTCCAGTTTTTGGTCCAATACTGGCGGATAACAAAAGTGTTGTGATATTTAACAGTGATAAGTCACTGACTCGTTGACAGAATCGGGTCGCCTTATATTACATATAATACATATACATATACCTCTACGTCTATAAAGGTTAAGTGCTCGTGTATTTACTTAAGGGTTGCCATAAATGTTTATTCGCAGAAATTGTTATGAATAATCGGTAGTACATTGTCTTACAAATAGACAAACATAATTCTGTTTATGATAAGGTTTATGATTATGTTTTTTATGTTTATCTCATTTAGACAAACATTTAAAAAAACATATCTTTTTACCCTGATATACATATCAGCTTAATTTCTGTCACGCAGGCAGGGACAAATAATACAACTCTATTAAGGTAGTTGATTTGATACGACTCCCTTGAGTTTAGTAGATAAATATCACCCTGCTCTTTCTATCGAAGTAAAATTACCCCATAAATAAAAATTACTCACAAATTGCTCACGCAAAGTACTATACTCATTACGTTTATTGCACACCATAATGTTATATAGATGTTATAAAAATAGTTATACAGTTCATTATGGACCCTGTAGGGCACGGCAGCGTAGGAGAGAGGATGAAGTCACATAGAGCTCAAATATCGGTAAAGTAATAATTTTAGTTAGGTTTAAATAATTATATAGGTACTTATCTATTTTCTTGTAATTATTTTACAAATCTATTCTAACTTTATACTCTTAAAAATTACAAATTGTGTATTCAATTTACTTCCTATGTAAATGCATTGATTTTAACATTATTTACTACAGTATATGCTTATCAGTTAAGTATTCATTTATTGTATAATACGCTTTATTTATTAATATCTGTTTTAACTTGTATATGAATTTCTTATCATTTGGTTCATTTCTTAAATATTCTGGGAGATTATTATATATTTTTATTGTCATAACGAATGGGCTTGTTGCGTGCATAGTTAGTTTAGAGGTGGGTAGATTTAGTCTATTTTTATGGCGTAATGAATATTTTGTTTGGATGTCTTGTCTTTTACTATAAAATTCTGGATATTTACGTACAAATTTACACATTTCTAATATATATATGGAAGATAAGGTTAGAATATGATGCTTTTGGTAATGGGGTTTGCAACTGTCGGTTTCATCTATGTTGACCAGTATCCTAATAAGTTTTTTTGTAAGTAACTTTTATTTTTTGTTACAGGTAAATTATTTGCGCCAACAGGCCAGCCTTCTTCTTTCAGCCTGCTGCGCCGTTTGATAGTCTCCGCTGTAGCAGCGTAATAGGAAGATGATATGGCGTTAGGATATCGGCACACGTGGCGCCCACGCCAATGGCCTACCCAGCTTCCATGACATAATTACCGTCCGGTCTTTTTCCATTGTCGCGTCCCAAGTAGTTTAGTAGTGATCTGTGGTCCCAATCCCAGGGCTAGAACGCCAGTGGTGATAAGAGCCATAGATAAGTATATAGTGGGTATAAGAGCCAGGCGAAGTTTGTCATTGAGGTTGCCGTGTCATGGAATACGACTTACGCTCCTGCTACATGACAGACCATGATGACGAAGTCTATCGACAGCCTTCTACACAGTGAAAGCGATGTGAACAAACACATGGCGCACCTAAACGAAGGCAAGAAGCAATTCGGAAACTCGTATCGTCCAACATGGTACCTTTTGTTGGACGATGGCAGTGCCTGAAACCAGTGACTCGACTCCCACTTTCCCCAACCAGCAAACGAGCACGCTCTGCAGCATTGGACGATGCACTTAGCTTGGAGTTATGCGGTATATTTTTGAACGATTGTGCCATTGTCACTGTCAACGTTTACGTCAAGGATGTTGTGAATTTTGTTTACGTCATTGACGTTTGTTTGTTCTGTCATGCAATTTCGCTTCGCCAAGAACTAAGTATTAAATACAAAGCTGACGATATTATGAGTTTAAAAGAAATACAAAGTAAATTATTATTATGGGAGGCTTCAGAGAATCCGTTGGCGCCTCTTACATCCGACCAAAGAGAAGCAATTCTTGATCTTGAGTCGTTAATACACGGCGTTTCGGCCGATTCAGAAGATGTTAGTGTATCCTTACTGTTTTAGATTATTTGATCTCTACTCGCTTGTAACAATAGAAAGATTACAACATGATTTAAAGAATGTTATCAATAATAGTAGCCATAACTTTATACTGTCACCAAGAAAGGCTTATGAGCATATTCATAGTTTTCATTAGATAACTGGGCTAGTTATAGGATCAGGTACACTACAGTGTATACCGCTGGCTAAACGTTGGATGGAACTCTTTTTGTCCAATCTATTATAAAACCGCAGTTGATACGCTTTTATGCACCCGGTATAAACTTTTATGATAGGACTACATTCTTATGGTCCTAGTCGGGTTATATCTGCGCCCCTTCAGGATCTGCGCCCCGTGCTTAGGCACTGCTGGCACCGCCCCAGTGACAGTGTGACTAACACAACCATTATTTAAATTCTAGGACAAACATCAGATCAAAGATGAAGAATCACAAACAACCACAATCCCACCAGTGGACACAACATATGACTTCCTGGATTGGTACGAGAGTCTCTGTGATACAAACATGAAGGCTGATGATACTACATATGAGGCCTATTACAAACAGTTAGATGACAGGAGGAATGAATGTGTTGCACTGACAAACCAGGTACTGATTCCAATATTTTTTTTCTTTTTTATGATGCTATGTCTGCACTAGGAATAAATCCAATGTTGTGGGGCACTTTACAAATATTCTGTCAATATATATATAAAGAGACTAGGCATAAAAAAATTTCGTAAACCTTGCTTGTGCTTAAGCTCGGCTGATATTTACTGACTTACATTCTTTCATACCATAATTATGTAGCACAACAAAACTGTTTCATTTAATGTAACTTAACATTCACAATAATTACGATATTTACTTAACTTTGATCTTGCTGAGTGTTGACATCTTTTTTGTACCTGCAGGGTCCAAGAAACTTAGCTTGAGACTATATGTCTTTCAGTATTCTTAAAATATTCCAACAGTAAATTACATGAACATACTTAGTTTTAGACATGTACCCATTAAACTATAATATCCACATTTTCTAATAAACTTTTTGGACATTTACTCATAAATCTGTGTTCAAAATGTGGTTGAAGTGTGTTACTATGCACCAGATTATGCAAACAGTATTTTAACAAATAAATCTATAAGTACATTTTAGTGATGAACACACAAAACACTTTTATAGTCCTTACTAATAAAATAAACATTCCAAATTTCAGATTGGTGCTACAATGTCAGACCTGGACAAGCTGTCAGAACAATACAACTTTGTGTCAAACAAGACAAATGCACTGCACACCATGAGTGAACAGCTGTTGGCTGATCAGAACAAGCTCTCTAGTATTGGTAAATATTAGTTTTATCAGCTTGAGAGTATGTATGCATATAGGCAAATATGGCACTGACCAGGTAGATTGTGCCAATTCAAAATTCTAAGCTGTTCACCTAAAAACCTTGACACCATTGCTTTGTGAAGATCCTGCCCCACCCTGAAAAATAACCCTAGATATGCCAATGTGTATGCAGCACAGATATTTATTCATATGGATCTGCCCTTGTAACAATTTAAAGTTCATCGCTTATATTATTTATTCCCTTAAACATGACCAACTATTCCTGTGCAAATATATTCTTAGATACAATTTTATATTGATTAAAATGACCTCACGTAGGATGCGCATCTCCTGAGTCTATTGGTCAGGTCTGTTATATCTACAAGGTTGTTAGGGAGGTGGTGGGAAAGCAGATTGTTAGAATATTTAAGGGATAACTACCAGAGTCTTGTATGATTATGACTTGACTCAGGTGAATTATGATTTTGGATGGTCATGGTGGATTTAGGTGAAAATTGATACACTTGACACTTGTCAAGTGTATCAATTTTCAATCTCCCTCTTTGATCTTTCCTTGGATCTGCTTATGTGGTGTGAACTTCTGAACGAGCTCAATGCCATTTTTATGCACAAATACACATACATACACATACATATCGTCACGCCTTTTATCCCCGAAGGGGTAGGCAGAGGTGTATTTCTACACCCACTTTTCGCCAGATATACTTTAGTCCCACGTAATAAGGGGCGAGCCTATTGCCGTACCGGGCACATTTCCAGACTCCGTGCTGCTACTGAGAATTTCGTGAATGAAAAACCCAATAACACTGCCCGACCCAGGAATCGAACCCGGGACCTTCCGATCCCACGCGCACATTTATGCCGCGAGACCAACGAGGCAGTCGTATAGGGTTTGATGTCGAGTTTTCCGTCTCTACGCAAAGATGGTATTTGCATCGTGTTATGCACAAATATACAAAAAAAAATCACCAACTATCAGCTAAAGAACTGAACTTGTTGAAAATTTTTTTAGTAATAAGTAGTACAGTTATTTAACCCATACAGAAATGCAGAGCATATTTTAAAATTTAATGTGGACAAGGGCTCATCCACAAATTACGTCATGCATATAGACGGCGGTTGCGCGTCGAGGAATCGTTATATTGATTCTTAGTTGTAGTCAATGAACTAAATATATTTTTAAGAAGAATAAGATGAGGATGTATAAGACCTGCTGTCACAAGAACAGACAATCCAATCAATCACTGTGACAGAAAATCCTTGCTATTTCAGGTGACGACATAAAACAGAAGTTGCACTACTTTACACAAGTGGAGCATTTATCCCAAAGACTAAATAGCCCCACCATGTCAGTCAACAGCGAGGCATTCTTCAATGTGCTCGCTAAGATCGACGAGTGCTTGGATTATATGAGGAATAATGTGAGTAGCACAATGTACAGTTCCAAACTGTTATGTTTTAGTTACATTCAACTTATATTTTAGAATTTGTTATTTATTTAAAATGGTAAACTTATCCAATATAAAAAAGAGCATGAAGCAGTTTTAACAGTAACACATTCACGCGTTTTTGTTATTTGATAAATTACAGGGGACAGTCGGAGAAATCCGACACATACACAAAAAAAGTAACTAACAAAAAGCTTTTTGTGACTGTCTTTTACACCCTGCATGTTATTCCATTCCAGAGCAACTTCAAAGAATCGCACACGTATTTAGTCAAGTACCGTCACTTACAAAAT
The DNA here is from genome assembly GCA_944739405.2 of Euclidia mi. Taxonomy (NCBI): domain Eukaryota; kingdom Metazoa; phylum Arthropoda; class Insecta; order Lepidoptera; family Erebidae; genus Euclidia; species Euclidia mi. Next base: position 86,873,993 of record OX123189.2, on the reverse strand, counting down.
CGTGCTATCTCCCTCATTCGCTCCTACGTCACGCATGTGCTGAACCATGCAACTGAACAAGTATTAGCACCTAACGATGAAGATCAGAACGAGCTAGAAAATATGGACACGGCTTATGCGGTATACTTCGGCAAGTTTCAAGCCGCTGCGCCTAAGCTCAGGATGGTTATTAGTGAAATTGAACGGAGGGCGGAGAAGAATGCTGAGTAAGTGAAATTTTTCATATATTTTAATAAAATAATAATTCCAACTTGGTTCTACGCTTGATGAAAAATAATAGAGATTTATGTCCTATCTCCAATATGTGCGATTTGATGCACTCGGGTGGTGCAATCGCAAATAAAAACATATTATGCTTTTTTATATCTGACACTTGGGGTGCCTGTTGGGTCTATTAGGGTCGGCGCAAACGGGCCACCGACCACAGCCACTGGTGGCCAGCGACAGCCACTTAACACACTTTTTTCATATATTTTGTAAAGACGCGCCGCACACGTGTGGCCGGTGGCGGCCACTCGCTACAGAAGTAAAATATATGAAAAAGTGTGTTAAGTGGCTGTCGCTGGCCACCAGTGGCTGTGGTCGGTGACCCGTTTGCGCCGACCCTTAAATTCGTTAATTTCAACATAAATGTCGATATTTGGACCGAACAGAAAAAACAAAAAGAAATCACGTCTATTCGATTTATAATATTAAAGAAACACAAATTAACTGCTTTTTTAGCAGTTAATTTCGTGTTTTTTTAAATAAGAAATATTACCCCCTCGCAGCCGCATATTAGCTTGATACCATTTTTCCTTGTGGCTTTGAGCGCATTTTAAGGCTCTAGAAGATTGGCTAAAACAATTGATAGGTATGCATGAAGAGAAAGGCTCCCTATAAAAAATCCGCGACTGATGTGTCATAGGAAATTTGAAAACATTTCGAGCGTATTCAACTGAACGTTCGGCGCGTTAGGTAGGTGACGGAGATGTTTCGCGATACTTAATGTCATCTATGCTGCACCTAGTCTTATTCTTTGGAGCGAGGTCCGCTGACTTATGAATACTGGCTATGGTGTTTTTAATTTTAAGACAACTCTCGCACTAGGCATAAATTCTGTGTCGCGCGGGACTTTACAAACATGCAGCCACGATTCTGTGCATGCAATCAACGACTACAATGAACACCCTGATTCGAAACAACAATTTATGGATTATGCAGTGTTGTCTCGTGTGGGAATCGAAATCACTCGACGTAGTGTAAAGCGGCAAGACGACCGCTTAAACCATTACGTCAACCGTGCATTCAGATTATTGGAATACCATTTCCTTTTCAGCTATGCGCAGGTGCTAGGTGACATCCAGCGTGAGTATGCGTTAGGTAGGTCGCGTGTGGCGGGCGCGGCCACGGGCGGAGCCCTGCGTGGCGCGGCGGCGGCGGCGGCGCGCGACCACTGCTCGTTAGCGCGCGCCGCCTGCTCGCTGCTGGCACACGCCGCGAGAGATGAATGCGCGCTCTACAGTCACTTCTTCAGTCAGCCCTCGCCTGCACTCGAGTGAGTAAACCACCCATCAATATATTGATTAAGTGAATGTGTCGATCTTAAATCTCAAACTAACACTTTCTCTTAACCTTTCAAGTACCGCACCCTCTAAAACGTCGCTGCTTAGTGTACCGCGCCGTACGACATCATCGCGCGCGCGGTACTAGACATTAACTTTTATCGCTCTGAGAGGTTTTCGTTAATGTTTTCAAGAGTTCGAGTTACAATTTCTTGAAACCCACTTAAATAGCCAATAATAAAAAAATATAATAATAACATTTGAGTGTATATTTAGTTTTGTGTAGCTCTCTGTTTTGAATGAATCTTGGAATATCGGTTTTATCGACAATTATAGCGTATTATAATTAAAAATAAAATAAATTTATGTTTATTTTTGTATTTTTATATTCTGTATAAAATGGGTTCTCCAATTAAAACAAAAAATACGCACGTGTTCATTATAATAATTCCCCCTTTTCAATAGCAAACATTTGCTAAAATTCTCAGTTGTCGCGCGCATTGAAATGAATGTCCTTTTACTTTTTAATTTGATATCAATTTGGATCAGAAAAGGGTTTCAGGGTTATCTATGATTCGTAAAAATACATTGCCATTTTAAATAATTGATAAAATGTACTAATTCAGTGTAAAAAAAACGTCAAAGATTGAAGGACGGAATCTGGACATGAATTCATGTCGTCGGTAAACAAGGGTAATTTTTTGTAGGACATGAATTCATGTCCTCGGTACTCGAAAGGTTAAGCAATGTTTGTTAAACATTGCTTTGAGTCTCTGTATACATTTGCTGTATTTTGTTCTAACCCACGACAAAAGACATTATGATTACCATAATTTGTACTTTGCTTAAAAATGTACACAGTTTTCTTCTTAGTACCTATAGTGCACTCCTTTTGGGGTTATTATAATACTCCTTATTACGAACAACCTTCTCTTCGCGACATTGCCGAAATCGCGAAAAGAATTAAGTTATTTCATACAAATTAAACTTTGTCCTTGACAGAATGTAAGGAACAGCTGTTTTAGCGACTTTGCCAATTGCTCAATAGATCTTGGTACATTCCAGCGAGTACCTACAATCTCTGTGCAACGGTCTGTACGAGACGTTGCGGCCTCACATCATACACATCAACCACCTGGAGACGCTCGCTGAGCTCTGCGTCATATTGCGCGTCGAAGTCATCGAGGAACAAGTCAATAATGATCGTAAGTCAATCTTTGTATTATTTTATTTTTCCTTTATGGTACAGACTACTGTGGACTCCAAATTTTGTTTTAAGAGAATGGGATGAAGTAACATTTTTATAGAGAAACGCTAAAAAGATGTCTTTAGGAGAAACCTATGATTTGGGACCTTGAGCATCTTAATTACCGGCCTGGTCGCGCTGAGCGTCAAATAATATCCTTTGATCGCAGTCCAAGGCTGGATTTAAACCTCCCCTAATTTAGCTAGCGTCATAATAATTATGTGATACAAGACAAATGTCCCTATTTCCACTAGGTCAATCCATACTGGCGGTAATCAGAAAACATTTTCTTGTAGTATGATAAATGCCCCAACAATCCGAACATTTTGTCATTGTGTAATTTTTTTTAATCCTTATAGGAGCCACATACTGAGCTTCAGTGGCAGATACATGATTTTGGTTTGAGGCTTAATGAGGGTAGGCTTTAACAAGGAAAACATTAAATAATCATTTGTTATGGATATAAATGCTTTTGGCTGGAGCCCCTTCGACTCATGGTCAGGGCTATCAAGAGTATCAAGCCTGAAAACGTCGGGGCGGTCCGAAAACGCCGACCCAGAGTTGGCTACGCACTCGCACAAATAGAAAAAAATGAAAATTGTCGGTGCGGAAAGCTTCACGCTTAAACGAAACTGAGCATATTTGCTCGGAAGAACTTTCAATTAATCCCACCTTCTCCCTTCCTTTCCAGAACAACACGGTCCGGGCTAAGGTGCCACTCTTACATGATAGACTAGATACCGTCTCGCACTAAGCGATTTGGTGCCTCCTATCTTTGCCGAATCATTAAGAGGAGCCACCGCAGATAGCTTCTTTTAGCATCGGCGACCGGCGTTTTTGCAACTGTATCGATGCTGCATCGCGTTTTAGCAACTCTCTGCGTTCGGACGCGGTGACCGTAGTGCTGTAGTGTGTTGTTGGTGATCGGCCGACTCAACTATCGATAATAGGATTTATTTTTTATTGGCCTAATACAATTATTGTACAATATCAGTAATATAGGTTGCTAGCAAAAAAATCCAGTATAACTAAATGATGTTCGTTACAATGATGGTAAATCATGGTCTATTATTAATAGACTCATATTATCGGAAACTGGCAAACAATTGATGGCATGGACGGTATTGCATTAATTTGCTGTTCTCCGAAAGTAATACGAGAACTGGTTGTGGGATGTAAATGTAAATGATGTTCGTGACAATGATGGTAAATCATGACCATGATTTATAAGTCTATTATTGATAGACCTATTAATAATAGACTTATACTACCGAAAGCTGGGAAGTTAAACTCTATATTTTATGCTCTAAACAATAGATGGCATGGGCAGTATTGCACTCATTTCTTCGTATTAATATTTAACGTATAAATTGATAGGTGATGCTCTCCGAAAGTAATACGAAAACTGGTTGTGGGATATAGGTAACAAATACCGAGTTTAGCTTGCTTAATATTTTCATCGGTATAAAGAAAGCGGTACGTAGGCTTACCTGTGATAAGGGTCGCCTCGTCAAAATCTAGTACAACAACCTAGGTCGCGTACTGGCTGAATAAAAACTTACTAATTTATTATAAACGCTGTCATAATTTTATCGACATTTATTCTGTTTAAGCCAGTCACTAGTCTAACCCTATAATAACATCCGTATTTTCGGTTACAGAATAATAAATAACACTTTGGGTTAAAATTACTCCAAACGGCTATTAAAAGTTGAAGTGTACGAAATAAATTATTTTTGTAGTTTACATGGGGATAATTTAAACAGTGCATTAAATATTTTAAATAACACTGAAGTGCGTTACGCTAAAAAACTAACACCCTTTCACTAAATTACTAATTGTTCACCAAATTAACGATCGTTCTACAAACAGGTTTTCTTGTGACGCTGCACCCAAAAAAGGGGCCCCGCTGTACAGGACTACTTAGACTTAGCTTATTAAACATTTGACTGAATTGATGAGAAATTAATGTATGCGTAACTAACACCCTGGGTTAATTTTCTCACATACTACCTAAGCAGGTTAGATGGATGTGATTTTTTTCACCACGTGAATGACAACTTAAAGAGTTGACACTACCATCGCAGAAAAAAATACAAGTTGTGCCCCTAGGTTGAAGAAATACCCCACGGTGTTATTTAAGGGTTTGACTACCTACGGTAAGGAGCCGTCCATTGATCACGTGAGTCTCGATAGGTGGAAGGGCGAAAGAAGTGTAGATAGATATCAAGTGTCCTTGTTTTTTCTTGAGCCATTGATGTTTATCCTATACGCATCATAAAACTACGATCCTTCGTTCGATTGGCAGGGATTCAGAAAAGTCCTGTATTTAGATCTTTCGTTGTTTTTGGATGCTCTAGGATGTTTTAATCAACCCATTTCAAAAAGGACGATGTCCTCAGTGTGATCTGGATATTTTCTTTTATGTAGGTGTGACGGTTTCTGAATTTTCTAATCCATTTCTGAAATTCTTTATTTTTGGATGCGATATGCTGTGTGAGAATAGATATGTAAGAAAAGTTGGAAATGATCGGATGACTGGTGACAGAGAAGTAGGAAAGAAAAGGACATACAGCGCCGACCCAAACAAATTGAAGCCAGGGTAAGAGATGAAGAGAATAATGCGTGTAATATTTTTTAGCTTCAATGACGACACCAGTAGCTCGCAATGTCTTTTTTGGTTAAAATATTTTTTTAATTACTGTATAAAAGACAACATTTGGTAAAGAATGAAGAGAGGTGGTATAACCAGGTATCATCATCATAATCACAGAGTACGTTTAAAATTGGAAAGACATAATATGACATTATTAATGGACGACCGTATAATACGATATTATTTTTAGTGACAAGTTGCTGCGATCAGCATCTTCCAGTGTGCGGTGTTAAAATTTGGACGCTGCATCTGGCTGCTAAAAAGTGAATCGCCGGTCGCCGATGCTAAAAGAAGCTGGTCTGCGGGAGCCCTAAGATGTGGAATTCATTACCTGCCCCCGTGTTCCCTTCTTTCTATGATCCCGGGTCCTTTAAGCGGGGCGTGAAAAACGTTTTTCTCTTGGCCATCAAAGTTGGGGCCATCATGCCATTATTATTAATATTGTATTGGCATGATGACATATTTTGCTATGTCAGTAGGCATCTATAAAAGAATATGTAGAAGGATGGGAAGACATTTGCTGTACAGTGGAATGTTCTGGGCTTAAAATAAGCTACTAACAGGCTTAATTATAATAACCTTGCCAAATGGTTTTGGAGGAATGGGAGAAGTAAGCTTGAGGCCATAAGGCTTCCCTCATATTAGGCATGCGCGTTCCTCGAGCGTGCGTTCGGCGTCCATTCGGCGTGCGCCCGGTGTTCATTTTGTACATAGTGAACCCCGATCGCAAAGAAAGCGCAAGTCCAATTTGAGGTGGGCCACCTGACTCGGTGCTTTTCAGCATGTGACAGATGATAACCTGGTTTCCTCTAGCGGTCCGCCTGGCGGCACTGGGCGCGTGTGCCCGCGCCCTCCTGCAGGACGCGCAGGAGCGCCTGGTGTTCCGCGCGCACGTTCACCTGCGCGCCGACGTATTGCTGTACCGCCCCGCGCACGGAGACCTCGCCTACCCCGACAAGCTGCTCATGATGGAGGTAACTACTACCGTTTAACAAAGAATATCTTAGCCCCTCTCGAACAATCAAAATATAAATTTTTAGAACAACCAGGTTTTCGACGTCTTCGTAAATAAACCGAACGCCTTTTGGAACCCACACATACTTTCTCTACCAGATAACTCAACTCTGAGTGGTGGAGAGAGATAGATCTGCAAATAGGGATTTCCATCACGATACAAAAAATAAAAGCTTTCGGAGTCGTCTGAGTAGCGTATAGACTGTTTACAAGCACGCGTGTCCAAATTTAAGACTGCATTAATAGACGCGCAAGTATGTTCATGAAGTCTAATCTCCTTGATATATTGGTCTCGTGCCATAGCATATCCTGTTACTGTTTTAAAGAGAGTACCGTGAGAAACAGTTGTATGATTTAGTATTGAACTACTTATCTGTTTTAATAAAATACTATCATAGCATGCAGCAGTATTCATTCGTTACGTCAGAAATGATTGTTCTCCAGTTCGGTACGTCGTCAACAGTAAACTCTTGTGAGTGTAATTACTGTATTCCACCTTTCACCACCACCAGATTATTTAGGTGTCTAGTCATTAGAAAAATAAAAATACACTCGTAAGATTTGACGTAGTTTTATTATGATACAAAATTATGTTTCCCCATTCCAGCAAATTGCAATGGAGCAGTCTTTAAAGCGAAGCGATTCCCGCAATTCCATGGTGTCAGACATTTCGGCAACATCGCAGGAAGTGGCCAACATCAACGTCGAAGCTCAAAGGCGTCCGCAGTCGTCCCCCGCAGACCTCCACGGCATGTGGTACCCTGGAGTCCGGCGGACTCTCGCCGCACTATCGAGGCTCTACAGATGCCTTGAGAAAAAAGTATTCCAGGGTCTTGCCCAAGAAGCTATATCCTTGTGCGTCCAATCCGTTGACAGCGCAGCGAAACAAATTTCTCAAAACACCACCAATATCGACGGAGAACTCTTCCAAATTAAACATCTTTTGATTCTTAGAGAGCAGATTGCACCATTCCAAGTTGACTTCATAATCAAAGAAACTACTTTAGATTTCAGCAATATGAAGAACGCGGCCTACGGTCTTATTCAGAAACCGAGGCAGATATTTTCTTTGAACAGTAATAATGCTCTGTTAGAGTTCTTGTTGGAGGGCACTCCTATAGTCCGAGAACATCTTCTGGATTCGCGGAAGGAGGTGGATAGACAGCTGAAGGGGTGCTGCGAATCATTTATCAAGAATGCTACGGAAATTTTGGCTGGGCCAATGATTTCGTTTATTGAAAGGGTGGGTATCACATTAAATGTTCGATTTTTTTAGGTTTTGATTAAGTTCCCTGTGAAATAACTTACTAGTTTACATTCAATTTACTGTATTGTTGTTTGTCAGTTATAAAGATTTTTCTGCTGAACAAAATACAAGTTCGGATGAGGACGCTAATATATTATTATGTATAGCTTGCACCCACTTAAATTACAAAAGCGAAATATACACTCATATCTTTCGTAACACCAAATTACAATCAATGTTCTCGGATGCCGGGTTAATTTAAGTTTCAGTTTCACAGTACTAAGGTTTTTTAGATAAATGCATGATTGTCATCTTACAGGCACAAGCATTCACCCCCATAGAACAAGTGAAGTCCCAACCGTGGGCAACACCTGAAGAGTTGGCAGTTGTGGTCAAAGAGGCGCAGAGAAGAATCAGGGCGCACTTGGCACCGTTGCAGCGATCTATGCAGCTGTATCTGGCGAATAAGGAGACTGAGTTCATCTTGTTTCGGCCTATCAGGGTAGGTAAACATTTTTATAAGAAAATGGACGTTTTCCCACAGCTCTGCCCGCTTGTTGAAGGTTATCTTGAAAATATGTAGCCTATGAGCTATTCTATTGTTTATACTATATTATTATTACTGCAAAGTTACAGAAGATCCGATTCAGTATTTTTTGCGAGAATAAGCAATAAAGTTTAATTATTATTTGAGTTTGGATGGGTACCTATCTATGAATCCTGACAAACTTTCGCCTTTAGTTAGTCTTCCAAAATTTCCATATCAATCGAAGATTGGGCTTGTAACTGGAGCTATGAGTTCTTTTCACACTCATCCTTCAAGAATATATTACTAGAAGACATTGCACGTGATGATCAATATTTATTTTCGAGCTACCCTTTTATTTAGTCATAGCTGAACCCGAGATTGTCTGGGGTTACTGCCTCGCACCCGTGACGCAAAGTATGATGTTACAGCTAGCCTTCAGCCTGCCTCAATAAATGGGCTAAGGCTAAGTATATTTTATTCTTCATATAACTTTTCTTTTTCCAGAACAACGTAGTAGGCTACTTCGTTCAGATCGAGCAGCTGATGTCTAACGCCGGCTACACGAGCGAAGACATGCTGATAGTGGCGTGTCCGACTCCCGAACAAGTTTCCGTGTTCATTTCCTCCGCGAGCCTCATCAGTCACAGCGAACCCGTGCTACCGTACGGCAGTAAGGCCAAGCCCAGCATTATCAGGAAGCCCAGCGTCACTAGTGTGCAGGAAAGGAAGGAGGAAAGCAAAGAAGCGACTATGACTGTGTGAGGTGTATTGTAATGACTCATGCTTTTGAACATATTATTATGTAGAAGCTATAATCATGTATGTCGTTCCCGATCGCCAGTTCCCGTTGCGAAAGGCATATTTTCTAAAAAAAGTATCCTATTCTCTACTGGTATAGTTATGTTGTTCCCTCATGTCTAGCTGATGTGGGTGGCGAACCGGTATCGATTCTTACATTATCCAATAGTCTTTCACAGGAGTGGTATTTTCATAATATTTTAAAAGGATATAATCGGCTGTTATATATTAAGATTATATTTGTCATTCCTAATTCAAGTTAAGGGCTATTCGTATTAAACATCACACAATTTTCATGATTTATGAGCTCTTGTCACAGTTGGTCCCATAACACCATCTCGTTTAAGTATAATATAATGTCACACTTCATCGACCCCTACTCGTGTAACGTAATTAGTGGATGACCCCTTATGTACTTGTGTTATTTAATATAGATATAGCAACTGAGATTTTTCTAAGCAATAGTTGCCTCCCAGTTGCATGCCTCCTAGCGTGGCAAATGGATATTATATTGTTTAGCATATGTCCTATTCGCTAGTAGATGCAATACAATGCTAGATTCGGCGGTTGGACTTACCCAAAGATACACTGTATATTGGATCGTGTAGTGAAGATAAAAATTAAGAAATATTATTGCATGTTGAACAGGGCTAATATTTTTCATGGTACACACAGTGGTGTAGCTAGCTTGGGTGGCACCCGGGGCGGTAGTTGGCGAATGACCTTTTTTTTTTTTAGTCGACACAGGCCTAACAATTCCGTGCTAACTCTCGTAGTGCTGCGCTAGTGGCTATGTTTTTGTACGTGGTTCTTAAAGTTGAGTTTTGGGTGTCACCACTTTTTTTGGATGGGTGGCACCCGGGGCGGACCGCCCCCCCCTTCATACGCCACTGGGTACACAGTATACATATTAATAATTGAGAAAAGGGACACCACATTAAAAAAATTGTGACTTGGTACAACCAAGCAAAATGCAAGAAAAATATTTTTTATATCAACCAAATCTATGTAATTGGTATGAATAATGACTTACATTGTAAGATTTTATTCAGTATTACTTAATTAGTTTTAACATCTTTATATTAAATTTGTAATAATTAAATTATTATAATTTAATTTTTGCAAATCTTTGAATACCAAATCAATCTTATTTTTAAAAGCAGATACCTATTTATCCTTTAAGTAAATTTTGACGAATGTTACCAGAATGTCCCATTAAAAAAATTAAATGTGTATTGTATATCAGTAGTTTGACTTTTTAAGCTCGGTCAGGACTATCAAACCATTAGAGATAAAAGGTGGAATTTGTCAGTGAACCATGTCATCTAACTGGAGGGGCTCAGCAACGAAGTAGATACCCCACAAACCGGTGTCCTTGTAGCAAGTGTTGATGGATTATTAGACCTCCTTTTTCTCTCAATAATTACAGAGTATCAATAAAGAATACTTAGTTATCTTAGTAACACAGTAAGATGCTTGTGAACATTTACACTAAATATTATCTTCCAATTCCCGTATTTCTAAAACTGCTGTTGTTGCTAGTGAGATTTAATTCAGATATAGCATTCTCACTACTTGAGCTTGTGGAAAAATGTTACATCACTGTGATGCAATCTTTAAAATCATTTTGTAATTCAGTAAACACACAATACTTTACTTCTAGCATCTTGCAGTGTCTTCCAAAGTGAATAGTATATTCATTAGATAGCTATTATTGAAGTTTCCACTACTCTCCTATTTAAATTATGATATTGATATGTAATGCAATTTTATGTTGTTATGAAATAAAAAGAAATGAATACAAAAACATGTTTATTTACACGTTTATTTACTTATTCGCCTATAATAAATACAGATTTCACCAAGACACGTGTTTTATTACAATAAAACAACAGACATTGGGAGAAAAATGTTTAATGCGGTTAATTCCGATCTTATTGATTTAAATAATGTTTCTAAAATGGTTATTACTACAATTGATTAGACCCTAAGCCAGTACATGCCAGCACGGATCCTAGAGTAGTCTGTAAGACCTTCAGTAGGACCAACGGCAGCTACAACAGGGCAGCGGTCATACAGGTACTTGTAACAGACATCACGGACATTCTGTACAGATACAGCCTCAATACGGGCATCAAGCTCATGAATGGGGATGCGGCGGTTGTAGCACAGCATTTGACGGCCAATGTCTTCACACACTGGAGTGGTTCCGTCAAGCTGGAGGAGCATGTTGGTCTTCAGAAGGTTCTTGGCACGCTCAACTTCACCCTCGGTGACAGATGTGCAGAGCTTCATCCATTCTCCCTGAATACAGTGAACCATATCATCTAACTGGAGGGGCTCAGCAACAAAGTAGATACCCCACAGACCGGTGTCCTTGTAGCAAGTGTTGAAGGACTGGAAGCTGTGGCACAGGTTACCAGCAGATGCAGCACGAGCCAGGTACGAGGCATTGTTCATACCACCTCCCTGAGCACGGTCCCAAGCTCCAATAAGAGTGTTGGCTACCATCAAAGGAATGTTGTCAGCTTCGGTCCATCCAGCACCTTCAACAGCAATGGCGACATGTGCAAGTGGCATAGAGTCATCGCGGACCCTGATTTCGGAGCCAGTGTAACGGCAGTGTGGTACTTCAACATCAGTGACAGTGTTCTTCAGTCCACTGAAGTGCTTCTTAGCAAGGTCAGTCAGCTTTTGATGGTCAACTCCACCAGCCCCAGCAAGAACAATGCGAGCAGGTTGGTAGTGTGTCTTGATGTAGTTTTGAAGGTCAGCCTTGGAGATCTTCTTAATGTTCTTGGTAGGTCCAAGAATGGTCTGGCCTAATGGTGTACCTTGGAAAGCAGTAGCGTGAAGATGATCAAACACTACTTCTTGCAGGTTACTTTCGACGTCCTGCATTTCGCGAAGAATGACACCTCGTTCTCGTTCGATTTCGGGTTCTGCGAGCGATGAATTCTGAATGATGTCAGCAAGGATCTCGACGGCCATGGGGACGTCATTGGCTAGGCATTTGGCGTAAAACACGGTCTGCTCTCGAGATGTGTAAGCGTTCAAGTGGGCACCCATGTTTTCTACGAGCAGTTCTAGATCGGTTTGCGATCTCTTTGCTGTGCCTTTGAACGCCATATGTTCAAGGAAATGTGCGACTCCATTGTTCTTGGAGTTTTCGTACCTTGATCCAGCATCGATCCATAATCCTACGGTGGCCGTGGCCGCACCGGAATCTTCAGTGGCAACGCGGATTCCATTATCTAACACTGAGAGTTTTGTTGGTGGGACGTTGACTAAAGCTTGCTTGTAACCGACGGCTGTAGCCAAACAACGCACCTGATTGCCCTGATTTGAGATTAATCTCAATGTAGTCGCCACCTTCAACATTTTTACTGTGTTTTAGATCCTGCTAGTTTCAATTTTTTGCTCGCAGATTTACGTAATAAATGGGCAATACTCCTGTCCTGAGATGTCATAAAATTGTGAAGTAAGAATGTTACCAGGTTGTTAAAAAATATACCTACCATACAAACCAGAATAACTTATTATAAGATTAACAATAAAATTATTATTATTTGTAGCTTAATTTTACTAAATTTATGCTAAAGCATACATAGTAATTGAAAATAGAACTTCATAAATAATATAAGAAAGTCCAACACACCTTTAAAATAATATCAGTAATAGGAAAAAATGTTTCCAGTGTAGGAACAAAAAGAAATATGGCAATATATGTAAAATAATTACTAGAGTAAAAAATATTTTGATTTGAGTAAAATAATTCAAATCCAAACTTTTATTACTTTTATTATGAAACACAGAATTATCAAATAACTTCGATTGTGTTGTCAAATCAAAATGCGTTATCAATGTAAAAAATCCTTCACTATTAAAATAATAAGTCTTACAACTCAGCATTTAAACATGACATTAGATTACGTCATCTTTTTAACGTTCCTATATCCACTAACAACTTGATAGATAAATCTCAGAGTGCTCAAAGTGCGTTCTATAAATGGTATAAAAATCGGAATGTAAATTCTAAAGTGATATGCAATCTTTTTGCTGATGTCCAATAAACACGTTTGTCAAAATGAAGGATAACAATTATGTCAACGTCACGTTTTTCTGATAGGTACCGTCATGCCGTCATACTAAAATTCTCCAGTTGCAGATGTTTCGCGAAAAGGAACGGTATGTCCAATTACTTTGGAAATCGTTCATTTTTTATCGCACGTAATTCGTGGGATTAATACGAGAGTAACAATGTTTAGTGAAGATTACAATAAATTCAGTTTCGTTAAAGATTTCTGGGAAAGTGTGTGCCGGTAGACATAGGTGTAATAGGGTCCCCGCAAGATGCTATCAAAAGTTTTATCTGTGATCTAGTAAATTCGTCATGACTACAATGAAGAATCCTAATTCGTCGTCTACTAAGCTCGCATTGTTAAGCCACATCAAGTACGAGCACCTGGTAGCTGGTATATCAGGTGGCGTCACCTCCACACTCATATTGCACCCGTTGGATTTAATAAAAATCAGATTTGCAGGTAAGCAGTGCAAAATTTTTCTCACGTAATTGCCATGTGAGATCTCGTGATTATGAGGTTAAAATTTATCGATTGCATATCTGATTTCACGTGGATGGAGGAGTCTGGTTTATGTAATAAATAATAATTGATAAAATAAGAGGCTGGTGCCCCTAGTTATTAGCAGCCTTGAACTTCATGAAGTGAAAGTGAAGACAAGACTGCTTTGTTTACATTGCACAGATAACTTCCTCAATGATGCAATTTAATAACAAGTGCCTTTTAAATCAGTTGCTACACATTGTATGCACTTTTAGTTTGATTGTAATTGCCCTATTTTAATTAACACCTCTTTATTTATATTCACTGTTTGTAATACATACTTATTGGTTTTACACTTTGTCCATACAAACCTTTATTCATTCCATCAAGTAGTTTTTTATTATTTTGTAAATAAATGTTAATCTAGAGCTCAATTTACTTTCTCCAGTGATCATTTAGGTTGGTTTAGATCTAATGATATACAGAGAAACCTTTATGAGTGCCATGACTAACTAACTTGTGTCATTAAAGTATTTTTATACCCCATAGTGGAATTGAATATACATAGGTGTATTATGTATAAGTTTTACTTATTGAAACTAAATCTTATTTGAAAATTCTATTGGAAGATAATAATCCACATTATAATTTGTTGTTGTTCATGAATGTTTGGTAGTAACAAAAACTAAAACATTGAGTAAGGCAAGGTAATCAACATTTCTGTTGTGGTATTTATTGACAATGCGCCTGAACATTATTTTTAATATAGCGAGTAGTGGGTACTATAGGTACTTAATAGGTACCATATGTGGTTTTTGGTATATTGTAAATAAGTTCATACAACTACAGTATTGATTGACAATATTCTATTGCAAATAATCAGTTCATAAGGCCTACTATTACTATTGAGCCATATGTGTCCGCGCCCAAATGATAATTTATAATTCATTTAAATGTAATGATCATGTAAATTGCATGTACTATTATGCAGCTAATCCGCATGTCGTTGAATTTCAATTTTTAATGTAATTCATCTATATGACATTATTATGAGTCACGTCATGTCTTTGTGATATTGAGATGTTACGTCTCGACGTCATAAAGACAAAGGAATGACAAATTTTGATTGACTGGACATAAATTAATGTGAATATATGTACATTAACTGAAAATATCTTACATGCATAATATTGTTTTTTAAATAACATCATGTAAAATTGTTTGAATCACAAACAGACACTTCAATTTTATTTATACATATGTATAGTTCTGAATGCATTTTCCATTTTCTAGGTGTTTTTTTTTTGTGATGTTTAAATACTTAGTTTAATTTTCGGGCTTATTCTCGTTTTATTATTTACATTCCAGCTTAAAAAGCTTTCTAGCTTAAAAAGTTTTAAGCCAATTATCTTGAAAGGAGATCACCCGGCCTCCATAAAAAATTGGGCATATTCTAAAAGTGCTGGCCAACTAAAATTAACTTAAAATTATTATAGAATAGTATGAAATAAACACTTTCTATTACTACACCAAAGTCCTAAGTGTAGTCTGTGAGATAATATTCTAGCTCAAATAATCTGTTCCTAAAGCCTAAAATAATGTGCAAGTTGCAATTTAAATGGCATCAGGTAACAGCAGGTAAACCAAGAGCGAGGTTGCATTAGACGCAGCTCACGCAGCATCTGTCTCACCGCGTGCGCTGCTTGCTTTCTATTATTCTTTCAGTATGCCTTAATGGCAGAAGAGTTATCGGCAGTTGGTCCCATGTAATGTGTATTGTATGGTACATTAGATATGCAAGCCACCTTTTCTTTGGTGCGTAAGTAGTTGGGTCTACACACTATATCCACCACGGTGTCCCTTGACAGCGGCCACGCAAATTGCTGTCATCATCACGACGTACACCATGACCCTGTCAGGGTTCGGCTCGCCGTTGGATGCGGGCGGGCCACGTCATATTTGCTAATCCACATTTCTGGAGACGTACGTGCTCACAGCGCCGCCGCCTCAGCCTACTGAATAGTACGAAGCAAAAAAAAAGCAACAAGTGTGTTCTGTCAGTGCTTACCTACGGAGCCGAAACTTGGGTTACTACAAAGGCAGCTTTCCAGAAACTTGAAGTAGCTCAAAGTGTAATGGAGTGAAAACTGGTAGGAGTGAGACTAAGAGATAGAAAGACGAAAGAAAGTCGAGTATCAGATGTTGTCAAAAGAGTAGCGAAGCTTAAGTGGCAGTGGGCTGGACACGTAGCCAGAAAACCCGAAGCATGGTGCAAGCAAATATTGAAATGGAGATCGTGGAATTGTAAACGACTAGCTGAAAGA
The DNA here is from genome assembly GCA_944739405.2 of Euclidia mi. Taxonomy (NCBI): domain Eukaryota; kingdom Metazoa; phylum Arthropoda; class Insecta; order Lepidoptera; family Erebidae; genus Euclidia; species Euclidia mi. Next base: position 86,858,071 of record OX123189.2, on the reverse strand, counting down.
CCGCGAATGAGATGGACAGATGACATCATAAAGATAGCGGGCAGTAATTGGTTGAAGACTGTCCGAAACAGACCGGAATGGAAGTTGTTGAAGAGACCTCCACCAAAATGGTCGAGAATAACTCGAGATGATGATGAGTTGGCATTCCATCAAGGTTTGCAGCGCCGCTTTCCCGACAAGGTTGCGGCTACTGTCACAATTGTGACATCTAGGCGTTTCCACCTGGCCTTTGACTTGGGGAGGCCCAAGTAAGAGCCGCAACGACCATGGAAAGTGAGAACGTCGCGACGCGACTTCTCTTCAACCACATGTCGAGAACAGGAATTATCGCCACTATGGTGGCTTTGGCATGCCTATATACAAGAATGCCTGTCATAGACATTATAATGCTACGGCCACACTACCTTAGCGTCTACCGAGCTGTTACCGCAATAATTAAAGCATTTAATTACCGTTTAAATTACTGCGTGAAGTCGTGTCGTTACACTAGAGTTTACCCAGATATGTCAATAAATTAGGCGGTAAAAATATCATTTTTCAAAATGGAGGTTGAAGCTACAGCTGTGTGGTATTTTATGAGTTCCAATTATTTTTACATGTCATGAATCTTTAAAATGTTTGGCTTTCTGTCGGGTATCCCAAAGAAACGGTTCGGATTGGAATATTTCCAAAAAATCGAGCGCTTTTTCATTTGACCACTCCATATCGGTAGATACATGCGTCTTCGTAGAACTCATGGTTCACACTGGACAAACAGTAGTGTGGCCACAAACACATTAATTACTGCGTTAATCTTCTTTGTGCGAAAAAAACCATTAAAATAAAAAAAATGATTGATTGGCATTGTAAAATTATGGCCACAAATCGTGGTTACACCTAGGCGTTGTTGGAGTTATGGCAATAATTTTTGGCATATCACGGTAGTGTGGCCGTAGCACTACGGACGGTTTCATTTCAACAATATTTTTATATTTGGTCTGTAGAATAAAAGAAAATATTTTTCTTCTTTTTGAGCCCATTGTATGGCTCACGTTTTTCACGTGAGGCTGAAAACGTATAGTTGACTACCGTTACACCTATTAGATTGATCACTTTTAACCAAGGAGCAATTATTATACTTTTAACAAAACAAAACTGCTATACGGTACCTAGTTTGACATAATATCTAATATAAATGCATTCAAACCTAAGTATTGTGTCTCAGAGAATTGACTTAGAAGTTTGTTGTAATAGTAAACATATTTAAATAGTGTATTCTATTAAGATATCACAATTTTATTGATTGACCGGCAAAATCATAATTAGCCCAATTTGGGTGATCTTTGGTTTATAATTTCCTCATACAATTGTGCTGACTCAATCATAAGCAATATTTTTATTTTAACTACTATTTTTACAGTAAGCTATATGAAAAAGCATGACTTATTTTAATAGCCCCTAAAAATGCATTTTGTTTTTAAATTGAGATTTATATAGAAGACACACTTATAAAAGAAAGTACTTTTTCTGTGCCATTTATTTTGGATAAAAATTGTGGCTTCCATCATGTACACCAACTGCTAAGTCGGATGACAACCTACAATGTGTATCAGCTGATAATTATCTCCGCTACTTTTTAAGTTATATTTCTGTAAAATATGAAGAAAATGAAATAATAAACAAAAAAAAAACAACCTAATAGTTCCAATAAATAATACTAATTTTTTATGCTTTAAAAAAATATGAAAATCAGCAGAAAAACAGCCTTTTACACGTATTTTTACCCCTTAACTCAGTTCATAGAAGTATGCAATTTTTTATCAAAGTTTTCTATGACGTTATCACGTAAAAACATCATCCGTAAACCGACTTTACAGACAACCATTTTTAAATTCAAATTATCGCCTATTGTTTTTAGCGGGGTCTGGGGGCCCCTTGTAACCTCGGAGCCCTGGGCTGCAGCCCAAGCAGCCCTTAGGTAGATCCGGCACTGCATAAAAAAATAGATTAATAAATAATAATAATTAAATTTATCATTCACAAAAGGCCTTTTTTCATCTCACACGTGTATGTATCGCGTGCGGCAAGTCCACAGTGCATGAATAATATGCTAAAATACTAATTAAGCGTATCTATTTCTAGACATTCTAGACTCAATTGTTATGGAAAATTGCTTTCAAATATATCTACATATTTAAACAATATTAGCTTTGTCCGCGCCCAGGCCGCGATAGCCTAGTGGAGATAAACATACTGCTATGCAGAGGGTATCGGGTTCGAATCCACGGCGCGCACCTATGACTTTTCGGAGTTATGTGCGTATTAAATTGTCAATTATCGCTTGTCCCGTGACTCGGAGAGCACGTTAAGCCGTCGGTCCCGGTTGTCATGACGATCTTTGACAGTCGTAATAGGGTGTCAGTATTTGCTATCCCTTCAGGTTGCGGAGGTCAGACAGGCAGGCGCTCTGTGGAAAAGCTAATATTCAGCCAAATCTATTTAGAGTAGTAAGCGGACCCCAGATTGAAACTGGGATAACACTAGGAGTATGATGAGCTTTGTCCGCGCTCGCCGATATCAGTTAAGTCGAACAACTTCCCGCTAGACCACCATAAGGGATCGCTTAGCAAGACATCGTCGCTTCCAGTGCTCCTTTACACGCACATTGACACTCGTATACGAAATCAGTTTTTAGTGTGCCTCGACTCTATAAGCGAGCCAAGGGATGTTTTTTTTAAACTGGTCCAGCGCCGACTTGTTTGATTGTACATACAAAGATTCATATAGATCAGACTCCATTTTTAGAAAGTTCCTTAATATGCCATTGGACACTCCCAGGGGTATCGCCAGCTGATTTGCCTAGGGGGGGGCGGGGCAAAGTCGTCAGCCGATGGCCTAGTAGGGGGGGGGGGGGGGGCAAGTTGATAAGGAAAATGAGAAAAGTACTGATAAAAGTATGAATTGTAGGGTTTTTTGAGTCTCTGCCCCCCTTGGCGACGCCTTTGGACACTCCTATATACTTAACTTTATCTTCTTGCACCTGGTAGTTTAGGCTGGCCATTGTCTGTCAGTAACATAATTGTGTTGTATTATAAACTACTATAGAATACCCGCAGCTACTCCTGCACACAATTTTTTTATTAACCTTTTTCTCCCTGATCCCGTAGGAATTTCGGGAAGTCCCTTCTTAGTGCATCCATACAATCCCCATATTTAATTGTGATATATTTGCAGTGAACGACGGCAGGACCGCAACAGTTCCTAGGTACGATGGACTCAGCAGTGCGTTCGTCACCATCGTGAAGAAGGAGGGGGTCAAGGGTCTGTACAGAGGCGTCACACCCAACGTGTGGGGCTCGGGGTCGGCATGGGGCTTCTACTTTTTATTGTAAGTCACTTTTTATTTATTTTATTGCTTACTGTCAGCCGGTACACTCCCACAAATTGTACTTTTACCGGTTCTACCCGATCTCGTGGGAATTTCAGGAAATATTTTCTTGGTTCACCCCTACCACCCCTAAGGAATAGATACGCCAAATTTCAGCTTCTTACGTCTAATAGTTTTGGCTGTACATTGTCTGTCAGTCAGTCAGTCAGTACCGCAAGATTTTTGTATATGCAGAAGATTGCATCCATAAATACCTAATTTCTTAGTTACCAATACTTTTCTTTGATGCTAGTAAGAGGAATGCTTGCAATGTAAGTTGTAAGTACATTTCATTTTTTTTTAATGACTCACGCTTGTATTCCCAAAGGGGTAGGCAGAGGTGTAATATTACACCCACTTTTCGCCATGAATTTTTAGGTCCCACGTAATAGGGGGTGAGCCTATTGCCGTACCGGGCACATTACCAGACTCCGTGCTGCTACTGAGAATTTCCTAACGGAAAAACCCAATAACACTTTGCCCGACCCGGGAATCGAACCCGAGACCTCCCAATCCCACGCGCACATTTACGCCGCAAGACCAACGAGGCAGTCATCTTAATATATAAAATCCTTGCGTTACTGACTGACTGACAAACACGCTACAGCCGAAACTATTGGGCGCAGGAAGTTGAAATTTGGCATGTATGTTCCTTGGGGACCGTAGGGGTGCACTAAGAAGGGATTACCCGAAATTCCCACGGGATCGGCCAAAACGGGTAAATTTTAAAAAAATGCAGGCGTAGCTGCTGGCGTCCTCTAGTACTTTCATAAAGAAATAAAAATAACCCATTTTGTCATCATTTGTAGATGATTTTGGTGATATATGTACATATAGTCTTAAAATTTTCCAATAGGTAAAAGTAATTAACTGCAAAAAGTCTGCTACTAGTAGATTTTTATACTTTTTATTAGGGTTCCATACCTAAAACGTAAAAAACGGAACCCTATTACTAAGCCTCCGCTGTCTGTCTGTCTGTCCGTCTGTCTGTCTGTCACCAGGCTGTATCTCATAAACCATGATAGCTAGAAAGCTGAAATTTTCACAAATTATGTATTTCGGTTGCCGCTATAACAACAAATACTAAAAATTAAAAAAAATAAAAATTAAGGGGGGTCCCATACAAACAACGTGTTTTTTTTCTTATTTTTTTGCTCAAAATTACTAACTGTTACAGGTATCATCATCCTCCTAGCGTTATCCCAGTTTACAATCTGGGGTCCGCTTACTATTCTAACCAGATTTGGCTGAATATTAGCTTTTCCACAGAGCGACTGCCTGTCTGACCTCCGCAACCCGAAGGGATAGCGATATTCCATGGTTTAGACTAGTGTCAGTTTATTTAGAAGGTACTGACGCCCTGTAACGACTGCCAAAGATCTTCATGACAACCGGGACCGACGGCTTAACGTGCTCTCCGAGGCACGGTACAAGCGATAATTAATAATTCAATACGCACATAACTCCGAAAAGTCATTGGTGCGCGCCGTGGATTCGAACCTGATACCCTCTGCATGGCAGTCTGTTGGTATTTCCACTAGGCTATCGCTGCCTAGTGCAGTAACTGTGACAGGTAGACGCTTTAAATTTTTACAGAATATGTAGTTGTATATTACCTTTCAAAATAAATAATTAAATTTAAAAAAAGTAAATAATAAAGGGGGCTCCCATACAACAAACGTAATTTTTAAGCAATTTGTTACTCGATCTTAATAAACAGGTAGAAACTTATAAAGTATTTAAGTATACATACAACGAACGTGATTTTCTTTTATAGATGATGGTACGGAACCCTTTGTGCGCGAGTCCGACTCGCACTTGCCCAATTTTTATTGACATTTTGCCAAAACGTAACTTTTCTAACATTTCAACTATCTCATAACAAAGTTCGTTCCATAGTTTGTATATGAAAGCATGTGTGTTGTTACACAGATTGGCAGAAAGTTGCGTTCAATCGAAACCAATTGTAGCATACTTAAGTCACTTAGTTGGACTCGCAGAAATTCTGTTCAATAATAATGCGTTGTCCCGTTAATATAAAAGGCCATGCAGTTTCCTAGTAATCAATAAACCGTGGGTCATCATCATCATCATCATCATCATCCTAGCGCTGTCCCGGTTGCGTTCCAAAACCTACGCTTTCGAGCCCCTTTCCAGCTATAATCCGTGTAATCAATAATCCATGGGTGTAGCGACATAATAATATGAGGCTCATTAAAAACACGCATAATCAGAGCAGGGGCGTAAAAACTGCACTGTCACGCTTTATATTATGTGATTGTGGGATATAAGTAACCTAGACTTCGTCCGCGTCTCCGCCCGCGTGGGCATCGTTCAGGGCGGTTCCAGTCCACATCTCTTCTATTCCAAGCCATGTGATTGGTGAATCGCGGCACAGCTCGTCTCAGCTCCGCCTCAGTGGAACCACAGCCTTATCACGGTAAAAAAACCGCCTATGTCACTCTCCAGCCTCCTAGCCACATGCAAAAATCGTATCATAACAACGCTCCGTGGCAGTACATGTGCTACATAATAGCTATATTGCAGTAGTGAAACCTTGATTCGATGCAATAGTTTTCCTTTAAAGGTACGTTGCTACCTGAACAATGAGCATATACATATATTAAACGAAAATTATGTCCCACTAGAGTTAATTTAGCCTAATTAGTGTTGTGTTGGCGTATATCCTGCACATCCAACTCCCTATTTTGACCCGTGACGTATCTTTATTTTGTATCCAGGCAAGATTGATTAAATTTGAGGCTACCTAGAATCGCCCAACAAAAAAAGCTACTTATATCAGTTAAACTAGAGAAGACTTGCTTATTCTCGCGATATACCTTATAATGCCTTTAAAAAGTTGTCAAAATTCAAGTTCAGTAGTTTAGGTATATAAAAGCCGTTGAACTAAAAGAACTAAAACATTAAAAGGTTCGTCATAATGATCCCATATTAACTGGCCAATGGGAGTTTGATGTGGTTGAAGCTGCAGTAAGCATTTTGCTTTTTCCAGAAAATATCTTTATTTTTATACGTAAATACTTTCTCTAGAATATTACGACTATTGCACGGATTATTATACAGCCAATCATCATTCATCATTTTGAAATTGAAAGATGGAAAAGTGACTTTCGCATAAGTATTTGTTCTGATATCGTAAATTGATTGATGACCAATATCGTTTAAATATAGCTTCAGATATTATGTGCATTTGTGAAATACTCGTAATATCAATAACAAATAATATGACGCAAAGATGTTTTGATATTCAAATGCATTTAGTAGGTTTTATAGAGATAAACTTTGTATGTAGCAACAATTTAAATGTAAATAGTTTCGAACCCGTCCCGGCTTCGTACAGATAGTACCTACCTACAATTTACACAAAACCTTTGCAAATATTATACAACTGAAGTTTTGAGAAAGGTTTAGATACATAATTATTTACGGCGAACCCGCGGACCGAACAAAGACGCTTTAAAAGTTACTGAGGATTTATGCGAATGGTATAAACGCTAGACGAATAGAATAATTAATCAATGTATGGGATGCGTCGTAAACTTGTCAATCCCATGCATTGATTTGTCGTATTATATTTTATTCGTCTACCGTTTATTCCATTTGCCTAGGTTATTATGAGGATATTTGGAGATTATGTTTTATGAAGGTAGCAATAAGTTACGATTTGATATTGCGCTGTCTGTGAAATAAATAGCATTAAAATGCATTTTTTTATTTACTTATAACTAAATTTTTAGGAATTTAGCTTATTGCAGAATGTCGTTGTAGCGTCTGTATACAAACCAATCGCGTGGGCAGTGTTGCTTCAAATGATATGTCAGTATGATCTACGAAAAGGTGTTTCGACTATGAACTTTTTTGTCTATTGCTTTATGTTTAAAATGTGACACTGGAGTTTAGATTTATAAAGAGTAATCACTAAAATCCTACATTACTCCGAAGTGAGCCTAAAGTGACCATACCAAACTAACATATTACCTAATACATATATAGACTCACGCCTGTTTCCCGGAGGGGTTGGCAGAGATTACGGAACGCCATTTGCAACGATCCTGACATATCTCTCTTGCTTCATTCACTCCCATCAGATTCCTCATATTACCTAATACGTCTAATTATTACGCTAAATGGTCACCCATCGAAAGATCGACCACGGTGATTGATGATCGTTTGACATTGAACTTTCGAAGATTGATTTACGGATGTGGCGTAATACATGTCTCGTGAGAGTGCCGGATTTATTAGTCATTGGAACTATTACAATTCATCGGCTTAGCTCCGATCTCTGGCTAATGTTCAAACGCTATACTTAGTAGACAGTACGTTGGCATATTACGTCGAGAGATTTCACTCGTTTGTCTGCGGCGTACCAATTGTGGTTTGGAGTTCGATTCCTTGAAGCACCGTGTATTTTTATTTTAAACATATATTTTGCGTAAACTTTACCCATATGGTGACAACCAAAGTCCAAAAGCTTTTTTTAATTTTACTATGATCACAGAGTTTTGGCGTTTTTTGGAACATGACGCGTTCTGCTTCATGCTTTTTGATATGTCAAAGAAAAATCACGCTTAATCATTTGATGGTAGACAGGGTTGAATAAAAATCTTTCTGCCTTTTTTATTTCTACTTATGCTTTTAGCAAGATTTCTCTAGTCGCCGAACAGAATTGAGAAACATACTAACTTTGGAATTTATTATATTTGTATGGAATATTGCCAATATTACCCACACCTGGTAACCGTAAATAGAGAGAAATTCGCCAACTATAAATAGGTACTTTCAGTACTCACTATAAAGAAGCGGTGTCCTGTTTTTAGACAGTAAGCATAATAAAATGTTGTAAAATGGTGACGGATTAAGAATACGGATTGTCACCACACCATATCATCCCATGGGTGTCGTAAGAGCCGGCAGAGGGAGAGCATATTATGCAGAGAATAGCACTGTAAGAGAAGGAAAACTTGATACAAACCCTATACCAACCCGTTTGGCCAGCGTGGTATAGTTGGCGAATTCCTCCTTTCAAAGGAGAAGCCTAGGCTTCTCTTCTCTTCTCTGGACTAGTCCAACAGTGAACTGTTAAAGGCTGATGATAATAAAATGATAATGCCTGTTTTCGACCGACATCAAATAGGAGGAGGTCTTCGATTCGGTTGCCTTTATTACGTTTGTTTCCTCAAAACTCCGTCATGTTTCGACCGATTTGTTTAAATATTCACGTTTGGTTCCATCACAGATTCAAGATTGACATAGCCGCCTTTTCGGTCAAAATTATGTGAATTAAGAAAAGAGAGTACGATGACAGATTATGTTGCCTCTATGTTATGAAAGGAACAATTTAAATAATTACAGCGGAAACAACGTTCTATCATCCATACTGCGAACAATTATTTCCGTATCACATACCTACACAACAATGTGTGTGTTGCTCTCTAGCCAGAACGAGTCAGGATTAGGTACAGTTTACAGTACCTAATTGGCATTGATTCTATGTGGATGATTAGTTAGGGCAATTAAAGTTTGCCGGGGTTACGGTAAAGAATTCTAATCGAATTCACGTGATTCCGACGCCACGGGTTACACGTTGACAGATTAAGTATGCCCCAAACTTTTAGACGAAAATCTGCACCGCTCCGCCAAGCCAAAATCGATACCATAGCATAGAATGGTGAATTTTGTTATGGATACAAATTAATATTGAATACTATTCTGCATAACAATGTGTAATGCTCCACGGACTTCGAACTTAGATATTATTAATTTATTATTATTAAAAGCATAATTTATGTTCCACTGCTGGGCAAAGGCCAGTTCCATCTTCCACTTATTGCGATCACATGCGAGCCCCTACCAATCCTTCCGAAAAACGTCCAATTTATCGCGCCATCTTCTAAGCCTTCCCCGTTGCCGTTTCCTGCTATTGGGCATCCACCTTGTGCTTGTCCCCGCGTATAGCGGGTCTGACATACGGCTAATGTATATTATATGGCGAACTAAGATATTATCTATCATCAATACATCATGAGGCCCGTTCCGTAGTCTCTGGCTACCCCTCCGGGAAATAGGCGTGAGTCTATGTAGGTATGTAATTATTACCTTGATTAATCAATATACCTAGGCATTGTTCGTGAAATGCACTATTAAAATGTGTCACTGAAACATTTTATTGCAATCGACACGTGTGCTTTATTACTTTGTATGAAATGAGTGACGTAATTATATTATTTATAGAATTACTACAATACACAATCGTACTTTGACCCTTACTCAAATTATCTCCCTTCTCTGTCTTTCACATAGATATGATTTCTTTTTCTGAAGCATTTTAAAATGATGTAATCCAATTTAATCCGCGAATTTTAATGTTGGAATGCTATTTTTTGACAGTTAGTGGCCATTAATTTTGTTAGGTTGACAGGAATGTTTGCTTTTGCCGCGCTTGTGTGAAACGTCAAATGCGCTGTGTATGCGTTTTATTGTCTGTGGCACATTATTTCTGAACAGTTGAAAATGTGTCGTAAAATATCAAGTCGTGCGATTTAAAAATAAATTAGGTATTGTTTCTTGATTTATGAAATGTCGTTCACCGAGCGTCGGTTCATTGTTCTTCATATTTGTTTGTAACATTTTGACCGTTACAAATGCATCAAATGCATCTACTATGTTTATGTTGGTATTCAATAATATTTTGCCGGTAGGTCATGTGAGGAGATACATTGTCTCTTTCCTTTTATCATCAACCTGTCTATAAGCTCATTTCATCAAATCGTCTCCGAGTGCAGGGTCCTCTGAGTTTGATTATTGTAGTCGTTCTAATAATAATCGTCCTAAAGTTATCGATTCGTTAGATTTACGAAGTTGCAAGAATCCTACTGTCTTCGGACATCGTCTTGTTATTTCTCATTACGCAGTTACTTGAATTGCCTCAGCAAAATGAAATTATAAATATTCTTGCAGCATAAACGTCTACAGATTGTCTAAAAGAACAGCCAGCATACTATGTTACGCCGTCGTCAGTCATCATCACATCAGTCATATACCACGCTGGCCAAACGGGTTGGTACAGGGTTTGTATCAAGTTTTCCTTCTCTTGCAGTGTTGTGCTCTGCATAATATGCTCCCTCTGTCGGCTCTTACGACACCCATGGGATGATGATATATTATGGGGTGGTGACATTTCGTATTCTTAATCCGTCACCACACGGACATGCCGTCGTCAGTGTAAGACTATAAATCATTTACAGCCACATGTTTTCAAGCATATGGTATCATAACATCTCACTGGCTCTTGAAATCCCTGAAACAATACGTAATAATCTGCGCTGAGCCTTTGTTATTTCACTTCCGATGACAGTGTTGTCGTTCGTTTCCAACTAGCCGATGACGTCACTCGACTCATTCATATTTCAAAAATAGAATTCAGTGGACACATAATTATGTCGTTCCACTACGGCCAGTACAAAACAACCATCTTGGCGAAAAATAATAGCCATAATAATATAAACTACCTATTTGAAGTACCTAGGTGACCTAGGTAGTCTTTTAGTGTGAAAATCTCAACAAATACAATGAAGCAAGCATCTCTCGTATGTTATGATAATACGCGTATTATGTAATATCGTTTAATATTAGTTTGCCTTGATTTGAACGCGATAAGGGGATTAAACTAATCTTCCTGCATAAAAAGTGGCGTCATTTTTGCCAAACGCGCAGATTAATGAAAATGTTTTTCTCTTTATGAAATGTGACGTCATAAGTAGGTGTGTTGTGTAGTAGAAGAGTGTGAGTTAAAAGGAAATTGTTTTAGGTATTCATTCATAGAACTTATTTTAAATTGTCTTTCGCTGTATATACCACGTACCTTTGTTTGGAGTAACCGATATTTCGGCACTGTTGCAAGCGCCATGTTCACGCATGTACTGAAATTTAAATTCCTATATTCATTCATAGAAAATAGAAGTAGCAACAAAAATAATTTAGTTGTAATTTCTATTTTGTGTATACAGAATTTAAAGTTGGAAGGAAAGGTATAGTACACGTAGTCCAATCCACGCAGGCGATTTTGCAGATAATAATTCTAGTATATCAATAAAAACACACCCTTTTGTCCGTAAATGTTTGAATTCACAAATAAACCAGGAAAATTGTAGCTATTGTTGAGTGTAAATAGTGAATATTGCCACATATATAAGCGACGAACGTGACTGCGGAATCACGTTTTCCACAGCTGTTAATGTTCCGGAACAGAAATATCTGAAATATTATAATGTATCGATTTCTTTATCATACTCAGATTGCATGCATACCGAATAGGTTGTAAGCGAAATAACGTCTTGCTACTTTAGTTTTGACAGTATTTTTGTTTCGGTTTTCTATAGCTTTAATAAATTCGTCGAGTAAAATCATATCAATCATCGACTAACTATGGAATTCAATATTCGAACTATAGATAGATCTGTAGATTTTAGATTCGTTTTTGACATAAGCTCCACACAAAATATGTCAAACTTGAGTGTCAAACACGAATCTCGAATCTCAAAATCCATGTATGGATCGAATATTGAAAATGGCCGTTAGAAACAATATTTTCAAATTTTCTTTATTTTATGACATTTAATTAGATTTGCTATGTTAAGCTAATAGTAAGTGGACCCCCAGCTTCAAGGCGCAAATCTTGGGCACAACTGGGATAAGGCTAGGGCAATAAGGATTTGATTTGTAATGAGCAGCCTATCTCCATTGATCTAGAATCTCGCTTATTTAAAAAGAAGGACTTTACCTTGCCCCGTATCCCAAAAATCTACTTGACATTCGTCGGTCATCACAGTGTATATGTACCTGCCCCAATATAACGTATCTCCTAAGAGTTCTTTTTAGTCTCGAAGGCACTCTGTGTAGTATTGAAGATGTGCAGTGGCGTAACTACGCTATTGGCAAATTCATGGTCTCTTGGACCTTCCCGATTACTGATCTCAAGCAGTGGGGCGAAAGTATTTTTGCCATTCTTGAGCGGGAGGAACGTGCTTTCGAGTGGCGAGACTTTTGATCTAGGGGCCTGTGGCTTTCTAGCGTGTCTTATATCCCTGTATTGGCAACACAGTCTTTTACAAATTCATAGGCGTCCTTTACGACTTAGTATCAGTCAGGCCGTATGCACGTTTCCTGTAACGTTAGTTTGAAAACATGTTATGCCCTGCATCATTACCGAGACTTATGGTCGATAATACACACTTCATGTAAATAAAGCTATTATGTGCCGTTCATAACACTCATGATTATTCTCATTTTAGCTATTCGCGTAGCGAATGGCCATGTTGGTAGGTATATTAGCTCCTACTGAAATGAACTTGCATTATAGAGAAGGATTTCTTATAGCTTGACTCTTTTAGAAGCAACAGATGATGCATGCATAGTCTATTTTCAATTTTTATAAAATTTATGCGTTACTGACTGAAAGACAACGCATAGTCAAAACTACTGGACGCAAGAAGCTGCAATTTGGCATGACAGTTCCTTGGGGATCGTAGGGGTGCACCTACGAAACCTGTAAGAAACGGCTTAATAAAATAAAAAAATGTGCGGGCGTAGCCGCGGGATTGGGATCCTCTAGACTCTAGAGTTTCTCTGTTCTCATTTTGTTCGAATGCAGTCTAGGGCCATAACCTGTTAGGCCACGCAGTATTCTTTCTTGAACCTAGGATTTTGCTTAATATTCCAATTATAATTTTTGCAACAAAAGTATCCATCTTTTTTTTTCCTTTTTTAAATTATTCCGGCGAGTGGTGTTAAAACAGGGCCCCAATTCTGCTATTTTAGATGACATCGACATCATATTTTGAATGGAATGAGATTATATTTTGAATTGACTCAAAATCGGTATTCTGCTACACAATGTCATTCTATTCTAATTTCGATATATTCAATTTAATGTCAAATATCCTGACATGAGTAGGTATTGCCATTAATGAAATAATCAACTTTATGGCTGGTAATTTGATGTTACAGCGTTGCCTATGATTTGTTCTTTATGTAATATGCCCGCAAGTACGCTCTCACATTTTATTTCAATTTAACAGTTTCTTACGATCTGGTAGATGTTTCTTAGTCAGGGACCGTAAGGGTGCAGCATACGGTCCTCGAGGAACGTACATGCCAATTTTTAGCATCTTGTCCCCAGTAGATTCGGCTGTGCATTGCTGTTAGTCAGCGAATTGTGAATGAATTTTATATATACAGATGATTCTACCTAACAGTGCAATATGGCAGTCTATAATACTAACCAGTACCATTTTAGTAAATGAATTTATTCGTTGGATTGTGAGAGATTTTTTGATACATAATCAATAATGTTACGTACGATTTGAAATCGAACATTTAAAATATGGGTGTTTTGAATATGTGTATTTACAGTTTGACGTTTGTCTTTGTACAAGAATATATTTAGCAGAATACCGTTTATGTATTGTTCAGCTCTCAATATATTCGCAATATCATTTCAATGTCTCTTAATTTAGGAGAATACCATTATGACGTAAATATGATACTGACATCATATCGAAACTGCATTTTGAACAAATATAATTAGCAGAATTGGGCCCCTGTACTAAATCATTGATATATTGATATTATTGTTATAACTTTGTTTATTTTAAAATGAACTGCAACTGCAACCTTTATGTCAATTGATTCCTAAAATTAAACTCCTTTATGTCTGTTAAATCTTATTTCATGTTTATAGTATAATATTATGTAAGATACTTTCATAATATTTTTCTATAAGTGGAAGCTTGTTATTGGCAATTTGATTATGTAGTACTAGAAACCTAAAATTGTTATTAGACTGTAAGCTTTCCTCAAAGAATAAAATAAATAAATAAAATAAATAAATCTTATAGGGGTTGGTTTTTTTTTGCTGTTTTCATACTACGTTTTCTATTTTTGTACTCAAAGAATCGTCAGTAAGGATAACTCCTATATGGAAATTTGTTTCATTTGTCTGCAAAGTATTCTCAATGTTGACCATAGGACGTAATGAAAGTAACTTTACCTAAACAGTATTTCGGAATGTAACCAGTCTTGCGCTTTGATAAACTTGTTCTAACGTTTATGCGGTGTTCAAAGTTAAACACTACTGTGTTAGTTAGTAGTTTCTTACAAGGAAACTTCAAGGAAGGTTCATTATTCTTCGTTAAATTATTGCGGGATGAATGAAAATGGAACCCTTTTGTTGGATTAAGAACGATGTTGCTTCAAAAGTAATGTGTGGTTTAAGGCTTAAACATTGCGCCAAGTGTTTTGGATTCTATACGCATACATGCCAGCGCGTTGTGTGAAAAAAAATATTGTTTCGAAAGGGGGCATTCTTTGTAAGCCTCTGTCTAAAGGTTTGATAAGTAGAGTACTTATCAAACCTTAAAAAAGGCGAAAATGTGCGATACAAGTATTTATGTACCTATTCTCAGTGTGGCAGATAGGCAGTTGTCTTAAAATCAGATCGACACCTGCATTGCAGAAAGCTTAATCAAAATATTTTAGGTGCATCATAAAACTTTTAAATATTTTTCTCTAATTGTCCACAGTTATAACGCAATAAAGACATGGATCCAAGGCGGGAACGCGCGGACGCCCTTAGGCCCCGGCCTCCACATGCTAGCGGCCGCAGAGGCGGGAGTTCTGTCCCTGGTGATGACCAACCCCATCTGGGTGGTGAAGACCCGGCTCTGTCTCCAGTACAGCGAGGAGCACCTAACCGACAACAAGCGGTACAAAGGCATGATAGATGGTCTAGTCAAAATTTACAGGACCGAAGGCATCAGAGGTCTATATAGGGTAAGTGGATTTTCTTTCGTTTTTTTTATTTATACATACACATACAAACATAGACTCACGCCTGTTTCCCCGAAGGGGTAGGCAGAGGAATAATAAAAGCCCACTTTTCGCCAGTGTTTTGATCCCACGTAATAGGTATTAGCCTATTGCCGCTTATCGGGATATTTTGTTTGCCGTCGCCTCGTCCGTTGATCGGAAGGTGCACCACTTGCAGGTGAGGTTGGCTTGGGACCCTAAGTTCTTGATGGGAACCCTAGGCACCCAATTTTTGATTTATGTAACGAACTATTGAGGAGGATATTTATGGATATTATCACAGTTTATTTTGTTTCTTTTTTTTTCATTGATTTTTCTTTAATCGATTACAGAGGGTTTCCAGAATAGAATTTTCGTTTATTCTTGACCTGGAGTTTTCTTATTGATAGGTAATCATTATACACGGTTATTAAGCGGGTCTTACTCGCGATAAATACCTCGGTATTCGCCAACGTTTCGGCTGACTTGCTTCAGCCGTGGTCGAGTAAGACCCGCTAAATAACTGTGTATAATGTAACCGCGAAAGTTTAAAATCGTTGATAGGTACTTGATGGAGGGTTCTTAAATAATAGATGGCGCCATACTTATAAGTACACCGCACGGTGCGGTCCGTGCGGTGTACTTATAAGTATGATCATTTAGATGACCAATTTTTCTTGCCCCGTTTTTTGGTTGGGAGTACGTATAGGAGAATGGTCAAGCTGTGCTATATTGCTATTAAGTTATTGAAAATCTTCCACAAGGTCATACAATACAAGAAACGCAGTAAAGTGAACTGTCGCGAAAAGATTTTGCTTATTATTTTAGTGCGTGGGAATATAGAGCGCCAATATCATTGTTTCTCATAACATTTATTTGTGAGAATTAGGACAGGCTCACATATGGCATTTATCAAAGAACTCATTGAAATACATAATTATTATATTAACGGATCATAATCGCGTAATTATTCAAGAATAAACAAAAAAATTTGTCAACCTGCAACCAAAAATAGCACGTCATCTTAGCTTATTAAACTAATAAGTCGTCAATACTACATAATATTGACATGTCCACAGATATCAGTGATAAAGTCGCTCAATCGTTCAGTAAGTATCGTTACTTCACCCAGTTGTGGAATGGAATCAAATGGGTCTCTCGAATGGTAGCACTGGTTCCGCGGCGTGCTGACGCGTTCCCTCTCTCTTTTTCGCTCTAGTAAATGACGGTCCTAACTGACAGAAAAGGATAGAAGCATAGGAAAGTGCGATGCGGTGCTGATAGGTGTAGCTCAACCCTAACCGACCAGTTGAATTTTTATGTACAGTACGAGACTGACATCTGTCTTCTGTTTGATCTAAACCATGGAATATCGCTAACCCTGCGGGTTGCGGAGGTCAGACAGACATTCGCTCTGTGGAAAAGCTAATATTCAACTAAATCCTAGACTTTAGACTAATATTACAAAAACTGCGGATCCAGGCTTGAAACTGTGAAAACACTAGGATATATAATCAAGTAGGATACTGACATCTTCAGTTCGAAAAAAGCCCATAGCATCCGTTTGCATAGTTTTCGTAATAAGAGATACAACGTTTTTGCTTCGCGAGATCAACATACAATTCAACATAGTCCAGGCGTTGTCTCCGTTGCGTTGAAGACTTTTCGCCTGTGAACTCAAAGTCCGCTTACTAGTCTGACCAGATTTGACAGAACATCAGCTTTTGCTTCATCATCATCATCAGCCTTTAACAGTCCACTTCTGGACTAGGCCTCTCCTTTGAAAGGAGGAATTGGCCTACTATACCACGCTGGCCAAACGGGTTGGTATAGGGTATGTATCAAGTTTCCCTTCTCTTACAGTGCTATTCTCTGCATAATATGCTCCCTCTGTCGGCTTTTACGACACCCATGGGAATGGGATGATATGGGGTGGTGAGTATCCGTATTCTTAATCCGTCACCACACGGACAAACCGTCACCACACGGCCTTTTGCTTCACGTAGTAATATATAAATTCTGGTATCTTCATACCTAATCAGCGTCTAAAACAGGTGGATAAATACGCGTCACCACTCACCACATAAGTAAAATGATTAACGACCACCACGCAACACTTATCAATGTCAGTAAATAGAAGCTAAATCAGTTATAGATCGTTATCACTCATCGCACTGCGCTATCATTGTAGACTCTTTATCATTATTTGAGCACTTTTTCATTGCAATTTTTTTGGATATATCAGATTATATTGGTATCGGTCGATCTGCAGACGAGGACGTCTGAAAACAGAGATACAATTATTGCAAACAGTATATAGTCTACCAAAGTAGATTTTGACGCCGTAGGTTTTGCCGTAAAACCGTAAGAGACAGACACTTATGAGATTTAATATAGGTAAATTCACGAAAGTTGACCACAAATGGCGGCCGTCGCGCATATGTACATTCGTGCACCAATGGCGTTGCTCCATTCTTGACGCATTTAGGGAATGCGTCAAGAACGGAGCCACGCCATTGGCATTCCACCCGCGCCTCACCCCGCACCTCCACGGGGCCCTAAAAAATGATTTCTGCGCAGTGGTCATCTTTCGTGAACCGACCTATACATGTAACTAAACCCATAAATTAAATTGAAATGGCTGTCAATGATTTAAAAATAACTATATTTTCCTAGTGATTAACATGTCACCGAGGCATAAACAAAAGTTTTGTCTGTTTGTCCTGCATAATCTTAAAAACGGCTAAAGTGGTTGAAATAGCACTATCACTGGAATAAAGCGCCACTTAAAGGCTTTAATTTGACCATTGCCAACATTTAACTACCATTAATGCACTTACTTTAAATAAAATTCTTGTGCCATGTGGAATTTACAGAGTTTACAGACTTTGAAAACAAACTCTTCCTTTGGGTATTGAGTCATCATCAGCCCTTTATACTGTCCCACTGCTGGGCACGGGCCTCTTCTCACTATGAGAAGGGTAAGGCCATAGTCCACCACGCTGGCCAAGTGCGGGTTCGCAGACTTCGCATGTCTTTTGAGAACATTATGGAGAACTCTCAGACATGCAGGTTTCCTCACGATGTTTTCCTTCACCGTTCAGCAAGCGATAACTAACAATTTAATACGCACATAATTTCGAAAAGTCATTGGTGCGCGCCGTGGATTCGAACCCGAGACTGTCTGAGTAGCAGTCTGTCAGTCTCACCACTCGGCTATCGCTGCTTATATCTGCGGGTATCAGGCTTACATACCTAAACACGGAACTACATATGGACCGCACGTGTATTTGTTTGCCCATTGTATATTAAAGTCAACAATAATATTATTTTATAGATGACTCAGTATGATAACATGTAGTTGAGTAGATCAGTGAGTAACATACATGTTTAGTAATTAGTTCAATTATACAAACATTGTTTAATATTACTGACATTAAGTTTGCAAATGAGATCGAACATGTTCTATAGCGTGTTGGGTTTGAAAGTTAATTTCGTGAAAATTTAAAATAGCTTTTTTTTAATGTAATAGATGACACATCAAGTACCCTCGGCTATACCTAAATTTATTAAAGTATTATTAATATTGATTAGGTTGTTGATCTATTAATATATTATTGCTGATAACTTAATTTTTGGGGTTTACTGTTTCGACAAAATCGATTACAGTAATCCTTTTTTAATGCTTAGCTGAACATTTGATTAATTAAAGATCGATTTTAATGTAATGTCACGTTCCAACTTGGGTGTCTCGTGATGTTGATTCATAGTATTGGTTATATCCTGTCTTCTCTTCACCATACTGCCTGTTCGGTGATTTCCCTTCTTGACTGTGGATAATCTCTTCTGCTGCGGTCCTAAAAAGTCACCAAACTTAGCCGGTATAGGCAAAGTGATGGTCTCTGGAATTCGAAGAATAAATAAGAAGAAGAAGATTTGATATCGATAGCTTCGATATCGACTGTTTATAAATGCATAACATGGTCATGAAAAACGCCTCTAACTCTAGATTTGACGATCGTTGTTAAGACCTATGCTTTAGTATCTGGTCCAAATACTGCCATTCTTTTAGGTTGCGATGGTCAGACAGCCGTCGATATATTAAGCTGTTCCACAGAACAGAATTTATTCTGACATATCTGATAGGTTAGAAAGCAGACCCATCTCAGTTTCAAAAAGCAAGTCGTGTAGGTAAGTATATAAATATATGAAATCTTTGATCGAGTTCTGTTTTGTCTAAGACAAACTGTTCGGTTTAGGAACCGGTAATACTTAAAAGCCGTCCATAATGACCATGTAACTATCTGGATTCGTTTGATCATAGATCATAGTTAGGCATGTTTATCACGCTTAGCACTATCACGTGGTAGCACTGGGTGCGACGTTTATGTAATTCAATCAACACGGACGTTAGATTTGTTTGAGTGGCTACATCCAGGACATAAGGTTACTTCTAGACCCCCGTCTTGCAGATACAAACATGCATACTATGCACTGTACAACGATTTCAATGCCCAATTATTCCCAATGCTTTAAACCAAGCATCTTTGACAGAATTCTTATTTTCCATTATTATCCCAAAGGGATATCGGCTTTACCCTTACAATAAGATAAGATTATAAGAGAATTTAAGAAGTGATTTAGGAAAATACACGAAACAGGCAAACTACATCAAATCTAACCAAAACGATTTACCAAAACCTCTTTGAATTACAATGCTGTTGTAACGCAAATTAAGAAGACCTATGTCCAAGGGTGGACTGCGAAAGGTTGTATGACGAAGGTGTAATAAGTAAGTTTTTAAATAAACACATTAAGATAAGCAGCGATAGCTGAGTGGAGAGACCGACAGACTCCTATGCAGAGGGTCTCGGATTTGAATCCACGGCACGCACCAATGACTTTTCAAAGTGCGTATTAAATTGTTGATTATCGCTTGCTTATCGGTGAAGGAAAACATTGTGAGGCAACCTGCATGTCTGAGAGTTCTACATAATGTTCTCGAAAGACATGTGAAGTCCGCCAACCCGCACTTGGCCAGCGTGGTGGACCTTACCCTTCTCATAGTGAGAGAGGCCCGTGCCCAGCAGTGGGACAGTATAAAGGGCTGATGATGATGATGATTAAGATAAATAACTTAATTATGTCACAATAGTCATAATCTGTTGACAATTATTATTTCAATATGTTTACAGTATCTCACAAATTGTAATACGGCGCGAACTAAAACGTAAACATGAATGATTCTAATACGTTTATTCATACGTAGAGGCTAGTTTGCGAAACTTGTTTTTTTTATGAGAATTATCTCATAAAAAAAAAGTTACGCTGGCATTAGCCAGCACTAGATAGATAGATAGATAATTCTTTATTGTACACCACAAGTCACATTACAGAGTTAAAAGAGAACAAGAAGAAGTTTACAAATACAATGCACAATGGGCGGCCTTATCGCTAAAAGCGATTTCTTCCAGACAACCTTTGGATGGAAAGAAATAAATAAGGGAAATAGAATTATAAAATGGTGTAGTAATAAAGTTCCTTGCTAAGTAAAGGTAAACATACATATATTACGTAAATACAGAAACATATAATATACATACATGCATAGGTACATACATACATGCATACATACATACATATATATACATACATACATGCATACATACATACATATATATACATACATACATATATATACATACATACATACATCCATACATACAAACATACATACATAAATACATACGCACATAACACATTATAGATATTATAGTCACAATACCCTTTTGACACTGACTAGCTACTCGATAGGAAATGCTGTTTTAATGCCTTTTTAAATATGCCTATCGACTTTGCTTGCCTAATTTCAAGAGGCAACGCATTCCACAAGCGCACTGCACTAGTTGTGTAGTTTGCCGGGAAATTGTTTCCAAATGTTAAAATAGCAGACACATTCAACTCCTAGTTCGTTTTCTTTGGCTGTCGTCATGCTTGACCAGACTCCAGCTCTTAATAACCGTAAACTTTCGTCTTTGTTTTCTGTTTCTTACAACTCGTCAATAGCGTTTGCTCATTGATGCTAGTCTGAGGCGACCGAGGCTTTTCTAGTCTTAACTACATCAAGTCAGATAGTGAGAAACTTCGTAGTCCAAAAGAATGTACCAGTGAGGGGATGTTTGAGGGAATTTTTGGAGTGATTTTTGACTTAATGTTATAAAAGTAAACACCAATGGCTTAAGTTGTGGAAACTTGTCCAGGAACGAAGCAAGGGAAAAACGCTTAGAAGTCTCTGGTGCGTACGAATCTGCCTATTGGTCTTCTAATAGACTTTCGCTGCTCTGAATTTTGACTTGCTTCTGAATGCTCTCCATCCACCAACCAATTTTTTAAATCCTTAAGCAATGACCGCGTGGCATAAGCCGTAGCCATAGCTGTGACATAATCTACCTTTATAAGACAAGTATGCTCGTGATTTAAATATATCTGTATGTACCTATGCACATTTAACTGGCAAGTCGGGAGATATGTTATCTCGCGCAAGACTGATATGTCGGTCATCCGTGACGACATTGATACGTCGTGAACGTGATAAGGAAATAGTATTATTAAAAAGTTGTTTTCGCGAAATCTTTTCAATACCAAGGCTATGAATAGCTGAAATTTCTTTTGTGTCAAGGCCAATATTAATTTTGGAAAACCTTTTGTTTGAATACTGTAAAAAAATTGTAAACGCTGTATATGTTAATAAGTTAAATGTTAAAGTTTACATTATGTGGTTTTTCTTTAGATATTGATTCGACGCTGTTACAAGGGCTATGAATACAAATATAATTTGAAATAGTTTTTATCTGGATATCTTCTAATTATACGTAATCACTATCTTTCATTTGTAAATATTTTAAATATTGGTAAATATCAATAACATAATTAATTATAAATCTGAGCTAAAGTCTTCGATGCATTTATTTCTAAAGTGGGACATGATAATACGCAAAGAAAATATGTATATGAGCACACGCGAAAATCTACTCGCAGCAACGTGATAAATGAAAATCCATATGTTTATAATTTATAGCAATGTACCCTTCAT
The DNA here is from genome assembly GCA_944739405.2 of Euclidia mi. Taxonomy (NCBI): domain Eukaryota; kingdom Metazoa; phylum Arthropoda; class Insecta; order Lepidoptera; family Erebidae; genus Euclidia; species Euclidia mi. The sequence continues at coordinate 86,835,704 of OX123189.2, read as the reverse complement.
GTTCTATGTAAGAATACTCTATTGTCCATTATTATTATCATCATGTCAGGCAGAAACATCCACTGCTGGACATAGGCTACCCCCAAGGCTCTCCTCATAGACCGGTCTTGCTCCATCTTCATCTATGTATGGCTATACTGATTCATATTTAGCAGGGCTTATATTTAACTTACCACCAGATATAGTAACATACAACAGACAAAAATTGTAAATTATCACCAAAATGAAACCCGCATTTTAATGTAAAATTATAACCCAAGTTTAAACATTTCGCTATCCTATTTAAGCAAAATGACTCCAAATAAATCATTGTTAACCCAAAAGTAGTAAATGATCACCAAAATTAAACCAGCGTTTTAATGTAATTTTATAACCAAAGTTTTTTTGTTAGTTGTATGAAATACCAACACATAAATTGGATTTGGTTACACCACCTACTTTAATGAACTAAGTTGACGGAGCCCTGCTTCGCAGGGTTCACATAACCTATTTATTGGGTGATCATTTACTACATTTGGTTTTCGAATACAATTTGGAGTGCAGTCGTGACTAAAATAGCTAGTACTATTGTCGACTTCATACTTCTGACAATGACAGTTTTTTTGACCTTATTATTTTTAACCATGAAAACCTCGTAACTAGATCATCGAAAAATAATGTTAGTACATAGTTGTTTCAATAATTCAGTGCAAATTGTATGCTACAGTATACTTACAGTAAATAAATGTGAATAACTGCGCGGTTACCGTTAAAATGTTATATCCGCTAGGTCAAGAACCTTTCAATGACGTCACGATCGGTACTATTGAAAGGATTGTGGGCACTGTTATGATTGAAACAATCAGAAATAGTTTCTTTTTTATAAATAACGGTGGTTGGTATTTGTTGCAAGTACAATGATGAGTTCAAAATCAAAATGGTTTATCTGTATGTATACTTATATAAAATTCTTGCGTTACTGACTGACTGACTGACTCACATCCGAAATTATTGGGCACAAAGAAGCTAAAATTTTAAACAAGTATTTTTCTTGGAGATCGTAGAGTGCACTAAGAAGGAATTTTTGGAAATGTCCAAGGGAATGACCAGAAACGGTTAAATTAAAGAAATTTATTACTGGCGTAGTTGCAGACATCTTCTAGCTTAGATATCAAATTTATTTGCTCGGAATATTTCAGCCGGCTTAGATAGGTCATTGCGCGTTTACAGTTCACCCGCGACCACGACCTGTGCAAGCCGGTGGTCACAATTATTATTTCACCAAATCAACAGGTCAAGCAACACATCTGATCATCTATACTAGTAAACGCGCGCGTCGATTGCATCAGAATATTTCGGAGAATGCGTTAACTGGCTCTCGCCGGTCAGCCATTAGCCAACGGTCGTTAAGCGAAGGCAGCGGTTTGAATATATTTAAACTTAGAAGCATAACGTATAAAACATGCATTTGAACGTGGAACGTCAACCGATCGATGATTTGCTATGTGTGCGTGAGGCTTAATGAAAGCTCATTGACTTGTGACTTGTGAGCTTTTTGCTGGATGTGTAGGTAGTCTATGCACACATGGATGGCACAGCTAATGTGCTTGTATATTCGAAGTATTCGAAATTGGTTGAATAATGAAAAGCAAATTTATGATACATAAGGTTTTTCTATGATTATGATCGGGATCGTTTAGTGTAGAGACCTTTCGGGGAGGGCCCTATGTCACGCTGAGGACGTCTACTGGCTGATATGAAACGTAATATAATTCTACAATTATGCATTTATCTTAATATCACAGGTATTTTTCTATAATATATAAAAAAATACAAAGTACGCGGTCATTACGGGCCACTCTGAAGTTTACACAGAGATGCAGGTCTAACTTACAATACCTAAATGAGTCTGGGTTGAAAGATAGGTTTTCAATGGAACGAAGTAATGAACTAAGTGTAGGAACGCCCAGATTTACTTTTACCTTCACATTAAACAAAGTAAATAACGATGCAATTTGTACGTTTTATCCTTACTTATCCTTATGTAATAATAAAACATTTGTTTTCAAATATTACAAAGCGGTACCATTTCCACCAAACAATAAACAATAAATTTATTCAACATTTCTCGGAATCTATACGTTATCCTTATGAGTCATAATGAATACACGAGGAAAAATAAAATTTACTAAGTTTGGTAGAAATGTATCAGCAAAAACGTAAACAATTCTTAAAAAAGGTCACGCGGTATCTCATATGTTTCGAATTATAATATCTTCAGATAAGGCCAAAGTACACACGCTGTTTTTACCGTCGCTTATAATGTTGCCTTTGTTGAAAATTCATGAATTGTCCGATTTCTCGTTTTGTTTGTGCACCAAAACGTCACCTTTTGGATGCGTAATGTGGTTTTCAATAAAGGACAGATAGTATTATCTGCCTGGATATTCTTGTGTTCGTTGGTTGAATTTGTGTAATGCTCACTGCGATAAAAGACTTATTCCTGAAGGTGGAGTTGTATTTCAAAATATATTGACGTTGGGAAATAAAAGAAAACTTCCAATTTATATAGCGAGTCAGCTTAACGGATTTTTGTGCGGTTTTCACCAATAGATAATGTGATTCCTGAGGCAGGTAAAGGTGTATAATTGACACAGGCAAAGTCTAGTATAGTCATAATAATAATTAGTTTGCCGCATTTTAAATATTTTTATGCAGCACCTGAGCAAGCGCAGTCAAATCGCCGGAGGACGCTAAAAATATCGTGTATGCTTTGGCCTTTATTGCTAACTGGGTCATTACGGGCTTTCATTCTGTCCAAGGTCGAAGGGTCGATGTAAAACACACTCGTAAAAATGCAAACACAAGGTCAGTGGCGGAGCCAGAATGGTTTATTAAGGGCCCTTGTAATCGTGTTTTCTTTCTATTGAGGAGAGGGTTAGAGGGCGTTTTGTCTTTCTCTTTTTTAAGACATTTGTTCTGTGCCTACTGTATATGTTAGGTAAATGTATGGCCATTTTAAATTTCGTTAGATATTCTTATAAGAAATAAAATAATTGGTGAAGATAAACGAATTAATTCGTCATATTTCATTTCATATTTATTTTCGTCGTAATTAATTCGTACTTTTATGTTGGATTCATGAATTTTGATAACAACTTATTTATTTAAATATTATTTAGAATGTACTTGAAGATGTGCAAATTGTTTCTTTCTGTCTTTGACCAAGCAGTCAGAAAAGTAACTATTCTCATGAATTTCCAATTCAAACACAATTGCCATATCCAAGGTCACTTGTTAACCACCGTAGCAACTGTCTATCGGCAGACCTTTATAAATAAATAAATACATAGTCTTATGGTGCGTACATTCAAGGTTATTTTCATAGAAAATTAATTTGTCCTTCATTAGTAGCTGGCCTCCTTATTATACATATTATATGAACTTGAAGTTCTCAATGTCTTTACTATTAACATTGAGAAGTTCAAGTCCAATAGTCATTATTTTGAATTTTGACGGCCGGCTGGCGTAGCGGGAGTGTTAGCGACTGCTACGTCGAAGGTCGCGGGTTCGATTCCCGCTCAAGTCAAACATTTGTGTGCATGAACATGGATGTTTGTCTTCGTCTATAATATGTATGTATTTACAAAAAAGAAGTATATAATATGTATGTTTATCCATTATCTAGTACCCATAGTACAAGCTCTGCTTAGTTTGGGACTAGATGGTGTTGTGTGAATTGTGAATGTGGTAGAATATTATTATTGAAAGCTGATCATTAGTTGCATGTTACCATACATGTCATACATGTGCCAGGACGCTGCCCATTTTAGAGTGAAAATGTCACTTCGACCTTGGTAGTTTGACCATTTTGACTTATATTTACTGAAGGTAAAAGTATGTTTTTAAGGTAGTAGATCCTTGCTGATTTCAGCATGAATGGGCCGGGCCGGCTCGATCGGGGAAGTACTACCCCCCCCACAGAAAATCGACGTAAAGTAACAGTACTTAAACTGTTGCGTTTCGTTCGGTGATTGAGAGTGCCGGAGGCCCAATCCCCTATTCCTTCTCCCTCATCCCACTCCTCATCCTATCCCTTTTCCCGACACCAATGGGCGGCAACGCACTTGTGACTCCTGTGGTGTTGCTTGTATCCATGAGCGGCGGTAATTGCTTACCATCAGGCGATCCCTCTGCTCGTTTGCCGCCTACTACTATAAAAAAAATGAAAACTATCAGGCTTTTCAATGAGCCTGTTCAAACACAAACTTGTCAGTAGATTGAAAGTGTGAACTTGCATCATTTATGAACTTCATCAATATTCAACGTACATGAGCCTATACTTACTGTATATTCTCATCTGACTTTTACTGTTATTATTCTACTTTTGCATAAATAGATTCAAGTCAATACATTTGATAAAATGATTTACAAGCGCGCTTGATGTACAATTGGCAATTTTACCAAATTTTTCAGGCAACCTTCAATCATAAAATGTAAAATATATCATTACGTATGCACCCTATAATTGCGCAAACGTGACTAGCGTTCTTGACCTTGTGTATACTTTCTATAAAACATAAAGCGTTTGAAGGTCATATACACATGACATAGGTAGGTAATATTAAACGGCTATGCATTTATTACTAAACACATTCGTCGATAATAGGCACTGATGAGTTCCAAATGTGCGCTAGTTGGAGCCGGTCGTGGCAGTTCAGAGACTTCAGAGTTCACACAGATATCGAGTATTGCGATATAATAATGGCTATTATATTAATATATTTATCGGTTGATATGTAGGTTGAAGGTAAATTGTTTTGCTCGAAAAAGGGCTTTGATATAATTTGGCAGCTGCGAATTAGTTTTGTTTTTGGGCCTATTCGCGCTCTCGTTCTCGCTATTGTCAATGAATACAGATTTACATAATAGAAGCGCATTTCTTAAGGATTTCGTGTGCCGATTCCAAGTGGCGAGCTGGCGGGTGTCGTCAGTTCGTCTCTCTTGCACTCATAGATACAGCTGTCACAGCGCGACTGCCACGCCGCCAAGCGGCAATTTGGGTCACAGAAAGTTTGTCTACAGAGCGCCCATAAGAAATGCGCCTCTATATAAATATCTATGCTCTATGCTATTGTATCATCCGTGGAGCCTGAAGAGAGTTTTAACGCCAGGGATGAAAAAAAATCACCTGGCTTTGTCACTTGTGAAGGTCCGAGGAAAGTTAAACTGTCTTAGGACCCGCAACATACAAGAAGGAGTCTATGAGAGGAGTTTGGAAATTATAACACCTTACCCCTTACTTGGCAATTCGGTAGTCTAAAAACTTAATTTTTGCAACTTGGTTTGCCAGCTTACTGGCAAAATTGGAATAGTTATTGACGTGTAAATGTCACTTGGTTATTGGGTCATTGTACCATGGAAAACGAAACGTGTCTATTTTTCCAATTTAAATATTACAATGACTCAAACTCTGGTCAATCTAAAGAACGTTTTTCGTTGTTAGTGGCGGTACGTGAAAGAATTGCACCAGCTTTTTTCTTATCTGACTCCGTTGAATTCTATTCTTAGTGAGACTGTTCCGTATATAAGAAGTTCAATGTCACTTCCACAGTTCTACCGGTACAGCCATTATGCCGCGATCTAATATAACCTTCACGAAATGTCAAGTAATGATGAAACACTAGGTGAAGTTGCAACGCCTTTTACATTAGGGCATCACGTGTTTAGACGTATAATGCTAAGCGTCCACAGGTCGGCATCGTACGCATCGGACGCATCGCATCAATCGCATTATTTTTTTGATACTGCGTCCACTGTATCGGTAGCGATCGGATTGCCGACGCAAGTACCAGTGATCGTACGTATATTTGTGAGAATGGAAGAAAGCGAAGAATAACAATTTGTCGTTATTGCTTGTTTGTTAGTAGAAGAGGAAGAAAATGCAAAAACATTGAAAAAAGAAAACATAATAATATATCTGGATACACAACATTCCGTATGACGTCATCGGCACGCAATCGCAAAAGTTGCCTCTCGGAACATCGGTGTCGGCATTGCCGACGTGCGATCCGTACTATGCGGATCAGTGGACGCACTTGTGTGACTTTCTATACAAAGAATACTACGATCCGTTAAATGCGATGCGTCCGATGCGTACGATGCCGACCTGTGGACGCTTAGCATAAAGCTTTATAAAATTGCCTCTCATAGTATGATGTTATATAAAGCCTGTAGCCTTTCTTGATAAACAGACTATTCAACACATAGGTACCTGTATCAATAAAATCCAACTAGAAGTTCTTAAGCTTAGCTAGTTCGACCAAACTAAACTGTCAGCTTTTAAAATATTAGTATGTCTTATATTATTCATGTTGTCTCTTAATTTGCTGGACATCACAGAAATCTCGCCGAGACCCGTCATTTTGATAAACTGGTGCTACTTGTTTGAAGAAGCTTATTTAATATTGAATTGAAACTCATCGTCAAGGACAAAACTCAAGGATTAATTTTGTCCTTGTTATGAAGGCCTCTATGAGGCGGTGTTGTATTACGATAACCTTTGTTTTCGAGTCAACCTTGAGGGTAGATTTCCAATAATGATGAACCATAGATTACTCTGTCATTTATATCAGTGTATTCGTCTGAAAGTGATGTAGGAAAACAGCTGCAGATTCTTAGGTACCTACGGTATATCAGACTATCATCTATTTTACTTTGAATTGCTTTTAAAGGATTTATAAGCGTAAAGAAGTTCAAAGTATTTTACTATTACAATTTCAAAACGATCAACAATTTGTTTTTGATTAAATTCGGTTCTCACAAGATTTTAAATTTTCACCATTACCTATACCTATACAAATGTTTTGACCGACAACTGTATTGGCAGTCGCGATATAACATCATCATCATCTCAGCCGAAATCCGTCAACTGCTAAACGTTGGCCTTCCTCAAGGCTCCACACAGAGACCGATCTTGAGTCGCTGGCACGAAAGCGCTTCCCGTGATCCCAACAAGATCGTCAATTCACTTTGCAGTGCTCATGTAAGTTACCCATTCCCTTCATCATCATCATCATCATCAGCCCTTTATACTGTCCCACTGCTGGGCACGGGCCTCTTCTCACTATGAGAAGGGTAAGGCCATAGTCCACCACGCTGGCCAAGTGCGGGTTGGCAGACTTCACATGTCTTTCGAGAACATTATGGAGAACTCTCAGACATGCAGGTTTCCTCACGATGTTTTCCTTCACCGTTTAGCAAACAATAATTAACAATTTAATACGCACTTAACTTCGAAAAGTCATTGGTGCGTGGCGTGGATTCGAACCCGAGACCCTCTGCGTAGCAGTCTGTCGGTCTCTCCACTCGGCTATCGCAGCTCACCCCCCCCGTCCCTCCCTAACTTTAAATAAGAATACTGGCCATTTACTTATATCCAAAGGTACATGTATCACGCTGTAACGCCACTGATTACGCAGATAACTTATCACCGAAGTGTACAATATTTGCATGCGAAAATTTACTACCCGATTGAAATCACGTGCTTTCTCATATATCTCTGTATCTATTTATAGAAATTCACTTGTTATTGCGTAAAGACACGCCTAGGATAAGCAGAACTGGGGGTATTTGGTACATAATTAAATAAACACACATATATATCTACGCACCCACACTTCCATATTTCGTGAGCTTTGTACCTTCATATCTGTATTTGAAAGAGGGCAAATCCGTCAAGTGAAGCCTGCCAGCATATTTCGTGTAATTGTGTTGTCTTTGAGATATGTTTAGCTTTGGCGGTCAAAGCGGAATAATTATGTATATTATTTCACTTGAGTCTGTGTATTGAAATAACTCGACCAAAATAGAAGCACTACCGGCTAGAAGACCATATGTGATCTCTTTATAGAGTTAGGTAGTGAACAATATATTTTGTTTGTTCTGGGCGTTGCAAGCTTTTTAAGCTTGTGTCTAGCACTGCGCAGGCCGTATGATTGCTTGCAAACTTAGTAATATAACAATATGAACTTTAGACATTAGATAGTTATGATTAGTTTCACAAAGTAATATGCCATGATTTTATTCCTACGATTAAGTTAATATGATATTAATGTGCGGTAAAACGTGACATTATGTAATTTGCTGACAATTATAAAATGTTATCATTAATCACTAATTATGCAAAAATGTAAGGATTTGTCACGACTAATCCTTGCATTTCGAAATGACTAATGAAATGCCTAAAGCCCCTAATGTTGTCTTAGGCTAATCGAATTAAAAAATAATTATGTTCTTTCGCAATATTCAAGACCAAGTGCAGATAACCGTATTATTGAATTATTTATAAGACTTTATTGAAAATTACCAAGTAACATATATTCAGAATTATCCCAAAACCTTTTGGAATTCCAATTTGATTGAATGTCCCTTCAATACGTGGACTTAACTGTACGTTTCTAACGTAAACAGCTATGAATGTAAAATAAATAGTTTCCATTAGAATGTTAGCTATACTATAATAGTCAACCAATATCCATTACGCTGCTAGGGGTCGATTGATGTGATAAGGAATGAGTCATAACATATGCTAGGTAAACTGACTTTAGCACTTAGGTCTTGAACGGTTTGACCTCGGTTTTAAGCGCTAGACGACCGGCAGTCTAGGCAAGTTTGCTATGCATCATATAACACTATCAATGACGTCATGCCTTTTACTTTATTATTACTAATCGATATGTATCTAGATCCATTCTCCACAATAGCCAAGCCTGGGATTGTCTGTTATGCAGAATGGATTGAAACTGGCTGTAGCCGAGCAAAATTCCTTTTCCTCATTCATAAGTGACTATTGAATAGAGAAGTGGTTTAAGGGTTAGTTGTCAGTGCTTTTTTCATCATCATCATCATCATCACCCTAGCGTTATCCCGGTTGCATCCAAGACTTAAAGCATTGGAGCCCGAGGTCCGCTTACTAGTCTAACCAGATATGACAGAATATCAACTTTTCCATAGAGCGACTGCCGTCTGACCTCCGTAACCCAAAGGGATAGCCATATTCTATGGTTTAGAGCAGTATCAGTTTATTTGAGGGTACTGACTCCCCGTGACGACTGTCAAAGATCTTTATGACAGCCGGGACCGACGCTTTAACGTGCTCTCCGAGGCACGGGGCAAGCCATAATTAATAATTTAATACGCACTTAACTTTGAAAAGTCATCAGTGCGCGCCTTGCATTTGAACCCGATACCCTCTGTATTGCAGTCCGTTGGTATCTCCACTAGGCTATCGCTGCCTTTTAAAGTGCCTAGTTGTCAGTGATTTGTTGATAGTACTCGCGTCGAGCAAGATGTCACGTGTGATCCCAAGGTTCAATGGTTGGATAGTAGTTGATTTCCTGTACTGAAAAAAGTGCAGTTTTATACAAAATTGCTTTATAAATCATTGTAAGGACATGGACTAACTTATGTTTTGTCTTGTATACTTCCTTATTAAAGAAACTATCTAAAGTTAAATCTATACGTCTTAAAGATTCTGTAATTGACACATTTTGACACCATATTTAATGCTTATCGTAGTTACCCAGTTCCAAGTTTGTAGGTACCTTACATAGCGGCTTAGAAGTATGCCGGCCCAATATCTGATCTATTCATGGATTTGAGATATATTTGAAATATTTTTAATGACGCTTATGTCAAACTAGAGGATGCCCGCCATTACACCCGCGTTATTAAAGACTACTGCTCTGCTCCCCTCGCACATAGCGTGATGTTATATAGCCTATAGCCTTCCTCGATAAATGGGCTATCTAACACTGAAAGAATTTTTCAAATCGGACCAGTAATTCCTGAGATTAGCACGTTCAACCAAACAAACAAACTCTTCAGATTTATGTATTAGTATAAGATATGCAAATTCATGGGTAGATCGGATATGTAATCCGACGGTAAATCAGTTTCTTCATATCATTCAAAGATTAGTATCTTTGTAGACTAGTGTCCACGCCGCGGGCAGGTGATCTTCGCAATCTAATAACAAAAAGTAACCATACATGTTGATAATAATACGGTTGACGTAACAATCTGAGTGGTACCGGTTCTCCAGACGTCACAATGATTCAAAGAACTTGGTTAAAGAATAGAAGTCGGACAATGACATCGTGATTACATTTGGCAAGATACCTGCCTTATATTTTACTATTTTTTGTCCGTTACTAATTTGCGAAATGCGTCTTCTAATTATTTTTTTTAATGTGTCATAGTGTTATGTTCGTATTTAGTGTTATAAGTATTTTAATCATAGCGCAATGTTTTGCTTTAGAAGGCAATTTAGTAGGATGAGTCAGTGTTCTGTACCACCTGTGTAGCCAGGCCAGGCTAGTACTATTTGAATTAAAGAACTTTCGAAAGGGGGATACAGAAAAATATCAATGTTTAGAAGTGATAAACGCTACGATAATTTACTTTAAAGTGATTATTGTGAACTTGAAAGTGTTATTAAAAGCTTTTGCCAGTAGCATGTTTGTGAGAAATACTACTTGTAAAATCAGCATAATATGTTACATAAATTATCTGTAACTCGTTAAACATACGTTTAATATGCCAATGAATACACTCACGATTGTTAATAATAATAGGGTATTTGACTAAAAAAATCGAATTAGTCCGTCAGTTAGATTATCGAAAAATATTGGATACGTATTTTTTGTTTTATCGAATCAGTACAAAATTACGAAGATAAAACGCATCAAAGATGGAGAAACGTATAAGAGTGGGGGCTTGTAACGTCACTTGCCAGTAAAAAGTGTACTGGCAAGTGACTGACGTCACTTGCCAGTACACTTTTTACTGGCGAGTTCTCAGCGAAGTTTGTCGTCTCAATTTTTTGTTTACGCGACTAAAGAAAATATACGTGTCCAATATTTTTTGGAAATCTATCTGACGGACTAATTCGATTTTTTTAGTCAAATACCCTATTGTTGCCAGATGTTGGACTTTGGCACAAGTGATTCAACTGGTGTCACAGTTTTCGTTGCCATACTCCTCCGAAACGGCTTGACTGATTTCGATGAAATTTTTTGTGCTTATCCGGTATCTATGTGAATCGGCCAAAATCTATTAAAAAAAAAAAAAAAAAAAAAAAAATTGCAAAACAACGTTTGCCGGGTCAGCTAGTAAGCTTATAAACGCCAATCACGACGTTTAAGTTACGTTTCAAAAGCTCGATACGGCGATTTACATGCAAAAGTACACTAACAATGTTCGATAGAATATCGACGTGGTAGCAAAATCACCGGAACTTTAATTGTTATATTCTATACTAACGGTAAAAACAATGAGGAAGTATTTAATTATTACCATAGACTAGTGCCAAGTCTTGCAAATAATTGCCTATTTCCTTATTAATATATTGGCATGTACGTAAATATATGCTTAGACGCTTGTCATTTCCTCTGGAGGATACCATGATATATAAATTCCGCGTCGTCACATTCTAAGACAATGCTCTTTGCTTAGAAGAAAAAGAGAAGATTTACGATAACTTCTTTTAGCGGGGCGAAATTATTTCAGACAGGCAATTGTGCCTCGTTGGTCTCGCGGCATAAATGTGCGCGTGGGATTGGGACTATTGGGAGGTCTCGGGTTCGATTCCCGGGTCGGGCAAAGTGTTATTGGGTTTTCCGTTAGGAAATTCTCAGTAGCAGCACGGAGTCTGGTAATGTGCCCGGTACGGCAATAGGTTCGCCTCCTGTTACGTGGGACCTAAACATTCATGGCAAAATGAGGGTGTAATATTGCACCTCTGCCTACCCCTTCAGGGTTACTGGCGTGAGTCTATAAATAAAAAATTAAATTTTTAAAAGTAAATCTAAACATTCTGAAAAAAGAAAACACAATTTTGGTGTGACAATTGACCTGCACCAAATCTTAATATATAAAATCCTTGCGTTACTGACTGACTGACAGACACGCTACAGCCGAAACTATTGGGCGCAGGAAGCTGAAATTTGGCATGTACGTTCCTTGGGGACCGTAGGTGTGCACTAAGAAGGGATTTCCCGAAATTCCCACGGAAGCGGGCAAATCGAGAAAAACAGGTAAAATGTGCAGGCGTAGCTGCGGGCGTCCACTAGTAATCGATATTTATGTTATTAATTAATTATAGATTTCGTAGGATGGCATTCACAGAATAGTGTTGGGGTACCATCAAAAGCTGAGGTTAACAAGTAGTCAGCGCATTTATTTCAGTGCCATATGAATACCATGTTAACTGTCTTCATATACTTGGAAACATTTTTCGAATAACAATCAGAATTAACAATCCAAAAGTACACAGTAGGCAAGCAATCTTCGTTTCAGTTTTTACGTAGCGTTTAAAAACTTTGTTGTACTGAAATTATGCAATTTGTTACACTGTTGTAATGCAAACTATATGTTATTTATGTTTGCTCCGTCATGCGGAAACTCGACAGTTTTCAATTGTGACATTGGACATTAATTACTGAACGAATAGCAGACTTGATGTGCAGAAATTTTAACTTAGAAATAACGTTGATTAGTAGAAATAGTCTACTATTGGATTATTGTCTAAATAGTAAAAAAAGTGTGTTTTATACGCCATTGCCTGTGTTTTGCCCACGTTAAGATAGATTGACGATAGTAATTCTAGCGTTATCCCAGATCCATCCGATATCCAAGACATCGTTTTGGTGCTTTGAGTCAAGAACAAATCTTTTGAACCAACACTAGAACATTTTCTTATTCGTTATCTTACTTTTTAAGTGACTTAAGAAAAGAGACGGTTCTCAATTCGATTGCATTATGTATTATGTTTGTCCTCAGTAATCTTATAATTTATTGACCATATAAACATAACATAACATCACTTCACGCCTTTTGTCCCCGAAGGGGTAGGCAGAGGTGCATTACACACCCACACTTCGTCAGTTATGTTTTTAATGAATAATTTTGAAAATTATTACTTTTTTGGAACTATTTTCTTCTCACTTGGCTCCCATCTTACTTTGAATGATGACGTTTGAAGCAGTTATTTTTTATTCAATTTATTTGCGAAGCTGTAGTTTTCAATGACTGATGGTGGCGTGTGGTATGTTCCAGGGTTTCGTGCCCGGCATGTTCGGCGTGTCGCACGGAGCACTGCAGTTCATGACGTACGAGGAGATGAAGAACCGCTACAACCAGTACAGGAATCTGCCGATTGATATCAAATTGGTGAGTGTTTAGCTGTTTATGGCCAGGAAGGACAGGAGTTAAAATTACTGTTCATTGCCTTATAACTGCCATGTTGTTGCTCATTACAGTGCCTTATTAGGCCTCCCTCACATTGGGCGACAGCGTTCCTCGAGCGTACGCCCAGCGTTCGCTCGAAGTTCACTCTGTAGTACAAAGTGAACGCCGGGCGCACGCCGAACGGACGCCGAGCGTACGCTCGAGGAACGCTGTCGCCCAATGTGAGGGAGGCCTTACGATGCTTACGAGAGTGACTTTTCAAGAGAGATTTATTGAAAAGACCGCATAAGCATCGTGTAGACGTTTAAAATTAAATATGTATACACTATGTTCGTTTGATGCAAGTTATAAATATCTCATCTGTTATCACCCTCACCTTACCTTACCATTAATTGGTATAACTTTACTGTAAACCAGAGGAATCTAGGTACTGGCAATCAGTGCTAGAGAAAAAAGCCGAAAAATGCTGTTTCTCTCACTCTTTATCTCACTCGCACGGATACTAAGTACTTCTCTTACTTCTTCAACCCGTTATCCTGTTTCGGTGGGATGTATTTCTGTGGTCGAGGCGATTTTGTAGGGACAGTTTCTAGGCAAGTTGCTATCTATCAAACTCAACATCTTATAGGTATACTATAAGATTGCAAGCTTTCTATCGTCATAAAACAAAAATTAGCATCTTACATAGTGGTTTGGAGTATTTTACTATAAAATCCCGTACGTAGCCGAGTATTAGGTTACCAGTTTACGTAATTACTTAGCTGCTCGTACGTCATAACATAGTAAAAACAGAATAGTAAGCTAGCTAAGGCCGCTCGGCGAGTTAATTGCCTACTCTTGCGTTGACGCACGGGTTGTCACTTGTTTACACCGCGGCGCCGGCTTTGTCGGCGCTCGCGCTTTTTCGCCGCTTTTTTAAGTGATCGCGCTGAATACTTCACAATTTAAGCTTGAATTTGTTTTTTCTCAAATACCTACTGACTACCTAAGCGTTATATAACTATCTAAATGCCTTTTTTAATGAGAAAAAATAACAAGTTAATATTACTGTCGTTTAACACATTGTATATTATTAATAACGTTTATTACAAAACTGAATGTATATAAACAATTCAAGCGGGCGAGCAGTGAAGTACCTACATGAATGCGCTCGATCAGACGCGCGGCGCATCCCGTACTGAATCCACGCCGAGCTTGCCGCGCTCGTGAGATTGTGTGCGTGAAAAATGCGTGCGTACACGGCGCCAGCGACTCACGCGTACATTCAAACCAGCGCGGCAGCGCGGCGGCCGATTTGTATGAAGCTATCTTACTATTCTGTTTTTACTATGGTCATAACTTATCCGATCACGCAATATCTTAGTGTAGGTGTAGGTACTTACTAGGATCAGAAAATCTACTAGTAGAAATTGAAGTTCTCAAGAGAAACATTTCCAGAAACATTTCAAGAAAAACTTAAGTACAAGTAACTAGTAACGGTCGCGGTCTGTATTGATTCTTCTTGTTTTGAAATATCCTTGGTATCCGGAATTCTTAATTTGAATACTCTGGCCTCCACCTTTATTCGAATTGTACGAGTACAGTCACATATTTCATTGTGATAGTTGATGTACTGAACTACTGACTTGTATCAGATCTGATAGCATTCGGAGAAGTGGAACCGTAGATGCAGTATTTTATTGGCAAAACCACAAGCAAAAAATTATTTAGGACGAATGACCGAACAGCTCAAACCGCTGGATATGGAAACACAAAGCCCTTTAAGGACGGGTTAAAGTTTCAGTTTTCATTATGACAAATATTACGCTATCCACTGGACCACGGAGGTGGTCCAGTGGATAGCGTATGCGACTGCTGATCGGAGGTCCCGGGTTCGATTTCCGGGTCGGGCAAAAGTGTTACTGGGTTTTTCCGAATTCTCAGTAGCAGCCCGGAGTCTGGTGATGTGCCCGGTAACGGCAATAGGCTCGCCCTCTATTACGTGGGATCTAAAAATTCATGACGAAATGTGTGTGTAACACCTATTTCGTCTCTGCCTACGGGGACAAAGGCGTGAGTCTATAAAAATATATAAAAATAATTATAGACCAGGCAAATAAAATAAAAAAATCTAAACTCTTCTTTATAAACTGACGAGTTCTTTTCCATAATTGTTTATCGATTTTTCGCGATGTAAACAAGGCGTCTTATATACACAAGGTTGCGATTGTCAAGGCAAATGGTACTTTCCACGTGTATTTAAATTTTATATTATCGCTGTGGAAACCTACGTGTTTCTATGCGAACAGATATGAGGTTCTGATTATCGCTTATTTGATTATCTTCTGCAATTGGTTATATACAGGATACAGGTATTGGGGTTGCTCAAGCCCTAGATTTAGGAGAACCGTGGGTATAATTTTTCGGGGCTCCTTATGTAATTAAAAAAACTATTTTGTTCATTGTGCCACCCGCGGCGTTTGGCGTGAACAATCGCCATAATATGGAAGGACCAACCCTGACTGGCATTGTGGTTTTTCGACAACTATCGTTTAAGTATAGACTCTTTTCAAAAAGTTGAAGTAAAATGTCCATCGCATTACGTATCCTACTCGCAATAATAATATTTATGAAAAGAGTTTTACTCGCGCGTACTTAATCATTTCAAAATGAAGGTGAAAAACCTATTGGTCCTGACGTTTCAGCTTTAAGTCGCACCAGTCGTGAGACGGGATGATTAAATCATATTAGGTACTTGTCATTCAGTTACCCTAGCCGATGTAATCCATGTCGAAACTTCAGCTCAAATAGGTGTTTCGCATTTCTTTTAAATATTTACAGGATTGATACCTTGTTACTTAAATATTCGTGTGAGTACAGATCGGAAAAGATTCAAAGTATTATTTCTACCCGACTACGGCGAAGCCAAAAGGAAGGGTAGTGTTTTTATACATACCATTTCAAGCACTGCAGCTGTAATATACTTAAATACATATCTTATTTCAAGTTCATCATCCTCTTAGCGTTATCCCAGTTTCAATCTGGGGTCCGCTTTCTAGTCTAACCGGATTTGGCTGAATATTAGCTTTTCCACGGAGCGACTGCCTGTCTGACCTTCACAACGCGAAGGGATAGCTATATTCCATGGTTTACGACTAGTGTCAGTTTATTAGAAGGTTCCGACGCCCTGTAACGATTGTCAAAGATCTTCATGACAACCGGGACCGACAGCTTAACGTGCTCTCCGAGACACGGGACAAGCAATAATTGATAATTATTCAATACGCACATCATCGGTGCGCACCGTGGATTCGAACTCGATACTCTCTGCATGGCAGTCTGTTGGTATCTCCACTAGGCTATCGCTGCCTAGTAATATATAATAGTATAAAAATTAAGTTTAAATACATATCTTATTTCAAGTTCAATGTCGGTGTATATTATCCGTGTTAACCTTGTATCTCGTCATCCTTACATGATGTATCGTTTCACATTATGCAAATAAGTTTGTTTATTTCTATGTTGTTTGCGATCTGTACGATTGTTGTCAATACTAAGAGATAATGTATTTACTTGTTGATATACATGAGGCTGATTGTGATAGCACGTGGACTAATTAGAATAATAATTAACTATTTAATGGAGTTAATTCTAATGATGTAATGATTCATATAATTAGTGGTATGTCCATATACTCGTACATACTACATTTTTGTGCAAGATATGAGAGCATAGGTCCTGTTCAGAAATATATCAACATCATCTGTGGCCCTGTGTATAAACTGTCCCACTGCTGGGCACGGGTCTCTTCTCACGAGAAGGGTAAGGCCATAGTCCACCACACTGGCCAAGTGCAGACTTCACATGTCTTTCGAAAACATTATGGAGAATTCTCAGACATGCAGGTTTCCTCACGATGTTTTCCTTTACCGTTTAGCAAGCGAAAATCATCAATTTAATAATAAACTATTTAAAATAACTTCGAAAGTCATTGGTGAGCGCCGTGAATTCGAACCCGAAACCCTATGCGTAGCAGTCCGTATAGGTCTCTCTATTAGGCTATCGCTGCTGGCTGAGACATCTAATTATTTTATAATAATTAGAACGTTCAAAAGGCCAACTTAATCTAATCTAAAATACCTACCTAATTCCGCGAGATTCCATTGGATTAATAGCTAAATAAATTGCAGACGATATTCTAATAAACTCTTGATCTGGCATTGACAGAGATGCAATTGAATACTTTGTTTCTGTATCCGAACATCAATTGTGAAATTAGTTGTAATTCATCAATGAATCATCCAGAAATTCATAATAATTTTTCATGTTTCATCAAAAATTACGCAGGCAATTTCTGATACGAACCCACAGATGTGCTTTTTTAATGTGTTAGTAAATATTCAAATGTACTACCTAATTATTGATGTCCGACAGACATCTTTAAGAAATATATTTTCTTTTTTTTTAGAGAATCACTTCTGTATCCTCGCAGGGTTAGGCAGAGGTGCAATATTACACCCACATTTCGCTTTGTGAATTTTAGGTCCCACGTAATAGGTGGCGACCCTTTTGCTGTTACCGGGCAAACATTAGACGCATTGCCAGACTACTTGCTGCTACTGAGAATTCGGAAAATTTGAGTTACCCTTTTGCCGACCCGGGAATCGAAACCGGGACGTCCCGATCGACACATATGCTATCCACTGGACCACGGAGGCAGACTTTCCTCTGATCTTTTTTACAATCTTTGTGCAACTGGACTCCACTATCTGTGAAAATTACATACCTACAAGAAAATTTAATTATTTATCTGCACTAGCGCTACAGCGGTTATAATAGTATCGCTAAACGTAGAACAGCTATAAAATCCAACTAAATATTTACACTGAATATCTGCGTCTAATGTTTGCGCGATAGCATTGTGTTGCTAATCTTAAATCGCATTGGATTAACTATACATATAATATCTCTAGCTGAGCCCACAATTACACCCGCGCTATTTAGGGCCACTGCTCCGCACCCATGGCTCAAAGCGTGATGTTATATAGCCTTCCTTATGCTGGGGTCTCCAGCACAAGAATTGTTCAAATCGAACCAGTAGATCGTGGGATTAGGGCGTTCAATCAATTAAACTACAAATAAACAAACTCTTCATCATCATCATCATTAAATATTACTATTATATATATAAATAATAAGCTCAAAAGTACAATCCTAAGCACAAAAACAAAATATTTCGAAAGTATATCTTGCACTATCACGACCCAGCTGAATTATACGGCGACTATATGTGCAGTATACCGACCACCAAGTTCCAGTAAGCACTTATTTATCGACGAATTACAAACAACACTCCAAAGTTACACGAATACCAGTGATTTATATCTACTTGGAGACACGAATATAGACTTAAAATCCGATAATCCTGTAAAGCATAAATATGTAAACATGTTGTGTAGTTTAGGCCTTGTGTGCGGGATCACGCAGCACACAAGAAAAGAAATAAGTAACGGCAAAGTCAACAAATCATGTATTGATCACATATTTGCACGGTCGCACACACAAGACCTATCTACAGCGGCACTTGGAACTACACTGGCTGACCATCGCGCTATAATAATCGCTTGCGCTGGGATGCATGTACAGCATGTTCCGATATACAAAACCTGCATAAATAATCGTATACTTAAAACATGTCTCAGTAATATAAAGTGGGAGAATACGTATGACATTAAATGCCCCATAAAACTATATAACTATATACATAACCAGTTTACAGAATGCTACACAAACTCAGAATACAATATAAAAGTAAAGGGTAATACAGAACGGAGCAAAAATACTTGGATAAATAAAACAATTATTAAAGCTTGTGAATATAGAGATAAATTGTTCATAAAATGGACAAAAGATAGTAATAATCTAATCCTAAAATTGCAATACAATAAAGCCAGAAACTATGCAAATAATTTAATACAAAAAACGAAAAATAATAATACTAAATCAGAGATTATAGCAAGCAAAGGGAATATCAGACAGCTTTGGCAAATCCTAAATAAAATCACAGGTAAAATAATAAAATCCATAGATGATGCCTTACAAAATACATTCAATAGTCTTCATATCAGCAATAAACGTATCGCAAATAACTTTGCTCAATCATTTAGCCAGAATGTGACGGCAATTATGCCCAAGTGCTCTAAAACATTGCTCGATAAACAAGACTACAAAACTTCGTCTAACGTAAGTATGCGCTTAAAACCTGCGGAACCAGAAACAGTTAAAAAAATCATTATGTCTTTAAACAATAACAA
Source organism: Euclidia mi (assembly GCA_944739405.2). Classification (NCBI taxonomy): domain Eukaryota; kingdom Metazoa; phylum Arthropoda; class Insecta; order Lepidoptera; family Erebidae; genus Euclidia; species Euclidia mi. The sequence continues at coordinate 86,816,181 of OX123189.2, read as the reverse complement.
AGCACCAGGAATAGATGGAATTAGGGTCATGGATATAAAAAATATTTGTAATAAAATTAAAACTGTAATCTCTAATTTAATTAATCTATGCATAGAAACAAGCAAGTACCCATCTACACTAAAAACGGGAATTGTTAGACCAATCTTTAAAAAAGGCAGCAGCATGGATTATAATAATTATCGGCCTATCACCATATTGCCAGCTATAGACAAAATTATTGAGAAATACATTGTTAATCAGGTACACGAATTTTATAACAAAAACAAGATTATAACGGATAAACAATACGGTTTTCAACCGAAAAAGAATACTACTCAGCTCTTAACAGCGTTTACGGACAGTGTTTATGAACACCTTAATGAGAAAAGACATGTTTTAGTTATTTTTATAGACTATAGTAAGGCGTTTGAAACGCTTAGACACAAAAGGCTAATAGAGTGTTTGCAGGACAGTGGCATTGGAGGCAAGCTATTAGACTGGTGTAAAGACTATCTGCATGAAACAAAATATACGGTTAAAGTGACTGATGCGTTTAGCGAAACAGTTAGTGTAACAGAGGGTACGGCGCAAGGCTCAGTTCTTGGGCCATTACACTTCCTCACATACGTAAATAGCCTGCCCAATGTGGTTAATAAATGCGAGGTTTACCAATTCGCTGACGATACTTGCCTTTAGCAGCTGGAAAAAGTATATGTGAAGCTCAAATTAAACTGCAAACTGACTTCGACTTACTGACCAAGTGGTCGCATGATGCCGGTTTAGTATTAAACGCTAGTAAAACGAAACTAATGTATATCAGTTCCAGCCAGAATAGAAGCACTATATTGCCTAAAATAATAGCTCACTGTCACAAATGTATACATGATAACCACAATACGGTAGTAACCAAGCCATGTCATTGTGACCACATTGAACTCGTGGATAAGCACACATACTTAGGGCTTACTATAGATAGTCGACTAAATTGGCAATTGCATATAAATGGTGTGTGTGATAGATTAAGAGGCATACTAGCTAAATTCTCGATAGTAAAATACAAAATTCCCTACCAAACATTAATAATGCTTTACAAAGCTCTGGCAGAATCAATAATATCGTATGGCCTTTCCAGCTATGGAAGGACATATATGTCTCATCTCGATCGAATATATACACTCCAACTACGTATACTAAAAACTATCGTACCGTATAACATAAAGAAAAAATACAAGAAAGATTATCACGAACTATTTAATTTTTGTAAAATTATACCAATCCATCAAAAAGTAAAACTAACGTTGCTAAGTGAAGAATATTTCAATGAAAATTTAAAAATGGTAAAAGTCTTACAAAATAATGAAATTAGAACACGTAGTGTCACAAATGCAAAACTACTACTTCCACAATTTAAAAATCTATACGGCAAAAGAACTTTAAAATATGTAATACCCAACCTCATCAATAATATACATAAATCTTTTAGGGATACAATAACTCCTAAAAACATCAAATATAAACTTAAACAATATTATTTGCAAAATAGATAAAATTAATTAAATATGTTGATAAAAGATAGAAATAATAAAGTTTGAGTAAGTAAAAAAATATATAATTATGTATAATGGTTACTTCATAGTATACCCGTTTTATATAATTATAGTTACTTTATAATAAATAATAATTGCTCTTTCGCTACAAAAGTAAATACAATATCTCATATAAACATCAAATATAAAATAAAAGCAATATCAGTCACAAAATAGATAAAATAATTAAATAGGTTGATATATATATATACAAATTAAATTAATCACACTCGGAACATCCTGTATATACCCACGTAAACAACAATTCTCCATGCGAGGGACAGCCGGTGCGGTGACGTGAGCGCAACGCTCGTCGAGAACAATTTGTAACTACCTTACATTTATGATATTATTGTGCGATACACAAAAAATCTAATAATGTACCTATTATCGTTATCTGTATGATTTGTGTGGATTTCTCATGGTCGCACAGGGCTATGCCGTCGTCAATCATATTACATATTAGGATGCACGGTAAAACTCGAATGAGTTTGTGTTTGCATCTCCAGTATAAGTGAATTGTGTAGTGTTATTATGTAGTAAATAAATAAATAAAAAAAAAAAAAAAAAAAAAAAAAAACTGTCGACTGCTGGACCAGGCCTCTCCTTTGAAAGGAGGAATTGCCCTTTTATACCACGCTGGCCAAACGGGTTGGTATAGGGTTGGTATCAAGTTTTCCTTCTCTTACAGCGCTGTTCTCTGCATAACATGCTCCCTCTGGCGGCTCTTACGACACCCATGGGATGATTTGGGGTGGTGACAATCCGTATTCTTAATCCGTCACCACACGGACAAACTTTTCAGCTTTATAATATTAGTATAGATATGTACGAAAGTATATTTGTTGGTTGGATGTTTGTTCTTCACGGCAGCAGAGCAAATATATGGCGTCAGATTGTCTAGAAATACTTTGATGTTAACATGCATTAGATGCGTTTCACGCTTTACAGTGGTCAAAGCGAGGTAATTGCCTAGCATTGATTTAGGGACGCTCCAACCAATGTCACGGCTACTCGTCTGTCCCGTTTTAATAAAAATAGTTTCTAAACATGAATTTGTAAAATATCATCATCATCTTTTTGCCCTGGTCCCAATATATTTGGGGTCGGCGCAGTACGTCCTTCGCTTCCATTATTTTTTGTCGCCCGTCATCTGATCATTTACCCATTTCTCTTTCATATCCATCCTCACACAGTCCATCCATCTTTTCGTTGGCCTCCCTCTCCCTTTCCATCCCACTACCTTCATATTCATCACTTGCATTTGTAAAATGTAAACGTTATTAAATGTAAGCTGAATTGTTTTTAATTGTATCCAGGGGCGTATCCAGAGGTAAACATCAAACCTTGTTCTGCCATCAATCATACTTATACGTAGGATGTAGTTATGCGTTTATATTGTTTTGCACCGCTTATCATTGCAATGATGTTGGTGTGTGACGCGTTTATTTGTGTTATTAGTTGCTATGACAAGCAACGATCTAGGCCTTGCGTAATAGCGCAAAGATGATCCTTTATGTAATCTGCGCATTCTTCATCAGTAATGTAATGTTATTGGACATCTGGTCCTCATGAGCTTAGGTATAAATACCAAAATATATTTTTGTGTATTTAAGTTACATGACAATATAATGTGTATTAATTTGACAAATTGCCTTTACAAAAACCATATTTTTGGATAACACCAGCCGAACAAGTGTCTTACGATAAGAATATGGGATGAATCGATCTGGGAAGCAGTACTTTCTGACAAAATACCTGGGAGATTGGTACTAATTTAACCTTATAGCTCATTATGTTCCTCCTCGATTGAATCCGCAATCCATAAAACCGACCTCTTCTGGGTGATCGAACACCTTGCCAGTCGAGGTAGGACACTGTGCCCTCGATCCGAAGTCTCAAAAGCCACTCTTTTGCCAGTTTTTCTTTCTGTCATCAGGCAGAGTTGGATGTATTATTGTTTTTTTACCGTGTGTAGCACTGCTGTCTCGTCTGCCACCCTTTTGTTGGCAGATAACGCAGCAGCCCTTGATTTCTGGAGCTAAATTACATGCAGAACTTGGCACAAAAATAACGTGCAACTATATTATTTCCAGACATCTGTGGAATACCTAACGTTCGCCGCCATATCGAAGCTAATAGCGGCGGGTGCGACGTACCCGTACCAAGTAGTGAGGGCCCGGCTGCAGGACCAGCACCGCAGCTACGACGGCGCGTGGCACTGCATCAACGAGACTTGGAGGTACGAACGCCTCAGGGGCTTCTACAAGGGCCTAACGCCGTACCTACTACATGTAACGCCAAATATATGCCTAGTTATGCTTATTTGGGAGAAATTCACTAATAACGATTGATCACAACACTATTGTCGTCTGATGGGAAAACATGTACAACACTGTTTTATCATTTTTTTTTGTTTTTGACAGTTCACTCGCAGATTATTCCGGTGTTCTATATTCAATTATATATCGGTTAAAACCTCTTTTTACGTTGTTGTTGTCTATGGAGTGTTTAAGGTAAGCGTCCTAGTTTTAAGCGGGATAATTTATTGTATAGTCTGTATTTGTGTAATTACGCATTTTTTATTATTTTATTTTTATTGTATTTGTTAAACTTTGATGACATGACTCTGACGACCCGAAATGGTTATTTTTCACGTGTTTGTAATTGAAGATTCGTATATAAATAGTTATGACATACGATTTTGGCATAGTTGCCAGTAAAGGAACACTTTAGTTGGCAAAGCATCAAAGTAAATTTCACGATTTTAATAGTGATTTTAAAATAATACATAGCGACTGGATATGCTCTAAGAAATTGTGAAACTATGTTTAGAAGTTATGGAGTATAGAAATGTGTTATAGTCAGTAATACAAGCTTTTTGAATTTAATTCGTCTAGGAATGTAAGAGTAAGCAGTGTTTACCAAAAATAAAAATGGATACGAGAGTAATATTGTGAAAGAGTGTGTTACCGACTATAACGTTATATATAGTTATTATTTAATAAAATTGTGAAATCTGTCTCACGACATGTGTTGTGTTTTTTTTTATTTATTTGTCTTATTTAGTAATCTCTTATAAATAGTAGTCGTACTCTTTCCCATCAGATTGTGACTGACGTTAATTTTAAGCTGGTAACACCTTGATACGAAGTGTTGCCATGCATAGCACAATTTAGTTTTAATTTATATTTTTTGTGATAATAGGGTATGTACTTAAAACTCGCGTTTGCCGAAGTATTTAACACTTTGAAAACATTAAAAAGACATGATTTTCTCTTTGATACAACGTTACATGTGTGGTGAGACGACGCTAGGTTCTTTATTATGTAAGATAGTATTGTTTCAGCTTGCTCATACAAAATAAGAAATAAAATAATACTTGCAAAACCTATATGTTGAAGTACCTTTCTCAGAAATATCATTACAATGTGCAAGTATGAAGCTATTCTGTCTTAATTATTAATATTAAATGTATCTCCCGCCTTTGTTGTTGACCCAAATCATTTTCATCCCAAAAATATAAAAGAAAAACACAAAAAAAGATTGATCTACCCTTTTTCGTCATAGTAAAGAGTAGTACAATAACGCACAACTGTAGATCGTGGAAGTTTTATTATAAGTAGGAACATTCTTATAAAAATACTCCTTCACATCACGATTATATCTCGAACATTCTGAATAATTATAATCGAAAAAGTAAATAAAATAAGATAAATAATGTAACTACGTTGACCGTGTATCGAAAAAATAAAAACCAAATGGTAAAATAAGTAAATGAATCCATATTTTATTTGAGGCACGGTTCCACCGCTAGAGATTCGACTTAAGGCAGGATGCTATAACAATAATATACTTTTATATAAAGGTACATTACATGTCGTAATTTGTACAGACGTTGGCGTTACATGGCCATATAAAATCATCTTTGTATCACATGTACACGTTCAAATGATTTTAGTTTGGATCTAACGCAAATATTTGTAGACATGTGGATATTTGTACAAATTCGTTTTAATTATACTTTCATTGTTTATTTATTTATTGCCCATTGTTATGTATGAATGAATAGATACAAAAAATATGTAAATTATTCTGATTAGATCTATATAATAACATCGTTATTGTCACTTCCCTAAGATTTTTCTCATGTTAAAGGTAGTACTTTGTGTAATCATACGAAACCCATATTAATGAAATAGATTAATTTAGGTTGTAAGTAGATAAACATTGTGGATTTCGTATTTATATGCAAACTTAGCCTTAGGCGTAGCATCTTCGAACTACTGTAACTAGGAGAAAGAAAATTCAATTTTAAAGTGACATTATTTTTATAGCCGGTTACAAATTTTCCAATGTAATATTTTCTCGCATATCAATATTTATAATTAACTTAGATGACAATACTTGACCAGGCAACAATCTAGTTTAAGTCTTGACGTAATAGAGTAAAATCTATGAATAATTAGACATTTTATTATTTATAAAAGGTACCGTATGTTTATATAATATATTTGATAGCTTACTTGTCGCTTAGCGTAGCTCTAGCGCTGTGACCGCGTATAATTTAGTAATGAACTCTTGTTTGGTGGCTGGCCACGATAACAATTTGTAAGACGTATATAATATCGATTATTATTATATTTTTATATAATCACTAAAAGTTCAATTGTTTCAAATCGCCTATTCAATTTGTATAATCAATAAAATGAATGCAAATTGAGCACCTTGTTGTTTATTTATTTGAAACTTTTAAAGTTACTCATCTTGATTTATTTCTGTCTCATCTAAACTAACACTTCGAAATTCAACAACTAAAATAATATAAAAAAAATACTTTAGTGTATCCTTTAGCCATTTTACAGAATCATTTATGTATATAGTGAAGGTTGGCATCGAAACTTCGAGTCTTGTTTTTTCATTCTGCGAGTCAGGTCAGTTGTGTTGTGACCTTTATTACTGCAAAATATTCAAATAGGAGTTGATTGCAAGGCAGGAAATACTTATATAATGAGCGCAGATTGAAGTATTTTCAATACTAAAGTACCTAATGGTAATTGTATAATATGTGACTTGATGTCGTTCAATCTTTTGAATCAATGTATGCTAAAATTTGGTGTGGAGTAGTAGGTATCTGTACTTTAAAGCGTCATTGGCAAGTTTCAAAACAATAGCCATTAGAAGTTGTAAATGGCTCAAAAGAAAAATATTTGCATTAAAAAGGTGCTGGTCCTGCCTATGTCAGAAAACTCTTTATTTAGACCAGATCGAGCTATCAGAGCAAGCAACAAACTCAAATTGTTCAAAAGGCAAAGGTATCGCCAAAAGCAATTTCTTCATATCGTTCAGTTTCTCGCGCAGAATTCGGCCGCAATATATTTTGCAACCGGTTTTGTAGTTAGATGAGTTGTCAAAAACTTAAGCTACCAGAGCAAGCAACAAAGTCAAATTGTTCAAAAGGCGGCCTTATCGCTAAAAGCAATTTCTTCATATCGTTCAGTTTCTCGCGCAAAATTCGGTCGTAATATATTTTGCAATCGGTTTTGTAGTTAGATGAGTTGTCAAACTTAAGCTACCTACCAGAGCAAGCAACAAAGTCAAATTGTTCAAAAGGCGGCCTTATCGCCAAAAGCAATTTCTTCATATAACGTTCAGTTTCTCGCGCAAAATTCGGCCGCAATATATTTTGCAATCGGTTTTGTAGTTAGATGAGTTGTCAAACTTACCAACCACAAACTTAACCACCCCAAACCTTAATATTAAAAACTAATCCAGACCCTAAAATTACTTACCAGCCTTATAGATAAAAGTGCCGCTCCTCTGTCCAAAGTTCTAAACGCAGGTAAGATGAAATATTCAATACAAAAACTTGCAGATATATTGTAATACTGTTATTTCCCACTTGCAGGCACGAAGGAATGCGGGGTTTCTACAAGGGGCTCAAGCCGAGCCTCATTCGAGTGGTGCCTGCTACTATGGTCACATTCTTGACTTATGAGAACGTTTCACACTATATGCTGAACAGAAAGACCACGGAAATCAAACTACCCTCTTAAAATTTCACGTTTGTAGCATTGCCTTTCGTTCATTGAAGTTAAACTGCGTTGTATGCGTTTTCTTACAGTTTTTTTTTGTCTTATAGCACGGTAATATAATCTAACAGTATTGTAACTCGGCCGCCTTCGTGAGTTATATACCTACCAGACGCGCCGTACGCGAGCTGCGGCACGATCGCGGCTGTGGGTACTGTAGGCACAGTCCGCACAGTCTAATGGGTACTCTGCTCGAGGCGCGTAGGTATAACTCGAGTTTCGTGCGTTTGTATAGAGTTACAATACTGTTAGATATTATTACCGTGCTTATAGGTAAGTAAGTAGCTACTTGGCCTTTAGGCTTAATGCCGAGTGCTGTAGTATCGATGTCAGCACCAAATAAAAATTGTTCTACTTTGATGAGCCAATATATCCACGCTACGCGAATTTCAATTTGCTAGTGATTTTAGAGTTCTAAAAGATTATGTATTCCAAAATAAGATGTAATAAAATCCATATGAGGTAGTTTAATGTCAATCATTGAGAATTCTGTGCTTTGATTTACTTTATAGAAACAGACTTATTTTGTAGACGTTGGACCAAAGAAATGTCTATATAAAATATAATCCAATTAATGTTGAATAAATTTATTATACTCAGTGGCGTAGCTAGCTAGCTTGGGTGACCCGGGGCGGTAGTTGGCGGACAACCTTTTTTTTTTAGTTGACACCTAACAATTCCGTGCTAACTCTCGAAGTGTTGAGCTAGTGCCTATGTTTTTGTACATGGGTCTCACCCCTTTTTTGGATGGGTGGCACCCGGGGCGGACCGCCCCCGCCGCCCCCCCTTCCTACGCCACTGCATATACTTCTGAACTTAAATCAACTCCGCTTATACATAATGGGCTCTTAGTTCTGTGACATAAGTTTGCTCTTATTTTACGGACTGTTTCTTGGCCTTGGTCAAACCTTTCTGAGTAGCGAAACGAATCCAAGACTTGTGTGAGAGAAAAATTATCATCTGGTTGACTTATAAATTATCATTGCACATATTAGTATATTTCAATACAAATATGTGCAATGATATTCATATAAATGATAATTATCCATTTCTAACATAACTATCATTTGGCCATAGTGACCCAAGCTATTCTTTTTTCGTCGACCACACGACATATCAACCGCTTAAGCGATTTCCAAACACTTATACGCGTATATATAAAAGCAACGATAGTCGAGTGGAGAGACCGCCAGACTGCTACGCAGAGGGTCTCGGATTCGAATCCACGGCGCGCACCAATGACTATTTGAAGTTAAGTGCGTATTAAATTGTTAATTATCGCTTGCTATGGTGAAGGAAAACATCGTGAGGAAACCTGCATGACTGAGAGTTCTCCATACTGTTCTCGAAAGACATGTGAAGTCTGCCAACCCGCACTTGGCCAGTGTGGTGGACTATGGCCTTACCATTCTCACAGAGAGAAGAGGGACAGTATACAGGGTGTAAAAAGACCCTTAACGAAAACTGAAATCCCATGTTGTACCAATCTGAGGCCCTAGCCAAACGACATTCGCTCAGATATCTACCTTCGCTAACGCTTGGTTGCCATGGCAATTTAAGGAATTACTTCAAGTTCCTTCTTCGTTGACCACGTGATATATCGAAGGCTTATGTCAGTTCCATACATTTTTGCACTTAGCGATTAGCGATATTGTTAATCGAATGCCATTAGGCTAAGGGGCAGTACGAACATTTCTTACTTCGGCACCATACCTGAGAAATTACTGGTTCAGGAGATATTGAGGCTCCAAGTTAGTATGGAGATTTTCTAATTAGGTACAAAATCGATGCAATAACCCTGCCAATATGTTCTTTAGGCACCCTATATCCCCATGGATAAGTAGATATTTCGAGCATTGCACGCGCGCGCTTTTTTTTATTTTTTTTTTGTTAAAGAAACCTGTCAAATTGACTTCACGCTGCCTGATGGTAAGCTGACAGTGAAGTCCTATTGTGAAGGCCACCATCCCCAATTGCTGGTTAAGCAATGTGTCATGGCGGCCCTCACTTTGACGGTCTTGAGAGATGCTTTTTCACGCTCTGCTTAAAGGACCCATGATCAAGGGAGGAAGGAAACACGTGAGCTGGCAGTGAGTTCCACATCTTTATGGTACGGCAAAGATAAGATGTACCGAACCTTTTCGTACGTGACGGTATCTGTTCTACCGTGTAAGCGTGGCACCTTAACCCGGCACGTGTTGTTCGGAATAGGAAAGGAGAGGGTGGGATGAGTTGAAAGAGTTCTTCTGAACACTCACCGTGATATAATCGGTAAAAGACAGCCATTGAGGCTACGTCCCTGCGTAATTGCAGAGATTCAAGGGTCTTAATAGCCTCAAGGTCACCTATGATACGGACAGCACGCCGCTGCAACCTATCAAGGGCATCTAGCAGGTACTGAGCGGAGCCGTTCCAGAGATGAGAGCAGTATTCCACGCAGGAGCGAACCTGAGTCTTGTATAATAGACACAGCTGCTCCGGCGTGAAAAACCTCCTCACTCTGTTCAGGACACCGAGTTTTCGAGATGCCGATTTAATGACACCCTCGATGTAGTTTCTCTGGTTGAGATTGCGGCGTACGTCAATACCTAGTATATTTAGACTGTCCTGTATCGGCAGTGGAGTGTCCAGAAGAGAAGGTTGGGGAAGGAATGGAGATAACTTTGCCGAAAATGCGCACACCTATATCTTCTTGGCGTTGAACTTGACCATGTTTTCAGCACCCCAATTCGAGATGCTGTTCAAAACCTGGTCAAGCTCGGCGATAAGTTTTCGCCTATTTTCCTCAATGTTGGCCTGCTTAGCCGCAGGATGGCCGAGATACCGCCCATGCACGGTACTGTCATCTGCATAGCAATGTATGCTCCCAAAAGTGAGCATATCATTGATATGCAGAAGAAAAAGTGTAGGCGATAAGACGGATCCCTGGGGCACACCAGCATTTACCTGCATAAACTTTGAATCTTGACCTTCGCAAATAACTCGAACACGTCGTTCATGCAGGAAGCTAGCAACCCAGTTGCACAATCGAGGTGGCAAGCCGTAAGCCGGAAGCTTGGAAAGAAGCGCACGATGCCAGACTCTATCAAAGGCTTTGGAGATGTCGAGGCTGATAGCCAACGACTCCCCATGCCTGTCCATAGCCTCACCCCAAAGGTGAGTGACATACGCTAGAAGATCGCCCGTTGATCGTTTCGGTCTGAAGCCATATTGTCGATCATCTATAAGAGAGCGATCTTCTAGCTAGCGAACGAGTTGGGTGTTGATTACCCGTTCAAATACCTTGCAGAGAATAGGGGTGATGGCTATGGGTCGATAGTTAGCTGGATCAGAACGATCCCTCTTTTTGGGAATCAGTTGTACGTTCGCCTCCTTCCAAGCCTGCGGCACGACGCCAGAGGAATAAGACAGGCGATACAGGCGTGTGAGCGTTGGAGACAACTCGGCTGCACATTTCTTAAGAAATACCGGTGGTATACCGTCGGGACCACTGGCTTTCCGGACAACGAGAGACCGCAGTATCGCGCGAACATAGCATTGCCTGATGCGAACATCAGGGATGGAGTGGCCGCAGTGGTTTATAGATGGCGGCTGCGAACCACGGTCATCGATTCGGGAGCTGGCCGCAAAGAGATTGACAAGCAAGTCAGCCTTCTCTTGCGGCCCATGAGCCAGTGATCCATCGGAAATTAGATTGCACGGCTTTGGCCAGCCGCCAATATCCACGGCTTCCCGTAGGGTGCGACAGAAGTTCTTGGCCAAACCGTGCAACGCGCTGTGCATCCGCTCTGGTGTATGCCCTCTTGCAGACCTTAGTGGCTCTGTTATAGGCCGCTTTGATGAGATGGACATTCGGATCGCAACGAGACCGAGCCCTGATCCAAGCACGGTACGCCGACTGTTTTTGTTTAACAGCATCGGCGCACTCGCGATTTTAATTGCGGTTTAAAACATGTGAAAACTCAAGTTTGGGTTAGTATGACTAGGCATGATGTCCTCAACGAGTAGACTTCGGCTTGGTGATGGGTCTTGTGACACCCTGTATATACAGGGCTGATAATGATGATACGCGAATAGCGACGTCGCTCATCGAATGCCACTCATTTAGGCCTCCTGGTTTTTGTCTCTACATGTATCTGGGGCGTGTTACGCCCAAGAATATGGACTCTGTAAGTATAACCTGTATTACGAATACGGAAACGGACGTACAAAGTACCTAGACTATTCTAGAATAATCTATAGGCACTATGCTCTAGTGTTTTGTTAATTGAAACATAATTTTAGACAATTTCATGTAATATTAGTTTTCTAATTTAATCTTATTTCCTTTTATGTACATTTTAGTCATAGATGTTATTTGGGGTTTATTTCTAAGTACCTACTTATCTACATAGTTTGTTATGAATCTAAGTTATTCATATTTGACCCAATTAATTTACATAATCTATTCATAATTGCGAGGTTCCTATGTCACCATAGATTAATTTTAATAGACGTATTCGCCTTTCTCTCCCTTATCATATAATTAGGTAGGTATTGTACTATTTAGACAACCCAAGGTACACAAGTTTTGTAAGTAAGTTTAGTTGATATTTCCACATTTGTTTTTAATTTTATTATTATGCTGTTGAAATATTGACTGCCTTTTTATTTTGTAGCAAAATATTGCTATCGATGGCTAATTGCTAAGTTCGATTCACGCACCTAGTTGTATCGGTTTTTTTTTGTAAAGGCACGACATGACGATGGTTTCTAGAATACAAGCAACTCTATGGCCGTCTTTGTCTTACAAGAATGGTAGGATAAAGATGGCATGAGACTTGCATTGATAATAATCGTCTCAAAAGTCAGCCTTAAGACCTCAAATCGGAGTGAACTTTGTAGAAAAATAAATCCTATCCCTCCGTATCGACGAGCGTAATAATATGTTATTTATAAAATAACAGCTAAGTTATTTTGTAAATTACATTTAGAAATGTTATTTTAGTATGCCTTTAAGGAATTTGTATGTAGGTACTTATTTTAATTTTAGTCCCTATTTTTTAGTTGGATCGAGTGTTATTGCATTTTAATAAAATTAGGTTTATTTAATTAGGCTGTGTCCACAGTTCCTTTTTGTTTATAATTTCAATGTGGTAAGCTATTGACCACAATGTTTAAACACATAATTATACAAGTTAGTATACCTTTTCGGTTCTGTGAACGTCGACCGTTGCCAGATAATCTTAAGATTCAAAGAAATCTGAATTCCACTGAACTGATTCAGAAATTCCACAATTGTATTGAAGTTTGATTCCGTTCTTATAAAGCGTGAAAATTATGCGTGCCTATACATAATATATAATATGCGCATAATGCGCCTATAGCTATATATAAAAATCGCCTTTCATACTAATTTGTTTCTAACGTGTTTCAATATTGTTTATTTTTTTACTTATATGTGAATTACTATGCTTTGACGCTTCGGCGTGGGCTGTCAGAACTAAGCTGACGAATAATGAGTAGATCTATTTATACCTACTGCTTTGCTTACAGGCAGATATTATATCTGCCTATATTTCATAGAAATCAGCTGGAAAAACACTATGTGTGAATGTGACTGCAGGCTTGTTTGGAGATACAAATGTAATTTATTTAAAACCTAACAATGTTAAAACTATATTACACTTAAGGTAAAACTTAAACACATATCACAAAATTGCTATCACAATGGTTTAGTATTCTAGGATTTGGAGATTATTAGTAGTACCACAAATTATGCGCCTTCCACCTTTCAGTTTGCGCTATTAAGGGACAATCCTCTGGGTACTTTTAACTAGGGCTTTTCGTCCTTCAAAATAGGTCTAGACTAGACTAAAAAACTTCCAGTAATAAAGCGTAGTACCAAATTACGAAGCTTTTTGAACGCGGCGATTTTATCATAAATGATCATATATTTAATTTAGTTTTATACTCATTGTAATTGAGTTTTTTATCTTAATAATTTTTTTTATTAATTGAATTAATTATAATTGATCATGACTGTGACTTTCGAGTGTAAAGTGTGAAGGTTGGTTAGGGTTCGATACTAGCGCCTGCGCACTGACTTATTAGTCAGTGCGCAGGCGCTACACATGCTACGAAAATTGTCTTTTTTAGTAATATGTATACCGATACTTAATCATTCAACCCATGTAACTTTCGTGTATAAATGTAATCTACTGAACGCTACCATTGGTGTGTAGTAATACGCCTTATATAAAATATCACGCTCTATCCATCATATTTCGGGTGAGAGCCCATACGCCCCTCAAAATTCGCCCCTTCATAGAAATTTGCCACAAATTTCTATGAAGGGGCGAATTTTGAGGGGCGTGTGGGCTCTTACCCATACCGGGACATGAGTATAATGCAAGTGTTGAATAGGTATTTATTTATATAAGAAGTACACATGTACCTTAGGTAACATTAATTCACGTTCAAATTCTTTCCACGAGGTTATTCACAAAATTTTATTATCGTTCGAGTATATTTCAGAAAATTTTCATAAAATATAAAACCAATTTAAAATTATATAGTTTCATGTAACGTATGTAACCTCTTAATTATTAGCAGGTTCAAAATCGTATTTATAATCAAAATTTATATATTAATATACTTTCTTGTAAATGCTCCTAAAATACACATGGATATTGTTTTTGTTTTAATTTAAAATAAATTGTTAAGCCATTTAAACATTTTGTAGTTTCATGTGACTTAACATAAGTTTCAAAATTATTAGCGAGTTAAATAGGTAATTGATTTATCGAAATCGATATATATTTTTACGTAGGTACCTACCTCCTAAAATTCACTTAGATATTGTTTTTGTTTTAATAAAGGGATATCAAATATTAATGACTTTTATTTAGCCTCAGCCACAGCAGTAGTTTATAAAGGAAAAGGCTCGCCACAAGACTGCAAAAACTATAGAAGCATTAGCCTTCTCAACATGGTTGGCAAATTGTATTCGAAGGTACTGATTGAAATAGTGATGAAAGTATCCGACAAGAAAATATGGAATGTACAAGCGGGATTCAGAAAGGGTATGGGGTGTACGGATCAAGTCTTTTCCTTGCGATGCTTGCGATTACTTTAGCTTAGCCTAACCTATTGAATACAGCGCGCTTCCTCCTCTCTCCTACACTATGCTGTGCCCGACAGGGTCCACAATTGAAACACTGTACCTACCTACTGCCTAACTTAACATTTATTATAACAACATTGTGGAATGCAATAAAGTATTGAGTATGCGTAGACGTAATTAAAAAAAAAAACTGATTTTTATTAACCGATAATAATAATAAACATTTATTATTGTTTTTGTCTACTTATTTATTAAAAAAAACACCCCTTATATGATTTATAAAGATTTTTCAAAATTAATACAGAGAATCAACTTTTAAAACACGATCACGAAATAGCCAACACGAGTTCACGAAATTGGCAGCAAGGCAAATTTTACACACGCAATAGCATGCAAATGAAGGGTCTACATAAAAATTAATTAAAAAAAGCCAAGAGCTTATTGATCGTAAAAATTACACTAGGCTTTTCTCAAAGGACTGTCCTTTCTTAAATAAAAGTTTTCGTCCCGATACCGTTCCCTGAAATAGGACAAATTCACCTGAAAGTCGCAAGACCCTTAACATGCCGGAAATACCCACACTTACCTTATATCACTTTGTTTTTTAAAGTTGGTCGGTGTTTAGTTCGTTAAAATGTCTACTTTCCGATGGTGTAAATAAAATATAGGTACATTACTACGGTAAACGTTCTCAGTAAATGCAAAGAAACGAAACAACCTCGAGACCGATTTTTTTATCATTATGTACAATTTTCAAGGCAGATAGATACTAATCATTATTTTGAAGGCAGCGATAGCCGAGTGGAGAGACCGACAGGCTGCTACGCAGAGGGTCTCAAGTTCGAATTCACGGCACGCACCAATGACTTTTCGAAGTTAAGTGCGTTTTACTTTGTTAATTATCGCTTGCTTACCGGTGAAGGAAAACATCGTGAGGAAACCTGGAGAGTTCTCCATAATGTTCTCGAAAGACATGACCACGCCTGGCCAACCCGCACTTGGCCAGCGTGGTGAACTATGGCCTTACTCTTCTCATAGAGAGAAGAGGCCCGTGCCTACCCAGCAGTGGAAGAGATCTGATGATGATGATGTACAATTTTGAGTTATTTATTAAAATTAACACTTAAATGCACGAAAAACGTAAGACTCCATGCTACATTGTTTGACATGAACTTGCAAATCGATATATATACAACTAAAATTAGCAAACAAGTAGGTAAGTTAATATTTACCTAATAAGACATCTAGGTATAATATTTTGAGTCTGTGTTTCAGCTGTGTAATATACGGTACGCCTTCCACTGCTAGCCTCTAGCATGTGTAGATCCACCAGTAATTTAAGTCGATATTTTGAAAAATTTCATGAGAAAGTGGTGTAATATGGTTATGGTTACAGATATTAATTACGTGTATTGCTATCTTCATCTTTTCATTAAACAATTAAATTAAAATGAAAAAGTTCAACAATTAAATTAAAATGAAAAAGTTCCTGTCACGGATGTCTGATGATGGAATTATGATAATAGTGCAGAAATATAGTTTTGATCGCAATTTGATAATATATGTTATCGCGTTCATTTTCTTATTGCTAGTCTCATGCGTGCACGGAATCATTGCTAGGTAATTTCAGAGTTCTGTATATACTTACCTACAAATGTAGGAAAATGAAGGCCCCGATAGTTCTCATTTTTTCAGAGAGCTGTGGAAAGGTTAATGCTGCTGGAGATCTCGCTGAAGGACAAAGAAGACCAAAGTAACTGACGCAGTCCAGAGGTATAGCAAACAAAAACTGCCACCTCAGCCATTGCACTGGCCACATCTGTCGCAGAACCGATGTTCAGTGGAGTAAGCAGGTTCCCTAATAGAGGCTGCGTCCTGGCAAGCGTAGTGTTTAATTCCCCCCGGCTAAATAAAAAAATTGGGCAAGTGCGAGTCGGACTCGCGCACAAAGGGTTCCGTACCATCATCTATAAAAGAAAATCACGTTCGTTGTATGTATACTTAAATACTTTATAAGTTTCTACCTGTTTATTAAGATCGAGTAACAAATTGCTTAAAAATTACGTTTGTGGTATGGGAGCCCCCCTTTATTTACTTTTTTAAAATTTAATTATTTATTTTGAAAGGTAATATACAACTACATATTCTGTAAAAATTTAAAGCGTCTACCTGTTACAGTTAGTAATTTTGAGCAAAAAATACGAAAAAAAACACGTTTTTTGTATGGGACCCCCCCCTTAATATTTTCATTTTTTTTATTTTTAGTATTTGTTGTTATAGCGGCAACCGAAATACATAATTTGTGAAAATTTCAGCTTTCTAGCTATCATGGTTTATGAGATACAGCCTGGTGACAGACAGACAGACAGTCAGACAGACAGACAGACAGACAGTCAGACAGACAGACAGACAGCGGAGGCTTAGTAATAGGGTTCCGTTTTTTACCTTTTAGGTACGGAACCCTAAAAATGACTTAAGGAGATTGGCTGATAGCGGTTTAATGATAAAACGGTAGATTCGATCTTCTGTACATACCTATTCTGGAAATCTGGTGGAAGCCTACGTCCAGGAGTGGACTACAATAGGCCGATGAGAAGTGATAGGGAGAATCGTTTCAGTATTTGCTGGTAGTGAAAGCGCCCTTTCTATCGGTGGTGGACGAGTCAAGTTTGTAAAGTCCCCCGCGACACAGGATTTATTCCTAGTGCGGGAATGGTCTTTTTTTTTAACGAACAAATTCAAGCAGTCTACCTGAGGGTAATCAGTACCCGTTGTTTCTGGATGTGACTGGGCTTCACTTCTAGGTACCCTACAGAAACTCGTTACTAGCCGGGAGGAAGGAAGAATGGAAAGGGTGTACCTACACTGGTCTGGGATTTACAGGACAAGAGTAAGGTAGGTATTAAACTAATAAATCCAGTCAGCCAACTGCCGCGACTCAATACAGGCAAGTGAGCAAATTCGTGCATGCGAGGCCCCGTTTTATTTCAAATTTCCCAACAAAATTGACAATCCACCTTGACGGAGGCCTATCCCTGATGTGTCATCGAGTGTCCACTCTAGAACCTAGGTAAGTACCTAGGTTCTTAGAGTGATGGAATTTGCACCTGCAAAACGGCCTTTGGTTCGTCGAGTTAAATACCTTACCCATTACCAGTCCAGTTTGACTATACGAAGTGGTACATTGGCGACTTTGGTTCTCTTCTTCTTTATTACCCTCTGAGTTTCTTTAAGCTTTCTGATGAAATCTCTAATTTATTATTTTATGTTTATAAAAGTCTTGCATAACTGACTGAAAGACAGCGTACAGCCGAGACTATCCGGTGCAAGAAGCTGAAATTTGGTAAGTAGATATGTAAGTTCCTTGGGGACTGTAGGGGAGTACCTACTAAGAGAGGATTTCTGCAATTCCCCTCCTATGGGGGTAATTCGGACGACAACCGACGGTGAAGTCTAGTAACTTATAAGCCTATGTCGTTATTACTGAGTAGGTAAATATTTCGCATGCCTGAATTTAGCCACTAACGCATTTGTAACTGAAATCAAGAATTCTTCATAAACATTTTACTCAACGAAATACGCGACATTACAAATATCTAGGTAGGTAGGTAGGTACTGTTTTAAGATAAAGATTCAAGCCATAGGTAGGTCAACTTGTCTCCTAAACAAATTTAATTTGTGCAACAATAGAGTCTAAAGAAACATGTCTTAGAAAGCAGACTGTCCGTCTATTCATTCATAGTAAACGATTTAATTAGAAAATTGCTCTAAACACAACCAACTTTCAAGTTGTTACAATCAAACTAAGTACAAGCGTAATAATGCGTACCTATGTACTATACGTCTATAAGTTTATGCTGCTGCAATTATTATCTTGTTTGATGATAAAAACAACAATCTATTCTAAACTTACTTTGTTTGATATAGGATCTAATATTGCCTGAAGTTTGAGTGCAGTTATTCTGTTGCTATGTCTTTTCTTCATACTGAAGTGCTTCTGCATAGGTCTATATTGGTGATTATCTTCATCGGTGCGTATAAATACAATCTTCCTGTGTATTACAGGCATATTCGAGTTGTAAGTCTGATCGAATTTAAGACACGTTTTAGCACGGGATCAATATCTAATTCTCTAAGTGCCTTCCTACTTATTTAAAATTAATTGGACATTAGACAGCCTAAGGATACACTTAAATAATTATGTCCAAAAGGCTAAAAAATAAATTTAATTTAGGAAAGTAAAGGAATCAAAAAGTTTTCAAGTGTTTACTTAGCTATTTTGTTTTACAGAAAGATGTCAAGTTTTTGACCCACCTAAGTTACCATATCGTTTTCTTCGCGCCTTTTTATTCTACGTTACGACAAAAACTAGTAGCACGATATTAATAAAGTTATAATCAGTAGTGACGGATCGCCCTGACACCGGTAATTAGAAACATAAACAGCACGTTATCTGCACGCAAATCATGTGCACCGCAGTCGCTCGCATCGCGGCAGTGTCATCGCGGGAAACCGAGAGATGTCTACGTCGGAGAGAGCCTCTCGTTCCAACAACGAAAAAACATTCACCGCACTGCCTTAAACATCGATCAAAAAAGAAAATATCACATCACTACATTATGGTAAGTAAAAAAAAAAAAGATTCCATTTTGTTTTTTAATCAGTGCAGAAAAGGCGCGAAAATGTGTTTTAATCAGCCATGTTTTATTTTTACGTTGTTGCACCTGTAGATTATAGGTAAATGGATGTTTGGATGTCATGTCATGGATGATTGCTAGTTGCGATTGTCTCATAATAACTGTTTAATATTATTCGCTTCACTGTTCACAATGTTGATAAGAATTGTCCGTAGGTAACTGTTATCTTGTATTTTATCAGACGTAGGTATGTTACATCGGATTAAGAATGTACTTTACCTATCTATTAGTTGTAGATATGTAAAACATTATCTTGTCATTCATTGGAATATTTATGTTAGATGATTGTGTTAACATAATTGTACTACGCAACTGTTGAAGTAAGTATAGTTTTTTTTAATGCAACGTATAGGTACTAATTGGAGTAGGTAGGTAATTGTAACTTATAATAATTTGTAAAAAAGCTAATCATCGAAGTCGTACCGAAGTCATAAAAGTCATACTTACTTAACACAGAAACTGAATGTATCGTACCTACATCAATACTCAAACGGTCGATTAACTGCTTATCGAGAGAAACATTTCCCATATGACAACTGGGCTCATGAAACCATATCACCATGAACAATAAAATTGGTCGGTCAGGTTTATCGCTTTAACTGCCTGTATTGCGCCGGTTTTTAAATAATAAGTAAGTAGATAAGTATAATAATATAATATCCTACGACATTCACAAAACATCTAGTCCCAAACTAAGCAGAGCTTCTACTATGGGTACTAGACAATGGATAAACATATACATATATATGCATTTTGTATCTTATATATATTTTTGTAAAAACATACATACAAACATACATAGAAAGAAATACACAAACAGACCAAGACAAACATCGATGTTTACGCACACAAATGTTTGACTTGAGCGTAAATCGAACCCGCGACCTTCGCCGTTGCAGTCGCTTACACTCCCACTTTGCCAATCGGTCGTCCGCATATACATGCATAGAACACATTAATTGGTCGTACGATTTGTCACAACTTCTCGTAGAAATATCGTATCGTTATCAATATACTCGTAATACATTCAGTACTAAGTCCTGTACCACTCATTTCTGTGTCCTGTACTTACATAGATCAAATTCTGAATAATATAACAAGAATATATCTATTTATCTTTCTAAACCTACCGCCTATCTCCTATTGGGGTCGCCAGAGACTGGAACGCCAAATGCTCCGCTTCAAACAAAGGTACTTTGCTTCTTCGACCCTCTTCATTATCGCCATGTACCTAGGTATGCTCGTCTGTTATGGATACCTACTTGTTATTTGGCCCTTTCGCAGCGTGTCACTAATTTGGAAGATAATAAGACAAAAATAACAATTAACAAATCGTATAAGTAATACATATGGGAACGGGAGTAACACACCTAGAAAAGTATTTTTTGTTAAGAAAGACAACTCCCGCATTAGGACTAAATCCTGTGTCGCGGGAGACTTTACAAACATACAACTAACGGACATTATGAACACCCAGACTCGAAACAACAATTTGTGAATTACACAAAGTGATGCCTCGTGTGGGGATCGAACCCACAACACTCGGCGCAGTGTCAAGCGGCGAGGCGGCTGCTTAAACCACTACGCCAACCGTACAGTCAAAGAAAAGATGAAATCAGGTTTGGTCCAAAATTGTATCTACTTATTAAGTCTATAGATCGAAAAATGGCTGTAGCAATTAAGATATTATATCTTTATCTTTAATTCTTTATTGTACACAAAAAATAAAACAAAAAATACATGAAACGAGTAAAAATAATAACTAATTAATTTTGTATACAAAGGCGAGCTTAACTCAACACTGAGTTTTCTACCAGCTTATTATTACTTACTAGAGGTCGCCCAGTGGTCGAAATTCGACCATAATTTATTAAAATGTTAAGTTTATAGGTACGTTATTAAGGTTGTAAGTACCTACTATCAAAGACAACAATCACAGACTTCGCTGCACAATAAAAATAAAGGAAACTTTTATGAAAATACTGGAACAGCTATTAAATACTTTTCTTGGTTATAAAACTCTGTCTAAACTATCACACTTTATATACCTACCTAAATTTAATTTTCTTGCCCTTGCGCAGTGTGTCCTTTGCTTCCATACTTCTTGTTATCTAATTATTTACTCCTTTATCTTTCATCCATATCCCATCCTCACACAGTCGATTAATATTTTCCTTGGCCGGGTCGTCGTATTCGTGCTTTTACTTTCATATTCACTCGTTTGCCTCCATACAAATAATCTCTTTGCATAACATATTCATACCAAGCCAACCGATATTTTCCTTCGCTTTTAGTCTATGGGCACCACTTTCAGACTTCCTCTTACATACTCATTCCTTCTCATCGATATATATGTACTAATTCCTTCTAATTTTGTTCATTCTTGTCACTCCGCACATGTATCATAACCTTCTCATCTTTGAACACAGGGTACAAGTTACAGACGGAAGCCTAGTACAATAAAAAAATGATAACAAGGTATTGTAAAAACAGCAGCAGCAATCGTTTTAGAGGATATTCGCTCCACGGTCTACGAGAGAAAACAATATTTTCCAACATATATATTTTTTTTCAAATTGAGTCAGATATACCTGAAACTTGACGCGTTTTCTTAGATACTACTACCTCCCTGGCCTACTACTACATCTACTACATACCACAAAAAAACGCGGCACTTACTCTTCAACGTAGTGGTGTGGGAATGAGTTATTTGGCCAAAAAGCATGTTGGAGTGGACTTTGCGGCTCTCGTACGCTAAAACTACTGATTTTACAAAAATGTTTACTACATAAATTGTAGGGAATTTTCTCTAATTTAATTTATTACTAGCTATTTTTATTGTAAAATGAGGTGGAACGGAGTTATTCTCAAAAAACTGTATTTGAGCGCCATTTTACAAATGGCGGCGCGAGCTGCAAAGATACGAGGTGGCAAAGTGAAAATTCGAAAATAGCACGTCGAAATCTATAAAATCCAAGGAACTTATACCTACTAACTGGAATGAGTACAAACAAAATGCTTAAAACACAAAAACAACTCTATCTTAAAACGCTAGAGTTTACATTTGCATAATGGCTTCAATGAAAAAAAACACTCCGAGCGAGAAACCGACATTGGTGGAGTGTGTCTCTGTCTTGCCTTGTCACTGATCAAGAGTTCCTTGTCACTATTGGTCACTGATGTAAACAATATGGCCGATACACTTTCGCGTTGAAGTCATATTTTTGCGTTCTCAATTTCTTTTTACTGTAAACCGCTTTTAAATATGGTAAAATCGTGTTGTGTGAAGGGGTGAGTAGTGAGGGGTATGCTGGATGTGGAATTTCGTTTTTAAGGTAAGTTTTCTTAACTTTGTTTGTTTATTACAACTAGGGTTACCAATGTTTTAGATTGACATACGGAAAATCTATATTATAAACTAGCTAGTATCCAACTTAAAATCCCTGCATTAAAACTGCTAAGCGTAGTATCTCTAAGTAGTCTGTGCTGCTAAGTTCGAAGTTTCGAACATTGTTGTAGTACATATGTATGTAGGTACATATGTATTCAAAAGTATATGATAAACATTGGACATCGCATTAGTAGTAGCTAGTTTGTTTTCTAAATACAAGTAGAGTACAAGTGTATTTGTTTGATTTCCAGATTCCCTAATAGTGAAATTCTGCGGCAGAGGTGGCTCGAAGTTGTTCCTATAAAGAATAAAAATATTCAAGCTATAGCATATTTTGCAGCCGTCATTTTAAGCCAGAGGACATAATCATTCATGAGAGAAAATCAATACTCAAACGTGATCAATACACAAAACGATACTTTTTAATAATGTTTAATAAACGTGTTCATTAAAATTGTGTTGTTTTATTATAAAGACAAGCTCAAGCTTGGTCAATTTTTTTAATTGCATCCCTGTACTCATGCTTTGAAATCTCTTAACAATATGCTCACAGACACTGAATGTATACGAGTGCCACGTATCTTCACATCACATAAAAATCTGTGCCTAGCGGGTAAAGACCCAATACAGTTTTTTTTATGGGCACGCTTACTCTGTGGCATCCTGCGGGCACGTGGGTGCGGGTAATGCAAGATGCCTCGTGACCCGATGGTCATGGGTTCGATTCCCTCGGGAAGCATACTAAGTTGTTCCCAGTTTAGATAGGCCATTGGAGGCCCAAACTCCCTGATTTTCTGATAAAAAGATGGTTCCGTGCTTCGGAAGGCACGTATAAGCCGTTGGTCCCGGTCATCAAATAAACCACGTCAGAGGCCCTTGAGGCGGTCTAGAAACTGACACTAGGGTGTGTGGGGTCGATAGACCCACTATCCACACGAAAAGAAGAAGAAAAAGAGTCCGCCGCAACGTGCCCTGCCATGCTGGTCCTAAGGATTTTCCATGTATCTCCCGCTGAAGAATCCATTTGAACGAGTTGCAGGTGAAAAGGAATAATTTCGGAAGATAAAATAAATATTGGTGAACATTAAAACAACTTTCAACACTTGAATGCAAAATTCGTTTAGATAGGCAGGTTGAAAAACAGATAATTTGCTACTGGACGTACCTATAAATTAAAATAAGTTAAAAAGTTAATGATATCCACCCTTGAAGCTATCTCGCCAAGAATGCCATTGTGTTGCAGGTCATCATCATAAAATAACAGTTTTCATAGCTGTCCCAGAAGTTTGTGGGATTATTGGACATCCTATTAGAAAGAGAGAACACCCACTCTCGAAGCTTTCTCGCTCGGAACGTTTTTCGGTTGCCTGACATCATTCCAGTTAGTAGGTATAAGTTCCTATAAAATCACAAATTTTTAAAACTCCCAAAAAACGTTCCAGGTTGGTCCTAGAGGTAACCCCCTTTTTGAGCACCAAATGACTATACTATAGGCCACAGAAGAATAACTGAAGCATCCAATCTCTTTGCTATAGGCAGAATAGGACAACTCTTGAACAAAAAAGTATGTACATACCTGTAACCATTTAAATAATATAAATAAAATTAATTGATTATACTTATTATATTTATGTACCTACGTGCTTTATTGAATGTATAAATAAAATTTGCCAAGCTGTAATAAATACAAACGCTATTCCTCTATTGCCTGCATTATAAAAAAAAAATTAAAGTCAGGCGCGTTAAGCATTTAAAGTTGTACGATATCCTAAGTAATTAACAGTTTGGTTACCAAACATCACTAGGAACCTCCGATGCTATAGAGGCATTAATAGACGATGTTATTTGTAATTTAAATAATTAAAAATAAAGTAGCAGGTATATTTCTAGATCTCAGTTCTGCCTTCGACATAGTGGACCATGGTATTTTCCTGGCTAAGTCAGAACATTATGGTGTACGTGAGAATGTTTTGCAACTATTTAGCTCTTATCTGCATAACCGACAGCAGTATCTAGAGATTAAATCGGTAATAGATGGAGAAGAAAAAACTAGTAGGTCTAACCTAGTCACTGTGTGCCGTGGTGTTCTTCAGGGATCCGTCCTTGGTTTAGTTTTCTTATATTCCTGAATGATTTGAGTATCTTTTCAATTGATAATCTTTGCCGACGATACAAATGCAATAGTTACTGCAGACGATATATTGAAATTAGAATCCAAACTCAATGTTCTCCTGATCGCTTTTGAAAACTGGTTTAGTACGAACAATTTGAAACTGAATAAAACAAAATGTGTCTTATTTAAGACCACTGTACGAAATGACGTCGAGTTGGATATTGTAGCTTGTGGAAGCAATGTCGATATAGTTGAAAGTGTCAAGTTCCTGGGTGATTTTTTGATGCATTGTTAAATTGGAAGGTTGAGACATTAGCTTTAACGAAATCAGTTAGCTCGGCATGTTACGCGATCCGAACTAGAGAAGTATTAACTTTGCCTCAACTTAGGAGTGTGTACTTTGCTTTGGTACTTGGCTTAGATACAGCATCGAATTTTGGGGTAACAGTTACAAGAATAACATGCAAATGGCATTTGTTATTCAAAAAAGAGCTCTTAGGACAATGCTCCGCATGAAACAGACGGTTTCATGTAAAGAGCATTTCATAAAACTACAAATCTTGACAGTGCCATGCCTTTTTATATTGGTTTTACTGACTAGCTTCGTAAAAAAATTGCACAAAATTGAGACCGATGAGCAGAGAGTAGCTAGAGCTAGTACACGGAGGAAAGATGTGCCCAAAAACATACAACCAAAATTACAAGCTGTGCATCACAGCCCACGGTATCAATCTGTAGTTTTATATAATAAATTGCCCATAGAATTCAAAAGTATTTGTAGTGCCAACTTATTTAAAAATAAATTGAGGGCTTATTTATTGAGGAAAGGCTATTATAGTGTCCATGAGTTCATGGAAGATATTTGACATTGTAACTTGTAATTGTAAAGTGTTAATTTCAAGAGGTAATTTATATAATTTACTTTGACATTTACTATTTACTTTGACATTTACTAGGGTTTTCTACCCGGGTACCCGGATTCGGGTATACCCGGGTATATAAAACTTTTAGTACCCGGGTACTATTCACTGTCGGACCCGGGTATCTAATTTGATCAAGTAATTCATCAAAATTCTCGGAAACTTACTACTGAGTAGCACCTTAAAAATAATATTAGCAAATTTGCACTACAAACAATTAAAGTAACTTGTTTCAGTTGTTTGAAGGTAAAAAAAAGAACCCAAAATTTAGAATTGCTGTATAAGGCTCTATTATCGGTTAAACCAACATCGACTGATAGTGAGAGAGTTTTTTCCATCGCAGGAAATTTTGTAACGAAAAGTAGAAACCGGCTTTCGGACCGCTCAATACACGCAATAGTATTCTTGAAAGCCCTTTTCTCTCAAGAAGAAAAGGAGTCCCTTACCTTAAATATATAATAAATTTTATCTGAAATATGTGAGACTTATGTTAAGTTGATTATTTAAAAATTGTTTATTCTTAGAAGAAATATTATTATCATTTTTATTTTATAATATGACAAAACGTTTTTGTGATAAAAATTATTTTAGTTCTTATCTTAATCAGTTTATGAAAACAAGACTGTTTACCTGTATGTGATTTTTAATGTTTAACTATATCAAAGAATTATTTAGTCATATTTTTGTTATGGTATAACAAAATTTACTGAAGTAATAAGTCATTTTCGTTCCTAATTAGTTAATTATAACAAGACTGTTTAATTATGTAAGTGTGACTATGAAAACCCTTTTCGATAAAGATGAAAGACTCCCTTACCTCAAAACTATAAAAAGTTTACTTTGAAATATGTGGTTTATGTTAAGTTGATTACGAGTAATTTTAAAAGTGTTTTTTCCTAGAAAAAAGATTATTGTTTTTTAATTTACTTATAACATAACAATTTTTTGTGATGAAAAGTATTTTCGTTCTTAATCACTTTATGAAAATAAGATTGTTTATTTTTAATTTTCAACAGTATCACAGAAGAAAGTTTTGTTAGTGATATTTTTGTTATTGTATAACAGAATTTACTGTATAAATAAGTCTTCTTTGTTCTTGATTTGTTAACGAGAACAAGACTGTTTAACTGTGTGACTATTGATAGTAAACTTCACTCTTTATGAAGGAAATAAAACATGATTATAAAAAAAATCTCTTTTTCTGAAAAAAAAAATTGAAATACCCGGGTACTCGGGTACAAAAAAATGTCGGGTACGCGAAAACCCTAACATTTACATTTACTTTGTAATTTACTATTGACATATAATCATCTTACTTGTTATTTCAATTGACTGTTATTGTTTTTATTTACTGACTTTTTTAAATGTATTATAATGAATTTTAATCTGATTTAACTGTAATTTTTAATGTTATGTATTATTTTATTTTAATCTGATTTATTTGTAATTTTTAATGTTATGTTATATGAAATTAATTTTTAATCCAATTTTTTTAGTTTTGGAATCCAACACATGATCTATCAATGGCTGTTACTGTTTTTCTAAATGCATTTTAATGAATTTTCACTCAAGTTGTATTGGTAACGTTAACTTTCATTAAAATCATATATTTCTAATGCATATTAAATAAAAATATTGACATTCGGCACACCTTCTACATGTAAGCAATAAGTGTGCCAAATTTCATAATTCTCCGTTCTCGCATTTCTCGTAAAAAGGATCACAAAATTTCGCTTCACGTATTTATATAGGTACTAATTATAGATTATTTTAGTCGTGGATATTATCATGATGGTGGTCGGGTCGTATGTATGTGTCCGCGGGTCATGTCAAGTATTTGTCAAACATGGCGATTAAACTGATAACAATCAAACTACGTCGAAGTTTACATTCTTGTGGAGACGCCACTTAATTAGTGACTATCAGTTAATAAACTTATTAAGTGAAGCGAATGATGCAGTAGGAGATTCGCTAATTGATCATTTTATGAGCGAAGTAAGAAATACAAAAATTAACTTTTTTTAATACGGGCGATAAAAGAAGTTAAGCATGCAAAATATGTGGACCGCTTTCTATTAATTGTTTTAGTCTCACAAAAATACCATTTTTGTAAGCCTACAATACAATAAGGAAATAATGAATAAAATGTTAGAAATATGTGCCAAATAATTGAATGAGGTAAATATACTTAAGTAGGTAAGTCTGTGCTATCAATCATTGAGCAGGTCTCTGATATTGAGCAAATCTTGAAATTTCAACCAATTTGCAAACTTTTGAAACGGTAGCCTAAAATAAGTCTATGTGCAGATCGCTTTAATTATAGTTCTAGCTTTAACTAAAATCGGATGCGAGAGTAAGATCTAACTTGTGTCATCGTAATCTATTAACGTTTTTCTAACAATTCCTGTTAAGAATCGCACTAGCAGAGAATACACATTCATATTGAGCTATAGTTAGATTTGTTAAATATGTTGTATAGATTTATACGTCCTTAATCATAACAAGGAGTTGAAACTTTTAAACACTCGCGTTGCATGTTTAAGAATATATATATATATATATATATATATATATATATATATATATATATATGCATAACAATGAGAGTTTTTGGAGTTTTTGGTTATTGCACTCTAATCAGGGCATCTGTCCTTAGACAAACCTATCCATATGTTGTGGCAACGTGGAAAATAACTAGGTAGTGCGTCCTTAGGGGATTATGTGATAATATCAACTACTTGTACTGTCACCTAGATTTACAACGCACGTATGTGATCTACAGCTACTAATAGCGATATTGATAACACTCAAGTACTAGAGTAAGTGTTGTTTAGTAGTTAACTGTGGGACGGAAAGATGGAATACCAGAGGCTCACACTAAATAAACCGCAGCATTTCCTACTTTTACCCTCCCTTTTTGCGATTGACGAAAGTCCGTAAATTGGCCTTCTCAGCTCGACAGCACGTTTTTAGGTCTGTTTGTTGCAATCATTATGATTTACTCCGCTCGTGATAGCAATAGCACCAGGCCCAACACCCCAATATGCACTCCTTCATAGCAATCGAGGCTGTACTTCTCGTTCCCCCGCTGTTATTGTATAAAGCCCCCGTTCTAGAGCGACCGTGCCAATAAGTCCATTTGTGCTGGGCCTTTAATGGCGTAGTTATGTCGATAAGTCTGAGTTGATATACTGGTTTAAGTATGAACAGCTAGTTAACATACGGATAGTAAAAAAAAATGTCTTAGTCCCCTTTACTTGTAAAGAGCCACATATTTTTCTTAGTCTGACCTTAGCGTAGTCATAAATATAAGAACACCGAAAAAGGCTTTTCAACATTTTTCGAGCTACTTTTTGTGTAAATCAAATCGTTTGCCAAAAGCCCCGTTCCTTTTTCTTTCTCCCTGATCTCGCACCCCATTCACGTCGGTAACGGACTTGTGACTTATCTGGTGTACCGATTATCTGTGGGCGGCAGAAATTGCTTACTATCAGTCGTTCCGTCTGCTCGTTTGTCCCCTACATCTAAATCCAAGATACGAGGAGTATACCTACTCGCGGAAAGCCACAGTTGCTTGCAAATCAGTACCTACTACCTAATAAAAGAACATGGGGATTCATTAATTCGCCATTTTTTTATAGCTCTTGACGTGTGTATAAAAATCATCCATACAATTAAAGCATGTGATTCGCGCATTTTATAACATTACAATTGGACTTAATTTAAACATCAGGTATAACTATGTAAAGTATTAAAGTAAACTAAGCGCATAAGGCGACACCGTTACGGCCAAATTTCTAACCGATAACATACAAGTTGTAAAACACGGTAGGTAAAGAGACAAGTAGGCACTTACTACGATAAAACTACAAGTAATTTATAGTTATTTTCTACACTTACAAAGATAATTTGGTCAGCCCACCCAACACGTATACTTATGTATAACAACTATTTAATTCAATGAATGAATAATTTATGACTATCGACATTAATGGCACTATTGTTATTGTTAACTGCACGTTGACCTGCGTTGCTACGCACAGTAAACAATCTTTTACTAAAAATTAATATTGCAAATAGGCATATAAATGTATTCTCGGCTATTATCTTAGAAGAGAGAGAGACAATGATGAACTGCCAAGTTTATTTCTCTGCCTTCAACAGATAAAGATACTTGTGCGCGCTCCATTTAAAATTTAAATTTACTTTTCGCGCCATTATTTGACGTTCTTTTTTCTCAGTGCTCAAGATCAGTAGTGCTGGCAATTACTATGATAAAAATGCAGTAACGTCACAAGCTGGTGCATTTACAAACGCGTATCGAAATGCTAGTGAGATACATTGATTTTTTAATGCGATATTGGCTCGTGGTGTTTTAAAAGATTATAAATAAAACAAAAACGTATAATGATAAAACATTTAAATAAAAATACTGTACACGAACATTTGCTGCAACAAGAGAAATTGCAAGAATCAAAAACTAAGCCGAAGTATAGTAGCAATATGTCGGCCACAAGGAACGGAAGATGGCTCTCGCAGGTGCGTTTTTACGTCTACCCATTTATTTTATTTCATAGTATCTGCTGTGTGATATTTGTGACGCATTTTATGTTTCTGATACAAAAAATATCAGACAGGAAATTGGATTTTTACGCGGTTGTCATGAACTTGTTTCATTGTATCATGCAAAACATGCACAGTTCTTATCGATACTGATAACAGTTACGATATCATTGATACACGTGGATACGCCGATTAGTGTTGCGTTATACTTTGAACCGAATACGTACAGTATTAATAAAGTATATAAAATACTACACAAATCGGTCTATGTCCGCGTTAAAGCGATAATTGTGAAATAAATAAAGGCATTTCAATGCCAATAACATCTTGAACGATAATAATTTAAGGTCGTCAACCTAATTACAAGAATTATAGTGGATAATAATACCTAAATAATATGGTACGTTGTATTTTCTTTGAATACTTTCCTTGTGATTTTGAAGTTACTAATCTAGTGATGTGACAAGGTTAGAAGATGATTCTTACAGTAATCTGATTGCGTCAGAATTTGTGTGTTACATTTGTTTATTTTTCTGATATGATGGTCGCCGAAGAAGCATATGAAGTGCAGTTAAATGGAGGATTTAAAGTAAGTTTCAGCTGTCTGATCAATGGTAGCTAAATATTTTAAATATTTCAGTCTCCAATCACACTGAGATGAAGGATTGTATTATGCGTCTTAAATAATACATCGTTCAGCGTTACACATACATCAAATATAAGATCATAATGATAAATTGTAATTTGGATAGGCAATCAGTTTTGATGAAACGTGTTAGCTAAACCCACAAGTCTAGAGATAAGTTCGTTTTAGTCGTTGCAGAGATAAGCTTACATAAGCACAGACTGGCAAAATATCTGCCGGAACTAGATAATTTGCGATATTGAGTGATCGAGAGAAAAGAAAATGTCTTTGGCTGTTATTTGTATTCAAGCAGGCTTGTTCATAAAGATTTCCTACCATATCCTCATCCATAAGTCACAGGCAGCGATAGCCTAGTGGAGATACCAACGGACTGCCATGCAGAGGGTATCGGATTCGAATCCACGGCACGCACCAATGACTTTTCGAAGTTAAGTGCGTATTAAATTGTTTATCTGGTTAGACCAGTAAGCGGACTTCGGGCTCCAAGGCGTGCAAGTCTTGGTTGCAACCGGGATAACGCTAGGAAGATGATGATGATCCTCGTATAAGTCACACTTGGCCAACTTAACCCAAAGTCCCAAACAAAGTAGATCTAGTACTATGATAACTAAGTAGATTGATGATAAACATACTTATTTTCGTAAATACATGTATATTGTAGATAAATTAAACCCAGACGCAGAACAAATAATCGTGTTCATCACACAACGTTTTGTTCTGAATGGGCATCGAATCTACGATCTTCCGATTAGCCATCAACCCTTAACCTAGATCAACATGGCTGACATGTAGAGCTGACTAGCAACAACAATAAACATTTTCATGGAGAAACCGGTCTATAATAATAAGGTTATTACCAGAAAATCGAATACCGCAAATAAGCATATATGTAGGTATCAATTGATGACCGCCCTTTTCAGTGACACATATGTCAATGACCAGAAATCGATCAGAATCGTGTGTATGACTATTTGCGACATACACTATTGACCTCTTAGTAATTAAGCGACACATATTGCGTACTTACATACATACGTAAACTTACATCTAACAAAGACACATACACGTCATCGAATTAGTTAAAAACTAACATCTATATAAAAATCTCGTGTCACAGTATTTTTGGTCGCACTTCAACAAACAACGCACTTCAAGAAACAACTCTATTGATTTTTATGATTTTTTGTGTGTCTATTTTATTAGATAGGAGAAAAATCGTATTACTTTCTTCATACTGGTAGGATATTAGTGTAACCCTATACAGAAAAAACAATAAGTAAAATTTGTGATAGACTTTTGACACGTTACGCTTTGCAAAGTTAAAAAAAGTTATATGAAATGCGTGTAACATATTTTATATGAACTATACCTACATATCCTTATCAAGTCATAAATTATTTATCCGGCAGACGAGAGGCGTAAAGGCTCTGGCCTCGTTATCTTACATATTGAGAACACTAATTAGGAGTACCCCAAGGTCCTGTGTTAAGACCTCGTCTATTTATGATTTACTGCTGACTGTGACTAAATATTGTTCCATCATTATGTTGACTCAAAAAATGTTTTTAATAATAAAGTTAATCTTATATTATACTAGCTGACCCGGCGAACTTCGTACCGCCATATTTTTTTTAAATATATTTTTTACCAACCTTCTCCTAACAATAACAAACACATAAACGAAAGATTTATCAAATTTGGTGCACTCGTTTGGAAGTTATGCGCGTACAAACATTTCGGTGATTCATCTTTATTTATATAGATTATTTAATAACATAGCATGCGTAAATAATTGTGTACGACGTGCGTCCTTAACGTTTATATATTTTGGTCTCTTCTTTCTTTACGTGTGAGTGTGTGGCCAACCCTGGTGTCTGAGTTTTCAGACCGCCTTAAGGCCTCTAACATAGCCTAACGATCCTTGTCCTGAGACAAGAACCGGGACCGACAGCTTTACGTGCCCTCCGAAGCACAGTAGCGCTCAGATGTAAATGCCACACGCGGTCACCGATCTACATGTCAACCTGTGCAAGCGTTGCTTAACTTTTTCGATCTATTACAAATGGCAAGCCGAGTCTCGCTATGATATATTTTGGCTACATATATTTTGGTGTCGAGTTATATGAACCTATTTTCCTTCGCATATTGGCACATGGTCTTTCTACTTGGCGTTCGTTTTCGAGAGTGTAAAATACATATAATCATAGTTATACATTTCAAACATCTTCTTCTTAGGCGTTACACTCTTGGCAGAGTGGTCGTGGTCGTCACATCTACAGCTGTGGCCTGCTTCACAATTCGACGCCACTCGTAACGTTTTTCCGCTCTTCTTGTGCATTCGTGTGGTGAACGGTTGGCA
Source organism: Euclidia mi (assembly GCA_944739405.2). Classification (NCBI taxonomy): domain Eukaryota; kingdom Metazoa; phylum Arthropoda; class Insecta; order Lepidoptera; family Erebidae; genus Euclidia; species Euclidia mi. Next base: position 86,782,729 of record OX123189.2, on the reverse strand, counting down.
GCGATCTTAATTTGGTCTGTCCACCTCATTGGTGACCTGCCGCGTGGTCTGGTGCCATCTACTTTACCCTGAACTACTAGGCGTTCTATAGTCTGATCTCCGCGTCGTGATACATGTCCGAAAAAAGTGAGTATACGAGCCTGAACAGTAGAAGATAACCTCTGTTTGATGCCTAGCTCTCGAAGAATGGACTCATTCGTTCGGAATTCCGTCCACGATATACCGAGCATTCTTCTCCAGCACCACATCTCGAGTGCGTGGATCTTCTGTTTCTCACTTTCTCGAAGAGTCCATGTCTCAGAAGCATAGAAGAATCTGGAAAAAACGAGGGCCCTCACAAGTCGTATTTTCGTGGCTTTGGTAATATTTCGATCTTTCCATACTTTCTTCAGTTTGTCCATAGCAGATCTAGATATTGCCATGCGTCGCTTGATTTCGTCTATGCAGCCACCGTTGTTTGATATCTGTGCTCCCAGGTATATATACGTCTGAACTACTTCGCAATTAGCAATTTGCCTGACTTCTGGAGAGTTGTTATTAGCACGGTCAACGATCATCATCTTAGTTTTGCTGCGGTTTATTCTGAGACCGAAATCAAGGCTAACTCGTTCCATCCTGTGCAAAAGTTCTTCCATAAAAGTGATGTTACTAGCGAACAAGGTGGTATCATCCGCGTAGCAAAGATTTGATATAGTTCGGCCTCCGATCGTGACACCGTCAGTCCAACCCTCAAGTACAATTCTCATGATGAGTTCTGTGTAGGTGTTAAATAGCTAAGGAGAAATTATGCACACCTGCCGAACTCCTGCGATGGGATGAAAGTCGTTAGACAGAACCTCGTCAGTTCTAACTGATTCTGTCCCGTTCTCATAAAGATGCCTGAGAATTGAGACAAGGTGTTTCGGCGTACCCATATCGAGTAGTATTTTCCAAAGCATTGGCCACTTGACAGAATCGAATGCTTTTGAGAAGTCGACAAAACAGATGTAGGTCGGTTTGTTGAATTCTCGGCATTTTTCGATTATTTGGCGTATGGATAGAATCTGTTCTCGGGTACCCTTACCTTTTACGAATCCAGCTTGCTCAGGTGATATTTCCTTCGATAGATAGGATTTAAGGCGTTCGTTTACTATGTGAAGAAGGATTTCAAACATAGTGATTGACTAATCCTGTCATGGCTAAACTTTGTGAAAATAAATATTTTTATTTAAATAATAAAGTGATTAAATAAATCATCATAAAGCCTTTCGCAGTCCACTGCTGCACATAGGTCTCCCTAAATTGCATCGCAATAGCATTGTTAGTCAAGAGGAGGTTTGATTTGACATAATTATACTTATACCACGATTACCAGACGGCCGGTTAGTTTGAAGTAGCGCGCTTGGCGCCTCCTGCTAATAATCTACATATTTGTGTAGTAGCTTAGTCGCCTTTTCTCAAGGAATGAAATGGGATGGTAACTTTGTATTCGTACCTAAGCCGTCATTACTCGGACGATAAATAAATCTTAATTTTTATCGAACTTATTGATAGCTCTTAAAAGAAAAACAACTCTTATAATATTAAGCGTTGACAGAAAGACGCTCTTTTATGCCACTGAAAACCTTTTAATGTACCTACATATCGCGGTGGACAGAGCATAATTTTAAATGTTTGATACATTGGTTTTCTGATTTGATTTCGTAATATCATTATTATTTAAAATTCAAATACTTCGTTTAGATGAGGTCACGATTATCGTGTTTTAGAGATGTGCCGTTTGAACCTTGGCTATTTATTAATTCATTAATCGTTTGTCGTAAATAAGTTTATAAAAACTCGCTTAGAGAACCGGTAGTATTCAACATTCTTACAATACCACCTGTAGGTACTCAGACGAAGATAGGTTTTTAAGTAATTTATAAGGAATGCTTTAGGAACAAAGCTTCTGCTTTAAAACCGTATACTTAAAGTTTTTCTTTTGTGAAACGGCATAATTATACTATTGTATAGAATTATAGATTTTATAGTATCGATTTACTTAAGAATATGATCTATAAATCTGATATAAAGGCTGTTTGTTTCTAGTTTTGTATTTGTTTCGACTGTACGTTAGTTTTGAGGTAAAAGTTTGTGCAAAATGTTTCATAAATAATATTATAATTATACTCTCTCTCGAAAAAGAGGAATGAAAGAGGGATACCTATAGGAAATTTAACATTTATAACAAATTGGTGACACACTGAAAAATGGCTAATTATATGCATGCGCGTTAGTTATGTGAACTTTACATTGGTTGCTGAGGTTAATAAATATCGAGGAAGCAAAAGAGGTATGTTTGAACCGGAGCACTTGGCGATCCATAGTCGCTGCCTAGCTCAATGGGAGACAGGCGTGACGTTTAGATAGGGAGAGAGATAGAATAATTAAATTTGTCTCAGATATAGCTTTTCCAGTCATGCTTAGCACGATTAGCATTCGTCGAGTTTTTATACAATTCTTCTCTTAATCAGCAGTGACCAAAATGATTTTTGGCAGCGATAGATAGATATACATAGGCCTGCCACGGGGCAGTATTCTTGGGCCTACACTATTCCTTATTTTCACTGTTGATCTTTGCCACCTAGACCTGAGAAATGGGCAGGTTATAACTTTCGCAGACGATACTGCACTAGTTTTGCGAGGCGATTCCTGGAGAGACGCGTCCCAATATGCGCAAGACGGTATGAACCGTGTTACAAACTGGCTCGGTAGTAATCTGCTATCTTTGAATGTCAATAAATCTAAATATATAGTATTCAGCCTTAAAAACTATAAAGATCACGTAGATTCCCATCTTTGTATTGCATTCTTATTGAACCCACGACGGTTCACTTACTCGGTGCACGTATAAGGAACTACAATCAGAGGATACAATAAAATATCTAGGAATAACTATTGATAAAAATCTAAATTTTCAAGTTCACATAGATTTACTGACATTAAGTACTACAAAGCTCATCTACATTTTTAAAAACCTATGGCATATTTCAGACAAAGATGTGCTTAAAATGACTTATCTTGCGTTATGTCAATCTGTATTATCGTACTGTATTAGGTACATCATGGGGAGGAGCAGCTAAAACAATTATGATCAAACTTGAACGCGCTGTCCTATAGTAGATTTATATAAAAAATTATGACCGAAATAATTTTAATGTATAACTACTCCAATAACTAAAGGTTAATACACAATTAATTAATCAACTTTCAAATATATTATTTAAAATCTGCATCGATTTATAGGGTATCATGTCATGTATTGCAGCTGATTATCATAAACCTGTATTATAAACTGTTGGGCAAGGGCCTCTATTCACTGTGGGAACTGGAACCCTCCTCACAATGAGAAGAGGCCCAGTCAAAGTCCATCATGCTGGCCAAGAGCGGTCTGACAGACTTTATATGTCTTTCCGGAACATTATGCAGAATTTTCAGACAGGCATGTTTTCTCGCGATGTTTTTCTTCATCCTTTAGCAAGCAATAATTACTTTTTATTAATTTATTTATAGACTCACGCCTGTAGCCCTGAAGGGGTAGGCAGAGGTGTAATATTACACTCACATTTCGCCATGAATTTTTAGGTCCCACGTAATAGGAGGCGAGCCTATTGCCGTTACTGGGCACATCACCAGACTCCGTGCTGCTACTGAGACTTTCCTAACGGAAAAACCCAATAACACTTTGCCCGACCCGGGAATCGAACCCGAGACCTCCCAATCCCACGCGCACATTTATGCCGCGAGACCAACGAGGCAGTCTAGTATAATTACCTTACAATTTAATACATACATATAGTCGTGGATTCAAGCCCGAGACATTCTGCGTAGCAGTTTGTCGGTCTCGCCGATAAGCTACCGTTGCCTTCATGAGCACACGTATAATATTAAATTCTGTGTTCACATCCATAGCCGTTAATCCATATTGATGACATGAAACATTGATCGGCCATTATCTATTTCTGTCGGCTCACAATTGGTAACCGTGAAGATAAGTCGGTCGGTTCAAAGATGTCGAAACAGTAATGGATACAGGAAATATCAATGAAGGGACAAATAAGCGCCATACTGGAATTGGTCTCGTCAATGCCACTTTATTTTTTGTTTGCCTTCAAATAGGTACTGCTACAGTATGTATGTATTCCGTGTGGTGACGGATTAAGAATACGGAATGTCACTACCCCTATCATCCAATGGGTGTCGTAAGAGCCGACAGAGGGAGCATATTATGCAGAGAACAGCACTGCAAGAGAAGGAAAACTTGATACTAACCCTATAGCAACCCCTTTGGCCAGCGTGGTATAGTAGGCCAATTCCTCCTTTCAAAGGAGAGGCCTAGTCCAGCTGTGGACTGTTAAAGGCTGATGATGATGATGATGACAGTATGTAGGCACTCAGATGCGTAGTGGTAAATTTTCCTGTGTGAGAACGATAGCCATGTTGGGAGAATTAAGTTCTATTCTATTTATTCGAATTAGGTCATTTTGAATAAGTAGGTACCTAACCCATCCCTTCTTTACAAGGTGCTTTCCAAAGTGCTCACGGATCAGTACCTACACTTAGGTACTGCAGTGGTTTAAGTGGCCGCCTCGCCGCTTGACACTGCGTCGAGTGTTGTGGGTTCGATCCCCACACGAGAAAACACTTTGTGTGATTCATAAATTGTTGTTTCGAGTCTGGGTGTTCATTGTGTCCGTTAGTTGTATGTTTGTAAAGTTCCCCGCGACACAGAATTTAATCCTAGGGCAGGAGATGCCTTTAAAAAATATATATAAGCTCTCCACATAGACTAGCGGTCGCCACACTGCGCTGTTCAGGTAGTACTGCGCCAACTGTTGTGTGTTCAGTTCCCACGCGAGATATCATGACCAGACACCATTTTTACTTAATAATGTGCTACTCATATCTGGTTGTCTGGAAGAGCAAGCTTGAGTGTCCAAACATTTTGCCAAATAACATTTAAATCTGCAGTGCCCAAAGAACACGAAAATATTTTTTATACATGAAGCCATAGATTTATTAACAAGAATCAGATGTAGCGTATTCGTCCAACTAAGCGTGGCACGTTGACAGCTATGTGTGCGTGACCTTTGGCGACTGGCACTGTACGGACACGCGCGTCTATGTGTGTGAAAAGTTGCCAGATTATGAATAATCTCCCAGTATTTTGCATATAGTTATGTAATATTCTTATATTCATTTGCGGTTTTGAAGAATTTACCATGGATTTAATTAATGCTTTTATAAATACATTTCTTAAATGTAGGTACCGAGTTAAGTTTTAACTACTTCGTAAATCTGTATATATAAAATCCTTGCGTTACTGACTGACTGACAGACAAGCTACAGCCGAAACTACTCGGCGCATGAAGCTGAAACTTAGCATGTATGTTTCTTGGGAACCGTAGGGCTGCACCAAGACGGGATTTCTCGAAATTCCCACGGGATCGGGCAAAACGAGAAATAAGAAAATATGTGCGTGCGAAGCCGCTGGCGTCGATTAGTTGAGAAATAAATAGTATGTATGTACACACGGCACCAAGTCAAGCTAAACAGTTGCTGTACGATTTTGATACTTATTCCCTACGCCATAAGTATGTATGTACACACGGCACCAAGTCAAGCTAAACAGTTGCTGTACGATTTTGATACTTATTCCCTACGCCATTAGTATGTATGTACACAGGGCGCCAAGTCAAGCTAAACAGTTGCTGTACGATTTTGATACTTATTCCCTACGTCATAAGTATGTATGTACACACGGCGCCAAGTCAAGCTAAACATTTGCTGTACGATTTTGATACTTATTCTTTACGCCATAAGAACGGTGCAAAGGTCAAAGTTTATAAGCTTGACGAGTAGCAGGGTGTACACGAATATTTGGATCGTTTGGGGATCGAACTCAAAACAATATTATGTAAGGTATATACTAATGGAAATTGAAATTCTGTTACTATATTTATGAGAAAGAAGATATATCTACAGTATACTTTTATAATACGGTAATGTATTTTTCATTAACATGACAATCATTATCACATAATCAATTGACAAGTGCATTTTCCCTAATTCAGGCAGAACGGCGTCGACAAAAACTGGCAACACTTACATATTTCTTGCACAAATACGAATTTTATCGAAATTAAATTAGGAAACAGTCAAATTATCAATAGTTACCTGTGAAAAGATATTCCATTTTCCTGTTTTTGTTTTTAGGAACAACTTTTACAGTGTTTAAGAACATAAGACGGCATTTTGAGAATTTAAAAGTTGAAGTGATCGTGACGCGTGAACTGTACGATGCTTCGTAGCGCACTGAGACGAGTTTTTATTCGCTTTTCAATTTTGTATTTGCTTTAGTGGCCGCACGCAACAGTGCCGCGCGTTCCATCTGATAATTATCTCATCTGTGCATGAAGCTTTAAAAGTTGTAGAATTGATGTCAAACTGATCCGGTTAGTTTTTTTCGTTGAGACTGACTAAATGAGTCTGTTGGAGCGAAAATCTGAATCAAAGCTTCAAATAAAATGTTCTTATTGCTGGCTTTTAAGCTAGCATGTTTAGGTGAAGGCAGTGGTAGCCGAGTGGAGAGACCGACAGACTGCTACGCAGAAGGTCCGCGTTCGAGTCGTGGATTCCAACCCGGCTGCGCGCACCAATGACTTTTCGTAGTTATGTGCGTATTAAATTGTTAATTATCGCTTGCTAAACGGTGAAGGAAAACATCGTGAGGAAACCTGCATGTCTGAGAGTTCTCCATAATGTTCTCGAAAGATATATGAAGTCTGCCTACCCGCACTAGGCCAGCGTGGTGGACTATGGCCTTACCCTTCTCATAGTGAAACTGAGAAGAGGCCCGTGCCCAGCAGTGGGACAGTATACATATATACAGGTCTGATGATGATGTTTAGGTGAAGTATTGATAATACTTATTCAAAAACGGCTATCAGTTGAAGGGACATGTAACAGACAATCGCTTTCACCTAACCAAAATACCCTTTTTAGACACAAAGACATTAAATTGATTTTCTTTGACTTCGTTAACAAGCAGACGGTGTATTTTAAAGTCCCTGACACACCGATGTCTCTGTCACCGATGTCCCGTGTATACGCGCTTCAAACACAATTCGAACGACTTGTAACTTACGCACATTGGACGTAGGTACATGAAACGCGCCTCTACTGTGTAGACGCGCGGTTACAGCCATACATCGCACTTTTGATCTTTCGGACATTGCAAGGTACCATTAGGTGAGCCGCTAGTTCGTTTGTCTTCCTATACAATAAAAAAAAAATATTGCAAGGGACCTGTTTGCTTTGCATAAAATTTTGCTGTTTGAATTGTATGCGGGTTACACGCGCGTGTATATGCTTCACGCGCGCTTTTGTGTCATCAATACAAAGGCAAAATGAGCATCTACAGAGCCGAAAGCGCGCGTTCCAAAAACCATTAAAATATTTCGATATGCCGATTATAAATATAGCTGTTAATAAATGGTGTCTTTGTTTAAACTACCTAATATTAAAATTCTTTGAATTGTGTGCCTATAAAGCTTCCAAGGCTTTTTGATTCGACCGTTTTCGATACAGAGATGGTTGAAGACTCGTGGTCTCAAACATAGGTTTACCTACTTATTATTTTGAAATAATAAAAAGGTAAAGCTATGTTTATACTGTTTATAGGTAAACCAAACAAATTATTTTTTTGGTATCTGTCATAATAAAATATACTCATCAATATTTTAAAAAGTCGTCGCTGGCAAAAGTAAGTTGAAGCACAAGATATATGCTTTTCTTAGCTAAATTTAATCCAAAAAAGTCAGTTGTTTGGCCATGAAACTTAACGTATAGAGATTAGAATTACCTTCGCATTTATAATATTAGCTCAGTGTTTGTGTGAATAATCGATATCTATCGAGATTATCTTTTCGATAAAGAATTATAGTGACTTCATCGTTATTAATTAAACTTACACCCACGCGTATATAAATACATATTTGTTATAGTATCAATTTAATAATATTAAGATTAATTCATTAACACAAGTCGCTATTTTGACTGCCTCGTTGGTCTCGCGGCAAAAATGTGCGCGTGGGATTGGGAGGTCTCGGGTTCGATTCCCGGGTCGGGCAAAGTGTTATTGGGTTATTCCGTCAGGAAATTCTCAGTAGCAGCACGGAGTCTGGTAATGTGCCCGGTACGGTTATAGCCTCGCCCCATATTACGTGGGATCTAAAAATTCATGGCGAAATGTGTGTGTAATATTACACCTCTGCCTACCCATTCGGGGATACAGGCGTGACTCTATAAAAAAAAAAGTCGCTGTTTTAGAAAGTATCGAGTGCATCGACACAATATCCACTGAAAGGATAGGTTTGAGCTAAAAGTTGATTAAAATATATGTAGATCTTATAATGTTTACTGATTTACTCCGTAGTCCAGTGGATAACGTAGGTATGTGTCTGCCAGGTCGGGCATTGTTACTGAGTTCTGCCTAACCCTTCGGTGATAAAAGGCGTGACACAAAAAAAAAAGGATCTCATATTAGCCTACTAATTACGTACCTACAGTGACCTTCCTCTTTTCTATATCTACTTTTTCTGACTTCGTTGCCCTAGGAAATGCATTGATTCTAAGATTCACGCTCAGGTGGTCTGAGTTCACAACTGTTTTACCTAGGAAGTAGCAGTGCTATAAAATTGCTCAACTGATAAATAATAATCCATACTAATATCATAAACTAAAGGATGCCCGTGGTTACACCCGCGTTATTTAAGGCTACTGCTCCACGCCCGTCGCTCATAGCGCGATGTAATATAGCCTATAGCCTTCCTCGATAAATGGGCTATCTAAAACTGAAATAATTTTTCAAATCGGACCAGTAGTTTCTGAGATTAGCGCGTTCAACCAAACAAACAAACAAACTCTTCAGCTTTATATATTAGTATAAGATGTCAAAATGTGTTCGTTAGTTTTTTCTTCCTTCTTTCAGAGGGATGCTATGATATAATGTTTTGTGTGTGGAGATGTGGCCTGAGAGTAACCTAGGTCACTTTATGATAACCGACTCCCCCGCGGGCAAAGCCGGAGCAAAGTCTAGATTGATATAACTCTGAATTTGAAGGCTTGAATCACAAGAACGTACGTTTGAACGGTAGTAGAGCCTTGCTGATTTCAGCATGAATGGGCTAGCTCGACCGGGGAAGTACTGCCCTCTCATAGAAAATCGAAGTAAAGTAACAGTACCTAAACCGTTGCGTTTCGTTCGGTGAGTGAGAGTGCCGGAGGCCCTATCCCCTATTCCTTCTCCCTCGTCCTTCTCCTCATCCTATCCCCTTTCCCAACCCCAATGGGCGGCATCGCACTTGTGACTCCTGTGGTGTTGCTTGTGTCCATGGGCGGCGGTAATTGATAACCATCAGGCGATCCGTCTGCTCGTTTGCCGCCTATTACTATAAAAAAAAACAAGGCCGAAAAAGCACTCGTGATCCTTCGGGCATGTAGATGGCTACGGGCGGCGGTGACCACTACCCATCAGGTGACCTTCTTGATCGTTTGTCTCCGTATTAAAATTTTACTAAACAAAATATATTGCCCAAAAATTCTATCCTAGAATCGAAGCCCCTATCACAGCCAATCCCACTACTTCAACCACTACACCAACAATATCCCCCAATTAAAAGAACCCATAAAACGCGTCACTCCTCAGTATTTAATCCCCAAATTAATACTCTCACCAGCAGGTGTGGACGACCGATGAAACTGTTGACCCATTCAGTAGACGTCAGCTCAACTACACTAGTATGGCCTCTACACGTAAACGGAAGAAGCCATGTATACGTTTTATATCGATATTGTACAAGCGATAGGAAGTAGTATTACGTTCGATATAACTTAGGAATTGGATGAGAACCGAATGATATACCCAATTAGCTTCTATTCGCGGCGCAAACTGCGTAGGTGTTTGTTAACGCTACAAAAGGTAGTGTGTATCGGATTGGAATAAGTCCGTATGGTGACGGATTAAGAATACGGAATGTCACCACCCCATATCATCCCATGGGTGTCGTAAGAGCCGACAGAGGGAGCATATTGTGCAGAGAACACCACTGTAAGAGAAGGAAATCTTGGTACAAACCCTATACCAACCCGTTTGGCCAGCGTGTTGTAGTTTTCCAATTCCTCCTTTCAAAGGAGAGGGCTAGTCCAGCAGTGGACTGTTAAAGACTGACGATGTGATCGGCTTGGAAAAGACATTTTCAAAGTCCCGGGACACAAGACAGCCTGTGCTGCTAAGAAAATAAAATAAGTAGGAATTAAATTAATTTCGAGCCAAATATGTGAATAAATTAAATTTTTAATAAGTATCAAGTTATAAGTAAACAGTTACGAATTTGATTTTCATATAAAATGTCGATGCTTTGCAAACCCTAGGGTCCTTATTACAAAACATGGTTTAAATATAATACCAGGTTTAGACCTTAATACAGAATTTCAAAAAGGGCATTTTGACTAAGGTAGTTTTTTATTTTATTGGACATTTGTTCCAACGAATTTTAGTGATAATAGTTTTATAAAAATGTGTTTAGGTACCTACGAGGGTCAAACTGAAAGTTCTTAGAAAATCAAAAACTGATTACATTAGCCAGTTATTAGTTTTATTATATCTTTTCAAAATATTGTCCATTGACGTCAATACACCGCTGCATGCGATGGAACCACTGGGAAAAGCACTTTGCCCACTCGTCCTTAGGGGTCTCTTCAATGGCATCGCGATACGCAGCCACCGCTTCTTCAGCATTCATAAACCGCTTTCCTTTAAGTTTTTCTTTAATTTTTGGAAATAAATAAAAATCACAAGGCGCGAGGTCGGGGCTATACGGCGGGTGACCCAGTAATTCAACGTTTGATGTCGCCAAATAGTCGATCGTTCGCTTGGCGGTGTGCGACGAGGCGTTGTCGTGGTGAAGGAGGATCCTACTGCGAGGTCGTTTCTCTCGAACTTTTTCCAAGACAAGTGGCAAACAATTGGTAGTGTACCATTCTGCAGAAACTGTTTTTTGATCCTCTAACACAATTGTTGCGAAATGACCTATCCTTCCAAAGAACGAGGCCACCATTTTTTTTCCCGCACTTCGATCTCTCTTCACTTTAGTTGGCAACTCCTCGAAAGGAAACACCCACTGAGCAGATTGTCTTTTGGTTTCAGGATCATAACAGTAAATCCAGCTTTCGTCACCTGTTAGTATGTCGAACACAGCATTTGAGTCACCTCCGTTAAATCTTTCAATCATTTTACGGCACCAATCCACACGATGGAGTTTTTGAGCCTTAGTCAAATTATGAGGTATCCACCGGGCGCAAAGCTTCCTGACCGCTAAATGTTCGTGGAGGATTTTGTGCACTTGACTCATACCGATGCCTAAGCTTGTCCGAATCTGCTGATAGGTCACTCTTTTGTCAGTCTCTATCATACGCCGCACAACACAGATGTTATTTTCAGTCGTCGCCGTAGAAGGCCGTCCCTCACGTACATCATCAGTGAGATTAGTGCGACCACGTTTAAACTCATTAAACCAGTTGTAAACAGTCGCACGAGATGGGGCTTCATCGTGAAAGGCCAATCGTAGTCTATCATAACTTTCTTGTTGACTTAAATGACATCGAAAGTCATAAAAAATCATTGCACGAAAATTTTCTCGTGTTAAATTCATGTTGACGTGACACAGACAATTTTCAATTTGCCGCCAAATCGTAAAACAAATGACAAATGAATGAAATATATACTCAGCAAAGAGTTCTATTTTCAAATTTTAGAATATTTTTTTTATTATATTGTTTATAAGTGGCCAGTTCTAAGAACTTTCAGTTTGACCCTCGTATAGTGCACGTATAATCAATTTTACGCAGGTAAGCTTAGGACTAAACCTTGATTTATATTTAGTCCATGTTTTGTAATAAGGCGTTAGATGAGTAGGCTATCTGTCTATATAAAATGGTAACTTTAGTATGGTCTAGTGCCCACGCCGTATCCGAGTTCTAAGCTGGAAACCTAAGAAACTTCTCACCATTGTTTTATGAAGACCTAGGTCCGTCCTGAAAAATAACCATAGATGAGCCAATGACTGACCGACTGACTAACAACGCACAGCCGAAACTACTGTGCGCAAAAAGCTAAAATTTGGCGTGTACGTTCCTTCGGGAGTGTAGAGGATTTTTGGAAATTCTGGTAAAATAGTCACACGCTCTGTGGCTAACTCTGGTGTCGGAGTTTCCAGACCACCCTAAGGCCTCCGACATGGCCTAACGATCCTTGACCTTAGACAAGAACACCGACAGTTTTACTTGCCCTCCGAAGCACGGTAGCGCTCAGATGTAAATGCCACACACGGTCACCCATCCAAGTGGCGACCTGTGTAAGCGTTGCTTAACTTTGTCGATCTGTTACGAATGGCAAGTCAAGTCTCGCTGTGAGCGCTACACTCTCACTGTGAGAAGGGTAAGGCCATAGTCCACCACCCTGGCTAGGTGCGGGTTGGCAGACCTCACATGTCTTTCGAGAACATTATGGAGAACTCTCAGACATGCAGGTTTCCTCACGATGTTTTCCTTCACCGTTAAGCAAGCGATAATTAACAATTTGATACACACTTAACTTCAAAAAGTCATTGGTGTGCACCGTGAATTCGAACCCGAGACCCTCTGCATAGCAGTCTGCCGATCTCTCCACTAGGCTATTATTATGTGTGAGCATTATTGCAAAGTTTCATCGAAATTAGTTCAGTAATTTTTGCGCTAAAAGTAACAAACGTCCATCCATCTTTATAAAATATCGAGTTTATAATGGTGGTCAGATATTATGGAGGCCGTAGTACCGAAATTGAGTGATTAGTGACCCCGACCATAGATAAATATAATACTTTACAGTCCCCGACTGCCAGAGTTTCTGCCTAGTTTCGCATCATTGTTATATACATACATATCTTCACGCCTTTTATCCCTGACGGGGTAGGCAGAGGTGCATTACACACCCACACTTCGCCAGATATGTTTCGGTCCCAATGTAATAGGGGGCGAGCCTATTGCCATCTACCGGGCACATTGTTAAGCGAGCGATAATTAATATTTTTAATACACACATAACTTCGAAAAGTCATAGGTGTGTGCCCGGGGTAACTGGAGATCGAACCCGAGACCATGTCTCGGCAGTCCGTTACGTACACCACTGGGCTATCGCCGCTTATCGCATCATTGTTGTCTACGAAAAAAATCAGAATGAAATCATCAGCCACTAATATTTATATTAAAATATTCTTACTAATATTTCAAATAAAACCAATTTTAAATATGACTTCATCTTTACATAATGCGTTGTAAAAATACACATTTATGAACTAGTAGTCTTCATATAATGACGACCGGTTGGCGCCGCGGGAGTGTAAGCGACTGCAACGCCGAAGGTCGCGGGTTCGATTCCCGCTCAAGTCAAACATTTGTGTGCATGAACATGGATGTTTGTCTTGGTCTGGGCGTTTCTATGTATAATATGTATGTATTTACGAAAAAAAGTATATAATTATGTATGTTTATCCATTATCTAGTATCCATAGTACAAGCTCTGCTTAGTTTGGGACTAGATGGTGTTGTGTGAATCTGGTAGAATATTATTATTATTATATTATATAAGGCTCTTCCGTCGCGCTCATCTTATCTTTATTATAAATATATTTTATTTTATAGCTATCTACTTTGTATTATAATCACAGATATATTTAGTGTAGAAATCGGAATCTATTAGCCATAATACCATACTAATATAAAAATGTAAAAATGTTTTTGACTCGCTTAATGAAGCGATACTAATAACTTAAGAAAATTGTCTATGAATTTGTTTAATATGGATGTTTAGACTAACTTAATAATGTCAAATATAATCAGGTTAATTTTAAAATAATTCACTTTGAGGTTTTTGTCATTCCATTACAAAATCTTTTTTAGTTTCTTTCCTGTTCTTCTCAGCAGTTGCAACGACCTGAACTGGTGGCTATAATTATGTATAAAAAACACACACCAAAAGTTTACATAAAATATAAAAATATATAAGAAATCGTGACTGTTAAGTATCTTATATATATCGGATATGTCTATGTACCCCATTCATACATTGCTACAGAGAATCCAATAACATTTGATTTACGTCGTACCTACGTTGACCTACCTACGTTGTCGTATGTATCGAACCCAGGCCCAATCGTAAAGATATACGCAACATTGCGCCACGGGACCAACGAAGTAGATTATTTATTTCAACATCGCCATATCAAATGTTTTAATACATTTAATATTTCTAAGCGCCTAATCCATTTGCATATTGTCAACGACGGCCTTCAGTATAAGTTTTCAAACCAGAAAACAACTGTCTCGTGTGATATGTTCCGCACGCGATCACATTAGTATACATTTCGCGGTCGTATTCTTCAGTCGTTTGTAAACATAAATAATAGTCATGTCGCTACTCTCCTCGCCTCTGCAGTTTCTGCGCAACACCATGCAAGGGGTAAGAATTTCCCAAAACCCCGGTTTTTTATGTATCTTTCTACCTATACGGCTTTCGCCGCAACAATCTGACATAGTTTCGGTTTCGAATGTAGTCGTAGGTATAATTAAATTAATCCTTATTCATTGGCCGTCATGGATGGGTGGGTTGTCTACGAGTGTGTGCCGGGAACAAGGTCGGCAGGCTCGGAGGCAGGCCGGGCCGCGCGGCAGTCGGCGCGGTGCGTTCGCTCCACGAGCATGCGGGACGAGGAGCCCCCCCTCCGCCCCGCGTCGCCGGCCCGCGGGCCCTCGCGCCTCCGCCGCACACTACACACGCTGCGGACGCCGTTCCGCCCCGGCTCGCCCTTCCACATCGGCTTGATCAAGCGCACCGGCTCCTCGAGGTCCGTCGCCTCAGACAGCGAGATCACGCGCGACGAACGCACGATGCGTAAGCGAAATAAGAAACAGCGCGAGCCGTCCGCGGCCTCCGCCGCCTCCGCAGCCTCCGCGGCCAGCGATGCCTCCCGCAGCACCGACAGCTCGCCCTCCATCGACAAGAAGAAGGACACCGGCGGCAGCTTCATGCGCAGGATGGGCAGCTTCGGCAAAAAGCGCCCCAGCGAGACGTCCCAGCCGTCACAAACTCCCCAGCAGGAGACTGCGGGCGCGTCCACCACCGACAGTCCCACAACACCACCCCCGGAAATCGCACCACCTAAATTAGCAACGCCGGAACCTGCGACCCCCGAGCAGGCGAGCCCTATCGCAGCCGAGCACCCCGTCGATACGCGCCCCTTCGCGAAGGCCGCGTGGAAACGCAACAGCGAGCCGGAAATGGAAAAGCCTGTAGAGGAGCCGAGCCCGGAGAGTGCACTACGGAGGCGCATCGCGTTTGTGACGCAGACGTCGGAGGAGCACGAGGAGGGAGAGAGGGGCGCCGGAGGCCGGGTGGGGTCGCTGGAGGAGGCGGTGGCTCTGGCGCGCTCGCGCCTGGCCGCGCCCGCGCCCTCGCCTGCGGCGCAGTCGCGCGGCGGCGACACGGAAGAGGAGGGGTACTCGGCCGCGATGCCCGCGTACGGGGACCTCATCGAGCCCAGCGGCGACGGCGCCGGCGCTGCGGTGAGTGTGCGGTGAGGTGAGGTGTCCGCGCGCGCGCGCTCAGTGGCCGAAGGGTCTCCGTGCGATGCGCGCGCGCCATGACCTTCGAGGAGGCGGTTGACGACTCGTATCTAAGTGTGTGCGAGTGCTGCGGCTTCAGCGCAGAGACGACCGTGTTGTTCCCAGTACGTTACATTTCACGATAGTTTTCAGCGGACGGCCCGCGGCGCGATGCCCTTCGTGAGTACGACCCGCTTGCCCGTGTGCGCTTCGCTTTGACAACATATCCCTGTTTTGTTTGTACAAGTGCACGTAGCCTGTTTGTGTGTCCAGCGGTAACCTCGCCGTCGCCACGCTCCACGGCATAGCCACAAATATTGCAAACAATATCACACGTACACCCAGTCAAGTGTAAAAATGTCTAACGTTACCTTTTTGTACGTCACATTCTTGTTTGGTTTCTTTGGTGATTAGTTAATTATATTACTTGTTTCGATGCATTTAAATCACATTAGTCGGCAAAGAACGCGGTTCGACAGGTAAATAATTTGTATATTATCTTATCTTTGTAGGAAGTTTTTTACTTCTTCAGCGCCGATTACGCGAAATGTTTACAAAATTTTAGCACAGCTACGTTTAACCATATGACCAGTTGCGCAAGTTTTACTGACCTGCAATAATTGCGTCTCATTCTTTGATCTCTATAAAAAAATCACCCAATTGAACAGTAGTAGGTACTTCACACAAACTGTGTGCGCAATTTCCAGTGTTAACAGTCGTATTTGTAACGAGGTGGCAATTCTCAACACTAACCAATTATGATAAAATTTAATCTGTTTATTTTTAATTAGTTGTTAGATATACGAAGCATGCTTATTTTGAACCTACATTTGTCAAGAAAAATGCATTAGCTAGTAATATTAAAGTAATTATCGATCATGTCTTAGAAAGATTTCAGTTGGCGAAATGGTGGAATAGATTTTCTTTTATTGTACCCTCTTACATAACAATCGTTAAAGACAAATGCATAACACGCTTAACAAACGAAATTGATTTTGACTTAAATAGAGTTGTGAATGAGAACCAGTTTTAAATGTATTGAAATGTTTTTGTTTTTCAAAGAACTGTGCACATTAACATTTTATAAGTAGTATAGTTGACAGCAGCTAGACAAAAAACTAATTTATCAATGTGTAAAATGAAATGTCATTTCGCACATTGATAAAGTTTTTTGTTTTTGATAAATTTGCTTTCATTGAATGCAATGAAAAACTTAACTTGTTATCTATCTATTCAAATCACTTCCTTTCATAGATGTTAATGCATAAGATCAGATCAAAGATAGGTAGGTATAAGGTTATAATTTTATACAGGACCTGTTCAATTACATCACTAGACGTATCAATATCACTCTACTAGGTATATCAAATTTATCCGAGTTGCATTCAAACTGACTTCAAGGCCAAAATAATGTGTAACAGACAAACGTGTGTAACAACCTGTTTTGACAGAACATTTGCATTAGGTAGGTACCACAGATAATTTATGTTTTACTTACCCATAACATTCGCGCTTTTTTACACCATCTATTAAAAATATACTATCCATAGATATTTTATTTTGTGCAGTCGTCTGTTAAAGTAACTTTTCATTTTGAATACATGAATATAATATTTGAATTTGGAATACTTTGCATTATAATGAGGTGAATGTTAATAGGCAGAGGTAGCTTTAAGATATTTGGTGTTTGTGGCTGATTATCAGAATAGAACGTCAATATATTTTATACTTATCATCATTCTACATCTATAGATTTTATCTGATTACGTAGTAATAAGACTTAGGAAGCCAGACATATTAAAGTGTCAGTGTAAATTAACATCAAAGTATTATTTTTCAACGTTTTTATTTGATTTGAAATGCCGAACATCTCATTAACTGACAAATGTAAAATTGTTGCATGCTTTACATATTAATCAACTCGATTTTGCTCGATATCAATTTTCATACATAGATATTAAAGATAACAACCTCAAGAACATAGAAAAAACAGATAGGGAAAATAAATTCATATCTGTTTAATCTTCGCATTAATTTTTTTTTTACAAATATGTTGAGATTTTGAAATAAGAATGTTTTGACAGGTGATGAGATAATCCTACTACATAATTATCAGGCACATGTTCCACCCATTCAGCCATTTGTCAAAGCCGTTTTAATACTCGAGTATACTAGAAAGTGTTTTTAATAGTCCACCTACAAAGGCGAGGCCTTGCATCTATTTACCCTTCACCTAATCTAACATTTAGAGATTACTCAAGTATCTTGCAACATCCGATATCGGCTCTTTGCCCAACAGTTTGGTTATTTTTTGCCCGCATTTCATGTTTCACAGTCATAACAATGAAACTACCCACTTAAAAACGGAAGCGTTTTTATGTGATATATTTTCTGTTGTAAAAGGACAACTCCCGCACTAGGAATAAATCTTGCGGCGGATTTTACAAAAATTCAATCAATGTACAAAAAGTACATCTAGACCCGAAACAACTATTTGTGGAACACACAAAGTGTTGTCTCGTATGGGAATCGAATTGACAATACTCGGCGCAGTCCTAAACGGCGGGGCTACAACTTAAACCACTACACCATACGTGCAGTCGTATAGATTAGATCCCAGTCGTTTATTACTTGAGAAAGTTCTTTCTTATCTGTGTGTCTATATCTACGGCTTACATCTGCAGAGTGCATCTTAACTTTGCTCAAGCTTTTCTTACGTAAGCCAAGCCTCAGCTAACATGCAACTAAGAATAAATTTACGACTGTCAGAAAACTCAAGTAGGTTTGAGCTTCTCTACTCAGATTGTGGTGTCTACTTGCTGTATATCCTAACTTATATGGAAAATAGAAAAAAAATCACTTCCTGTAAATCCAAATAAAGCCGGGCATTTGAATCCTGCGAATTCTTTCATGATCTTATTTTTAGTTATCACAGTCATCAGTATTAAAAAAAGCACTCAAACACAATTTGTATTTCTTTTTGACATTATAATATAGGTATCGCTTTTGTATATTTCGTTTCGACATTTCTATTTATAGTTGCCGTTTAAAAAAAGCTGATATAAAAAATAACAACTATTAGGTAGTTCTATAACTGTATAAATTAGACTGTGGTTCTATTATCATAAACCTATCGTGAAACTAGATGGATAAATGCATAAAGATACCGTAACTTCCTCAGTAACACATACAGTATGTAAATTAGTATATATTTTAATGTGATAAATATTCACTTTTAATGTTAAAAATCGAGAAAATTCTAAGTTATCTGTGCCTGTTGGATCGAGGTCGACCTTGTTTTTTTTAAACGTGTCTTTTATTATTATTTGTTCGATTTTTGAATAGGTAACTGTTATGTAAGATTTCCTTGTGAGAACAGAACGGTACCTAATTAATTTGATAATGTACGAATAGCTTTGGAATTTCAATGTTAGATATTGAGTTGCTTATGAACCGGTACAGGCGTGGTGTGGGTGGATTGGATAAACAAGTAAATTTTACATCCACGTCACGCCTATCTTGTGTCCGAAGATGCTGGCAGGTGTGGTGTATGTCACCAAAATTCCTCATTATTTTGTAGTTTGAAAGCCTGCGAGTTATACCTCTATCTGAGCAATATAGTTATTATTCTGAGGGTCTAGTACGAGTTTCACACAGTGACGGTAGACTAGTCGATGGGAACAATATTCATACATTTCCTAAATGCTACCCCTAGCGGTCTTTATCGATAGCTACTCTTTGTTAGGGGCGCTTTTAGAAAATGTATGGAAATTGTTCCCATCGATTAGTCTATCGTCACCGTGACAATCGACTGCAAAACTCATACTAGACCCTCTGTATCTTTTTATTTAGTGGGTACGGCTAACAACAAATATATTTTGTACTTTTAGTAATGCTGACGTCTAAACTCCGTTCTACATTTTGACATTTACAAATGCCACAGATCTCATTGCACTATCTTCACGTACCTACCTGCATGTTACATAATGCTCTACTCCACATAAAGTTCGTTATCACGTTTATCTGCATTTTTGGTATACAATGCGTAGTAAAATAGTATTTCAGATTTACAACGCAAATGATTACTTGCTGGCGCCTAAAATCATTGTTTTTAAACGTCCTTTGTTAATGGCCGATTAGCTCTCTTGTTAAACACTACTGTCAGATACTTTACCGTAGAAGTAAAAATTAAAGAGCACTTTATTTTCCAAATTATTTTAAAATTGCTAATGCTAGCATGACTAAAAAAATACAAAACTTTAAAGCATGACACAAACTATGTCATGTTTCAGAAAACTCGATAGATTAGATAGATATTCCTTAAATACAGATTGTAAAAAGACCCTTAACGAAAACTGAAATCCCATGTTGTACTAATCACTAGGAACATTTTTTACTTCGGCACTATACTTGGGCAATTACTGGTTCAGGACATATTGAAGCTCAAAGTTAGTATGGATTTTTTCTAATTAGGTTCAAAATCGATGCATTTACCTCGCCATGTTCTTTAGATGCCCTATGACCCCATGGATAACTAGGTACCTATTTCCAGCATTGCACGCGCGCGCTTTTAATTGCGGTTTAAAAATCGTGAATACTTGATAAAATCGTTTCCCAGGTGTTATTTTTGGTTAGTATGACTTGGCATGATGTCCAAAACGAGTAGACTTCGGCTTGGTGATGGGTCTTGTGACATCCTGTATAATATGCGTAGTAGGTACATTTTTGTGTTGATGTTGAAATATTTTTGTGAGGACATCTAGGATACGATATACAGGATAAGTAAACCGAAGGGATATTACAAGCAATTTCGTACTTTTTGCTTAAAGCTATGGTACATCTTAGTTACAGCCTATTTGAATGTGGATTTAGATCCACCAAAATAACACATTTTTTATACGTTCAGAAATAAGCAGCAGTGATTCTATATTCTTCTAGTTGGTATAAAATAGTTGAACAACACTTGAGCTTTTAATTTCAATTTCCGTTGACCGAAACATGTTTCCATCAGTCATCTAACAAGTCATGCGTGTCTCATTTTTGTTGTAGGCTAATCTTGAACACCTTGAGGCCATTTTTAAATAATAATATGTAATGGTAGCCATGACGTCTTGTCTATGTTTTTTTGTACGCAGTACAACTATTCCGGTACCTACGGCTTGTTTCAAAATTCCGGTTTCTGTCTGGCCAGGATTTTTGAACACGTTTCAAAATCGGTTGTAATTGGTTGTAATATGTAATTTGTCACGTGAATAAAACCTGCGTAGTGATAGTCTTTACGTTGAAGAATATAATATATTATATAAGTTGAAGAATACATAGGGTTGTTTCCAACTAGTCAAATCAAGCACTTTTAATGAAATGTCAAAAACGACCTTTTCTACGGCGTTTGTATGAAATAGGTCCTAGTGAAGTCATAGTTTTTTGCTGTCAAATAGAATACTTATTATCAATAAATTGTCGATAAAAATTTTTTAAATAAAGCTTTAACATTAATTGATGAATGAAACTACTATTATTTTGACATGTTTCAGTAAATAAAAATACTTGTTTAATTTATTTCACTTGCAGGAAACTTCCCTATTATATTTATTTTGTCTGTTGCCGACGACTAAAAATAAAAAAAAACGTCTATGAAAATAAAACTAATATTAGATCTATGAATTTGACGAAGCTATTACGATTTCTTTCTATCTTTTGTAATTAAATGTTTTAGCATTTAACAACAATTTACTATCGAAATAAAATGATATAAAGCCTTTTTTGGTAATACACCATTTTATATCAATGCATATAAAATGCACGTTAACTGTCTGTTTGGATATTAATCTAAGATGTTATCTTACTACTAACTTCTTTTTTTGGTTATCACGGTATCTCATCGTGATCATAGCTGCTAAGAACCGAGACAGACTAATATAAACATAATATTATGTTATACTAAAATATCTACTGAACTTTTTAAAAGGTTAAAAAACCAGTATAAAGTGGTATTAAGTTTAATGTGTAACATTCGCATAAGCATTTAGTTAATCACTTTTGTCATAGTTAAAAATAGTTTAAAGACCAGCGACATTTTGATCTTGTTTTGTCATACGTTAGGTATCTACTTACATGAGATTCCTTTAAATTTAGGTATTTGTCTGATCTCTTTACCATCTTCATTTTGTCAAAATCATTACTCATCGAAAGTAATATTAATATCTTAGCAGCTAAACCTGTGCGAGAAATAGTTCCATAAAAAGAAGCAATAGCTGGGAATCGAACTCCCAAAGATCTGTCCATTGAATATCAAGTGCGGCTATTTGGTAATTTGATTAGGCAACGTAGAATCCTTATAACTTTCGGTGTAATTATAAATTGATGAAGCAGAAAATTTATGGTTGAATTAGTTGAGGGTTATACGTATAGTCTATGGCTTCTCTAGGTGAATGATACGACAGGTGTTAGTATAAAACAGGTGATACGTTTTAATCCTTACTGATGATAACTGACTACATCTATAGCGTAGTGGTTCAAGCGGTTATTTCGGCGATTAACACGACGATTAACGGCCATTTTCAATATTCGATTCATACATGGATTTTGAGATTCGAGATTCGTGTTTGACATATTTTGTAAGGAGCTTATGTCAAAAACGAATCTAAAATCTACAGATCTATCTATAGTTCGAATATTGAAAATGGCCGTAAGTCGTCAACTTATTGCTTTAGAGAGGTCTAAGCAAAATTGACGGGCATTATGCGCTAATTTTAAAATGAAGTCTCACGTCCGTTTTCGGAATTATATCTATCGATAGGTTGTTTAGCTACTAGAGATAGATATTTGACGTAAGCTCCACAGAAAATATTAAAAATATCTATCCATCATACAATTTTATTAAAACGGGTCTCATTCGCGATATTTAATTAAGGTATAAATACCTCTGTTTTACCGACGTTTCGGTCGCCTTACAACAGCCATGGTCGCGGCAGGACTGATGTCATCTCAGCGTCGTCCCTGTGAAGAGCACATGTTTTTTAATTTTATCCGAACTTAATTAAATATCGCGAATAAGACAAAATAAGAAAGAAGATATCTATCCCTAATTTCCAATGAGGCCTTCATTTGAAATTAGCGCATAATGCTTGCTAATTTTGCATAGACCTTTCTTTTAAGCCATACAAACTTGTAGATATAGGTATAATCAAGGCAATAAGTTGACAAAGTTGCATCACTATCGGATTACTGGTATTCAGCAGTTGATACACACATGTGTACCTATAATCCAAGATAAATATGTTTTATTTTTTTAAAGTTATTTATATGACGACTATATAATAAGTATAATAGGTAGGTAACACATATACATGTATGTTTAAAATGTCACTTGAAATTAAATACATAATCTGAAAGCTTTTAAATTTAATAATGTGTTTCCATTTTTACAGCAGCTTAATTTATGCCTGTCAAATACTAAGATTTTCGCACACTATTATACCTACAGTTAAGTCTTGCAAAAATCACTTAGTGGTGTAATTTCGTTAAAAGGCAAACTTAATCTCAATTTTCTTTTTGTACCATATAATATGTACTATGAGAAATGATCAACATTGTACCTACTACATTTAAGAAATATTTATTGATATTTGCGTCATTGAAAAGTAGCATATTTTTTTATTATTTATTACCTGTTTTACTGCGATAGTTTAAAAATAAGATAATTTAATAGATACAATTTAAAATATGGTGCCGATGATTTCATTGCCATACTTTACAGCAGCGGTTTATTTAATATACATTTCGAATGCTGAAGGCAGCGATAGCCGAGTGGAGATACCAACAGACTGCCATCCAGAGGGTATCGGGTTCGAATCCACGGCGCGCACCAATGACTTTTCGGAGTTATGTGCGTATTGAATTATTAATTATCGCTTGTCCCGTGCCTCGGAGAGCACGTTAAGCCGTCGGTCCCGGTTGTCATGAAGATCTTTGACAGTCGTTACAGGGCGTCAGTACCTTCTAAATAAACTGACACTAGTCTAAACCATGGAATATCGCTATCCCTTCGAGTTGCGGAGGTCAGACAGGCAGTCGCTCTGTGGAAAAGCTAATATTCAGCCAAATCCGGGGGGCGATTCAGAATCGTTCGATATCTCATTTGACATTCGATTCCGTTAATTGTCAAACGGGCTAACTCATTTTTTGTCAAAACTATCGCATTTCCTATTAATTTTATGCATTCAGTATGAAGTAAATTAATAAATAAACCAATTTCAATCAATATTTGTTCAAAATATCTCTGATAGGCGGCTAAAAGACGAGGACAATAATTTGACATATCGTACGATTGCTTGTCGTGACATTCTGAATCGGCCTGCCGGTTGGACTAGTAAGCGGACCCCAAATTGAAACTGGGATAACGCTAAGAGGATGATGATGACACTTCGAATGTTGCCTTTTACGAATCATTTCTAAAACTTGTAACTTTCTCTAATACATTGCAGTAGATGCGCATAAATGTCAAGCAATGCGAATGAAACAGATTCACCAGTTAGACATTGGTCGCAGTCAATCGACTTATTATTCTATCAATAATATGATAATTTATAACATGTCGAAGTCCTTACCATCAGTAGGTAAATCAGCGGCGCAATGATTCTGATCAGCATTTCCCAAAGTGTGGGTCGCAAGCGAATATTGAACTTTTGGAAACACTGGTTTTCGTTTTGTCTATATGTAGTTAAGTATTATATAATTTATCAAATCAAGATACAGTAGTTAGAATGTTATGTATTGGTTTAGATGCATCATAAGAATACTACGACTGGCGTAGTGGGTTCAGCGTCCCTTGGTAAATTGGTAGATAGGAATTAGTCTATTCGACTACAACCGAATAAAACTTCGTGGGACGACAAAATTATTTCAAAATTAATTTGTTTATTTATTTTTACTCGTTTCATGTATTTCTTTTTTGTGTGCAATAAAGAATTAAACAATTAAAGAAGACAAACATTTATGCTGAATTAAGGTTTTCGTTGTATTTGTTAGTTGAATGTTTCTAATGTTCCCATAATTAATAGGTATTTCGTTTAAGATATTGATAAGCCTACTTTAAATCTTAGATAAATCGATAGAGTGTATTGAAAACCTGAATATTTGACAGGCGCAGTAAACTCAAGTGTCTTTGACATAGTGGAAATTGGCCCAAAATAGATGCATAATAATGATTACCTTGGAGATAAATGCCACCGTTTTTTAATGTGTGCAAAATTATGACGATCAGTAATCGCCGATCATAAACGGATGCTGTAGGCTAAGAATACGTGTAGGTAATAATATTCAAGGACACTTAAGTATATAGAATTTAAGATTTTTCATCTATAAGCTGTTCTATCCATTTTTTTGCCCATGCCTAGTAAATTCTTACAAGACTTAATTTAGGAATTCCAAAAAGAAATGTATGTACCTATTTCGAACTTATGTGTAACTCAACTACGTAAGCCAAAGCTAAGCGTAAGCGTAAAGCTCGAGCAAAGTCAAGCATTTCAGCTTAAGCGGTTAATTAATAGTATTAAAAGCATTGTACTCGCATACTAAACCCATCTCATGTCTGGACTTAAAAAAAAATAAGAAAAGCTGAAAGAAATTGAAGTGACAAAAAAAGCAATGACTCTGAGTTTGTTTCGGCCTTTCTTCTCAAGAAGTCATTTAGCTAGGAAATTGACTTGTATAAGTGTTGTCAACAACCAAATTGCAGAAATAAATATGTCTTTATGTCTTACAAAAATTGGCGTGTGTGATGTAAGCGAAAGAGACAAAGATTAATTCATATACTTATTCTCAAGTTGGCATCCAAAAATCATCCTAAAAGAAGTCGGTAAACTCTGTATGCGCTTACGTCACAATACTCTTTATCAATAGAGAATGCTACTGCGCCTCAATATTACAATCATCACAATCATCGAGCTGGCAGACTCAACAGTAACTTTTGTTTACTGTTCTCACTGTTATCAATGAATTATCAATGAACAGACGCATGTCGTTATCGCCATGTTTACTCAGTAATAAACTCAAAACATGACTGTAACAACAATTTACCTAACAATGTTTTCTTTATTAACCTGTTATTAACTGCTGGGCATTGATCTTCCAAAATTTCCGTAGGGTTATCTTTCAAGGTGGACCTAAGTCTTTAAAATACTGTAGGGTGCAGTTTCTTAGGTGACTATACCATACGGGGTGGATACAGACCACCCGCCCCCCTTGTTAATCCGGCTATGTCTTCCAAGCATCTCTATCCTGTGCCAAATGGAGCCAGGTCCCCTTTCTTGGTTCATAAAAAGCACAACTTTCACACTAGTTTCAAATCCTGTATCAGTATTCTCCAATATATAATTATTTACAAGAATAATCTTATACTAATATATAAAGCTGAAGAGCTTGTTTGTTTGTATGTTTGTTTGTTTGGTTGAACGCGCTAATCTCAGGAACTACTTACTGGTCCGATTTGAAAAATTCTTTCAGTGCTAGATAGCCCATTTATTGAGGAAGGCTATAGGCTATATAACATCACGCTATGAGCGACGGGCGCCGAGCAGTAGCCTTAAATAACGCGGGTGTAACCGCGGGCATCGTCTAGTATGGTACATAAAATAGACCTCGGTCCAATACATTGATACCCTAGTAGAGCCTTAACCACATGCCAATCCAACCTGAGGTTTCATGTTTGGTTGCACAAATTAAAGTTAACTCGAGGCATGTAAATTCATATACCGTAACAAAATCAAGTCTATTAAATAGCAGTACTTACGCATTTGTATTATAAATGCATACCTACATAGTAAATTTATGATGAAAATAAAATTAAGTCTAAACTGATTGGAACGCATTTATAGCGAAACCTCAGAACTGAATTTACTACAAATATTGTAGCACACTCATACGAAAAAGAAAGAAGGAAGTTCAAAGCCTTTCTTCTATATCTTTCTGGTTAGTTATGCTCTCCTGGAGTTATTACTGAATGTCAGTTAAGTTTTTGGCTATAAAACAAATCATCTGAAAAATATGGCTAATGTTCTTCCACAATCAGGAGAACTGCGGATGCACTGTCTGTTGAGCTGTCTAGAGTCAGTCCGTGACTACGTTATTTAAACTCAAGCTTATACCTAAACGCAGTCCATTTGGTGACAGATTAAAAAAACAAAATGTCAGTACCCCATTTCATTCCGTAAGTTAGACGAGTCGAGAAGAGGCGGCTAAGGAAAACACACGAAGCAAATCCTACTAATATTATAAATGCGAAAGTTTGTGAAGATGTATGTATGGATGTTTGTTACTCTTTCACGCAAAAACTACTGAACGGATTTGGATGAAACTTAACAGTAATATAGTTTATACATCAGAATAATACATAGGCTACAATTTATAAAGATTTTATGTAATGTTGCCATAATATAAGGAAAATTATCAATTAAGTCAGTAAAAATCCTGAGCTCTGAAACCTATCTTCGCGTGCGTTGCCTAAACCGTTGAAGTTACATGAAGATAATGTACGGTGATATTGTTTATCTTAAAAAGTTCTAAATAAAAGTCCGCGGCAGCATATACCTACCTTTTATGTAGAAGCCAATATATACTAAAAAGTGGTCCGTAAAAATAATTAAATTTGATACTTTTTTACAATGATCATTCTAGAGAATTATCAAATTGTTTTCAAAATTGATAAATTTATTGTCTTCAGTATTTAATGTAGATGAACGTTGTCTTTTACAGTAAGTAGTTTGGGTGAATAGTTTAAAAGTTATCACGATATAATCGACCTATGCGCAGCGTTATTAAAAGCGCTTACTATGAGTTGGCGCGCTTAAGCGCAGCGGGGCGGAGGAGGCGGTCTGATTATGTACTTTGTGGTAATGTTTTCAGTTTTGACGTGACAACGTCTTATAAATTGGTTTGCCGGGTGACACTTTTTATTATTGCTGCTATTCTCTTCAGTAGGTATGTAAGCTCTTCAATAACTTTAATAATATACTTACATACTAATCTTTACCTGAAGTTTGACGACTCATCGTTGTCTTGCCCTGGTCCCAATTTATTTGGGATCGGCGCAGTATGTCCTTCGCTTCAATACTTCTCTGTCACCAGCAGTCATCCGATTGTTTACCCCTTTCTTTTTCATATCCATCCTTACACAGTCCATCCATCTTTTCCTTGGCCGTCCTCTCCCTTTTCGTCGTATAATAAACTACGTGAATATGCACGTAGAAGCTACGTGCATATTCATCACTGTTTTAACTACATACATATCATCTCTCCGCATAACATGTCCATACCAGGCCAGTCGACTCCCTTTTACCTTTTCATCAATGGGCGCCACTTTCATACTACCTCTAACGTAATCATTCCTTAATTGTTAGTATTATCTGTTTATATGTATGCTACACGGCTAATGTGCAGATCCGTTTGTGATGAAATTTGATATGGATAGTCTGAAACCTGGGGAAGTACAAAGGCTACTCTTTATTAAAATTTCATGCGGGCGAAGCCGCGGGCGAAAGCTAGTAGGTAATATATTTGTGAAGTGGCGGAAAACTCGAAATCAAACCGTATACCAACCTGTGTGGCTAGCGTGGTATAGTAGATCAATTTCTTCTATTGACTCACAATTACTGTAAAGAAAATAAGGAGACGCTCTTATTAAGACCAGTAGTCGACTGCGAAAGACCATAAAAGTAAAGTTATAAATGTATTACACTAGTTAGGATGATGATGTTTACTAAATCGGTAGCATCATAAATCATTACTTAGTTGTTTTTTGTTTTTAAGGTTATTGCATAATGTTTATTAACATCGATTATAAACGAGCTTTTGTTCCTAATTGATTCTAATGATCTAAGACGATTTAGTTAATTCTCTGATGCAATATCTTTTCTGGTTAAGCAACATTGGATAATAGGTACTTATGTATAGCCATAGAAATACTTCTACCTACTTCTAGAACTTTCGTGTCGACTTGGTCTATTGTTGTATTGAACATTTTACACATTAATATCTAGATTGAATCTTGTACATAGGCGCATTCAATGAAAATGACGATCTCTAACAGTCAACCTGGGATGTCGGTTAGAATGCTATACATTTTGGGTAGCCAGTTCTATATAAGTCTATTTATAATATTTGTATTTTGTGTTATGTATTGGACTTTGCAGTTAGGCACTATTTTTTTGTGAAGCCATAATTATATGCCTCTACGATTTAAAAGTGTTACCTTGATCTAAAGTTATAACTAGACGTGTATAATTAAGGATATCGACTTCCATATTGAATGCCATTTTAATTGGTCACTATTTGACTCTTAGATTTGACTAAGCTAATAACACAAACGTTATCTTCACAAACAATCTGTAAAAATAACGTTACGAGTTAAAAGTCAATTCCAAAAAAAGCTTGCTTAGTCTATGTCTGGTAAAACTTGTCTATTATTCTCTATGATATTTTTTAGGGTTCCGTACCTAAAAGGTAAAAAACGGAACCCTATTACTAAGCCTCCGCTGTCTGTCTGTCTGTCTGTCTGTCTGTCTGTCTGTCACCAGGCTGTATCTCATAAACCATGATAGCTAGAAAGCTGAAATTTTCACAAATTATGTATTTCGGTTGCCGCTATAACAACAAATACTAAAAATAAAAAAAATGAAAATATTAAGGGGGGGGTCCCATACAAAAAACGTGTTTTTTTTCGTATTTTTTGCTCAAAATTACTAACTGTAACAGGTAGACGCTTTAAATTTTTACAGAATATGTAGTTGTATATTACCTTTCAAAATAAATAATTAAATTTTAAAAAAGTAAATAATAAAAGGGGGGCTCCCATACAACAAACGTAATTTTTAAGCAATTTGTTACTCGATCTTAATAAACAGGTAGAAACTTATAATGTATTTAAGTATACATACAACGAACGTGATTTTCTTTTATACATGATGGTACGGAACCCTTCGTGCGCGAGTCCGACTCGCACTTGCCCAATTTTTGTTATTTATCTGTGATCTAAGTCCCACGTTAATCTTTCTCATGTTACATACCACCTTGAAATTTCCTGTACGATAACCCTCGAAGATTTCCATATTCTCCATTCTCATAGGTCGGTCGGAGGTCGCCGGTGATGCGTGGACGCAACTCGACACCGGGGCTAGACTTACCGCGGCCGATGCGGTTCCAACGGTTGTGCAATGTGCACTCTGACAGTATGTTACGGAATCGAGTTCATGTGTTAACTGTTTATTTTGAACTAAAATATGAAAATGTTATAATTTATTATGAGTTTTGACTAGTAGTAGACTACGCAGTAGGATGTGAACGGAGGGATCACGCTTTGAGTACAAAAACGTTTAAAGATTTTTGAACCTTCTACTAAGGCTTTTATTAATTAAAAAAAAAACCGAAGACTCTCAGTGTAGACGGATCACACACGAATGAAGTTTTATGCTCGCCTTATCTGAGTATAATTTATTTTACGTAGACTAAAGACATATTTTCTCTAAGTTAAAAAACAAGCGGCGTTTCTCGATGCGGTTGTACTTATTTTTTATTGTTTTTATCTCAGAACTCTGTCATTTGTCAAGTGATTTCGGGCGTTTTTATCTCATTTGGAACTCGGAAGTTTGAGAAATGAAGTTCGATTCTTCGTGAAAGTCGAATTTTTCAAATAAGTATTGTAATGGTTCTATCAAAATTCACTAGAAAATGATAGTTTAACTAAGTGTGCTACTCTTATCTACTCTACTCTGGCTTTAGTCCTTCTTTGATCATCCTCTTAGCGTTATCCCAGTTTCAATCTGCGGTCCGCTTACTAGTCTAAACGGATTTGGCTGAATATAAGCTTTTCTACAGAGCGACTGCCGGTCTGACCTCCGCAACCCGAAGGGATAGCGATATTCCATGGTTTAGACTAGTGTCAGTTTATTAGTACTGACGCCCTGTAACGACTGTCACAGATCTTCATGACAACCGGGACCGACGGCTTAACGTGCTCTCCGAGGCACGGGACAAGCGATAATTAACCATTCAATACGCACATAACTCCGAAAAGTCATTGGTGCGCGCCGTGGATTCGAACTCGATACCCTCTGCATGGCAGTCTGTTGGTATCTCCACTCGGCTATCGCTGCCTCCTTTAGTCCTTGTTTGATCATGTAGCTTGTTTAAAGAGTTAAAATTGCGTTATATTTATGGTGTAAATATACCTCTGATTTCTCTCGTTACATGAACTTATCTCTACAGCCTTTTGCTGTTCACGGCTGGGCTTAAACCTCTCCTAACTTATTTCACAGTAGCACAATGATTTTGGATGATGTACACAAATTGCGAAAGGTTAAATCGTTTATTTTGGACTTGCTAGACCGTTAGATTGGTTCTTTTATGTTAAATTGGTTCTTTCAATAGTGGATTACATTATTTGGGCAAGTTTATTTGAGCTGTTTTTGTATTCAGTTGCAGCAAAAATGTATCTGTAGAAACTGTCTGTGTGATTCTGATATAACGCATGAATAGATTTTGATCTGTCCCACTGCTGCTCTTCTCATTATGAAAACCTCTAGGCAATAGTATATACTACACGCTGGTCAGACTGAATGGCAGGCTAATTCACATGTCTTTCGATACTATGAATGAGCACTCTTAAATACGCTCTTCCTTATAGGTCTCCTGGCGATGTTTTATTACCTTTAACCTAGCAATACTTACCATTGACAGATTTAAATTTTGTAGTTTTTCTCGTGAACACGGTTCCTGCAAGCAACTGTGCTGTAGGATTAAAGTGAAAATTTCATAATAATTCTACATCTTTCGGTTTAAATGTAATTATAGTCAACCATTACACAATCCAAAAATAGCAGGTTAATTACGATACGATAGCTTCGTTGATATTTATCATAATGGTGTAAGAATTAGTGAATTACCTACCTACCTACTTAATCATTAAGCAGTATCATTCAATAATTGTCATTCAATAAATGTCATATAATTGCACAATTATCCAAACTGCAGATTATGGCTCTTATTACGAAGTAGAATCAATTAAGCACATGACGACATAATTTTTTTTTGCTAATGATGTAGGTACCTACTCAATCGTAATATTTTACAGAAATCAGTGATATAGTCTTATAAATTTATTATTTCGTTGATATGAATTTATAAGACAGACGGCATATTTAAAAAGCGTATTGTTCTTAAATACTGCTTATATTTAAGTAAACATTAATAATTGGGATATTCACATACCTAATAAATACCTACTTACATTTTCATGTATATGTTCAATCCGTACATTGATACAAGGCATAAAAACATATAGAAAGTAAGCTTTTTATTATGCTTATACATTTTGCCGCATAAACTACTGAACAAATTTTCATACAACTTCAGAATATCATAAGCTACCTTTTTGTTCCGATAAATAACCGACCTTCACGCGGGTGAAGCCGCAGGATGAAGCTAGTACTGTACAAGAATATTTGCTCGTAGTTCTATTTTCATCACTATCATTTAATTAGTTGAGACATCAAATGCCTACCTAATGTTATCGTCATATTTACGTTGTTCTATACTGTCTCCCATTATTCAAAGATCTAATTCTAACTCTCGTTCCAACTAAGTGAAAGTTACTTCGTAAGCTTATACCTACCTAGGTTCCTACATGCGCAGATTGCAGACGAATAAAAATAGTCAATATTATTCAAAGCTAAATTCATAAAACTATTCGTATTAAGTTAATTTAAGAGTAAGAAGGATAAATGCTAATGCCACGCCGGAAATATAAAAAAAAACATCCCCTCGGTCAATTTGTTAATCGATTCGGCATAAATAATAAATCGGTTACTGGCCAAGGAGTGCAAATGATAAATACTTAGTCGTTATCAGGTGGCCGATAAGCGCTATCTTTCCACTCGACGCGACTTCATAAATAGCTGGTCATCGGACCGCCTCGATAGTTCATATTGGAAGACTAAACGATTCAGACCATTGCACCACAAAAAATAAACAGTTGTCTATTAGCGTTCCTAATTTAAATATCAGCGCGAAATTGTTGATATAGTTTTATTTTTATTGAGTTGCTGCATTATTGGATGAGAAAAATAAATTATTGTAGTATCCAATGGAAGATGAGTGAATAAAGTTGAATTGTAAAGTGAAATGTGTTATAAAACAATCGAGAAAATTCCGTATTGGTCTCGTGATTTGTTATATTGGACTTATTGTTGTGTTTCTTGACGACTTGTCGATCGTATCTGAGGATTTCTGCATGAAGATGTCTCCGAAACAGAAGGCAAGCAATAGTGTAAGTCGACTTTTTCATAAAAATACTACAAGATCGCACCTAGGTTCCACTTCTTTAAATAGGTGTTTTGAGTTATTATTTTCAACTGCGCCTTGTTGACACGGTACCTAAAGATAGTGTTGAAGTACATAATAGTGGTAGGATATCAATTTTATGACTAATATTTAGTATTTTTATTTAAACATGGATTTTTTATGACGCACACTTTGATCGAACATCGCGGATATTATACTTAATCATTTCTATTTTCAAATATAATGCTGATTAATATAAACATTGTACCTAATATTTCATATTGCTTAAACTTTATCGATATTAATCGTGTTTCCTTATGACAGCTTAAAAGATATGCCTCAT
The DNA here is from genome assembly GCA_944739405.2 of Euclidia mi. Classification (NCBI taxonomy): domain Eukaryota; kingdom Metazoa; phylum Arthropoda; class Insecta; order Lepidoptera; family Erebidae; genus Euclidia; species Euclidia mi. The sequence goes on along the minus strand of OX123189.2, from coordinate 86,749,335 downwards.
CTAAATCAACCTCGCATGTTCCGATAAATACTGACAGTCTGTAAGCGTTGCAGTTGGTTCGATTCTCGGTTCGCGGCATTTGGTAGTTTTACTACCCCATTCTAGATGGCAGCTTTGCATCTGTAGTTTGTCTTGGTGCCAGCAATAAGTCCATCCACTATTTTACGTACGTGTTCTTACTATAAAGTAGCAGGTCAAATGCTGGTCTAATAGATCTCCGCCTATACTTTTTCAGATTAATAATTTGAGTGTATGTAGGCAAAGATATATTAAAACTATAGATGCGTTGCCCGTACACTGAAATGGCAAACTGAAATGAAGGCAATTGCCGCCATTCCGTTTAGTTACGCCGCGAACCTGTGTTGTGATAGTACGCTCCGTAACAATAATTTGTGCGTAAGAATTTAAAAAACAACTTAAATTATCTCCCTCTAACAACAGGTGTCCCCTATGGTAGTATTTATTTACTTTCTCTTTCTTTATTCATACAAGATATTATTTGGGATTTGTAGCCGTTTTTCAGAGCCGCTTTGTGGGAGTATGGCGCGTCTATATTATAATACGTCATTGTATGTAGGTACAAATAAACTCTTACAAAATACAGGTCGTAAGATAACATGCCTGACGACAGTTTTATATAACATAAATTGAACTTTGATATTTATTAGATATTATTGTTCTTTGTTTAACTAACAGTCGAGAAGTACCTATCTGTCTGATAAATTACAAAGACGAGAAAAGCGGTTTCGTTGCATTTGTCTGTTATTCAATTCTCAGTAATAATAATATGTCACTGGTTTGTAATATTAAGTTTGGTACCTATTCTGATACCTACACAAACTTATTGGGCGAAAAATGTGTAAGTCTTTACTTTACCTGTGCCTATAAGCACACAGGTTACAAATTTATACCAATAATATCTGTTAAAGCAAACTGAAAATTAAAACGTGTATTTACCTACATGGAAATCACAAGTTTAGCGTTTGATATTGGGTTCCTTCTAGAAAAAGAACACGAACAATATTGTACGGGCTATAAGTTTACCATTTTGTAATATTTATAACAAAATGGTAAACTTATAGCCCGTTCCTGCTACGACGGACCGGCTTTTTCTCGGTCCATCTAAATGTTAGCAGTGTCATATAATGTATACTGCCACTGTCATTATTCGTCTTTTCACGACCCATCTAAATATGAACAGTCTGTATTACACGGCAAACAGTTAGTCCATCTAAGTGGGTAAACAATATCGATTAGAATATTTTGAGAGTGGTAATTAATCTATCAAAGTAAACGTCACGCTGTTTTTAGGAAAATACAATTAAGAAATCTTTTTATGCTTCGTTTACAGTCTGTTTCTGGGTAACTTAAAAAAGGATTGTAGGAACTACTTCCTACTATGCTTTGTAACGTATATAGGTATAATCTAGCAATAATTAAGAATTGAATACGCACTTAAATTCGATAAATCATTGGTGCGTGTCGTGGATTCGTACCTGAGACCCTCTGCGTAGCAGTCTGTCAGTCTTTCCACTAGGAATTAAGTAAGAAACATTGTACCAAAAAATTAAACATTGGACCGAAATCGTAATGAAGATTTTCAGTACTAGCACCAAATATAGGGAGTAAGCAATCTTGTAAGAATTTAATCCTGGGAACACCATTTCACTTGTAATATAATTGCTGGAAAGATCTTGTTAGTACTGAGGCATGACACAGTAGGTACGATTGTCGTAAACATACATAAGTCTGGAAATTCGAGGGCCTAAGTCTGATGAAATAAGTGACTCACATGAGTCATTAAGAACACTAAACTGTTATTGAATTAATTACAAGATAGTGTAAATGAATCATAGGTTCGGCATCTTCCATACGTATTGATATTGTTCTAGTTAGAATACCTAGTATTTACTTAGCTTCTGCGATTGCCTATTATTTTAAAGATAACCAGTATTTTCTTAGAATATTTGAGCCCTAGTCATTCTAGCTACCGTGATTTTGTTCTGATAACTAGGTTTATTTAGTTACATTGATTCTGCGATTTCGCTTGCGAGTAAAAGCGTATCTACTAGACTCTTAACTCATTTTTTTAAATCTTATACTAATATATAAAGCTGAAGAGTTTGTTTGTTTGGTTGAACGCGCTAATCTCAGGAACTATCGAACCGATTTGAAAAATTCTTTCAGTGTTAGATGGATAGGTCATTTATCGAGGAAGGCTATATAGGCTATATAACATCACGCTTTGAATCACGGGAGCGGAGCAGTAGCCTTAAATAACGCGGGTGTAACCGCGGGCATCATCTAGTAATAGAAATAAAATACTAAAAGATGCCTGCAACTACGCCGAATTGTTTATTTTAATTCAATCGATTCTATCCGATCCCGCAGGATATTCGTGAGATCCCTTCAAATGCCAAATTTCAGCTTATTGCACGTGATAGTTTTGGCTGTGCGTTGCCTCTCAGCCAGTCAGTAAAGCAAAAATGTTATAAAGACGAATAATGATTTTAGTGTTGCAAATTGCATGACTATTACCAAAGAGAAGTTATTCTAGAGCGAGCTAGACTATCTTGTGACGTCTTTGTATGATTCGCCGACTGCCGAACGTATATTTATAGTTTGTGAGAAAAATAAGTCTTGTACTACCAATTTTATTAATTTGTAACATTTTAATAGTATTTAAATATTTTTACGCATCTACTTTCTTACGTACTACTTCAAAATCCAACTGAAAGCATAGTAGCAATGACGTTCCTACTTAATAAATATCCTTGCTTCATAATGGTGATTTAATAGATACGTTTTGCAAATAAATGAATATTAATATTTATGCGTTAGCAGAATCGAATAAATATGACTTGATATGTATTAACTCAAACTACTCAGTATTAATCAGTAAAACATAAACAGACCGTGGGTTCCTTACCTATACATTTGCTTAGATTTTTTTTTAATTTTTCGCCCAAAGAAGTTAGATATAGTTTTGTTTTTTTTTTAATTTTGAAGTATTATGAATGCGAGTGACATAATTATCGTAAATTCAAATTCAAATCGTTTATTTGCGAATATAGGTAAGTACATGGATGGAAAAAATACAGTGGTTCGGCTATATTCAGCTTATCAAGCGTGCAGTTATATTTTTTTATGATTATTAGGCTTAGTTTTTGCAATGATGTGATTAAAACAAGTAAGTGAAATTCGAATTTATACAATGTCAATATTTTATTAATTACGTAAATTTAATTTAAATTCATTAGCGTTATTATATAAGTCATCAAATTAATTAAATTTGTCATTTAAATATTCTTGAATAGTATAGTAGTAGCCTTATTAGTCAATAATTGTTTTAATTTACTTAAGGCGCTGTCCTAAGCGACTGTTTTGGTAAATGAGGGGGTGAAGCAGGGGAGGTGGAGGGAGCTTAGCTCCGTCTACTGCGGGGCGCCCCCCTTCATTCTCGTCGCGTGCGGCCGTATTCTGGCGACATCCGTATTCCAATATTTCAAAATCGCAAGCAAAACGTTTTAGCATATTGAATTGAGATACTGATATTAAAATTTATATTACATACATCAATCTGTTTGTACAATATAGGCATAGCGCAATTTTTGTTCTCAGTGCAGCCATGAGCAAAACTGGTTTACATTAGACGTTATAGGTATTAAATGTTGACGAAAGTAGGTAAATACCTATGTGCCGTAAGATGATAAAAATAATTAAGTCAGTTCCATGTATGGAGAGGCCATTATTATGTTTGTTTTGTTTTTGTATAAAAATAGCGAAACAGTTCATAGAATACCTACATCTAATTCCATTCCTGCCAGTTTTCAAATCTGTTTTGCAATGAATTGGCTGTGACATACGGGCGGACAGACAGACAGACATTGCGAATCTATAAGGGTTCCGTTTTTACAATTTTTGGCTACGGTACCCTAAAAAACACAATACTGCTCTACTAAGCGCAAAAACCGTATCTCAACTAATATAATATAATTGAAGTTTAGTAAAAGTTGATTTCTTTTATTTATTTATGGATGTTTATTGTTATTATAGGTATAATTATTATGGTAAAGGTTTCGAAATACGTCGCCGTTTTTAGGGGTTGTGAGTGATTGGTGAGGGAGCAGGGGAGGTCTTGAAACGCCCCTCACCATTTTCACTTGCCGGAAATACTTGGTTTCCTCTGAAAAAAAAAATCTCCAAACATCGGTGTGTATGGCACTGCCAACTTCCACATTCATCACACTAGTTTAATAAACTAAGGTTGTCGGAGCCCTGCGAAGGGCTCCTATTTTCGGATTAAGGGTCAAAAGAGAACCTAACATAACCTATTTATTTATTTATTACAGTCGCACCTAACCCAAGGCACTCGAAAGCAATGACGCACAAATTTGACATTAGCTGTCAATATGATCATTCCAAGATGGCAGCTTTGCGTTTCATTTCACGTTTTTCACATAAAACCTAAAAATTACATTTGTAAAACCGTACTAAAGTATAAAAACTATGTTCCGTTTTACATAATTGCCGAAGTATTTATGAAATTTTGGAAATTGTTTAAAAATATTTAGACGCAACTCCGGCAGTCAAAATTACTTTTAGGGGATTAAAACGAACTACCTTAAGCCCCTTACACTACCAATACCCTCAAATTCAGGCGACTCGTTTCGAAACCCAACCCATTATTATTTTTCAAAATAGATGAAACATCAAAAATATATGTGGATATACCTTATTCATGAGATACCTACTGCTATGTCACTTAGAAAATTATAGAATTAGAATTTGAGTTACTGCTTTTTCGTTAGCTCTCGTCATACATGTTTGTATGCAAAAATATAAAAAATTTATTTCGCTCCAAATATGTGTTGTTTCAAAGAAAATAAATATTAAATATATTTATTTATATTCATTTATAATTTATTAACGAAATACAGAGTTTACAGCTCATCAAAAGTTAGCTGTCTGCTACAACCCGGCAGGTTTTCTTTATTCTCATCGAATGTTAAAGGCAGTGTGTGAGGTGATAAGGCTTCAATACTTATTATTTGCTGTTGTTCACGAGGTACAGTTTCATTTACTTTCCTTTTACGGCTTGGTATTGTAGAAATTTCAAGCACTGATGAAACATTTTCCTCTCCGTGATCTCGCAATGCCATCCCTTGAGCTTGACGAGAATCAACAATTTCAGGCAACTGCCAATTCATATAAAACGCCACAAGCTTCTCCCAGAAAACATCATCTCTTTCTATAATTTCTATTTTTAGTGGTATACTTTCGCCACTCCACACAGCAAATAAACACTTTTGTTTGCGTATAACGTGGCGTTGCCCCTGAATTTGGTAATAACAATTACAATATTTGTTCACTTCTTTATCATGTTTCCATATTTATATTTTATTTGCTCTTATACTATTCTCCAGGCCATTCTTATAGGCAACTTTAGAACATTAAATTTCCACAATCGTAATTGGACCTATTAATCCATCTGGCGTGGCACCAATAATCGAATAATCCACAAGGCTCGATTGTTACATTTTCTTGCTTCGCCAGTTGTTGCAAAGCCAGTTGTTCATTTTAGATTCCATGCGCAACTGATTTTACATTGCAAATATTTTATTTGTACAAAATATTTTTTACTAAGTTAGCTTTACTGCTGTTATCTCTTCTTTTTACCACTATACAAAAATTTCAATCTGTCAACATATTCTTACGCAATTCGAACCAGTCACTGTTATCCCTCTTGTAATTTTTGTTTATCACTACGGAATTTGAGTCAAATTTGTTAAAAAAATTGTTTGGCATCTCTTGGCTAGCTCTTGAACAGATCGTGTTAGGAATGACTGAGGTCAAATGTGTGTAAGACGTTGCAGAACTGTTATCTTTAACTTCACTGTAATGACAATAATGATAATTAGTTACGTACTTTATTATTAAAAAAATACTATATCTTGTGTTAAAGCAAACAGAGAAGTTACCTTCTTACTTATAAATGATTGATTTTAGAAATTAAAAAGATATTAGATGTACTGAGACATACCTAATAGTTTATGAATAATCAAAGTTTTACCCGATGTACCTAAAAAGGTTTATGTTCAAAACACAATAATACAACATTCGTTACCGCTTGTGTGCGGATTGCGGAGCGCCATATTAGCGCTGTCATCGTTATTGTTCGCCGTGGCGGCATCTTAGCGCTCCAGGCGCTCTGTCAAGCTAATGAATTTGAAATATAGGTACATAAAATGAATCGATTTTATGTTATTACTCTTTCAAAAATTGAAAACTGTGGCAGCTATGTATTATGAGAATAATTTATATAATTATATTATGCATAATCGATAATATATAAGTAACATAGTTAGTCATAAAAGACTCTTATGAAAATAATTTGTGTAAAAATGTTACATATTTCATAATCACTTGGCCATGAATGAATTTCTATTTTATTACGACGCTTTCTTGTACAAATCCTTCGTAGAACTTCATTTCTCTAATTGTCCATATTTTATTCTTCTAATTATATATTTATAAGCACAGAAACAATAACACATTAAACGCAACAAGAGTATAAACTTAGGTCCTAATTATATGTGCCCATAGTTACATGAAAAACCTATTTAATTCAAAGTATTCAGTCTATAACATAAAACATGAAATTACGAACTCAAATCGGCGTATTATAATAACAAACAGGTTTACGTAAAATTTCGTGCAGCGGAGACGCAAGCGACATGACCTATCTCTCACAGGGCTCATAGCCGAATGATGAGGTCTGGGCGGGGCGTAAACCAGCAGCTGATACTCAGTACACCGCTTATGCTAATAAGGTTTAAATTGCTGAAGCGTTTGATATTGATGGGATCTACCGAGCGTCAAAATCATAGACGTTTGGCAGATTTTATTTAATTTTACAAAATATACACGTATAATATGAAAATAAATAGGGTAATTCTTTAGTTCATTAGATTTCCTACAATATTATCAAAAAAAATATGACAGCTTACGATCAAAATATTGCAAACAGTGAGACGAAAGATTATTTTTTGCCTCGATTTTGTGATTTTTTTACCGTGATTCTATTTTACGTACATGAAAAATTCTTTCAAAAGTCTTTTGTTCAGACTTTTGACTTTAAGCTCTAATTTTGGCTAGTTTGTAATATGTACCGCGAAAAATTAAGTGTTTCACGGTTTCTGATATATGCTAGCACTGTCCATTAGCAGAGCCGTAGCAGAGCCTAAATTACTGAAGCTATATGGAGGATAGGATAGAGATACGCAATTTAGAGATTATGTTCCTTTTATGACCTACGCACCCACTATAGTAGGATATTTTAATATTGCACCTATGGTAAAGCAGCTGTTAAAAATTTGCTTGAAATGACGCTGATTTTAACCTTCTGCCACTACTATGGCCTTTCGCAGTCCACTGCTGGACATAGCCTCCCTAATTTACGTCCAATAGCATTCTAACTCAAAGGAGGATTTGGTCTACTATACCACGCTGACCTGACGGGTTGTTATAGGGTTTGATGACCAGTTTTCAGTCTCTTGGCAAATATACTATTTGCATCGTGTTGTAGCGGCTACTGACATTGCAAATTATATACAAGGCACGCTATTGTGTAAGTACCTACGGCGCAGCAGTCGTCATCCCGAACTCGTTCAGTTAGCTCGTAGCTTTATAGTTTATTTATAACTAGCTGACTTGGTGAACTTCGTACCGTCATATATTATGTAATAAACATATAAACCTTCCTCTTGAATTTTTCTATCTTTAAAAAAAAAACCGCATTGAGGCACCGAGTACACCTACTGAGTTGAGCTGTTGCTGTCACTGTCGGATTGTATACATGAAAGAGAAGCGCGACGACGACGGGATGTTTAGAACTTTAAAAAAAACATGAAATGAATTAATTACAGAAAATGTATTGATTGGATTAAAAAAATAAAACAGTATTTCGTTAGTATATTGCTTGTTGAATAATTTGTCAAAAAATCAGAATAATTGTTTGTATTTTGATATGGTTTTTACTCGTTAAAATATTTTTTAGAGGTATCTTTGTGATTTTTTTCTATGGATTAAAGTTAGTTGTATTATGTTTTCAACACAGTACTTAACTAGATTATATCCTGAAGAATATCATATATTTTTCTGATTGTGTTAACTGCATTTAATCATAAACTTTAAAGCATTATAAAACTCGCGTTTAGCTCTTGTAGTCCCCTTAAAATGCGTTGCGTAGTTTTAAAGATTTAAGCATACATAGGGACAGACAGACAGAAGGCAGACTTTGTTGAGTGATTATGTAGTACCACAGTAAAAGTATATATTTCTTCTTTTGGTATCTTTCTTTTTTCCCCCAACACAACATCTGCATACCCATACAGTGTATTTTGACCTAGCTTTATGAATAAATACGGGCAACGGCTAGTATTATATAAATGACGTCATAAATGTAAATCTTGAGGTATGTAATGGTATTCAATTGATTATGCATTATACCTATCATTAATAATAATAGGTATTAACACGTAAGCAATATTGAATAACTTAAAGTATTTTATAGCAAATTAAACATATATTTCGTCACATTATTTAATATTGTTACTATAATAGAAGGCAGAGAGGCCTTGATTTTATTAATGTTATTATTCATCCAATGTTCGATTTTGTTCGAGTAATTACCATAAATTATACCGGGCCCTGTCCACTACCTGTTTGGACATAATGGACAAATTCTAATAAAAAATAAAGCGATAAATACATTGTAATAAAATGATCGCTTCAGTTTTTATAACATGTGTAGGAGGGCAATGGTTAAATCATTCAAAGGTACATAAGATTTAAGAAAAACATGGCCTAGGACAAGTGACACACCATTATCTGATGCCAAATGAAGATCTTGTACTATGGAAAACCACTGATAAACTATAACATCGTCATTGAAGGACATTCTGGACATTCATAGAACAATAGATTAATCGCCACAACATATGGGAACAGGATTTAAGCGAAAAGGTCTTATTGACTTTTGCGGTCTTATCGAGTAAAAAAGACTAGATTCACTTTCATAGACGTTTAGGACTTTGTGCTGATTTCGCATTACTCGCTGCGGTCAATTTCATACTGCCATTGCCGCTGCTACGCCATACGGTGTTATGGTAGTACCTTCCTTATCTACGAGAAGTCCGTACCTAAGGTACTACCGGTACTGGACGCGACTGTATGGAATTCGTCGTAATGAGTAATGCAAAAGCCGTAGGTACGGACACTTCTACATTCATTCATTTCTCTGAGGGTCTAGTACGAGTTTGCACTCGATTGTCTCTACATCTGAGGGTCTAGTATGAGTTTTGCACTCGATCGTCACGGTGACGATAGACTATGCGATTTCTAAAACGGAAAGTAGCGTTCGATAGAGCCCGCTAGGGAGCGCATTTAGAAAATGTATGGAAATTGTTCCCGACGACTAGGCTATCGTCACCGTGATACTCTTTCTTAGCGGAAGCAATATCTTTGTGTAATACATATATATACCTATTTCAAGAATTTGTAATCCATTCCGATTCCCTTTATTAACTTTTGCAGTTATTGATTCACTGCAAAAGATAATAAAGGGAATTTAGTCATTGTAATTAACTGTGGCGCTTCGTAGTTTATTGCATTGTGTGCAGCAATTGGAACAATATCCATAATCAATGGTACGTTGATTATCAATTCTCTGAATGGAGCTAGGCAATTGGAACTAATTGCTGAGCTTAGCTCATAGCTATAGGTATACTTAAAGAGTAGCTATGTTTCTGACCTTTTCAATTCAAACAATAAGCTGCAATAAGGATTTAATCTTGGGTTTAATTGTGCCTAAGTATCTACTAAACGTTCTATCAATATTAGGGATTAAATTTTTCATACATTTCTACAGTTTCTGGATAATACCAATATATTATTATCCCTATCTAAGCTGTTATATTTCTTAAAAAAATACATAGATAGTAAATTTTAATAATTAAAATATTTACTCGTGGATAAAACAGAAAACAACCAATATTTTTTTAAATAAGCCCTCACATATTATGCATGTTATATAATCCTTTTTTATTTTTTATAGAAATACGTCATATGTAGGTAATTAATTGCTTTCAATAAAGTTCAGTCAAATTATGTGGCCAAACCGGTAGCAAACCGGGTCCATTCTATTTACGTAGTATACTCGTATTTGTCTACTAAATATATAAATATTCATAAGTTATATATATATACCTCATAATCATTTGAATCATGTAGTTATTTAAATATTTAACAAATAAACATGTTATTAACAACAAGCAACAGCGCAAACGACATCCGTAATTCAAAAGGGTGTAAATGCTCTTCTAGTGCCAAACTGAAAAAAAAAAATATCAATTTCCAAATACATAAGTACTACATAATGTTTTAGGCTATTTGCTAATTAGTCGGCAATAAAATATATTTTTCACGGTATGCTCGCCACGGGAAAAGTACGTAGGTACATAAGTAAAAAAATACATTTCACGATCACAGCGAAGCCCACTAAGTCGACTCATTCAAAACTTATTGAAAATATCGTGTAACGGCCCTATTCAAAATTTCATCTATTACTGGATGGGCTACTTGAGATTCATATTTTACACAAGCTCCATACAAATTATGTCAAATATAGATCTTTAGTAATGAAATCTATGGTTAGGTCAGATACCTACTGAGAAAGGCCGTAAAACACGTTACATTTTGACATTCAATGTAGCTATTTAAATATTTTGAACTCGACCTACGCCTTGCTAATCGCCACTGGTGAGGCAGGTCCTTAAATTATGCTTACAAATTAGAATTTACATATATTAAAATTTAAACTAGGCTTTTAATCTTTGACAATGACGTCACTCTAAATTGGGCGTTGAATTTTTACGCATATAAATGAATTTACTATACTAATGTAGTATGTAATCGTACCAAGGCTAGTTCGGATGTACCCACCAAGGCCAACATCTACCTATTAGAGTAACATACCACACATTGACCCACCCATAGTAGAAACATTAATTATTTTATTTAGACATACGCATAAATAATATCCTATTAAAATTCAAAATCAAATTGTATACAACAAAATTAATAACTCATTTCTCAAAGCAGCTTAAATTCAAATATCAAAATAGTCCTTTCTTACTCGTACTACTTCTTTCCTCGTAGAGGATACATTTTTCAGGGCTCGCACACAAGCAACAGGTATGTACGTACCTACAATCAAACGAGATACGCACACACGCAAAAATAAGCCATCAGTGGCGTAGTTCATTCGCCCCTCCTTTACAGGCTCACTTCTACGTACCGCTTGTTTTGTAATCAGCCTATTACAGTCCACTACTGAATTTCGACCTCTCTTAACCTGCACCAGAACAACCGGTCCTCTGCCTGCCGCATCCAGCATAATTATGTAAAAACTATCGTACTTACAACCAGATGGGATACGCACACAAGTAAAAACAAGCCAACAGTGGCGTATTTCATTCGCCCTTCCTTTACAGGCTCACTTCAACTTCTACGTACTGCTTGATTCGCCTATTGCAGTCCGCTCCTACGTCAGAACAACCGGTCCTCTGCCTGCTGCACCCAGTTTAATCGTTTAAGCACGTGTAAAAACTATTTACCGCTAGAAACCAGAACTTAATTTGCTCCTTTCCTATTTCAGTCTCACGCTTCTCCGAGCGCAGAGCGCAGAGAGCATCTCTACAAGATCCTGGTCATCGGTGAACTGGGTACTGGGAAGACGTCCATCATCAAGAGATACGTCCATCAGTTCTTCAGCCAGCACTACAGAGCCACCATTGGAGTCGACTTCGCGTTGAAAGTACTCAACTGGGACTCGAATACGATCATCCGGTTGCAGCTATGGGATATCGCAGGTTAGTGTTACATGCTGAGATATTTTTTACAGCGAAGATCTTGCCACATACAGGTAGTATTTAAAAAAAAATGGTTTTCATTTTAGGCTTATATCATCATCAGCCTTTTGTAGTCCACTGCTGGACGTGGACCTCTTCTAATATGAGTCATATTAACATTCTGATGACATTTTCTTACCATATCACGCTAGTCAGATCAGTTGGCGTAAGGTTTGTGTATAGTCTGTGTACATGCCTCCTATAACAGCCACAAATTAAATGGGGTCACTTTGTATCCTTCTTCCGATCTTAACAAGAGGATGCCCGCAACTACGCCCGCATATTTTATTTAAATTTAATTGTTTTCTCCTAACCCGGGGGAATCTCGGGAAATCCCATTTGGTGCACCCTTACGATCCCCAAGGAACATACATGCCAAATTTCAACTTTCTGCGCCCTTTAGTTTTGGCTGTGCCTTGGCTGATAGATAGTAACGCCAGAATTTGATATGTAAGATCGAGTGAAATATACAGATTGAGTGTATTATCACGGTCACGATTTGTAGGCTGCTCTTGACAACTACAATTAAAATAGGGAATCCTATTTTAATTTCTCCAATCACAACTTACGATATTTTCTGATCTCTAGTTAGATTGAGATGCTTCCCTTTTCAGAAATTATTTCTTAAACTGATTCCAGCAGTTCTGAAAAAGAAAATTGGATGCCCCTCTGAATTTGTACAAAAATTATAAAGTATTTGTTGTTTTTGAAACACGCTTCCAATCCAATCTACTTATCGATTGACACGTATTATTTTTCTAACAGCTTTATAGAATAATCTTGAGCGGTATTATACCAGAACGTTCGCTTGATACCAATTCAACAAATACGCACATCGAATCACACAACTTGTGACCTTAACACATTAATATAAACATTCAAATGCAACATTTTCTTAGTACTTTATAACTTTATCTTATCACATAATTTTATCTAGAATATTTAACGTGTGTGGCGTAGAATGCGGATACGTTGGAAAGGCATTAGACAAATCTTCGGTCGAAATGGAGGTATTTTTTATAAAAGATGACTCCCGCACCAGGACTAAATCCTGTGTCGCGGGGCACTTTACAAACATACATCTAACGGATACAATTTACACCCGTTTTTTTATTCTACTTCGTTCGAATGCTCAAATATTAACATCCCTAAGTTTTGTCTTCGGCTCTATATTACTCAACAATATACTTACAATCGTACTTATTTACTTCTGGTATTAAGACCGCCAAAGATAACCAGGTAATCCTTTACAATCAGGCGTATAGTCCGATTGTTAAAATCAGCCTCTAAGCAATCAGAGAATAGGTAGGTAGTAAGTATATAGTTTGTACTAGTATCAATCTTATCTTAATATATAAAATCCTTGCGTTACTGACTGACTGACAGACACGCTACAGCCGAAACTATTGGGCGCAGGAAGCTGAAATTTGGCATGTATGTTCCTTGGGGACCGTAGGGGTGCACTAAGAAGGGATTTCCCAGGATTTCCCGAAATTCCCACGGGATCGGCCAAAACGGGTAAATTAAAAAAAAATGCAGGTGAGCTGCTGGCGTCCTCTAGTACTAATATATAAAGCTGAAGAGTTTGTTTGTTTGCTTGAACGCGCTAATTTCAGGAACTACTGGTCCGATTTGAAAAATTCTTTCAGTGTTAGATAGACCATTTATCGAGGAAGGCTATAGGCTATATAACATCACGCTATGAGCGACGGGAGCGGAACAGTAGCCTTAAATAACGCGAGTGCAACCGCGGGCATCTTCTAGTATAAACATATTTTAAGGTGCCAGCATACTATTATGTACTTACATACATCGCGTATCCAGCCTCATTTAGTCAAGTTTATATTTTTAACCTATGCTCTCTATAGCAATATAGTATGTTAGTTTAAAGTTTTAAACTGTTATATAAGTACACCACGTGTTTCTGTCTTATCGGACTGGACAGGGCACATTTCTTAACAAATTAAACATCTAAATTAAAGCAAGCAGTCTGATCTGACTCACGTTTTTGACGTCGGCGGTTAATAATTAGAATTGTATATAACTGCTATTGCATTATAGCAAGCTTGGACCAGCATGTGCCATATAACTATTTCTCTTCTTCTAACTCTATCTTCAAATAAATTAAATATTTTTTCGATTATTACGTCAATATACCAGGTTTTGTACATTCAGTTTCCAATCGTGGGTCCAAAAATTGCATCGAGTCTCAGTATTACATAAACGACAGTGTAACGCTCATATTATAGGCATTATCCTACGCGGTCACTAAAAAAATACGCCCATTCAAACCAATACCACAATACGTCATTCGTATGGTCAAAGATTGTAACAACGTAGGGTCATCTATCAACATTCTCGACCGACGTCCACGTATGTAGTTAACAGCCCAGCGCCTCTTCACGTGTTTCCTGTATCATTATCACACGGGCCTTGAGAGTATTCAATGCACGGTTTTATAGAACGATTTATTACTCTTGGCTTACGAAAGGTATTTGTTGGTTGGCATGTAATAGCCCGATGATTGGCTGTTTGATTCAATAGTACTAACTATTATAATAAATGCGTAGGTATCTACGTAGCCTACTACGTCGCACTACTACTACTACGTTTACGTACTACGTTTTAAATAAAGGCGAAATAGTGCAGTCATTTGGTGCTCGAAAAGGGGGTTAACTGGAAAGTTTTCCGGGAGTTTTGAAAAATGGTGATTTTATACATAGATTTCGACGAGCTCTTTTCGAATTTTCACTTTGCCACCTTGTATCTTTGACGCTCGCGCCGCAATATTGGAAAATAGCGCTCAAATATTAGCAGTCAAGGCAATAAAAATATCTTCACCATACTTTTTCAGGAGTTGCACTTTCACTGTTTTCATGAGCAGGTAATCACCTTCAATTTTGGCCATCAGTTCGTCCATAGAAAATATGGCGTGGCATAAAATATACGAGGTGGAAAAGTGAAAATTCGAAATAAGCACGTCAAAATCTATAAAATCACCAATTTTCAAAACTCCCGGAAAACTTTCCAGGTAAAACTACCAAATGACTGGACTAAAACTATTTTCAAACTTAGGCCAAGGCTTTTAGGTGTCTGTTTAAAAGTCTATAACTGTGTTGTGTAAATGTACGTATATACCCATAAATCTTCACAAAATTGTTCTAGTGTGGGTTTGTAAAACCAAAAGACAACATAAGACAGTACCGTATTTCTATTATATACTGTTACTAAGTTGGGTTACCACATTGACTTCCTTTTTATTTTATGAAACAAAACTGCCGTTTGCTTCCTACATTCCTTTTTTAAGAATTCAACATTTAAAAAACAATAATGAATAATTCTTTGTGTCACTGACACAGATCCGTCATTCTATAAAAATAATCGAACTCTTTTAGTTATCTGTCGGTCAAATATTAATTGCCTCGTTGGTCAGTCATACTTTATTAAATTTTATCTTATTCTCTGGACAAGTGACAAGACAGATGAAAAGCCGCCGGTTCGATTATTGCTCCATCGCATTAACTGTCGAATGTTCGAGATTCCATTGACATAGAATCAAATCAGTCATACTTAACGTTTTGTCATACGAACTGTTGAACCAATTTTGATGAAATACAGCTATTATGTAAATGTTAGCAGATCTCGATTTTAAAAGCGAGTTCTATCCTTTTTTTGCTCTTGGGTTCTTGCAATGATTTACCTTACTCTGACTACAAATGCTACCAAGGTATTTTGTTTATGATATTTTCTTTAGAAAATTCAGACTAAAATTCTCTATACATCAGACTAGCCTACACCGGAATGTGAACCTCAATATATACTCGTATTCATTGTAACAATTTGCTTTGTTTCCTAGGTTTTTGGTATGCCCCTGTTGTCGCCAATACCTATGCTGTCCCTAGCCCTAGTTAGGTCTTACGGGTATCAGGCTATTGAAATGCCTCTTTATCATCGTGAAAACGTAATAAAATTTAATAATACATTTGCGTAAGTCTAAATAAATAGCATAAACTGACTTAACAAATCTCGAAAATATTAGGGGTGTTTTTACGACCGACTTTTCAACTTCTCTATTTGGTGGAAGAACCGATTTTATGAACTTGTGACTTCAAAACGAAATGTTAAGTTGAGTGTAGGGAAGAATAAAAAACTAAAAATTATTCCAAAAAACAAAGTTAAGTACCTATCTGTTTTTGTTTTATATGGATAAAAATTTGAATAATTTATATTCTAGACATAACACACATATCAAGTTAAGTGGTATTCTACTTTTATAAATAAATGTTACGGTTTTAAGTTACAGTTTGAATAACTTTATAACTGTGATTTTTAATACCGCTTTGAATTTAAATTTCCGCATACATATTACTAAGAAGTTTGGGTTATAATGGAAAATTTTAAAGCATAGCCAATAAGTAGTCTAAGTATTTTAAACAAAATTAGCTTTCAAGCTCAGTTTATTGTTGTAACCTAAGTGCATACATCTGCATTATGCAGTATAATAAGCATAGAATGACTATCAGATGGCGAACCTAATTTGTTATTTTAACATATTGCAAAACCCTTTCCAAAACTTGGCCAAACTTTTCTTTATGCGTCTGTGGCCAAAACTAAATTGGCCAATTTAGTTTATCTTACGAGTACTTCGTATTGTGTACGCGTTATCCTTACAAATATAACTGAAGTTTTATCGGTAACATTGGCCTTTTAGTCCTGCTTCCAAGGTATAATATAAAATTTCTAAGTGCCCATTTAAAACATAAAATTGACGATGCAAAGATTATCCGCTTTTGACAGCTTTCAATACAAATTTCCTTCGAGGTTATAGTGGTAATTGTATTGAGTTGTCAAAAGTGTCGTACTGGGACCACTTCCAAATTCGCCGATAGAGGCGCTAGTTAGAATCTTAGCATCGCCAATAGTATAAATATATGTAAAAAAAAACACAAAAATAATATCTATGAAATTAAGCTACACATTTGGGTCAAAAGAGATTCATTGCTGCTGTCAAAGAGTATACAAATACTACGTAAGAGCTGCTGTCAGCGATTCTCTGTCATCTACGACAGACATCATATTCCATGTCAGAGGTTGAGCGCTAAAATACAAAGCTGGAATTATTACAATATTAATTATTATTTTTGAGGCATCAGTTTAATATTCTCACCGCTTCACCATGGATCAAATGGAAGAGTCGTGTCAGGACTTAATGAATATTTTTGCGATGATTCTTCTCATATTCGCCTGTTTATTCCTCCTCTTACTCATTACTTTTGATTAGTTTTGGTAAGATATCGATTCTTCAATTCTCTTACTATAAAGTACATCATCATAGTCCACTGCTGGGTATAGGCCTCTCCAATGGCATGCCACTAAGCCCGATTTTCGGTTCTTTTGTTGCCAGCCACTTTAAGTGCATGCTGCATAAAAACTGGGCTTCTTTACCCAAGTATAAAAGCGTATCTCACAATGTTATTGTGACTCAATTCAGGAGAGGCCTTAGTCCAGCAGTGGACTGCCAAAGTTGGCGTGGTGAACTATAGAGTTGAATTCAACATCCCATACTGTCCTTGATGTTACCATATTCATTGGTGACGCTAACCACTAGCCAGTGATAGTGTCAACCGGTTTTATGCCTTTTTACCTCATTAGACTGTTATCACTGGTTTGTAAGTTCGAAGCGACGTATCAGTATTATTAATTATTGTAATAATGTCCTCCCGACCGATTCCGGTCACGGCGCGGCTTGTCTATATATGAGACTTGCCAACTGCGCGGGACATATTATAGGTCACAAGTGTGTGCGCATACACTTGTGCACTCTCTATTCCCTCACTCTCATAGTCGCCGTCTCGATGGGACGCCACATGCGACACGACCGGAGAGAGATAAGGCGCAGGACTAACGGCTTAACGTGCTTTCCAAGGCACGGGGGTGTGACACCGCTAACTTCCTGACTCCGAACTTCTACTGGATAATTCCTATCAGAAAAACCCAATATCACTTTTTGTTCGACCCGGGAATCGAACCCGAGACCTCATGATCCGCAGTCGCTAACACTACCGCAGGACCACAGAGGCAGTCAATTATTTATTTATTGCACAAATATTTATTGTGAGTAAGTAGATTAGATTGAGTAGGAGGAGAGAACGACAGAAAGAACCAAAACATCGACTGGAAAACATATCGTTTTCAAAATGATCTCATAAGGCCGATGTCCTTTTCTTTCACAAAGTCTTATAGTAGAGTTGAGAGCTGATATAGCTTTTGTACGGGATGCACAGATCAATACAAAGTCTCATTAAAAAAAAATTGGTTTTTGTAAATGACCGTCATTATATATTTATAGATGTTCAAAATATATTGTCATATGTTAAAAACGCAAGCAAGTTGGTTTACGTTCTTTATCTCATTTTGGCGGGCGCATAATAAGTTTCTATGACGTTAAAATGTTAGAAGCAAATAAATAGTTACGTGTTTATTAATACTTATAGTTTATGATTATCATATCAGTTGCCCAACCCAAAACAGTAGTGATATTGCGTTGAGATAAACCCTGTTTAAATATTGTGCTACTTTTTCGGAGATTTACTAAGTTTTAGGCATACAACTGGTGAAGGTACGTATTTTCTATGGTAAACATAAACACAGTAACATAATATTTGCCTTTTCCCTTAAAGAAATTTTTTATTTTTTTTTGGGAGAAAACTGATGTTCTGAACTTTCTGAAGGGAGGCTTAATTCCATCAGCCCCCCTCAGATTCTCGCCTGCTTTACTTACGGGATTTCTCTTCGATGATCACTGCTGGGAACAGGCGTTATCTCACTATGAATACTGCCGTCTTCTCACTATGAGAAAGTTAAGGCCATAGTTCACCACGCTGGACAAATATGGGTTTGCAGCCTACACATAAATCGCCAAAATTCTCTTCTATGGCTCATTTTTATTTCTGTCGTGCAGGTCAAGAGCGTTTCGGCAACATGACCCGGGTGTACTACAAGGAGGCGGTGGGCGCGTTCATCGTGTTCGACGTTTCGAGGGTGGCCACGTTCGACGCCGTGGTCAAGTGGAAGAACGACCTCGACGCTAAGGTGCAGCTGCCCGACGGATCGCCTATACCTTGTATTTTGTTAGCTAATAAGGTGAGCTTTGTAATTTAAACTTTATTTTCTAGCTGCTTAAGTTCTGAATCCTGTATTCTTAATGAGTATTGCCTCCATTCTGTGCACCATTAATGTACTCGGGTCTAAGGTGACTCTACAGATCAGCATGATGAAAAACTACGTTATAGCATCTACTTGGTAAGCGACTTGGATGTAATAGTCATCTTTTTACCTTTTCGAACAGTTTTTTGACCCTACTTTACTTTTTCCCGGTCAAACCTATGCCACATCAATTAGGCTAATGGACAGGATATATTATCAGAATCTCCATGGAATGCAACTGTCTGTAGCATGCAGGTTTACTTACATGGCAACATAAAAGTGCAGCTAAACCTTGTACTGTATTTCGCCAATTGAAATATTTCTAGAGATTTTTCAGAAGGTGCTGTCTAGCGTACACTGAGAGTAATACTCATGCCTTAGGCAACCTTACTTGTATGGCAGCATTAAAATGCAGCTAAACTTTGTACTTTATTTCGCTGTTCAGAAATGTTTTGAAAGATGCTGCCTAGTCCGTGTGGTGACGGATTAAGAATATGGAATGTCACCACCCCATATCATCCCATGGGTGTCGTAAGAGCCGACAGAAGGAGCATCTTATGCAGAGAACACCACTGTAAGAGAAGGAAAACTTGATACAAACCCTATACCAACCCGTTTGGCCAGCGTGGTATAGTAGGCCAATTCCTCCTTTCAAAGGAGAGGCCTAGTCCAGCAGTGGACTGTTAATCAGCCTGATGATGATGATGATGATGATGACTTGATTTTACCAGAGTCGTGAAGCCTATATTACTTAATGCAAGTTTAATTTTACTGATTTTTTTGTATTGTCTGCAGTGCGACCAACAAAAGGAAGGTATAGTGAACTCACAGGCTAAGATGGACGAGTACTGTCGCGAGAAAGGGTTCGCGGGATGGTTCGAGACCTCCGCCAAAGAGAACATCAACATCGAAGAGGCGGCGCGATCCCTAGTTAATAAGGTACGTTTACGTCCATTTTGTTTCTTTTATTTCATATTCTATCATTTCTATATTTTGGAAGAACGGAGTCTTCTGCTACAGGCCTTACTTGCTTAAAAGAAGGCTCCAATCACAACTTAACTAAGTATAACATTTTTGTTAAAGGAATAAACAATTTTGTATTGCAGTATATTTTGCTTTTATCCCCGAAGGGGTAGGCAGAGGTGTAATATTACACCCACATTTCGCCACTTTATTTATTTTACGTCCCAGGTAATAGTGGGCGAGCCTATTGCCATTACCGGGCATTTTTATTTTGTGGAATACTCCTACTTCGGGTCCCAATATTATGAGTGACGTTTGAGTTAGTCTTTGTTTTGGTTAGGTAGCGACTTGTAGTGGTATTTACATCAGAGCTTAATGAGCTTTGGAGTGCATGTTAGGCTATCGGTATTTTGTGGCAAAGTAATTCGGCAAATGATGGAATATATCATTTGATTTGCTGTTTGTAGTTCCGAATTTAATTGGTATTTCTTTGGATTATTGAGCTTATTGAGCTTTATAGTGCACGCTGGCTATCGGACTTGGTACTAGTAGCAATTCAAGGATCGTTGATCCTTAGAGTGACATATATTTAGACAGCAAACCCAGTTTTGTTCATACATTTAAACGATGACACAATTAAGTAATCTTGCGTGATATGTAGGTACCATATACCCACATAAATTATTTCTATGAATATTATCTAGCTAGATTTATTTCTATGAATATAGTTTTGTTTCGGCGCTGTTGCAAGCGTATTTGAATCGCATATCAATACATTCGCTTGCAAAAGCTTTTCTATCTGTCAAGCTTTCAGATATAGACCACTATTTAATGCATTTAGTGCAAGAATCAGACACCTCAGCAAAAGTAACAGAAAACAGAAAAATAGTCCATACTAACGCAGATTACGAAGAATCCACTCAGTTTTTAAATTTCCCAACAACAGCCTTGTGGAGCTTGTGCAGGCAAAAATGATTCAACTCGCATTTTTTAAATTATCCATTAGTGGTTTGCCAGATATTGTTGAGTAAGATGAATTAGAAAGTCTTTTATAAAAATGTTTAGAAGCTAAGATAACTAATATAAAATTAATGCGTTTGCGTCTGTAGTCTATTTGGTGCTTCTGATGATTTTTTGAGAGATTATGAGTTGTAGGCACAGAAATAAATAGTAATAGAACGGTGACATGGGCGTGGTGCGCGTGTCAAACTATTGCACTATAGCGCATATGTTTACACATGTTGTACAACATTATTCTGCCTGACAATCAGCAATGGTCAGTTTTTATATAAACAATAACATAATTTCAATTTCCACAGCTACATCACACACATACATCGATAATAATTCCTTAGTGTCCCCTCATTATCTATACGTCACTGTGAGCGGGGCTTGCTGAAATGTGGCACGCGCGAAATGTACGCGATGACGTGACATTCACCGTTCTATTACTATTTATTTCTGAGGTTGTAGGTCAAAAAAGTGTTCCTTATACCGTTATTTTACGGCGGGGTTCAGTTAAACTATATTATTACGTCGTAATCTTGAACTTGATCCTCCGTGTCCTTGTCTGTACTATTTCTCTTTCTCAAGTTTTTAACAAATAGTACTAAAGGCGCTTATTTGAAACTACTCAATTTTTAATGGAGTCTATCCCACAGCATGTTTTGTTTTATTTTTAACTGATGTAACTATAATGTTTTAAAACAGACTTTACTTTTTGGCCTGGTCGATCGTAAATTATTTGGATCACTCCAATTTCAATGAATTATAATAAAGCTTTAACGCCCCGAGCTTGTAACAATAGAGTTATTGATTTTTAAATATCAAGAGGCGATCAATCATTTCGGCCATAATGGCTACAAATAACTTTAAGGCGTAGGTAGCAGTACAATGGTACCAGGAGCGGCACTTGATAGTGTCAAACCGGGGATATATATTGTGCTTTGGTGCCACTTCATTCATAATGGGTTACGGGATCCCGACGCACGGGTATGATGTTAAATGTCACCCAAAATTATCTTATAGTCACACAATCAAGTCAAACTGTAAGGTGTTACCCAGGTCAGATCCTGTATAACACTGTTCTAGTAGGTATAACACTCTAGTAAGATATGATTTGAATAAAATTACAAGAGCTAGCTATTTCACCGATTAATATTCACCTCACTTTTAAACTTGAAGGTTATTCAAATTGCAGAAAGCTTTCACTCTGTTAACTGCCTTTTATAAAACCGACGCACCAGATTTTATCTATGCCTAAACTACAGACGAATCGATGCTTGATAATTCTAATAATAAATCATTCTAAAATGGTCACCAAGACACCAGAACGCACTATGATAAAATTAAATCAATGACCGTTTTTGGGAGTTCAACTGGTTGAATCCGAAGTTTATCTCTACAAAGATTACAATGCTACGGTCATAAAATTCCAAACTTGTTTTAAAAGTTTTATCTTTCTCTAAAAACGTTAGAAGCGTCACATTATGGTTACCTCATACAACCTTACGGAAAGTTTTGGCATTATGAAGAGTGCCTTAGCCCGGTTATTTTATAATGTTGTGCAACACTTTGTAACTTGAACGTAGAACGCTGGTAGGCGGGAAATAAAATACGTTACGTCAAACTCCATGTTAGTTTTTATATTCTAATTAATCATTGAAAACCGGTATTTTGTTTTAGAATTTAACTAGGTATCTCAAGCGCTAAATATTAATTTTAGTATGAAATCGTGGTTGGGTCTAAATGTCCGATATAAACTATTAATATTTCCTACGATGTTAATTATTGAGTGGCTTAATCTTAACAAACATAAAAATATGTGGCAATGATCTATTTTCGTATACCTATATTGAATCTATCTATCTATATAATCTCAATGACTTTTTATGTTTCAACTTTGTGTGAAACCTATCTACATAACGTTTTCTAAAATACACGTGTAGGGATTTAAAGAAATGTGCAGCTATTTGTTAAGAAATAAATTATTATTTCTCTCATTGTAATCCTGGGCTAGATATAATACGAAAGTGTTTTCCAGTGCAGAACTCAACGTTTTACTCCCGATATATAGAGTAAAATATTTCGTCATTAGGTACAAGACTTCCCCATTGGGACACATTTGTCTAAGAACAAGCCTTTTTGACACGTTGCTTGGATGGATCTCATTCAATCAATGTTTTCTCTTTACAGATCCTCCTAAACGACAAACTCCTTCAAAGCAACGACAACAGGGATGGTGAGAAATTTGGCCTTGACCACAAGATTGCCAACGGAGAAAACAGCAGGGATGGCATTCCAAAGTCGTGTTCTTGCTGACCAATCAGCGCACGCCATCGACACGGTGGCCCAATTACAACGCCTCAAACGTTCGCGCCAAAACACATGACGTTTGATTCCAAATTTAAAACTCTCTATTTTGCACCTTTTGTTTGACATTTTATAATTTGAAATTCGATTTAGGAATTAAGGAATTCGATTTTAGTAAGTCGTTAATGTAAATTATTATCGACGTTCTTTTTCCAATCTCAAATACTGACTGTTCTTAATCTTTCTCTTGACTTGGCATTGTCTATGGTTTCCTTGTTCATATCTATAGAATTGTTGTTTTAATAATTTAATTTTAGGTCCGTCTTCCTAAGCTTTTTTACAAATAAACAGTAACAAATAATAGACATAATTTTTTTATAGGCTATCACTTCTATATTTATAGAGAAGTTAAAGTGCCTCGATCGAATTTAATAAATAATAGGTAATATTTGATTCTGAAGTTTCTGCGGACCGCATCGTGCCATTTCGGGCTGAAGACATAATTATTGTAATATGTCTTCTTTCTCTTTAGCGTTATCCCAGTTTCAATCTGGGGTCCGCTTGCTAGTCTAACCGGATTTGGCAGAATATTAGCTTTTCCACAGAGCGACCGCCTGTCTGACCTCCGCAACCCGAAGGGATAGCGATATTCCATGGTTTAGACTAGTGTCAGTTTATTTAGAAGGTACTGACGCCCTGTAACGACTGTCAAAGATCTTCATGACAACCGGGACCGACGGCTTAACGTGCTCTCCGAGGCACGGGACAAGCGATAATTAACAATTCAATACGCACATAACTCCGAAAAGTCATTGGTGCGTGCCGTGGATTCGAACCCGATACCCTCTGCATGGCAGTCTGTTGGTATATCCACTCGGCTATCGCTGCCTGCGATTGTAATATGTACGATATATTAATTATAATAGTGTACGATATACAGTTATTGTAATAAGTATTATCTACTTATTGTATGGAAGTGTGAGAGTTGTTATTGTAAAAATAAAATGTTTAGTGACGGATATTTTTGTTTAATTTCTAGCCATTTACTTAAACAACATGATTTTTGTCACCCATTGCCTTACGTTGTCAAAAGAGTTGCTAAACTAGATCATGATAATTATAATTATAGTAAAGCAGAAGATGTCAAGACGTCCACTGCTGGGCACAGGCTTCTAAAAAGTCTCTCTACATAGACCGTTCTTGAGTCGCCCGCAGCCATCCGCTTTCAGCAATTCCTATTCCATCATCAACACACCTAACGGACAGACGCCGTGGCCACTCCAGGACAATGGAGTAATAAAAAGTTGTGAACGATATCTGAAATTCAATATTGGATAGGTAATAGTAACTCTCCGGAATGATGATAATCATGACACTCGAAGAGAGTAGACTCTCCAAGTTGTAGAATATGTGGTATACAAGATGATGTACAATGAATTTTGTAGGAAAATATTCAGCTTTTCTATACATAAGTGCCTTATAGATAGAAAGCTGATGTCTAAATAAAAAATCATCATCATCAGCCTTTAACAGTCCACTGCTACTAGGACTAGGCCTCTCCTTTGAAAGGAGGAATTAGCCTACTATAACACGCTGGTCAAACGGGTTGGTATATGGTTTGTATCAAGTTTTCCTTCTCTCACGCTCGGGCCACACTACCTTACCGTCTACCGGGCTGTTACCGCCATAATTATGGCAATAAATTACCGTTAAATTACTGCGTGAAGTCGTGTGGTTACACTAGAGTTTACCGAGATATGCCAATGAACTAGGCGGTAAAACTATCATTTTTCAAGATGGCGGATGAAGCTGCAGCTGTTTGGTATTTTATGAGTGCCAATTATTTTAACATGAATCTTTTAAATTTTTAGCTTTCTGTCGGGTATCCTAGAGAGACGGTTCGGATTGCAATAACTCCAAAAATTCGAGCGCTTTTTCATTTGACCACTCCATATCGGTAGATAGTGTAGATACGTGCGTCGTCGTCGAACTCGTGTTGCACACTGAACAAACGGTAGTGTGGCCACAAACGCAATAATTACTGCGGTAATTTCCTTTGATGTGCGAAAATGACCGCCGCCGGAGCTATTGCCTACCGGCATATGCCATATTGATTGGCATTGTAAAATTATGGCCATAAATCGCGGTTACACCTAGGCGTTGTTGAAATTATGGCAATAATTGTTGGCATATCCCGGTAGTGTAGCCCGAGCGTTACAGTGCTGTTCTCTGCATAATATACTCCCTCTGTCGGCTCTTACGACACCCATGGGATGATATGGGGTGGTAACAATCCGTATTCTTAGTCCGTCACCACACGGACGAAGAAAAAAGTGGTTAAAAATCAAGTGGAACTAAAATGTAGTGAAGAAATGGTCCTTCGAGGCAGTAAAGGCACACACTTGTGTATTTGTCGCCATAAATTTAACCACCCGTATGCTGAAGCGTAGACCTATATCAGATACAATTGAATATTGTATCTGATATTCTCGCATATGACCGGTAAACTTAGATAGGTATTTTAAGTCATACATACAGAAGTTACCTTGCCAAATCTTTGTTGCTTTTTTTCGTTGTCCCTGTTGTCATCGAAATAGCAATGTATGATGTCCATTTAACAGTCAGTCATCGATATGGAGAATGAGACTTCTTGAAGAAAGAAATAGAAGAGAGAACCGAAACTTATGAGACTCACGCATTAAAAGTTTTGATTCCTGAGTAAGCATGTTTGAAGGAGACTTATGCTTCGTCTTTACCTTTTTTTCGGGCTGGATAATCCTCATAGAGTCTCTCCGCCCTGGGGTAAGGGCGAAGAGGACTGTCAGACACTTACTGACTAAAAACCAACCTGTGTTCCTCATGTAGGGTAAGCAGGGGTAATGGCGCGCAATGGGTAATGGCGCGCACCTCTGTATCTCTGTCAAAACGGCACGTAGTAACACGAGTGACGAGTGAGGGGCGCATGAGAAGTGCCTCAAATAGGCAACGATTCAAACTGACAGTGACCTCGCGTCGTTCGACAGTGAAGCGCATTTCTTTGTTTGCGGCTGCGGCGATGTAATTTTTGGTAATTTGTTTATGTCGGTAAGTCCACGATTCAAATGTCTATTTAATTATTAATTTTACTTTTCTGGCCATAAAACTATTCTATTTTGTATTAATGTAATCAATTGTTAAGAAAAGTGTAAAACTTTTTTTAAATTTTAAATTTATTACAAAACCACCATTTGGGGTTATACCGCTCACCTGAGCGCCATTACCCCTTAGTAACTTTATTTTTTACTGTTATAGATATGCCAAGAAATTTAATGATGTTCAAACTTTCAGAATTTTAATGATGTTCAATCTCTTGACATGGCAATAATTTCGGGACATGCAAACCAAAGAAAGGTGTCAAAGCAAAGATGAACAAACAAGTGAAGCAAAAATCTTACATTGTGATTGTAGACTTAACTTTTATTGTATAAGGTTGATCTTATTAATATTTGTTTAATTAAAATGTGTCTTAACAATTATATTCCTAAACAAAAGGAGTGAGCGTTGTTACAATGTCCCCTGAGCGGCATTACCCAAAGTCCGGGGGAATGACGCTCAAACATGTTTTTTTTAAATGTTTTCCTATTAGTAGTAGGTCATAGATTAATGCTTTTGTTGTTAAATTGTATGTTACTCGATAGTTAAAGACTTTGATATTTTTCTCCATTTAGATTTATATTAAATAGTTTAAAAAATAAACCATGTTTTCCTTAAGTGAACGCCATTCCCCCTGCTTACCCTACCCGTGTGTCGGAGGGTCGGGTATCGCCGAAACATTCCTCGCTACAACAACCCCCTTGGCGGCGGATTAAGGTCAACACCTTAGGTGTTGGTCACCTTAGGTTAGGCTCCGCCGCCAAAACACCCAGCGGCCGCAGAGGATAGGGAGGACGGCAACGCAACACCGCATCTCCTCTTCCTCTGCTCCCCACCGCGACGCATCGAATGGTGCGCCTCCATTTGGTCGCGGGAGATAGGGCGCGCGGCAACGCAACACCGACACGCCTCTCCTCCCGCGACCGCACCCGACTGCGAGGGACAGACAGAACTGTCCCCGCACCCGCACCGTTGGACGCATCCTGCGCAGGTCCCTCCAAGCCCACGCGGAGCGTCCCCTCCTGGATCCCTCTTAGCTTCACCGCGGGTGACCAATCCACGGTTACTGAGCCCCCCCACCACGACAAGGTGGAGATCCCACGGGGGGGAGTTTAATTGCACCTACCACTTTTATCTCTCAGGTAGAGAATGCCTTATGGCATTATGTCCACCTTTGTACATTGTTTGTGCATAAATTAAATTACCTAAATAAAAAAGCTTGCCAAATGAAATGAACTCAATGATCGCCAGCGCGACGTACGCGTCGAGATGTGTCTTGCATTGCTCAACAGGCATACAAATTAAGGAATTTTGAAGCGTATTGTTACTTGTGACGAGACATGGATCCTGTTCGACATTCGTAAGCACTCAGCAAGTTGGTTGGACCCTGGTTCAGCACCCAAACAATGCCCTAAACGAAAACTTACCCCTAGAAAAGTGATGGTCACTGTTTGGTGGTCTAACGCCGGTGTAATTTATCACATCTTCTTACCAAACGGGACGAGCATATAAAACAATGATGGAGAACCTCGCACGTCTCCAACCAGCTTTGGTCAATCGTTCGGCTCCACTGCTCCTGTACGACAACGCGCGACCTCATACTGCACAGCAGACGGTCTCCAAGTTACAAGAGCTGGGGTTGGAAGTTCTCCGTCATCCGTCGAATTCACCAGACCTTATTTCGCTCTCTCTCATTCTAACTAACTATGCGTTTGGTAGTGTGAAAGAGAACGAATGAATATGAAAGCTATCGAAAACGTAAGCTAACGTAATTAGATTGTTTGCGTTATCCTGTTGTTTTAAAAAAATCGGTTTTCTCACATTGGAATATCGATACGATACGATTTCTGACTGCAATCGGATTTCAGATTTCAGGTTTTGATATATCGGTAGGTATCATGCCTACAGACGTTGCGCCTCCAGACTTAAACTTTTTCCAGACTTTGGATAACTGCTTGGCGAAAAAAAATTCAATACCCGAGAGGCAGTACAAAATGCCTTTGAAGAATTTGTTGCCCCCGTCCAGCTGATTTCTTCAAGAACGGCATCAACAAGCTACCAATGCGTTGACCAAGATGCATTGATTGCATGGGTGATTACTTTGATTAATAGAAGTAAAAAATATAGGAAAGAAATACGCTTAATTTATTTCATGAAAAACGGCAATTTCATAGGTAAAGACAATGATATGATAAGAAAGATCATTGGGTAAAGACCTAATATTTAGTAATGCAACAACAGGGTTCTTTGGATAATGCATCTAGTAGTGATTTAGAAAGAAGGCTCTTTAAATCGCCTGGTTATACCTATAAACTTTACACGATTTTTCCTTCACCATTTGTACCTAACTAAAGAATATTCGTGCAATGGGTCTCAAGCGGAATTATTGAACATTATGCATATGAGAAATACCCGTTATTATTTTGAATTGTTTTCCAAGATGTTTCGTCATGGGTTACACAACCGTGGCAAAGAGTTCAGATATTTACATAGAGGCACATTTCTTATGGGCGCTGTGAAGACAAACTTTCTTCGACCCAAATATGCCGCTTGGCGGTGTGGCAGTCGTTCTCCTAGTGTAGGAGCAAGAGAGGCGGTGTATCTTAACTACGAGAGCAAGAGAGACGGAGAATGACGTCAGCGTCATTAATGGCGCCAACTACGAACTAAACTGCGGCCAGACGCCCCTTGGCATCGGCACACAAAATCCTTAAGGACTGCAGCGGTTCTATGTATGAATCTGTATTCCTTGCCCGTGGTCTGTGGACCACAAATGAAGTCATTTGACTACGTCATTGTTTGATAACAAATGGATTCAATAGGCTGTGTATAGATTGCTACATAATTATAATAACAATGAAAGGTAGGCGGTTAACACCTCCACTTATTATTCTGAACACGTACCTACTTAACTACAGACGTGGGCTTATGGATGTAGGTATTTTTGTATAAACTGTGTCGTTGGTCAACCGACAAGGTGGCGATAACGCCTTCGACCAATCGTTATCTAGTATTTAAAATGGCTGGCATTATGTAAGTAAGATGACGCCTTTGCCAACTCACGTCTTAGAGACATGGGAAATATATTTGTGCAGTATTACTCTATTAGTTTTTCCTCCGTGTGGTGGCGGCTTCCGTGTAGTGACGGATTAAGAATACGGAATGTCACCACCCCATATCATCCCATGGGTGTCGTAAGAGTCGACAGACGGCGCATATTATGCAGAGAACAGCACTGTAAGAGAAGGAAAACTTGATACAAACCCTATACCAACCCGTTTGGCCAGCGTGGTATAGTAGGTTAATTCCTCCTTTCAAAAGAGAGGCCTAGTCCAGCAGTGGACTGTTAAAGGCTGATGATGATGATTTTTCTTGGCTTTCATGCTTTTGACTGAACTTAACTACATGGAAAGCATAAAGGTTCACGTGGTATTCTCACAACGCCATGACGAGTATTTGAACTTTATCGTGGAAGAAAAGTTCTTCTTATACAGTCTATCGCAGTACATTGCTGGACTATATGCCTATAATAGCAGCAGCGATAGCCCAGTGGTATACGTAACGGACTGCCGAGACGATGATCTCAGATTCGATCCCCAGTTACCTCGGGCACACATCTCTCACTTTTCGATGTTATGTGTATATTAAATAGTTATTTGTGCAACAAGAGAGCAAAGTTGTTTTTTGTTTCGAGTGCTGATTTTGAGTCCCGAGCAAGCGAAGGATTCTATGATTGATTCACGAGCGTAGCGAGTGAATCAAAGTTAGAATCCTGAGCGTGGTGAGGGACTCAACAACACGAGATACAAAAAACTTTGCCCTCGTGTAGCACACATAACTTTTCACCACAGCAGTGAGAACACTCATATTACTTAGGAGACATAGAAATGAACAGGAATAGATTGAATTCTGCATAATCACTTGTTGATTTAACTCTTCTGGTGTTAAGTACAGTCATCATCGCTAGTTTCACTCATCTTTTTATATTATTTTATATATTAATATAAATTTAACACGTTACGCTATACCTACTGTATCAGCATCAGCGAAATTTTTATTCCCGCTACTTTTTTAAATCGCGTTTTAATACCGCGTCCCTGATGTTTATTTTTCAAATGTATCATTGTTGTAATTCTACATACTTAAAAATGTATTGGTTAAATACTAATTTTATACTATTAATTAGACTTATTTTTATTAAAATCCAATAATAAATTAAACATGTAAACAATAACATATAAAAAAAAGTAATTTCTTTATTCTTTTTTTTTGCGTTGCCGTAGGTGTTTTCTTTGAGGTCGAATTCCAAAATCGAATTTCGAATTCGAAGGGGTTTGTTTTTTCACTCACTTTTTATATGCATGTGAAAGAGACAGAGCACAGTAAAATTCAAATGTTTCAAATTTGTGGCTGAACAATGTCAATTCGTGGCACTGAAAATTGAAAAATTAAAAAGCTACTTTGCCTCACGCTCGAATCAAAATCGCGTTTTGTTCACTGTTGTCTCGAGTTATTCGTCAACTGGCTCGTGTAAAACTCGCGCGTGCGCGCGAGTTGGCACCTTCTGGTTTTACCTATTTTTTTTCTCGTCATCTCGCTCGATCCAAAAATCTGATGTATCGATGTACAGTCAGCTACAAAAACGTCTTAAAGAATGTAATATAGAGCCAGTTTAAATGTATAAGAAATTGTATGTTAGAGGAAGTTTAAAAGTGGCACCATTGATAGAAAGTTGAAAGAGAATCGTTTGGCTTTGTTTGGACACGCTATGAGAAGAGAAGAAACACATGACGGTAAGAACGTAATGAGTATGAACGTTGATGGATGCAAAAGTCTCTTTGGAAGGCCAAAGAAAAGATGGATGAAGTGTGTGAGAGAGGATATGAAAAAAGGGGTAATTGACAAGATAATGAGTAACAGAAAAGTATGGAAGGTGAAAACATACTGCGCCAACCCCAAATAAATTGGGAAAAGTGTGGGAGGATGATAGTACGACTAAGTTTAAAATAAAATAAATATAGTTTTATTAAATATTTAATATAAATCAACATGGCACTAACGTCAAACTGGTTATGTACCTATAATTAATAATTATCAACAATATCACAAATCATCATATCACAATAAATCAAAAATATGGCTTAATAAATATTTTGTAAATTGTCTAAAACAAATAAAAACAGTTCACAATATCACAATTTACCAGTGAAGCTTTTTGCTTCACTGGTAAATAAGTGTGTATCATCTACATATATTATTTAAAACCAAAATGTGAAAATAAAAAGGTAAGTGTAAAAAACTTTAAAAAAAAGTATGTGAGTGACAACAAGTATAATTTGGCTAATAATCTCATCAGTCTTAGGAGCAATAGAAATCACAGATTAGGGTTTGTTGTAAATATTTTTTATAATAAACAGTACTATCTTAAATAATTATTTTTCAACATTCTTAGGAGCTCTAGAAAAGTCACAGATTAGGTTTTGTTGTAAATATTTTTTATAACAAACAGTACTATAAAAAATAATTATTTCTCATCAGTCTTAGGAGCTATAAAAAATCACAGATTAGGGTTTATAGTAAATTTTTTTATAACAATCAGTACTATCTAAATTAATTATATTTCAACATTCTTAGGAGCTCTAAAAATTCACATATTAGGGTTTGTTGTAAATTATTTTTATAACAGTACAATCAAAAATAATTATTTCTCATCAGTCTTAGGAGCTATAAAAAAATCACATATTAGGGTTTGTAATAAATATTTTTTATAAAAAACAGTGTACTATATACTAAATATATAAAAATCACAAGATTAGAAGTTCGATGCATAAATCAATACTTATAACTCCGTGGATAAATTCGTTAATGGTGAAGTTAATGTGTTCATCAATAGCGCAGGTTTTTTTTAATATTGCAGGTATATTAGACCCCTTTAAATAATTATAATGTTTGATAGTAATTATCTTCATTTTGTAAGATGGTCAAAAAATGTGCTATACTTTTAGGTTTACTATTACTTATTTTTTTATTTACAATACAATGCCAGCTCTCAACCATATTTGTAGTGCGGTGGTGCATATTATTGCTAGACCATTTCTCAGCAAAAAATTAACTCTTTATCTAACTTAGTCTCTACAAAATAATCATTGAATTTACAAATATTTTTATCAATCGGACTCTGAGACATAATATATAACCAACCACTCTCAACAGCTGCTTTGGGCAAATGTGCCAAAACAATACACCTCTTTATATGTTTCCTACACAGAGCAGATTTTGTTAGTCCTATTTCATCAGCTTTTCGCCACAAGCTTCGTGAGAAATGGAAGAAACAGCCGCTGATTTTTGTTTCGGGGAATATACCTTTAACTGCCAACATTGCAGCCTTCTCGAAGTCAAGTATAACTCTTTTAGGATCAAACGGCGGAATTTGACTTTTTATAAGGCGAAACAAAATTTCGTATGTTACTCTTGTTTTGTTAGCAACAACGCATATATGACAGGTATAATATTGTTATGAGTTTTACTACTTCCTAAATCTACATGTAAGGTGTACAACTGCTAAAAAGAGTTTAAACAAAATTTAAAAGCACAGGGCTGTCAAATTAGGATTTGCTAAAATTGTTTTGCAATGTTCATTAGCAAATACTAATATTCTATTGAGAAATATTAAAATTCCTATCAGCCAGCGCAGGTGAAGCTGCGGGCAATAGTTAGCTATATATAGTTCTTGGTTTCAATCCGTTTTTATTTGACTGTACTTTATATGTGCGAGCGAGTTGACGACAAAAAAAATAGGTAAAACCAGAAGGCGCCAACTCGCGCGCACGCGCGAGTTTTACACGCGCCAGTTGACGAATAACTCGTTGTCTCGCAGCAAAAGCGGCATGTTTGAGCTGCTGTGGTGAAAATGTTAATTATCGCTCGCTTAACAATGTGCCCGGTAGATGGCAATAGGCTCATCCCCTATTACATTGGGACCGAAACATAACTGGCGAAGTGTGGGTGTGTAATTTAATACACCTCTGCCTACCCCTTCGGGGATAAAAGGTGTGAAGTTATGTTATTGCTGGACTTAAGCCTCTCCTAATTTACTGTCTGAAATTGCGGCAAGAAGACTTAAAATTCGCCGGGATGGCATAAGGCTTGATTTCGAGCGTTCCGTGTCTTCATAAAAATACGTGTGTATTTGTTTAGTCTATTTTGCTTAGTCGCCTCTATCACACCCAATTATGTTACAAAAGTTAAAATAAGTAGGTATGTTATAGGCGTACCAAAAGCAGGACGCTAAACATCTTAGACTATATATGCTAAACATAAGCCAGTTGGCAAGTCTGATACCTATATGTAAGTGTGACGTCGCGAATCGGCGTCAAAGTGAAACTGACACTTCTTGTCAACCGAAAATAAAATAAAATATGTACTTAGTTATCGATGTGTGCGTTGGTGTACCGTTTCTACGGATTACGTAAGGATTACGGAAGGTATCTACGTCTACCTTTTTCTTGTAATATCATTGATCACACTCACACAATGAAATACGGTAGTGGCACTTTATATTCTTAATCGTTTACCACAGGGAACGAACGAATTGAAAACCATGATCCATAAAATATGTTCAGAGTCGAGGTGTCATTATAACCATTATTTGATATCCACTATACCTACTTTCTGCTTCGCAGAAGTTACTCCTAGCACAGGTATTTAGATAAACAAATTGCTGACGATATTTGTAGCGGATTCTAAAGTGTAGAATGTATTGGAATTCACACTTTTTACGACTGTTATCTCTGAACATACTCTGTACGATCTGTTCAGAAAATATTTACGAAAAAGCTTTATCCCACAGCCCATGAATAATTAATTGGCAATAGGTACCGCGAACAATTAAACTAACAGCACAAACCATACATGACTCACGAACTTGTTATAATTAAAAATAAATTATCAGAATTTCAATATAATTGTTCAACCACTCATATTTAACGGACAACTCTGTGCAATTACACTATCATGTTGCTAATTATAAAAATAATTTGTGTGGTCGAATTCTTGTCATTGATGTCGTAATCGATTAAAGATGATTGTTTTTTAAAGTTGTGATTGCTTGTACGTTTGCACATGGCAACTAGCATTATTTTTGTCTGTTGGTAAGTAGTTCCATTGCTTAGGTATTGATTTGTAAACATATTCATGCAATAGAAATATTGCAAAAGAGTTTGTTTGTTTGCTTAAAACGCGTTAATCTCACGAACTACTGATCCGATTTGAAAAATTCTTTCAGTGTCAATTAGTCCGTTTATTGAGGAAGGCTATATAACATCACGCTATGAGCGACGGGAGCAGAGCAGTAGCCTTAAATAACGTGGGTGTAACCGCGAGCATCCTCTGGTCTTATAACGTGCATGCATTTTCCTTTACAAGGTAGCGATACTTCATAGCTTGTATGTTTTTGTACTTTTCGTCTCATAGAATGACCTAGCATATGAATAGCGTAGCATTGGGACTATCGCATGACATTCGCATAACATAGTATTCAAAACATAAACGGATTTTAAAACCTTATTGTCATCCTAGCGTTATCACAGCAAATTTGCATGCAAGGCTTTAGGCTGCGAGCCCGGAGGTTTGCTTTCTAATCAAATTACCTTTTCACAGGATGGCCGTGTAACCAGGAACCGAAAGGAATAGCGATATTATGGCGAGATATGGTGATGTGCCCGGTAAAGGCAACAGGCTCGCCCCCTATTACGTGGGGC
Source organism: Euclidia mi (assembly GCA_944739405.2). Lineage (NCBI taxonomy): Eukaryota > Metazoa > Arthropoda > Insecta > Lepidoptera > Erebidae > Euclidia > Euclidia mi. Next base: position 86,713,991 of record OX123189.2, on the reverse strand, counting down.
CTAAACATTCATGGCGAAATGTAGGTGTAATATTTACACCTCTGCCTACCCTTTCGGGGATACAGGAGTGAGACTATAAATAAATAAAAAAGCACTGACTACTTTAATGTGTTCGCCGAGGTATGGGGCAAGCGTTAATAAGCAATTTAATACGCACATAACTTTGCATAGTCGATGGTACACGCCGCCGTGGGTTTGATACCAATACTCTCTACAAGCAATGAATACAGATTTACATATAGAAGCGCATTTCTTAAGGATTTCGTGTGCCGATTCCAAGTGGCGAGTTGGCGACTGTCGTCAGTGTAGTTCGTAATTGGCTCCGTTGGCGGCGCTGGCGTCGATCTCCATCTCTCTTGCTCTCGTAGTTAAGATAGACAGGAGAAACGTTCGTCTCTCTTGCACTCGTAGTGATAGCTGTCACAGCTCGACTGCCACCCGCCAAGCGGCAATATGGGTAACAGAAAGTTTGTCTACAGAGCGCCCATAAGAAATGCGCCTCTATGTTAATATCTATGCTCTATGCTACAAGGCAGTCTGTTGATGTCTCCATTGAGATACCGATGCAATCGGCTTATAAGTATACTAGAGGACGCCAGCAGCTACGCCTGCAATTTTTGAAATTTACCTTTTTGGCCGATCCCGTGGGAATTTCGGGAAATCCGTTCTTAGTGCACCCCTACGGTCCCCAAGGAACATACATGCCAAATTTCAGCTTCCTGCGCCCAATAGTTTCGGCTGTAGCGTGTCTGTCAGTCAGTCAGTAACGCAAGGATTTTATATATTAAGATGACAATAATACAATAATAATCTCTTTAACAATAAAACAGATCTATTGTTCTACTAGCTGACCCAGCGAACTCCGTATCGCCTTTTTAAGGTTTTTTTTCTAGATCCTTTTCTTTCCAACTACTTTTCCAGGAAATTCTTAACAAAGTTATCAAAGCCGTGCATGAATTATAATGCTTAATCTAAAATTTCAGAGTTTATAGAGGGGTAAAAACAAACGAACATTTTGTATTTGCATTCCTCATAGCTTAAACATCGGAGAGGATAATCAAAAGAGGGAAATCAAAGATGGCGGATGAAGTCAATATGGGTATATTGACCTCATCCACCTCTTTCTTTCTTTCTTGATTTTGAATCTTTGATTTCTCATTCGCCATCTGTGATCACGAAATAGATGTTGTATTTGGATTCGCCATCCCTTAAAACATCGGAGACGATACCCATATTGATTTTTTAAAACTTTTCCATCCGCAATCTTTGATTTCCCATACGCCATCTTTGATCACGAAATAGATGTTGGATTTGGATTCCCCATCCCTTTAAATATTGTAGACGATACCCATATTGATTTTTTAAAAAAAGCCCATCCGCCATCTTTGATCACGAAATAGATGGTGTTTTTGAATTCCCCATTCCTTAAAATATTGGAGACGATACCCATATCGACTTTAAAAAAAAATCCCGTCCGCCATCTTTGATTTCCTATCCGCTATCTTTGATCACGAAATAGATGTTAGATTTGGATTCACCATCCCTTAAATCATCAGAGACGATACCCATATTGATTATTTAAATTTTTCCCATCCGCCATCTTTGATTTCCCATCCGCCATCTTGAATCACGAAATAGACGTTGTATTTGGATTCCCCATCCCTTTAAACATCGGAGACGATACCCATATTGATTTTAAAAAAAAATCCCATCCGCCATCTTTGATCACGAAATAGATGGTGTTCTTGGATTCCCCATTCCTTTAAATATCGGAGACCATACCCATATCGACTTTAAAAAAAATCCCGTCCGCCATCTTTGACTTCCCATCCGCTATCTTGAATCACGAAATAGATGTTGTTTTTGGATTCCCCATCCCTTTAAACATCGAAGACGATACCCATATTGATTTTTTTTTTTAATTTCTATCCGCCAAATTTGATTTCCCATCCACCATCTTGAATCACGAAACAGATGTTGTATTTAGATTCCCCATCCCAATATCGCAGACGATACCAATATTGATTTTTTTTAATTTTCCCATCCGCCATCTTTAATTTCCCGTCCGCCATCTTTGATCACGAAATAGATGTTGTATTTCGATTCCCCACCCCATAAAATATCGAAGGCGATACCCATATTGATTTTTAAAATTGTCTCATCCGCCATCTTTGATTTCCCGTCCGCCATCTTGGATCACTAAATAAATTTCATAATAATATATATTATTAATCAGCGTCCCGAAAATCTCGAAGACGATACCCATATAGATTGTATCCTATTCGTTTAGCCTTGTTTTGCCTTTGACCCAACCCTCCCCCTTCTCGTTTGACCATTTTATTATTTTTGTCTGGCCCCTAAAAGTTGTGGCCTAATTTTATATAGCCCATAGCCTTTCGAAATAATTGGGCTATCATAAGGCAATAACAATTTTTTAAATCCGACTGCTAGTTCCTGAGATTAGCCGACATTATCTTTTAGCCTTTTTAGCCTTTTGCCCGGCCCCAAAGGGTCAAAGCGTTATGTCATATAGCCTATAGCCTTCCGGAATAACTGGGCTAGCGTATACAAAAAGAATTTTTCAGATCCGACCGGTAGTTCCTGAGATTAGCGCGTTCAAACAAACAAACAAACAAACAAATAAACAAACAAACAAACAAACAAACTCTTCCGCTTTATTATATTAGTACTAGCTGACCCAGCGAACTCCGTATCGCCTTTTTAAGAGTTTTTATTTAATTCCCTTTTTTCCAAGCCCCTTTTCCAAAGTTACTATTGACTTAGTGCTTAATCTCCTCTTATCATGCCAGGGTCTATAAATGATGCAAAAACAAACATAGATTTTTATATAATATTGAATTCCCCATTCCTTAAAATATCGGAGACGATACCCATATCGACTTAAAAAAATCTCGTCCGCCATCTTTGATTTCCTATCCGCCATCTTTGATCACTAAATAGATGTTGTAGTTAGATTCGCCATCCCTTAAAACATCGGAGACGATAACCAGATTGATTTTTTTAAACTTTCTCATCCGCCATCTTTGATTTCTCATCCGCCATCTTTGATCACGAAATAGATGTCAGATTTGGATTCCCCATCCCTTTAAATATCGGCGACGATACCCATATCGACTTTAAAAAAAAAATCCCATCCGCCATCTTTGATTTCCTATCCGCCATCTTTGATCACAAAATAGATGTTGTGTTTAGATTCTTCATCCCTTTAATCATCAGAGACGATACCCATATTGATTTTGAAAATTTTTCCCTTCCGCCACCTTTGATTTCTCATCCGCCATCTTGAATCACGAAATAGATGTTGTAGTTGGATTCCCCATCCCTTTAAACATCGGAGACGATACCCATATTGATTTTTTTTTAATTCCCATCCGCCATCTTTGATTACGAAATAGATGGTGTTTTTGAATTCCCCATTCCTTAAAATATCGGAGACGATACCCATATTGATTTTTTAAAATTTTCCCATCTGCCATCTTTGATTTCCTATCCGCCATCTTTGATCACGAAATAGATGTTGTATTTGGATTCCCCATCCCTTTAAACATCGGAGACGATACCCATATTGATTTTTTTTTTATTCCCATCCGCCATCTTTGATTACGAAATAGATGGTGTTTTTGAATTCCCCATTCCTTAAAATATCGGAGACGATACCCATATTGATTTTTTAAAATTTTCCCTTCCGCCATCTTTGATTTCCTATCCGCCATCTTTGATCACAAAATAGATGTTGTGTTTAGATTCTTCATCCCTTTAATCATCAGAGACGATACCCAGATTGATTTTGAAATTTTTTCCCTTCCGCCACCTTTGATTTCCCATCCGCCATCTTGAATCACGAAATAGATGTTGTAGTTGGATTCCCCATCCCTTTAAACATCGGAGACGATACCCATATTGATTTTTTTTTAATTCCCATCCGCCATCTTTGATTACGAAATAGATGGTGTTTTTGGATTCCCCATCCCTTTAAACATCGGAGACGATACACATATTGATTTTTTAAAATTTTCCCATCTGCCATCTTTGATTTCCCATCCGCCATCTTTGATCACGAAACAGATGTGGTATTGCGATTCCCCACCCCTTAAAATATCGGAGACGATACCCATATTGATTTTTTTAAATTTTCCCATCCGCCATCTTTGATTTCCTATCCGCCATCTTTGATCACGAAATAGATGTTGTATTTGGATTCTTCATCCCTTAAATCATCAGAGACGATACCCATATTGATTTTTTTAATTTTTCCCATCCGCCATGTTTGATTTCCCATCCGCCATCTTGAATCACAAAATAGATGTCGTATTTGGTTTCCCCATCTCTTTAAACATCGGAGACGATACCCATATTGATTTTTTTTTAATTTTCCCATCCGCCATCTTTGATTTCCTATCCGCCATCTTTGATCACGAAATAGATGTTGTATTTGGATTCACCATCCCTTAAATCATCAGAGACGATACCCATATTGACTTTTTTAATTTTTACCATCCGCCATGTTTGATTTCCCATCCACCATCTTGAATCACAAAATAGATGTTGTATTTGGATTCCCCATCCCTTTAAACATCGGAGACGATACCCATATTGATTTTCTAAAATTTTCCCATCCGCCATCTTTGATTTCCCATCCGCCATCTTTGATCACGAAATAGATGTTGTATTGCGATTCCCCACCCCTAAAAATATCGAAGGCGATAACCATATTGATTTTTTAAATTTTCTCATCCGCCATCTTTGATTTCCCGTCCGCCATCTTGGATCACTAAATAAATTTCATTTTATTAATCAGCGTCCCGAAAATCTCGAAAACGATACTCATATAGATTGTATCCTATTCGTTTAGCCTTTTTTGCCCTTGACCAAACCCTCCCCCTTCTCGTTTGACCATTTTATTATTTTTGTCTGGCCTCTAAAAGTTGTGGGGTAATTTTATATAGCCTATAGCCTTTTGGCATAATTGGGCTATCATAGGCAATAACAATTTTTAAAATCCGACTGCTAGTTCCTGAGATAAGCCGACATTATCTTTTAGCCTTTTTAGCCTTTTGCCCGGCCCCAAAGGGTCAAAGCGTTATGTTATATAGCCTATAGCCTGCCGGATTAACTGGGCTATCGTATACAAAAAGAATTTTTCAGATCCGACCGGTAGTTCCTGAGATTAGCGCGTTCAAACAAACAAACAAACAAACAAACAAACAAACAAACAAACAAACAAACAAACAAACTCTTCCGCTTTATTATATTAGTATAGATAGATAATATGCGTATAGGCCTACTAGAACCTAATCAACTCGTTACAATGACAGCCATATTTGTTCAGCTGACAAATTATTAACCGTTCTTTGTACGAAGGCAGATAAAAAATAAACAACGAAGCTTTTTATAATAGGTACCTGCCTATGTTTCGTAAGTAATTATAGACGCAAGTTGCCTTGTCAGGGCCCTTGGCATGTGACTATGGTGTAATATGTACATGTTGTGTCTAAAATTATACATAACAAGGCTAGTAATCATAACAATTATTTACACGATTTTTGTAATGTGGTCTGCATGTGTGAGTTCTTATAAAGCTACTAGAGGACGCCAGCAGCTACGCCTGCATTTTTTTAATTTACGTGTTTTGTCCGATCCCGTGGGAATTTCGTGAAATCCCTTTTTAGTGCACCTCTACGATCCCCACGGAACACACATGCCAAATTTTAGCTTCCCGCGCCCAATATTTTCGGCTGTTGCGTGTCTGTCAGTCAGTAAGTAACGTAAGGATTTTATTTATTAAGATAAGTAGAATCTTCTAGAGGTAAAGTGGTCTTTCCTAAAGAGTCTCGTAAGTTGGTAAGAAGGTCCACGCAGTTCTTACTACGCATTTGGTAGTGTTGTTTTGCTTGGTTAGTTGACCACGTCTGAACGCCGCGCCGTGGGAAAACATTGGAGTTGAAAATAGCTACGCTGTACAAACGTTGCTTGTTTGATTGTGTTGTGTTATTTAAAGTCTACTAGACGTCGCTAGCGGCTTCGCCCGCGTCAATTATACATATAAACCTTCCTCTTGAATCATTCTATCTATAAAAAAACGCATTAAAATTCGTTACGTAGGTAGTTTTTAAGATTTAAGCATACATAGGGACAGACAGACAAAAGATAGACTTTGTTTTATACTATGTAGTGATGATAGTGACTAAGTATGATTATCCATAGCTATTATACATAATTATACTCATCATCATCGTCCTAGCGTTATCCCAGTTTGAACTTGTGGGCTTACTAGTCCAACCGGATTTGGCTTTTCCACAGAGCGATTACCGGCTGACCACCGCAACCCAAAGGGATAGCGCCCTATAACGACTTTCAAAGATCTTTATGACAGCCGGGACCGTTTAACGTGCTCCCCAAGGCACGAGGCAAGCGACAATTAACGGGTATACACATTTTATAGTTTAATGAGTGAAATCTTGCGTGGCATTTGAATTATAATCGACATGCTAATGCCCCATGCAATTAAAATAAATTTCCTAGTGGGTATGAACACAACTCTAGCCTTTTTTTGGCGTATCGCTAGGATATCTTTATAAACATGTACAGACGAGGTCTCCAATTTTCATCTTACATGTATAATCGTAAACTTTTTCCGCATGCCAGAATAGCTTTGGGCCAAAATCGCCACTACTTGTGTCCCCGAAGATGCTAAGCGACAGCGTGGAATGCAGAGACGACGATGGCGGGATGAACTGGACTCGTACGGGAAGGACTGCAGGCAGTTTCATGACTTTCATGCTAAGAAATCTAAGAATACCTACTAAACGGCTGTCCAGTTGGGGCGCTCGCTGTAGTTGTGATTTGGACAGGGACACTAACTACTTCTAGGGAGTCATGAATGAGCGGGCGCGAAATCTCTTTCCCTCGCAAATACGTTTTCCCTTAAGTAGGCGGTTAAAACCTCCATATTATGATCTTAATTGATGGTACCTAGTGGGAATATGTCCATCGCTGAGGCGTTTCATATACGCTAACTAATAACTTGCATCTCACTATAGACAATCTCTTTGGAGCACTTATCCAAAATCCAATTAACAGTTCGACGAAACAAGTTTCCCAAACCAAACATTCTTATGCACCGGCTTTTTAATTACCACATGCAATTAGTTCCAAGTGTGGGAGTTACTAGATTGTTAGTTTTTCGGCGCCGTCAATCATGTAGGATTATACGTGATCCGGTTTCTGAACCCACTAAGAGCACGCTTTAATGGAAACCAATCGCGTATAAAGAGTTGAATAACGGTTTTATTTTATAAAAAACTTGTCTATGGAAATAAGCACTTGCTGTGGAATGTGATCTATAAAAGATAATATTTATTAGTTGTTAAAATATTCTAACACTTGTCTTGTTGAAAATAGATACTTTATGTCATTTTGGTTCCAAAGATATACGTGCATATGTCTTAACCCTATTCGGAGATACAAAATGGCTACTCCGAATTACGATACGCCTTATTTTGTAACAAATTGGTAATAAAATCTCAATAGCTTTTATACGAATGATTTATTTCATTGCACATACCACATTCACACAAGTTGTATTTAGGGAAAAGTGAAGCAGCTACCGCACATTGCAATGGTCTATAATGCTATCAGTTTAAATGAACCGACCCGGTTCATTTCATCATATCAGCCTTTAATAGTCCACTGCTGGACTAGGCCTCTCCTTTGAAAGGAGGAATTGGCCTACTATATCACGCTGGCCAAACGGGTTGGTATAGGGTTTGTATCAAGTTCGGACGGACAATTCACTACGGTTCAATGCCACACGGTTCAATTAAACTGATAGCATCATAGACCACCGAAGATTACAAGTAGATAGTTTAAGGCAGGAGTAGACATAAGGGAAATAAATAAAAATCTGCATAAAAGCATCTTACCGCATCGCTCTCCCATAAAATATATATTAATTTGATTGAGATCATTTTAACCTCTTGTATGCCGGAATACCAGACACAATTAAAAAGCTATTGTGTCTCGCGTAGATCTGCGTTCCGGCATACAAAGGGTTAATAAAAACAAAGAGTTCATTTTTTCATACGAGTCAACCGCATCAACCTTACTTAGTTGTAAAGTATGTCGTAATTTGAATTACTTATGTATAATGCATAAATAACGAGTTATCAAATTATACTCAACCGGTTGAAGGTTTTGGCGGTCCCATGAACTTTTGGAGTGACCAGCAACATGCACATAAGTGTAGTTTAAAGTCACGATGACTTGCTGATGACTATATCAAGTCTAAACTACCTGCGGTCTTTATTGTATGTGTCTGTATTGTATATGTAAATGCTAAATTTGCCGAGATTGAATTAATGGGTTTCATCATCCTATTCTACGTTTTTTTTATAGACTCACGCGTGTATCCCCGAAGGGGTAGGCAGAGGTGGTTACACCCACATTTCGGCATGAATTTTTAGGTCCCACGTAATAGGGGGCGAGCCTATTTAATTGCCTTTACCGAACACATTACCAGACTCCGTGCTTGCCAACTTAATACGTAGATGTGTTTCAAAAGGAATTATTCATTTGGAGTAAGTAGGTAGTTAGAATAAAAGTATCTTATTTTACAAGCTAATTGTAATGATTACTTGAAAAAACGATTGTTTATTATTTTATCTAGTTAAGGTTGAATGCGAACCATGTTCAAATAAAATGTATGTATTATATCAGTGTTGTTATTAGTTTCACATTAACAATGTATGTAGGTAATAAAAAAGTTCGTCAACGACTTACCTACGCGAACCGCGGCTGCTTTCCGCTCGCCGGCGCAAGCGCCGGCGACGGCGGCTACATCAAAGGGATTCATGACCTTCATGAAATTTTGTATTTTAAAAATTCAGTTCGATTTCTTTCGTCGTCGAATGCGCATTAACAATTATTCTCGGTTTTCTCTTTGTTGTCTTGTGTCTTGACTGTGTGTTTTGTGTGTGGTTTGGATTGTGGTGCTGCTACTGAGAATTCGGAAAAACCCAGTAACACTTTTTGCCCGGTAATCGAACTCGGGACCTCCGATCAGCAGTCGCATACGCTATCCACTGGAACACGGAGGCAGTCCTATTCTATGTCCTAGCATTATCCCGGTTGCATCCAAAACTTAGGTACGCCTTATAGTCCAGGGTCCGCTTACTAGTCTTACCAGATATGACACAATATTAGCTATTCCATAGAGACTGCCGTCTGGCCTCCGCAAACCAAAGTGATAGCGATATTCTATGATTTAGAGCCGAATCAGTTTTTTGAGGGTACTGACTCGCCGTAACGACTGCCAAGAACGTCATGACAGCCTGGACCGACGGTTTAAAGTGCTTTCACATTACTTCGCAATAGTTAGTGCTGCGCTCCGTGGATTCGAGCCCGATACCCTCTGTATGACAGTCTGTTAGTATCTCCACTAGGCTATCGCTGCCTACAACTTCAGTAATGGGTAGGTGTATGAAACATTATTTCGCAAAGTTTCTGGTCTTCTGGATGCTGATTACCTTCCTAAAAAAATTAAAAAGTGTATACATATACTTATGTATTTATGAAAATCATCTCAATTGCGAAATTATGTAGAAATTAATGAGTGACAAATGAAATATAATATAATAATTATGTTTCAATTCAATTTTGAAATATGGCGGCCTGAGATGATCGAACTTTTTTATTGCTGTTATTGACAAGAAAGCTATGGTCCACCGTGTATAGTCCATTCACAGTTATTTTACCTCTAGCTGTTAGATTGGCCAACCTGGGCGTTGTGTTGCTATATTTGGTATATAATACTCCCATTTTAAATATACATTATTGCTAAAAAATTACTTATTTTTTATTGCCTACGCGATCGTATGTAACAAAACCTCTTGATATTGGCATGGCTATATGCATGTACATTTATTTTCTTACGAAATAACTAATTTCCTCTGAAGATAAGTAGTTATAATAAAAATGTTGTCTATTTAATATACAAAGGTAAACGCATCATAATTCCGTCAACGTGAGGTTCTAATTATCAAATACAAAAACTGCAAATTTAATTTTCATATTATTTATTTTGAATAAGAATGATGTAATGATGTGGGTGTAATATTATACCTCTGCCTACCCCTTCATGGAAACAGGCGTGAACACTCGGACTGCCAATGATGATTCGTAACTGCTGTCAGATTCTGTATCAGACTCAGAATTTAATTCTATTATGAACCTGTCCATTTCAACATCCGTAGACCCATCTGTTTCACGAAGCTTGTCATCAATGTGGCGCACATGTTTGCATTGTTTTTGTCAGTCTTCTGCAGTGATAGATTGAAAAGCTTCTTCAGATAAATTCACAATGTTGGTTGCCTCTTGTCCTAAATTTTTGTTTGTGACTCGCCTTTTAATGAGACTCCACATTAATTCAATTGCGTTTAGCTCGCAGTGGTATGGCGGTAATCTAACCACTTTGCGGCCATGAGCTTCAAGCATTTGAATTTTTAAAGTATTTCCACTAATATTGGGTAAACTGTTATGCACGGGTAACCCTATTTTACATTCCTGTCATCACAGAGTACAATTCCAACATAAAGAAAATAAACACTGACATTTGTCAGAGGTAAAATAACTGTGAACGGACTGTAGCTTAGCGGTAGTGTCCGACCGAAGGTCGATTTTTGGCCGAAGCCGAAGCCGAAGGTTTATAAGCTCTTAGTAATTTTGTTCAATATTGACAATATTGTCTACAAGCTACAATTTATATCATCAATTATTTCAAAACTTCAATATTGACTGTCTCATATAGATGTTGATTTAGATATGATAAAAAAGCTTTGTGATTGATCTGTAAAAATAATCTAATTTAAAAATACGTACGAACTTGTCTTGACGCGCACGCAATGTGATAGTTGACAGTGATTCCCCGCAGTGGCGCGCTCTCTCTCACTCAGTCTTTCGTAATAGTTCGTTCAATTTCGACGATTGCTCGGACCTTCGGCGAAACCTTCGGCTTCGGCCGGGTTTTGGGCCGAAGCCAAAGATTTCGCCGAAGATGGTTTTTTAGACCGAAGGTGGCCGAAGCCGAAGACGAAGCCCAAGCTTCGGTCGGACACTACTTAGCGGTAACCGCGGGTAACATGATGATCTTTAATTCAAGATTAGGAAAGCAAGAGCAAAGACATTCAATACCGTGAAGAAGTAAAAAAACTATTACTAAGTGACGATGTGCTGATCAACATTTTATTTCGAAAACTTATATTTTGAATGCCTCAGCAAAATTATAGAAAATCCACAAAGTTTATTTTTACCAATATTTCTGGTCAAATATAAACCTCTTTAAATATATAACTTGTCTACATTATTACAAGAATACACCTAAAAAATATTAACCTAGGAAAACCAGACTTTCTCCCCTTAACACATTGTAAATTATCATGGCCATATGTACAGTAGTTACGGAATTTACGACACAGTTCCTGCTATGTTTGGTTATCACCGAAACTTTCAATTATAATAAAGTAAGCTTATAAAAAACTGATTAAGCAAAGCAAGCTTATTGCGAAGAGACTGTCACAGTTTGATAGAAAAGCCATCTGGATTAAAAAGAAGCTTAAGTTAATTGGGATTGCTAATCGATTCCACTGTCGACTGGCAGGCACAGGTTACGAATGTCAGTCAGAGAGTGACTGGTGCCCTTCGAGCTCTATATCGCCTCAAAAACTTCTTGCCAATCAGAACCAAAACAATGCTTGTACAGGCCTTGATATTCCCTTTAATCAACTATGGTGATGTGTGCTATTATGACCTGAATGCAGAGTATCTCAACAAATATGACCGACTTCTCAATAACTGCATTCGGGTCATATACAATCTTCGTAAGTATGATCATGTATCTACTTTTCGTTCCGATCTTAAATGGCTACCTATTCGTCAGCGCCGGAGTTTGCGTGCTCTCACAACTCTCTACTCGATTCTTACTTCCCCTTCTCCTCCTTCTTATCTGACTACATACTTCCAATACTTATGTTCCACACATGAGAGAAACCTTCGTTCCTCTCATAATCTACTTCTTCACTGTCCCGCTCATACTTCAGGTTTTGTAAACTCTTCTTTTGTTGTCCAAGTTGTTCTGCTATGGAACAGGCTCCCTCCTGAAGTCAGAATGGCCACTACCCGTTATGCATTCAAAACGAAAGTACGGAATCTTCTCCTTGCTAAGTTGAAGGAATCGGCTCATCACTCTCATCAGCTATAATTATGTATTTATATATGTATATATTTATGTATTGTATTTATGTGTGTATCATATCTATGAATCATTATATATATATTTATAGTATATTTATGGTTTATAATAATTATGTACCTAAATTATTAATATGTATCTAATACATATCCTATTTTTCGCCACATGGCTAATGCACCTACCTCATCTATCTCTGCACCACCAAAAGGTTGACTTACCCCAATTTACTATTATTGTCAAGTCTGATTAGAAGACGAAATGTCTTGGATGCAACCGGTATAACGCTAGGACGACGATGAAGATGCCTTACTCAAATAATCCAGTACCTTTTAGGTCATGTATCCATGATAATAAACCAATAGATTGGTCATTATTTTATAATTACACCCAGCTGTAATCATAATTAGACAAGAGCTGTCCTGAGTCAGCACAAAAAACCTAGACTTTTTAGTTTTTCATGCATATCCACAAGCACAACGCTGTATGCGCGTCATCGCTCTTGTTGATCTACTCATTTTTATTAACAAACACGCAATTGATTTGAATTGATTAAGTACTTAAGCTTCTTTTTGATCGTGTCCACCGCACGTCGTGCCAGCCCTGAAATGCTTTCACGAGGTTTAAGATCAGCTGCCTCCATATCACTCCGGTTTCAACTTTTCTCAAGGCGGAGGTATTTGTAAGTTTCGTTGCCTTGATCTAGTAAGACTGGTGAGTATTTATAATTTATTCTAAAGTTCATTATTTATAACTGAGAAGGTCTGGCTGTAATACTGTCTCTTATTTTCCTTACAAATTTACAGGTATGGACGTGGGAGTAATCACGGCGCCTCAATTTTAAAATTCAATGTTTTTAACTCTATGATACTTTCGTGTGTCCAATTCGGATAAATTTGACATTCAGAACTAGCTAGCGTTAAAAAATAAAGATTGGCTCCTGGTACACAGCTAATTCACTGCAGTACACAGTTGTTGACATTTAAAATCAACCTAGAACACATGCAGACAATTATGTTTATGTCAAATCTCATTTATTTTAAGAATATGTGTTCGCACTTGACTAGATTCTGGAGTCTTTAATGGTTCATTGCACTTTCAGTGAATGATAATGAAAAAATTCGTAGCTGTTGTGAAATGTGTACTTTTATCAACGTAATAGAATTTGCATACTCACCAATACTTTACAATGCTTTACTTTTAGGACAAGTTGAATACACTGAAATTATAAGCAAACTGTCTTCTCTGTTTCGAACCGAACCTCTGAGAGGTGATCCCAAAGCCAATTGCACGGTACTCTACAGAGGACTTGCCCGAAATTAGCATGTATGAGATCGTGATGCCCTTAAACAGCTCAAAAATGGAAAAGCCCCGGGTGAGGACGGAATCACCACTGAAGGCTGGAGGAACCCCGGTGTTAAAAAAGCTTCAGGAGCTGTTTAATATCGTCCTTTTCACTGGGAGATCTCCAAATGCATGGCACAGAAGCGTGGTCGTTTTGTTTGTCAAGAAAGGTGACAAAACCTTATTGAAAACCTGCCGGCCCATATCGCTTCTGAGTCATGTATAGAAGCTTTTTTCAAGGGACATCACGAACCGTCTGGCGCGAATCGATCCGGAACCAGTCGACGTAAATGAAATCACCATCGAGGTTGTTTCCGAATACACATACCTAGGACAGATCATACAGTTAGGTAGAAACAACTTCAATAAGGAAGTCAAGAGGCGGATACGGCTGGGCTGGGAAAGCTGAAGGCCGAGCTCATTGGCGCGCCATAGGAGAGGCCTACGTCCAGCAGTGGATAGATACAGGCTGATGATGATGATGATGATCTCCTCTCTGTAACACCAATAAACCGCCAACCTGACCTTATTGGGAACAACGTGCCAGGTTTAACTCAGGATTTTGCTGGGATCCTTCTTGATATGTCAGCACATTATTGGAATGTATATGCTTTCTTGCCCGCTGACCCTGAAAGCGGTGTAAGCTGTATGAAAATTTAAGGTTATCCACCGCGCTAATATTTGCAATCCCATAGACCACGATGACGCTCAACCAAACAGGTTTCCTTACGATTTTGTATCTTAGTATGGTCGCTATTAAATATTTCTTCTACCAGAGCATAATTCATAACATAATCCATACACATGAGTAAACAGAAAAATGCATAAATAAACTAATAACGAGCCAAAATCTAGAACCAGCTCTAGCGAATAAAATTTCGATATACATACAAACGCGTCACGAAAAATCCTTTGTCTGAGGGCAAATAGTAGAATGGTTGACAAACACAACGAAACGCACGTCTTATTTTTATCAACGTTGTGTACAAAGTGATTATTATTATTTACTGTAATGTTTTCTCTCATCCTCTGTATCTTAATTGGTGAATTAATTTTGTAAGGTTAGGACGGCTGGCGCAATGTTCCTGAAGTTTTTGTCGTGATATTTGTGTTATTGAGCAATGGATTTGAGCATGGTGAGTAAATTATGGTTTAATGTTTGAAGTGATTATACTATGCGGTTGATAGTGAATGAATTCTCTTGTCCTCTTGAATTTAGTTGTACGCATTTTATTATCAGTTAAGTTGATAAGATTGCTTTTGCCGGACGCCAGTCTCCTCTCAAAATTATTTAGACCATTGTGCATACTGATTTTTGACTTATCAAGTCTTCAAAAATGTTAATTTCTACATCTAGTTAATTATCTAGGTTGATATCTGGATGTTGGATTGGATTTTACATAATAATATGTTAATTTTATTTTGCTTATTACTTTTTGTAATAAGTAAAAGTCGTCTTTACGTTTTATTTCCTAAATAGGGTCACTAATGTCTGAGTATGTTGACAACTGATAATACTGGACGAGAGACGTAAATAGTAGAGCGAATCACCTTTTATCAATGCCTTACATTATGTGTAAGCTCAGTGATTTGTTGTATTTATTTTTGTCAGATTGTTACATTGTTTCCACTTCTTTGTTCTCACTATATGTATCAGATGACTGCTTTTATATCATGAAAGTAAATAAGTTTTCTTATAAATGTAGATCGACATAATTATTTCTTAAGGTTGCTGTGGTTCAAGAGATGTCGATGATGTCGGCATCTCCATAAAAGCGCCGGTAAAGCGTCTTATATTGTTTTTGATTCTGCCCGATGTTCGCCACAGGCGGTGGTGTTATGATATGATTTATGACATTCATCCTCCTAGTATTATCCCAGTTAGAACCCGGGGTCCGCTTTCTAGTCTAACCGGAGTTGACTGAATATTAGCTTTTCTACAGAGCGACTGTCGTCTGACCTCTGCAAACCAAAGGGATAGCTATATTCCATGCTTTAGACTAGTATCAGTTTTATTCAAGGTACTGACGCCTTATAAAGACTGTCAAAGATCTTCGTGACAGCCGGGACCGATGGCTCTCCGAGGCACACTTTTATCTCCGAAGGGGTAGGCAGAGGTGCAATATTACACCCACCTTTCGCCATGATTTTTAGGTCCCACGTAATAGGCGAGCCTATTGCCGTTACCGGGCACATCACCAGACTCCGAGCTGCTGGGAATTCGGAAAAACATAGTAACACTATTGCCCGACCCGGGAATCGAACCCGGGACCTCCGATCAGCAGTCGCATACGCTACCTACTGGACCACAGAAGGCAGCCAGTATTACTTCATACAAAATATTTAATTTAGTATGGGTATCAATATCTCTGTTTTCATCCGATGCTCCACCGACCACCTCCACGACCATTGTAAGCCGGTTGAAACGTTAGTAAGCGAAATAAACTTCCGTGAAGAATACAAATCGCCAAAGTTTAAAATCGATTATCGTGCCTATTTACATTACTTACATTTGTTTTGCGAATAATATTTTCTTTTTCATTAGATGAGAGTCGCATCGCGCATCTTCTGTAGGCTTACTATACACTCAGACAGGTCTTATACCAGTACTAAATAGGTACCCAAAAACGAATGTCATACGATTGCTTATGATACTTATGTATCTGCTTAATAATTTATTTACCAGTTTATGCAAATATTTCGTCTATAAATGGTTCATTTCTGCATCTATGGTATACAAATTACAATTATTAGCCGAAGCTCTGTAGTTATTTAAGTTTAATAACACTTAAAACATTAAGATTGTCATTCTAACCTCCAGAATGTGAATGATAGGTTCATTCACTGTCTGGAGGATAGCGTGATATGCATATTACTTTATATTTGCTGAAAGAATTGTTTCGATTAGGTACAGATCCTTTTACTGAGCACAAAACCACTATAAATTGTACAGATTTTGTTTACCAGGAGCGACATCATATTCTTCTTCTTCTTCGTGTCAATGGTTTCAGCTATATATTATGAGACCCGCATAATATTCTTGTTGAAGTAATTGACTGCCTCGTTGGTCTCGCGGCATAAATGTGCGCGTGGGATTGGGAGGTCTCGGGTTCGATTCCCGTGCCGGGCAAAGTGTTATTGGGATTTTCCTTTAGGAAATTCTCAGTAGAAGCACGGAGTCTGGTAATGTGCCCGGTACGGCAATAGGCTCGCCCCCTATTATGTGGGACCTAAAAATTCATGGCGAAATGTGGGTGTCATATTACACCTCTGCCTACCCCTTCGAGGATACAGGCGTGAGTCTATAAGTATAAATAAATAAATAATTAAATCTGTTGTAAATATGTATCTTCCAGTCAGTTATTTTATGATGTTTCAGAAGCTTTAGTAGTAATTTCATCTAGGTACCCTCTACCTCACTTACGATCGTATTATTACTCCAATAAGCTACAGATATCCAATCCTGTACGTCTTGTTTCTCGTTCTCAAAACTTTTGACATAAGCTTATGTCCGAATTTTTTGACATTTTGGAAGGTTTGGACGTTCCTATCCTCGGCAGAATTGCCCAAATACTAGCATCAACACTAGTCAAAATGCCTAATATTCTGTTAAATCTAGTTAGGCCAGTTAGCAAAACCATGTTCCCATACGAAAGTCTTGGATATAACCATGAAATTAGCTTCATGGATATAACCTTTAGGACCAAAAAGATGATGGCTGGTCGATACTGAAATGCCGTGTAAGATCGGTGCCATCAACTTTTAACTTAGCCCCATTAGCAAATACGATGTCCTACAGATAAATTAAGTGTATTCTAAATTCGATAATAATATAATATCGAATTCATCATCAAACAGAAATCATCATCACAAGATGAACGGGAACAACTTACGAATGATGTAGTAATTGAAGTGAAAGAGCTAAAGGTTTGGACGCCTGAGGAGAAATCTTGGTGGAGACGGAAACCAACTAAACACAAAGCAGTTATTCTCAATAATGGTAAGTATTAACTTTAAAGAGTCTTTCAGAATATCAAAACCATATTCGTTAATTTCCGTTAAAGCTGTCCGTGTGGTGACGAATTAAGAATACGGATTGTCACCACCCCATATCATCCCATGGGTATCGGAAGAGCCGACAGTAGGAGGATACTATGCAGAGAACAGCACTGTAAGAGAAGGAAAACTTGATACAAACCCTATACCAACCCGTTTGGCCAGCGTGGTATCGTAAGCCAATTCCTCCTTTCAAAGGAGAGGCCTAGTCGAGCAGTGGACTGTTAAAGGCTGATGATGATTCGTTCAATTCTATTATCCAATCATTGATTCACGCAAAAAGTAAAGTAACTATTTGATTCATGCATGCGCTAAAGTTCTAAAATATGAGTGGGTAGATAAATGATGCGAGCAAGTTCATCGGTCTGCCCACATTCTTACTCGTTTCATTATATTTATTTACTAGAGGATGCCCGCGGTTACACCCGCGTTATTTAAGGATACTGCTCCGCTCCTGTCGCTCATAGCGCGATGTTATATAGCCTATAACCTTCCTCGATAAATGGGCTATCTAACACTGAAAGAAATTTTTCAAATCAGCCCAGTAGTTCCTGAGATTAGCGCGTTCAACCAAACAGACAAACTCTTCAGCTTTATTATATTAGTACTAGATGATGCCCGCGGTTACACCCGCGTTATTTAAGGCTACTGCTCCGCCCCCGTCGCTCATAGCGCGATGTTATATACCCTATAGCCTTCCTCGATAAATGGGCTATCTTACACTGAAAGAATTTTTTAAATCGGACCGGTATTGCCTGAGATTAGCGCGTTCAACCAAACAAACAAACAAACTCTTCAGCTTTATATATTAGTATAAGATAAGATTTGTGGGAGGTCCAACAGCTAATTCTCGTAATGAGAAAGTTATTAGTTGAGGTAACGAAGCTGATAGACATAGGCCTCCCCCAATGCTCTCCAAATAAACTGATCACGAGCCCTCCATATATGCTTCCCGCGTTACCAGCAAGATCGTCGGTGCACGTTTACGTCTCACTCGTTTATGACGCATAACACCACTACCACTGTTTCCTACATCATACTGATTTACTCACTACGCTTGCTGTTCGAAGCTTTGGTTTATTGACTTTATAGCTAAAGCCCATTCACGCGATTGAAAATTGTCCATTTCAATTTATCCTTCTCTATGATCCTAACCAGCTTTATGTCCGTTGTTACAATGTGTAATCTATACGGATTTAAATAGATTCGGATAAGACGTGGCACAATTGTCTCGGAGATATCTCATCTTGCTTTTTACAAGTTACAATGTAAGCTTAATACAATACAGTATTAACTACAATACATGTTTATTATAGGATAGTTGTGCCTCGTGGTTTTAACTGAAGTTTTTGTAAATTTATCTGCGGCTTTTCCTTACATAATGGACGTTACGGTGCATTATGTCAAATTATTCAAGATACATGAACTGGAGACCTCCTAGTTAGAAGACAATTAACACAAAATATGAGACGAAACCAAAAAGTAAAGCTGTACCCCTATTTTCACAGCTGTTGATCGAGCTATAAAATTTCGTTGACTGACATAGGTATGTTTAAAGTTACAGGATGTATAAGAAGAAACGAGTTCGCCGCTATAATTGGACCCAGGTAACAAACTTTTTCCTTATCATAATTATATTTTATTTTACGAACGCGTGAATATGAATATTTTTCCGACGATAATTCAATAATCAGAAAGAAATATCTTTTTTTAAATTAATTTATTAAACTTCAATGTACAATTTTAGACCGGCGCTGTAATATTTGCGAAATAATATTTGTAATATCTTTTTGTATTCTGAATTCTGTAATCTGTTTGGGTAGTCGTGTAACCAGAAGTTGAACTAACATCATCAAATATTTCATACCTTTTCCAGTGGCGCCGGCAAAACGACATTTCTAGTGTCGTTGGCGGGAAAATGCACACTACCATCTTCAGGGCGCGTGACCTTGATGGGGAGAAATGTCAAGGAGTGTCCTGGATCAGTCGAAATAGTGCCACAATACGAAGCTTTCATGGCCAGCTTGAGCGTCATGGAGCATTTGGTGTTCATGGTCAGTAGATTTTTATGGATATCACCCGCTTTACGGACGTTTGAAGGGTTTTATTCGTTCCGGGTGTGAATGTCAGATTGATGGGGAGTTGGATTTAAGGCGAAAGCCGAATAATTTATGCAAAAGTTTTGACTTATGTTGTTCTTTTTCTTGTTTTATTTTGTAACTTAATATATAGATATATAATTGACTTTAGACTGTTACTGGAAAAAGTTTTACCATTTCGGGAATTTTACGCTTCACATTCCTTCAAAAAGGCATTCTGATCATGGTCTTGTGGAAATGTATGTGGAATGGAATGTTTGAATGTTATTGCGATCTAGTTGTTACTTTTTGCAATCGATTCGCGGTACGGTCAAAGTTTTCACTGATGTTCTTTACAGTTGTTTTCTTAAGGCAGGTCCTATTTGACACATGTCCTGAAATCTAAGGTAAGGTAAAATAGTAATCAGCTAGATGACAAGTGCATTTATACGAAATCTAAACGGAAAGGTAAAGTAAGCAATTTAAAAAATGTGAGGATGTTTCTAGTATCATTTTAAGCAATCTTCTCTTGCGTCACGAGCTATATTAAACTGTGTCTGTAACTAATGCTCTCTAATTTAATGTTTCAGACAGAGATGAAACTAGGCAGTTGCAAAGAGCCACGGCACCAAGCGACTTTGAACTCTCTGATCGAGGAGCTAAAGTTAAAAGCACACAAGCACACGCCGATCGGTTCTCTATCTGGTGGAGAGAGAAGACTGCTGTCCCTGGCTACTTCGGTAAGCACCAATCAATATACAAAGTAAAACTGAATATTTTCGACCACCATAAGGGCAAGAATCGCTCAGCAAGACATTGTCGCCTCCAGTGCTACTTTACATGCATATTGACACTCGTATACAAAACCAGTTTCTAGTGTGCTTCGACTCTTTGAGCGATCCAAGGGATTTTATAGGCTGGTCCAGCGCCGACTTGTTTGATTGTATGCATAATTATTGATCATTGGTAGCCAAAATTTGTGATTTCTACTAACTACTCTTAATTCTCACCCATAGTATAGAAGGCTCTCTCACGACCATTTCAGTAATAATATAGTCCCGAACTTTTGGTGAAAAATTAGACAAGTATTTCAATCAAATGCACGTCGCTATTTGATGGATACAAATAGACTGTTCGTGTATTTATAATTCCTTAAGAATTTGCTAAAGGTTATATGAGAGGAATATTAATGTTATCTTTTTGATCTCTAGATAAGAGACATCTAATATTTATTTAACTGATATAAGTTTTTGATCTTATCACCGCGACCCGTCTCAAATTCTTCTATATTTCTTAATTTTAGTTCAGTATCCTGTGTACAGCTGCTTGCCAATTTAATGAAATTATACTAAACGAGTTCAGTTGCTAGGTAATTCTAAGAGACGGCGGCAAATATAAGAACTTGGTTATTAAACCTGCACGTTTTAATTTTAGGAGGCATGTTCTCCAACATATATAAGATATATGGTAAAAATAAGAGTGTGTTCATTCGTGCTAGGAAAATGTTATCCGAAGCGACACTGTGAGAGAAGCTTTGAATAAAGCTTTCATCTCTTTTCTTATTTTTTTTTTAATTCATTTAGATCCACTTTAGAGCCTGGACATGACATTTTCTTATAAAACAATTCAGACAAAGGATAATGGGATTAATGGAAAAATTGAGATTAATGGGTAACCCTGTATGGAGCCGGTACCCAAAAAATCAATTTGACTGTAGCATTATGAACCATTTTTTGTTACCCTCATAGAGTAGTTTAATTAATTATATGACAGCATGTCTGAATTTACTTGAAGAAAAAAACATACAAGTAGTTGTTTTCATAATCGAATGGCGAAAAACGCGCAGAACTCAAAAACTACAATAATTGCGCTAATTGTGCTACAATTAACTTTATCTCCGAGTACACTCTTACCCATTCTTCTTTTTCATTCCGATCTTATACCTATACCTACTGTTTTCGACGTTTTTTTTCCCTACGCCATAAGTATGTATGTACACACGGCGCCAAGTCAAGCTAAACATTTGCTGTACGATTTTGATACTTATTCTTTACGCCATAAGAACGGTGCAAAGGTCAAAGTTTATAAGCTTGACGAGTAGCAGTTTTTTAGACTGCCTCGTTGGTCGCGGCATTAATGTGCACGTGGGATTGGGAGATCTCGGGTTCGATTCCCGGATCGGGCAAAGTGTTATTGGGTTTTTCCGTTAGAAAATTCTCAGTAGCAGCACGGAGTCTAGTAATGTGCCCGGTACGGCAATAGGCTCGCCCCCTATTACGTAGGACCTAAACATTAATGGCGAAATGTGGGTGTAATATTACACCTCTGCCTACCCCTTCGGGGATACAGGCGTGAGTCTATAAATAACCTACTTTTTAATTATTGTCTATCTGTCTATCGGCCTTGTTGCGATACAAAAAATAAGTCGGTGAAAACCGCGGAAAGTTTTAAACATCAATCAAAAGCTAGCTTTTAAACAGAAATCAGATCTTTAGTATAGATTAAGATCTCTAAAAGATACACGTGTGTTCAAAATACAGACATTATGGGTCACAATATCAATTTTACGAACATTATATTAAAATTTTATACAAAATCCTTTAATCAAATCAGTATTTATAGAACATTAAGTTCTTTATCTTGTATTATGCAGAATTTTACTCATAAACAACTAAGAGAGCAAATTATACGGTTATAATATAACGATGTAATGTGTTATCAGATGCAAAACAAAGATACTGTTTTAGTAAATGTCAAAGAGGATCAAATTTGCAGTTGTGGTGTATATATTCTGTGGTTGTGGAAGATTTGTACATGTTTGTGTGAAGATTATGTTAATAGTCTATAATTTATGAATGCAAATAATTTGTTTGTGTATTTAGGGTTATGAACGTAAACTAAATTTTGCCGGAGTTGTGAGAAGGAGCAATCCGTCTTCAAAGTAAGTTACATGTGAATAAATGTTTTAAAATATCTGCGATTTGATAAAATACTATAATTAATATTTGTCATCATCATCATCAGCCCTTTATACTGTCCCACTGCTGGGCACGGACCTCTTCTCACTATGAGAAGGGTAAGGCCGTTGTCCACCACGCTGGCCAAGTGCGGGTTGGCAGACTTCTCATGTTTTTCGAGAACATTATGGAGAACTCTCAGACATGCAGGTTTCTTCACGATGTTTTCCTTCACCGCTTAGCAAGCGATAATTAACAATTTAATACGCACTTAACTCCGAAAAGTCATTGGTGCGTGCCGTGGATTCGAACCCGAGACCCTCTGCGTAGCAGTCTGTCGGTCTCTCTCTATAATTAATATTTGTTATGCAATTATTTCGGACCGCGGTACCAGATGAAGCAAGAAATTATGAATGTTAAATGGATGCGACTTGATCAAGGTCCTAGAAGGAATCGTCGACATATCATTAGTCATCAAGCATCAACATAATGTGATATTTTTGTATAATGTTTAGTTATAATTTTGTGTATGGATATCGGAATGTAACTAGTATTTAAATCTGTTTTGCTAAGAGTACGTTATTCGTCCCCACCATAGAATTACAAAAATGTTTATAATATTGTGCTAAAAAAGCTTTCGATGCGAGTCCCTAATATGCTTTTCGACCAAGAAAATTCGCAGCTGTCTTTTAGAACTAATATTTACAAGATTGAGTTTGCTGACAAAAATATTTTGTTATAGCTGCTCTCAGACCCTCAAATCCTGATCTGCGACGAGCCTACCACTGGGCTGGACAGCTACAACGCCCTCCTAGTAGTAGGGGTGCTTAAGAAACTGTCTCTCAACGGCAGAGTCATCATATGTTCTGTGCACCAGCCTTCATGTGATCTCTTCAAGGAGTTCAGCTCGATACTACTGATGGCTGATGGGAAACTGCTGTTCCATGGTACACAGGATGAGTGTCAAGGTGTGTTTGAAAGGTAAGTCCTAATCGAAGCTTATATTCTTAAATGTCGAAGTTCACTACGATTTTTATAATACAATTCTTCTTTTATCAATATTTAAAACCTGAAGATCTAAATAATCATTTAAGTATAACGGTCAAAACAAATAAACAATGCTAATCCGGAGGATTTTCTTATCATTAGAACTTTAGAATACTCAAAATAAGCATTACATAGCATTAAGATCACTTTTGTCACCAGACTAAAGTGATAGATTTTCCCGTTAAACGTAGAGAAATAGCGAGTGGCGTTAGTATTTTGTTATTTTAATTTAAGCAAGTAATTTTATACAATAAGCTTAACTCCTGGCTCCACTGGCGTAGGAGTTGGTTTTTAGGTTTGGTTAAAGTATATGATTTGAGTGTGAAACGATTTACCAACATTCGATTGGCCCATGAACCATTAATCAACAAAATCTTCAAACAATTAACTTTTCATCCAACGAACTTTTCGACGTTTCGCCAACAGAACTTTGGGTCAGTGAATGTTTAACCAACAAAATGTTTCGATCAACAACTTTTCAACCACAGAACATTTGGCCCATGAACTGTTCCCAAATAAAACGGTACATCACTAAATGTTATACCAACGGAATGTTTTGACTATAAAATACCCAGTTCATTCAAATGTACCCACTGTTCACTTAAAAGCTGTTCTTATATTTAAAAGTTAATAATAATAATACTTTATAATAATACTTTTATTTTCCATAAAACGTTTTACATAAAAGTTGTTGAGCCTTCTTTTAACTATTAAGATACTTATGTCAGAAGCTATGACCACAAGTTATGATTATATTATATAAAGTATAGTCAAGAGATTCCGTTGGTATAACATTCAGTGATGTACCTGTACCTGTTTATCGTTTTATTGGACACTAATTATAATAAAATTATAATAATACACAACAATTTAATAGGTGCGGCACTTCGATAATTCAGTGTCGCTCCATGGATTTGACTCATGCACAATCTTCTTAATATATAAAATCCTTGCGTTACTGACTGACTGACAGACAAGCTACACCCAAAACTATTGGGCGCAGGAAGCTGAAATTTGGCATGTATGTTCCTTGGGGACCGTAGTGGTGCACTAAGAAGGGATTTCCCGAAATTTCCACGGGATCGGTCAAAACAGATAAATTAAAAAAAATGGCGTCCTCTAGTTAAAAATAAAATCACAATACCTACTGAAACTTTGTCACATAAACTCACAAGCAACTCAAACTTCTGACCAACGAGGCGGACCTGCCTGCTGACACACCTTGCATAACCCAAACGCCTCCATTGATATCCAAACAATGGGCCTTTAAATTATGTGACTTGTCAACAATCGAGATATCGATCAAAAAGAGAGTTCCATCGATTAATCAAAGCGACACGGTGGCTGGCGACCATCGATGAATGATCGCAGGAAGTGCCGCTCTATCTTAGATAACGAGGTGAATTTAAAATGTTTATATGTTAATCATTCATAAAAAATACACCTCCATACATGGAAGGCTGTTTAGATGATTCCTCAAAGACATGGTTGTCAAATTGGTTTGCTGTGGCGATTCAAAAACCTAGTAAGGAATGTATGTAAGAATTTTGTAATCTAAAAATTATAATATTAGGTTGCAATATTAGTAGGTAGGTACTGTTTAAAAATCACATTCCCATACTACGTGTCCATCATCATTCCATGGGCGGGTGTCCATGGGCAGCGGTAAGCGCTTACCACGAGGCGATCCGGCTGCTCGTTAAAAAGATATGGGTTCTTCTCCGAAACCCGACATCGTAGTCGGGTTGTATAGTAGGTAATATAATTATGTCAGATCTACCTTAAAATAGCTTAATAATAAATAATACTAGATCTTTGCAAGTCTACGCCCTAACTGCCTCGGTCCCTAACTCGTAATCATACAATCTTTATGTTAGCTTTAATAATTAAACGAGCACGGTCTAACCTTTATTAGAACGGACATTTAGCCAGCTTTAACATGCTGATTATCCAGCGTAAAACAAATAAAACATAAAATTTTATAGTCTGCAAAATATAAGTTACCGCAATATAATGTCTACAGCATGCAGGTTATGCAAAATGATAGATGGATAAAAACATAATTTATGACTAAACAACAACTAAATTAAACAATATTGCAGCTTAGTCAATTCACAGGTAGTTTTAAAACAGGTATAATAAAAACACGGATTTGTAAAGTTGTGTAATAACTCAAAGGTATTGTGCAAGCGTTATAATATTGCAATAATTATCCTCATCATCCTTATGTTATCCTGCTTGAATCCAAGTCTTCCCTTGCCTTGAAGTCTGGCTTCTTATATTATGAGTGTTCCAAACATTTTCAAATGACTGTTTAAATAAAAGTTTATTATAGGAAACTTGTGGCTAGGTGGACTGTCGATCTTGTTAGGATAGCGGGATATGGTTGCGGTACGGGAGGCAATAGATCGGTCTCTAGAGAAAGCTTTGAGGGACGCCTATGTCCAGCTGTGGACATCGTTAGGTTGAGATTAATGAATAAATTACGTTTGTATTCTAATTTTCAATAATTAATTTCATAGTAACAGAGAATTAATGTCTGCGACATAAACTGACTTCAAATAGATTTTAATGAAGCTACGGGCATCCTATTTCATTTTAAGCTACACAATATATTATTATAAACCAATGTTTGTCGTGCGTCAAGATTGCTTTATCAACCTCTCATTTTACATGCACGATTCGTGATACAATCTAATAATAATATATCTAAATGTCGTCTCCGAAACAGTGTGATTGATTTTTATGAAAATTTTGAGGATATTTAGTTGTTCGCAGAATAGATTATCGTTATCAAACAGTACCTAACCTACCAGGTCACTCAGAAAGTATTGCCAGAAATAGTAGATTGTTAAACGAGGGTCGAAAGAATCAATTCACGAGGCATTTCTACTATAATCCGAGTAGGCATTGATCTTTTACCCGTGTTAAACATTCTACTTTTCATTTCGAATATGAGGAAAATAAAACTAGTTATTTATCTAAACTATTTTTGATAATGTATAAATATAATAATATTAATATTACCTATTTAAAATAAATTGTCAAATTAGGACACTTAGTGAAAATAAAAGTTACATTTTTGTTACAATGTAGCCTTCGGCGACTGTGCTGGATTTCCAGCCTCCATGTCTTTTTAACGTTGTCATGTATGCCCCAGAATCGGCTAAAAGTGTTGCT
The DNA here is from genome assembly GCA_944739405.2 of Euclidia mi. Classification (NCBI taxonomy): domain Eukaryota; kingdom Metazoa; phylum Arthropoda; class Insecta; order Lepidoptera; family Erebidae; genus Euclidia; species Euclidia mi. The sequence goes on along the minus strand of OX123189.2, from coordinate 86,687,067 downwards.
GACGTTCGTCTATAAAAATGTCCGGTTTACTGATCACAGTTTGGTAAATTAAAATATGTTGCTATCTGCCTCGGCATACCTGAGATTTTATTTTTACTGATCACTTGTTTATAGCATTTTCCCTTCTGATAGTTGAGAAAAAAACGGTCCGTTTTTACATCACTAGGTCTCATTTTTTGATATTTCTTTACTATTTGTGTAAACGCTTCTTGTACTAAAAACGAGCGTTCAATAGGTATTTGTTTTTGTTGGTAATAATTGGCCTTGACTTTCAATGTCCTTAATTGTCAAATTTGTGAGTTCACTGCTTCTGCAAGCGCCGCTTATACCGAGTATCAATACAATTTTCGTCGCCGGATGATGTGTTTTCAGCTTTCGAGCAGGCTGTAAACGAGTTGTCTGCAGCGGACTGGAAAAAGTGTTTCTAAAACTGGTTCAGACGCATGAAACTGGTGGAATAAAAATATATTTACTTATAGAACATTTTTTTTAGTGTCGCAAAACTTTCTGAGTGTCCCACGTAAACCCCAAATAAGAGTAGGTACGTAGGTTTATAGCAAAATGACGTTTTCCTATTTAATTAGTATTATAACAGACTTTATCATGTTATGCTAGTTTTCAAGATAGGTCCTTGAAACTTTTGTATGATAACTGCGCCTCTGTTGTGTTTCACAGCGTGAGATTTTGTACCCTATTACTGAAACTTCCTTAGTAAAATTTTGAAAGCGTTGTTGAAAACGCTATGTGAAAACGTCATTGTTCATTTTTCTAGTGTCGTTTTAATGTTAAATGGAAAGATTTGAGTGACTGGCCTCAGAGTACTTAAAAGCTTTATCAGCAGTATAATATAAGTGTCCTACATAGAACAAGGTGCGTTTCGAGAAACGGAAATATCAAAAGATAAAAATCGAATTCCTCCTTCTTAAAATCGTCGGCGATAAAAGGATAGAGATGGTAAGGGGTGTTAAAATAAAACCTAAACCAACCAAAAAAATCTAAAATATTTCGACCATAATAAAGAGAGGACATGACAAAAATGAGATATGCTATACATCTCATTTTTGCTGCCTTTTTTGCAGCACTGACATTCAGATTTACAACCTTAAAGATTGAAATAACCCATGATTTTTTGTCAACAGCATAGGTCTACATTGTCCCCTGAACTACAACCCCGCGGAGTTCTACATGCGAGCGGTGTCGAACTCGCGAGATATCGTCGACAAACTGGCTGAACTGGCACTGAACCGGTCTGAAGAGTGTACCACTGTGGCGGTACAGAACCATCATACAACGTGAGTGTATTAAAATTACACCTTTTCTATTTCTTCACGTCTACAGGGGTAGGGAGGGGTCTATAGGCAGAGGTGTAATATTACACCCGATTTTCGCCTTATGAATTTCGTGACGTTACCGGGGACATTGCTAGTCTCCGTGCTGCTACTGATAATTTGCAAAAACTCAATTACACTTTTGGCCTACCCGGGAATCGAATCCGGGACTTCCCGATTAGCAAACGTATGCGCTATCCACTGGACCACGGAGGCAGTCAAATATAATTTTTTTTGTATTGTCTCAGGAGTCATCCCACTGTGTGGAGACGATGGCTTGTCGTGTCGTATTTATAAAGCGTTGCATTGTAGCTTACTGTATTTGCTCATACATGAAGGTTTTCACAGACAGGACGACACAAATATCTGTCGTCAACATTTAATAGATTCTTATCGCAGTGACGACTTATTATCCAATCAAAACTATATTATCCATACTGGGAACAGCTTAGTCGTCCAACAATAATTCAATCGTCATGACATATTAATGGTAGAATTGATGTCTACCGATTTCGTTGTAGGTACAGTTAAGGACAAAACTTTTGTTCCAAGGACAATTATTTTTATATTAATATCCGTTTCATGCGGCAATTAGTTGCTAGATTATCTTGCCCCCAGTTGGATTATGACACTGATTAAAGTAAAGGAAAATAATTAATTATCAATAAGGGATTATTTTTCTTTTCCACCGGTATTAGCTATTTATTCAAAATTCATGCATTAAAGTACAGCAAATTGATTTTTATCTGATTTACTTTTAGAGCGGCAGAGAGGAGTGAACAAGCGGCCGCTGCTTGTCGAGCGTGGACGTCGGGGTGAGTATCTCTGTACAGCTGGCTTCCGACGGTGCGCGGTTTTGGAGACGGACACGCACCGCACGTTTGTAGTTACATACAGAGTCGGGTAATTTTTGTGTTTGTAGTTACAAAAGTGCGATGCGCGTCAGTCGGTAAACCCACGCACCGTAGTCAGCCAGCTTTAGTTAAATTAATTAACGTTTACTAAAAATCTAAAACTGCGCTGCGAAATATATCAAATATACAGGGTGTCACAAGACCCATCACCAAGCCGAAGTCTACTCGTTGTGACATCATACCAAGTATTACTAAGCAAAAAATAAAACTTTGGAAAAGACATTTTTTTTTCAAATTGGCACATTTTTAAACCGCAATCAAAAGTGCGCGCGTGCAATTTTCGAAATACCTACTTATCCATGGGTGCATAGTACATCATTAGAGCAGGTTGGCGCGGTAAATGCATCGATTTTGTACCAACCTAATTACAAATGTTGTATAGTAACTTTGAGCCTTAACATCTCCTGAACCAGTAATTTCACAGGTACGGTGCCGAAGTAAAAAATGTTCGTAATGATTAATACAATGTGGGGTTCCAGTTTTCGTTAAGGGTCTTTTTACACCCTGTTTATGTAGGTAGGTAGGTATGTATGTTGCAAATATTATGCTATTATAAAACATGACCTGAAAGAACAAAAAAAAAACAACCATAAAAACAAGGCCTACATTTAATATTAGAGTTTTAGACAAGTCTAAATACTTGGTCTCACACTACCTACTTACTCGTAGGCTAGGTATTTCTATATAAACAAAATCAGGTAGATGTTACACCATTTCGTTCATGTTATTAAAATTGAGTAGTAGGTATATTAATTTTTTAAAGTTTGCGTGGTGAAAACATGACTATGACTAATTCAAATTCTGCATAATTATTAAACTTGTTATGAGACACATCCTCACACTGGATGTCACAGTAATGAGTAACTCTAAAATACTGTGACAAGTACGCGAGAGAAATACCTAGTATAAAAAATATCATTTAAGCAGATAATATATCTACCTACAGCATCTTTAAAACGAGTAGGTACTTAATGTTTTCGCCACTATCCTTAGTATTCCTTAGAACTTCATTAAAAAAACGTAAAATACAATAAAATTTTGATTGTATGCTAGGGCCAAGAGAACGCAACTGTGATAAAGTTTTTCCTCTCTTTACTATGCAATGCACGTATGTATGTTGTATATAGGTAATGAAAATTATAAACATTTGCTAACGAAGGGGAAAATAGCACTCAATAAATTTATAGTTACAAAAAATTATAATATTTATAAATCTCATGGATATGGATAATGGATACCTGAAAGGAGTACTTATATGGAATTATGTTATGTATTAAAATAACCGCTTTTTACTAAATGCATATGGATGTATACACGGTACATATCTCATCATCAGCCCTTAATAGTCCACTGCTGGACTAGGCCTCTCCTTTGAAAGGAGGAATTGGCCTACTTTACCACGCTGGCCAAGCGGTTTGGTATAGGGTTTGTATCAAGTTTTCCTTCTCTAAGAGTGCTGTTCTCTGCATAATATGCTCCCTCTGTCGGCTCTTACGACACCCATGGGATGAACATGATGACATATACCGAAATGATAATTTTTAAAATTTTTGTCTGTCTGTCTGTTTGTTCTCGCTAGTCACTGGAATGGCTGGACCGATATTGATGGGACTTTCATTGGCGGATAGCTGATGTATCAAGGAGTAACTTAGGCTATAAATTAACCGGGTACGCGAAGTAGTTCCCTCAGGACGCGAGTGAAACCGCGGGAAACAGCTAGTAAGATATAAATACCCATTGACCGGTGAAGGGTTTCAAATTGTAGCTACAAATAAATGAGTGCTCAGTCACTAACGTAGTCAAAAACTTTTTCTCAATCCACAGATTAAAGAGAAAAAGTTACCTACTTTATTTAAATATTTATCTAGTATTTTATCTGTGACGAAAAATACGCCCCATCTCGCCTACACCACGCTAACATTTTAAACATTCCAAGGCAGTTCACCTTATTATCTTATAATTAATTTCGGTGGCAGCTGTTTAACTTTGTAGACATAACTTATGATTTAAGCATAACATATGGCTTATTTATACTATTATATGATAAGTATATTATACAATTAAATATAATAATACATAATCTATGAGCTTGGTCTAAATACTTTGAAATGTAGAGATTTAAATCATCCATGATAGCTTAATGTTTTAAAGATGAAAGTATCGAATTTCGTTCATTATTGTTAATAGAAATAAGTTGTTAATATTCAACTTTAATGTTACCAAGTAAATAGCCTAACTAATTTTTATAATAAAAGCTTTTGCCTGCAGCTTCACCCTGGTGGGAGTCAATAATCGGGGCAAAGTCTCAAAATCCGTTCAGTAGATTTTTGAGTAAAAACATTGCATAAAAGCACCCATAGTCATCCAAGGGATTTTTAACGACCTTAATCCTTACGAGCAACTACTAATTACGAACGAAAGTTCTAATTAGAATATAGCTTTGTCAAACGACTTCACAGCAGGGCCGGATTTAGAGGTCTGGAGTAGCTGTGGGGGCCCCTATTTATAGTCCGTATATTTTTTTTCCTTAAACTATTTAAAAAATACACTGTCAGCAAATTAAACTTCGGAAAATAAAAAAATACAATTGATTAAAGACAAAATAACGGTGTTAATGTAATGGCACTTTGCGTACTTTTTTGGCTGAAAAGTCGTCGATTATTTCGCTGAAGTCTAGCTCACGGAGTAAATCACTTTAATTATTGATTAGGGTTAGTTTCGATAGCCCGTTTTTGTTCCATCGTTGTTGTATCGGAGCTTTTTGTATCTTGATCATTTTTATTTTGAAAACGAGCGCTCTCCGGTGCAATTGGTTACCACTTATACCAAGTACATTCTTAATGTAATTTCTATGTTCGGGAAAGTAGCTCGGCAATTCTGATTTTCAAGAATGCGATAATACGTTCATTTTATTGATCTTTTTCACAGTCCTGTATTACAAGTCTATTAAAGATACAAATTGTACCAACTCATTGCCAAGTCTAGATTTCAAATCGTCTTTGTAAACTTTTACTAATTGGTGCAGCGGGAGTGTAAGCGACTGCTACGCCGAAGGTCGCGGGTTCGATTCCCGCTCAAGTCAAACATTTGTGTGCATGAACATGGGTGTTTGTCTTGGTCTGGGTGTTTCTATGTATAATATGTTTGTATTTACAAAAAAAAAGTATATATGTATGTTTATCCATTATCTAGTACCCATAACACAAGCTCTGCTTAGCTTGGGACTAGATGGTGATGTGTGTATGTGGTAGAATATTATTATTATTGATTACACATGGAACTTATCAGTTCTTCGCATACCGTTGAGGAAAGGTAATTGACGTAACAGCTCACTTTGTTTGCATGTCGGTATAAATAAATGCCAACGTTAGTTCGTACTCAACAAGCAATTCCAAAATACCCAGAAAATTGCCATGTCTCGGTGATCCAATGATTTCGTCGTCTACTCGAAAGATAAAACCCCGTTCAGCGATGATGTGATGTGCCTTCTGCGTCGCTAGATCTCGGTCGATACATCCCGTACCTTCTCCCCGTGGCACTAGACTAATCACTGACTCCAAGCGGGTCTTCGATATCTCGTGCTCGTATAGGCGCTCTGTTGCATGCTTGCAGTCACTGAAGCCTTCTCCACTAAACTTGAGTGGACATTAGAGTACAAGCTTTGCAATATATTTTACTCGTAGTCAGAGAAAAACAAAGCTCGAATCGACTGACTGTCTCTTGATTTTGATTGCGTATAAACATGTTTTTTGTACATTGCCGAAAAGTTTGTATTAACTCGCAATTGTAGGACAGAATTCTGGAGTGAAACTTCATCACAATTTTGCAGTTTTGCTCTTGACCAATATTTGATCATTCCTTCAGTTATCCCGACGGGCCAAAGACCAATGTGATTTTTGAAACCATTATACACTTCCTCTTGATCTCATAAAACCTTTAAAATCATGTAGTCACACTACATGATTTTAAAGGTTTTGCTGAGTTCGTAGCTTTATTTTATTTTAAAAGATGGACAATTTAATTGGCCATTAAATAAGGCCCAATTCGCTACCAGTAAGAGTCAAAATATTTTTTTTGAAGATGCTTATAACAAAAATTTGAAATTTGCTCAAAAAGTCTTAAAAACCGTTTTATTCCAAACTGGTGCATTTTGGACCCCCATATGTTGGGGGTAAAAATACTCCATTATGACCCTAGAATCACCCGAAGGGAATACGTCAACTTAGCCCACATTCTTCACACTAGTTAAATAAACTGAAGTTGAATTAATTATCGTTAACACCCCGACTCAGTGCAATCCGACTCGGAAAGGTTAGGTTAGGTTAGGGTCCTCTTTTGACCCTTAACCCAAAAATAGGAGCCCTGCGAAGCAGGGCTCCGTCAACTTAGCCTACATTCTTCACACTAGTTTAATAAACTGAAGTTGTTCAACTTCAGTTTATTATCTATTTTCTTCTTAGATTATTGAAAACGAAAATTATAGCAAATACATTTATGGATTTAAATTATTATGATATGACACTTGATCGATTATGACCAATGGAATTAGTGAAAGTCATTTTATGTCATTTCACGATTATGACAACTGAAGCGTTATTTCTAATGAAATTATGGCAAATACCAGTATGGCATATGAAATTATGGCATTTTAAATTATGGCAAACATTAGTAAACCGTTTGTCCCGTCTCGATTGTTGAGTATAATGCCGGTAGTTGATTTTATCACAACAATATGGTTCCTATATTACCTAACAAATACTTGAATGTTAAATATTCTCCATATTCATAAGCTCGTTCATCATCTTCAGCCCCTTACCGTCCACTGCTGGACTAGGCCTGTCCTTTGAAAGGAGGAATTGGCCTACTATACCACGCTGGCCAAACGGGTTGGTATAGGGTTTGTATCAAGTTTTCCTTCTCTTACAGTGCTGTTCTCTGTATAGTATGGTCCCTCTGTCGGGTCTTACGACACCCATGGGATGATATGGGGTGGTGACATTCCGTATTCTTAATCCGTCACCACACGGACACTCGGACACGGATAAGCTCGTTACTCATAACTAAAATCGTCATTCCGATTCGACTATGTAGCAAACCTGTTTATCATTATGCTAGTTTGCCGATTTCATTATCATCAATTTCTAGATTAAGTACGTTTTTTATTGGCATGAGCCTAATAATTTAGTCATATCATCTAATTTACTATATTTTATTGATTTCACCACGCGGAACATTCCAATAATAATTTGATAAACGGATGCTAATAACGTTTGAAGTTTGACACAGTAACGGGCGGTTCCAATATTTGATCTATCCATGAATTTGGCTATTAAAGATACATATCTGACACATTTTGTATAGACCATCGATATATATGTACTAAATGGACCTTATGTCAAATATGTAGGTATGTCTAGTACCCAAATCTAAGGATAGATCAAATATCGACCGGTTTGCGCCGCGGGAGTGTAAGCGACTGCTACGCCGCCGAAGGTCGCGGGTTCTATTCCCGCTCAAGTCAAACATTTGTGTGCATGAATATGGAAGTTTGTCTTGGTCTGGGTGTTTCTATGTATAATATGTATGTATTTACAAAAAAAATATATAGGTATGTTTCTAGGTAGGTGTGTTTATCCATTATCTAGTACCTATATTACAAGTTTCTGCTTAGTTTGGGACTAGATGGTGTTGTGTGAATGTGGTAGAATAAAAAAAAATAAACAAAATTGGGACCGGCCGTTAGTTGTCATAATAATATATTTGTATGGTACGATTCATGGCTAAACTATTTCATAACTAGCTTCCGCCGGCGGCTTGGCCCGCGTAGGTAGAGGCGCGATAAATTATACACCTAAAACTTCCTCATGAATCACTCTGTCCATTGGAGTAAACCGCATGGAATTCCGTTTATTAGTTTTTGAGTTTATTGCGAACAGACAGACGCCGCGGGGGATTTTGTTCTATAATATGTAAAGATGATGGTTCCAAGGTTTATGGTGATGTATGATGTGCTATGTATGTCTGTCCAGCCCACGACGGAACTGGTTCAAGCAGGTGCAACTGCTTCTGTGGAGGCTGTCTCTCACGCTCAAGAGGGAAATATGGGACCAGATGATACAACTGATTATTACTGTGGTAAGTTCAATGTCATATTAATCCGAATAAGAATCGATCGATCCATCAACACTTTTGGTAGGTAACTAGGTACCGATTCTTGAGTTTTATTGTCTTATTGAATCATAAATCATTCGTTGCAAGGATAGATCTACAAGCTACAATAAATGTTAAAAAAGAAAACAAGTTACGATAAACCTTCAACAAAGAAAACAGGTTTAAATTAGCTCCCAGCTGTCAGCACAAGCCTTCTTTAAATACTCAGAAAACATACATTACCATCTGAAACAGCATGCGATGTCTTTTCTCGCAATTGAACTTTATCCCGCGCTATGTTAAATCGGTTTGAACAAATCTTCACGCTTAAAGAGGTCTCTATGCTATGCCCGACCTCTTAATAGAATAGATCACCTGGATTTTGATTCGATTTTACTCGATCATTTGTTGAGTACGCGATCATTTAAAATCAAATCCCAATCCAGCTAATCTTTATTGAGTAATCATTTAATTGCTCAAACGATGATATAATAAAACAACGTCAGTACATAAGTCTTTTCACCACAGCAGCTCAAACATGCCGCTTTTGCTGCGAGACAACAGTGAACAAAACGCGATTTTGATTCGAGCGTGAGTAAAAGTAACTTTTTAATTTTTCTATCTTCAGTGTCACGAATTGACATTGTTCAGCCATGGTTCAGCCATAAATTTGAAACATTCGAATTTTTCTGTGCTCTGTCTCTTTCACATGCATATAAAAAGTGAGTGAAAAAACAAACCCCTTCTAATTCGAAATTCGATTTTGGAATTCGACCTCAAAGAAAACACCTTCCGAAACGCAAATAAAAAAAGATGTTTAAAAAAAATAAATTACTTTTTAATATGTTATTGTTTATATGTTAAATTTATTATTGAATTTTAATAAAAATAAGTCTAATTAATAGAATAAAATTAGTATGTAACCAATACATTTATATTTGGAATTACAACAATGATACATTTGAAAAATAAACATCAGGGACGCGGTATTAAAACGCGATTTAAAAAAGTAGCGGGAATAAAAATTTCGCTGATGCTGATACAGTATAGCGTAACGTGTTAAATTATATTATATATATATAAAATAATCTAAAAAGATGAGTGAAACTAGCGATGATGACTGTACTTTAACACCAACAGAGTTAAATCAACAAGTGATTAATGCAGAATTAGATCTATTCCTGTTCATTTCTATGTCTCCTAAGTTATATGTGTTCTCACTGCTGTGGTGAAAAGTTATGTGTGCTACACGAGAGCAAAGTTTTTTGCATCTCGTGCTGTTGAGTCCCTCCCTACGCTCAGGATTCTAACTTTGATTCACTCGCTACGCTCGTGAATCAATCATAGAATCCGCTTTCGCTTGCTCGGGACTCAAAATTAGCACTCGAAACAAAAAACAACTTTGCTCTCTTGTTGCACAAATAACTATTTCCATCACCAGGTAGTAACCGCCATGGTCCTAGGCGTAGCTTACGCGGGAGTGTCAGGCACCACACAACGGGGCGTCCAAGACGTCAGAGGGATGCTGTGGCTCATCACGAGCGAGGTGGCCTTCGGCGTGTCCTACAGCGCCCTCTACACCTTCGAGTACGAGCTGCCGCTGTTCAAGAGAGAAGTGGGAACTTACCAGTGCTCCGCATACTTCGTCTCAAGGTTCCTAAGCTTTGTAAGGGCTTTGCGATATTTAGAGGTTTCGTTAGTGTTAAGACATTGAAAAGAAAGAAAGAAAGAGGAAAGAAAACTAATTTACTCTGTTTCTCTATCCTCTTCTTTGAATCGTTCTCCTCATGACTAAGGGTCCTGATTTCTTGGCTGGCTGTTTCTCTATACAAAATATAAAAAAATACTAACAGATTAAGTGACATTTAATAAACAGAACTGGCACTACACTCAATCCTGAAATAATGCCACCGTTAGTACTGTATGGACAATGGCTTCTTCTTTCTCTTCTTTCTCTGAGCGTTATCCTAGTTTCAGTCTGGGGTCCGCTTTCTAGTCTAACCGGATTTGGCTGAATATTAGCTTTTCCACGGAGCGACTGCCTGTCTGACCTCCGCAACCCGAAGTGATATTCCTTGGTTTAGACTAGTGTCAGTTTATTTAGAAGGTACTGACGCCCTGTAACGACTGTCAAAGATCTTCATGACAACCGGGACCGACGGCTTAACGTGCTAACGTCCGAGGCACGACAAGCGATAATTAACAATTCAATACGCACATAACTCCGAAAAGTCATTGGTGCGCACCGGGGATTCGAACCTGATACCCTCTGCATGGCAGACTGTTGGTATATCCACTCGGCTATCGCTGCTGATCGACAATGGCATTTTCATAATATTTTTAAAACGATAGTTTTTAAAGTTCTTTTTTTCTGTAAGTTCCGTTATTTTACTATTGCTCATACACTTCCTAACTAGCAGAGTTCTCTTTCCCTCGGTGCTCATGTCTCTCCCGTAGGTGCTTCGAGCTTTGCTAGGATCTCAACAGCTACCGAGTTGTATCCAGAGCACTGCTTATAAAAGCAATGCAGACAACTAATCATCAGGGGGCCAATTCTCCTATTTTTATATGACATTGATATTATATTTTGAATAGACTCAGAAGCTGTATTCTGATAACCTAATGTCATTATCGTATAATTTGAATTAAACAGTTCGTCGTTGACGCATATTTTGACAATTGTTTCAATTTATAATCTCGTTACAACTTCGTTCGAATATCAAATAATTTAAAAGAATACGCTTTTTGTGACGTAACGTAAATATGACACTGACATGATATCGAAACAATATTTATTTGGTAGAATTGGGCCCCAGAGTGCGAATGCGCAAGCTTCAGCAATTCTCTATCCGATGAATAGAATGATTTTGCTTATTATCATATCTAGGAGATGGGATTTTTTAACTATGTACTCGTATTATCAACAGATACCCCGGTGCATCTTGTGGCCGATAACTTTAGTGACTGTAACAACGTTAGCAGTCGACTTGCCAAACCAAATGATGACCACGTTGGAATTTATTGTCGCTCTCATGCTGAGCTCTATACCTTCTGTTGCTTATGGTAAGACCATAGGTATATATGTACTTGTCTTCTAACGGCCGGTTTCAATATTCAACCTAACTATATATTGTATGGAGCTTATGTCAAAAATGTATCCCTAGTAGCCAAATGCATGGATAGAAAGGATATTGAAGGTATGGTTGTCGCTTTTCCTGGTCCTGGCGCTTTTCCTTGCGATAGCCGGTTTTATAAACAACAACTAATATATAAAGCTGAAGAGTTTGTTTAGTTGAATGCGCTAATCTCAGGAACTACTGGCCTGATTTAAAAATTTTTTTCAGCGTTAGATAGCCCATTTATCGAGGAAGGCTATGTAACATCACGCTATGAGCGACAGGAGTGGAGCAGTAAGCCTTAAATAACGCGGGTGTAGCCGCGGGCATCCCATGTTTACCCATGATGTTGATTTTTGTTGTTTACTAGAATCCCGTTTAGCTTGCTCCAAAAGGTTATCACATCCGTATGTGATAACCTTTTGGTTATCACATACGGATGTGATAACCTTTTGGAGCAAACAATTAGAATCCGACTACTTAACGTACAGGCGGATACAGGCAAATGGAAATCCGTATCCTTTGAGTCGAAATAACGAATAACTTTGCTTTAGATGTATTTTTTTATAATTTCTTCACGAATTTATTTTTTTAACAGAATTTAATTTAGGATTGTCTATGGAAACCTCGACGATGAACATCGCAGTATGTTACAATAATTTAGCATCATCTCTTGAACTGTTCACAATGCTATCAAAAGATTAATTCCACCCTATTGTGCCTAGTGTTTATAATAATATTTTAATTTCCATTTGTCTGGATTTTAAAAGAGCCTGTCTTTTGAGTTTGTTTCGGAGGTTTCATCTCAGGGCAGTCAAAAATAAAACACCGGCCTCATCCAGCATAATTTAAAAAAACAAATATTACTTTTGTTTTAGTGTCTTTTATGAACCCAAGAACAAATAAACCTTAAATAGGTCACTAATTGTCCGTGTGGTGACGGATTAAGAATACGAAATGTCACCACCCCATATAATCCCATGGGTGTCGTAAGAGCCGACAGAGGGAGCATATGCAGAGAACAGCACTGTAAGAGAAGGAAAACTTGATACAAACCCTATACCAACCCGTTTGGCCAGCGTGGTATAGTAGGCCAATTCCTTCTTTCAAAGGAGAGGCCTAGTCCAGCAGTGGACTTTTAAAGGCTGATGATGATGAGGTCACTAATAAGTAAATTCATATTCCTCTCCCCTCCAAGGTCTAGGCATGGCAGCCCTGTTCACGTCGTCAGGCATCATGGGCGACGTGATGCCGTGCGCCGACCTGCCGCTGTTCCTGATGTCGGGGGCGTTCCTCCGGATCTCCTCGCTGCCTGCTTGGATGGATCCGCTCAAGTACATCTCCCACTTCTACTACGCGATGGATGCTGTCAGCAATGTGTATTGGAGGCAGATTGATCATATTGGTATGGTTTACTTAATGTTATTTTAGACTAGCCGTTTTCCGTGGTTTCACCCGCGTCCTGAGGGAAGTACTTCGCGTACCCGAAAATCCCAAATATCTTACGGACCCCTATTTTTTCTAAAATAAAATATAGCCTATGTTACTCGCAGATAATATAGTTTTCTAATGGTGAAAGATTTTTTTAAATCGGTCCAGTAGTTTTTGAGTTTATCCATTACAAACAAACAAAAATACAAATTTTCCTCTTTATAATATTAGTGTAGATTTATGAAGTACGAAATGTGGGCGCCGTCTGCGTGGAATGTTTTCCATCTGAGTGCAAGAATTTCCAAAAAAATTCTATTAGCGCTTCCCTACACACCTCAAGTAAAATACATCTAAATTGTAACTTCTTGCGTCTGATAGTTTCTGCTGTGCGTTTTCAGTCAGTTAGTATCTGAAGATAAGAGAATAGAGTATAGCATGACTAAAGTCAACATAGTACTAACACTTAAACGTAAGTTAGGCTGGAAACTTTACACCTATGTAACTGAGTAAAGCACAGTTGTAGGACTTATGAATGACAAAATGAAGTCGCTAGGATTCAGGATCCATTCTCTATTCCAGTGCAGTAAAGTAATTTTTTTTCATCATTATGTAATTTTTGAGGGACGAAGTTATCCCTCCATATTATAAATTAAACAAGTCTTATAAGACGAACGCTCAAACTATGACACCTTTATGTACAGTAAACTACGGTAACAACATGCCATCTAGGCCGTATGGCATTTGCCTTCACACTATAAAAAATATAATTGAATTATACTTAGACAACTTCCTTTGGCAGCGATAGCCGAGTGGATATACCAACAGACTGCCATGCAGAGGGTATCGGGTTCGAATCCACGGCGCGCACCAATGACTTTTCGGAGTTATGTGCGTATTGAATTGTTAATTATCGCTTGTCCCGTGCCTCGGAGAGCACGTTAAGCCGTCGGTCCCGGTTGTCATGAAGATCTTTGACAGTCGTTACAGGGCGTCAGTACCTTCTAAATAAACTGACACTAGTCTAAACCATGGAATATCGCTATCCCTTCGGGTTGCGGAGGTCAGACAGGCAGTCGCTCTGTGGAAAAGCTAATATTCAGCCAAAATCCGGTTAGACTAGGAAGCGGACCCTAGATTGAAACTGGGATAACACTAAGAGAAAGAAGAGACTTAGACAACTTCCTCATTCGCAAAAAAATGTATGAGGTTTTATTTCGATGTAGACAGATACGCAATAGTTAGTTCAACATTTTATGAGAGAGCACGCGAGCGGATCTGACCAACTCTAACAAAGATGTTTTTTTCAAAACTACTGACATATGCATATTATTATGATAAATAAATCAAGTCAGTACAACATTTATCCGTCTGTCTGTGCGCGCTAAACTCAAAAACTACATAACGGGTTTTCATGCAGTTTTCATAGACAGACAGCATGATTTGTGAGGATGGTCTATAATATGTACTTACATAAACTGTTGAAGCTTTGTGAAAATTATAAATTTCACCATCCATCCGTGTGAAGCTGGTATGGGCCGATAATTCCAATGGCTTCCAATATAAATGACTGCAGGTTGGCGTAGTGGTCGCCTCGCCACCTGACACTGCGCCGAGTGTTGTGGGTGCGATCCCCATACGAGGCAACATTTTGTGTGATCCCCAAATTGTTGGTCTGAGTGTACGTTGTGTCCGTTAGTCGTATTTTTTTTTTAAGTCGCCTCCCGCATTAGGAAGAAATTCCTGTGTCACGGGAGACTTTACAAACATTCAATCAACGGACACAAAGAACACCCAGACTCGAGACAACAATTTATGGATCACACAACGTGTTGTCCCGTGTGGGAATCGAACCCACGACACGCGGCGCAGTACCAAGTGGCAAGGCGTCCGCTTAAACCACTACGCCAACCGTGCAGTCAAATTAAAGTAAAGTCTTTTCTTCTTTGTAAAGTCCCTCGCCACACAGGATTCATTTCGAGTGCGGGAGTAGTTTTAATAAATATACATAGGTATACCTATCAGATACAAGAAAAAAATCATAGTGGCATCGTGTTGGGTCTTACGTAACATGTAGTCTGCTCCGTAAAACCAACGTGAGAATGTGACCGTTACCTGTGAGCGCACCGCCGACCTTTAAAGGGTTTCTAAATATCGGACGTGATTAATGGCAGCCATATTTTATGGGAATGCCACAACACACACATTACTTAATGGAGAAGTGAAGAAATAACAACATGGCTACTATGTAGTGGCACTTTTTAAAGGCTTTTGTTTAACCGATAAGTACGGGAATGTATTAATATGTTTGTAAACCGTGTATAAGTGTATGTTTTGTAAGTTGTCCTAAATAAATAAATGAATGAATGAATGAATGAATGAATGAATAAGTAAATAAATAAACATTAGATTAGTAAACCAATTTTAATAGGCACTGCCGACATTATCAGGCCTCATTTTCTTTGATACAGATGAGGACGAACCGCAATAAAATTTAAGATTGCTTATAGACCTACAACTAACAAGACGTTTTTCTTCCAGATTGTCCATCCAACATGACGACTTGCGTCAAAGACGGGGCAGCAGTATTGGCTGGTAACGGCTATGTCCAAGACTTCATACTACAAGATATGCTGGGCTTTCTCTTCGTTACACTGTTCTGGTCGCTTCTAGGGTACTGTGGACTGAAGAGGGAAGAGAAGAAAGGATATGCGTATTAGTTTTAAGGCTCCTATTTATTAAAAGTTGATGTGAGAAGTTCTGCTGTGTTTTATTTAGGTGTAACTTTTTTTGGTTTGGGATAAATCCCAGCGACATTCCCACTACTGTGTTCCCTGCCTGGGTCAGCAGCAGAGACCATTGATGAATTTTGAAACTCGTGACTCGGAGAAAAATGAAACTGTCTTGAATCACGCAACGAACATAATCAGAAGTAGCTAAAGAGGTCCCTCCAGATTTCTGGCGGAGTGGGTGGGTCGAAGATCTGTACTCCAAAAGTACAGCCCAGGTAAGTTCTTGACTTTCTCTTACAGGTTATAGTAGAGGAAGAGTAAAAAGTGTAAAGTTACAATCCTTTTGGATAGATCCTTAGAGTTTAATACAATCAAACTTTATATATGCGTAGGCATATAGTATCTAAAACGAATCGCTTCTAGAATATTTTAACTGAGCAATAGAAGTTATGATAATATACTGTCCATAAATTCTCATTTTATCGCGCTGCAGTAGATGTTTGGATAAAATTTGAATATAATATTAGGTGGTTGCTTCCTCATATCATTCAAATCGTTCTGTTTAATATCAAAAATGTTTTGTTGACGATAATGTTATGGATTATTCGCTATAAACAAGTTTTGATGCAACACATTCCAAGTAATAAAGTTATAAAAATATTATATTACGCCATTTTAGGTTCGGTTATCGTTTCGATTATATCAATAATCACGGACGTTGAATAATAAATGTGTTGGCATTGGAACCTTCGTGGTAATTTTATCAATCGTTTTAAACTTTTTTTCGTGATATGAACTGCATAGGTATCTTCTAATGTCTTCTATGTTTCGAATGTCTGGCGATCAATTATTGCGGGAAGAGGTTTTTCTGAAATGTCGCCCACTAGGCGGCAGCACTAG
Organism: Euclidia mi; assembly: GCA_944739405.2. Classification (NCBI taxonomy): domain Eukaryota; kingdom Metazoa; phylum Arthropoda; class Insecta; order Lepidoptera; family Erebidae; genus Euclidia; species Euclidia mi. The sequence goes on along the minus strand of OX123189.2, from coordinate 86,670,499 downwards.
GAAGTCAGGTTCAGAAACCTGTCAAAAGTGTCAGAACGCCTTTTTTTCGTACGTGTGTGTTTGTTTATTTGTTTCGCTCGAGTAACTAATGTACTTTATGTAACAGCTGTTTGAACTTTGGCCAAATAACTCAGATATTAACATAGAGGCGCATTTCCTAGAGGCGCTCTGAAGACAAACTTTCTGTGACCCAAATTGCCGCTTGGCGGCGTGGCAGTCGCGCTGTGACAGCTGTCTCCACGAGAGCAAGAGAGACGAACGTCCCTCCTCCGAGCAAGAGAGACGGAAAACGACGCCAACGGCGCCAATTACGAACTAAATTGGAGACAGGCTCCACTTGGAATCGCCACACGAAATCCTTAAGAACTGCGCATCTATGTAAATCTGTATTCATTGCTTTGGCCTTGACCCGAAGCGTCGCCTGGTGGCAGAAAGAGTATCGAACATCCTTATTTTAATTAAACTAAACTAGTCAATGAACAATGTAGGAATGGATTTCATGTTCAAGTTCTGAGATAAAGATTGCACAATAATTAATGCATTCATCTTATCGCTCGTTTATGCTGTAGATTGCGGATTTAAACTCTACGCGGTACTCAATATTGAGGTACCCACAAATCTTTCATTGATCAAGTATCTGAAATTGCTCTTGACATTATGAGATTGCGTGGTCATGTTTGTTCTTTGTTTTGTTGGTAGCTATAATGTGAAATCTAGAAATATGACAACCTTAATGTATTAAAAAAAATTTACATGATATGATTTTGTAGCCTTAATGACTACCTGGAACCGAAAAGCCGAGGATCGGGCTTAGTGGTGTGCTATTATAGAGGCCTAGATATCCAGCAGTGGACTATCATATGACAGGCGGATGATGATGATTAAGTACTGGAAGATAGCTTGCAAAACGATTCCGCGAGGATTTTTAACCTAAAAACTGACAATAAAAACACGTTCGGTGCGTTTTTTGCTAATTTATCTAATTAATACCTCTTTGGAAGCCTGAAGATAATAGTTATTAAATTGCCAGGCGTTAAGTGTGGTTCATAGATGTCAGATTGCCGACAGATATCTCTTTGCTTGATGGCTGTCGTAGTTTAATGTTTTACTTCCGTATTGAAAGCAAATGCTTGCAGGATCATGTAAGTGTCTACCTCTTTTTACGAGGAAAATCTTAGTGAGTTATCTAATTAACACGTTCAGTGCGGAACAGGCCGATTTCGGCCTGCCGCTGTATGTACAGCCGGTGCGGGCGAAGAAAACTATGTCCCTCTGGCTGGTAAGGACCGATTATTTTTGGTGTTTTTAAGGTTCTGACAGAGACAAATACATATTTCGGCTTGTAGTCAAAAATGTAGGTATTCTTTATTCACGGCAGGCCTTTTTCGGCCTGCCACGCACTAGCGGTGAAATATATGCGCTCAGTGCGGCAGGGGGTCTATTTCAGCCTGCCGACCCAACAGGCCTGCCGGCGACCCGATACCGCACAGAGCGCACACGCTGCCAGTTAGTGTTGTGCTATCTAGCTTATCGGACGTGCGCGCTATCGATAAAATTGACGATGGCAAATAATAAAAGAAAAATTTAAATTTTGGAAGATCGAGTGATTCGCCCTGCAAATAAAAGTGATAGTGATAGTAGTGAGGAAATATTTCCAATGAAGAAAAATAAAAAGTATTTAACAAAACATCATAGAAAACCAGCGGAGAAATTGTGCAGGGTGCTACGAGCGACTGCGAAGAACCGTCAGTAGCGACGAAGCAAAAAAAAGAGTAAAAAAAATTAAAAAATATTGCAGGCAATGCAACATGCATCTTTGCGTGTCATGTTTCCAAAACATTCACAATTAAATAAACATCTTCATTTCTTTTATGTACGAAAATTCTGTTTTATTATCGATATTCTTTTATTTTGGTATGTCCCATCACTGCTAAAAATACCTTCTAGTGCGGTTCAGGTCGATATCGGCCTGCCACTTTTCCTGGTTTATATCTCTTTTCCTATTTGGTAGATTCCGGGGCGAATCAAACCTAAGGAAGCTGGGTTCAAGGTTATTCTAACAATAAAAAAAATATGTATACACTGTGTTTTCGCAAAGTTATAGCATTTTAAGCTACCCTAGTGCTGGCAGGTCGAAAAAGACCTGCCACGCACTGGCGGAAAAATCGTTGGGGGCACATTTCGACCTGCCACCGCACCAGATGAAGGTTTATGATTTTACTTGCCGCAGCGAACGTGTTAACTACTATTATGGATGATTCTCTAAAGAAAAGACGTGTCAAAGCGACTAGCTAAATCGTCAAGTCGAAAATATCTAAGTTGGAGCTCCCACATACCTGAATTTTAAATTATCTGCACTCAGTATTAAATGGCGTCATTCATCGACTTCGTTACGCATTTATTAGAAAAAAGTCGTTTCAATATTTAAAATTTAATAGTGTAGAGCCTTGTTCTAGCCGCAAAAGCAAACGCGTATTTTTAGTTGAAGGAAGTGGTATTAAATATTTCAGGGCTTAGAACGGTCCCCCCGTGGGATCTCCATCTTGTCGAGGTGAGGGGGCTCAGTAACCGTGAGTTTAAGGTACAACATCCACGGTGAAGCTAAGCGGGATCCCGGGAGGGGACGCTCCACGTGGGTTTGCGTGAGGCCTGCGTAGGATGCGTCCCAAGGTGCGGGTGCGGGGGACAGTTCTGTCTGTCCCTCGTAGTCGGGTGTGGTCGCGGGAGGAGAGGCGTGTCGGTGTTGCGTTGCCGCGAGCCCTTTCTCCCGCGACCAAATGGGGGCGCACCATTCGCTACGTTGCGGTGGGGCCGCAGAGGAAAAGGAGATGCGGTGTTGTCAGGTTGCCGTCCTCCCTATCCTCTGCGGCCGCTGGGTGTGTTGGCGGCGGAGCTCAACACCTTCATCCGCCGCCAAGGAGGTCGTGGCCTTCGGGCTGTCCACCGGAGTGTCAGGGTAGAATGCTAACGCGACCCCCTGGCGCCCAAAAATGGCGTGGAAGTAGGCGCTGTGGTTTTAGTGAGTTTCAAGATTAGTGACTTTCCTCAACATCTGTCAGAGATCTTCATGACAGCTAGGACCGGCGACAGTTTAACGTGCTGTAAGAAGCATGGGGCAGCCGATAAGTAATAATCAATTTCAATTTTAATACGCACATACCTAGATCTCAATAGCTTTTGCTTGGCAGTCTTTTGGAGTACCAAAAGACTGCCAAGCAAAAGCAAGAGCTTAAGATGGCGTAGCGATAGCCTATTGGCTACTGTCAAGATAGCCTATTGGCTACTGTCAAGATAGCCTATTGGCAACTGTCAAGATAGCCTATTGGCTACTGTCAAGATAGCATATTGGCTACTGTCAAGATAGCCTATTGGCAACTGTCAATAGGCTATCGCTATCTTAAGCTCTGTTGGTAAATAATTTTATTTGTTAATAACATCTAAGCTCTGTTGGTAAATAATTTTATTTGTTAATAACATCTTAATATATAAAATCCTTGCGTTACTTACTGACTGACAGACAAGCTACAGCCGAAACTATTGGGCGCAGGAAGCTGAAATTTGGCATGTGTGTTCCGTGGGGGCCGTAAGGGTGCACTAAGAAGGGATTTCCCGAATTGCCCACGGGATCGGCCAAAACGAGTAAATATGAAAAAATTGCAGGCGTAGCTGCTGGCGTCCTCTAGTTTTCTATATATTTATGTAAATTTTGTGTTGAAGATAAATCTAGCAACTTATCAAAATGAGAACTATGTGATGTGAATAAACTATCTCAAAAATCGCGTTGTCGCTTGCTTTCTCGCCATTAATTTATAACATAAGTATCGTTCCTCGCTCGCTGTATGACCGGTCTTTAGCTAAAAAAATATGATTCACGAAGTCAGGGTAACCTATAAACAAATATCTCAACTTAAATTCTCATAGCCTTTATTTTTAAATATCCATATTTTATATTTATGGGCGTAGGAGTTCTATCGTCAGTGCCCAATTAAATAAATTAATTTCTTATGCATACATTATAATGTAGAGAAGACATAACTTTTGACAGGCTTTTTTTTATGAAGATTCCAGACGTGCTAGATTATTATTTCTGAACCTTATAATTGGACGACTTACTAAAATATTAAACACCGTGCGGCCTGCACGCCCCAGAATTAAATAGGTAAGCCCTGTTAAAACCCATAATTATGCCATAGTTAAAACAAAAGAGATATAATTTTTCGTAAATTTTTATTTTTTTATTTTATTATATTTAATTTTGTTATTATAATAGGGTGACACGTGAGTCTTCTCAAGTCTAAGGAATATTTTTAAGCTTTTCTTTGACCTCGGACATCATTATTAACGTCTTACCGTACCCACCTTACCCACGGACCCCTATTTAAGAGGCAAAGGACCACGAGTTAATAAAATAGATATGATTGCATTTTATAAAACCATGTCCTGTAGAAACCTTTCTATCTAAGGTGCAATAAAAAACCATACCAAACATACCATAGCAGCTTTTTTGTAACTATTTTTATTTTGTTTAGAAAAACATTAATGGGCTGTAATACAACATGACTTCACAGTCTTCACACCTTTATATTTAAGTAATTAAATGGTCATACGCCTACAATGCACGGCCTTAAAGTTTTTTGATTTTATCTATGTTTATTTTTGATTTATGCATTTTAGAGGCGCGCTAAATTCAACAACAACCTCCTTTAACTAGATAACTATTTAATCATCAGAGTAGGTAAGGAGTATATTAGGAGACATCCCATGCGATACTCAATCACCAAGTTACGTGCAAAAAAGCGAATGAGTAACCTTATTAATAATAACCAAAAACCGTCAAACGATTAACAACCAACATTCTCGACACTACAAAGATGTTAACATAATAAAACCGTAGCATAATAGGCACACAATCCGGTTTGTCAAGCAAGCTGTGGGTCAAAAATGACCCCCGTGGCGCAACCAAGGCTAATCACGCTTGACTAACAGGCCTTGGAACCTATAATCTTCATCACACAAACAAATTTGACATAAACACAGCCATTTACATACAAACCTTAAACCTTTGTAATTATTAAAGAATTTTAATCTATAATGTATCGCTACTATCGCTCGATAGGTAATTTTAATCAATTTTCGGCTTCGGCTGATAAATTGAATAAAAAATAATTGTTACTTTGTACTTAGCATCGGTGTTGTTACTACCGGGAGTAATGTGGGGGCGTAAGTTATGGTGTGAATCTATCGCCGCCTCTAGCAGCGAATAGAATGCCTATAAGGCTGCTTCCCATGGTACGCAGCACTGCGGACTAACGCGAACCAGCCTGAACCACGAGCTGCGGCAAGATGACGGCTGTGGTGGCGTGAACACGGTAGCACAGAATAGATAGTAAACGTTAGTGCGATGTATTCAAAGGTGTCGCGGTGTGGTCGTCGGTCGTTCGCAATATTGCGCTCCGTTGGACGCCAGCTTAAAACGAAGGGGCGGAACGTATTACGACACAACTCCGTCGTCGCCACGTTGTGTTGCACAACTGATACTAATTCGTTGGCTTTTGACTTGACCTTGAAGCTTGCGGTGCCGGAAGCCACTACATTTTAGTTAAGTTAACAAAATAAACTTTAAAATAAACTGTAGTTTTCAATTGCTGGAATCACATCTATTATTAAATAAAATCTTAAAAAATAGGTAAATAGGTATTTTAAAACTAAAAATCATAAAAGATAATTTATTGTTTGAATATCGGACTAACGCAATAAAGGTTTTGTGGCAAAGTGGCCATCGCGTGAATCTATGGATTTTAGGGACGGATTTGTCATGTTCCGATTTACCTATAGATGGATAGACAGTCGCCAAAAAAAAAAGTGAAACCAATTCGACTCGGCTGTCGTGAAGAACTATGACTGTAGTTACAAAGAGTCAGGATGCTCAAATAATTTGACTTTGGTCTAAACTTTGTCATGCGGCATGAAAAAAATAATATATAGGCTTATCTATTAAACAACTAGCTTAATAACAGTGCAGACTTGCTCAATACTTCAAACATACATACACCGCAAATCGTAGCCGTTCTTTATTCATAAATTGTAGCAAAATAAAAAACACAAGTAACCAGTAATAAGTTAATAATATATATTCAGACATTAATCTTAAAAGTAACTTAACATTATTATACTTACCTACTTACTTATTTGCACATTAATCTTACAACAACACTATCAGTAATCTTAGAACTAAACGATCAGTAAACAGGCGTCCCTTTACTTCTCCTAACAACCATAGTATACGCCACAACATTGAACACAGTATACAAAATCAATAAACAGCCACAATCAATCCAGAAATCGGCTGCATCGAAACCAAACTTGGTCAGTACTCCTGCACCAGTTCTGATGCAAGGAGTCCCTTCAGCATTCGCACAGTTAATCGTATCAACTAAATTCCATTGGAGGACTGACACGCACTCCGTTCCATAGTAGAACCCTGAGATGTACCGGAGCCAGGAGAAGTATGGAGACGCTGTGGCCAAGTTTAGGTAGATCCCGGAGAACATGATGCCTATGAGGTCGTGGGGCACGGATATCAGAGCGGCTGTCTCCATTCTGTCGAATGTCGCTGAGAGGAATGAACCTGGAAGAAATTATGATGGAGATTCTGTATTAAAGGTAGTTGGGATAATTTATGCACCTCCGTTAAGAGGCTCGATACTAAAGGCCAATTCGCCATGAATTTTTAGGTTCCACGTAATAGGGGGCGAGCCTATTGCCGTTACCGGGCACATCGCCAGACTCCAGGCTGCTACTTACCGCCCCAGGAATCGAGCCCGGGACCTCCGATCAGCAGTCGCATACGCTATCCACTGGACCACGGAGGCAGTCGTAATAATAATGTTATCTAAAATCATTATCACAAAAGAGATTGTTAGTTTAATAGTTAGTTACCCAGACCGCTATAAAATAAAGCATGTACATTTGTATATGATGTATGTATACATGTTTATCCGTTGTCTTGACTTGTCTGTCTAGTCGCGTGATATTGCGAGACTGCGATGCGGCGACTGATACTGCGACCAGGGCCGAGCCGCCCTCATGTGCATGTGTGCGGCACACACAGGCGCCAGGGTAATAGGGGCGCCGCCCGCCGGGTAAAATGTGTTAATTATTATTAAAATTACTTTCGAAAAACGATGATAAAAAGGCGCTTCATAGATTTCGCACACTGGCGCTGGATTGGGTCGGCGCGGCCCTGACTGCGATTAGACACTGTTACAGGGATAGCTGTGAACATACTCAAATACCTGAAATATCTCGTGTCAAATTACGCACCTACAACTTGCTTTCGGAGTTATATTTAGCTAACAAATTAATGAATAGCCTAACTAAATAGCAATTATAATGTTGGTCGAAAGCCTCGTCAAATGCACTGCCACGTCCAAAGTAATTTGATACAGGTATCAACGTATTTTTTGTAGTAGTAATAAATTAATATGTCAATCACTATTGCACTTGATGTATCAATATTGTCCAGATGTCGAATGATAAAAAAATAATGTAAATGTGTTCTGAATATTGTTTACTAATAGGTACATATGTAGGTATGTGTACATCATCATCACCAGCCTTTAACAGTTCACAGCTGGACCAGGCCTCTCCTTTGAAAGGAGGAATTGGCCTACTATACCACGCTGGCCAAACGGCTTGGTATAGGGTTTGTATCAAGTTTTCCTTCTCTTACAGTGCTGTTCTCTGCATAATATGCTCCCTCTGTCGGCTCTTACGACACCCATGGGCCCTCCTTTCAAAGGAGAGGCCCAGTCCAGCAGTGGACTGTTATAGGCTGGTGATGATGATAATGATGACATAAACATGAATGCGCTTTAGTTATCATCAGACAGACAATTCGAATCACAATCTATTTTGTGATTGTCATGGTAATTTACCATTTTCTCCTGTGAAGTTGTGTGAATGTAGGTACCTACTATTCCTTTTATCGTTCAAACTCTCAGTTTCATTTATGTCTTACTGAGAACACACAATGATAACAAATTCATCAAATCCTTATACAGTGAACAAGCAAGCATCACATATAATTACCTACCATGACTAAGACATCTCTGGATAGACAAACAAAAAAGATTGAGATTCGAATCGGTTGTGATCAATAAAGCACATTCATGTTTATGTTCAACACACCTGCGATTGTAGCTATATATAGACAAGATCTATGAATGATAACAATTTCAATTAAATATGTATTTATAACTAGTTAATATTTATACAGTGAGCTTTTGAGTGTAGTGATTTAACTTGTATTATATTATTATGTAACAATGTTTTTCCGGTGGAATATTTCTGTTCATTTTTGAAGCAGAGGGATATTTACCTATGACGATAAATAATACATTAAATCCGATTAAATCTACATTTCTTTTTTATTTTTTATGCACAAAAAAAGTACACAGGTGGACTTAATGCCTAGTGGCATTTTCTGCCAGTCAACTTTTTGGTGGTGCAGAGATAGATGAGGTAGGTGCATTAGCCTTGTGGTGAAAATAGATACATGTTATACCCATAACCATAAATATACTATAAGGGGCGGAACATATCTGACGGAAGATCCGTCGCGTTTTATCCGTCGCGTAACGCCAATACATACAAATGTATAGAAAAACGTTCAACCTTTCACACCTGACCGAAGATCCATTAGTACGTCGAGCGTACTGACGGATTATCCGTCGACGTCGCGCGCACCACGCACCACGTGAATTTTGACCATTGAGTAAAGAATATACTATGGAGAGGGCAAATAGTAGGTACATATAGAAAAATTACATTATACACATATATTATTATTTATTTTTTTATAGACTCTGTATTTTTTTATAGACGCCTCTATCCCCGGAGAGGTAGGCAGAGGTGTAATATTACACCCACATTTCACCATGATTTTTTTTATACACATACCTATATACGAAATCGACATAAAGCCACCAAACATAGTGTTGTCTCGTTTTGTCTTAGGATATCTCTGTCAGAAAAAAAGAGATAGCCCTAGTTTACTGATTTTATTAGAAATGTCATTCGTGCCACTGTCGCCGTATTTTTTGCCAAGGTTTGTGGTACATCTACTGTGAAATCTAATAATAATTTTGTTTTTGTGCATAAATATGTCTAAAAACCAGATGAATCAGTGCTTCAGGCTGTGTGTTTCATTACCGTATGTATGGTGCCATTCATGTCCGGTACTTTCTCAGCGACACAGTATCGATATTGGCTCTCAGAGAATATTTTGTTACATGTTTGATACAAGGGTCGTTCTCCGCTTTGCCATGTTCGCCCACATTTGCATTATGAAATAAACTAATCTGGCAGAAGATTTAAAATAACTAAAGTAACTTACTACAAAAATGTATAGGTTTCCTCTGACCGGCTCCATATCGATATCGATTATATTCTGGAGTACAACCCAAATCGCAGCCATTTTAAATTGCCCAACATTTCGTAGGTATGCACGCTAGTTTCGTAGGTAGGCACGCTAAATTCGTAGGTATTGGATATGCCATATCCATGTCATTCCCAGATCGGTGATTTTGAGTGACGCGTAGTAGAGTAAGATTCCAGGGCCGCCAGACCTTACTTATTTTTTCAGAAACGAAATGTGTAGAATAATGTAGTGTTAGTATGTGCTATGAGTGTACGCATACTTGCTAGCCTGGATCGTAGGCCAATTTTTAGGTATGAGGTTTTAAAGGTCTACGGGAATTACTGCCGTCGTAGTGAGTCTGCCAGAATTATTTATGATTTTAATAACATTTTCTAAAAAATATCTAAAAACCAGCACTGAGAATTTGTCTGAGTCTGAGTGTTCATTGTGTCCGTTAGTTGTATGTTTGTAAAGTCCCTCGCGATACAGGATTTATTCCTAGTGCGGGAGTTGTCTTATTAAACAAAAAAAAACAATAGAATATAAAACATGAAGAACACTATTTGTAACCAAAATCCTCTTTTACCAAAGATTCTACATTTACAGTTAATGCGACGTAGAGGCGTAGAAGTTAGAACCATGAGAAAGAACAGGCAATCAATCTCACGGCTACGCCTTTTTATTTCCAAACTTTATATATTAAAATACCTACATAGAAAACATTTTGTGTCATGCGCTGCAACTGTAACCCATTCTATATCATTTGTATAAATTTTCTTAAAAACCGTAGCCAAATCGTATCATACCTACCTTATATAGGTAGGTATGATACGATTTGGTTACGGTTTTTAAAATGGAAATATATTCAAATAACGCTTGTTGGCTACTATAAAAATCTCTTAAGTCCGACATATTTTTAATAGTCAAACTCGAATTACAATATCAATAACTACCGATCTTCAGTGACTACATAACATCAGGGAACACGAAAAATGATTAGGTAAAAGAATATGACAGTAAAATATTGAGCTGCCCTGAGTACGGTCCTGCACGAACAAACTTATATGTGTGCATAATAGCCACGCTTTTAGCAAATGTGTGCAGATAGGCTCGACGCATTTTCCGTCAGGTGTGTACCGACTCATTTGACGGAATATACGCGACCGAAGATACGTTCGACGGATCTTCCGTCAGATATGTTCCGCCCCTAAATATATATAATTATATACTTAGCTAAGTAATACAAGTAGGTATACTTGTCGCGAGGTTTTACAATTAAGTTAAACCTCAAACATCAAATTAATTGTGTAATGATATGATTAAAGGTAATAATTATTAAAGGAATAATTTAATTTTATTGCTTTTAGAAAACCAAAAGCTTTTTACTTTTAAAATGTACAATGTACATAACACACCATCTCTGGCTCATGTTTAGTTTCACCTTTCGGTGTCACAATTTATTTCTACATCATCATTACAGCTTTCGGTGGCTATTTTTATTTCAGCACCACAACTAATTTTGACCATTCGGCGACAATATTTATTTTGAAGACCATCGACACAAGTCATATAGGCGCCATTTTACACTTGCCCAGCACAGTGGACTATTGCTTGACTCTTCTCATAATCAGAAGTGAACTGTGCCCAGCAGGACAGATTATAAGGGTGATGATTAAGTTTTAAAAATTATTTATTTATTTATAGGCTCACGCCTGTATCCCCGAAGGGATAGGCAGAGGTGTAATATTACACCCAAATTTCGCCATGAATGTTAAGGTCCCACGTAATAGGGGACGAGCCTATTGCCTTTACCGGACACATCACCAGATTCCGTGCTGCTACTGAGAATTCGGAAAAAATCCAGTAACACTTTTGCCCGACCCGGGAATCGAACCCGGGACCTCCAATCAGCAGTCGCATACGCTATCCGCTGGACCACAGAGGCAGTTTTAATAAGTGTTAATTTATTGTTTTGTGTACATTCTCTTATCTCGCACAGGTTTTTTAGTCAAATAAGTATGGCATGCACCTTGCGCAGGGATCAATGACATTTCTGTTTTTCATTCGCGCCATATTTTCATTCTATTTTCAACGCATACAACTTACACATACTTTACCTTTTTTTCTTATGTTTTTTTTTTTTCACCGTTGATCGATGAATCTGCCAATGTCACGATAGAATAGAGTACTTTACCTTACTACTTAATAGCTTTAAATTGACGTTTTGACAGTTGTCTACTCTACTTAGCGATTGCTAATAGCCTGTCAGTAGGTACATTACATGATCATATAATAATATATAACATGACAGAACCTTAGAGCCTGTGCAAACCACGTTTTTTAAACGCGGCGTCGACGCGCGTTCTAGAAACGCGCGTCGACGCCGGCGCGCTTTTATCCTACAGAGCAGTTTGTTGTCGTTTGTATCGATACAAACGCGCGGCACCAGCGCGTCTGTATCGATACACATGGGCGTTAGTATAGCGTTTGTATCGATTCAAACGCGCGACACCGGCACCGTTGCGACCGCTAGCGCGCGCGGGGTTTCCCTCGCAACGAGGGAAGTGTGAATCTACGCTAGTAGCTATCCAGCAATTTGATGCACCGCACGTCTTTGGAACAAAAACATGGAGCCTTTCGACGCAGAAAACTTCATGACTGAAATTCAAAACCGTTCAAATCTCAAGAATTTCTTGAAGTGATGAATACGACATTCGATAAAGCGTTTAAAAAACGTGGTGTGCATAGGCCCTTAGACCCATGGGGCAAAAAGTAAACTACTTACCTAACAATCACATACAGACGTTAAGAGTATTTGTAGCTAAGTTTTGGACTTGATGCAAAGTTTTCCGTATAATAGGGTATTATTAATAGCTTAGCAGTTTATGTTTTGCGTGTACAAATAATGCCAAAGTGCGAATTGTGTGTAAAAATTTATCAAGTAAAAAGGTGTTACCGATTTTAAAGCGTTGTTATTTATTGATTTTTGTACTTATACTGTTCAAGTTCAAGTAAAAAGGTAGGCATATATCTACATCACACTCTTAATTGTGTATGAAGTCAAATAAGGAACACCCAAGCGAATACAGGATTTTTGGTTTAAGTTGTACCTGGTCCTGATTCTAGTTTTAAATTACTTAGGACAATGATTAATTTTAAAATCCACGTTGAGTCCAATAAATCCAGAATGAGAGCCTGGTTGCATTAGTTTAATAAAATTAAATAATTTAGCTCATTATGATAAGGATTTAAAAAAAAAGTCTCCCAATGAAGTCATAATTCTGTCCCATGAGCTTTTGTAGAGAACGAAGTCCGGACACAGTAGATATTTTAGCATTCTAGGTTGGAGTTGTGTTGTAATTCTGAGGAATAAGAGTTAAATACAATAAACATACTTTCTTGTCTTTTAAAGACTATTTTACTGTAAGTTTTTGGAACTTAATCCCATGAAGATTTTAGTACTTTTTTGTAATAATTATTTTTGTCTCTACACAACAATTATGCTGTCACATTAGAAATATTCCACCGACTTTTGCAAAGTCTAATCTTAATATCTTTATATATAAAATCCTTGCGTTACTGACTGACTGACAGACACGCTACAGCCGAAACTATTGAGCGCAGGAACCTGAAATTTGGCATGTATGTTCCTTGGGGACCGTAGAGGTCACTAAGAAGAAACCTTAAGAAACCTTTGGATCACAAAATGCAGGCGTAGCAGCTGGCGTCCTCTAGTATGACATATATACTTGACGTGGGATTAATTCGTAAGATTAGTTTTTTAGTTCCGTATTATATAGAACTGGGAATAAACGTTTTATTCCAACAATATGATACTCTTAACTACATATACTAGATATCGCAATTTCTGCAATAATTTGTTGAAAAAACTTAAAACGCAGTACGAGAAAGCCGAATTACTTAAAAACAAAAATAACCCCAAAGGAATGTGGCGCACTATAAAGAAAATCACAAACATTAAACACAATTCCCAACCACCACACGAGTTATTAAACATTTGTGAAAACCACCAACGCTCACTAAATCTAATCAATAATTTCTTTGCCGAAATCGGCGGTGATCTCGCTCTGAAGATACAGCAGACGCTTCCTAGCCTACCTTCATTTACTAAACCACAACGCAACCCTTTGGGGAATTCCATGGGATTGTTGCACACAGACGAGTCTGAAGTTGAGGCTATTATTGCCAATATGCGTAGTGATTCAGCCATTGGTATTGACAATATACCTACCTCGGTTGTAAAAATGGCAAGGCACATACTTGTTCCTCATATCACGCACGTGTGCAACCTCTGTTTAAAAAGTGGCACCTTCCCGGATGTTTTTAAAACAGGCCTAATTACCCCAGTCTTCAAGACTGGTGAGAAGGATAGCATCACAAACTATAGGCCAATTTCTGTGCTTACTGCCATGTCTAAAATCCTAGAGAAGATCTTAAACAAAAGACTCGTAAATTACCTTGAAACCAACAAGCTAATTGCTACCACACAGTTTGGCTTTAGGCAGGGGAAGTCAACGGAAGATGCTATAGTTCAACTTACGGAGACGATAGTAAGGCAGCTTGACAGTAACTCTAAGGTTATTGGCATATTCTTAGATCTCACAAAAGCCTTCGATACCGTCTCAATCCCTAAATTACTCAATAAAATGGAACGTATCGGTATCCGAGGTCACGTGCTTGATATTTTTACAAGTTACCTGACACATCGCACACAGCACGTTAAGGTGAACACCCACATAAGTGACTCTGCCAGCCCTAGCTTTGGAATTCCACAAGGAAGTGTTTTAGGAACTACACTCTTTCTGATTTACATCAATGACCTGTGTACCAAAGCTATCCCTAATTGCAACATAGTCACATATGCTGACGATACTGCCCTAGTAGTCAGCGGAAAGAGCTGGGACCAAACATGTCTACACGCTGAGGGCGCGCTGAGGGAGGTTATGAATTTCTTGAACTCAAATCTACTAACGATCAACATTACAAAAACGAAATTCATATGTTTCTCTCAGCGCCACGATACTAATCTTGACCCTATTCAAATAAAGGCTCATTCCTGTCACCCTGAGTCTGAAACATGCAACTGCAGTACCATTGAGCAGACCAAAGAAATTAAATACCTCGGAGTCACTTTAGATAACGCCTTACGCTGGGAAACACACATAAACAACACCGTATGTCGTATAAGGATATTAATGCCAATATTTCGTAAGCTGAGATGTTCTGCGGATTGGGATACACTTAAAACTGTGTATTACGCACTGGCTCAATCTGTCATCTAATATTCCATTGTTCCCTGGGGTGGTAGCGCCTCAAGCGTTATGATTAGACTGGAACGTGCACAAAGGGCGGTTTTAAAGGTCATGCTTGGTAAACCTAGGCGATACATACAACTGACCTATATGCGGAATGCGGTCTTTTAACAGTTAGGCAGTTGTTTATTTTGCAGGTTGTAATGAGAAAGCACTTGAACGTCTGTTACAGCTCAACTGATTCTAAGCGTAGAAAAGCGACAGTATGCTTTACTGAATCACATAAAACGGCTCTAGCAGGGCGCCAATTCTATATAATAAGCACACGTATATATAATAGGATCAATTACAAATTAAATATCTGTAAATTTAACTACACGGAATGCAAAGTAAAAATCAAACAGTGGCTTCAACAACTAGATTACAAAGATACAGAGGCACTAATTATATGAATTGTCAGCATGAACAACACACACATAGCCACACACATACACACACACACACACGCACACACATACGCGCGCGCACGCACACACACACACACACACACACACACACACACACACGCACAAACGCACACACGTTCTTACATTATAATTTAATTAGAGTCCGTGCCACGAGAACATAGACATTTTGTAAACAAAGAATTTTTACTAAGTGACTTAGCGATAGTTCTGTCAAAAACAAATAATTTCAAATCAATGAGCGCAACGGTACATAGATACATGTCATTGGAAACTAATATGTCAATGGATCGGGTTTTTATCGATATTATGCGCTGTCAACAGGATCTTTTAATGTTTTGAGGTACTGACGCCTAGAGTGTCAACATTTGGCGTTAGTTCATTGAAATGATACATTCTTGGGCTTAACATCTTTTTATCAGAGGACAAAATTAAATTTTTAGTTATCAAGAAGGGGTTGGTGTTAAGTTAAATACAAGATTATAGGATCGCAACGCTCTTCTCGCTGTCACGGCATCTCGAAAAAGCGCGTGCAGAATATCAGATGGCAGAAAATTATTTATACCTAAAAAAGAAATTGCGTTTTCAGACTACCGTAACGTTTAATGGTTTTTGTTTTAAGTTCATTCTGACGATTTCATTCACAGACAACGTAAAATCTCTATGCCTAGAAATGTTTATGCAATGTATTAGCTAGTTATCTGTTATATTATTCATTGTTGGTCAATAATTTAATATATTAGAATAGATATGCTACTTTGAGCAATATTATTTATTGCGTATTGATTTTTAAAAAATCGTGTCAATAATAAAGTAACATGTATGTACTCTATAATTAACATACATGGTACTCTATTTTTCATTAATTTACAGATTATTACGTGTAAAACATCAAATAAATCGGCCCATTTATGAACATTCGAGCATTAAAACACAAAATCAAATATTTTTATTTCAGTAAAATTTAACAATATTAATTTAAAAACATAGTGGCATAATTAGGCATTGAAACAAAAAGACTGTTCAAAAGCATAAAATCCAAAACGCAACTGTTTGAAAAAAGGTTGTAAAGCTCTGAATGTTTGTTTACAAAAAGTCTATCTTCTCGTGGCACCAACTATAGGTTGTAACGTTTGTCTCATTTTATATCACTAAGCACTTGCTACTTAATAGACTTACGGCCGATTTCTGAATTGAGAATTTCAGCTTTAATCAGTTAAATATTTCTGAACTAGTTGAAGTCAACTTAAGTTTTTTCTGTTTCACACATCAGAATGGGATTTTTTTAAAGCAATTTTAACTAATAATTTCACAAACATTGGTTATTATTGTATTGTATAATTATGGAAGGCGCAGACAGCTGTCATACAGTTTCAATACTAGTACGGCTGTCAACGTTCGACATATCAAAACGAATAATTTTAAATTGAAAGTTCAAATATTTCTGTATTAGTGATATGTAAGCAAAACCATGTATATGTTTGAGACCAATAAATATTACTTATTATTATTATTATCTCCTTGGCAAAAAGGGGTATTTTTAAATAAATTAAAAGTAAAAGACATTTTTTATAGTAAATATAATGTTTTAACTACATATTTAACTACATCACATAATCTGTGTATGTTGCCAGTTTGCATTTTATTATAGAAATGTTTGTTTGTTATATCGAGACTCGAGACGAACAACTTTAATTAACTTCTGACGGTTACTTGTATCAAACGTAATTAATGGTGTTTTTTTAGATAATTTGATTGCGTGTCTGTCTGTCTAATAGTAAGACGAATTAATCTTCAAATCGATAATAAACAACACATTTTATTGCTAATGATGTTGTAGCAGTCAAATCTGGTTAAACTAGAAAGCGGACCCGGGGTTGCAAATGGGATGACGCTAGGAGGATGATAAGCCGCGTTCATAATGGACGGTCCTTTGCCTTCCGATTCGTCCGAGGTGCAAGCGTCTAGTCTAGGCGGTGTGAACGTGCCTTTGATGCTCATCGGAGCTTCAAGCGATTGGAACGCCTCATCTACACTGGACGATTCATGACACTCGGCGATCGAGTAGTTGAGCGTGGAGATGCATGCTGGCCGGCTAGCCACTGCCAATCTCGGGATGAACAAACCCTAAGTAAATGTTGCAGTACATTCTACACGGGTTGAGTTGTGAGAGCTGTGACTGAGCCGTGATGCAGTGTTTAAAATTTATCATATACGAAGACTCATAATTATACGACAACTGATTATTTTCTGTGAAAACGGTACCGTAGAAATATTTACCTACGACATTTTTATCTAGGACTTAGTTCTAACTTGCATCTTTGTCTTTGATGTTATATTTAGTCCTTGTTCTTATAATATAATACTTACCTACCTTTAATAGTTTTTAAAGGTATTAAAACTAGGTATAGTTTCTATCTTGCATCTTGCTTTTGTGCCTTACGAGTTAATTTTACTTTGTAGCTACTTTAAAATAAAACAAAAAATCTCTCGTGTGGTCTAAAACTTTTGCGACGACTGGAAAAATGTTTTTATGCCGGATAATTGCGCAGGATGGGACAAGGGACGGGTCAAAATATACACAAACAACTACATAAGTTTTATTATGCCAATTACAAAATTTATTGAGTTTCATAAAATGTTTAAGCCAATTTAACAGATAACTTCTATAATTCGGACCTTGGAGCATTTACATGAAGAAAATAATATACAAAGAATGACAAAAGTATCCCCATGAAAAAGAACCTCAATAGAAATTTTTGTCTGTGATTTTATAGACAGAGTTGGATTAGCATCAACGTTTAATCATATTTATTATTTCGAGGCAAATAAGCAACTATGTACAGTTCGTAACTACAATAGGTACAATTAAAAAACCCAGTACCACTGCCAAGAATTCACAAAGAAAACATAAACTTCAACAATTTACAAGAACAACACATTTTCTAACATTCTTAAACATGCTCTAAGGTTCAACCATAATTACACAAAAAATATTCATACTAAACGTTTGTAATTATAACATTTACAAATGCGAGTACATGAGTATTATTAAGGAGTAGATACACTTGCGGGTCAACAGTGTCGACAATATTTTTTAACATCAAAATCAAACACAAAGATATCACATAATTAATGTACACTATAATCGGCATCATTGACTTAGTACAAGTTTCGCCAATATACGTCTCATCTCGATTCGATCGATTGATTAGGCCGCTTCGAAGTAGATAGCTTTCGATCTTTTCTGCGCACTGAAAACTCTCGAAGCGAGCCTATCAGTGCGCAGAAAGGCAGTGAGACGCGTGCAGCTCTAGGGTTTGCACTAAAACCCATTTTTTTTGCCCAAATCGTATGCTATGAAATTGACCAGTATAAAATAAGTAAGAAAATAATGCAAATTGAGCCGTATACAAAAAGAAATAAATTTACCGACTTTTTTTCCATTGCTGCATTTTGACCTTTGCGACTTTTATCTACATTTGTCGATTAATGCCGACCCGCACAAGTGTATACTACACTTAAGCGATACCAATTATTTATTGTTTCTAATTGCAACTAAAAGCCAAGAATTTTTTTTAATATACCGGTGTGCCCCTACTCCTTCTAATGACCATGAGGAACGCTATGAAGTGCATGACACAATACATAGAAGCTAAACACACACAGTTACGCCAGAAATGTTCCTCTGCAAAGCCGTATCTCTTCAGGACTAAAGGCCCGGTTTTTATACAAGGCATGCCCTTTATACTAACGCAGTCGATCTCTTCAATCGAGTCCCACTGGAGGATTGAGATGCTCTCAACCCCGTAGTAGAACCCTGATACGTATCTCAGCCAGGAGACGTAGGGGGTGATACTCTCTATGTTGAGGTATATGCCAGAGAACATTGTGCCAATAAGATCGAATGGTACGGAAACGAGGGCTGCGGTCTCCATAGAGTTGAACGTCGATGATAGGAAGGAGCCTGTGAATTTGAAAATGGAATTGCATTGCCAATGTTGTCAGGTGAAAAAGTAAATTTTGAATTTGGATCAATTTTGAATTTGGAAATTGTTGTGTTTTTGAATTTGGAAACTACTTAAATAATATTTGAATTTTGAATTTGGATTCGACATTCTTTCGCTGCATATAGAGCATGATTAATTTTCTTTAAGTTCTGTACAAAAGGTGCTCTCATTTACAAAGTGAAAAAGCCCTACCCAGATTGAAACAGGGATAGATTGGACACTTACCGTAAGCATTAGCGTAGTTCGCACAGAGTATACAGATGAAGTTGAACCCTAACCATCCCACGAAGCCTCCGCGCAGTCCGGCCACTAAGAATATCAAAGTCGTGAATAGCGTCGGTTCGATTACTGCGCGAGGTATCTGCAATGGAAAGATGCGTTTAAATTGTGTAACAAATAAGCCAATGATTTGATAACCTTAACGAATGGTTTTCGTAAATACCTACAAATATTTTGATTACTATATTAATCGACCGGCTAGTTTGGTCTAGTGGTCAGTGACCCTAAATGTTAAGTCGAAGGTCGTAGCTTCGAATTCCAACCAAGGACAAAATGTTCAAATTCAAATTCAAAATCCTTTATTCATTTGGGTCACAATGTGACGCTTATGAACGTCAAAATAATAAATTTATAAAATAATTACTTATACTCAAATTTAAAACATTATTAATGTATGTTTCTACATTTACATTTACTGCCACGTTCGCAAAGCAATAGGTAGAACCATGAGAAAGAACGGGCAATAAAACTCACGGTCACTCTTTTTCATCGCCAGGTTTTGCATAATACACAATTTACATTTTGAAAGGTGCTGCAACTGTTACACCTTCTATATCACTTGTGTATATTATATGTTTGTGTGATGGGTACAATAATTTTGCTCTGCGGCTGAGTCTAATTTATCTGTACCTATTTGTAATTTCTGATTGCTATAGGTTTTGCCTAGTTTCGGGACAGATGGCTGGATGTGCATTGTGATTTGCGATTCCCGTACGTTTAAGTGTGTGAAACATAGATTTTGTACTTTTCAGAACCATATTTTGTAATTGTGTAGTATACATAAACACTCGTCTGTATATTCCAAAACAAGGCAATTGACGTGACCATAGACATAAAGAATAAACTCATTCCTACAAACAATCAATGCCATAGTAACGCAAATCATCATTTTATATATCAATTGGCAATGCTAATATTCTAACTAGCGCCTCTAGCGGCGAATTTGGTAGTTGTCCGGGTACGACACTTTTACGACAGTTTACAGGCGCGCGGATAATCTTTGCATCGCCAATATCTTTAAATTTTCGCTTAACTCTACATAAGAAATCATTGTGATATTTTAATATTCACAATTTATTTTATTGATATTGACCTTCACTTAATTAAACTTCATTAGGTAATATAAAAAATACATTAACTATTCTAATTAATTCGTTAGATAATATAACATCTGTGCTTAGCTAAAGAGTTAAGTTAGATGCACAGACAGACTACACAGATGGTGTAGATTTTATTATTATTAAAAGTAATTAAAACTAATTTATTCAAAAATATTAAACATACACTAACTTATTTACGTAGTAAAAATCTAAACTAAATCTAAATTAAAAAAGGGGGACCAAAGACGGCAAAAAAGTAGTAAAAAATATAAAAAAAAAATAATCTAGAATGCGTCCAAAAATTCCTCCGCCACGTTGTCAACAGGTAGCCAGAAGGCTGGCACCATTGCTACGTTAAGTGGCATCATAGTGGTTTAGAACCGCGCCGATTGATATGTACGGATTCGAATCCCACTCATAGTAGTCAAAGATCCCAAAGCAAGATTTCTATGTTCATATGTTTTCTAATTCAATAACTTTTTTAGTTATTTGTTAATAAGCTAAGTTATACGAATCTGGAAGGCTGCCTGTAATAACTTGGAAAACTACTTTCTTTTTAAATATCGTTTACTTTTTTGGATAAAATGTTATGCATTTGACACAGAAGTATAAACAGTTAATTAAAAATTTGAGTTAACATTCCCCACTTGACCGCAGCCAAATGCCAGCAAGATGTGAACAGGTAAGTAGAAAACTCCGTGTAAGTTCTTAACGTACTTTCATAAGTTATATATATTTCGATACGTGGAGATGATTGGTCGAACAACCGGATTAAAATCAATAAACAACCTTATAATCATGTGAAAGTTAATGGTTCTGGTCGACACAAACCTCATACTTATGAGCTATTTAACTCATTTTACATTTTTCATGGACTTAAAAGAAATTATCTTTGATTCATACATTAAATCAATTTAAATAGGTTTACTAGATTTTTCATTATATTATGTATAAAAAGTTAAAATGTGGATCAAGGTGAATTATTTTTATGCTGTGACTACGGCCAGTGTAGCCCACGCCGAAAACTTTATTTTAGAAAAATCGAGATTGAGAATCTCTGTATAGCTGCCTACGTCTCGTAAGTAGCTTCTGTACTATTCTAATAATATTCATATAATATAAAATTCTACCACATACACACATCACCATCTAGTCACAAACTAAGCAGAGCTTCTACTATGGGTACTAGATAATGGATAAACATACGTATATAATTTTTTTGTAAATACATACGTATTATACATAGAAATACCCAGACCAAGACAAACATCCATGTTCATGCACACAAATGTTTGACTTGAGCGGGAATCGAACCCGCGACCATCGGCGTAGCAGTCGCTTACACTCCCGCTGCGCCAACCGGTCGTCAAAATATATGTACATAATATGTATAAATAATGAAACTTTGCAGTAATATAGTACTGCAAAGTTTCATCAAAACCCGTTGAGTAGTTTTTGCGTAAAAGAGCAAAGCATCAATCCACGTTCGTAAACTTTCGCGTTTCGAATAGTCTTCTTCTTACTTCCTATCCCATCCTACTTCCTGTGCCTTTCTTGTATAGGAATTGGTTGGGATAGGAAATAGGATGGCATGAGAAGTAAGATTTGATAGGGAGTAGGATGGGATAAGAAGTAGGTTGGGTAAAGAAGTAAGATGAGATAGGAAGTAAGATATGATAGGAAGTAAGATGGGATAGGAAGTAAGATGGGATAGGAAGTAAGATGGGATAGGAAGTAAGATGGCACAGGAAGTAAGATGGGATAGGAAGTAAGATGGCATAGGAAGTAAGATGGGATAGGAAGTAAGATGGGATAGGAAGTAAGATGGCATAGGAAGTAAGATGGGATAGGAAGTAAGATGGGATAGGAAGTAAGATGGGATAGGAAGTAAGATGGCATAGGAAGTAAGATGGCATAGGAAGTAAGATGGGATAGGAAGTAAGATGGGATAGGAAGTAAGATGGGATAGGAAGTAAGATGGCATAGGAAGTAAGATGGGATAGGTAGTAAGATGGAATAGAAAGTAAGTTGGGATAGGATACTTCTTATCCCACCCTACTGGATGAGATCGAAATAGTATGGGATAATAAGTAAGATGGAATAGGAAGCAAAATGAGATAGGAAGAAGAATTACTAGATAAGTGTATAAATAGCGAAACTTTCAAAGTATCAAAATAAACTTACCCAAAAGATCATCTTAGACAGATAATATGGCATCGGTGAGTACAGCCCGCTAGCAGTTTCCCTCAGCAGTATAGGCACTTCGCTGGGGAACGTTATGAACACGGCGTAGATGAACAGGAATATCGTTTCGGCTATCGTGAGGTACAGCAGACCTTCCACGTTCTGGATGTCGCGTTGGTCAAATGTCTTGAAGCGGCCGGCGTACGGGATGGAGATTATAAGGCCAACGAACTAAGGGAAAAAACTAACGGTCATTTGATGGGTTAGGTTTCATATATCTTATGCCAATCCAATCATCGTCTTCCTAGAGTCAAATACATCATACGTCAAATATTTTCGCCTTAGAATCCGGGCATGGTACTAGCATGGAGCATAGATATTTAAATAGAGGCACATTTCTTATGGGCGCTCTGTAGACAAACTTTCTGTGACCAGTGTGACCCATATTGCCGCTTGGCGGCGTGGCAGTCGCGCTGTTGTCACAGCGCGACTCTACGAGTGCAAGAGCCGAAAGATTCTCCTGTGTATCTTAACTACGAGAGCAAGAGAGACGGAGAACGACGCCAGCGCCGCCAACGGCGCCAACTACGTACTACACTGACAACCGTCAACACGCCAGTTGGAATCGGCACACGAAATCCTCAAGAAATGCGCTTCTAAGTATTATGTAAAGATGTATTCATTGGTACTTGTCTAACCAGATTTGACAGAATGTTAGCTTTTCCACAAAGCAACTGCCGTGTGACCTACCTAGTTGTAGGTATAAGATTATGCTGCTGATTTTAAACAATTCTCAAAAGGCCTAGATTGCCTACCACCATAATGAAAGTATTAATACCATACCCAATAATAAAGCGACACAGTCAGCCTCACTAAAACACTTAGAACTACACTAGAGGATGCCCGCGGTTACACCCGCGTAATTTAAGGCTACTGCTCCGCTCTCGTCGCTCATAGCGTGATGTTATATAGCCGATAGCCTTCCTCGATAAATTGGCAATCTAACAGTGAAAGAATTTTTCAAATCAGACCAGCAGTTTCTGAGATTAGCGCGTTCAACCAAACAAACAAACAAACAAATTCTTCAGCTTTATATATTAGCATAAGATATGGTTCCACTAAATTCAAGCGTGTCGATAGCAATTATTAACAGTCAATTTACTGATATAATTGACATACTACGTTTTTTAATAAAACACCGCCATTGAAGTTTAGAAAATGCGTGAATATTTCTTTTGACACTGCTCAATAACCATAAAGCAATGTTTCGAATCAGACATTCAAAAACTTCGATTAATAACGTATGAATTGATTTCGTTTGTTGCTTTCCAAATGAACGAATCATTGACTTTGTAGGCCATAATGAAGATAATAATGAATGAAATGTGTCTGGGTTCTTTTTTCAAATAATAATATCGTCTATGGTATATCAGTCACAAGGTTTTCATTGTTAGTAATTACAGACGGATTTTTATACAGCTTTATTCATAAAGTGTTTTGCATCTGCGATTTTTTTGTCCGTAGTAGACATGTTTGTATAATAGAACGCGATAAAGAATTTATTCCTAGTTTTAACCTAGTTTAAAAGGAGGAGGTTCTCAATTTGAACGTACTTTTTTATATATGTTACCTCAGAGTTTTGTAGTAGTTGGGCCGATTTTGATGATTTTTAACTTAGATCATAGTGCATGTCTTGTGGTCCCATTTTTTGACTAGGGTCTGAGGAGTCGTTTTTGAGCTAGCTATAGAAATGCGTTTTTAGTTTTCAAGTTATGTTAAAGAGATTTTGAAGTCGGTTTTTCTAAACGTAGTTTTGTTATGCGTTTCTCATGATAGTACCTATTTTGAATTTTACAAAAAGTAAAATAAACTTACCATAAGAAGTAAAAACTCAGCTATCCATATGCCATAGTTAGCCTTTAGTGACAGAATGTTTCTCCACATTAACCAATAGAACTGAACGAAGTAATTCACTTTGACTCTGCAATAGAAACATTTATTAGAGTAAGAAGTCTAAACATGCTGAAACACAAAAATAAACGATTAACAGCATTCATTAAAAAAAATGAATTTAAAAGTAATTTCAGTACACGGCGCTAGTAACAGTGCCGAAATTTCAAATACAGTAATAATGGTTTAAGCTAAAAATACTTACAGAGTTAAATATTTTTCGAAATATTGATCCTGCAACAAAAATAAATATGGTTAGATAAACTAATAATA
The DNA here is from genome assembly GCA_944739405.2 of Euclidia mi. Taxonomy (NCBI): domain Eukaryota; kingdom Metazoa; phylum Arthropoda; class Insecta; order Lepidoptera; family Erebidae; genus Euclidia; species Euclidia mi. Next base: position 86,645,545 of record OX123189.2, on the reverse strand, counting down.
ACATGACTCCAGGGGCCCAATTCCGCTAAATAAATATAGTCGCAATATCATGTCAGTGTCATACTTACGTCACAAAAAGCGTATTCTTCTAAATTATATGATATATGAATGAAATTGTAACGAGATCGTATGTGTCAACGACCAACTATTTATTTTAAATTATACGATGATGACATAAGGTTATCAGAATACCGCTTTTAAATCCATTCAAAATATGATATCAATGTCATATAAAAATAGCAGAATTGGCCCCCTGATTATAAACTGTCCCACCGCTGGGTAGAAGCCTGTTTTTATTTTATAAGACGAGTTATGCCATAGTCTACTAAGCTGACCACATTCGGTTTAGCAGACTACTGCCGTCTCTCGAGATCATTATGGATAAGTAGATAAAGGTAAGATAGTAACCATGTTTTTTTCTTAGATGACAATTGTCAATATAGAACGCGTATCACTTGGAAAAGCTGGTGTGCGCCCTGGGTTTGAACCCGAAACCCTATAAGGAGCAATATGTTGATCTCTCAACCAGGTCACATGAGTAGACTCATGTGACCAGGCTATGGCTGTCTGTATAGATAACTAATCTATATTGAAACATACCTACACGTCTAATCTAATTTTTGTCCGTGTGGTGACGGATTAAGGATACGGAATGTCACCATCGCATATCATCCCTTGGGTGTCGTAAGAGCCGACACAGAGAGCATGTTATGCAGAGAACAGCACTGTTAGAGAAGGAAAACTTGATAACCAACTCGTTTGGCCAGCGTGGTATAGTAGGCCAATTCCTCCTTTCAAAGGAGAGGCCTAGGCCAGGAGTGGACTGTTAAAGGCTGATGATGATGATACGTCTAATCTACAACGTTCGCTAGACCATTCAAGTTAACTAATGTCAATTCGATAGTTTATTACTCACTGACAAAACAACCTCCTATGTAGGTATAAAGTTCTTGTCTAAATATAAACTTTTATTGAGCAATTTAATCCAAAGATTATTCGCTTGGATACTGAATTTATCTGCTATCCGAAAATCAAAAACATATATTAAAGGATTATACGAACTTAATATTCTAATTGAATAAATTATTCGTCTAGTTTAATAGAAGATTTAATGTTATACCTAACTGAAAGTTACTTAAGTGAATTGTATAATTATGTAAGCACCTTAAGTATTAGTGAATCTTAATTTATGTCTTTATTTTTATGATGTTTATTATTTTGAATGCTATTGTTGATACTTTACAAAAATACTTCTATCTTTTTGCAAAACAAAAATTATGTTTCAAGTCAGCTTGTCTTTAATGTATTTTAAGTAAGAAAGCTTGTTTATTGACATATGATATTACTAAGAGGTTTTAGAGAGGATTTTATTTGACCTCTTTACTCTCTCAAAGCTGGCAACGCGTGAGTGATGATTGGTTGACATCATTGCCATCTCAAGGGCTCCGGGTCAATCGCCTTCGGCGGACCAAAAAGCTTTTGTAATTAACTATGGATTAGGTAATTACTAAGAAGTTACTCAAATAATTAGCAGGCCTATCAAAATCGTCGTAGTTACATCTCCTAATTAGCTTTTTCTAGAAGCTCATTGAGCAATACAAATATCGAACGAGAGCCCACAAAAAATAAATCGCTATAGGTACTATCGACAAGTCAGGTATGATAGAAGCTTCGATTACGAGAAAAAAAACTTATTGTGATTCAAATACTGACTACGATTTGAATAACAATTAAATAATGAATAATAAATCAACTTTCCAACGCAGAATGTTGTTTTCATTAATGCTTTAATATATATTTTTTTAATAAATATACATACATAATTCTATTTTTTATTATATTAAGATCAGTCTGTGTAGATAGCCTTGGGTGCGTGAGGCCGTTGGCCTGCAGTGGAAGACTCTAGGCTAAAATGATGATGATGGTGATATTTTATTTACCTAACATAAATAAATGTAACACATTTATATTGCATTGATCTTAATATAATAAACAACACTAATTATCATAAACCGTCTTGGCATTTCAAAAGCGGAATACAAATAAATTTTAATTAGCTGTAATATTATATGTTTCAAAACAATACAAGTATTATATAATGTCTGAATGCATTTTATTTGAATATCAACCAGAAATGAACGTGTGCAATGCAGATTTTTAATTACATAAATAGACATTCTTGAAACGACAGCGCTGTAAAAATTGACCTTTATATAAAAATAATCAATATTGTTCTAAACTTTTCTAACATAAACACATATACAAGGCCATCTTGTAAGTTGAACATATTCTTCATTTGAATTTCGTAAAGAACGAAATACCGTTAGTGTTTCGTTCTTTTCGCATTGCAACTGTTGACTAGCTATCTTACTGTTCGGAGCTAAATTATCGAGCCGCATTTGACACACAGTGTGTGGTCAACTCTGGTCCCAACATGGCAGCTTTACGTTCCCTCTGAAGCACAGTAGCGCTCTGATATATATACAGGGTGTAAAAAGACCCTTACATAAGGAAAACTGAAATCCCATGTTGTACCAATCAGTATGAACATTTTTTACTTCGGCACCATACCTGGGAAATGACTGGTTCAGGAGATATTGAGGCTCAAAGTTAGTATGGATTTTTTCTAATAAGGAACAAAATCGATGCATTTACCCCGCTAAGATGTTCTTTAGATGCTCTGTAACCCCATGGATAAGTAGGTATTTCGAGCATTGCACGCGCGCGCTTTTAATTGCGGTTTAAAAAATGTGAAAACTCAAAAATAAAAATCGTTTCCCAGGTATTCTTTTTGGTTAGTATGACTTGGCATGATGTCCACAACGAGTAGACTCCGGCATGGTGTGATGGGTCTTGTGACACCCTGTATAAATACCACACGCGGTAACCCACCCAAGTAGCAATCTGTGCAAGTTGCAAGTTGCTCAACTTTGCCGATCTATTACGAACGACAGACGACTCAGACGAGACGGCAGCTCTCCTGCTCCTCGAATGCCATGAGCTGTCACAGTATAGGCAGCAGTACCTGACCAGACACAGCGCCCTGAGAGAAGCAGTGGGCCACATCAATAGTCTGCTGGCCTTCCTCGAAGAGCTGGGGTGGCTCGAGTGACAAGACCATTCCCACCCGCACGCAAAATACACGCCAAGACGTTGCGGACACAGCCCGTGCTACCAAGTACCAAGTACGAACGGTAAGGCAAGTCTATCTATGGACGCTATAAATAACGCGATAGCGGGCGAAACACTACACTTCAGAAACAGTATAATCCATAAATTCGACATACTAGATCAAATGACTTACCTTTTCATCCAGAGTGCCGTTGAAATATTCATTTTCGTCCGTAACATTGCCGACTCTGTTCTCAATTTCAGCGGCGATGTCCGACCGTTGGAACTCGTCGCAAATACGTCGGATACGGTCCCGGCTCTCCATCTCCTTGTCAACTTCTATACCCAGCAGGGAGATGTAGTATTCAGCGGCGTTGAAACCCAGCGGACACTTGTAGTTGAGGCTGGTGGAGGAAGAATGCTCTTTATATTTGGAGTAAGAGGTGGTCAATTTTGTTTATCAATGGATAGTATTTAAACGAGTGACTGTAAATTAAAGTTTTGAGTAACAAAAATAATTAGTTTGGGTTATAGAATTACTAAGTGAGCGACTGACTGCGAGTGATGGAAAATCAACAGAACAGCAAATTACAAACATTATTTTGATTTACATAAAATACAAAATGAGAAGCTTCATCATATTTGAGCGACCTCATATCAATGAATACAGATGATTTACATTAAAGAAGCTTATTTCTTAAGGATATCATGTGCCGATTAAAGTTGGCGTATTGACGGTTGTCACTCATTAGTGTAGTTCGTAGTTGGCGCCGTTGGCGGCGCTAGCGTCTTTCGCCATCTGTCTTGCATTGCTTTGGCGTAAGAAATAGACAGCTGTTGCACTGACACTCACGCGACTGTTACGCCGCCAAGCGGCAATTTGGGTCGCAGAAAGTTTGTCTTAAAAGCGGCAATAAGATAAACATCTCTATGAATAAATATCTATGCTCTATGCTAATATGCAATATGTATTTATTTAAATCAAATGAACAAAAAACAAAATAAAATAAGACGCTTCAGTCTTTTAAGTAAAGTTGACGGAGAAGGTCCTATACCTTCAAGAAGAATACCTAACATAACCGATTAAGTTTCCCGAGTAAACGAGATTATTTTCATAAATAAATAGATCGTGATTTTCGAAATGAAGGCCGGCAATATTGAAGTCGCCTTTTCTGTATTTCTAGTCGCTCACCTAGTAATTTAGTCGCACGGTTAGAATTTTAATTTCCGAAATGGAATCGCAACTCGCTTTTAGTAAGCTCGTTCTAGATTTTATTATTAATCAATATTCGTCGCTAGTTTAGTTAATTTTTCGTTTACTCTAATAATTCATGCCGCTCAAGTTATTGAAACAGTAACTCATCATCAGTTGCTTAGTGTTTATTTATTCGCTCGTTTTAAAATTCCTCTTTATCAATTCTTGGAATTGGAATTCTAAAAGATTTCCGCAAAGAAAGTGTACAGTGGCGGAGCCAGGTTTTAGATACGGGTTGCCTCGTTTTGATTTTGAGGAGTGGAAGTCAAGGGAAGCTCTAAAAACTTATTTGTTGAGATGCTGCAAAATTAAATGCTTTTAGCTTGTCCATTTTCCATGGCCTGGTCGCGCTTACACAATATGTAAATAATTTGAAATATTTATGTTAGATACCTTAACTGTATGGACTTAATTGGTCTGAAATAAACAATTATTATTCTTATTATTATTATTAATGCTCTTAGACCTATCCTTAATCCGCTCCTGTTTCTTAGTTTCACAATTATAAATTCTCAGTGACAAGTAGAGCTTTTAAGCGCAACTAAACAAGGCAAGGGTGATGATGAGGGGTTCACCTGAACTAGTAACCCTACAACAGTAGCCCTGATTAATTGATTTGGATAATTTGCATAACTGAAGCAATGAAGGAAAGTCATTCAAATTGATGGCTCTCCTTTAATTGGACGAGGACGCAATTATCTGCAGAAATGTATCTAGTTGTTCCAGTTGCCATGTAAGGCCCTCGTTTTCAAGCGCGGTCTTCAATTTAGGTGGGGGTTTTCATTTTTTTTCTTTTTTTTTAAGTTTTCATTATGAGTATTTATTTACGAAATATTCTTAATTTGTATATATAAAATCCTTGCGTTACTTACAGACAAACTACAGCCTAAACTATTAGGAGCAAGAAGCTGCAATTTGGCATGTATGTTCCTTGGGGACCGTAGGGATGCACTAAGAAGTGATTTCCCGAAATTCTCGGGGGATCGGGTAGAAACGGTTATATTAAAAATGTGCAAGCGTAGCTGCGGGCGACCTCTAGTTGGTTCATAAAAGCTCTGCCTATTATGAAATAATCAAATTAAAAGAGGAAACATTTGTTTAGTAGATGACAGTTACTTTATATTTTTTAATATTTTGGGCAAGTTAATATCCGTGTTATATTCATATTTGAGCGGTTAGTATTCAAATGCGTAGGCAATATACGGACGACCACGAATATACGGTGCGAGTTCAGACGTCGTTCACGCAGTCATGATAATGTTTTCCAAATAATGCTTTATAGTACAGACGAAAGCTAAGCACATTGTGGATTTAATTATTAAAACATAATATATTGTTCTTAGGCAAGTCATGCGAAAAACAGCATTAAAAGCTGAAGCGATTTATGACATCGGAACGAAAGTTATGGCCGACTATTGCAAATGCTTTTTATATAAATACTCGTCAAAGGCTTCCGCCAGTTCGATTTGCCGCATCTAATCTGCTCTGTCAAAGCCTCCAATCCCGCGAACTGTCAACCAAACCTAACTATTACATAACTTTCACTGCTATGGCTAAACTACGCAATCATGGGCGATAAAACGTAGTTTTTCATAAGTGTCTGTTTCGGACAAACATGCGTGAACCATACAAACATGGTTCTCTCATAAACCTTATTATTAATTGCTCTTTCATATATATGCAAATTGAATACAGCTATTTTTAGTTAGGACTTTACTAGATATAAATTTACATTCGTTAGTGTCATTCTCACGGATCGAGACAGGATATTATACATATTATAATAACCATGCCATAAATTATACCAGTTTAGCTTCGACTATTTATTAAGTAGCCTAAAGTGATAAAGCCTAATAGTACCTAACTGGTTGCAGTGGCCTCATGGACATTTAAAAAGTTTCCGAGCAAATACTGGTAGTCAACCAAAAAACTGTCGGTTCCGGCTCTCGTGAAGATCTTCGAAAGTATTTAGGGGCAATCAGTATCCTCAAATAAACTGATTCCGGTCTACCACATGGAATATCGCTATCCCTTTGAGCTGTAGAGATTAGACGACAGTCGCTCGGTGGAAAAGTTCATATCTGGTTGGACTAGTAAGCGGACCTCGGGCTCCTAGGCATGTAAGTCTTGAATGCAATCGGCATAACGCTAGAACGGTGACCAGCCTACCAAAGGAACTAAAGACGCTTTTGAATCCTGAGGTTGTCTTGTAAACTTTAACTAAGCGACATAGCCTTATAATAAATTTAAAAACAAACAACTGTATTTGACTGCAATGTCTTGTAGATACTGGAGTAGCATTTAAAAGCCCTCTATAATATGTAGAAAGAAGAAAGAAAGAAGATATTCATCAATAATTAGCATAGCTACACGAGCCACTCGAAATCTCTAGTCTGCCTATCTTTCTTATCTGTTACATGGTGCTAATAATATTAATTGGACCAATTTATACGCATTCCCATCAATATTTAGAAACCTTGTACATAAATTGACATTAGCTTAAGCACGAAGTTCAGTGAACTTTGTGACGTCAATTAAAAAGCTATAAGTTCATTATAAAAGAATGTGAGTTTTTGCCCGCGAATTCGTCCTTGCTCGCTACTGTATACTCTCGACCTCGGCCATAGCCGCGCCTTTATTAGCATAGAAATATATTTAAAATAAAAAATATTTGTAAAAGACAACTCTCGTATCCTAGGAACCCATCACCCAGACTTCGAACAAAAAATTGTGGATTACACCATGCTCTGCTGTGTGGCGATTGAGTTTTCTGGGTGGCACTCTGTGACAGTCTTTTTTTATTTTATTATTTACAGGAAAACTTACAGCTAAACAAAATGGTAAACAGGATTATAACATACCTACAATAAGGCCAATCACAAGTTCTCACTGATAACTATCGAATAACATTCTTTAAAAAATCTTTAAAAGTCGGCCAAAATAAGACGCCCTTAGTACAAATTGCCTACACATATTGTTTTTCGGAGTCAAAATAAATCTGTGCTTTGCTCCAAATTGATATTAAATAACTAGATACCAACCATCAATATGATAGCCTACCAATCACAGCTTACATAATCGATTTTTAACTTTCGCGACCTATATTCATCCCATAAAATCATTTAATCGGTCAAACGTCGGCAAGACATCGGTATTTATATTATTATATAGACTCACGCCTGTATCCCCGAAGGAGTAGGCAGAGGTGTAATATAGGTCCCACGTAATAGAGGGCGAGCCTATTGCCGTACCGTGCACATTACCAGACTCTGTGCTGCTACTGAGAATTCCCTATCGCAAAAACCCAATAACACTTTGCCCGACCCGGGAATCGAACCCGAGACCACCCAATCCCACGCGCACATTTATGCCGCGAAATCAACGAGGCATGGGTATTTATAGATACCTTAAATTAGTTAATTTTAGTAATTAGGACCAGTTAAAAAATGTTGTATAATCACAACTAAGTTTATATTCTCCAAGGCACAAACGTGGATACTTTGTGGTTATTCATCAATATTATTTAAACTTGCAGATCAAATAATACTTTTAAAACTATAAAATAGGTACCTAACTTAAAACTCATTGTAGCGAGCGGTATTCTATTCTAGACTCAATTGGGGTCCGACCAGTTTTGGAATTATTTTATATGCTGTCTGTCACCTTGAACTTAAAACATTTGGTGAAATAAAAAAAGTTACGAGTTATTTTAACTTTGTAAATAATGCGCATATGTAATTTTATATTTATGTTTTATGTGTTGTGTATGATAGTTATATAAACATCAATTCACACAAGCAAATTAAGTATATAATTCGCTACTGATGTCTCTAGTAATATACGTATAATTTGTAAAAGCAGTAGGTAACTGTCCATTTATATTATCTAAATAGAGGACTTCTGAAACCTAAACAAAAATTTGCTTCGTTCATATTTGTTTCATAATTTGATTCTGCGCCGACTCCAAGTAATATGGGAACAGGACAGGCAGAAGAAGAAGAATTTGTTTTTTTGTGGAGACAAGACGCAAAAACCACTGAACGAGGTGGGGTTTTAAAATGGTATCCTGATTTTAAGTACAAAAATACCAACCATTGAGCTAAGGTATTAAAGGTATTAGCAGAAGAGTAGCTTTTCTCACGTTAGTACTTATATGGTAATATACTGAAAAGAAATGTTTTATATAGGTTTATGAGTAAGACTAAATAAATACAGCTACTTACGATGCAAAGAACTGGTCAGCCATTTCGATGGTGCCTTGGAAGGCTATCCGTCCGTTAGCCAGCAGCACGACTTGGTGGAACAGCTCGAAGACTCCTGAGGCCGGCTGATGTACAGAACACACCACTAGCTTGCCTCCAGCTGCCAGATTCCTTAGTCGAGATACCACGGCCGCTGCGGCCCAACTGTCCAGACCTGTGGTCGGCTCGTCGCAGAATAAGATTGGTGGATCGTTCAGTAGCTGGAAAGAAACTCTAGATGAAAACACAGTGGAAAAGACCGAAAAGTAAGTACTTTAAAATCACAGAGGAAGAAATAACTGAAAAGCACCATGCAAAAAAGCAAAGAGGTCTTGAGGATATCATAGCCAATTTACTTTCTTAGCCCTCAATGACCTTCCTGCATCTTTTTCTCTTTAAGCATTAACTTTCTAGCCTTGTACTAACATGTATTTACATGGAATAAGAACCATGCACATAAGCCATACAGGTCGATTTCAAGAAGGCGAGCGTGCTGAGAAATATGAAAAGACCCTCAAAATCGCACATCTAGCTCGGTACGCCAATATGTAAAAAAGGGGTCATTAATGTCATCAAATTACCTGCACAGCTAAAGAGACCCTCTTCCTCTCTCCTCCAGACAAAGCCTTTAACTTGGTCTTCGTGCAGTTATTGACTCCAAGTTCGCTCAGTAGGAGCTGAACTCGCCTCTGCCGGATCAGCTTGTTGGATCGCCGGTCCATCATCAGACGAGCCTACAAATAATGTATCCTTTAAGTTTACTGATATTTCTAAGTGTGTTATTTACTTATTGAATATTAGATATTACAAATCCAAGACATAATATTGTAAATATAATTCGAAGTTTAGCTCTAGGCTATAAAAAGTCATAAGTGTAATATGAAAGTAACAATATACTTCAATTAATCGGATTTTTCCCATCAAATGCTTTTCCATTCTTTATTAACAAAATATAAACCGTTAGATGGAAAAAGCTCCGTAGGAATAGTTGATGTAATAAGTAGTAAAATTAATTTAGTTTATGTGTTCCCACATTCTTTGCAGCATGCTATCCTTATCATTGTCATCAATAAGATAAATAAAACCTGTCAGTTTATTCAGATCATAAGTAGGTGCGAGCATTTGATTGATTATATTACACGCGTATTAAAGTGCGTACTCGTACGTGCTAATCAATTGCTTAGCCACCACAATTCACACCCGGCAATCAAACGCTTTAGTAAAATCGTTAGCAGATTGTTAAACAAGCTTAAAACAGACCGTGGATAGGCAAAACCATAGATGAATTTTATAAATAAAGCAACATTTTAAAGAATAGATTTAGCAAAACTTTTTATCTTCGACATTTACATCTGAAAGACATTACTGTGTTGGTTTTAAGTAAATAAAAGCTTACTGCCTTTAGTGGCAGCATACAAATAGCTACATAATTGATTAAATGGCAGACAAACAGACAATTTATTTATTATGCTAAGTGTATAAACCACTTATAAACGATAAAGTTTTAGAATATTAGGATATCGTAGCATTTAAAGTTAAGGATAAACTTTAGTTTATTTTTATATACATATTTATCTGTATACATAACATTCTTGCGTTGCTGACTGACAATAAGGACTGAAATTGGCATGTATGTTCCTTGGGGAGATTAGGGAGACACTAAGACAGGCTTTTTGGAAAATCCATCCTAGGGGAATAAAAAGTCCTACAGGGAAGGAGATGCAGGAAAGTCTAGTTTAAAATAAAAGTGAAATTATTAATAGAAACTGTAAGGAAGAATAAATCAATACCAATAAAAAGTTTTCGTGTCCAGCGGCTGGACATGAAAAGCTGAAAATCGGGCGCAGTGGCGTGCCATTGGAGAGGCCTATATCCAGCAGTGGACTCTTGCAGGCTGATGATGATGAATAGAAAGTTAGACAGAAATATAATTTCTATCTCAGACAAATGTGGAAGCTAGATAAAGAAAGGAACTGATAGATGATGAAGTTATTAATATAGGTAGTCATACACATTAGCAAATCAAGTGATTTTTCAATAACTATGTCTTGATAAAGTGATAAAACTTTTGTAATGGCCTGTACATTTAAGCTTAATGGGCCAGCCACAATACATGTTAAAATATGTAAATTAACTTTTTGCTTTTGATAATCTAATAAATATGCATCAACGAAATCTTCAGACGTCAACTGATTTCTTATAAAGATAAGAAAACGAGATTGTTTATCTATATCAAAATCAATTTACAGCCAAATTCTGATGTTGTTATTTACTTAATGTAAATATGTCCGCTTCTCAGCGTATGAGAAGCCATAAATTTGATGACAGGTAACTTTATATGGAAACGTCTAGTTGAGATAACGTCGTTTTTTATAGTTATCTTATCTCTAAGATCTTTGAATAAATAGTTGGTTAATTATTATTAACTAGCAAGGACCCGCGGTTTCACTTGACACATGACGGTACGATATGCGATACGACGGTTCAGTGGTAGAGACCACTGAACCGTCGTATCCCATCGTCTATTGCTATTACATCCTCCTTGCGTTATTTTCTTTTTATTTAGCTCATAAGGATCGTAGCGTAATGTTACATAGCATATAGCTGGTGTCTATGTTTTAACAATAGAAATACATGTTACACATTAAAGTATATCTTTAGTGCCTGATTTTAAGGTTTTGTGTGTCTATCTGGTTTTTATATTCATTGTGTTTCCTATTTACTTATCCTGTTGCAAGAGTCAGGCGTTTGTGTCAGGTGTTTACAATGATACTATCACATAACAAAATATTTTTTTCAAAACCGATACCGAGAGTAAATCGCGATCGAACAAGCAAACAAACTCTTTAGCTTTATATATCGACTTTATATATTTATATATTAGTACGGATTTAATCAACACTCAGTTATTTTTAATTGTGAAACTTAGCCTTGAAAGCGACGTTAAAATAAAAACGGTTGATATAAGTAGCCGCGGCTTGACTATTTCAATTTGAGATGAACAACCAATTAAGCAACGTATGATGGATATAATCAGTTGAGCTTGTGTAAAACCGAAAATTGGGCCAGCATTGGAGAGGCCTATATCCAACAGTGGACTACGGCAGGCTCATGATGATGACGATGTGCTTGTGTGTGTTGACAAAGCTGACTGTGTTAATATACTTTTGATTTCTCTATTTTCGCAAACTGTATTGCAGAAGGAAATATAATTTAAAAAACTTTTTTTAAATTTAAATTTAAAACGCAGAAGATATACTTATATCTTCTGCGTTTTACGGATACAACGAACGTAGAGATCAGAAATAACAATTTGTATATCACACGAAATTTTGTTCCTTCCGAGGACTGAATTGACTACACTCAGTGTAAACTACTAAACCGTCTTGTCAACAAATATTTCATACAGCATACAAACAACTCGACAACACAACATTTGACATATTTATTTAATGGCATATGTATTACATATTATTAATTAACGAAATGTCAGCCCATTAATCAATGCTTCATATATTATTTTTGCTTAGTAAAATTAATTGCTCTACAAAACGATCGATCCATTTTGTAAGATTTTCGTCAGCCCGTGCCATCAAGTATCAAGTCATCAAGTATCAAGACTAAATCACTTGATCAATTTCTTTACAAGATTTTACCGAGATGAATTTTAAATAACAGAGGCCATAAAGAGATTACTGTTAGGGCAAAAACCATTTTCCAATTAGGTTTCATGTCCAGCATTTTATTATTAAGGTAGATTTATTACTCATCACTGGACATGAACACAAACAACACATGGACTTAAAAGTACCGACACGAGGAAATAGTTAACAAATTCTGCTGAGGTCACATTTTTATCAGGTACTTTTATGGAAGTATTTATTTGGCAGATTTATTTGTATGAAGATGTATACTATGAATAGACGATGAAGGAGATAAGGAGCCTACTCATTCGAATTTAAATCATTTCAATAATTACATACTTGTACGCCGATCTCATGCTGGGTTATCACCAGATTCCAATTATACGTCGAAGGCAATCTTACCATGAATTCCATATGTTCAGCCACGGTCAAGTCCTCGATAGCCAGGTCCTCTTGAGGCACAAAGCCAGATATCCTGGCTATGAGGTCAGCACCAGCCAGCCTACCGTTCAGCATCAGGTAGCCCGTCAAAGCGCTTTTATCTCGACGACTTATTGCTGCCAGTAATGTAGTTTTGCCAGCACCACTATAAAAAAGAAAATGTTAAGAAATTGTACGAAAGGATTTCTTTCAAACATATAACTGCTATTACTGGTTTAAATTAAATCTGAAGATATGGAAGAAATTAGCCTTTTCAAAATTAACCATCTCAAATATTTTGAAGAGGAATTCCCATTAAAAGCTTTTTATACAATACATATTGGCAGATTATCGATTTGATATCTGTTTATCTTAGGATCTATTATGTGGTTTTTATGTAGTTATCACAGATACATGCCTTCAATTCATAATATCTTAACATATTATTATGAGCGGCGCCGCTTGACAATAGGTATACTAAGATGATACATAAAACATTCAGTTGCCAAGCAATATACTGTAACGGAGGCGTGAATACCTATATGCGCCAACATTTTATTAAAATATGCTGTCCTTGATATCTCATGAAACGATGTCCAGAACAGGATCATTATCTCTTAAAGATCTAACCTATTGCGCATAATATTTAACAAAACAAATTAAGCTGTCAGCTTCCTTAGACATAGTTATTAATACTATGAAGCGAAATTATGCAGCATGTAAGTTATATAATTTAACTTTGACAAAAACTAAACTGACTGTATATCTGACTAATAGGTAGGTCAAAGCTGTCCATCCAGCCAGGTAAGGTTACAGTAGAAAGACACCGAGAACAAAATTTGTGCGTACTGAAATAAGTGAGGCCCACCTTAATGACACTACTACAGCACAAATACGAAAAAAAATGTGCTAGGCTACTTTACTGGTCTAGATCTTATCTCGATGTGACTGTCATTCGAGCTAACAAAACAAGGCAATTATTTGTCTGGCGATAAGAAACTTTAATACAATAGCATACGGCAGACTTTCCTTTGCAGCTGTCTTTATTTTAGACTTTTAAATTCTTTGTGCTCATGAAAAAGCAACTTTATGTCAATAAAGATAAGGTTTCTATTTATATTATCTATGTTTCTAAAATTGTTTGCTTAAATATCTATAATTAGTGACATAATATGATCTTACCTTGAACCCATGAGAGCAACCAGGTTTCCGGATGACACGATGCCATTTACTGCAAAAAAATAAATTTGCATATAAATTCCATTCAGTGCTAAAGATTAAAGTAAATCTAAAATTATTTCTAAGACATCTATTTATATAATTGGCAGATAAACGAAGAATTTCGTTTGGCTAAAATTAAAGCTTTGACCAGCACAGTAGGCGATACTAATTATTAAGTACAAATTAAGTTTGTATACTGCGTTGCTACACAACATGTAGCCAAATAATAAAAAAAAATATTTAAAGAAAAACAAAAAACCCGACTGCGTAAAAAATAATTAAAAAAAAACGTGACAAAAATAACTTAAATAAAAACTAAAAAGAAAGAAACAAGGCTAGTAGTTTAGAATTCTAATGCAGAACAGAACGACTCACAGTCGGGGCCCATTCAAATTTTACTAATCAAATGTTTCCAAGGGGCCCCGACTGTGAGTCGTTCTGTTCTGCATTACAATTCTAAACTACTAGCCTTGTTTCTTTCTTTTTAGTTTTTATTTAAGTTATTTTTGTCACGTATTTTTTTTAAATTATTTTTTACGCAGTCGGGTTTTTTGTTTTTCTTTAAATATTTTTTTTTATTTTATACTTTTTAGTTATTCACTGCTTTTTTGTTTGTTTATCGTTTATACTTGAAGTAAAAACTTAAATCAATAAGTAACAACATTAGCGAGAATGATTGTTTTGTTAAACAGCTTTAAATCGTTATATATATGGCGTCTGGTTGACTCTGTGGTGAATTTTGATAACTGTCATGTCTTTAGTGACACTCGCAAGGTTAAGACAAATCGATTGACGTAAGAATCATCAAAATCGGCCTACGCATTTGGTCTCTAGAACGCCACATAGAAACAAACATACATACATACATACATACATACATACATAGACTGATAAACACATTACCCTCCTTTGCGTCGCGCAGTCGGGTAAAAATCGTATAGCTGTTAAAATAACAATTACTCCATTGTATAGACTTCATGAAAGTTTTAGAAATATTCTTTCAATAAAATTTATTTTAACTGGCGCGCTCAAATCTAGTTTGGAGAGAAACAAGTAAAAAAATACTATACATGTTTTGAAGATTCATTCATTCCTTAAACATACTAAAGGTTGAGACGTGTGAAATTCATTTTTCTGTTGTTATTTGACTACATTACTATCATCATATCATCATCATCTTAGAGTTTTTCGATTGCATCTAAAAATTGCAACTCGGAGGCAGGGGTCCGCTATCTAGTATAAGTTAAGGCAGAATATTTGCATCGTTTACATGATAATTCGTCCGTGTGGTGACGGATTAAGAATACGCAATGACACCACCCCCTATTATCCCATGGGTGTCGTAAGAGCCGACAGAGGGAGCATATTATGCAGAGAACAGCACTGTAAGAGAAGGAAAACTTGATACAAACCCTATACCAACCCGTTTGGCCAGCGTGGTATAGTAGGCCAATTCCTCCTTTCAAAGGAGAGGCCCAGTCCAGCAGTGGACTGTTAAAGGCTGATGATGATGATTACATGATAATTGACTGCACTACTTGGTTCTAAAAGTAACACCTGTTCAAGTACCATCTAATCCATCTACCATACAAGTACCATTTTAACCACAAGCAGAAGCAGTTCTGCCACATTCCTTACAATATTCCAAAACATTTCGGCCATTAGTTGTTATGCAATCTGTTTACCGGTTCTTGACTTTTAAAATATTATTAATTAACCATAGACCTCGATACCTTACTGGGCCACCACGGATGTATATTTTTAAATAAATTATCAGCTTCTGAACACTCGACACATATCACAAGACCAATGAATCAAAGAATTCATTGAAGTAGAATGTTTATGAATATAGTTGATAAATGCTTTTATTCATAACTTGGTAGTAAAAGAACCAATTCATGTGCATGAAAATCTCTACTTGCACTGCGTACTTGATTTTTTTAAGTGTAAGTTTATCCGAGGATAACTTTGTACATAATCTATTTACGAATTGTTAATAAAATTCACGCCTTATTTACTTTTCAGCCGGCAAAAAAAAAAATCTTTTCAAGGCCAATGTGTGCGCTTTTACAATAAAGTGCCAAGCAATATTCAAAATTTAAGTTATAATAAATTCAAAAAGATTATAAAACGCTAAATTTGTCAAAAAGGGTACTATTCAGTGCTAGATTATATTGAAGATAAAAATGCTTGGGTTTAATTTACTCGGTCCCACAGGCTACTTATGTTTGATTAGTGTTAAGTTTCATGTGAGTGTGAGTTATTGTGTCTATATTATGCTAGTAAGTACTTTTATATTATTATTAAAAAAGCCTTATTAATTGACAACAACATTATAGACACACCAGCTCATATACTTATGAAAAATTCAATGTAGTTACTAAGTTTTTAAATTGTATAGAATCAAGACGTAGAAAAGAGTGGCCCGGAGTTTCTTGCCTGATTCTTCTCACGAGGCTCTACTTTCTGAACAGGCATTTTTTTCAATGCTCAACTATGTTAATATGCATTTAAAGTTACTTTTTATTTTTTTTATTTGTATGACTTTCTGACGTGTCCAAAAAATTTTAACATTTTTATGGAAATAAACATATTTGAGTTTGAGTTTGAGTTTGAGCAGAAAGTTTCACTGTATTTTGAGACATAATTAGCTTGCACTTTGTGCTGTTCCGAAACACAATTCATTAATTCATTTCTGAATTGAACGATAAGCATGTTCATTGATACATTAATTGTAAAAAGAAACTATAATAGATATTATTTGTTTTACAACATGGTGTTAATTCAACTACCCGTTAATTATTTTATTGCGTTTTTGTAGCAGCATTCAAATGTGTGAATGGATAATATAATGAACGTAACTGGTTCTGAATATTCAAATTCGATTAATTAGGAGAACTCGTTAGTATGTCAGTAAATTAATTTCAAAACTTTGACACTCAGCTATACCTTTATACATGTGACGTTCATAATCATAACATTGTGACCTTAGGAACCAAACTATAAAATGTTGTTCTTAAAACTCTGCATTGTAAATATATATGTAGGTATTATCAAAATAATCAAAGCTGCATGATAAACTACAGCATCATAAATCTCAATAAATCAGCTTACTATTTCATTTGTTCATTGTATGCAACGATTGGTTAGCAATAATAAAACGATTATACATATGAATAAATAAGCATTATAAATGAAACTGATTATAAACTAAACTATGACTGACATAGCGAGTCTGCAGTAAAATGGTATTCTGCGTGCAACTCGCATTCACCACTAATTATTAGATATTAATGATCAACAGAATCTATAGTATAACCAATCAAGCGAACGATTACCAAAAAAATAGCAAACTTTTTAAAAACAATCTTTTCAATGAATCCGTGACTGATACAGATGCTCTTAATGGTTGAAAAGTCCTCCACCCTAGAGCCCATCTTAGGTACTTAGCATCAAGTTAGGCTCTTAGTGAAAATGCATTGCTATCGAGACTGAACGAACTTGCAACATTTCATTTCCGTAAACTGAAACAAAGTGGCTCTGATCGAGCTGTCAAGATTTAACCCAAACTAATGAGATGATACATAATCCATCATCATATCAGTCAAACGACGTCCACTGCTGGACATAGGCCTCCCCCATGGCTCTCCACACAGACCGGCCTTGAGCCGCCCGCATCCAACCGCCACCCGCGATCTTGAGGAGATCGTCGGTCCACCTTGTCCATAATATATACATACTTATAAACTATATATTTAATCACTTAAACATACTGATGTATGTTTAAGTGATTAAATAGGTATAATTTTGCATCAAGTATAAAAAATTATTATACTTTCAGTAAAATTCGACAAACTAGCATGATTGACTTGGTTTGATACAAACCAACAATCTCGATAGATCTTGTCTAGGAGATAAAATGAGTAAGTGAGTACAGAGATAGAGTAAAACAAATAGTACCTATATGAAAATGTAGTCATGTGTAACATCAAGTGAAGTGCAAACTTGCGGACAGCTGGTTATAGATACCCAATACTACCTGTCTAAAACGTTCTCATGTAATTACAATCAGGAACTGTTCATCTATTCAGTTTTCCGGCACCTGGTTAGGAGCGGTCCAATTTTGTGTGGAATTATTCATTAACAGATGCAGTCGTAGAAGGCGAGCAAGTTATTTAAATAATGTCAAATATTTGAAAGTTGTAACTAAACAGTGTTACTCGTTTAGGTAAATATAAAAATATTATGATTATGGCATATGAAGATTAAAGAATACAATACCTACATTCTAGAAAAACCTGTTTGCACTTTGTAATATACTAGCTTTGATCCTCAGTTTCGCACGCAGATCAAAGGTCAATATCAAAGAGCCAAACTACATTAAACCATATTACATAATTATAATTAAAAAATTAAAAAAGAAAGGTAAGCGACATGCTGGCAATAATTGCATGAGGATTTTGAACATTTTAGACAGTGCTTTCTCAGAATGCAGTAGGTAAAGCGTCTATGCGAATTGATAAACCTATAAATATAAAACCTGTCCCATCAATACATATTCGATATAAATAAAGTCATAAATATACAAATATGTGGTGTTTCATAACTTCTTAAAATAACAGATTTTAAATTGTTAAAATTGTTAAATATTTATAAGGCGTTCTACAAGCCTACGTGCAATGGCATTGCATAGGATTAAGTAAATAGGTTGATTTTGTGGTCATCAATAAGCTCATATAAATATCCACCTACGTAAAGATAAATCGGCGTATCACAAGTACTTACGTTGGAACCATTCTGCAAGTAGCCAATAGGGTGTGGTAGAGTATACTTTGTGCGTACATGCCATATGTGGCAGATGACACAATATAATTCAATCATAATTAGTAAAGGTTATCATCATCATTATAAGAGGAAGTGCATATAATATATTATGCATGCATTTATATTATTAAAAAGGCTGATAATGCGAGAGCTTTAAAATTTTCACTCATCAACTATTTTATCTAGGTCGCCCACGCTTTTGAACATATTCCGCCTTATTACAAAACGTAGACGTAAAATAAATTGAAGTTTAGACCTGAGCTCACCTGTCTAAAATTGATCTGACGTAAACTGTAGACATATTTTTGTTAAATTGTTATCACTAAAATTCTTTGGAATAAACTTGGCGTTAGAATAAATAATTACCTACTTCAAAAAGCTTTTTCTTTATTGTCAATCAAAGGCTAAACCTGGTATTATCTTAAAACCTTGTTTTGTAATAAAGCCCATATAGTTTGTGAATACATTATTATTTTTAAAACAGAGTTGCTAAAAGATTTTTTATGAACCAGAGCTTCTATTAAATCTATATCATTGTAATATGGTTTCAACCGACGTGAAAAAAGGAGACAGTTCTCCATTCGATTCCATTTTTAAAGTTTGTTACAGAAATCTCTTAGCACTCCGTCAGTTATCAACCAATTTCGAATGTATTTTTTTTTATTTGGAAGGATATTGCCGTTTGGAGTTTGGTCCTATCCAAGTTAAGGGAATTAAATTAAATTATAATAATAATGATATTATCCGTGTGGTGACGGTTTATTAAAAATGCAAAGAGCCTCTACCTCAGTGGTTCCGTAGATGCCGTAAGATGCAACTAAGGAAAATAGACGAAGCATATTGTATCTTGGGGAAAAACGGTAAACACGATGTCAAATCCTATGCTTAATTGGTTATCCGTCACAAAGTTATTGTGACGCATTATCTTATGTTATTTTGATCGGACAGATTTCATTTTAACAGCACGAATGAAATCAATATTATCCTAATGGAAATAAATAAAACTTTTAAAGCTAATTATTCAAAATTAGGCGTTTCTGTATGACATGTCATGTAAACAAGTCCTCTTATGACTTGGTTAAGCTAGCATAGCAATCAATCGTGTAGGAGGCAGATGACAGGCTAAATTTAACATGCAAATTACGTTTAAAAATAGAATGTATTTTTACCAATATGGTATCGCAAAATTTTACTGGCTGTAAATCTACACTAATATTATAAAGAGGAAAAAAATTGTATTTTTGTTTGTAATGGATAAACTCAAAAACTACTGGACCGATTTTAAAAAATCTTTCACCATTAGAAAGCTACGTTATCTGCGAGTAACATAAGATATATTTTATTTTAGAAAAAATAGGGGTCCGTCAGGACGCGGGTGAAACCGCGGGAAACGGCTAGTAGTAAATACTTTTCGATGGCCTTGGTGTAACTTGTGAGCATTGTAGTCTAAATGACTTTAAATTTTTATAACTTGTACGTATTATGTGATATTTTTCTAGTCTACCCGTGATCACAACTGATGTAAGCCAGTCGAAACGTCGGAGCAAAAGGGGAATAAATGCCTTGGAATAAGTAGCAACGTTGACTAAGCTCGGTAGTAAATCTATAAATCTATACTCTATACATATAAATAAAATTGGAGTGTCTGTTTGTAATATTAAAATAACTGCTTTGTACTAAATGCATATGGATATATTTAAACACGGTACATATACCGAAATGTTTTTTTTTTAATTTTTGTCTGTCTGTCTGTCTATCTGTCTGTCTGGCTATCTGTCTGTCTGTCTGTTTGTTCGCGCTAATCTCTGGAACGGCTGGACCGATTTTGACGGGACTTTCACTGGCGTAACTTAGGCTATAAATTAACCGGGTATGCGAAGTAGTTCCCTCAGGACGCAGGTGAAACCGCGGGAAACAGCTAGTACTTATCTTATCAAAATATATTGTATGTGTAAAAAAATACTAAAATCGAGTAACCGCGTGTTTTCTAACAAAACTAGATGGGTGTGATATAGAGCACACCAGTATTGACATTTATCTGATTATGCGTGTATCAAGCTAGATATAGTTACATAATAAATTCAAATATGTCTTCTCGTCACCATATTAACAATCATAAACTTATTTACATTCTACAACAATAACTGCAAACTAAGTACAATTACTTACATTCGAACATTTTTCTAAGTGGCCCGGCTGCATTATGATTTGAAAGTATCGGTGAAATATCTCTATTTGAGCCGGCGTTTCGGTACGGTTTACACTAGCCGTGGTCACACTTCTATTTTTTTTGTGTAAATAGTAGAAGGCATGTGTACCTAGCAGCGATAGCCTAGTGGAGATACCAACAGACTGCCATGCAGAGAGTATCGGGTTCGAATCCACGGCGCGCACCAATGACTTTTCGGAGCTATGTGCGTATTGAATTGTTAATTATCGCTTGTCCCGTGCCTCGGAGAGCACGTTAAGCCGTCGGACCCGGTTGTCATGAAGATCTTTGACAGTCGTTACAGGGCGTCAGTACCTTCTAAATATACTGACACTAGTCTAAACCATGGATTATCGCTATCCCTTAGGGTTGCAGAGGTCAGACAGGCAGTCGCTCCGTGGAAAAGCTAATATTCAGCCAAATCCAGTTAGACTAGTAAGCGGACCCCAGATTGAAACTGGGATAACGCTAAGAGAATGAGAATGATGAGTAGAAGACATGTGTACAAATCATGCAATTTTGATGGTGTTATTTTTGGTTTCCTTTGCTTTCTAAGAAATAAATAATAAAAAACATGATAATAAAAGTATAAATTACTTACATCCATGTAAAACTCGAATCTCCTCATAAACCGGTGACTTCCATATGCTGTTCTGGATCTTCTTACGCCTGTACACCGATAGGTCTTTCCAGGCTAGCGTGAGGTTCCCAGGGGCGTCAGCATAACCCATGTCTTCATCATCCCAGTTCACTATGGTACCTGTCAGCACGTTGCGCGTTGGCATCTTCAGGTCCAGGTGCTTCATTTCTTTCTGATTCTTATTCATTTTTGTTTTGGTGTTACGTCATTTGGTGATCTGGAAAAGAGAGGCAGAGATTAGTAAAAAGTCTTTTATGCTAATAAGTCTTAAGATTGTTGTACTGCAAATCGTAGAAATATACTGTATACTAGTTTTTGCCTATTTAGCGGACCTGGGCTGCAAGGCGAAGGCTTGGATCGCAACCAAGCCAGTAATCGGATGATGATGATGATGATGATGATGACTAGTTTTTGCCCATGGTTTTTAAGCATGCTTAGTTTGTCGAAAAGTATAGTATTTGAGCAGCGGCCATAGCCCAGTGATGTACCTACGTAACGGACTGCCGAGACGATGGTCTCGGGTTCGATCCCAGTTACCCCGGGCACACACCTCTGACTTTTCGAAGTTATGTGTGTATTAAAAATGTTAATTATCGCTCGCTTAACAATGTGCCAGGTAGATGGCAATAGGCCCGCCCCCTATTACATTGGGACCGAAACATAACTGGCGAAGTGTGGGTGTGTAATACACCTCTGCCTACCCCTTCGGGGCTAAAATGCGTGAAGTTATGTTATATGTTATTTGTAAAACCATATAAAAAATGTGTGTGTGCCAATAACGGATTACCGTGCAGTCGTTCATCCTTAATTATTACAACAAAAATTGCCAACAATAAAATCTATTTTTTTGGGAGCTTACAACATACATGGGCGCATCAAATTTCAAGTTTATAACCCCTGTGGTTTCGACGTTCTGTTGGTAAATGGATCAGTCAAAGCAAGCAATTTTACATGCATAGATTAATCTATATATATAAAATTCTCGTGTCATGGTGACTCCTCCGAAACGGCTGGACCGATTTGTATGAAATTTTGTATGTATATTCGGTAGACCTGAGAATCGGTCGTAATCTATTTTTCAAACTTCCAAGTCATAAGGGTGGTCAGCCCAAAACACAGACATGAAGATCTTTGACAGTCGTTACGGGGAGTCAGTACCTACCCTCAAATAAACTGATACTGGTCTAAACTATGACAAATAGCTATCCCTTTGAGTAACGGAGTGGCTATGTCGAAAATCTGATATTCTGTCATATCTGGTTAGTCTTGTAAGCGGGCTCCTAGGCGTTTAAGTATTGGATGCAACTGAGATAATGCTAGGGCTATGACGATAGGATTTAATCATATTATCGGCATTTATTTCAAGTATACCCCGACGGGAAAAAGGCGTGAGTATATGTATGTATGTATGTTATTTTAAGTCTCTAACATATATTTGATACATATAATAATAATAATAATAACCGGCAACACCCCCAATGTCAACGTGATTTTTTCATCAAAGAATTTTAAATATTAATATTTCACGAATGTCACTTCATTCAAATTGTAATAATATATCGCATCTAAATTAGTATATACTAGCCGTTTCCCGCAGTTTCACCCGCGTCCTGAGGGAACTACTTCGCGTACCCGAAAAACCCAAATATCTTACCCCCTATTTTTTCTAAAATAAAATATAGCCTATGTTACTCGCAGATAATGTAGCTTTCTAATGGGGAACAATTTTTAAATCGGTCTAGTAGTTTTTGAGCCTCAACTCCTTATGTTCACCCCTTTCCTTTTCACCAACTTTATAACTTTATAACTTTTCTTTTTATAAGCATATTAGTAATTTCATCTTATCACTAGATCAATCCTGTTGGCCACGCCACACGCATATCGGAGTCAAAAAAATCGTTTCTCAGTGTTAGTTACAATACTCCTCCGAAACGGCTGGACCGAGTTTTATGAAATTTTAAACGTATATTCTTTAGGTCTGAGAATCGGCCGCAGTTTAGTTTTTAAACTCCTAAGTAAAAAGGACGGGCCAACCTAAACATATATTTTTGAAGTTATACTTCTTTGAAAAGGCGCGTTATGAAAGAATGATGAGAGTCACATTTTGCGCATGTGTGACACAAAATTCTCACGGGAAAAGTTTTTAGTGTCTACATTCACAAGATGGCGGAGTAATAAAATTAATATGGGTATAATTTTCGGGGTTTTCATGGATTCTGATCACGAAAATGATATCTATTTGGGAATCCAAGTTGGCGGACGGGACATTTTTAGTAAAATTAATATCTTTAACATCATAATATATTTGGTCCAATTATCATTTGGCATCGTTTTACTGTGTTAACTTTACTTAACTTTTTTTTATTGACTCACGCCTGTATATTCCCAAAAGGGTAGGCAGAAATGTAATATGACACCCACATTTTGCCATGAATTTTTAGGTCCCACGTAATAGGGGGCGAGGCTATTGCTGTTACCGGGCACATCACCAGACTCCGTGCTGCTACTGAAAATTCGGAAAAACCTAGTAACACTTTTGCCCGACCCGGGACCTCCGATCTGCAGTCGCATACGCTATCCACTGGACCACGGAGGCAGTCTCTTTCTTTATGATATGCCATTGAAAATACAAACAACTCTTTATTTTCACCCTTCTAACACCAACCCCTATTTTTAATAGCCATCTTAATAAGTTAATCATATCACTAGATCAGTCATACGCGCCAGTCGCATACTGGAGTTAATAAATCGTTTTACAGCTGGTTAGTGAAACAATTCAGCAATTTCACAGTGTTAGTGATACAATACTCCTCCGAAATAATATTTTTTTTGGTCAAAAAGGAATGAGAAAAAATACCTTAAAAAGGCGATACGGAGTTCGCCGGGTCAGCTAGTGATATTATAATAACGTCATTGCGTCGCCATAGAACCAACAAAAAATTCTGGGACCGAATTTGCTCTAAGTCAGTTTAAATATGATATTCCCATAAGCGACGGTTGTATATCAATCCGTAGACAGTAAGTTTCTTTGTGTGTTATATAATAACAAAAAATCTTTGTTCACTACGACTTAAACGTTAAAGGTTATCTATCTTACTCGAAATACTCGTATGTATAATAATAGCAATACTGGGTTGTCCCCTGCGGCTTATAGCACCTATCGAAAAAGATACGTGGCTCCAATTAGTATCGTAATTATTTCAAGCAATCTGCCCCGAGCTACTTGTATGACAAGAGGATATTTGACGCTGTTTTATCATTGTATTGAACTTGACGACAAGTTGGTCTCTCGCTTTCTTGTGATTTCTCGGTGATTGCATGATTTAGTTATTTCAAGATTCCATTATCAAACGGGTCTTAACAGGTATTATTAATTTATTAAATTTTATATCTGTATATATAAAATTCTTGGGTTACTGATTGACAACGCACAGTCAAATCTATTAGGGGCAAGAAATTGCAATTCGGGATATTGCTTCCTTGGGGAACTTAAGCCTAGAGGTGCTCTAGAAGGAACTCCCCAAATTTCCATAGGGTCGGTGATAAAAATGGGTAGGTGTACTCTGCGGGCATCCGCTAGTTCTGATATAAAATGAACTTGGCAATAAATAGAAACACTCAGTATCTTGACAAGCAAATCTTAAATCACTTGTTACAAATGTATTAAACCACAACGACAGCCCATGACCGACATCTACTGATATTTTTAAATTACATTTCACGACTACCATGATATTTGTTACCAATGTATTAAACAAATACAGACACCATGACAGATTCTTGGTGGATATCAAAGTAAGGATACTACGAATGTGAATATTTATGAGGATGGATAGGTAGACGGATGTTTGATACTCTTTCAATTGAAAAAGTCTGAACGGATTTCGAAGAAAGTTTTGCAATAATATAGCATACTAGAGGACGCCAGCAGCTACGCCTGCATTTTTTTTAATTTACACGTTTTGGCCGATCCCGTGGGAATTTCGGGAAATCCCTTCTTAGTGCACCCCTGCGGTCCCCAAGGAACATACATGCCAAATTTCAGCTTCCTGCGCCCAATAGTTTCGGCTGTAGCGTGTCTGTCAGCCAGTCAGTAACGCAAGGATTTTATATATTAAGATAATTATGTATAAATGTATATCAAGCCAGCACATAGGGTCTTTTTGTTGCAACTCCCACACAAATCTATCAACAATATTTTTGTCCAGGCGGTACCGTCGCGGGTGAAGCCTGGGCGGAAATTATTAATATCCAAATCAAGTAGGTATGTAGAATGAAACAAGAGAAGCAGCTATAATTTTAACATGATTTTCTTAACCTTTGCAACTATAATTACCTACTGATGCATGACAAGCTGACAGTTGAACCGACGGCTGGTGATCCTCACTGATAAATATTTTGATTCTGTGCCGGATGTTGTTTTTTTTAATTTACTGACAAGTGGCAGGCTCGTGCTTTAAAGGCCAGCAGACACATACTACGTACTTACTTCTGATATGTCGCCTGACTGCTGGCTTTTTTAACGCTTTTGGAAACGTCTCTACCTAATAAATGATCGCCTTCAAATATCGCCTTAAATATATTCCTTCAGTGGCTGAAATTTCTAGGTACCTTAGAAAAAAGCACTTTGAACGGAAGATTCTGTTGATGTTTATGAACAACCTAGTACGGATTATGCCCCGGGCTATAAGGTAATTCTTAAATGCAACTGGGATAGCGCTAGGACGATGATGATGATGGTGATGAATCAGTACCGATTGTACTCACGTGCAGTTTTTTGACCGGGTAGCCCGCCGAGTATCGGACTCAACTATTCTCTATCGCGTCTGTTCACGGCAACGTTGGATATATCACTCCTATTATTGCAAAACAGTTTGATTTTAATCTGAACAGAATCTGAACTGAAAAAAATAATTTTGGCTGTATACGTCTAATATTCAGCGCTCCTAACCTACGATAACGTCGCTTACCTTACCAAAGTTGTGCTGTTTGCCTGTTCGCCTTGGTAATATTATTATGAAATCAAGGTAGCGAACTAAGAGGATTACTTCCGTGAAATATTAATGCATGACAACATTAGCATTAATATCAAATGCCGTTATCTCTCTATATTGATTGATTTCTCTCTCTAATTACAATTAAACTATTTCTAAGAAATTCTATTAAGGTTTTGTAGAAGAATTTTAATTTCGTGTCGAACTATTTCGTTTGAATAATATAAATGTTATCTTTTAACCTTTGAACAAAGCTTGTACTCAGTGACTCGTGATAATTGATTGATCAAAGCTTGTCTAACGTTTGTCGGAGAACTTGGATGTCGGCGAAACAAAAAGTTCTTGTTAAAATAAATTATATCGAATTATAGCGGCGGCAAAAAATAAAGTTAGTCGGATAGTGGGTGTCTTAGGGTACCGTTCTTAAAACTTTGTACGTTTAGTTCATCCTAAATGAATGTATTTATTTTGTTTGGACTATCACCATCATGATCCACACCGACTGTGTCCACAGCTGAACATAGGCCTCATTTAGTTCTTGCCATTTCCTACTATTTTGTGCAAATCTAGCCCAGGTTCGGCGTACAAACGCAATTATACTCATAATTCAATATTGCTTGAGAATTTCCGACTTCGGTCAAGAATACCTACTTGGACTTTGGCTAAATAGGTCGGCCTTGGCTACGGCCAAAGACCCTTCCGAGCACCGATTATTTAATTATTTTCGTAATAGATATCGTCATCGTATTCGGCTTCATTTTTGCTAAGATCAAATAATTTGCATCATGACGTAATATTATCAATATTATGTGAAACAAGCTTTAACTAGCAAATATAGCGTTCCTTAAAAGCTTCTCGACCAAATTGGAGACGTCCTAAAAAACGGCAAGGTCTGAATTTCGAAGTACCCGAAACCGGCGAGCATGCATGTAAAGAGTAATGAGTGTAAAGGAAGCGCGTGAGGTTTGTAAGGATAGAAGCAAGTGGCGTTCCATTGTCTCTGCCCACCTCGACGGGAAAAAGGCGTGAGTATATGTATGTATGTATGTATGTAAAAGCTTCTACAAACAACTGTTAAGCTTGCCTATAGCCCGCAGCGTTAAACTTTACACACTTACTACTATGAGTACCTACAGATAAGTCGGATAACGTTATAAGATCTCAATACTATGCTTATGATGTTGCCCGCCCCACTCATGGTAGCTATCCTTAAACAAATTGTATATCCTGTCCGCCTAAATGTCTATTGATACCAATTGAATCTATTTCGGCAGCTACAATAGAGAACTTAGGCGTTATAATAGTATAAATAACTAGCTGCGCCGGTGAACTTAGTACCGAAGTTTTTTTTTTCTTTTTTTTTTGTTTTATACGAACCTTCTCCTGGCGAACTCATAAAATATTGTTCCAATTTAGTACTATCGTTTTGAAGTTATACGCGTACAAACATTTTGGTGAATAATTTTATTTATTTAGTCGCTAAAACGCTAGGCTGCATAAAATCAGCTTACCTGGATAAATTATTCAAACTGACAAAAAAATTGAAAATTTAGACTAAGTAACATTCAACTAAGCAATTTGCACTTTACACCAAAATTTATAAAACGTCTATCAGCTGTACAGATCACGGAAGGTATCTTATAAGTTTTTATCTACACGAAATCTCATAGTCATAGTGATTTACTAGCTACTAGGTACTAGTAGGTAACATATATGCATTTATTTTTGCCTGTATATAGTAGGTAATTACTATGTGCTTATTATATAGATATTACACGTAATAGACCTAGTCCAATGGATTAGGCTTGTCTATGCTATTAGTATCATAGAGTGTTTCATTTTCACTGAAAGAACTAACCAAATTTCAGCATAGAGAGCTCCATGATAGAAATACTTAGATCAAACCTTGACGATGGACACACAAAACTACTGTAACGAAAATGAAACTTGAAAGTTTAAAAAAAGGGGTCAAAGTCAATGTTATGTCAATATTATTGTTTAGATTGGCCATGCAAATATGGATTTCTTGACTCGCCACTTTTGGCCGCAGCTTAGCACTCAGATTAAGCAAGCTATTCATCCGAATGCGTAGCTGCGGACAAAAGTTTGTAGAGATCTTCTTCTTAACGTATCGCTGGCAAACACTTAAAGTTTTGAGGCCCAGAAAGCAGCCACACTGACTGCATGGTCGGAGGCAGTCATCAGTTCTTCCCGCGTGCAAGTATTTGGGCACGCAGGGCACCATGTTAGGTGGGACATCGTTTGTCTTGCCCCGCACAGACGAGCCAAATCGGTACCGTCCGAGAGTCCCCATCTGAACATGTTTTCTTTGCACCGGCAGACCTGAGTCCGGAGAGTCTATTCAATGACTTCCAGAAAGACTATGGCAAGCCATGCCCAGATGGAGCACTCTCGGCTGATAACACGAAAGGAGATGGTAGAAAGCTCTCTTCTCGCCATAGGTCGTGTAGAGATATACCTAATATGCATTGCTATTTAACTAAAATCCTTCACGTACTAGTTTCGACCACGCTAAAGATTATCTATCCCGTATAATATACTCCTCGTAATTGTACCTAAAAATACCATAAAAAGCAGCCTTAATACGATGCAAAGATCACCAGGGAACATAATCTCTACGCCCCGCTGTCAACGTAGTATCAGTTCATACGCACGCTTTCTTCATTTTCCAGTTCTCGTACGCTTGGTTGACACTTTCATATTATTATAAACTGACGGATATCTGGCCAACATTCCATCTGCATAGGGTCAACTAAGCGTCATCCAAGTCACTTCTCAAGAACGAGTTCGAATAAAATCTATTGCCTTCATTTATAAGTTGCAAGCAAGCTGTCTTATACAAACTATACAATAGGCCTCTATTATTCCTCTACACTGCCAAACAGCCTATACCCACAAAAGTAATTCAAATTGGATAATTATAGTGCCTCTATAATGAGACGCACCGGAATGGTTTTACAACTTAATGGATGTAGTGATGTGGTATATTGTTCAAACCGGTATGGCATTGGTGATTACCATGAGTGGGTGGAAGTTCTGTGGGTTAATTTTGTGGGTAGCATCAACAAGATGTATAAATTTGCATCCTTATGAAATTGAACACTGAATGGTCAATGCCTAAATGGTGTAACTTAATACTATAGAATGTGGACTGTTTTCGTATGCCTACTTAGGCTAATGTCTCTCTCATATTCAAAATCTACTTATTATGTACCGTATTCACAGCGAATAAATATTGCTATTTCTAGATATTTTAAATGACTTTAAACCTAAACGGCACCGAGCTTTGGAAAGTCATCTTAACCGCCGTTTTTTGATGATGTTTTTTTTTCTTAGGTATGTTAAACGCCTGTTTAAATTATATATTTTTCCAAAAGTCAAATTCAAGTCAATTTATTTAAAAGAGACATGGTTTAAAACTGTGGCATATAGAATTTTACATGTTTCGCCGACGCAGAAAATTGATAAAAAATTATCTGAAGGTGTACGAACCACATCCGTATAATATGTGTTTCTATAGTCTCCTCTAAAATAGGGATTACGTAGTAGTTATGGTAAGTAAAAAATACTACTCTGAACCTACTTGCATTACACAAAATCGAATTTGATCATTTTTATACAAGTCCTCAATTCTAATATATTTGAAACATAATATATCTACTTTTTTATAGTTCCTTCATATAATAAGGACCTGACTATAGAGTTGGAACCTTTCTTTGTTAGGCACAGAAGTTCACAATAGGATGCCGAGTACTTGACATATACGAAAGGACACAATACGAAAGGAAGATAAATTGAAGATTGGAGAAAATATGCTTTTACTGTAGATCCCCGAACAATAATGGTTAGACCCTACTCTATAAATAGGCTGAATAAATCGCACATAGGCCTAATTCCCTCTGAATAATGCTAATAAGAGGCAATTGACATTGGCAAAGGAGGAGTAATGTAGTGTAGGTAGAGCAAGTTCAAAAGTTCAATTCAGCATCAGTCGATGCTATTTCAGATGCATATGTGCGAGTCAAAAGCAAGCAGTGGACTGATGATAATAATAATGAAAGAGATGAAACAAGCTTGAAGCAAATCTGCGACAAGCGAGCATAGCCAAAGAAAACTAAAACAGACAATGTCACAGCTACTCGAAACAATACAAAAAGTAAATAATGTAAATATAGAAGTTTTCTCAAGGCCATAGAGGTAGTGATAATATTTTTATACACATACAAGTGCCGCAAAGGAAGTCGTCGTTTTTTGTAGTCGTGGTTTTTATTGTCTTCGTAATTCTTATGTAACTCAAACGAGATTTGCGGTTACATTGTCCCTATCTAAAAATAACTCAACATGCTACTCAAATAAAGGCAAAAAACAACAACTTATTAGGCCAGTGGCACTGGCGCCAGAAAACCTCGCGACAAAATTTTATAACTTCAAAAATATAACTTTTGACAAGCAATAAAGTATTTTTATACAGCTTATGGCCAAACACTTGGATCGGTTACAAATTCTTAGAATGACTACAATAGGGTATTAAAATTATTATCTACAAATGTCTTTGAAGCTTAAATTAAAATGAAAGCTTTAACGTAGATCTTTCTAGTGGAATGCGCATGTTTTTTTGAAATAATTATTTTCATAAAATATCTCCTTTGTGAAAAAAACACATATTCAAGTATTGTTATCATTGTTAAACTGATTAAAGTAAAAGTTACATATGCCAATATTATAATATGGTGTCGGTGGCCTTTAAGCATATACACCAAATCCAGTAATTCTAATGAATAGTAGCCGATTAATAATAATATCGTCACCTGGAAACTAACCGAATAACTAACTAACCGGTTCGATACCAGTCAGACTAATGGCTATGTCTAGCCGTTTTTACATAACATATTCATATAACTAGTAAGTTAATAATAATTATATTGCAGACGTTTGATGGCCAATTGTTACCACCGGGTTATTCAGTCTGCTTTTTTGTTTCAGATCAGAAACAATTTTGTCATCTTTATCGGAATAGTTTTATCCTGACAGCTTCCAAAACTTTTACCATGGTCTGTTTCCTAGTCTAACTACATTTGACGAAATACTAACCTTTCTACAAAGCCACTGCCGTCTGACCTTCGTAACAAGATAGCAATATTACATGTCATTGAGAGCTGTGGCAGCGTTTCTAAGGATCGGCGCAAACGGGCCACCGACCACAGCCACTGGTGGCTAGCGACAGCCAATTATCATATATTTTACTTCTGTAGCGAGTGGCCGCTACCGGCCACACGTGTGCGGCGCGTCTATACAAAATATATGAAAAAAGTGTGTTAAGTGGCTGTCGCTGGCCACCAATGGCTGTGGTCGGTGGCCCGTTTGCGCCGACCCTAAGGGTCGCCGCCTTAACCACTGTCAAAGAACGGTGTTCATGTCAGCCGGGACCGATAGCTTAACTTAATGGAATACGCACATAACTTCTTACGGGCCATAAATCTGGAAACTTTATAAGTTTCGTGAGTTGCATATTATAATAGTTGCTAGAGTTAGGTAAAAATGGTTGTAACCTGACTCCATAGTAACCTTACCTTAGCTTCTTCGACAAAATGTTGGTATTCTAGGTATAATAACAAAGATATATTTTGTATAAAACTCGCTAAGCGACCTGAAAATAATTAATGCATGGCCGAATGCTACAGGTTAGAGATGTGTATCTTTTAAACTAGTTTATATTTTTAAATAGCACGTGTAACCTATGCTATTTTACCTATTTCCTTAATTATTTATAATAAGTATCTGCGAATTTTGGTTTTGCCCTTGGGTTTTGCCCACTGATCTTTTTCACCAACTACAATGACTGGCCTATATAATTATAAAAGAAAATTAAAAATGATCTTTGAACAAAGAGGTCATAAGTTCGGCCTTTGCTACACTACAGAAAAAATATAGATAAGAAATGGATAAGAGTACATGTATGTAAGATTTAAGTTAAGATATCAATTTGTCCGGTTCAATTTAGTATGCGTGACTGCGGACACAGCTGGGGACTTCGATGGAGATACTTTGATAATGTTGCCTTTGATATTACGAGTGTAGTTAAAATCGTCCTGCCAAGATTTATGCACAGGATTTAGATCACACAATTTTTTGTCTTCATATGCTTGTTTCTTTTTTAAGCGCGAGCAGTCGGATCACTCGATGGTGGCCATGGTGGGAGCGATTACTGCCGCCCATGGACATAAGCAACACCAGAGGTTATCTACACAAGCTTTAACTTCACTTGTCTTGTTAGTTAGTATACTCGTATGTTCGTAAAATTTTGCAATAAGCTATCCCAGCTGCCGTGCTATGAAACTTTGCACGCTGATTCAGTTCCGATGAAAATGCATTTGCGTGCTATACAAAACCAGGGGCCCAATTCTCCTAAATAAATATAGTTTAGATATCATGTCAGTGTCATTCTTACATCACAAAAAGCGTATTCTTCTAAATTATCTGATAATTGAACGAAGTTGTAACGAGATCGTAAATTGAAACAAGTGTCTAAATATGTGTCAACGACGAACTGTTTAATTCAAATTTTACGATAATGACATTCGGTTATCAGAATACCGCTTTTGAATCTCTTCAAAAAATAATATCAATGTCATATAAAAATAGGAGAATTGGCCCCCTGATTCTACATCCAAGTTTTACCCAGAACAGTGAATTTATCAGTGCTTAGAAGAACAGATTTACATAACGTTCCTCAAACTTTTGCGATATTTACACAAATTTCCTTAGTAATAATAAGATCAGTAAGAAGATTTAAGATTGTGTGAATCACAATATTATTCAAAAATAAGATCGAAATACCTTTTATTTGACCCGACATTTTGGAATGGGTTATAGTGGTTATACCAAACGTAGCTAAGTGAAAGCCTTGATTTTTTAAATGTTTTTATTTAATAATTATTTATTATGTTTTTAGAACCTAGTGGTTAAATAATAAGATTAAATATGAAATAACTCATTCTACTTATATATTCATAAATAATAATAATAATATTCTACTACATTCACACAACACCATCTAGTCCCAAACTAAGCT
Source organism: Euclidia mi (assembly GCA_944739405.2). NCBI lineage: Eukaryota > Metazoa > Arthropoda > Insecta > Lepidoptera > Erebidae > Euclidia > Euclidia mi. The sequence continues at coordinate 86,611,893 of OX123189.2, read as the reverse complement.
GAGCTTGTACTATGGGTACTAGACAATGGATAAACATACATTCATAGGAAGTGAGCCTCAGTATTAGAAGCAACGCAAGCAGAATGGGGCCGGGCCACTTTCCACTGAGCTCGGTAACCTTACCACCGACACCGGTGTCTCGTTACCACGGCCACGGGTCGACGGCGACGCATTCAACACTACATGGCTTATTTATAATGTGAAAAGTTTTAGAACTTCTAGCTGCGGTTTATAACGGAACTTAGTAGGTCACTTTGGTGATTTGTGGCATATTTCTTGGTCTATGAAGATGGCAAGATCATGAGAGAAAATTGAACTTGAAGTAACTGAAATCCTAAGTTGGGATTTAAATGCCAAAAACGTATCGGCAGAGCATTGGTAACACTAGTGGAAGAAAGAAGCAGGGCAAGCTGTTATCTATCCCCTCATCACCTATATATTCTGCACACCTCATAAGAAAGAGGAGAGGAGAGGCTTCACACCTCAATGAAAAGAAGGAGATGATTAGAATGCAAAAAAGGGAGCTTGAATCTCGAGCGTTGTCCCTGAACCGAGATGCTACCGAAGAAATACTTACGTAAACTTTTGCTATGCACCTAATATCAATCTTCATTTTTTTTGGGAAGGAACTGACTCTCAACATACAGCTCACGCTAGTTTGGAAGTCAGGACTACGTACATTTGTAATCACCTTGTTGTTACAATAAATAATTATTATTATTATTAATTATTATTATTATTTACTAGATGTTTGAATCAGATCAGTCATTCTGTAAACTAGCCACTCAAAGATCACAACACAATATTTCACAAATTCATTGAATAAAAATAAAACTCAAAAGAAAACTTTTAACACTAGACTGAAATTATAAGAACTTATTCCGAGAATAGAAAAATGTTTTGCATGAACTTGTATTCGTAGTACGAATTTATTAGCCTTTAAACTATTGATATTCATAACCAAAAGTGAATTGTGAATGAAAGGCACGTGCTAAATTAGTTAAATGACCTGTAGTTGCAGTAGCGACAATTTGGAAGACATAATATATAAGATAAACACGCCATAAAATCTTCTTCAAACAGTCATATCTGCATTCTGAGTCCAGACTGATAAAAACTTGTCTCTCCTGTAACGCTTTGTTTTGGCATATTTAACTAGTAGTAAACTCACAACTATATTTATACTTCCTATACGTAGGTATATACTAGAGGAGGCCCGCAGCTACGCCGACAAATCTAATCTAGTCTAATACTTCTAATACTAATATATAAAGCTGAAGAGTTTGTTTGTTTGTTTGGTTGAACGCGCTAAACTTAGGAGCTACTGGTCCGATTTGAAAAATTATTTGTGTTTTTTTTTATTATTTCAATTAATAAACACAGGATACAATCCATATAACAGATCAAAGGTCCACAAAACTGTGTTAAACAGTTTGACTGTGGACTCAGTCGAGTCTCGAGCTAATTTATCGAGGAAGGCTATAGGCTATATAACATCACGGTATGAGCCATGGGAGCGGAGCAGTAGCCTTAAATAACACGGGTGTAACCGCGTGTTGAGATAATTTTCAAATCGGACCAGTTGTTCCTGAAATTAGAGCGTTCAAGCAAACAAACAAACTCGTCAGCTGTATATATTAGTATTAAATGTATTTATACTCATGGACCACTAAGCCCTAAACCATTTGGCTTCCTGCGGTCAAACGGCAGTCGTTCAGTGGAAAAACTAAACATTCCTTCTTATCTGGTTAGACTGGAAATCAAACCCCGGGATCCAAGGCCGGATACAACCGGCTTGACGCTAGGAGGATGATTCATAGAAAGCTCAGCTCTCGTGAAATTGAATCAACATCTACCATCTCTTAGCTTCATCGAGGCTGCTCTCAACAGATTGGTAGTCAGAATTTATCCTTCCCATGCCTAGCAGAGGACAAGACGATTCTATTTTGCAAGTTATTCCAGTTGGGTGATTAATTTTTTGCTGTTTGTTTGGCCAGTGTAACAGTCTAGTGGGCCGTAAACTCTTTGCCATCGTGATTGCATAACTAATAAACAGGTACCATGTGCGTCAGATAACAAAAAACCTAATCCTCCGATACTAAATAGCTTTAAAAACATATGCATAAAACAGTAAAAACATAATTATTACAATTAAAAGCATGTTAATATTTAACCGAAAGTATAAATTGACTGCTCAACTAAAGTTTTATAACCAGGCATAATCATTTAATTCTGATTCTATTTCTTAGAAAATTATATTGCTGTTTAACTTATTTTTATAATTTATGCGATATGGTACCTAAAGCTTTTTTATATGACGGCTTATCTGTATATATAAAATACTTGCGTTACTGACTGATTGACATACAAGCTACAGCCGAAACTATTGGACGCAGGAAGCTGAAATTTGGCATGTATGTTCCTTGAGGACCGTAGGCGTGAAGAAGGGATTTCCCGAAATTCCCACGGGATCGGCCAAAACGGGTAACTTTTAAATCTGTATATATAAAATACTTGCATTTCTGACTGACTGACATACACGCTACAGCCGAAACTAGGTACTCGGCGTAAGAATCTGAAATTTAGCATGTTTGTTCCCTGGGGACCGTAGGGGTGCACTAAGAAGGGATTTTCTGAAATTCCCACGAGATCGGGCAAAACGGGAAATTCGAAAATATGTGCGTGCGAAACCGCTGGCGTTGACTAGTTAATCAATAAAATTCACAAATCAAGTCATAGAATGTGGAAATAACGTGTGAAAAATAAGCAAACTAGATGATAATTTATGTAATATGATCAAACACACAAAGAGACTTGTAAAAAACCGCCTGTTATCAAAGATGACCTGACAATGTACTGGAATTAAAAGTCATTATATTTGGAATGGACCAGCTATATCATACATACATTGACCAAGATGCTATGTTATTATATTTTTAAACCTTTTATAAAATAAACTTTAATTCGCATCTTGTTTAAATACAAAGCTCAAAAAATTTCGAATGATTTTTTATACGTTTTCACCTTCCGATAAAGTGATTCGTGAGACAGGATTTTTAGGTGTATAATTCCACGCGGGTGGTAACGATCTAATTGTACATGAATCATTTAATTAAAATTTATTTAAAAGGAACCAGCTGAAACATTTGAGAACACTTTAGAAAACGTCAAGCATGTACGCGTGAGCCTTCAAGAGATCAAAGGCTTTCCTTTATACTGAAATGCTTTCCTTTATACCTACTGAAAACGGTGTAACATTTCTGAGTGCACATGAATAATATCGGTAAAGCAGTAGAAATGTTGGGTACTGATATTAACTTTGCTTACTTCGTTTGTATTCTAATAAACAGGAGGGCAGAATCAAAGTTGATGGTAGCCATATACCTAAAAGCGGCGCAAGAAGCTGAAATTTGGCAGGTATGCTCCTTAGAGACCGTAGAGATACATTAAAGAAGAGATTTTTCCGATATGCACTCGGGATCGGACAGAAACACTTAAATAAAAAAGTGTCAGCATAGTTGCAGGCATCCTCTAGTAGGTAGGTACCTACATAATTAGTTCTAAAAAATTGGTTGGTTCAGAAAATCTAACTACTTAGAACTGATTTGGGATATAGATATATCTACTAATAAAAATCAAATAATACATGATAAATTAATGTTCCTCAGTTCAATTAATTAAATCGCCATCGTCGCCAACCGGCAATTGGACAAAAAACCTTACTAAAAAGCGAAATTGGGCGTGGGCCAAAGTTACGTGTCCGAGGTTGTCTAGATTCCGAATTTATTACTAAACTATATAAAAACAAGTTAGAAGCTTCCCAAAATAAAACTCAACTGCCATTTAACAACAAGCGCATTCTCTTCCGAAAAACAAAAACCAGTTTTGACACGTGGATTAAACTCGTATGACACTATTATACTACCTAGATTACCAAGTCGTATGACACTATTATAATACCTAGATTACCAAGAGGTTCTAATAAAATACCTAAAGAAAAATATATTTTGTAATAATATTCTGCATTCTCTGAATAAATAAGTCAACCGATACTTATCAGATACATATCTCCACTTAATTTATATAAAGTAAAAAGAAAGAAAAAATCTAAAGACATCTTTTAGTTTCTAAAAATATCTCTGGCAAGTCGTAAATATCTGGTTCTTTATAATAGCTTTTTTATTGTGATCAGTGACATAGCTAGTATTCCGTGATTTCAAGCGATAAACATTATATTGCTCTCAGAGATAGCCGTGTTATTTTTTTATAGCATAGGAGGCAAATGAGTAGACGGATTGCCTGATGGTGAGTGATAATGATAACCGCCGCCCACGGACATGAGGAACCCCAGAGGAATCACACAACTAGTTAGTTTTTAATATTCTACAATATCAACCACAGTCTGAAATGGCAATAAAGTTAGTGGCTAAAATCAAACTGGACAAGACTAGGCAGTTATCCACTTTGCTAAATAGATACGAAGCTATGTAGATTAGCAGAATTAATACATTGACACTTAATATTTCTTTAATATTATAGATAACTCTTAGAAAAACGGTGCCTGACGAATATATCGATTATATATTTTAGGATTTTTCTTTCATATCAATACTAAGCAACGACAGTCATTGAAGTTTTTGACACTCATTATAAAAGGCTAGGCAAAGTTATTAATTAAGTTCTTCTTCATTTTAATTAATCTGCCAACGACCACATTGACATACTTACTACTTTATACCTATGAGGTTGTTAGCAAAATAATGAAAGATCCAAGGTCACAGATGTGCATCAATCTATCCCTGACTTCTATTTAGTAATCTGTGCCCTGACGAAGTTAAAAGGTATGGCACACTTTCTAGTAAAAGTAACTATTAAACTATTAGATATGTGTCGGATTCATAAAAGTAAATAAAATATATTATTCATAAATTCATAATCTCTAACTTACCGACATCGACATTACGTAGATACTATAGGCTATCTATGGCTAGCCGGTATATGTTTTTAAGATTTTCTTTACCAACATTTCAGTAGGTGCATGTTTTCTTATCTTTTAGTACCAAATACTTTTTCTGACTAATCCTGGCATTCCTAGTGCAATAAAAATGTAAATCATAATCATAATGATCTCCCACGTCTCTTTACTCTATTGCCCAAAAAGCGTATAATGTAGACACTATCTACTGTAAAGTACCGGTCAATATAACACAGGTCATTATGCAAATTATAGCATTAGTAAATAACCCTAAATGTACTTCCCGCCTAAATTAACAAAAAAGAAATACTCTATGATTCATCATTCAAAAGAAGAACTTAGAAACAATAATTTAAATAATTTTCAAAATCAGTGATACCAAATTACCAACCTTCTTATTTATTTAATTTAAAAACAATCTATAGTCTATGGTCATAGCATGGTCGATGTGCGGCATGAGAAAAACGTTGGTTCACTATTGCACAATGTTTTTTATGAGGGCTCTCATGGACATCGAGCGACAAGCTACCGGAGGTACTGACAGGTGCCTCACAACGTAGATGGGATGAGCACAGTTGAATAAATCGTTATTTTTTTACCGATTTAGTAGTTACGCTGATTGTAACTAACGATGAAAGAATCAAAGTGAAATATTAAGTAAGTACACCTACTATTTTAGGCTGATTAGGTACAATATTTGCTTATTTTAATATCGCTCTACTTATATGTAGGTATATGTACCTTGATAGTAAAAATAAAATAATACTTAATTAAAAGTTAAAATTACTAATATAAATTTAATTGCATGTAAATATCTCCATAATATAGTATCTAATAACCAAAAGACTCTTCGAACTACGGAATTCATCAGGTGCATAAATACCCCATAAAATTCTACTCCTAATAGAAAACGAATAAAATAATTGCTCCTCTGATCACGAAATATAAATAAAATATTTTATTATTAAACAAAATAGGCAGGCGTGACACACTACGGCCAAACATATTTAAATAGGTACATGTCTAGTCTACAGTGTCTACTTAAGCTTATATTTATAACTAATATTTTTTTATAATATTTATTTACGTAGTCATACATTGAGAAGTAGTATTTATTTATGCTAAATATTCCTCTAGAAAATAACGACTTCCTGTTTATATCATTACTATAGTAATCTATAACGCTCAGACTTAAAATTATACAGAAATTCTATATCTAAGGTTAAAATGCATTCATGTTGAATTTATTACCTTTTCTGAATAAGATCTTCATATTATATGCACATTTTTAATATATAATATAATACACACTAAAAGATATCAATAAAAGAAAACTTACCAAAAGCCAAAAAAAATACTAGATCTTCCAAGCACAAACACCGGAAATATAACAAAAAGTTTCACTGTGTCTATGGTTAACTACACAAATAGTTCCGAACACAAAAAAGATACAAAAAGGGTCACAGTTTAAAAAACGAATGTGACGAACGTGCTTCGCTACGGAGCCTCTACAAGCGACTGGCTTAATTACATCAAAGAGGGATTTGGATTCCCTCACTTCTAAGTACAATCATTAACTATAAAAGTTATTAAATAATGACATGTCTAATGTAATCACTTGTGTCCATTCAAGTGAAAAGAAACAAATTGACACAACAGGCAACCTAATAATAAGTACCTTATGTGCGAATTCCAAATTTGAATTATTCTGTAGACCGGTTTTAAACTCGAGTCTATGGTAATAGGCCAAAAAAGCGATCAATAGAGCTTTTTTTAGTGTTCCTAGCGTAATAAGAAGCGTAACTATATACTTGTGATGTAACTGGGCTGAATGATTGCTTCAATAATACAAGCGCAGGCGCATGCACAAGTATCGATAGTTAAACTTCCGGGTGTGATCTTTGAGCATGGAACGTGGGCCGGCATCATCTTTTTTAATTTTGTCGTTGTTTGTATAATCTCAGAAAAGATCCTAGTGCATGCAATATAGGTACACAAGTTTTAATTATAATCTTAACGGGTTATTTCTTAAATTTTATTATAGAGCAACATAGCTATTCAATAACTATCTTATAACTATACTAGAGGACGCCAGCAGCTACGCCTGCATTTTTTTAAATTTACCCGTTTTGGCCGATCCCGTGTGAATTTCGGGAAATCCCTTCTTAGTACACCCCTACGGTCCTCAAGGAGCATACATGCCAAATTTCAGCTTCCTGCACCCAATAGTTTCGGCTTTAGCGTGTCTGTCAGTCAGTTAGTAACGCAAGGATTTTATATATTAAGAAGATTGGTTTGACTCACATGTTTTAGGAATGCCAAGCTTTTTCAAGATCAAGTTGGTAAACGCAGAATGACTTTTTGTCCGCTTCACTTAAGTTTAGGTTGACTGGTGGTGACCTTGCAACTCTAAAAAATCACACATAGATCGCAGTCTCAAATGTAGCTCATACATAGAATAAACACAGTATTTTTTTATTATACCTCCGTGGTCCAGTGGATTGCGTATGCGTCTGCTGATCGGGTGGTCCCGAGTTCGATTCCCGTGTCGGGCAAATGTGTTACTGATTTTTTTCTGATTTTTCAGAAATCTGGCAGCGTGCCCGGTAACGGCAATAGACTCGCCCCCTTTTGCGTGGGACCAACAGTTAATAACATTGCGAAATATGGGTTTTATTTTACACCTCTGCCTACGCCTTCGGGGATAAATGCGTGAATCTATAAATATTATATCTTTATTAAATTTTTACACACATTAAATTTTATTATGTTTAATCCGTAGTATATGACGCGGTAACTGACTGACTAAGCATTTAAATCATGTCAGATTTGTCGATATTAATATTGCTAGCCTAACCTTCCTCAATAATCAGGTTTGATAATATTTTTAAATCCGGCTAGTAGTTTTTGAGATTGAAGCGTTCAAACACAAATGTTTCAGTATTATTATATTTTTATTTTAATGTTTCAGTATCTACAATTACATAATTCTCGAAAATTTCTGCAACATGAATTATATTTCCTTCAAACAGGTAGTAGAGCCTTGCTGATTTCAGCATGAATGGGCCGGCTCGACCGGGGAAGTACTACCCTCTCACAGAAAATCGACGTCAAGTACACCTAGGTACCTAAACCGTTGCGTTTCGTTCGGTGAGTGAGAGTGCCGGAGGCCCTATCCCTTATTCCTTCTCCCTCATCCAACTCCAAGGGGCGGCAACGCACTTGTGACACCTATGGTGTTGCTTGTGTCCTTGGGCGGCGGTAATTGCTTACCATCAGGCGATCCACCTGCTTGTTTGCCGCCTATTACTATAAAAAAAAGTGCACTGCAGGACTTTAGTCTCTCCTGATATCCTTCACAGCATCACTGTGAGTCAATATGAAGGTTAGGCCTACTGTACTATGCTGGCCGGTAGCTAGCAGAGCTAGTAGTAGTAGAGCAGCGATAACCTAGTGGAGATACCAACAGACTGCCATGCAGAGGGTATCGGGTTCGAATCCACGGCGCACACTACTGACTTTTCGGAGTTACGTGCGTATTTAATTGTTAATTATCGCTTGCCCCGTGCCTAAGCCGTCGGTCCCGGTTGTCATGAAGATCTTTGACATTCGTTATAGGGCGTCAGTACCTTCTAAATAAACTGACACTAGTCTAAACGATGGAATATCGTTATCCCTTCGGATTGCGGAGGTCAGACAGGCAATCGTTCTGTGGAAAAGCTAATATTCAACCAAATCCGGTTAGACTAGTAAGCGGACTCCAAGTTGAAACTGGGATAACGCTAGGAGGATGACTACGCTGGCCAGTCGGATTGATTTGATGTAGAGTTTTCCGTCTCTACGCAAGGATACTATTTGTTTTGAGTTTTTTCTTACAACACCCATTGAATGAATTAGGGTGGGGTTCCAAATTATAAGAGGCTATGTCCAGCAATGAACTACAAAAAGCTGATGATAACAATGATGTAACTATGCAGGTAGGTTTATTAAGTAATTGTAACTTGGGCTTCTGTACGTGGCTCAATTATGTGTTTTTTTATCTCCTTCTTTGTACATCATATGACAAGAAACTTTTATGGCTATTTTTTAGGGTTCCGTACCTAAAAGGTAAAAAACGAGATCCTGTCTGTCTGTCTGTCTGTCACCAGGCTGTATCTCATAAACCGTGATAGCTAGAAAGCTGAAATTTTCACAAATTATGTATTTCGGTTGTCGCTAAAACAACAAGTACTAAACATAAAAAAAATATATTAAGGGGGGTCCCATACAATAAACGTGTTTTTTTTCGTATTTTATGCTCAAAATTACTAATGGTAACAGGTAGACGCTTACATTTTTCACAGAATATTTAGTTGTATAGTACCTTTCAAAATAATTAAATAAAAAAAGTTACTAATAAAGGGGGGCTCCCATACAACAAAAGTAATTTTTAAGCAATTTGTTATTCGATCTTAATAAACAGGTAGAAACTTAAAAAATATTTAAGTATACATACAACAAACGTGATTTTCTTTTATAGATGATGGTACGGAGCCCTTCGTGCGCGAGTCTGACTCGCACTTGCTCAATTTTATTTATGGTTTATTATTATAAAAAACAAAGCATAATTAGACTCGTTCAGTTTTCAGGATGATGTACCTATTTGACTCCAATACTATACAATAATCATACGAAAGAGATAAGTAGAACCGCAAATATACCTCGACATCCTATAGAACTCCTATTACGACAGAGCATTAAAAGCTCAAGCAAACTCGTCAGTTCAGATTTGAACATGAAAATCACATTTTGCAACAATTCTCTTACTAAGTAGGTATCCTCAAAGGAGGGCCACTTTAAAAAGGCCCTCTCGATATACAGACTGTTGATTTGCATTTGGAAAATGTTTTAATAATACAACATACACAGTATACTTATTAATATGAAATTATTTGAAACAGTGTGTGCGATGATATAAGACCCTATTTTAAACTGTTGAATTGTGCAAAACAAGACTATAATCACAAGTGTAATAGTAAGTGCTTGTGTGTGCTACCCTCCGACGGGTATTAGCCCGACGGGTATTGGCCCGCCAGATGGTCAGGCGGGCCCCGTTCAAAACCCCCTTGGCTCCGCTGCCAAAACAACCAGCGGCCGCAGAGGATAGGGAGGACGGCAACGCAACACCGCATCTCCTCTTCCTCTGCTGCCCCACCGCGACGCAACAATGGTGCGCCCCCATTTGGTCGCGGGAGATGGGGCGGGCGGCAACGCAACACCGACACGCTTCTCCTCCCGCGACCGCACCCAACTGCGAGGGACAAACAGAACTGTCCCCCGCACCTGCAATTTGGACGCATCCTGCGCAGGCCCTCCAAGCCCACGCGGAGCGTCCGCTCCCGGAATCTCTCTTAGCTTCACCGCGGGTGTCTAAGCCACGGTTACTGAGCCCCTCCACCACGACAAGGTGAATATCCCACGGGGTGGGGGGTGTGCTAGGCACCTGCAATGGCGATCAGCTTAGCGGCGGCGGCGGTCAATACACCGAGTTAATTTTCAAAGTGTATGATGACATATTTTTTTTTTACTTAAAGCGATTTATTTTTTCATGTATTTGTATTCAGTTATATTAGTATATACACCCCTTAAAATCAACAACCTGTAGAAAATTCTAAGTATGTATGAAGATGATTTAGTAGTGAAGTGCGTAATCAAAGCGAAAAGCTGATAAATGTGTACATGTATTATTACTTTATAAGTAACAATATGCAAACTCAGCGCTATATTAATGAACTTATAAATACAATTAAATAGAAAAACAATATTCAAAGGGCGACATGAAAATCCTCCACATTGTCGTCGATTGTGAGCGTGCCCAGAAGACTGGCAGCATTGCCACGCTGTTTAGGAATGTTATTTTTTGCGCTAGGAAGTTCATACCAGCCGGTCACGAGAGTCTTCAGACCAGACCTTCGCAAGCTTCCTATAGAGATTTCGCACTTGCACCCCATGATCCCAACGTTTCGACTCCAAACGGCTCAAATACATAATACCCTACTAGGTTTACATACGTATTGTATGTGTAGTTAATAGGCATCTAGTAAAGAATCTTTAAAATACTATAGAAAGTATTATTTTTACTAGTGAGTACCTACGGTTTTCCAAGTGTGTTGTGCCAAGTTTAAATTTTGATTATCATATAGAATCTATTTTGTAAAAATGCCTCTAGATATGACTACACTAGCAACTGAGTATCCCGTGTTTTCTGATTCTCTACAACGAAACTACCCACCGTATCCAATTGTAAATCTAAACTTACCAGGGATCTTCTAAAAATCTAAACTATAGATACAAAAATACTAATCAAATTCGTTGCAAATTTATTTTATTTTTATGGAAACTGACACACTCAGCTACTCAAGCCCGCTAAAGAGAACATATGGAATAATACTTAACAGGATGTTTTAATTTAAATTTTGTGGTTGAACAGCATTGTGTAGAATCTTAAAAAATCATCGTGAAAACCATTAAAACCCATGCCATGATGCATTACGTATGACGCAAGTGTGAAACATCATAAAAAATTTACATTTGGAATGCCCTTATGGCAATAAGTATAGAATTCTCGTTAGTTTAATTATTGTTTAATACAAATGCACATTTGAATATGTACATTACGCAAATTATATCATATGAGAGCCCACCATTAGGTAATGTAGTTTTAATTGCCGTGTGAGACACGTACCTAATGGATTTCAACTTTCTTTTATAGTACCTATTAAGGTATGTTATAAATTCCTTACTACATGTTTTGCTATCATTTTTGTGTAGGAACATACTGAAGAAACGATATGTTATAGGTTGGTACTAACATACTAAATTTCAATTACGGTCTCAATCTACTCGACTTCCTTGAGCATTACATCATCCTGTTAGCGTTATCCTAGTAGAACCCGAGGTCCGCTTTCTAGTCTAACCGGACATATCCGGTGATACTGAATATTAGCTTTTCCACAGTCTGACATTCGCAATTCAAAGGGATAGCTATATTTCATTATTTAGACTATTGTCAGTTTAATCATAGGTACTGACTTCCTATAACTACTCAAAGATCTTCTTGACAGCTGGGACCGACGCTACGGCTTATCGTGCTCTCCGAAGCACGGGGCAAGCGATAATTTATTTATTTATTTAATGGTTCTCCAACAAAGAATATGTACACATAACATGATAGATGAGATGTTTCACAATCTTGTTACCTTGTGTTTCCTCATTTATAGGAGAACACAGCATGCATTTATATGTTGTTCAAAAACAGGTTGGACGGAAAGGATACATAATTGTATAAAAACATATTAAACAAATATTAAACTAGGTAAAAACCGACAATACACTACGAGGGTCAAACTGAAAGTTCTTAGAACTGGCCACTTATAAACAATATAATAAAAAAAATATTCTAAAATTTGAAAATAGAACTCTTTGCCAATATTACTGAGTCTATATTTCATTCATTTGTCATTTGTTTTACGATTTGGCGGCAAATTGAAAATTGTCTGTGTCACGTCAACATGAATTTAACACGAGAAAATTTTCGTGCAATGATTTTTTATGACTTTCGATGTCATTTAAGTCAACAAGAAAGTTATGATAGACTACGATTGGCCTTTCACGATGAAGCCCCATCTCGTGCGACTGTTTACAACTGGTTTAATGAGTTTAAACGTGGTCGCACTAATCTCACTGATGATGTACGTGAGAGACGGCCTTCTACGGCGACGACTGAAAATAACATCTGTGTTGTGCGGCGTATGATAGAGACTGACAAAAGAGTGACCTATCAGCAGATTCGGACAAGCTTAGGCATCGGTATGAGTCAAGTGCACAAAATCCTCCACGAACATTTAGCGGTCAGGAAGCTTTGCGCCCGGTGGATACCTCATAATTTGACTAAGGCTCAAAAACTCCATCGTGTGGATTGGTGCCGTAAAATGATTGAAAGATTTAACGGAGGTGACTCAAATGCTGTGTTCGACATACTAACAGGTGACGAAAGCTGGATTTACTGTTATGATCCTGAAACCGAAAGACAATCTGCTCAGTGGGTGTTTCCTTTCGAGGAGTTGCCAACTAAAGTGAAGAGAGATCGAAGTGCGGGAAAAAAAATGGTGGCCTCGTTCTTTGGAAGGATAGGTCATTTCGCAACAATTGTGTTAGAGGATCAAAAAACAGTTTCTGCAGAATGGTACACTACCAATTGTTTGCCACTTGTCTTGGAAAAAGTTCGAGAGAAACGACCTCGCAGTAGGATCCTCCTTCACCACGACAACGCCTCGTCGCACACCGCCAAGCGAACGATCGACTATTTGGCGACATCAAACGTTGAATTACTGGGTCACCCGCCGTATAGCCCCGACCTCGCGCCTTGTGATTTTTATTTATTTCCAAAAATTAAAGAAAAACTTAAAGGAAAGCGGTTTATGAATGCTGAAGAAGCGGTGGCTGCGTATCGCGATGCCATTGAAGAGACCCCTAAGGACGAGTGGGCAAAGTGCTTTTCCCAGTGGTTCCATCGCATGCAGCGGTGTATTGACGTCAATGGACAATATTTTGAAAAGATATAATAAAACTAATAACTGGCTAATGTAATCAGTTTTTGATTTTCTAAGAACTTTCAGTTTGACCCTCGTACTAGAGCATATTTAGAGACAATACTAGCTGACCCGGCAAACGTTGCTTTGCATTTTTTTTTTTTTTTTTTGAGAAATAGATGTTGGCCGATTCTCATAGATACCGGATAAGCACAAAAAAATTCATCAAAATCGGTCAAGCCGTTTCGGAGGAGTATGGCTACGAAAACTGTGACACGAGAATTTTATATATTATCTAGATAACGCTAACCACATCTGGAGACATTACCAATACCGGAATACAACATTAAATACTAAAGTGTGACTTTACAAACATTCAAACTACACACAAGGAACACTCAGAAAATCCAATTGTGGACAGCACAAAGTATTGTCATGCGTAGGGTTGAAACTCTTTTCGAGCCGTTTCGACTTCGCGAAGCATCCGTACAATTAGAATGTGTGCTATGGCTGTCCCGCTGAGGAGATATGTGAGACTCTACCCTGCTATTATACGAGGCCTACTCACTAAAACCTACTGCGGTTTTCCCTTCGTCCTTTGGTAGCGAGATCACGCGAATCGCAACTAGCATGCATTACCGCGACCGCGCCACGGCTTGTCCCGTTGGTTGCTGGCGGGCCCCGTCATATCCACTCATTCATCATTTGTGCAGGCGCACGTGGACACGCTATGCGCAGATTCAATGTTTACGGTGGTTAGAAGTCATCTAATGCGACGTCTTTGGCGTCTGGATCAACGGTAGGGGAGAATGTGATGGATTTCCGTCTCCAGCACCGCCGTCTCCTTGATTAGCATGAATGCTCGACGAAAAGGACCGCAGTCTTGCCAACGGGCCAAGCCGTGGCAAGACCTCACGCTCCGGAAAGAACAAGGCTTGGGAGCGAGGGGGCGGAGGCAGCTCGCGGCGCTGCAATACCCAAGCAGGCAATTTCGCCAACATATGCAGCGCCGTGTCCTGGGCAGGGTCGCGGCTGCAAACACAATGATATGGGCCTTTCCACGTGGTCTGTTCTCCACAGGTACGGTGAAAACATCCAAGGTCGGTAAGAATCCTTGGGCCATGCATGGGCCCCTAAAATGCCCCTGGTTTTATATAAATGGCTGGTAGAACCTTCTTGAAACCAGAATAATAGGCAGCATAGGAGGCAAACTAGCACACGGATCGCCTGGATACCCGCAACACCAGATGACTCACAAGCGCGTTGCAGGCCTATATAGGAAAAGCAATAGGAAGATGGGGGAGAAAAAGAGGTATGGGGCCTTAGACATTCATTCACCGAACGAAACGGAACAGTATACTTTTATTTTACGTCAACAATCTGTAAGGGAGGTAATCTCCTGTCGAACTCATAATAACGAAAAAAAGTTGTTTGTAATTGAAACGCATTTTGACGTTTATATAGGGCGTTGATCTGCATTTGCAAAATATTTTAATAAAACAATATATACACTATACTTATTCACCTAAAGAACAATGGCAGAATTTGGTCTGGGTGTGTTGTGGCGACCTTAAACTTAATATGAACAAAACAAATTGTTTTTTTTTTCTACGATTTTTAATATTTTCACTTTGTCTCGTTAAAGCTGGAGTATTTTATGATGGTAAAAAGCATTCCAATTGATTACGAATACTTTATTATTTGATTGTGGCCATAGACAATGGTGTTACAGGAATAGACGTGAGTGCTATATCCGTATCGATTATTAAATAAGTAATCGATACGATCGACCTTTATAGAGTTGGTTTGTTTTAAAATGCAGTTATTTAATATTTAATCAACATGATATAAATAAGCTTATATTTTTGAAGCAAAAAAACGTTTCGAATCAAATAAAAGTCACAGCATGGTTTTAATGTTGTATCGATTTTACATAAAATCGATTTGAAATGTGCAGCTCTGCTTTTGTCTTTGGCTGTGACAGTTAGATGCTACAAAACACTTCCGCGTTTAGATGTCAATCTGACATATTATGTCATTTGATAATTCAAACGTACCTACCTACATTGTTTAACTTTCATAGTATAACTTTCCTTTTACCTACATTGCTCATTCTTAACAAAAAATTCAAACACCGATATCTTCTTTTTCCACCTTTTCTGAGTGAAAATAGAATCATTTATAGACTCTGTTACTTACGCCAAATTTTTTGATATATTTTTTATTACTGGACGCTTCAATTTAATTTCAGACATTTTGATGTATGGAGATCTGCCATTGTCCTTTATTTCAAACCGTGTGTGATGCTATAAGGCCCTATTTTCATTAAATGTTACTTAGGTAGTAAATCAGAATAAATTGATTACTGGTGCAGATCAGAGTTGGGCAGTATATCAATTAGTTGTATTTGAAATACGTAATCAATTACGTATTTCTTATTTTTATTTGTATACAAATACGTATTTTGTATTTGTATTTCAATTACTCCCTAAAATTGTAATTGGTATTTCAAATACCTGACCCTGGGGTAATTTATATATAGTATTTCAAATACTCTTGGCTCCAAAATACATTTTACCATAATTACTTTTAGAGATTTTATAAATGGGTGCATTCTGAAAAAGATAGCGCCGTCGGTTAGGTTTCGTACGCAAATGGCAAATTTTATAGCATGGCCTGGCATCGTAGCAGCTGTACTGTCAAAGTTGAACGCTATTAGTTAAAGCTATATATAGTTTTACATTATATCTACTCATCAGAGGGGCAGTGTGGGCACAGCTGAGAAAATGTATGAAAAAATTGTACTATCGATAAACGACTCGAATGCCATCTGTAACTGCCCAAACTTGAACTAGGCCTTCAGCGTTCCTTAGGAAGAACTTGTATGTTGTATTAGGTGCTGTTAATCTGATAGCGCTAGCGATTCACAGATGATCCTTATCTAAATCTATGATCCTTATCTAATAAATATCAGTAGGTATACGCGGATCCGAATACTGATACCTATTTATGAGATAAGGATGAATTTGTAAGAACCCAAAAACACTTTTTTAACTAAATAAGTGAAAATTGTAAATATGCACACAGAAACCCCACAAAGTTGAAGGTGGTGTCATGTAATAGCACTTTTCACCATAAAAATTGTTTCATAACTTCTATCAAAGTCTATAATCATATTCCCAATACGAGAACTACCTCTTACTTACCCAATTTAAAAGGCGATTGAAGCTTCGGCTCATCGAAAAATGTTTTTACACGAGTTACGTTGGTGTAAACACCGCCGTCATCACTCGTCGAGCATCACCTTACACTTTTATTAGAATTGTTTAGATTACGCCCGACCAAACCTTGTACTTTTGTTTTAAAATAAAGTCAGTTCTGTTTCAACCTCTAAGCTGGACAGTAGTCCGAGAGTTTTATTTTTAAAAACTCCTTCGCCGGTATACGGTTCATATCTGGCGCAGTCGGTAGGATCGCGTCTGTAATACGGTTGCCGAATCTCTTTTCCGGTACATCCGCGACGCGATCACAAAGTTCCTACGGTCAACCGAGAAAACCGGCGGAAAAGCGGCGAAGAAAACCGGCGAGGAAGCAGAACTCAGCCTAGCATCGGCATGCTCGTGGGGTAAGCATCAACCTCTGTTTCTCCCGAGATCTTTCCTATATTTTTATTTATTAACTGTGTATCAAACTCTACACCGTTAATTGATTTATGTGTACTGTATTTTGTGTGTGATTTCCACTTTTTACAGCTATTTTGTTGTATTTTTATACTTTTTGTGTGAATTTGTGTATTTTTCATTGTGCTAAAATGGCTCACGAACAAAAGAAGTTAGACATATCTGTAAAAGAAGAAAAAGTCGAAATCGACTATAAAACTTTATCCTTTTTCTTGCCCGCATACGACGGCAACAAGAAAACGCTAGCATTTTATATTAAAAGCGTAGAGAATGCTTTAGAGCTTATAGAAAATAGGCAGCATCCAAGCATAGCATGCTTGATTAGGAATAAGCTAACAGGCAAAGCAGTGGAAGCATTATCAGAATGCACTGAATTTAATAGTTGGGAAGATATTAAGGCCATACTTACCCGTAGATTCGGCGAATTCCGAGACGAGGTACAGGTAGTTCAGGAGCTAATGAATATTAGAAAATTAAGTTTAGATATAGATAGTTTTGCAGATAAAATTAGAGAATTAACTTACATTTTGATTCACCTAGATCAAACCAAAAAGGATTATTATGAAAAAATGGCTATCAATGTATGTTTAGACCAGCTAGACCCGATCTTAGCACTAAGCGTAAAAGTCCAAAAGGCAGATTCCTTAGAGCAGGTTATCGTCCTAGCTAAACAGGAGGATCTTAAGTTAAAAAATAAAAGATCAGTAGATTTTAGGTCGAAGCCTAACGCACCTAGGCCTAACCCGAATCAGAATAATAATTACCGTTTTCAGCCACCTTCCGTTAACCCATATAGGTCTCAACAGATGGCACAACCTAGATTCGCTAACTTTAGTGCGCAACAGCCGCAAAGACCATTAAACCGTCAGGTACCTAACACGCAACCTATATACCAACCCGGTACGTATAAAAATGATAACAATAGCCGACCTATAAATAAACCCGTGCCCTATGCACCTGTAAACTTTCAAACCGAATTAGACGATTCTGTAGAAGAATGCCATGATTTAGAGAATGTTAATATTTCCACCTCAGAAAATAGCTATGTAGAAGATTTAGGAAATAATGAAAATTTTCAGCTTTACCCGGACACGGACAACGAAACGTAGCGTTGATTAATTTACATTATCGTAACCGCTTACCATATATTTACATTAGAGAATTAGGCGGTCGCTTTTTAATCGATACTGGCGCGACGCAATCACTCATATCACCTAACGCAATATTAGAAAACAATGCCCACTTTGAGCGTGAAATACACTTCATAAAGACGGCGCATAGTATAACTAAACACGATACCGTTGTTTATATAAAACTTCCTTCACTCTTCAATTGCGACTATACTCACAAGTTTCTTTTGTTTGACTTTGACCCAGACTTCATCGGACTCTTAGGTGTTGACTTATTAAGAGCTTTAAACTGTAGAATCGACATGAAAGATATGACGTTAAGAACAGACGTTGTTTGTATTCCAATAAAGGGCGATATGAAATCATATACAACAATAGAGCCACAGTGTGAACAGATTGTTTATATTTTATGCAATTACCGAGAAGGCGACTATGAATTAATTGAACAAACTACCAGTGACGGATTAGTATTCCCTTCTGCATTTGTATCCGTAAAATCAGGAATGTTTACAACATCAGTTATAAATAAGTCAGACAGTAAAGTTAGCTTAATTAACAACTATAAAGTACAGTTAGTACCACTACAAAAGGAACCATTTCCAGATAGCTTTTCAAAGGTTTCATCAATTAATACATTGCATTCTAGTAGAGAGTTAGACCAGTTACTTAAGAATAACCTTAGCAGACTTAGAACCGAACACATGAACGACGAAGAGAGACGTGAAATAGAAAGATTATGCTATAATTATCGCGACATATTTTACTGTGAAAATGTACCACTTACCTTTACCCATCAGGTTAAACATAAACTTAGAATTACTGACGACACTCCCATCTTTGTACGTAACTACAGGCAAGCGCCGAAACAAAAGCAGGAAATCCAAAAACAGATCGAAGAATTATTACGTCAGAATATAATTAGGGAAAGTAGCTCACCTTGGTCATGTCCAGTACATATAGTGCCTAAGAAAATAGACGCAACTGGCCAACAAAAGTGGAGGCTAGTTATCGACTACCGTAGGCTTAACGAGAGAACTATTGAAGATAAGTACCCACTACCAAACATCAATGATATCCTGGATAAATTAGGACGTGCCCAGTATTTTACCACATTAGACCTTGCATCTGGCTACCATCAGGTGGAGATGGACCCTTCAGATATTGAGAAAACAGCTTTTAGTACAGACCGAGGACATTACGAATTTATGAGAATGCCCTTTGGCCTGAAGAATGCCCCTAGTACGTTTCAGCGACTAATGGATTCAGTCTTGCGAGGATTAGACAATGTTTTAACGTATCTCGATGACGCTATTATCTTTTCATCTTCCTTACAAGAACACCTAGAAAAATGTTGACAGGTATTTGATAGGTTCCGATATCATAATCTCAAAGTGCAACTAAATAAATCCGAATTTCTACAAAAGCAAGTCAAGTTTCTTGGTCATACACTTACAGACGAAGGCCTTAAGCCTAATGCTGATAAAATAGAAGCTGTCAAGCGATTTCCACTTCCTAAAACACAGAAGGAAATAAAATCTTTCCTAGGACTCGTGGGATACTATAGAAAGTTCATTAAAGACTTCGCGCAACTTACAAAGCCTTTAACTTCATGCCTTAAGAAAAATGCCAAAGTAGAAGCAACCCCGCAGTTTATAGAATCTTTCGAAAAATGCAAAGAAGTCCTTACTAATGCACCTATATTGCAATACCCCGATTTCGAAAAACCTTTTATACTTACCACTGACGCATCGGACGTAGCACTCGGTGCCGTACTCTCACAAGGTAAAGTAGGTTCAGACAAACCCGTGGCGTACGCTTCACGAACGCTGTCGGAGACAGAGCAAAAATACTCAACTATAGAAAAAGAACTATTAGGAATAGTTTGGGCAATTAAGTATTTTCGTCCGTACCTTTATGGCAAACAATTTACCATATACACTGACCATCGTCCGCTTACGTGGATCATGACTTTAAAGGACCCCAATTCAAAATTAACAAGATGGCGCTTAAAACTTGCTGAATATGATTTTAAAATAGAATATAAGAAAGGTAAGATAAACACGAACGCCGACGCATTATCCCGTGTTCAAATAGTTTACAATAACGACATAGAATCTGTGACTAACGACGATCAATTAGTAGACATGATATTAGACAGTGAGAATCAGACAAACTTATTGACAGAACCTCAACCCGGAACGTCGCGTGACACGTTTAACGATCTCGACGGAATAGACATCGAAACACTTATTGACACCTCGACAATATTTGTTCCACCACAGTCAATAGACAGCCGGATAGACACCCCGGAACCCATTCAGTTAGACTCAGACAACCAATTAGACTATAAAATTCCTGAAACATTAGATGCCATTGACAGGCAGTTAAAACAGTTTCACATTCGAAAATGCCCTGGCTTTGAGTACAGAGTAGACAACAGAACCAAAGGCAAGATAGTAATTAAAGACGTATTTATCCCTATCAATGAAGCTGAACAGCAAATTATAAAATTCCTAAAGGAACATACTATACCCAACCGTATTTTCCATTGTTATTTTTACAATGAAGAGTTATATCCCATATTTTGCAAGGTAGTTAAAACCATTTTTAGCAATAGAGGCCCAAAGCTAATACGTTGTACTACAAGGGTAACCTTAGTAGAAAATAACAGCGAACAAATAGAGTTGATAAAAAAATATCATGAAGGCAAAACCATCCATAGAGGCATACAAGAAACATACAAACAGTTATATAAGAATTACCATTGGCCGAAATTCAAAAGTATATTAATCAATGCGAAAAATGTCTCAAACCTAAACATAAACGTTTAAAATTACCACAGACCACCATCAAGTAGATATCAGAGTTAGATTAGATATAAGATTATATATAGTTATATCCTATAACGTTAGTAGAATACGCGATATATACATAGACGTAATCAGAGACTATTATACCTACATTTAAGTTATATCATAAAAATATATCCAATTATAAAGATAGTTTGGTTACTAGAAACCAATTATAATACCTTATAGATAAGTAAGTTAGTTTATTTAGGATCTACTGAACTCAGTTTAGGAAGACCATGTATCCCTAGATTTAAAATGAAAACCTCTTTTAATTAATGGACTAGGATCCGTAATAAAAGCTATCACTGGCAACCTAGACCAGGAAGATGCAATTAGCTTAGAAAACCAAGTTCAGGAAATAAGGAAATTAACAGTAAATAAGCAAAGCGAAACCTTAGGAATAATGTCCGATTTCATTGATGAATATCATAGTAAATTAGAAAGTATTACTAAAAATCAGAAAGAGTTAACTAAAGCGATCGGAAAATTAGTAGAAGAAAATCAGGAAATAGAAAATAAAGTATATACCATGCAAATACATAATCAAATTGAAACATGCTTACAACAAGTATATGATAGATTAGTTAACTTAGAGAACGCCATAACATTCAGTCACCTAGGACGACTACATCCTAGTATAGTCGAACCTAGCTATCTTATTGCAGAGTTAGCGAGCATCCAAAAGGATATGAGCTTCAAAGATTTGCAGTTACCTTATGCACCAACAATGAAAAATATACATATAATAGAAAAATCTATTGTAGTCAAAGCATACAGTACAAATGAATCGATTAACTTTGTGTTAGAGATCCCCTTAGTAACTAATCATCCTTATAGTTTACTCCACTTATACCCGATCCCGAATGCAAACAATTCTATCCTAATACCTAAAAATCCTTACCTGATCTTGGGCAGCAACATGTTTGCGTATCCTCGCGAGCCATGCGCCTTCATCACCGACGAAACCGTCATCTGCCATCACCTGGAACTACAAGAACTCATCGCATCACAAGACTGCTTCGCACAATTACTACAACACAAGAAACCATACAACTGCACTTACGCCACAGTAGAATTCAACGAGAATATTATAAACCAAATTAAAGAAAACAGCTGGATCGCCATCCTGAAACAAGAAGAAGTAATTAAGACAACCTGCGGAGAAGAAATACACTACCAAAGATACAGCGGCGTCGTCCTGATATCAATCAATAACCAATGCACCATTGGCATAGAAAGAAGAACCCTACGTACGCACAAGAAATTCCTCATCAACAGAGAAAGCGTTCCCCTGCCTAGAACACAGTACAGCACAACGAATAAGCACTCACAATTGAATCTACAAATAGAAAATGTTCAGCTCAACGAACTAGACAAACTAGTAGAAAAGACTAAAAATTTACAAGAAAAGGAAAAAACAGTCATCATCGCTACTAAACCCAGTTGGCCCACCATATGCCTGTATGCGATCATGACACTAGCCGCCATAGGCTTCATCACCCACCGATATCTTCACCGAAGGGGAAGACCAGCAACGACCGAAGCCAAGCAGCTCCAGCCACAAGAGCCCTTGCCACAGGACCAGCAGTCTTCGGCGTGCTTCTCACTTAAGGGGGGAGGAGTTACGTTGGTGTAAACACCGCCGTCATCACTCGTCGAGCATCACCTTACACTTTTATTAGAATTGTTTAGATTACGCCCGACCAAACCTTGTACTTTTGTTTTAAAATAAAGTCAGTTCTGTTTCAACCTCTAAGCTGGACAGTAGTCTGAGAGTTTTATTTTTAAAAACTCCTTCGCCGGTATACGGTTCATATCTCACGTTACAGGAATTTCTAAATTAATAAAATAATAATTTTGTATTATGTAATTTAATGATGAGTAAATTGAAAATAATTATATGTAGGTACCTAGCTAATTCTCTTTTAGAAAATATCTATCTAAATGTTATTATTATGAATAATACTATGTTTAATATTATTATGTTGACCTTGTATAAGTACCAAGCATGTTTTCTGTTGTTAATATAAATTGTGTAGGTAGTATAAATTTACATTTAAATTATATTTTTGAAAATTAGCAATAAATTATAGAGTCAATAAGGACAAATAATAATGTAACACCTTTGTCACCAGATATTTGCGAGAGAAGATTTAATTTGTCCGTGTGGTGACGGATTAAGAATACGGTATGTCACCACCCCATATCATCCCATGGGTGTCGTAAGAGCCGACAGAGGGAGCATATTATGCAGAGAACAGCACTGTAAGAGAAGGAAAACTTGATACAAACCCTTTACCAACCCGTTTGGCCAGCGTGGTATAGTAGGCTAATTCTTCCTTTCAAAGGAGAGGCCTAGTCCAGCAGTGGACTGTTAAAGGCTGATGATGAGGTAAATCGATCGATAGATCAAACATTGGGCGCGCTGGCCGTGATACCTATCACATATCTACCAGCCGTAAGAAATCTAGTAATTCATAAAATAAAATTATTTGGCCCAGCCCTGTGCAGAATAAGACTGCACGGTAGGCACGTGTGCTTCTATGTGTTAGGTACCTGCAATGCAAGCTCGCGGCGATCAGCTGAGCGGCGGCGGCGGTCAATACACCAAGCTGATTTTTTAAATGCATGATTAGGAAAAAATTATTTTAAGTTTTAGTGAGTTATTTTTTTTTTATTTGTATTCAGTTATAGTAGTATGTTCACCCCAGAAAATATTTTGCAAATGCATATCAACAGCCTGTTTAAAACGTGCTACAGTGGCTCAAGTCATGAGATGAAATAAAGCGATGGAGTAAGTAGCATACAGTATTTGCTACTTTGCACAAAATAATTCTTCTAATTCTACACGCCCTAATACCGTAACCCTGACTTCATAAAGAGGAAACACAACGGCCGTTTTTCCATACAAACGTCTCCTGTTTTCTCCCTGGATAAGGCCAGTAGAGCAATTATTTTTTCCAAAAGATGTATGGCCCCGATTGGCATGTCCCTGTTTTCCTTTTTCTCATAAATTAAATATTAAAAAAGATATGAACTTTCAAATACCTCAAAAATTGGCCAGATTTTCCGCTGTGTTCAAACATCCAAAAAACAAATTTGGCTAGATTATTTAAAAAATTGGGCAAGTGCGAGTCGGACTCGCGCACGAAGGGTTCCGTACCATCATGTATAAAAGAAACACGTTCGTTGTATGTATACTTAAATACTTTATAAGTTTCTACCTGTTTATTAAGATCGAGTAACAAATTGCTTAAAAATTACGTTTGTTGTATGGGAGCCCCCCTTTATTATTTACTTTTTTTAAATTTAATTATTTATTTTGAAAGGTAATATTCAACTACATATTCTGTAAAAATTTAAAGCGTCTACCTGTTACAGTTAGTAATTTTGAGCAGAAAATACGAAAAAAAACACGTTTTTTGTATGGGACCCCCCCCTTAATATTTTCATTTTTTTTTTGTTGTTATAGCGGCAACCGAAATACATAATTTGTGAAAATTTCAGCTTTCTAGCTATCATGGTTTATGAGATACAGCCTGGTGACAGACAGACAGACAGACAGACAGACAGACAGACAGCGGAGGCTTAGTAATAGGGTTCCGTTTTTTACCTTTTAGGTACGGAACCCTAAAAAAGGAAAACATAGGAACACAGCCAAAGCCTTTCTTTAATTTTAAAAAACTAGTTACATCGACGAAGTTTTGGAGAAGAAATCAAGGGAATACGAAACTTTGATTTTGTGTACATTTAATACCTAGGTATTTTTGGTCCAAGCTGCAGTTGTCTCTATCGCACTCTGCGGGGGAGGCTTGAGGCTGCGCGACAGCAATAGATTTTACAAATACCTATTTTTCAATTCTCTCGCCCGTAGTGTTTCCTCTTAACTCTACGCCTTAACAAGCTATTTTAAATTTTCATGATTTGTATGCATCATACAATTATATTTAACTGGTCTTACTCCATATATGTAGTTATTTTATAAATCGTATGTTCCAAAAAAACGACGAGGCGCGATTGAGTAAAGGCAGATAGCGCCCCTGGTTTCAAATCTAGTCAAAACACAGACATTTTTACTTGATTTTAAGCGCTTGCTGCGCTTCGCTTTGGAGTTGGCATACTTGGCACGAGCCAAGTGAAAGAAGTTTCATGGAGTGGTAAGGTCTTCTCAAAGATCTCTCCCATAAAACTCATAGTAGTAACGTAAAGTAGTAGTAACGAAACTGATGCGCGTTGACCAACTTGCGAGTAGAGATTATTTATTTGTATAGAACATTTGAAAAGTCAGTTAGTAGTTAGTACCTTATCATCGATAGACAGGCAATTCAGAGCTTTAATTAAATTCACATACCTATGCACGCGCGCATATATGCACACATTTTCCAGACATCTTGTTTGTTGTGATGATTGGTTTTTAACGTGCGTAGGCATAATAAGCCAATTATAGTTTACTCATTTGGATTTACAGTAGGGTACTGCTTATCGCGTACGTATTGTAAGATTAGCTCGATCGAGAGCTGAGGGTCTAGTACGAGTTTTACACGGTGACGATAGCCTACTCGACAGGAAAAATTTTCATACATTTTCTAAATGCGCCCCCTAGCGGACTCTATCCATCGCTACTATCCGTTAGAGGCGCTTTAAGGCAATGTATGGAAATTGTTCCCGTGTCGCCTAGGCTATCGTGAATCGTCACCGTGACGATCGAGTGCAAAACTCATACTAGACCCTCGGGTCGGTTGTACAGTTTACGATGATACTCACATTTTTTTTAAAAAGCTCACTTACTTTTGTTACATCATGCTTATGATTTTGTCATCTTATCGTGTCAGAAGTGGTGTATAGGAATCACATCGAAGGCCAAGCTGAAAGTGGCAGAAGTAGGAATATTTTGAAGTACAGGAATCGCGCTGTTGTCCATATTCAGGCCGTTCGGTCTACCACTGAAAGAAATAAAAATAAATAGTTTCTTATCATTATGCATAGATAATTATGTTCTCTATATCACCTGGTGTACCTATGTCTCAGATAAACAACTAATCTAGAAACTAATTTATAAAACTCAAGCGAGGGGCATGCATAATGATAAAGAAATTAAAATGTGTGTACGTGTGCTCCTGGCTTGTGCACCGACCTCAAAAAAATTGTTATTGAAAATATATATTTTGGGGTTCCGTAGCCAAAAGTGGCAAAAATCAGAACCTTCATAGATTCGCCACGTCTAGGTCTGTCTGTCTGGCCGTCCCTATGTCACGTCTACTTTATTCCGAAACTACTAAGACTACACATTCGAAATTGGTATGTAAATGCATTCTATGAACCGCTTCCATTACAATTTTTCAAAGGATTATTATTTAAAACTAGCTGACCCAGCGAACTCCGTATCGCCTTTTTAAGAGTTTTTACTTAATTCCCTTTTTTTCCAAGACCCTCTTCCAAAGTTACCATTGACTTAGCGCTTAATCTCTTATCATTTCCGAGTCTGTAAATGATGAACAAACAAACATAGATTTTTATATAATACTAGCTGACCCAGCGAACTCCGTATCGCCTTTTTAAGAGTTTTTACTTAATTCCCTTTTTTTCCAAGACCCTCTTCCAAAGTTACCATTGACTTAGCGCTTAATCTCTTATCATTTCCGAGTCTATAAATGATGAACAAACAAACATAGATTTTTATATAATATTGAATTCCCCATTACTTAAAATATCGGAGACGATACCCATATCGACTTAAAAAAAATCCCGTCCGCCATCTTTGATTTCCTATCCGCCATCTTTGATCACGATATAGATGTTGTATTTGGATTCACCATCCCATTAATCATACCCATATTGATTTTTAAATTTGTTCCCATCCACCATCTTTGACTTCCCATCCGCCATCTTGAATCACGAAATAGATGTTGTATTTGGATTCCACATCCCTTTAAACACCGGAGACGATACCCATATTAATTAAAAAACAAAAACCCATCCGCTGTCTTTGATCACGAAATAGATGGTGTTTTTGAATTCCCCATTCCTTAAAATATCGGATACGATACCCATATCGACTTTAAAAAAATCCCGTCCGCCATCTATGGTTTCCTATCCGTCCATCTTTGATCACGAAATACTTATATGTTGTATTTGGATTCTCCATCCCTTAAATCATCAGAGACGATACCCATATTGATTTTTAAAAATTTTCCCATCCGCCATCTTTGATTTCCCATCCACCATCTTGAATCACGAAACAGATGTTGTATTTGGATTCCTCTTCCCTTTTAACTTCGCAAACGATACCAATATTGATTTTATTTACCCAACCGCCATCTTTGATTTCCCATCCGCCATCTTTGAGTACGAAATAAATGTTGTATTTCGATTCCTCACCCCTTCAAATATCGAAGGCGATACCCATATTGATTTTTAAAATTTTCTCATCCGCCATCTTGGATCACTAAATAAATTTCATATTATTAATCAGCGTGCCGAAAATCTCGAAAACGATACCCATGTAGATTGTATCTTGTTCGCTTTAGCCTTTTTTTGCCTTTGACCCAACCCTCCCCCTTCTCGATTGACCATTTTATTATTTTTGTCTGGCCCCTAACAGTTGTGGCGTAATTTTATATAGCCTACAGCCTTTCGGAATAATTGGGCTATCATAGGCAATAACAATTTTTAAAATCCGACTGCTAGTTCCTGAGATTAGCCGACATTATCTTTTAGCCTTTTTAGCCTTTTACCCGGCCCCAAAGGGTCGAAGCATTATGTTCCCAAATAACTGGGCTATCGTATACAAAAATATTTTTTCATATCCGACCGGTAGTTCCTGAGATTAGCGCGTTCAAACAAACAAACAAACTCTTCCGCTTTATTATATTAGTATAGATATGCGAACAATTTAATCAACGTGCACAATATGACATTATGTAGGTATGACGTGACAGTACTGACAGATATGCGATAGCACATGAGCAGCAATCAATTATCAGCGCATGCGTTCTTACTTCCAAGAGGTAAATTTGTGCCGTACAAACTTCTACCCTCCGCACAATCCCTCCCAGTTAAATTTTTACAACTCATGGTAGCCTATATCCGTCTCCATGGTCCAATATATGTATCCCTAAATTAAAATTCAACAAAATTGGTTCAGCCGTTTTAGCGTGAAAACGGAACATACATACATACACAATTTCGAATTTATAATATTAAGTAGGGATTATCAATGGGTTTCTTCTGACATGAAGCCCGCTGGGCGGCAGCACTGAGACTTCAGGTCCGGAAACCTGTCAAAACTGCCATCAAACAAAGAAGTATATAAACGCGCACGCGAATTTGAACTTTATGCAACGGTAATAAATTACGAATTGACTCTACGTTTTACTTAGAAAACGTTTGTATGGGAAAAAGAAAAGGGCTATTTTTAGGGTTTTTCCGGCAATTATTAGAGTTTTTCTCGCCGTAAAAACCATATTTGAACTTCAACGAACATTTAAAAAAAAGAATTGGCCAAATTGGTCCAGGCGTTGTTGAGTTATGCGCTTACCAACACATTTTGCGATTCATTTTTATATTATATATAAGAAGTAGGGATTATCAATGGGTTTCTTCTGACATTAAGCCCGCTGGGCGGCAGCACTGAGACTTCAGGTCCGGAAACCTGTCAAAACTGCCATCAAACAAAGAAGTATATAAACGCGCACGCGAATTTGAACTTTATGCAACGGTAATAAATTACGAATTGACTCTACGTTTTACTTAGAAAACGTTTGTATGGGAAAAAGAAAAGGGCTATTTTTAGGGTTTTCCGGCAATTATTAGATTTTTTCTCGCCGTAAAAACCATATTTGAACTTCAACGAACATTTAAAAAAAAGAATTGGCCAAATTGGTCCAGGCGTTGTTGAGTTATGCGCTTACCAACACATTTTGCGATTCATTTTTATATTTTAGAATTACTTAAATATTTTTTTCTTCTGTCATATAGGGAAGAGTCGTACAAAATGACATACGTACCCTCCGCTTAATCAGTCATAAATTCTTTTTCATTAATTATCTGAACACTAACAATAATAACAAACTTTCCATTCCTTAGTTCATTACCTATCATAACTAAAGAGATCAATCAACTTAAAACAAAAAATAACAATATTATAAGTCTCAAAAGAAATTGTAACTATAATCCGTTTTGTCCATCATGGGCGGCTCGGCTATTATGACATACGTACTATACGTAGTGTAGACAAAACGGCATACAAACAATGTATGCCTATTAATTATTAAATTATTAGCATTTAATTTATACAGTGACCCAAGTACTGTTAGAGTACATGACATTTCCATTATTGACATTCATAATAATAATAATTTAAATTAAATTCTGAGACAATAGAGAACACCTCTAGCTATAATAAAATTACTCGTAACTCATTGACTAATATACTTAAACGTAATAACAAAAAAATGATTAAATTAGTAGGTACATCAGAATATTAGAAGTATGATTAATAAAGATTTAGAAATGGAATTGTTTATGAACTGTAATGCTGTTGATATATTTTGCATCACTGAACATTGGCTAAAAAGCAACCAGTTCATGTTCAATTTCAGTAATCATATAGTAGGAAGCTCGTTTAGCCGGCAGCAAGCAGTACATGGTGGCTCGATGATTTTACTTAATAAGCAACTTAAATTTAAGGAGCGTCATGATATTGTAAGTCTGTCTGTTGAGCGAACTATTGAGGTAGCCTGGAACTGAGGAGATTTATTGTAATAAGTGTATACAGGCCTCCTTCAGCATTGTATGATAGCTTCGAGCGTATTATGGATGAGATATTAAACAAAGTTGCAAAAATAAATAAAAATGTTGTTGTGTGTGGTGACTTTAATGTAGAGGATAGTAGTCTTAGTATAAAATTGAAAGCGCTGTTTCTATCATATAATCTGAAGAACTTATTCTTAGAGCCCACAAGAGTTACTTCCTCTACATCTACTTGCTTAAATAATATATTTACAGATATCATAGTAAGAGACAAGCAAATTATTAGACAGTTAGACTCAGACCTTTGTGGACAGCAGATCTCCTTTAATGATAACAGTAAGAATGTTTCTAGGCAAAATATAGTTGTAATACCTAAAACTGCAACTCGTTTTGCTAGGTTTCAAAGTAAACTAATGACTAGCTGGTCACTGTTAGATGATGAAGGTGACCCTAATTTGTTATATAATAGCTTTTTCAAAGCGTTTTGTACAGACTTTAATTCGGTTTTCACACCTAGAACGATTGCAGTTGGAGGTAATGCAACCTTCTGTGAATGGGCAACAACTGGGCTTCACAAAAGTAGAAAGAGATTGTATGAGCTATATGACGAGAGAAACTTTAATTTAAGTGAACAATTTCAGGATTATGTTAGAAAATATGCTAGGATATTTCGGCAACTTTGCAAGAAATCTAAGTCTCTTTACCTGAGTTCAAGGATTAGGAGTAGTGACGATAAAATGAAAATGACATGGAATATAATAAACAGCGAGACTGGGAAAGTTAAAAGTAAAAGTTCAAAATTTAGTTTGAACATTGATAACGACACTATTACATCAGACTCAAAAGTTGCATCGGCGTTTGAAAGTTTTTTTACTGATATCCCCGTTATTACTACTAGATCTTTGGACTCATCAACCAATGCAGCGGAATCTCTTTTAAAAGAAAACATGAGTACAACCTATAGTAATTTCTCATTTCAGTATATAAATTCATATGATGTCATAAAAGCTTTTAATACTATAAATTTAAACAAGACTGCAGACTTGTGGGGAAATTCCGTTACTATTACCAAGTCCATTATTGCTTTAGCTGCTAACAGATTACCTTTAATATTTAATAAGTGTATTGACTGTGGTGTATTTCCTGATCTTATGAAAGATAGCAAGGTAATACCTTTGTACAAAGCAGGTAGCACATCAGACCCCACCAACTATAGGCCAATTTCTATGCTGCCCACATTTAGCAAAATTTTCGAGAAATTGATACTAGACCAACTTCAAAGTTATTTTAATAACAACGAGCTTCTACACTATAAACAATTTGGTTTTACAAAGGGGCACTCCACGACCGATGCCGGTGTTGAGCTCGTAAAAGATATCTTTGATGCCTGGGAGGATTCACATGATGCTTTAGGTGTCTTCTGTGATTTGTCCAAGGCCTTTGATTGTGTAGAACATGATATATTGATCAGGAAATTACATCACTATGGTTTAAGTAGTTCTGCTCTGCATCTTCTTACTTCATATTTGAGTAATAGGATTCAGAGAGTTGATGTCAACGGGACGCGTTCGCATGGGTCTGTAGTCAAAATGGGCGTCCCACAGGGTTCAATCCTCCTTTTTTATTTTTAGTTTATATTAATGACTTACCACAACTCGTCAATGACAAGCACGGGATAGTACTGTTTGCTGATGATACCTCACTTTTATTTAAATTAAAACGACAGCAAATTGATATGGACGATGTAAACATTGCTATCTCAAAGGTGGTTCGCTGTTTTGAGGTTAACAACCTGCTTTTAAATAAACTAAAAACTAAATGTATTCGATTTTTGATGCCTAACGTCAAACAAGTGAACACCTCAGTAAAGGTTAAGGATGATGTGTTGGATCTTGTGGATAACACCAAATTTTTAGGCATTACACTAGATTCTAAGCTGCAATGGGGACCACATATTAGTAAATTGTCGAATAGACTCAGCTCTGCAGCATACGCAGTCAGGAAAATTCGCCAGTTAACTGACATTGATACTGCCAGGCTTGTATATCATAGCTATTTTCATAGTATAATGTCATACGGTATTCTCCTGTGGGGAAATGCTGCCGACATTCAGACCATCTTTGTTCTGCAGAAAAGAGCTATTCGAGCAATTTATAATTTGGATTATGGGGCTTCGTTAAGGAATAAATTCAAGGAAATAAACATTTTAACAGTTGCAAGCCAGTACATTTATTCCAACCTAATATATTTATTCCAAAACAAGGCCTCATACTCAAAGAAAAGTGATATCTACAATTTGAATACTAGAAATAAGAGTAAGCTAGTAGTGCCGGCTACCCGGCTAGAGAAAATAAAAAAATCTTTTCAAGGCCAATGTGTGCGCTTTTACAATAAAGTGCCAAGCAATATTCAAAATTTAAGTTATAATAAATTCAAAAAGATTATAAAACGTAAACTTTGTCAAAAAGGGTACTATTCAGTGTTAGATTATATTGAAGATAAAAATGCTTGGGATTAATTTGCTCGGTCCCACAGGCTACTTATGTTTGATTAGTGTTAAGTTTCATGTGAGTGTGAGTTATTGTGTCTATATTATGCTAGTTAGTACTTATATATTATTATTAAAAAAAGCCTTATTAATTGACAACAACATTATAGACACACCAGCTCATATACCCATGAAAAATTCAATGTAGTTACTAAGTTTTTAAATTGTATAGAATCAAGACGTAGAAAAGAGTGGCCCGGAGTTTCTTGCCTGATTCTTCTCACGAGGCTCTACTTTCTGAACAGGCATTTTTTTCAATGCTCAACTATGTTAATATGCATTTAAAGTTACTTTTTTATTTTTTTTATTTGTATGACTTTCTGACGTGTCCAAAAAATTTAAACATTTTTATGGAAATAAACATAGTTGAGTTTGAGTTTATGGCAAACTAAGCAATTATTAACAAAGCTGGCATATTATTATGACAGATTTAGTTTTCTTAGGAACGTCTTCATCGCTGCTAGAGCTGAAATTCAATGGGTGAGCGATTTTCTCCGTCATTTCCTGGTGACCACCGGAAGAGCTGATTTTATTTATTTTTCCTTCCATATTTGGAGTTAAAGTTAGCAGTAAGACCGTTAAGCTCTGGCGTTTTCTTTCTCTCTTATAGTCACGTGGCATTTCAATGAATTTATGAGTACCTACTAAAAACGAAAAAATAAGTGAGTTGGGACAGTGAACAACTTAGTATGTCATTTTGTCCTACCGAGCGGTATGTCATTTTGTCCATTTTATAGGTTTAGAACCTCAACTGTAGTAACAAAACACCATAATCAAATTTAACAATTTTAACATAATATCCTCAGTCAAGATTAATACATTGACAACAAGTAGAGACAGCGGAAACTAAAATGGCAATTGAATTTACTTACTTTTACGATGATAAGTTCAACAAAACAGAACTAATATTCAAACCGTCGTCGTCGGTCGTCTAAATCGAATGGCCGACGGCGACGGAGTACCGCTGGCAATCTCGCAGGTTGCGACACATAACACAGCGGCCCTCTACAGATCTTTGGATGAACAAAAGCAGCCACAGATTTTAAGAAACAGTGATAAATATGTCATATGATCCGCCTGTGTCATTTTGTACGCATTTCCCCTATAGGTACTTGCTTGGGTGTCTAGGTATAGATTGATCTTTAAGAATTCTATTGTTCTGTTAAAACCATTGTTGTTCAAAGTCAATCGTTTGAAAGATGCCTCCAAAGTGGTAAAATGAGTACCCCTTTCCCCTCTAATATTTAACTGATCTTGATCTGATTTTTTTTAACTAAAATTGGTTTGAACGAGATGTTATCAGCAACTTTTAAGATAAATAGCACAAAAATCGAGAAGCGGTTTAGGTACACATCTACCTACCAAATTTCAACTGTGTTGTCTCAATAGCTTCGGACTACCTATATTACTACAAAGAAGTAAGTACCTACTGTACAATCAAACAAGTCGGCGCTGGACCAGTTTAAAAAAAAATCCCTTGGCTCGCTCATAGAGTAGAGGCACACTAGAAACTAGTTTAGTATGCCAGTGTCAATGTGCGTGTAAAGTAGCACTGGAAGCGACGATGTCTTGCTGAGCGATTCTCGCCCTTAAGGTGGTCTAGCGGCAAGTTGTTCGACTGTACCTACAGACAGACAAGTCGAATCTGTATGGTTTCCAATTTCTGCCATTTGGCTATGAAACCCTGTATTTATTCTAACAACCATAGCTGTTAGCTATGGTTGTTATAATAAATACATCAATTGTTTTTATTTTTACTTTTAAATTCGGACACGTTGCGACGATGCGATTTAAAAACCATATAATTATATTATCTTTAATGTAGCATGCAGCTCTATCTACCGGTAACTCGTGGAACTAAGCATGATTACGAGAAAGGCGTAGAGCCTCAAGCCTCAAGTCGCCGCGTCATTACAACATTAATTATTTAAACTACAATGCTAATGCTTAGAAATATAATATTTTAATGGACTATCCAACATAATGATATTTTCTTATCGACCCATTGCAGAGATTAGCCTGATTAGCGCGTTCAACTAAACTAAACAAACTCTTCCCGCCTTATTACAAAACGTAGACGTTACATAAATTGAAATTTAGACCTGAGCTCAGCTGTCTAAAATTGATCTGACGTAAACTGTAGACACATTTTTATTAAATTATTATCACTAATATTCTTTGGAATAAACTTGGCGTTAAAATAAATAATAACCTAAAAGAAAAAAAGCTTTTTTATGAATTGTCAATCAAAGGCTAAACCTGGTTTTATCTTAAAACCATGTTTTGTAATAAGTCCCTTCAGCTTTATAATACAGAATACTACAATCAGGATACGCAGTTAAACCCCTGCCGCAGTTACTTTTTGTACATTCACAGATAACTTATCTGTGGTACATTTGCTGGTCCAGTAGCGCCGAACTCTCCCTCAATCGTCATCATCATGGTCCAACTCCTAGCGTTACCAATTAGCGTGCATGTGGAGCACGGTGTATGCATTCTTCAATCTTACCCTTTTATAATTATTGGATTTACCTACCTACCTAATTATAAGCAGGCATCGAAATTATTTGGTCAGCAAGCAAGCAAGAATAAAAAAAGTACCTAAATATCTAAGTACCTACTGACCTTCAGAATACAGAAACCCTCCTCTTTGTGGATTCGGATAAAACAGGTAGGAACGTATGTTTTCAGAATTAAGCAGAGTTGAATCGCATTGGTATACTTCAGCTACCTAAAGTAAGAATACGGTATACCTACCTATGCACTCGTACATAAGTACTTACCTATTAACCCCTCACCTGATCTATAGTCATATTATGACCGAAGAAAGTAGGGCGATTTTTGATACGTGGTCATAATATTATGACCATTTTTTATGTTCGCATTTCAAGTCTGTTTTCTCTGTTTTACCGATTTGTAGCGGCTTGCGATTGCTTTAGGTTGGTAGGACAATAACACGCCTTGCGTATTGTAAACGAAAACAGACATACTCAAAAAAAAAAAAAAAGTTTCGTCTAATCAAAAGAAAGTTCCCGCGTCGCTGTGCGTGTCCTGTCGCAATAATAAATTTTTATACCAAAAACACGCTGCAGCATCAGTAAGAAGCAATTTAATCATGCCTTAGTAAGTATTTTTTCGTTTTATGTTTAAGTTGATAATATTCGTAGTGTAATTTAAGATTAAAGACACTTTTCCTTAGGTAAGAACCAATTCGCCCCGCACCCGTATATTTCATATGATTTTACGTATTGTTTCTGCACTTGTTGGTATTTTATTTTGTTGTATTGTTTGAATAATTTCATAAATAAATAGTATATAATATGCAGAAGTCCTTAAATTCATGTATTTTCTAAATATTCACGAAAAATATAATGCAGGTAACAGTCGGTCATTTTACTCGGCCTGCGAGTCATTGTCCTTTGTTACTGCAATTTTTATTTAATTAATAATTATTTACAATAACTTTAAGATTATCCTTTGTTGAAATTTAAAGCTCCTTTTATATTCTTTAAGACTCATAAGTCTTTATTTTGTATTTTGGTTTGATTTTGTTATAATGAGCATAGTTTTAAATATGCCCTGCTTTTGACCGCCTAAAACGAGGGTCTTGTTAATTTACCTTTTGTTTAAAATTAATGCAATTCTGTCGCCTAAATTTATGTGTGCGTTCGCGCAGCGGAATGTTGTTGAATTTAAAGATTTTAATTATGCAGATATTTAGTGTATGACGTCGTATAATTGTGTATGGTAAAAAAAATTTGTGCATGCAGCCATTGAAGAGAAATTCACCAAAAAGTGATTCCGCTGGGCGAACGTTGTCCTGGCGGAACTTTTTTTAATCCATTGACTTTAGAAGAAAAGAGATGTGTCCAAAAATTAGTGTGTATTTGTGTGTAATTGTGTATGTATGAATAAAATTAGTGCATGCATAAACTTCGGAGAAATTCAAGTTTCCGCTACGCGAACGTTTGGCCATTAGCTAGTTTTCATATAAAGCGCTTACATAGAGAGCTGTAGATTTTTACATACGTTGTTTTGAATTTGTTTATATTTGTTTAAAAAACAGATTTAGAAAAAATCGTAGGGCTTAAAAGATAAAAATATAAACGCAAAATACGCTTATTAGGTCTTAGTTCTTAAAGTATGCACTTTGGGGTCTAGATTTTCACGTTTATACAAACCTTGTAAGTGTCTGCAACATGTTGCCAAGTATCAATGATGTTCCATTAGTAATTAAAGAGTTATAGGACAATTTACCATGAATAGATCACTGTTTACAAAGCAGTCAAATATTACGACGTTCTAAAGGAATTGCATGGTAAAATGTATGCCAATAATTAGTGTATTCATTCAACTATTCACATGCAAAATTTCATATCATTAAATTCAGTAAATAAAGAAAAACAATTATAATACTGATGAAGCATCGAAAACCTACATAACCCGACCAAGTTCGGATAGCTACAAAAAAGCGGCCGTGCAATATATTTAGGTAACATCCTAAAATTTACAGTATAATACCGGTATTGAATTGGTATAGGTGATAACACAATTGTTGTTTCGATATAATTTATAGGTCATTTACTTTTGTACACCTACTTTTTTAAATATATTTGACTATGACAGAAAGTAGGTACTATTTACGTAGGTACTTTATTTAAGTATGCCCTTGAGACTTGAGATATAATCTAGATATATTATTAAAAGGAGAAGTACCAAATACGGCCTGTAGCGGCCAGAAAGTTGTGAATCTTTGAAATTAAACATATTTTTTTTTTAATTTATACATCGTTTTCGTTTCTTGATAGAAGTTCGGTGAAAGAATTTAGTTTTTAAAGATTATTATTTTGAATAGGCTATGGTAGTAGCGGATGGATGTCTTATGTTGCCAGCATTAAAAATAAAATGAAGTATGGTAGGCAGAAATTGTTTTAACGAAATAATATTTTTATTATTATATTAGACAATATATTTTATTTACTTTATAAGTAGGTATATTTGTAAAAAGAATCAAGAAATATATAATTTATTATATATTCCATAATTATTAAACTGTTTAAATCGTTTTGTTTTTTAATCGATAGTAGAAATATTTTTTCAAACCATTTGTAACACATTTTTTAACTGTTATGTCATTCGTGTTGCTACTGCGCGTCGAAAATATTTTGCTCTGATTTATTGGTGTTTTCGTACGGTTTTAATGTAATGTAATTGAATATAAATTCAATAATAATGATCAGTACCTTCTACCCATGCTAAGAATATGCAGCGGTGTTTGTGATTGTGGTTAGTTTTTTTGGACGAGTATACATAGTACGAGGTTCCCTAGTACACAGGTGATTATTCATTATTATTGGCCTCTCTTTATGTAGTTTTTGTTCTTTATGACGCAAAGACATACCTTTATTTACATCAAGGTATTATAATTATGTTAAAATTCAATTTTGAGGTATATTTAGTTGTGGAATAATTGCCATTTCAAATATCTCGTATCTTTTTTCCACCAAAAGTTATTTAAAAATAAATTATACAGGTTAACAGAGTAGTCATTTATCTTCAAAACACACATGGTGTCGTGTTTGGCCGTGCCAGGCCCATAATGTATGGCCAAATGGTACATCTCCTTTAAGACAAATAAAATTCATACAGCTAATTTCTATTGAAGAGTTCACGGATCAGAATTCTAACTATAGACCTCTTAGGGAAATTAAATAATTACCACACGTAAATACTACTGTTTAGGTAAATATTTATCATATTGTAGCTTATTACACTATTTTACCAATGGACTAGGTATGCACGAGCGTTCCCCTTTGAAACTTTAGTGGATCAAACAATCTAATAATTAAAAAAAAACTACTTCTTGAATCGATTCTTTAATTTAGTATACCGTTGTACTGGTAGTGATTTATGTATTTGAGCGTGTTCCCCCGCACCCCACCAAACTATGCAGAATTATTTTGTTCACAGCGGTACGCTAGTCCTTTGGTTAAATAGTCTAAGTATTTTAGTTATGAATTGATCAAAAATATTCTAGTGTGAAAAAATAGACAACGCGCTGCGCGCAACGAGCGATAGGCGGCTTCCCGCTTGAAACGGTACTTCCATCATTGAAGAAAAGAGAGGGCAATATTTTTATTAAACCTGTTTTAGTTAAAACACATTTAAGGCGAGGATTTCCCAAAATACAGTGTTATCTAGCGTGGTGAAACGCGTTTTGTTTGTAAATAACAGAGATTTAAATTCGGAAAAAAATATATGTTATTCTACAGCATTAGATCTATATTTTTCGGCCATTCGAAACACGATTACTGTCATTTGATACGATAGAAAATAATCGCGAATATAGGTCTGTTTAAACAAGTTTTCCCGTTTCATTTGAGTTGTATTGGGATTAGAATTTTCAAAAGTATACCAAAAGAAAAGTCATGTAAAAGCGGATGGTTCTCGGCCATCACATTATGAATTTTAATATATATAAAAATATAATACCGAAAATACGTAATTTCCTACTGCCGACGCGCTCTCTCCGGCGTCGTTCAGTCCCGAGCGGGATGTAATGGAGACAGGACGTATCGCTAGTTTGTAGAGCGCACCGCAGGATTACGAATTATTTTATCGTCAGTTACGAATGTCATCATCACTTATTGATAAATATATTACATCTAGGTTTAGTTTGTAAATAGGTATTGTAAATTTTTAGTAAGTAATAATAGTGTATATAAGTAACAACAGCATAGTTAGGTAACAGTACTTTAGAAAAATATTGATTTTTTGTATATTGTGAATGATTTATAGTATTATTGTTGTATTGGATATATAATTCACACTTTTATTCTGTGTACCTATATACGGAAATAAAATGTGAGATGTGCCTAAAAGCTATACAAGCGAATTTTATAGGTACCTACCTATCTAAATAAATACAAATATCCGCAGTTACCTACTTAGTGGTATTTATGGTTACTGCCCCACCCTCGTGGGCAGTAGCGTGATGTTATTTGGTATAACCTTCCTCAACAAATAGGTTAGAGAAGCAAATAAATCTTAGAAATTGGCCTGCTAGTTCCTAAGACTAGCGCGATCAAAAACAAAAAAAAAGGAATTTCCGTCTATTCAATAATTCTATTGACTATTTCCACCAATGATATCATTGATTTCCACACTATTACCAAACACGGAACAATGGACACAATTATAGTAATTATTTATCACGCCGAGGAAGAATGCACTGGTGTCACAGCTTAGAAATGTTCGGTAGGTAAGTATATCAATTTGACTGACAAATAATAACGAAAACTAAAGTTTATTATTGGTTGGCGGAAAATAAGCGTTGTGGGTGTAGGAGTATCATTTCGTACGTATGTATGTATGGAAAATTAACTTTTTTTCACTGCTACTTGCCGATGGCAGCGCCTAAAGGAGATCACCCATATTGGGCTAATTTTTATTTTGCCGGCCAATCAATAAATTGTGTTATTTTAATAGAACACACTGTTGTAAACATTTTAACTATTACACCAAACTTCTAAGTCAATAGGCTTGTGTCCACTAAGAATAAATCGGTTTGATTGTAGTATCTATAGATCCATTATGATTTTAAGATGTCAATAAAGTTTATTATTTATTATAAAATGGTTAGATTAATGTAATTTTTAGGATTCTAAAACTAAAAAATTATGTTTTTATTCTTGTGACAGTGAACACCAATCAGAGAGCATTACGTCAAACAGTAGGTCCGCTATTCATGTTGTTGACGTTTTAGTAGTAAATACAACTAAAACGTAAAAGTTTCTACCTGTCAAATCAAATATAACAAAATAAAAGTAGGTGCATCAGACCAGACTTCATTCACGGATTGTTTTGTTTTGTACTTTGTGATATCACTCAACCGCTATGATGCTTTACAGCGTTTTCGTGTCAAATTCAAAAAGGTTTTTAAAAAGCCGTACCTAATTAGTAATATTGCTGATTGTTTTTTGAAGAAAAAATCAGGTATTTCAGTTTAACATCTAATAAAGGAACGAATCAATCGCTAATTACATTTTAGGATACAAGCCTATTATCTGAGACAATATTTAGGTTTGAATGTATGTCTCAAAGTACCGTAGAGCAGTTTTGTTTTGACAAAAGTGGTAAATCAAAGAGGTGTAACGGTAGTCAACTATACGTTTTCAGCCTAACGTGAAATACGTGAGCCTTAAAATGCAGTGGACTCATTAAAAAAGTAAAAACATATTTTTAAATACTCCTGACCACACCTGACAATACTAAACCTTTAGTAGGAATGTCTATGACCGGTCAAGTACAGATGTCTTGCATACAGGCATGGCACCTTGTGGTTAAAGAGATGTTGCGTCGCGACGTTCTCACCTTCCAATGTTTCGGCCGGTTCTTGTAGAGAAAAGGCCAGGAGGAAACGCCTGGATATCACTATAGTGACAGCAGCCGCAACCCTGTCCAAGAAACGGCGCTACAAATGTTGGCGGAATGCCTCGCTTATGCGTCCCAGTGCCGTGAACATCACCATCTTAAGCCTTTTCCGACCATTTTGGTGTAGACCTCTACAACAAATTCATTTCCGTTCTGTTTAGGGCAGTCTTCAACCAATTACTGCCTGCTACCTCGCATGTACAGTCAGAGTGTCACTTTGAGCCTCAATGTCTCCTGAACCAATACTTTCCCAGTTATGGTGCCCAAGTAAAAATGTTTTAATTATTGGTACATTGGGTTTGATATCTTCTTTCCATCTCATTTGCCATCTTCCAGCTAGTCATTTACAATCCCATGGTTGCCATTTTAATATTTGCTTGCACCATGTTTCAGGGATTTCTGGCTACATGTCCGGCCGCTACTCTTTTGGCAACATCTGGTACTAGACTTTCTTTTCGGAGCTATTTATTCTTCTTTCTGTCTCTGAGTGTCACTTCTGCCAGTTTTCTCTCCATTGCCCTTTGAACAACTTCAAGTTTTTGTAACGCTGCCTCTGTAGTAACCCAAGTTTCGGCTCCGTAGGTGAGCACTGGAAGGACGCACTGGTTGAATATTCTTGCTTTTTGTTGCTTCGTAAAAGCAAATGCCAGTTTATCGAAAGCACCCCAACCCAAATGGATACGTATATGAATCCTGTTCACTTGGTTTGCTTTGCCCATCTTTATTTCTTGCCCTAGGTATAATATACTATTTATTGAAGAATTCTAATCGGGTCCTACTGCAATTGTTATTCCGCTGGAGTTTTCTCTGGTTATGTTTCGAATTGACTGTAAACTGATCGCGGCAATTGTTACATAGACTACAGGCCCATGTCCAAAATGGATGGGTCATATGAACCACCAGGTGACGTATATAGGACGATATAAGAGCATCAAATAATAAGATTCAGCACTATGCCGTCACTTGTAAGCTGTCCAACTGAGTGCTGGTGAGAATTTGATTTTCTGACAATTTCCAAAAAATTACCAACTTTGTAGCGCACCATTTTTTTACGGTACTGCGCGCTTTCTTATTATTTATCATGGATCTATCGAAGGTCATAATGCCGTACAAAAATATTTGACCGAAATGCGTACTCACTCTACCTGCACTTTTGAATTGTCACCAGCACTCAGTTGGACAGCTTACAAGTGACGGCATAGTGCTGAATCTTATTATTTTATGCTCTTATATCGTCCTATATACGTCACCTGGTGGTTCATATGACCCATCCATTTTGGACATGGGCCTGTAGTCTAACAGTCGTACCCTCGCTACCTGCCCTGCCCATAGTCTGGTGCGTGATGGCTTGAAACGTCACCGTCTCTTTCTGTGAGGCAGTAATGCTTATCAATCAGATATTTCGCTCTTGGCTTACTACCTGTCATTACCTGATGCCATTTAAATTTCAACATGCACGTTATTTTAGGCAAAAAAATTACAGTAATTACTTAGGATTTATTTTAGGAACAGAATAGATTCTTTGAGCTCGAATATGATCTCACAGACTGCACTTAGAACCTTAGTGTAGTAATAAAAAGTGTTTATTTCGTAATATTCTATAAGTTTATTTTAGTTGGCCGGCACCATTGACATATAATTTAGTACATATATATCAATGGCCGGCACTTTTAGAATAGCCTAAATTTGTATGGAGCTGGGTGATCTCCTTTATTATGCATGCACGTGTGTTTGCATGAGTATATTGCTATAACTATTGCCCTGTAATAAAAATCTTGTGTAGGTATGATTGATCTTTTTCCGGTACTTTTTTGACAGAGTAGTATCTTAGAGATTGCATAGTTAAAATAAATATAACAAAATGTTATCATTGGTGATTAAAAGTAGCTATGAGTATCTTACCCTTTATGTGTATTATTGGTTCTATGCCGTTGTTTTGCTCACAGTAGCAACGAATTAATTAATTTATATTAATATAATGCTTTTCCCTAAGATTGATATCGAACAAGCGATACTTTCGCATTGCGAGCGATCATAAGTTTTTTTATAATTAACAACAAACATAATGTTCATAAAATTATCTACTGATTACTATTGTCACTATAAACAAAAGCAATTTTGTAAAACTACTTTCGAATTTCATAAAGGTTTATTCAAACCAGAAACGTTGCAAATTATTTATACTCGATAAGTAAGTTTATATTTCAATTGATATACTGCTTCAATTTTCTATACTGTGGCGCGAAAGTGTTATACCTACATATGGCGGCAGTGGCGTCTCGTCTCGCGTCACGATTTATCGTAGTTATACTCGCAAACTGGGGAAGAGGGGAGCCTCAAAAGCTTTGAGCGCTCGGAAATCCTCGCCTTAAGTCCATTGCTGTCGTTGCAAGTGTTTGTTAACGTTATTATAATTACATAATTATGTAATATGTAATTAAAAATATTTTTGTACACGGATATTTAAATACTTGTTAATTGAAGATTTATTTTTATCGTAGATAGTGGCGTTATTATTTAAAAAATATTTTTAATTCAAGAAATGCAATTGTTTTATTTTTTCCTAACGCTTGTGTACGCAACTGTACCATATTAATAAATACTATATTGGAAGGTTAAGAACGTTTCTTAGATATATGGCACGGCCGCTTTTTTATAGCCATCCGAACTTGGTCGGGTTATGTAGGTTTTCGATGCTTCGTCAGTATTATAATTGTTTTTCTTTAATTACTGAATTTAATGACATGAAATTTTGCATGTGAATAGTTGAATGAATACACTAATTATTGGCATACATTTTACCATGCAATTCCTTTAGAACGTCGTGATATTTGACTGCTTTGTAAACAGTGATCTATTCATGGTAAATTGTCCTATAACTCTTTAATTACTAACGGAACATCATTGATACTTGGCAAGATGTTGCAAACACTTACAAGGTTTGTATAAACGTGAAAATCTAGACCCCAAAGTGCATACTTTAAGAACTAAGACCTAATAAGCGTATTTTACGTTTATATTTTTATCTTTTAAGCCCTACGATTTTTTCTAA
This sequence comes from Euclidia mi, assembly GCA_944739405.2. Taxonomy (NCBI): domain Eukaryota; kingdom Metazoa; phylum Arthropoda; class Insecta; order Lepidoptera; family Erebidae; genus Euclidia; species Euclidia mi. The sequence goes on along the minus strand of OX123189.2, from coordinate 86,567,902 downwards.
ATCTGTTTTTTAAACAAATATAAACAAATTCAAAACAACGTATGTAAAAATCTACAGCTCTCTATGTAAGCGCTTTATATGAAAACTAGCTAATGGCCAAACGTTCGCGTAGCGGAAACTTGAATTTCTCCGAAGTTTATGCATGCACTAATTTTATTCATACATACACAATCACACACAAATACACACTAATTTTTGGACACATCTCTTTTCTTCTAAACTCAATGGATTAAAAAAAGTTCCGCCAGGACAACGTTCGCCCAGCGGAATCAGTTTTTGCTGAATTTCTCCACAATGGCTGCGTGCACAAATTTTTTTTTACCATACACAATTATACGACGTCATACACTAAATATCTGCATAATTAAAATCTTTAAATTCAACAACATTCCGCTGCGCGAACGCACACTAAATTTATTGTGATTCTTTTAACCATCAAACAAGCTTTCTAAATATATATATATATATATATATCTCATGAGTTTAATGAAATATGTTGAACAAAGTGAAGGTGCAAAGTTCAGACATTTTTATGCAGTTTTTACGCGTACGGTATGAAAACGACAAAAACCGCTTATGGAATTTGTTGATTTACGTTAGATATTATTATGAAAAGGTGTAAATGTTTTTCAATATGCTTATTCCTTTATAATAGCAGGTTAAATAAAAAAGAAAGAGAAAACTACAATTTGTTTATTTTTTTATATATTTCATCAGAAAGTCAGAATTTACCCAATTTCATTACATTTTTATTTTGACGTGACAACGTCTTATAAATTGGTTTGCCGGGTGACACTTCAAGAAACTGCGTTACGCTCCGCTCACGTTATGCGCTCACCATGAGAGCGAGTGAGAGGCACGCGTCCCGCCTAAGAGCGAGAGAGACAGACATAAAAAGTGAAAGGCACGCGTCTTTCATCCTTCTTCCTACTATACGAATGAATATTCACATTAAAATTATTTTACCACTCAAAGTCGTTGTCACGTAAAACTTTCGCCCGTATACCGACTTTACAGGCAACCAATTTTTTTCTCTTGAATACAGTTCGGTCACAGTACGATATAGTGTTACCGTTGTACTGTAACATTGTAGATAATTTATCAAGGATTCCATCAATATATAATGTGTCAGGTATTTATAAACAGAAAGGCCATAAAATGCTAAATACGTGACCCACTCAAATCGCGCCGCGGCGCGTCTCAATTCGGCGATCAAATTACGGCAACATAGCCGCCGCGGCGCCGCGACCGTATCAGGTGAGGGGTTAAGTAATAATAATATTAAAGTTTAAATACTAAAGTCTATCTCAATATGTATTGTACCAGTTCAGATTTGTAAGTTGGTAATGGTAAGCTCTTATTTCATTAAAAATATCGCTAACCGGAAACTCTACCTAAATTTAGCCCTAAATAAGTAATAACGGCGCGCAAACAAAAATAGGTGATAAACAAATGTTAATTTATTAAATTATAACTATAAAAATATCGAACCGTTGCCTCATAGATAATCATTTTGTTTCATTTATTTTATAAAGGTTCCACGATTTAAAAATAATTCATTGCGAAGTTCATTGCGAAATAAGTTTTTAAACAGTGCATTATTAGCAGTGCTGTCTATAGCTTGTCAAATTCTCTCGTTTTCGTTTCCGTTAGTCAATTGTTTTTAAATGTGGACACCGGTAATATTGGACGTCGAGTGCATCGTTTGCAACAAATCGTTGCAAAAGATTAACCATCTTCCTCAGAATAAGTGTGGCAAAATGGGGAAAATTATTAAAATGAATAACAACCGCCGGTTACGAACGCCGAATTGGTCACTCGAAGAAAAACAGTACCTTCTAGAATTAATTAAACAACGTAAAGATGTGGTCATAACTAAAAGTAATAATGGACCAAATCACTACGAAGAAAAAGATGTTGCATGGAATGAGATATTGGGTGAGTTATCGGCTAGATTTGGTAACAAGTTTATCTGCAGCTCTACAAAGAAAGTGAAGACTCAATGGCAAAATATGAAAAGAATAGCCCGTGAAGAGATAGCGCTTCATGGACCGATGCTACAAAAGTATTCTCGATTGTCTTTAGAAGTTTGTAATATTATTGAATTAGTGCAAGATGGTGTTCTTAGGAACGAAAATGAAAATGTCAATGAAACATCAATGACAACTAACATAGAAATTAAATCTGAAATTATTGAGGAGTAAGTGCTTTAACTTAATTACTCACATTAACCTAATTGGCCTTAGATTAGAAATTAGGCAAATTACTTAACTTTTGATTACCTAGTTACCTCATTCTTTAATCTTGCCTGTAGAAATGTAATAATAACACTAAACAACATTGATCACAGTTAGCATATTAATTTTATTGTTAGAAATCATAACCATTGAATTTGTTTAGAATTTGACTTTTACAATAATGTGACATTTATTTACTTTTTATTATAGAGAAATTAATCAACCAAGTTGCAGTGGTATAAATTCAAATTCTGCCTCTATGGAAACAGATAACTTACAAAATGTTACAAACAATACCAATATGACCACTAATCAGCTGGAATCATCTCCATCATCAGATTCTGAACAAGCTTCTGATGTAAATGATTTTGAAGGACCAGAAGAAAATAATCCAAACACTAAATCTAATACCACTATGAGAAATGCTTCTGCTATGACTGAGAGAACTTCTACAGATGAAACTAATAATATTTTGAATCCTTTCCATAGGGACTTGCAGGAATACTTTCAGTAAGTACCTACTCAAATAATGTTGTCCCCTTTGTTATCATGGGTTGCCAATCCACATTTAAATCTTTTGTTTAGGTATAATGCAGCTGAAAAGCAGCTGAAGATGGAGTCTTTGAAAGAAGAACGACAGGTAATAAGAGCAATGAGGGAGACTGCTGAACTAAACAAAATAATAGCAGAACAAAAATTAAAACATGTCCTTTGGGTTAAGAAACATGAGATGATGTGAGTATGTACATTTTACTTGTTAACATAAAAGATTTATTCCTATAATGCTGTACTGGATTGCTATGATTATTTAGGAAAATTTCGTACAGAGCTGTGCAATTAAAATTAAGAAAATTTGGTATAGGCACAGATAATATAATACTTAACCTTCTTAACTATTCGAATTTCCCGCTAAGTACCTGTATTAAATTTGTCTATGGTTAAATTTATTACTAAACTTGTGTCTTATATTATGTTGATATTATCTGATGAATTCATGATTATTCTTGGCTATTATTTTCGTGTTTCAACTACAAATTATATAACAAAAGTTATTTCAGGTTACCAAATAATAAAAGCATAGATTTCGGATATAGTTTCATATTTATTAGAAAGTATAGCTGTAGATATATTTTGAGATAGGTACATTATTTTTACTTCACCATTAAAATGCTTAGTGTTTCATATTATACAATGCTCTCACACTATGAGTAAAGAAATTTACAGATCGGTGCTCTCACACGATTTTTTTACGGTTCGAAAGAAATGTTTAGCTAACTTTTTTTATCTGGCAACTTCTACGATGTCTATAGTCTATAGACCATAGAGTATAGACTTATCAATAATTTGTCATGTCATGTCACATTGAAAAATCCAGTTAAAATTTTACAATTTTCTCGCAGTTTTTACCAGAAATTTTGAATCTTTTACACAAAAATAATCATGAATTTCATTTCACTGAGTAGACAAACAGTCCCACGCGCATTAACTTGTGTAAGGTAAGAATGTTTTGCCGGCGTGTTTCGTTACGCAATCTCTTACGATTTTTACAAGAATTATTTGAAATAGAGTGATGAATATGCTTTTGCGGTGTAGTCATTGAGCCTTGGCACAGATCAATACATCATTACGTTGTGATCTGTCAAGCTAATTATAATTAGGTATCAAAAATCATACTGCGTTCTTGATCCAGGTTATTGATTCATTATCTATATATAGCCTAACTTCACAATAAATATCAAAATGTTTCATCAGCTTACTTAGTCTTGATCAATGCTTAATCTGCAGTGTTGTTTTGCGTGAGATTAGTGTTTAAATTGCAGATAATTATTAACGAGGTAAGCAAGGTTTCGTTTGACTTTCCATTGATCTTGAAAGCCACTATTTTTGTAATTGACAACATTCAGTTTTAATGTGGTAGCTGATAGTAAAATTGATTTTCTTTTGTCAACATTTTATATTATAAAATGGAGTAGATCAAATATATGATATAGCAGGTAGATTGATAAAAGTCATTATGTAGTCAACACTGTTTTTCAAATCATAATGTGCGTTCCAAGAAACTAAACTTTGTCATTGAGTTAACACCATTTTGAATATTTCTTTACAAATTACTTTTAAGGTGGTGCAGAGTTTCAGCATTTAACTGTCCACACAAAGTAATTTCTTTACAATATAGAGAAATAAATATGTAAGCTTTTACAAGCCCGACAGTGTGATTGCTGACCATCCTTTTGTTTAGCTTAGTACACAATAAATGTTGGTCCAACTATTGTGGTTTATCCCTTTGTGCATGAAAAAATATGTGTTATCAATACATACAATACATACACCAAAACCAAACATTAACAAAATGTCTGCAGTTGATTATAGTCTATGGGGCACATAATATCTAAGTGCCCAATTAACTTCTATTTTTATAAATGTAAACAAAACAATATAAAATTAGCAAAAATGAGTAAATGATTTGCATAAAAGTTTTCTATATCTCTGTTGTAGCTGAAATTAAAAAAGCAGGTTCATAACATATTTTATCTCTTTTTCACCAAACATGATACAAAAAATTTTGGCACTTTGCATAATGTTGATATGTATTAAGTTGTCACTAACATTTTATTATTGTTGTAATTGACCAGCAGTGGGTTTGTCATGAAGATTTGAGATGTTTTCAATGTGTTTAATCTAGTAAGATTTATCTACACAGGTCAGGCAATGAATACCCTCACTTCCAATATTTATTTTAAGTATTTTGTATTGATTCATTCTTTTTTGTATCATTATTCCTCTTAATTTTGGCCTGAGTTGAATGAGATTGCCGGTTTTAACACTTGAAGATACTAAAAGAGATGCTTGTTAATGCAGTATGTTTCATGTGGCTCTTACCAATAGGTTGTGACTAATTGGAAATCTTCAGGTATTTTATTGTTAGAGGCTCTATGTAAATTGTAATTTGCTAGCCATGACAAGCAGAATGGGTCAGTGGACTCAGCAGTTAAAAATATATAATACTCAAGCCAAGTCACATGTTCTGCATCTCTCTGATACAATAGGCTGTATTTTTCCGCTGCATAAGACAGTTGGTCGGTCAAGTACACACCATATATAGAATTATCTAGAACAACCGAGTTGACAATCCTTCTTATAGTCAGTCTTGTATCCATTAGGCTAATAAAATGTATGTTTAGTAAAGTGTTTCAGAGGCTAATAGGTAGGATCAGATAAAAAAATCTTCTTTAGCATTTCTTTAATTAGTGACCTTTTTTATCTATTTTCATCTTCATTATGATTTGTCATTGTGAAATATTGATTGTGGTGTGTTGTTTACAAAATGTATTGGCGTGTTGAATTTATAAATAGTAATGATGCAAAACTGTAACGTGTTGTGAAAACATTCCTTACACATTATTGTGTCTCTGGCAAATAAAATTTCTTTGTAATTGCATTTACATTCATGTTTCTTTGTTGCACGTAGCATCATGAGATTGCTTTGCTTCAGTCCCTCCACAAATAAATTCTTACAAGTAAAATAATATTGTTTACACTATCGTTACAATTAAGACTTGATAATCTACACAAGAATACTTAAAATAATTATCAAAAAAAGATTGATTATGTACTTATTTGCCTTTCATTTTTTTTTTATTAATTTGTTTTAATCCTCATGTATTGTTAAGTACAAAGAGTATTTAAATAATCACAGTAACCATAAACTAATAGTGTTGAACATTTTATGAATTCAAATTCTAATGTTTAATAATGACTCAAGTAGTGAAAAATCATACTTATGTGAATTAATATCTAATAATTACTTACCTACTTCATTACTTTGAGGTGTTTTATTCACTATTGATTGTTATTTACTTACTACATTAATTGTTAATCATTTTCTCAATACAATTCTGTTTAAAAATATATTTAGTAGACTAATTAAAAAAATATTGTTAACATTATCATAAATAAGAATTATAGTCTTTTATACTAACCGTAACATCAAATATTACTAATTTATGTTGACTTGTACATAATAATATATTGAGTCTTGTTAAGATTATTTTACAATAAAAATTGTCAATAACCCAAAACAATTATATCTCAATCAAAAACTAAAAGCACTTTGCATATATTTCCAGGATGTATTCGGGTGAACTGGGCAGTGGTGCCGGCAAGGGAGGCGGTGGCGGCGGCTCCATCCGCGAGGCCGGCGGCGCCTTCGGCAAGCTGGAGGCTGGCAGGGAGGAGGAGTACTTCTACAAGAAGGTACTTTGCTTTTTTGATAACTCCTCGCACTAGGATTAAAGATCATCCACAAATAATATCAAACACAGGTAGGGCTTCGACGAAGTGTGATCATTGGCGTACCTGGGGTTGTTTTTCAGGAAAGGGTCTGGGTTTTTATAAAACAATGGTTTGAAGTTTCCAAGAGGTCCAGCCTAGAATCTCGAATCAGTAAAAAAAAATATTTTGGGGTGGGCATTAGATCATACTGGGGTGGGGTGGTACTGTTAAATACGCCTATGAGTGTGACAATGTATGAAAAATGAGATTACAACGCATGGAACCTGTAAAACAAAGCGGGGTCAAAAATCATGAAAAATGTGTGACGTATTTTAAGTATGGCCCCCAAATCCTGTCTCACAGGTGACTTTACAAACTTACAACAAATAGTCACTATGAACAAACAGATTCGAAACAACTATTTATGGATCACAAAGTGTTGTCTAGTGGGATCAAACCCATAACACTTGTCCTAGTGTCAAGCGCTGAAGCTTCATCATATCAGCCAAACGACGTCCACTGCTGGACATAGGCCTCCCCCAAGGTTCTCCACACAGACCGGTCTTGAGCCGCCTGCATCCAACGGCCTCCCGCGACCTAGACGAGATCGTCGGTCCACCTTGCGGGGGGCCTACCTCTGTTGCGTCGTCCGGTACGTGGCCGCCACTCCAGAACCTTTCTGCCCAACGGCCATCGGTTCTTCGAGCTATGTGCCCTGCCCACTGCCACTTCAGCTTGGCTATCCGGAGAGCTATGTCGGCGACTTTGGTTCTACTGCGGATCTCCTCATTTCTGATTCGATCTCGCAGGGAAACTCCAAGCATAGCTCTCTCCATCGCCCTCTGAGTGACCTTGAGCCTGCTGATAAGGCCCATAGTGAGCGACCACGTCTCTGATCCGTAAGTCATCACTGGCAACACACACTGGTCAAAGACTTTCGTCTTAAGACACAGCGGGATATTGGACGAGAAGATATGTCGTAGCTTCCCGAACGCTGCCCAACCGAGTTGGATTCGAGGATTGACCTCCTTCTCGAAGTTGGACCTACCTAATTGGACTACTTGTCCCGGTAGATATACTTGTCGACAACTTGGAGCGTAGAGTTCCCAACCTGAATAGGAGCAGGTACAACATGGACGTTCGACATGATTTTCGTCTTGTCCATGTTCACCTTAAGACCTAGTTGTTGGGAGACTCTACAGAGGCCATCGAGCATTGTGCCTAGGTCTTCCATGGTCTCAGCGATGACTACGATATCGTCTGCGAATCGAAGGTGAGTGATGTACTCGCCGTTGATGTTGATGCCGAGTCCATTCCAGGCCAAAAGCTTGAAAACATCCTCCAGCGCAGTGGTAAACAGTTTCGGGGATATGACATCCCCGTCTCACCCATTTCATACTTTGTCTAAATTAGTGTAAAACTATGAAGCGCTATCTACATTCTGGTAGAAATAGAGATGATCTATCTATACATATTATAAATTGAAGGTCCCCTACCGCGTTCTCTCTGTCTGTATCAACGCCATAAACTCAAAAGCCCAATAGATATGGTGAATCATGAGATTCTTGTTCTTCTTCCTCGGTCCCTCACTGCTGAGGATCGCAGCCACATATTTGTTTCTAGTAGGAGCGGTCGTACGCCGTATGTAAGGCTCGTGTCAGACCATTGTAAGATTGTTGTAGTTGTGCATTAACTGTTTGTGCAAAAACTAGACCATTTGATATGGCTTGAATTATATAATTTCATCTGTATTGAGGCAGACCGATTTCATAGCGAAACAGTTTGTGTATTGTGAGGCTTATCAATCTACAGCAAACAGCTATACTTATATACAAAGACTCGTGCCTTTCCCGTGCCTTTCCCGTGCCGTTTCCCGAAGGGTTAGGTTAGGTTTTCTCATGCAGCAATCAATTAACGTGTTTGGTTGCTCGTCCTTCTTTAATTGGCCTACGCCCACGCAAGCGAAGCTGTGCCTAAATGTCTGAATCTCTGTCAGAAATAATTAAAGAATAACTTATCTATACACATAAATAAAATTGAAGTGTCTGTTTGTAATATTAAAATAACCGCATTTACTAAATGCATATGAATGTATACACGGTACATATACCGAAATTGTTTTATTTTTTTCAATTTTTGTCTGTCTGGTTGTTCTCGCTAATCTCTGGAACGGCTGGACCGATTTTGACGGGACATTCACTGGCGGATAGCTGATGTACCAAGGAGTAACTTAGGCTGTAAATTAACCGGTTACGCGAAGTAGTTCCCTCAGGACGCGAGTAAAACCTCGGGAAACAGCTAGTTATTAAATATAGCTTCATAAAAGCACAAAGAGCCAGTTTCACCACTCTGACAAGTTCCTGATAAATGAATACATACTAATTTTGTTCCACTTTTGAAATTATCTGGCAGAATATGCCTATACAAAGTTGGCGGAACTGGGCCTAAGTGATGTAATGAGATATCACACATGTTTTTAGATAGTGTAGTTGAGCAGGGGTACCAATGGTATAGTGCAAGTAGAATAGAAATTATCTAAGTACTAGGTGGACCAGGTAAATAGTTTAGGTAAGCATGTGTGTGCATAATAATAATATTCTACCACATACACACATCACCATCTAGTCCCAAACTAAGCAGAGCTTGTATTATGGGTACTAGATCATGGCTAAACATACATATATACTTTTTTTTTGTAAATACATACATATTATACATAGAAACACCCAGACCAAGACAAACATCCATGTTCATGCACACAAATGTTTGACTTGAGCGGGAATCAAACCCGATTGAGGCCACATTAAGCATGTTAGCGTAATGGGGATCATTGTAAGAGTAATCATCTCTATTATCTGAGGCAAATATTTGGATTCAATCTCCACACTGAACTAACGGTAAATCCAGGATGTTGTTTTGAGGGGTTTTATTTTGGTTTCATGAGAAGTCCAGAACCAAAAAGTCAGATAAGTCCTGTCTGACCACTAGCAAGGGGAGCAGGAAGGATTTTTTATTGTCCGCCCTCAGTAGGTACAATATGCTGGGGGCAAATGACTATTATAAATTTCCTTCTCCTAAACCTCCGTCAGCGTGCTATAGCGTGCTATAGCGTGCTGAAGCATTCCGCCGCGCTCTTTTGACATTTGTTTTGGTCACAGTATAGTTTCAGTTCAGTGTAGTACAGTTCAAAATGGATAGCACAGCTGAAGAGAGAGCAGTAGTAATAGCGTGCATTTTGCAAGAAATGTAAAATAACAAGAATGAAAAGAAAAGAATTCGATAAATAAAATAGCACACCGCCGCGCGCGTCAGCGCGCCTTCGCACGCGATCGGCGGCGAATGGATGTTATAGCACGCTATAGCGCGCGTAAGCGTTCTGACGCGCGCGTCAGCGTTCCGTCGCCTCTCAGCATGCTATCGCATTTTTGCGTGTTGCCGATCGCCTTTTCGATTCCGCGGCGTGCTGACGCGTTCCCTCTCTCTTTCTCGCTCTAGTCAATGACGGTCCTAACTGACAGAAAAGGATAGAAGCATAGGAAAGTGCGAAGAGGTGCTGATAGGTGTAGCTCAACCCTAAATCTATCCTGACACAGTTAAAAAACTAATATGCACAAAACGTTTCAATAAGATATACCTATTATTTGTTGCTACAATATTTAAAATCCTGTGTAAATTAAATTTAATAATATCATCATCATCACCCTGCCATAGTCCTCTGCTGGATATAGGCCTCTCCAATGGCACGCTACTGAACCCGTTTTTCGTGTCCAAAAGGCTTTTTACTAATTTACTAATATAATATGTTTTAATTTCCAGCAAAGGGAGCAGCTTGCAAACCTGAAGAGCCACTTGGATCAGGAGATTATTTTCCACAAGGAGCAGATAAAACATCACCAGGAAGCCATCCAACGCCACCAGGAAAAGATGCAAGAAGTAGACAAAAATAAAAACTAAGCCCCGTGCTTTACCCAAAAGGTTCCACAAAGGAAGAACGTGATTTAACTATAATCTAAAATTAATGTTTAAATGATTGTTTGCTTTTATTTTGTATAGTTAAGTATTAGGGCGGCACAAATGTGCGTTAATTCTAAGGTTTTGAACCTATGAAGCATCTATATAAGTAGAAGTGTCTGTTTTAGCTTGCAAATAAAATATATAAACATCATATTTGCAGTTTGATTGGCATCTGCCGTTTTTATAATCTAGCTAAGCTCGCAAGCTAAGGCGCTAGCCTAGTAGATATAACATCAGATTGCCATGCAGAGGGTATTGGTTCGAATCCATAGAGCATCATAGGTCCATGTAGGAGTTATGTGCGCATTAAATTGTTAAATATAGCTTGCTCCGCCTCTGAGAGTATGTTAACCCTTAATCAAACTTTTTTTTTGAGTAATTTGAAAACTGGTCTCGGCTTTTAGGTAAGTGGGTTCTATAGATTTCGAAAAACAACTTTTTTTTATAAAGAGGGGAAATGGGGGTTTTGCGGTGGGAAATTATTTCCCAGTATCGAAAGATGGGCCTCGTTAGCCTTGGTTGGCAACCTGTCTAGGAGAAGGAAAACTCCGAAATTAAACCAACTTTCAGGGAGCATACCCGACACAAAACCCCGATCTAAGGTGTAAACCGACCCGTGCCGAGAGATTCGTGGCCAGAGGGTAAGCTGGTCGCAAACGGAGGGTGCCTGTGTTGGTGGTCACAGGGCACACGTGATATTCCGCCTTACCCCCGTAAAGGGCTCTATGGGGATGGACATTTAAAAACCCTAAATCTCGTGGGAACGCAATGGGAACAATTAATAATATTTCCTCACACGGCGGCGACGTGGTTCGCAACACATCACGTCTCGTTTCCCGCGAGGGCGAAAAGCGGCATACGGAGAGCAGTATCCGGTAGGTATTTCAAATTAAAATATAATTAAGTGGGAAATTATTTCCCATTATCCGGAACAGCTCTCGATTTTTGATATATTTTTACTACAAGACATACATGTCAGTTGGTCCTACTTTGCTCGTTTCTTTTTTTATCTTATACAATAAAATTAAAAAAAAAAAACAAGCAATGTATCATGATTCATGAGTGACAAATGAGAGACAAATTATTTATTGTATATTATACAGAAATTGGTGTTATTTCAATGCAGGAACAAATAATGGGAAATTATTTCCCACTTATTTAAACCTAAGAAAATACAACAAAATATCAATGCTGCGAGGCCGAAAACCGTAAGAAGCGTTCAGAAAACAAGTACAAAAATATTGTGTTTATGCACTTATCCATAGACTAATGATTGGTCTCGTTCTGCTCTACTAGACGGAGCCCTCATACTTGTAAAATGAGGCAGAAAAAACCATGCCAGCTGGCATGGTTTGAGGCCGTCACACTGACAGCCGTGTGTCAGGTGCATACCTATATCCACCAAAATAATTATGCAAATAATTCGCTGTACAAAGCCAAGTTGCGCTTTTATCCCGTGTAAAAATAAGTCAGCAAGCAATAAGAAGGACTCTGGGATCTGATACCATCTGTAACATAACAATAAATTTGAAATTTCACCCTAAAATTACATTAAACCAAAAATTTCATTCAGTGTTGCTGCGCGTAGAAGAACAATTTCCTCGTAGTTGAGATTTTTATAATATAAATGTATTGTTATTGTATTTTATAATATAATCTATTGCATTTATCTAACCTTATTATTTATTTAATATATTTATGTATTGTTTAATGTTTACATTAGTAATTTATATACATAAAGTGTTGAAGTAAATATATAAGGCAGTCATCTTGAACAAATGTGAGCTCATATTGTTTTACAAAGTAAAAAGTCATTTTAAGCAATAAAGATAAGATAAGATTCCTTAAAAAGTAATTTAAAATCTTTCAACACAATTTGGTACCTAGAACAATTTTATCTATTTTAATTATTAGTAAAAAATCTAAAAATTTCAACAGTTTACGCAGTATCTTCTCGTGGTTACAGAATAAATATCTTTTGGGCCTCACATTCAGCTACTCATTACACTTAGATGCTATTAGAATAATTAGATATATACGTATCGCAGTCATTCACCATCATCAATATCATCATCGTCCTAGCGTTATCCCAGTTGCATCCAAGACCTTGTGACTTGAAGCCTGGGGTCCGCTCACATACTAGTTCAAGCAGATATGACAGAATATCTGCTTTTCCACAGAGCGGCTGCCGTCTGACTCCGTAACCCAAAGGGATAGCGATATTCCATGGGTTTATACCAGTATCAGTTTGTTTGAGGAGACTAACTCCCCGTAAAGAAAGATCTAAGTGAAAGCCGAGACTGTTGGTTTAACATGCTTTCTGAGGCACGGGGCAAGCGATCATTAGCAATTTAATAGGCACATATCTTTGAAAAGACAATGGTGCACGCGGGCACGCCGTAGATTCAAACTCGAAACTGTCTACATGGCAGTCTGTTAATATTGTCTATCGTTACTTGTGAGTTTTGGTGACTACATGACTATTAACAGTAAATAAACCGTAGTAAAACTAAGGTCAAATTGGTATACGTACTAAATAATGTGTAACTAACAATTGACGGCTAGAATGGAAATAGAATGCACTATTTTCTTAATAACTTATACTTATAACCTACAAGATTAATTTGAACACGTAATAATTGGTAAATATCATAAGTAACAACCTATTTGGATACAACCAAATTATTGGATAATATACCCACCATTTTTTTCGATGATGAAACCTGCGCCTAACCCATACACGAATAAATTGATGCTTTTAAATAATTGTAAATTTTGTACCTACATTTATAACCAGTTACTTATCCAATAGACCACAGTATAAAATATTTTCCTATTAACTCGGTTAGCTGTTGGGAAGCTGACAACACAATTCTTCACGCATGCGTCTTGATGCTTTTGATTGACACTCACTGTCATAATGAGTTGCCTCACTTATGGACCTAGTTATCTTAGGCAGTGCGGTGTCTAGTATAGCGAAGCGATACCAATCATTTGTCTAAGCACTTATCAGATTTTTTTCTTCATAAACTTTTGGCCCTTCTCTCACGAAGCGACTCTCAAGCTATTTGTGTTTTATACCCGTATCATACGCGGCGCTTGTCAGTAGCCGTCATACTTATTTAGCTAGTTTCGCACACGACGAGACGCATCTACGACGAATTTGACATAAGTCGCACGCTACCGTCTTGCTGGTCGCACGCTACCCGAGTCGTATACGCGTAGCATTAAAAAATGGCGGCGGAACAAACATTTAATATTATTTTTGTGCACGAGGTAGAAAATTATCCATGTTTGTATGATTATAAGCTGCCAGAGTACTTAAGAAAAGATTTAACATAAAAGGCGTGGATTAAAATTTAGAAATAAAATATAACAGGTCATTTATAGGTACTTATACATTGAATTTATACACAATAATAATTATATTGCCAAGGAAGCCAAGCATGTGGGGTTATTAGATAGTTGGCAAGATAATTTCTCAGATTAAGATTCAAATAATAATTATTCTTTTGACATTCTATAAAAATGACGACTCGTCCCTCGAAAAATGCCCTACAATTGATATTTTTTCGATGTACGGATGCACCCAGAATCTTCTTTTATATTTTCGTTTATTCTTGTAATATAAATACAGAACAGTCACTAGACATCGTCGTACGAATTTGTTCTTAAAATGATAAAATATAGTCTCATTAGCATAGCATCGTGTGCGGTTACGAGTAGCATACCAGTATTCGATCATGGTTTGCATCTCAGTCCCGTAGCATTTGAATAGCTTCATGAGAGAAGGGCCTTTAAATCTTCCGCCAGAACCCGTTTTTTTGCAAAATATTTCAAACTGTGTTTTTGACATTGACATACGATGACAGTTCACGTCTTCAGACAAAATGTTGCAAATAAAAAATATTTAAAAACTCTGTAGGATTATTTTGTTCCTGAGGTACTGATTAGAGTTACCAATAAAGAAATAAAACAGAAATTTTACGGTAGTGTCAAGTGGGAAATAATTTCCCAATATGTGATTAAGGGTTTAATCCGTCGATCCCACCTGTTATGAAGATCCTTGAGAGTCGATGTAGGCAGTCAGTACCTCAAAAATAAACCGAAATTAGTCTTAACTCGTGACCTTAGGAAGCCATGCAATCTCGCTATCCCTTCGGATAGCGGAGGTCAGACAGGCAGTCGCAGGCGTGGCATACCGCGGGACGTAGCGGCATACTTCGGGACGCCGCGGTATGCCACGGCGTCCTGCAGTGTGCCACGACGTAATCAGTAGGTAAATAAGTTCCTGAATTCACCGTTAGTAAATCTTGTTCTCCATAATGTATCCAGAATTGTTTTCTCTTAGATCTTGTATTTGTCGTTCTTCATCTTCAGCAAGAAGTGCTATTAATACTTAATTCCAGTCAATTGGATGCTTCGGGCTACCGAAACATACCGTGCCGTCAGTCGGCGCGACTTACAAGTTACAACATTGTTACCCTACAGGGCTGTAGCTAGAGTCGAATTTGAGGTAGGGCAGCATCGGTAACCTGTTACCTGTTAGGGCGATAGCTAAAATTTATCATATTTGATCTGCTCCGAAGCACGGAACACGGTTAGTTATGTACATTCAATAGCTATTCTATATTTCTGTGACAGAACATGAGCATGGATCTAAGAACTATTAGATCCTCTATGATGACGAACAAGCAAAGATGGTTGAACTTCCAATTTGGATGTAGAGATCCACGTCTGAGTGAGAGTGAGGTAGGTAATAATTAATTAATAGGTGGGGTGGGGTAAATGGGGGTGGAACGAGTAAATAGATACGACCAAAGTACCATAGGTATACATTCAGTCAAAAAAGTATCGGGAATGGATTATTTGTTTATGGTTCCAAATGCAATTTTTTGTTTTTTTGTTGTTGTTAGATTAGAATGGTGGGGTGCATAGGGTTCCCACCAAGAACTTAGGGTCCCAAGCCAACCTCACCGGCAAGTGGTGCACCTGCCGATCAACGGACGAGGCTCTGGCAAACAAAATATCCCAATAAGCGGCAACAGGCTCGCCACCTATTACGTGGGATCAAAACACTGGTGAAAAGTGGGCGTTTAATATGCCTCTGCCTACTCCTTCGGGGAAACAGGCGTGAGTCTATGTATGTATGTATGTAGATTAGCACAACTGTTTTCCATTTTGGAGCGGAGTTTGACTTGCATCTGTTATTTATATTAAATACAGTGCGGTTTTTAGTTATATCATATTAAGTGTGTATTGCTAATTTCATAATGGACAAAAACATCGAACAAAGAGTTTGTCTTAAATGTTGCATCGCCAATGGAATTTCGTGTTTGGAGTCGATTAAAATGTAGGTAACAGTAAGGCTTACGTTGAATCCACGTTATCAAAAACTCATGCTTATGAGTGGTACAAAGGGTTCAAAAGCGGTCTAGATGTAATGGAAGATTTACCTCGCTCTGGTAGGTCATCAACGTCTGCAACTGAAGTTAACATAGCAAAAGTGGAGGAAACAGTGACTGAAAATGCTCATTCAACTTTGAGAGAGATAGCCGCGAAACTTTCTGTACTTATCTAACGAGTCGATCCGTATTATTTTAACTAATCATTTGGGTATGAAACATGTTGCGAGCGGCAACATGTTTCATACCCAAATGATTCAAGGCTAGTCCCAAAAGATCTGAATTTTCTCCAACTCAATCGCATGAGAGTCGCTGAGGACATGCTAGTCAATTCCGACCCAACATTCATGAAACGCATTGTTACTGGTGACGAAACGTGGGTTTACGAGTTTTGCAAACTAGTCAACAAGCTTCGGAGTGGCGCCTTCCAATTGAACCGAAACCGAAAAAAAACACGCTAAACTCGTTCAAAAGTTAAAGTCATATTGAGTGTTTTCTCTGACTATCGCGGTGTTGCGTACTCGGAATTCTTGTCGGAAGGTTATGCGGCGTTTAAGAGAGTAAATTCGACGAAAAAGGCCAGATTTGTGGCAAGAAAATTCTTGGATTTTGCACCACGATAATGCGAAGATCTTCGATCATATAACAAGCTGAAAAATCTTGTATAGAAAGTAATAGGAACTATGTCGGACAATACAACTTTCTGCATCGCTGTCACTGCGGTGAAGCCGTCGACAGTCTTGGCCACCATGGCGTCTTTGCCGACCTTAACGACATAGTCCGTCGAGCTCTTGTCGCCGCCGGAGTACCAGTTCATCTTGAACCTAATGGTTTGGTACGCGACGATGGGAAGAGACCAGACGGTATGCAATTATTATCTTGAAATATGGGCAAGCCTCTGTTGTAGGACGCGACAAGCGTCGATACCCTTGCCCATCACATCTTCCAAGCACAACTGGCTCTGCTGGCACTGCTGCTGCATCAACGGAGACCCTCAAATGCCGCAAATACCGAAGCCTATCTAGTATTTACGTTTTTAAACCGTTTGGGGTCGAAACGTTGCCGCTGGGACCCTAGTGCACGCGCTCTGTATAAAGAAATCGCAAAAAGGCTGCTCGATGCTTCCCGTTTCCCTGATAGAATAAGCATTGCCATTGGTCAAAATATACATTTGCAGTTTATATCAAGCAAACGTGTCTAACTAGCGATATTTAATACTAACATGTTTAAATGCATTTATTAATTACGTGACCTAGATAAAATTAAAGTAATAACTTAGTGCAAAATTTGTTAAAAACTATGAATTACGTGTGAGCGTTTACTGAATATGGCTAACATGGAAAATAGCCCTTTCAACCGGAGTACAAAGACGTGTCGCAGCCCTCCCAGCACTCCTCAACCACAAGAACATGCCACTGAAGAGACGATCAACCCGAGACGAACAACTAGTGACATCGGATATTATATGTCCACTATAGAAAAAGCCCTTAACGATGTGTGCAAAATTGCTGCCAAGGGTAAGTTGAATACAGAACAAAAGTGGCGCGAAATGTTGGAAGTTGTGCTTCTAAAATGGCTGTGCACTATCAGTCTTTGAAGCAAAGGCCTATCTTGATGAAAACTTCGTTGGAAACCTTAAAAAAAAAAAGAAGACCTTGCTGAATGCTGAAAACACGGAGCGAGGGCTCACATCAAGGGGAATCCGGACCATAATTGCGGTCTGTCTGTCCATTGAAACGGAGCTGGCAAAAAGAGGAATGTGGAGGTGAGTTGCGGACAGTTCATTGATGTGGAACAAGGGAGTATTGCGAAGCGGAGGTGCGGACTGTGAAGCAAAGCTCTGAAGCTGAGCTGAAATATTTAACTTGGTCTGACATTATAATTAGAGTGTAAGTACATATTGCCTTGCGGTCTTCCTTTTTTTGACTTCATTTGCAACAAAAGTGTGCCCTTGTCACGCCAATAGATACTCTGAGTCTGAAACTTCTTCAATTCAAATTTATACAAAAAATATTAAAACTGATTTCTCAGCTTCTGTGTATGCAGTCAGCACCTATATAAGGTAACGGAACCGGTCTTGGACACTGCACCAATAATGGGCATGTTCAAACATAATTTCAAAAAATAACCAAATCAAAACATTTTTATAAATATGGCAACATTTTGTGCAAACTATACGGATAACAACATTATGACAGTTTGACATTTAACAGCCATGTTGTATTGTAATCATCTACGATCGCGTGAGTGCAGGTGAAAGAAATACATAATAATCTGTTTTTGTTAGAAGAATCCTAATGCGGGTGGGTTACATTTGAGGAATTTTTAAAATTTTACATGATATTGTGAACGCTTGGCAATTTATTTAATGATTTACCATTGATATTTGGATTATAACTGCATATAACCTGATTGTCTAACCTCTAATATCATTTTCACCACAGCAGCTCAAACATGCCGCTTTTGCTGCGAGACAACAGTGAACAAAACGCGATTTAGATTCGAGCGTGAGGCAAAGTAGCTTTTTAATTCTTCAATCTTCAGTGCCACGAATTGACATTGTTCAGCCACAAATTTGAAACATTCGAATTTTACTGTGCTCTGTCTCTTTCACGTGCATATAAAAAAGCGAGTGGAAAAAACAAACTCCTTCGAAATTCGACCTCAAAGAAAACACGTTCGGAAACGCGTTATACCCTAAAATTTTAAGATATACAAATATCTTTTAAAATAAAGAAATTTGTTGTTTTTTAAATGTTATTGTATAAATGTTTAATATATTATTGGATTTTAATAAAAATAAGTCAAATTAATAGTATAAAATTGGTATTTAACCAATACATTTTTATTTGGAATTTCAACAATGATACATTTGAAAAATAAACATCAGGGACGCGGTATCAAAACGCGATTTAAAAAAATAGCGGGAATAAAGTAAATATGTATCCATATAGTCTGTGGTAAACATTTCGCTGATGCTGATAGGGTATAGCGTATGTAACGTGTTAAATTATATTTATATAAAATACTTCATCTAAAAAGATGAGTGAAGTATCGATGTTGACTGTACTTTAACACCAGAAGAGTTAACAAGTGATTAATGCAGAATTTCGTTTTCAATTTATTCCTGTTAATTTTTATGTCTCCTAAGTAATATGTGTTCTCACTGCTGTGGTGAAAAGTTATGTGTGCTACACGAGAGCAAAGTTTTTTGTATCTCGTGCTGTTGAGTCCCTCACCACGCTCAGGATTCTAAAATCATAGAATCCTTCGCTTGCTCGGGACTCGAAATCAGCACTCGAAACAAAAAACAACTTTGCTCTCTTGTTGCACAAATAACTATTGTTTTTTCTGTTTGTGTTTATGATTGGAAACTAAATTGTGTCTTTACCCAATCATGGACACTTCTGTCCATCACTAGATTTGTTTAAGTCTGCTATAATTTTGTTTTTTTTTTTCAGCTATGTAAATTAAGACTATTCTTAACATCTTACAAATTTATAATTACAACATTCGTACCCAATGATGGACAGTCCAAGACTGGGTGTTCATGACTGGAGATTCACCAACTGTTATTTTATTGTGGCAGGTAATATGGCATCCAAACGAAATTATAGTTAGGATCAAATGGACAGAGCAATTGCTGAAGTACAAAGAGGAGAAAAGATGTACCTAGCGGCTACTAAATACGGTGTGCCTAGACTTACTTTGCGGAATAAATTTCGGGGATAAGCCAACTTGATTGTAGCTTTGGACCTTCTACAGTGCTGTCCCAAGAAGAAGAAAAAATATTGGTCAAATGGGTTTTACCATCATATCAGCCTAACGACGTCCACTGCTGGACATAAGCCTTCCCCAAGGTTCTCCACACAGACCGATTTTGAGCCGCTCGCATCCAACTGCTTCCCGCGATCTTAACCAGATCGTAGATCTACCTTGCGGGTGGCCTACCCCTGCTGCGTCGTCCGGTACGTGGCCGCCACTCCAGAACCCGCCTGCCCCAATGGCCATCGGTTCTCCAAACTATGTGCCCTGCCCATTGCCACTTCAGCCTGGCTATCCGGAGAGCTATGTCGGTGACTTTGGTTCTCCTGCGGATCTCCTCATTTCTGATGCGATCCCGCAGGGAAACACCGAGTATAGCTCTCTCCATCGCGCTCTGAGTGACCCTGAGCTTTCGGAGAAGGCCTATAGTTAGCGACCACGACTCGGCGCTGTAGATCATCACTGGCAACACACTGCAGGTCAAAGTCTTTACTCTTGTGACACTGGGGGATATCGGACGTAACTTCCCGAACGCCGCCCAACCGGTTGGATTCGAAGAATGACCTCTTTGTCGAAGCCGGACCTACCCAATTGGATCATTTGTCCCAAGTATACGTACTTGTCGATAACTTCGAGTGTAGAGTTCCCAACCTGAATAGGAGCAGATACAACATGGATTTTAGACATGATTTTCGTCTTGTCCATGTTCATCTTAAGACCTACTTGTTGGGAGACTCTACAGAGGTAATCGAGCATTGTGCTGAGGTCCTCCATGGTCTCAGCCACGACTACGATATCATCAGCAAATCGAAGGTGACTGATGTGCTCGCCGTCGATGTTGTCCTTCGCAGTCCAGAAGCTTGAAAACGTCTTCCAGCGCAGCGGTGAAGAGTTTCGGAGATATAACATCTGAGTTTTATACATGGCTGAAAACCATTTTCCAGTAACAAAAGATTTTGGAGAAAAATGTAGAAAACTGCTCTTTCGCAAATAATCGCCCAGATAACAAATGGGTTAGTTCATCTAAGAATCGTCATCCAGAAGTGGCACAAAGAACGGCACAAAATCTGACGAAGGCCAGAGTCAATTGGTAAATACTTTTATGAGTGTCCAACACTAGATGTCCAAGACTAGATACTGTTCATAAATGGGTGTCCATTATTGGGAACTTGACTGTCCATAATAGGTTCTCTATAAGGGGTTTTCTTTTTTTTTTTGTATCTCATAAGTATACTTTGCTGTGCCATAATGTGCCAAATAAATAGATCGCAGGAAGCATGTTTTATTTACGAATATTACTTGTTCTTGCAATACCAAATAAATACAAACACTAAAGGCAAATAGACTCAATTTTCATTCTTAAACTGTCCATGATTGGTTCCTTTACCTTAAATAGGTATACCCATTTAATTTCTTGTACTACCTACGAGTAGATCGTGCTCTGTACACAGATCGCGGTCACAAGTCATAACAATCCGTACCTATCTATCGCCATA
This sequence comes from Euclidia mi, assembly GCA_944739405.2. Lineage (NCBI taxonomy): Eukaryota > Metazoa > Arthropoda > Insecta > Lepidoptera > Erebidae > Euclidia > Euclidia mi. The sequence continues at coordinate 86,546,713 of OX123189.2, read as the reverse complement.
AAGGATCTCGTGTTCCATAAATAGAAACAGAGCTGCACAATATTTATGCTACAGCTGATTCTATTTTAGTATCGACTAATTAAACAACCACTATGCGTCATTTAATCTGAGGCGTCCGTCCTACAGAACTTTCATAAACGATGCTGTAGGTAGTAGGTAAGTATGAATCGGTAGGTACCTACTATGAATCGTGATTACTTAGGTACAAAGCTATTGACGATGCAAAGATTATCCGCGCGCCTCTAGCGGCGAATTTGGAAGTTGTCCGGGTACGACTCTTTTTACAGCTTTCAATACAACTTTGTCGTAGATATACCACATACTATAACTAAGTAGAGAAACTTTGCTTCGAGGTTATAGTGGTAATTGTATTGAGCTGTCAATAGTGTCGTACCCGGACAACTTCCAAACCAAATTCGCCGCTAGAGTCGCTAGTTAGAATCTTAGCATCACTCGCTAACTATTCCGTGATCGCCAATACCAATTACACAAAGCAGCAAATGACTGAAGAAGACTAACACTTTGTGTGAAGAGTGAACCACAATCTTTTGTGACAGGTCGGGGTGTACTTTGTGTCCCTTGATTAAATGTTTGTAAAGGCGTAGCGACACAAGATTTATGTTGTACTTAGTTCACGAATTGTTTTTATATTGCCATGGGAGAATCCAACAACGAGAGATAAATAATATGGAAGACCTTCATAAGTAGGTAGTCTATCTGTTAGAGATCTCTAAAAGACTTGCTATCAATGCACCTAAAATGAAGGAATATAGCGCGAATAGCCTGACTAAGTATGACATTCGTACTAACTTGGCAAAGTTAAGCAACATTGCACAACGCACCACTTGGATGGTTGACTGCGTGTGGAATTTACATCATAGTGCTACCGTGCTTTGGAGGGTACGTTATAAACTTTCGGGCTCGGTTCTTGTCTCAGGACAAGGATCGTTACAGGCCATGTCGGAGCGTCGGAGGTCTTCGAGTTTCTTCTGAAAATGCCGACACTAGAGTTCGCCACACACTCACACGAAATAAGCTATGAAACAAAAGAACTTTGCGTGTGGCGCTGTAAGTGTCACTGCTTTTATTTAGTTGGTAACTTGATTATATAAAGTATTTATAGTAAGTATCACTCTGAAAAATCGAATGCTTATATCTCTTTTACGTTGTTAATTTTATTTATAGCTCTAACATAACAGATAATATTATGTAGTTGCAACAAATTGTTACAGCGACATCTACAGTAACAAAACTGAACTTTTTAGCCATCTCTACAGATTCCAGTAGGAAATTATTATTATTTCATTCTGATACCTGGTGAAGGTAGGTATTACCCTAAATTTAAAATCTTATTGTATTCATTATATAATCCAATAACTTCTTTGTTTTAGCATACCTCAAACTAATAAACTGAAAGTAGCTCGTAATTATTTAAGTAAAACGTTGAATTGTTAACAGATGGCGTTCATTCTGTATTTTTACGGTCCATACAACTCAGCTGTTCATTGTAATCAATCAAAATCATACATTTACCATAGTATCAAATTGTTATTACCTTTTCCATTCGCTCAACTTCTGGCACATAGTAACTTAATATACTTATATTTTCGGCTTCTACTCTAATTAGTCTTTATTACAGAAGTCATTTGCTTCAATAGCGCCTATTACCATTGGTCATTGAAACAACTTTATCTTACTTTATTGCTAAGACGGGAAATAAATTGTACAGGACGCATTTAGATAGCTATCGCATGACTTGTTTGTTTTGACGACGTATCTTCAATGTTACACCAACGGTCGTCGCCCTAGCAAATAATATTTCTGTCTTGCCCGTGACCAAATTTAGAACAAGTTCATTTGTTGGATGTGTACGGGAGTCAGAGGTGGAGGTCGTTTAATCGAATAGAACAAGAATTAGGGCCATGTTTTTGTGAACGCAACGCGACGACTAGCCCATTATTCTTCGACGTAATAAATAGGAGTGCGTGACGCGAAATATAGCTCCATCGACCATCGGGCGACGACCGAACGCGGCCTACACGAGCGAAGTTAGCTGCGAACAAGCCGCGTGCGGGGCGCGCGCCCTCAACGGACTGAACCAAGTGTCAAGCGCCACTCAGTTTACTACTATCGCAAATCGACGCCGCATGTCGTTTCGCGCGTCGTGTCGACCCGTGTGTATGGTGTTAGTGAAATAACATAACAGCAATTTGTTTTGTGCTGTGTTATATTGTGTGATTGTGTCATACTTCTGGTGCACCCGGTCCGGTTCACTTTGTTGTGATGCATTTGAGGATATACCTATGGCTGTCTTGTGTAGTCCTCGCAGGATACGTTCGAGCGACAGAGGTAAGGGGGACCGTCTCAAATGCGGCACTCACCCGGCTTTTTGTTATGTCGGAAGACATGGAACGTGAGTTCAAAGTTATAAACGAAACGCTGCGTTCAGTTAGCACGAAAGTTGCATCGACTTGCGTAACTGTTTTCAATGTCAACAGAGTTTCAATAAACTTGTGAGTCTGCCGAGTAAATTGAAGTGTAAACGTAGTACGGTTAAGTTATATTATAGGTACTTTACATAGGTTGGTTACCTTGAATGTGCGGTAATCTCAGGTAAACAATCGTTATCGCGATACGTTCCCATCGATTGGAGTCACGTTATTTTTGTTTAGTTATGAGCGACTATCGGTCGGATAGTGTCCGCGGTGTAAACACGGCGGATCATGAATGGGAGCGCGTTGTCGCCCACGTTTTGGGAGAAAGCTGAGACAACGCACCTACTTGCACTACTAGTGCCCGCCTGCCCGGTGTGGGCGCACAGCCCGCCGTGAACCCATTACCTTGTGTTATTTATTAGTACTTACTTACTAACCAACTCATTTGCTTTAACAAACGCTCTCACATAGACTTACACACAGTTCTGAGTCATAGCTTATTTGAAATTGTACTTTTGAGTAAGAATGTACCTATCTGTCTATAAGTAAACGATTTATTGTAACTTATGAAACAAGCATCCGTCTATAAATTAAAGATTAAACGCTCGATTTAATTGCAGCCGTACCTCACACGAGCTCGCTTTTAGAGAACACGAAGATTCCAGCGGCATAATGCCTTTGAAAAATAATTATACGAATACTTAGGAGACCTGTTATTACGACCATGAATGAAGATAATTTTACTTACGATAATTAATTTATACTGAGTTGTTACCTGCTGTAGGTATAAACTAAGTAGGTACCTATCCATAAATGACGATTACACTCACATATTAAAAAAAAATAATCGTTAAGTTTTATGTTATCAAAAAGCTACATACCTATTAGGTACCAAATGGCTGGGTATTCTAGATGGTACCTTGGTAACTACTTAACGTCCGAAGGCTCCAATAACTAGGCAATCACTGTGTAGGCTGCCTTCTAAATATTTAGGTAAGTACATATGATAGGTTTAAACCCCTATAATTTTCAGGGAGTCTTGCTACACCTAACACCACCCCCTCACATCGGTACCTATCTATATTATCATTAAATCCTCGTCTAAATTCATACAATGGCATAATTCCTATACCTAGTAATTGATAACATTCCAATTAATGAAGAGCGAGCCTCTCATTCTATTGTCACTCACACGCTTATGCAGATAGGTTGGTAGGTACATACCTATCTACTTACCACATAATTACTCAGCGATTAGAATACAACAGTCGGTTCACAAAGGAGTCATATTCATCAATTATGCTGATTATTATGCCTGCTATAGTATTACAATACGTAAACATAGGAGTCATCAGAGATGTTTAGTTTGGTACTTTTCTAGATGAAACCATAGATAAATAATATACCGAATGCGGCATTCAGTTATGTAGGTACCTATGTACTTTTCCAAAAGTAAGTACCTATTCAATTACCTAGGTACCTATCTTACTGACAACTAACTAATCTCATGGTTCTGCCCGCGTGATTTTTGGGCTACCGCTCCACAGCCGTGGCGCATAGCGTGATGTTATAAACTTAAAATATGGCCTTCCTCGATAAAAGGGCTAACAAAACTAAATTAATTATTCACATGGAATCAGTAGTTCCTAAGATTAACGTGTTCAACCAAACTCTTCAACTTTATAATATGAGGTGGGTTGCTAAACCACATTACTTAGGTACTTACTCAAAATATACACCCAGTTGATTCGTAAGTTTTGAGAGAAAATATAATCCTAATAATTATGAATACTCATAAAAGTCGGATAAACCGAACACAAGACGTAAACTAAGATATCATGAGATAATTGTGTAAATTATGACTCACTCATCATCATCATCATCATCATCATCATCAGGTCTGTATATAAACTGTCCCACTGCTAGGCACGGGCCTCTTCTCACTATGAGAAGGGTAAGCCATAGTCCAACACGCTGGCCTAGTGCGGGTTGGCAGACTTCACATGTGTGTGGAGAACTCTCAGACATGCAGGTTGCCTCACGATGTTTTCCTTAACCGTTTAGTAAGCGATAATCAACAATTTGATACCCACATAACTCCGAAAAGTCATTGGTGAGCGCCGTGGATTCGAACTCGGACCCTCTGCGTAGCAGTCTGTCGGTCTCTCCACTAGGCTATCGCTGCCTCACTCTCCAGACTCACTCATACTTAAAATTTAAGTTTCCCTTTCGTACTTTCTGTCGGTATGAACGCGATAAATTCGAAAATAACTGAACAGATATTTTACGGTTTTCACCAATAGTGTGATTGAGGAAGGTTTAGGTGTATAATTCAAGTGGACACAGCCGCGGACACAGTCTAGTAACTGTTTAAAGTTATCAATAAAATAATAAAAACTATATGATCTAGTCACATACAATAAAATTATACTTGACTAATAGAATTTTATTAATATAACTAGAGGACGCCAGCAGCTACGCCTGCATTATTTTTTAATTTACCCGTTTTGGCCGATCCCGTGGGAATTTCGGGAAATCCCTTCTTAGTGCACTCCTACGGTCCCCAAGGAACATACTTGCCAAATTTCAGCTTCCTGCGCCCAATAGTTTCGGCTGTAGCGTGTCTGTCAGTCAGTCAGTAACGCAAGGATTTTATATATTAAGACTAGCTGTCTCCCTTGGTTTCACCTGTGTCCGGAGGGAACTACTTCACGTACCTGGTTAATTTATAGCCTAAGTTACCCCTTGGTACCTCAGCTATCCGCCAGTGAAAGTCACGTTAAAATCGGTCCAGCCGTTCCAGATATTAGCGAGAACAAACAGACAGACAGACAGACAAAAACTGTAAAACTTGACATTTCGGTATATGTACCGTGTATACATCCATATGCATTTAGTAAAAAGCGGATATTTTAATATTAAAAACAGACACTTCAATTTTATTTATGTGTACCTATAGATAAAAAAGCTATACAATATTGTCGGCACAGTCATCGAAATCGTAACATGATATTGGCCATATGTTTGCGACGTTATATCAGCTATCCCGATATTAGAAGGGTAACTTGGGCCCAAATGTGGCTTTAGAAATATGAATTAAAATGATTGTATAAACGAGTCAAATAGCTGAGCCAGTAGGCCTTAAAACTCCTTTACATTTGGCCAAAAAAATGTAGAATATTGTAAGTTTTTACACCCGAAATGTTATTTTACTGCCTTCCTTTAGAGCCTTGGCATTAGTAACTAAGTGCTTAAAAGCCAACTTTGACATTTAAGTTAGCTTTTAGTGTGGTAAGTACTAAATGTATGCTATGAAAATTTGTCACGACTTCACGGATTGTTCCTTGCACGCCGAATATTCAGGCACTTCGGCAGCCGTTGACATAAAAAGCGATGGTCTGGAAAACAGTGTCACCAACATAATAAAGCTAATGGCATAAGCACAATCTCGTATCGTCGTGTTTAACACGCCATATCTAATCGCATAAAAAACAAAAACCACAATTTTCAGGGATCTTTTATATTTATTTAATAAAAGTAAACGCAAACAGCCCACTAATGTCTCTCAAAAGATGTCGCTATTGTAACTTTTACTTTTGGAGCTTTTCTCGTCGCTCTAAATCAAAAACTTAATACAATTTGAATGTCATTACTCATTATTGATATCCATTCCAGAAAAGTAATTTTTGCTTTACGAGTCCATTCAACAGAATTTTTATTTGATTCTCAACTCTATGACTTTGAAAATGGGATTGGAGAGTACTAAAAGATTCTGTGATCTGTGACGTATTCAGATTGGATGGAGTTTTATGCTGCTTTAAAACGTAGTCTGAAAATCTAACAAGAGCAGACCAAGGAGTAATAAATGTGAGCTGTCGGTAGCTTTATCTATGCACATGCAATTTTAAGAGCCCAATTTTCATAACGCTAATTTAAAAATCTGCGGTTTTCCCCAATAAGCTACCACTATTTTTCTCCCTAGAAGTGGAATATTGAAAAATTCTCCTTCCTTAGTGCCCACGCTATAAAAGGAACACGCTGTTTAAACTTCAAGATTCTTACCAATTTAGGCACTGCGATGACGTGTGAGTCAATAGTTCAATAGAAGTAATTTAATGATCATATACCTACCCCTAGTCTCTGCCTACCCCTCCGCGAAACAAGCGTGAATCTATGTATGTAGGTAGTATACTTACCAATCATAAACTAATTGTGGCAGCGTTCTTTTCCATCCAAAAAGCGCATTGTTTAGCAATCGTCCAACGTCAAGATCAAAATCCTTTATTCATTTGGATCACAATGTGACGCTTATGAACGTCAAAATAATAAATTCGTGGAATAATTACTTAAAGACTCTACATTTACATTTACTGCCACGTTCGCAAAGCAAGGGCATAGAACCATGAGAAAGAACGGGCAGTAAAACTCACGGTCACTCTTTTTCATCGCCAGGTTTTGCATAATACACATAATTTACATTTTGTAAGGTGCTGCAACTGTTACACCTTCTATATCACTTGCATATATTTACTGTACATAATAATAGTCAAGCATAATTCTTAATTTTAATTTTGATAACAACATTCGTAGACCCTTGACTAAAACGATTTTACAGTCAAAGAGAGCTAAGTTCAATGCTATAAAATAATTTGACTGGATATCAGACAAGATAGAAGCATAATTCATGTTTTATCATTGCAAATACGAGTGTACTTATCTTTTGCAGGTGTACAAACACTCGAACGAAATAAGTAAATCACGTTATCTTCGAGTCAAATATTTCTGGAATGTGAGTCTTCTGAAACTTGCAAGTTACAGTTCTTGTAGAATTTAGGTCTAATGTCGTAATTATTACGTAGAAGTGTAATAATTATCTCCAAACAACCTTGACTCTTGCTGAGTAAATTTTAACTAGCCCTACAGCATAACACTATGTCCGGTATGTATGCGTGCCATTCACGGTCCAATTTTCCTTTCAATCAATCGGTACGACCAGCAGCCTCAAACTCCCAACAGATTGGCCCGTGTATAGCTAGCTGCAAATAAAGTGCAATTAGAAGACATAAAGTTACTGTGTGCATAGGGTTCCCACCAAGAACATAGGGTCCCAAGCCAACCTCACCTGCAAGTGGTGCACCTGCCGATCAACGGACGAGGCTCTGACAAACAAAATATCCCGATAAGCGGCAATAGGCTCGCCACCTATTACGTGGGATCAAAACACTGGCGAAAAGTGGGCGTTTAATATGCCTCTGCCTACCCCTTCGGGGAAACAGGCGTGAGTCTATGTATGTATGTATGTAAAGTTACTGTGTTGCCACATAATAATGCATGTACTGATTAATCTTATTACTACTCGACATGATCTTCAGACTTCTGATAGATTGGCCCGTGAACAGCCCGCTGCGAATAAACTGCAATTTGTCGTCATAAAGTTACTGTGTTGCCATAATGAATGCAGTGATTCATGTTTGCATAGTAACAGTAATTTGATTGACGCCGTACAAGAGACGCTCGAGAGCCCTCGGTCTTGGAATGTAAATGGCGGTCACCCACACAATGCTTGAATGGCTGTTTAGCGTGTAAGTCGATCGTTCTTGCCGGTAAGTACATAACCGAGCCCTTGAATTTTTAATACAGCAATCAATATAATACTGCTATATTTTGAAATGTTAAAGATTGCTAAGTTAGTAAGCTGCACATTTAAAATTATAGTCTCACTTCTTGCTATTCAAATATAAATGCGAGTTTGTGAGACTGAGAATGGATGTTTGTTACTCTTTTACGCAAAAACTACTGAACAGATTTCGTTGAAACTTTGTAGTTATGCAGGTTATTATTTAGAATACATAAAAATATTAATTCTCTTCCCTTTGTCGCGATAACTGACACCTACACGGGCGAAGCTTCGGGAACAATCTAGTTACAAATAAGAAGATCAATTTTACCGTGATCCGTGGTCAATACGTACAGTACAGTCGAACAACTTACCGCTAGACCACCATAAGAGCGAAAATCGCTCAGCAAGACATCGCCGCTTCCAGTGCTACTTTACACGCACATTGACACTCGTATACAAAACCAGTTACTAGTGTGCCTCGACTCTATGAGCGAGCCAAGTGAATATTTTTCAAACTGTTCCAGCGCCGACTTGTTTGATTGTACCTTAATATGTACAAAAAAAAAAGTTTTTTCGATAATTCCTCTCAATCATTTAGGTACTAACATTTTAATAGATATTACTTAAGTATATTACATGACTTTGTTGCCATCGTTTCTTGTAGTTATTTTTTCTAATAATATTGTCTAATACTTGTTCCAATCCGATTACGGCAATGACCTTACGAGATCTTTCTGTGACGTCGGCTATTTTATCTATGCTAATAGATATCGTAAGAAATCTTGTTCATTCATTTAATAGACAATCTGTTTATGTTTTATGAAGCATAAAGTTATCGGAATTAAAACTATACGCCAACAAGGGAATCATGAAAATCGTGTCCTTTAAAAACAGATTGTCGAAGAGGTAGGCAGAGACTACGGTACGCCATTTGCAACGATCCTGACATATCCCTCTTGCTTCATTCACTCTCATATTTTTTTTCATTCTTGCCCTTCGGTTCAACTCGGTACTGCTAACCTGTCCTTTCTTAGGATGTCTCCAATCTGGTCAGAGAACGTCCGTGTAGGTCTTCCCCTTCCTTCTGTACCATTCACATTAGCCTCATGTATTATAATTATTCTTGGTCAGTCTTTCGTCATACATCCTTTCCAAGTGCCCAAACCATATTTCGCGATGCTTGTGACGTTGTGACTAGGTACATCTTCTTTTTTCGTAATATTATTTATTTAAAATATACTTTCTTTTAGCCGAACTAAACAATAAGTCGTAAACACAGAACAGTAATGTGAAAAATTGGTGGCTCTTTGGTTTTATCACTGCCAAAGCGCGGTCGCTACAAAAAAAATGTGGCCACAAATTCTTCTCTGTGATTCTCTGCCTCCGTCTTTTGTGCCTACAAGTTTTTTGGGTGCTCTCTGTCATCCCATCCCGTTTTTTTTTATTTTTGTAAATTCCTCTGGTATGCAGGTTGCATTAAGAGGCGTCACAAAAATAATAAGTAAGTTCTAGCTGTTCTCCGCAGTTTCATTTCAATTATTTTTTGTATCAGGACGTAGGCCTACAAAGTCCTCTATATTCCAGTGAAAATTCCATTGAAATCGGTTCAGCTATTCCAGTGATTGATTATCCCGGACAAACAGAAAGACAGAAAGACCGATGAAGAGGCGATGAATAGATGATTATTACATTATTAATTGATGTTTGATGAGTATTCTAAACTAAAATCACACGAACCAAGTACATATAATATAAATCGGCTGGTGTGATATTATAACTGATCATGTTTAAAAACTAAACGAGTGATTATGTCATGACACAATCAATAAAGTAACGAGATCATATCTCTAAATTGATAAAGTACCAGCAACAAGTGCGGAGTAATAATACCATTTGTCACGGCGAGTAGCGGACTAAACAAAAACGTTTCTCAATAGAAATACCGGCTCGTTCACAAAAGCAGCGACTGGCGATGGCGGCAGCGATTTCGAAGCATAACACGGTAGAACAGATACCGTCTGGCTCGAAACGATTTGGTGCCTCTGCCGAACCATTAGGATGTGGAACTCTTTACCTGCCCACGTGTTCCCCCTATGATCCCGGGTCCTTTAAGCGGGGCGTGAAAGAGGCATCAAAGTAGGGGCCATGATGCCATTATTATTAAATTTATCTTTAATGGGCATGATGACTTTTGCTATGGGACTCCTATACTCCACGTATGCTTAAAAGCAGGCGGTATGGGATCATTTTGATAGACTCCTATAAAATAAAAAAATGAAAGTCTACGCTGCGCTCTACTCCGCCGCGGCCGATGTCGCGTCACAGTAAAACGCGCATAGATATCGAAAACACTACCGCTGCTGTTCGTGAACAGCCTATAAGTGCATTCGACTTGGAATGGCATCCGATCTTTTCTGGCTGGTCTTCGTAAGTAAATGGCTAAGTGTTTTTATTGTCTTTCAGTTAATTGCGAACAGAAGAATTTTAGATGGTATGGATTTTTTAGATGCGTTTCAGATGATTACGTCTTATTATCGATGGAGTCGATTTAAATTTCAAATCACTCATGCGTTCTTTTGATTAACTCCCGACGCAAACAGTGTTTGTCGATCTGTGTTCTGTGTCTGTTAGTGTCTTCGTAGATCCTAAACGAATGGACCGATTGTGATGGGATGTTATAAAGCTGACGTGACCGTAATGATCTTTAGCTACAGTTTTACAAACATAAACAAAATAATTATGTCCTCTTAATATTTTTGTTTTAATTATGTCCAAATTTATATTGGAAATGCCGTGAATTCGCTGATAACATCAATAGTATATTGACGTACATATAAATCTATGATATTGACATATACTTTGACTGTATACAAATAAAGGTAGTTATAGGTAGGTAATTAACACTAAAATTATAAACTGTACAGAACGTGGCAATTAGGTACACATTACATATGGTTGTATTACGCCAGCTTTGACTGCGTTTATAGTCAGCTATATGTGAATACTTATATATTTGAACCATTGTTCAATTTGAAATGGTGCAATACTGTTCGCGACGATGTATATCGTGATTGTGGCCGATTTGCAAATGCATTTGTTGCGTTAATGTGTTCATCATACAATTTAATAGTCATTGAAGGATTTTGAGGTTCGTTACGTACCTGTATTACTTACTTAGACGAACCTATTCAGAATCACATAATTAGCTTAGCTAAATAGCCAAGAGGTTAAATAAGAGCGCCAATTTGCAAGCAAGTTTTAAAAAAGGAACAAAATATCTGCAACCAACGTCGTATTTAAATTTCGTATTAGGTAAATTTAAAATAATCTTTTGACTTTTTGGTAAATGCCAGCTGTATAGCCACAGATAAGGTAAAAATAACATTTAATTCGGATCGACGGCTTTTGAAGCTCCAAGAAAATATCCACAGAAAAAAGTTCTCCTACAAGGTGTGGAAGGTTGCTCGACGAAACTGAAATGTTTAATTTGCCCAACACCTCTAGCGGGGATAAATAGCTTTGTTTACCGCAACAGTTTCTAATGTGTCAGAAACTCTGGCACTAGATTTTGCGAGAACCTTGTTTATAAACAAATTGTTTCCAGTGAAAACATAGCTTTATATCTGCATAGCCACTTCGCCAGCCACTCTAGGCGCCCTAAAGAAACAATCCGTTTCCTATTTTCAAGACTTTCACATTTTACGGAAATAATTAATGCAAGCAGAAGTTTCTGTGCATGAAACCAAAACACTTTCCAATGTATTTAGCATGTAGTTGAAAATGGATTTACAAATTTTCTTGTTAATAAAATCGTTTCATTAGTATTAATTAGAAACTAACACATGCAGTGCTATCGTTCGATAGAATATTCTACAATAAATCTGTTCGGTTGTTGAGATCGAAAGTGGTTACCGAAAAGCTTGAAAGCTATGCCTGAGTCACACGTCATACCTACTCGTGAACGGGTGCCGTCTGCCGGGACTGGTCGGCTCTGAACTACTGCCGCAATTCTATCAAAAGATAACTATTTTGTAGTCTCTCACTCGTATAGTCGTCTCACATTGTACTCACATACATACATACATAGACTCACGCCTGTTTCCCCGAAGGGGTAGGCAGAGGCATATTAAACGCCCACTTTTCGCCAGTGTTTTGATCCCACGTAATAGGTGGCGAGCCTATTGCCGCTTATTGGGACATTTTGTTTGCCAGAGCCTCGTCCGTTGATCGGCAGGTGCACCACTTGCAGGTGAGGTTGGCTTGGGACCCTAAGTTCTTGGTGGGAACCCTATGCATATTTAGTCACGCATATTTAATAACTCACATATTTATACTTATTTTGTATATTAATATTTTATTTTTTAATAATTTGTCTGGACTTTAAAAGAGACTATGACCTCTGAGTTTGATTCGGATGTTTCTTCTCAGTGCAGTCAGTTAGGAAACACCGGCCTCATCAAGCTTAATTAAAAAAAAGTATGACTTTGTTTAAGTGTTTATAATAATGAACTGAGAAATTCTTGTAGCGGTTTTCTTATGAGCAGTGACCAGGCAAACGACAAGGATAACTCCGAAAGCGGAACTCGAGGTTTTAGAACGCCATGCTATAAAAATGATGCTGTTGAACGTAGGCCTTCTAGAAAATACTAACCTGGAAGGTTTCTACTTACTTTTCCTAATTTAAAAGAGGTTTCAAACTTTATTCTTCAAGCCATTTCAGAATCAGAAATAGCATACGAGTATTTAGTAAAGCAAGCAGAAGGTTTTGACTTATCTGCATATTATATACATACATATAGTATACATATATATAGTACTTAAGGCTAATGTAAGTAAATGTGTTAAGTAGTTAATCATTTGCTCAATAATTTGTGAAAACTTACTAAAAATAACTGTTTCTGCTCAAACGTTTGGCTAAGTCTTCAAGTTTCTCTTTCGACTCGGCAAATGATTGATGCCATTATCTATAAACAACTTCATTATGTAAACCTATTCGCCGAACACGATGGATTATGTCAATATTGTGTTTTAGTTATTAAAATGCTACTTTTTATGGAAAAGAGCCGGCAAATCAATTTCCAATATTGGATTATGCAAACGCACGGGTATTTAAATAAAAATTATATTTTATCTAAATATGGTCATATTTAATTAACTTAACTTGTAGACGGCTTGCTTGGTCGATTCTTTTGAATTCTGTTTGAGTTCCACAAAATAATTCGGAATCCACAAGTAGAGTTATTTGTGGCATTCATATTGTCTGTCTGCTTTAAAAGTGTGGTCGTTCTTTGAATACTTGGAAATAGCTACTATACGATTACAAGCCATAGTAGTAGGTATTCAAATGTCGATTGCGAAAACCTCGATGATTAATTATAGACTTACTTAAAATAAGTAGCTTTATAATAGCAGATGTAAGTTATATTTATTTACATAGTTATTAACCAATTGTTTGAATATGTCCAAACCTGCTTCTTCAAACCTATCTCGCTACCTACCCTAACGCAGCTTACCTACTGTGTAAATAGGCGGGTCCACGTACGACCTAGCCCATTGTAACTCCAGTTTTTGTTTCCACATTAGACCAGCCATTGTTTTACTTACAGCCTCTACGTAATAAATTACATGGCGCCGTCAAATAACAGCCTAAACGAATAGAGAGTTCACAAAGGTTTCAGAATTAGTTTACGTATTACGAAGTTTGTTAAAAGAAAATAATCTTAGTCTTATAGAACTTTCTGCGACTAGGTTATCTATGGTTTTAAGGTCACTGATTAATTAATACGATTAATGATTCAGAAGTTAGAAATTATATTATAAGTATACAAATGGAACTATCACTCTCGCGCGTTTTTAAATTTTTTTCCCACTTCTTTCAAGAGACAATGCCTGCAGTTGAAATAAATTACGTACTCCTACACAGTGCTAAACTACTAGACAACCACTAGGTGTACCGTTTCTGCAGTAAAAATACTGATCATAAAGGATAAGAATGAAATAGATAATTGAGAACGAAAAAAGTGTCTACTTCTCAACACTTTCATCATCAAAGCACAAGGCAAATTGTTATATTTGCAATAAAGTTGTTCGGAAATTGAAGCCGATTCTGCAGACCACTGTATTGGCGTCAATTCCCGAATAATATAAGAACATAATCGATTTTAAACTTTCGCGATTTGTATACATCATACAAAAATAATTTAGCGGGGCTTAATCGCGTAAACAGTCTCCGCGACCACGGTCGGTGCAAGACGATCGAAACTTCGGAAACAAATAGGTATTAATAAGTACCTTAAATAATTTCAGTTAACGCGATTAAGACCCGCTAAATTATTTTTGTATAATATAAGACATGTTGAATTCAGCTAAATTTGCCATTTAAGTAGATACTTAACTCCTGTAAAATCCTTTACATTCCAGTATAATCCTTTACAAGGAATTCTTTATATATTGTCATCCTTCTAAGAATAATCTATTCTAGACTACCCCAAAATCCCTAAATACAAAGAAATTAGCCAGCCGGATTACTTTTCCTCAAACTTAGACAAAAGACATTTCCTACCAAAAAAATCTGTGACGGACTTTCCTCACCTAGTTAACTAAATCTTTATTATCAGAGATTCAGCCGAGACCTATTTGATAAGTTAGCAATTCCTAGTTTTATCTACTTTTCTTTTTGTTCAGACGCTAAGGCAGGATGGAGATACTTCGCTATTTGTTTTAGTTTTGTAACTTTGGAGTTTAGCTGTTTAGGAAGACAGATCGGTAAGCGTATTTATACGTACTTTTTTACGCTAAGCCAAAATGTCAGATACGTTTACTTGGTTGTGGTGAGAATTTAGTTTATTATTGTGACTACATAGTTTCTTTAGATACTTATAAGAGAGGCGTAGAAGACTTAGGATACGATTTGTGTTACTACTTGTACGTTTTTCGTTAAGTGATATATAGCTTGTATTTTTTTGTAATTGTGCCTTTTTCCCCCTATTCTGTGGGAATTTCGAAAATTGCTTTCTACCTTACTCAAGGAACATACTTACATCCAAATTTCAGCTTCTTGCGCTTAGTGGTTACGGCTGTACTTAGTCTGTCAGTCGGTCAGTCAGTATAACAAGAATTTTATACAGATATTGCAGCATTTCACAAACTAGACCCATTACGAAATGACACTTTCCAAACACGCATAGTAAGTTTAAACATCTGTGGTCCAAGTAACACCAGATTACACTAAGTAGTTTGCCTAATTTCACATATAATACATCATAAAATGTAAACCGTCCTTCAGTTGTCTTTCTTTGCTAATCAGTTTGAAATAATAATTGTATTTACACAGATGTACTAAGTACTGAGCTCAGTAGACAAAAAATATGAGTAACAAAGACCCTCATTGGGTGTTCTTTGTATTAAACATAACTTCACGCCTTTTATCCCCGAAAGGGTAGGCAGAGGTGTATTACACACCCACTTTTCGCCAGTTATGTTTTGGTCCCAATGTAGGTAATAGGAGGCGAGCCTATTGCTATCTACCGGGCACATTATTAAGCGAGCGATAATTAACATTATTAATTTAATACACACATAACTTCGAAAAGTCAGAGGTGTGTGCCCGGGGTACAAGGGTATTGGGGATCGAACCCGAGATCATCGTCTCGGCAGTCCGTTACGTACACCACTGGGCTATCGCTGCCTCTTCTTTGTATTAAAGAAGGATTTTAATGGGGTGAAGTCATTGTAAACCAAAGAGATGTTTAGATAAAGACAAAGTAAATAAAATTCTGCTTTATATTTTCACCATGTGTACTTAATATGGTAATCTATGCTACTGCTCTTCTAAAGCTGGCTTCCTACGGTGCTTGGTTTTGCCAACGGACTTGCCAGCAAGCTGGATAACTTCATATTGAGTTATTCAAATGCATATGTTAGAAAATAATCTATGCCTCCTATGCTTTTAGGAAAAATCTTGTATTTTGATTTTTTATTCAGATTATATGTCATATCTTTAAAAGAAAATAGCCCTTTAAGCAGTTGTATTTTTTAAGAAAGAAAAAATGACTCCGAATTAAATTCCTTACTGACGGACTTTCGAACAAGCTCTTTTAGATCCATGCTTATATTATACATGGGACAGGATGAAGGGAAAGACCTAGGCGGTCGTTCTCTGGCCAGATTAGACACATCCTATAAACAGGACAGGTTAGAAGTACCCTGAACAGAAGAGCATGCATGAGGAATCTGATGGGAGTGAATGAAGCAAGAGAGATATGTCAGGATCGTTGCAAATGGCGTTCCGTAGTCTCTGCCTACCCCTCCGGGAAACAGGCGTCAGTCTATGTATGTATGTACGTTATATTATAACTGCAAGTATGTTTATTCTGATATATATATATTTCTTTATCTGATTTAGCCTCGGCCTCGACTTTGCCCTTAACAGCTAGTCTATAAATTCTTTGGCAATTTATAGACTACTAGCTTTTGCTCGCGGCTTCGCATGCGTAAATTCGGGGTATCACAAATCTACTTTCAGTCTCAAGTTATGTGAACACACTCCTAATTATTCTAAAGACTTCAGAAACTCTATAGTATACAATGTAACTCGGTCAGTATCCATTATATTATCTATCGAATGGTACATAAACATCCCATTGCATACATTTAAATGACAAAGCCATGTTCCAATAGATTTCCAATATATATCTATAAACACTTTTGCATTTATAATATTAGTAGAGAAAATCGTTTCAGCCGTTTAAGCGTAGCATATAATTATTAGTTTATATATGCGAACATCGCAATAACAGTGCACAATATGACATTGTCATGATGTGACAGTACTGACAGATAGCACATGCGCAGCTCAATTATTACAGCGCATGCGTTCTTACTTCCAAGAGGTTTTGTGCTGTACAAACTTCTACTCTCCCTACAATCCCTCCCAGTTTATTTTTTGCAACTTATGGTAGCCTATGTCCGTCTCCATGGTCCAATATATCTCTATGTAAAATTTCAACAAAATCGGATCAGCCGGTTTAGCGTGAAAACGGAACATACATACATACATACATACACACTTTCAAATTTATAATATTAGTAGGGATTATTCTTAGGTAGAAGCCTAAGAATAATACAAACACATTAGTAAATCCTGCAAGTACAAATGATTGGAATATTTTCGACACATCTGTTGTCCAGCTGTAGTGAGCAGATGACTTGCCGTCCATTCATGATTTCATAACAAACAAAGGCCTGTTATAATAATTATAATGACTAATGCGACGAGATTTTAAATGTTTTAGGGTTTCCGTCGCTTTAGAATGTGTGAAAGTGGTTAGAAACGATTGAAGCTAGCTCAGCTAGATATCAAGATCAATTCTTCTTCGTTTCGTGACGATGGCAACACTTTTCATACGGTTTTAGCCCAGTACTCGGCAACGCGTATCGCATTTGGCCTCGCTTGATACATGTCGTCAAGTGTGCACGAGTCTCGACGAAAATAATATCAATTATTGACGGAAGAGTGTTAATACATGGCTATCATATTAATTTTATCCTTGAAAAGTTTGTCTTCTAGATGGCAAAGCTTCAAAGTCTTGACTCATATTGACAGGGCTTTATATGACGTAGGTAGGTACTATTTATTTGAAGACTTGTTAGCGAAACTGCTAAACCGGAGGTCCCTTGTTCAATTCCCATCCAGTTTAAATCCAAGGAGCTATCTTGAAGGATAGTTAAGTTGCCGGAGTACAAATTCTATAGAATCAAGGGATCAGATAACTAACGGAATTATTCCAAGAAAGTCCAAGATATCCTTATTAATGAAGAGTATTTTATTAATTTTCTTTATACTACCATGGAAGCTTGTCCTCGCTCGGTCTCAAGGCGCACTTCGTGACGTCACACGAGCGACTCCTGCGCACGACACGATGCGACGTATGCATGACAATGACAATATCTATAAATACTTCTGCTTTTATATGCCTCTTAAAGGCTACTTACAGTGCAATGTTTTATATACGATTTAGAAAAAAAAATTGTACTTTACTTAGCTTCCTTGCTCCTCACGAAATATAATAAAGATTGAAATATTTTTTAAGGATGGGTGAATGTGGCTTGTCTAGTGACTGTTTGAAAAATCGGGTGGCGGTTACAAGAATCTATGTTTTTTCTACATTTTATAGCTGTATAATTAAGTATGTGTTAGTTAATGTCATAATAATATACAATTAGGTACCTAGGTACTATTTATAGACATTTGTCATCAAACAAAATTAGCGATCACAGATCTAGAATTACGGGTTTTATTAAAATGGATGTATTTGTAATTCTTCTTAACACCTTTATAATAATTTGCTTTATTGCCTGTCTGTCCTTGAAGTTTTGATGATACAAAACATTTACTCAAAATCTCCTGAACAAATTTTGATAAAACTCTGCCGTAATATACTTTGCAGTAAGCCATTTGTCGTGTTAACCGTCCTCCACGCGAGCGAGGGCGCAGGCAAAAGCCAGTTAAACATAAAACTAAACAATATTGATCACTGTCAGCCAGATTATACAATACAAAATAAAAAACTGCCCGATACACGCATGGATATATACAATATGGAAATGCTTTCAATATGCACAAAAAGGGTTTGAAAATGACATATAATAATAATAAAAATTCATTAACTGAAGTGTCTTTGAAAATTATTTTACATTTAGCTGCTATTGTGAAAATAAAGTACGATTCAAATAACATTTTCATTCATCAACTATTACAAAGACCACACTGATTCCGTATTACAAATTGTGAATAAGTAATGCAATGTGTTAGTTTTCGTTCCTATGTGGTTTTGTCCTTCAAATCCGATGAGGCGAACTTTATCTCTGTACCTTCAAAATTGGTAGATAATGCCCTTGAATTAATAATATATACATATCCTTTACAGTCATCATCATCGTCTCAGCGTTATCCCAGCTCCATCGAAGACTTCTTGCCTTGGAGCCCAGGGTCCGCTTACTAGTCTAACCAGATGACAGAATATCAGCTGTCAAATCTGCTATCCTTTACAGTATCAGCGCATAAAGATGAAATATATAGTATAAATGATAATACTTAGATTATGGGGATGCAACCTAGTACATCCGAATAGGACACTTGAAACGGAGTAGGTACCTACGTGATAACGAGTAAAGTATTACATTATCTATGGTGATACGTATCCCGAAACGCAATTTTAAACTACTTAATATAAATATACATTTGCAACATACATTAGCATACATATAATCCGGTCTCCTTCAAGACGGCCAGGCCCACTATAATATATGTATCATGTAGGGATATGTCCCAACATAGCTAAACATCCTGACTCAACTCTGCCGAGACTTTTATATTGTCTTGATTAGGATGTAGACAATCTTCCCAAGAGCACGCTGGGCTCTTAAATAATGCGTGGAAGTACCTAATTTAATTATTTGTGATGGGTGACCGGTAGGATGAAAACCTCTTATTAACTCGTCAGACCTTCCGTCACTCTTGGGAATATGAGGTCCGCAATCTGATCCGGTTCTCGTTAATGCGATTATTGACCGTTTTGTTTTGGTTCGATTATCTACATATATGGAGTTATGTACATTAAGTAGTATATGAAAACGAAAGGTATCACTCACTGACGAAATATTAATACCTACTTGAAGATTACTTGACTTCTGAAGCTGACATCCGACAAATAGTCTATACGCATAGGTTCGCATGAGACGTCAGATAAGAAAGAGTGATTTCTCTCAATTTTAGACGTTTTGTGAGATGTAGGTAAGCTCCGGACGTTTAAAAATTGAGGCAGATGTATATACTGGACACAGAAGTCATATAGTCATAAGTCGATAGCAGCGTTTTGTGGTATTTAAATGTCACCAAAATCTTCAATTCAGCCGTAGAACCGCGTTAGGCAGATACTTTCACATTTTACCAAATATTTTTATGGATGATAGATGAGCCCAACGTTACACTCGCGTTATTTAGGGCTACTACTTCGCTTCCGTGCCTCTTAGCGTAATGTTGTAGAGCCTAAAGCCTTTCTCGATAAATAGGCTATCTAACACCGAAACAATTTTTCAAACATCGAACTAGTAGTTTAAGATTTTAGCGCGTTCAAGCAAATAAACAAACAAACTTTTCAGCGTTATAATATTAGTACAGATTTATTATGTCTTTCGCTCTTGAACCAAAGAAGCTCTTATATCTTTAAGGAACGATAGTCGATGCAACCACTTGATCAGTGACACGTACTCTTATAACCCATTTGCCAGACCTGCCCGTCTGAGCGTCGACGGAGCAGTGCGACCAATTGTATCTAAATGCAAATTGCTCACAACAATTTAGTTAGGGCTTGAGCTCGCCTTTCTGAAGCTATAGGCTTGTAAATATTTGAACCTTGACAGTGCACGTGGAAATTTTTGGGATCTATGTCGCGTGGATGCTCTGTCAGCATTTGATGAAATTTGGATGAAAACTGACAGATAGAGGGCACATGTTACAATATGTATAGCTAGGAATTTCGAACATCTTGATTTTGCATATGTGGAGTGCGTTTTTCTTCCTCTATGGATTAAAAATAGTGGTCAAGTTCGTATTGGAGCTATGACTACGAGCAATGTCTGGTTCTGTAATACTCCTTGTAAGGAATGAGCAATGATATTTACAATTCATTTATTAGCAAACTGATCTCTGATTATGAAAAGGAATGATAATGCATAATATCTAGTTATAGCATTTTTTTTCAATACTTGAAGGGCGCTTTGCTTAGTGCTTAAAGTTTCTAGTCAAATAACCGCGTTTTGAATGACGGAAGATTTATCAAAGCTAGAATAGTTTCTTTTTATGGTTATAGGCGGCAAACAAGCAGACGGATCATCTGATGGTAAGCAATTACCGCTGCCCATGGACACAAGCAACACCACAGGAGTCACAAGAGCGTTGCCGCCCCTTGGGGTTGGGAAAAGGGATATGATGAGGAGTGGGATGAGGGAGAAGGAATAGGGGATAGGGACGCCGGCCTTTTATGTAGCTAAAAGCTTGCGAAATTAATTTAAATCGAATCTTAGTTGTGGGGAGAAAAACATGTAATACCTACATAGGGATGTATAACGCACTCGTAAGCATGCTCAACAAAAAAAAAAACACAAGGCTAAAAATATTATGAGTACCGGTGAACTAAAGAAGTTATTAAAATATATAAAATTACTAAAGTGATGTGTCACAAAGTGGCACGTCACTCACGTTGCATATTTGGCATTGCCAAAGCTTTGTTTTCAATTAGGCAAACGATACAATAGCACTCGCACAACTTTGTAATCTGCCGCCACTGAATCAAGCTTTTTGCTTCATATAAATTGTTATTTAAACAATTACGATACTATGACCTTCCTTTATTTCATAATAAAATATTATTAGAAGCAGCTTAGAAGTTACAAATTGTATTAGCCATAGCCGACTATACATTTTTATTTTTGATCCTTAACCGGCAACGCACTATGAGCTTTTCTCCTTTGGTGAAGCAAGTGTCCATAGGTGGCGGTAATTGCATCATCAAGAGATCCATCTGCTCACCTGCCTGAGAAACAAACATAAAAAAACATTAAGATTAGGTACCTTTCATCTAGAACATCAAAAGTTTACTATGTCAGCGTCATCCAAACAGCAATAACACACTATGACGTTATCAAAGCACTAACCATTTCCCTTCCAAAAACGCATTCTTCACCGAATTCTCTGAAAACAAATCAGTGTCATGGTATACGCGTAAGCCCTCAGCGTATAATACGCAATACGGGTCTTAACTGGTCACATCCGTCTTGTCTAGCTCAATGTTTGCCACAAGGACGCCTTGTCTCCGCCTAATGTAATGTATTTTTACCAACAGTGGCCATTTTGAACGACTCTCGAAGCTACTTACTGCGGAATGGAGTTTATGTGCACTTTTGAGAAAATGCCGGCTACGTAAAGCTATTCAGAGCGCTGTTTGCTAGCTTTTGTGCTATATTTTGGTGCTGGTACACCTCAGGAAGTTTAAATGTATTATTCTACGCGTATAACTCTTTGCGAATGAATAACATCAATCTTTACAGGAATTGTGCTGAGCTTTCCCGTGATTACGGTGTCTTCTCTGATATATACTCTTCAACAGAAACATTAGGTAATAGAGAAAATGTGATTACGCTATGACCAGATCTTACAACAAAACCAAAGTCAACCGCGTAAAAATCTATAAATAGTGTTTTAATTTTTATGTACTTAAACAATTTAGTCCAAATGTAGTGCTAAGAATTTAAACCAAAATAAAATACGATGAAATTCGTCTGAAGCATTACTATCCATTAAATGCAATGTAGGTAAGACTTATCCTATTTAAAAGTCAAATAGTGTAAAGCAATGCATTTATTTTTTACACGACCACGTACAAACCAGATCAAACTATCTACGTGCCAGAAGACACAGAATTTATTTTAAATTTACAATGTGGCTTTCTATTTACTGAGCAAGACCGTCCAAAAAATTCAGCCACTTTTGGTGTTTTTATTTAAACTTGTTGTCGTCTTTTAAATCACAGACGGAACGGGAAATTTCTCGAAAATTTTAAACACACTAGCAGATTTGCCTGAAACAGAAGAATCTTGACTGATGAGATCTCCATCATAAAGAAAATTGCAGCCAAAGAAGGTTTGTAACGGTTCTTGCGGCGAATGCCTACCGTTTTCAGGGTCCTGTGAGCTTTTGTTTTGGTTAGATTTGGCAGCATACCGGTATGATGTCTAGCTCGGGGTTTGCGAGTAGTCTGGATGGGAACAATTGCCATCCATCTTCTATTCTAAATGCTGCCTGGCGGTCTCGACAATCCGTTACTATCCGCTAGGAATCCTAAAAAATAAATGGAACTTGTTCCTGTCCAGAAACGACTCCCAACTCGATCAAACGCGCACTGGACCCCTAGTACTGGCAAGATGGTATCTGTGACTTGTTTATTGAATACTGAACGGCGTCCGAATGATGCTACCGGTATTCAAAACATCCATTGGCTACTGTAATTGTTTGTCATCTGGCGAACCTCGGTTATATAAAAAATGTGCACACAAAAGACGAGAGACACATTATCGCCGTTTTGTTTCTAACATGATACAACATAGTTTGGAGCGGTGGAAGTTCTCGGAATAGAATGGCCATACTTTGTGCTCGGCGCTAGTTAAATGCCGCTCTATTGTTGCGTTGCCTTTTGTCTGCGAATTCGATCCTGTAACCTTTGCTACGGTGTAGTTTGTCGCTTACTATTCTTGAGACAGGTCATTTAGCATTTTACTTTTACTTTTGAGTGATCTTGGCCTTTTCGTATAATGGAAGGCTTGGAAGATCAATCTTCAGATTTGTGGCAAGTCTCGATGTTTACGACATTTCCATTGACATTCAGGCGAGTAAACTAAGAAGGTTAAAATAAAACTACTATCCAACTTAAGCAAGATAACTGAAGTGTATCAGAAATTTACTACCTACTGCATCTCCAGTCATGACTAATTCAATATCATTTTCCTCATACAGTTTTCTAGGAAACACGACAACCGTAATTAGCAATCGCACCAAATGATGTGGGAAGAGCCATGCTGCATCTCACAAATAACGCATTATCCAAAATAAATGTACATGTTTTTGTAATTTGTAAGTGTTGCACTGATAGATAAGTGCAGCAGAATTGAGCGCACATGTCTAAAGTCTTCTGACAGTCCACTTCTGACTATCCGCTTCTGCTATTTGCATTGGTTTTGTTTTTTTTCAGACAAACACTGACGTAACAAATTGTTGACTATTGATGACCAACAGCTACCGTTTATCATATTGTGTTCACGTGTGCTACGGCCTACGGGAGCGCCCGGAGGTGTGATCCACATGTCACATGTCTTGGGTCACGTGCACCCACTTAGAGTGACCCAAAGGAACCCTCCTACTAAAGTGGTTTTAAACGATCCAGTATCTTGAAGGTCTTGCGTAGCTAGACAGAAGATCTGTTGTTTCTTTATACTATTCTTAATCTAGGATGAACTGGTTCGTACTGCTGGAAATTGCATTTTGCCATACATTCACGTGTTCTTGAAAAGTTCATAAATATTTATTTCACTATCAAAGTAACCAAATTGCAGAAATCAATGCAGAAATCTGTACTTAATGCTTTTTATTTATTTTTTATAGACTGACGCCTGTAGGCAGAAATGTAATATTACACCCACATTTCGTCATGAATTTTAAAATCTGTAATGCTCTATGTTTTAATACCCAAATTAACCACTTTAAACCATTTAAATCTAGGCACTAGCATTTTCAGCTTCTCTGGTATTCAATGATTATGAAAATAGGGTTATTATTAAACGTATTGAGATTCTGCTGCTGGCAGCGATAGCCGAGTGGATATACCAACAGACTGCCATGCAGAGGGTATCGGGTTCGAATCCACGGCGCGCACCAATGACTTTTCGGAGTTATGTGCGTATTGAATTGTTAATTATCGCTTGTCCCGTGCCTCGGAGAGCACGTTAAGCCGTCGGTCCCGGTTGTCATGAAGATCTTTGACAGTCGTTACAGGGCGTCAGTACCTTCTAATTAAACTGACACTAGTCTAAACCATGGAATATCGCTATCCCTTCGGGTTGTGGAGGTCAGACAGGCAGTCGCTCCGTGGAAAAGCTAATATTCAGCCAAATCCGGTTAGACTAGTAAGCGGACCCCAGATTGAAACTGGGATAACGCTAAGAGAAAGAAGATTGAGATTCTGCTGCAGATGAAAAACTTTGAAAAGAAAATCTATGGGTATCTCCCATTTCTGTTTTTACTTATGGACGACTATAGACGATAGCAGTGCTTCACTGCTAATCTTATTTCTTGGAATCACTAGAGGTTTACTTTGTACAGTGAAACATTTAAGCTTCTGGCCTTAGTTGCCCTTCAGATATTTTCTTAATCAAATAAAACTCAGAAAGATATTCTTAGGTAAAGAGGTAAGCTCATCGTAGTCCAATAATATAACTCCAAGCTAAAATCTTTGGTAGATCCGTAAGAAATATCCAGCCTGATATTTGCCTGATGTAAGCCGGTCTTAAATCGAGTGCAAGCCTGACATCGCCTAAACTTTGATCCGGCTAAGCCGAGCAAAAACTTGAATTTTAACGCGGATTATACTGCGACGAGTCCACTCTGCAGTTTTTAAACTATTGAGTGAAAAGTTTACCTGACTTGCTCGTATATTTAATTATTTTAATTTCAGTAGGAGAGCTGCAATTGTTGCGATATTTATTATGTATGATCCGATTTCTGGCCTCGTAATCCACCAATTCAATCCAGTGATCGGACTACATTTCGTAAACCGATATACCGATTTTTAAACAACGATTCAATGGAAAAAATGAATGAAAATTTGTTTTAATAGTAAGTAGTTCATAAGTAGGTTTATGAATTTTGATTTTTGCATACACTGCATTGATTCTTTGACTTGGTGACGATATCACATTTAGATTTATTTTAATAAGTTCAAAAGATAGTTCTTTCTTCAAAATTTACATATTTCGTTTATTAAATTGATTAGCGCCGCAGTACACCTACTTATTATCGAACTGAATTTTATTAAGTCAATAGGAACTTTTCTTATAGAGTTTTCTGACTTTTTTTCTGAAATACTGTCATCATAATATGGATTATTAGACGGTGAGTCCAATGATTAAAATTAAGTTCTTATCTAACTCTGCCGCAATATCACGTTAATAATATATTACCGAGGCAATATGCAGTCATAATACTTAATCTAAAATATGTTTTGTCATTACATTTGAGTAAGTTTACGGAGATAGAGAAAGATTGCATCTCATTTAGATAGTGTCTTTGTCTCGTCGGTGGTGTTTAGCATTCCTTCGTTATCTGCTGAGTTCGAATGTTGGACACTGTAATAACAATCAACACCTGAGCACTTGAAATGGTCCCAAAATATCCAGAATTTTTAGTTATCCCATGACAACGGCTGCTGTACCTATCCCACGGTGTAACGTAGGGGCAAGTAGAAGGTATATCACTTGCTCCATAGGTGCCACTCTTTACCTATATGAAATTAGTATATACTTAGTATGTGCATAAATGTGAATGTTTGAAAGTTTTTATAGAATAGAACGGTGCAGAAATGTGTTGTGTTTCAGCACATCATCGTAAGATTCGTAAGTCCATGTAACGGACATGTATGATGTATTTGTCATAACAACCGACCAAGTATAAAAAGTTGACTTTAGAATAATAGACGCGAAGGGATCTTGGTGTTTGGTTATAATGAATTACTTTGCTCATAGTTCGCATTCCCATAGCCTCATAGGTTTTTTACTCATACGTAGTTTGGCCACTATTATGGCAACAACATACGGCGATTTGGTTCTATTCATGGAGCAATACCATTTTTCGTCAATACAACGGGAAATACTCATCCCTGCGTCATCCAAATAAAAAACCTACATCAACAGATTACACATATATCTAACAGAACTATTATTCCACTCCATTCATTTATCTCTCTCACACATCACTGACTTTTAATACAATTGATATTAAACCACAACATAAACATTACTCTCTGAATAGAGCAGCCAAATGGCGGCATAGATAACGCCCGCTCGTGTTGTCCCTGGTCGGAATCGATCGATTGTCACAGTTTTATGGCTAAACATTCATTATGCATGCGCCGGACTTTGCTAATTAGCTCCCGTGCTATTGTCGCGCTGCTAAACAAAGCACTGCTGGTTTGATATGCTGCCACGTATATACGGCTCACGTATGTACTCTGAATAGGCGTGTTGCAAATACAAGCAAATGTTTGCCTTTTTGATTTTACTTTAAAATGATGATGGTAATCTATTATTGTATTTTTTTATGGCAATAGGGGGCAAACGAGCAGACGGATCGCCTGATGGTAAGCAATTATCGCCGCCCATGGATACAAGCAACACCATAGGAGTCAGAAGTGCGTTGCCACCCCTTGGGGCTGGGAAAAGGAATAGGATGATGGAGTGGGATGAGGGAGAAAGAATAGGGGATAGGGCCTCCGGCACTCTCACTCACCGAAAGAAACGCAACAGTATCGTGGTCTATTAAGGGAAAAAGAAACTATAGCGTTGTAGAGTAGACGAAAAGCATCATCTTCCGCATCATCATCGCAGTTACTGTGCTGTAGTGAAACGCGCTTAGACCACTGATCTTTTGCAAATTCAGTCAGTTTTTTGGCTTGGACTGCACGATTGGCGTAGTGGTTTAAGCGGCCGCCTCGCCGCTTGACACTGGGAACAGTGTTGTGGGTTCGATTACCATACGAGACAGCACTTTATGTGATTCATAAATTGTTGTTTCGAGTCTGGATGTCCATTGTGTCCGTTGGCTGTATGTTTGTAAAATCCTCCGCGACACAGGATTTATGCCTAGTGCGGGAATTGTCTTTTTAAAACAATAAAAAAAAAGTTGGAAGTTTAGGGTTCAATCGAACTTCCCGAAACACAGTCTTTAAAACGTAACGATAATATGTTTCAGCATCGAGCAAAGAGATGTAATCATCTGAGATCTAGATAAGGTAAAAGCACTAATGCTTGACACTGAACTAATAGATGACATTTTCACAGAAAAATGCTTCTAATAAGAAAACTAATCATTTAAATAACATTGTTACTGATGTTAAAGATACCTAGTGCTATCTATGATACATGTACAAAAGCTTGTATACATTCTAAAGTAAATTTCAAAATTACATCAGTTTACAACAAACAATCTGAGTAGGTTGGCATGTTGCGCGTCATTCTTAGCGTTTTTCGTAAGGCAACTGACTTTTAATAGGTATGATTTTTTCTTATATTTATGATTATAGGCTATTGTTGGTTTCAATATTAAAAATATATGAAATGATTGATTTATTAGGACCATCTCCTTGTTACTTTGGCTTGTTTTTTCATAATTTTTAAGTGGTGTCTACTATTAGTTCCCGAAATCAGCCAAAACCTAAAAGATGACACATGTGTCATCTACTAGGGTTACATCTAACTAATTTTTTTGCTCATTTTAATGCAAATTTTGCCTTATTTTGTAGCAATAAAGTTCCTGTCTTAGTTTCATTTGTTTTAATCTACTCTAACTAAAAGTAGACAGTGTCAACTATTAGGGTATACTAGATGTCAAATATTAGTATTTAGTGTCAACTATTAGGGTATAATAGGTGTCAACTATTAGTATCTTTAAATATCAGTGCAGTTCCCCTGATAGTGCCCATCCACGTGACAATTTTGACAAAGTCTCTTGCATAATTATGAGTAAAGTCATGTCAACTATTAGTGCCAATTGATGTCAATTAATGGTGGATTTGGTTTTCGACACTGTCATCTTTTAGTGTTAACGACAAACCTAAGAAAATTTAGATTTTTGTTGAAAATACAGTAGCTTTTAAATAATTTATATAAAAAAGTCAAGCTCTGAATGTTGCTCTAATTGTGAAAATATTTATAACTGTACTTTTTTGATAAATACCTTTTTATAATTGAGAATGATGTTTGATTTGTCCTTAATGTGTCAAGCATTAGTGCTTTTACCTTAGTATGCTATACTCCTTACGAAGCTAACTTATAGTTAAGACTATGCATGTAAATTTATAAAATTGTTTTTTAAATACGTCTCCTTGTATTATCGTAACATCGTATAAACATGGTCGATCCTTACCAGAGTTATAGTGTCTGTACTCTAATGATAGTTTGTGACTGTCATTACGTATAGATGTGTATATCGGGGCGTCAAATATTATTAATGAGTGGTTAGGTGTCGCTGTGCAGTTGGCGGTAATTGGAAACTAATGATTGACTTCCCACAACACTCCTACGGCTTCCTTCCTACCAGAATTGGCAATATTGTGTTGTGAAAACTTATTGATTCCGAAAACTTTGAAGTCACGTCACGTTTGCAATTTAAGGGCTAATTTATTATTCTTTTACTTTTGATCCACAATAAAATGGTATGGTTTTCAATTGTCTAATCAGTTTACTGTTGTCCGTGTGGTGACGGATTAAGAATACGGAATGTCACCACCCCATATCATCCCATGGGTGTCGTAAGAGCCAACAGAGGGAGCATATTATGCAGAGAACAACACTGTAAGTGAAGGAAAACTTGATACAAACCCTATACCAACCCGTTTGGCCAGCGTGGTATAGTAGGCCAATTCCTCCTTTCAAAGGAGAGGCCTAGTCCAGCAGTGTACTGTTAAAGGCTGATGATGAATCAGTTTAATAGCTATGTTCATAGCAAGAGTAGGCTAAATACGGAAAACGTGTCTGCAGCCAGCCTAAAACGTGGAACTATTCTCGTTTCGTAAACAACGCTCGCCAATGTCAAAGTTCGCGAGTCAAAGTTCTATCGCACTTGATCATACTGACATTGGTCAAGATCGTAACTAATAAAGGTAAGTGTGCACTGGGCGAAGCATCAATGTTGCAGCACGGCGCGATAGAGGGCTGAACTTTCTCGCACTGTTTGCTTGTGCAGTACCCCGTCACGTCGTCTACTACACCAGCGAGTTTCAATTTGTGTGTTGCAAATTGATATACTAAACCTCCATTGAATTTCTCTACACTGTGTAAGATTATGAGACTGCGCCAAAGATATATAAAAACTATTATAACACGTCATTGGACTGCGCGCATTTGTGTGGCAGTACTGCGGCAGTCCGTGTGGTGACGGATTAAGAATACGAAATGTCACCACCCCATATCATCCCATGGGTGTCGTAAGAGCCGACAGAGGGAGCATATTATGCAGAGAACAACACTGTAAGAGAAGGAAAACTTGATACAAACCCTATACTAACCCGTTTGGCCAGCGTGGTATAGTAGGCCAATTTCTCCTTTCAAAGGAGAGGCCTAGTCCAGCAGTGGGCTGTTAACGGCTGATGATGATGACTGCGGCAGTACTGTGATGGAGTGCGAAAGGTAAATGCAGTGCACCGATGGTTCGCACAGCTTTGCTTCGCTCCGCTGCAAAAATGTTTGCCAAGTGCGATCTAAACCTAACTTATAACGAACCTGTTTTGAAATGGAGGACACGATTAACATAATTATTATGAATGAAGTCTTGGTACGGAGCAGATATCTGTCGAATGTTGATATTTTTTGTAGGTACCTACAAAAACATAGAATCTACATAAGTACTAAGTTCGCTAGTCGTGCAAGGCTGCAACTATCCTGCTAAATAGCAGTGACATATCTAAGGTCTATAACCAAGCCTGATATTTGAATTAGTCACTGATGTAAAGCATGCATTGGTGTCTAAAAATTCTTGAATTATGCACGATATTTGCTGACAATAATCGCGTAAATTTTTTTAGACCATAAAAGTGTCCCAGTACTGGGCCGAGGAATCTTACTGACAGCGACAAAAAATATCATATAAAATTGCGCTCTAAGAAAGGGTTCCAATTTTGAGGAGGTAAGTGCAATGCACCTTTATTCACGAGCACCGGTAGTTTTGGCTCTAGCACCTGCATGAGGAATTGAACCTAATACCTCCTAGTTGCCAAACATAGACATTACCTCGTCCGTGTTTTGCTTACATTTGACATAGACGTGCGACCAAAACCACAAATAGCAGACGCTTAGCCATAGTCAAACGCCACTCTATAATTAGATGCTAAGGTCAAACTAATGACATAGCTATCGACATTTAATCGTGATCGGATTATTAATAACAATAAGAAAATAAAAACACAATTAAAAATAACAAAATATAATGACAGCCAGTTGGTGCTTTAGTGTGGCATAATGTGGATTCCTGGATCTCATCTAGCCACTATCATATACTCCAAAAAAATGTACTTAATGCAGTATCAGTTAAAATTATTAGTGGGCTTCTAAGTAGTTAGTATCTTTGAAACTGACGTAGTAGCAATTAACCACATAATTATTGTCATTAACCACTAAACAATCAGGGTTACATATCTGGACGTCAAACAGCTCGAGCTAATAAAAGACCCAAACATCGAATATACGACGATTGGTGATAGACGGCACGTGCGGCACTTAGATTTTAACAACCAGCACAAAGTGATCGCTTAAACCACTGCTTCATATTACCATGTGCAGTGGTTGGTGCTAAAATAGCTCTATCGGTTTTTCAAGTAGTTTGGAATTAACTCCGAAAACAGCTGACTCAGTTAGGTCTTATTGTTTACCTTGATAATGCCATGGATACCTACATTATTCGATGGCCCAGTCCGTCTAGTGAACTCTAGTGTTTAGTAATACCTACTGCTAAATCGGTGGTTGTGGGTTTGATACCCACGCAGACCAAATCTGAACGTATAACTTATCTTGAAGTATCAGTTATCTGGTTTCCATAGTAGAGGCTCTATCTAGTGTAGATCAGATGGTCTATTGTAGGTGATTCTAGAATATTTCACAGAAATATTAGATTTTAAAGTCAGTCTGTCATCCCTACTATTATTATAAATTCGAAAGTGTGTATGTATGTAGTATGTGGGAGGCATTGCAGGGAGGGTCAAAGTTTGTAGGGCACAAATCTAACTGTTGGAAGTAAGCAATAATTGAGTGCTGCGCATGAGCTTTCGTATCTGTCAATACTAAAGTATTCGTTCAATAAAAGAGATTTGTGTAACCCCAAATATAACGCGTGCGAAGCCGTGGGTAAAAGCTAGTTTACTATATTTCCATATCTGTATTACTGCATATACCTCCGATGAAAGAAGAAATGGCCTTACTATGAGAACAAACTATTGGCTTAACTCTTGTTGTATGATTGACTTACCGTTATGGACATATTCATACGAAAATTCATACAAAGTTTACCTTGACATACAATATTCTGCGCTGTTGTAGTACGTGACTGTACCACAAGGTATACGATTTTCTTACAATAAAAACATCAATGAACGTTCCTACATAGCTAAACTAGGCAGTGCTTAGAATACTAAGTTCAGTATGTTATTACTAAGTGTGCCTAAAGCTGGGTTTACACTTGCGCGGCCTTTGAATAATCGGCGTCGTATTAGAAGGGAACTGAAGGATACATAGTTAAGGAAGTATTTTGATTATCATCATCATCATCAGCCTGCCGTTGTAGTCCACTGCTGGATATAGGCCTCTCCAATGGCACGCAGCTGAGTCCGATTTTCGGCTCTTCGTGTCCAGCGTATTTTGATTATTTTATAGCCTTACGATTTTTATCCCCGAAGGGGTAGACAGAGGTGTAATATTACACCCACATTTCGCCACGAATTTTTGGTCCCACCTAATAGGGGGCGAGCCTATTGCCGTTACCGGGCACATCACCGTGCTGATACTGAGAATTCGGAAAAACCCAGTAACACTTTTGCACGACCCGGGAATCGAAGCCGGGACCTCCGATCAGCAGTCGCATACGCTATCCACTGGACCACGGAGGCAGTGTTTTGATTATATATGTAGTATTTTAATTTAACCGCTTTTCTATACAGTTTTGGAAAATTCCTTAGTACACTCCTACGTTCCCCAAGGAAGATACATGCAATATTTCAGCTGCTTGCGCTCAGAAGTTCGACTGAGCTTCGTCTGTCAGTCAGTCGGTAACACAAGAATTTTATATGTACAGACAAACAAAAGTTATGCACCGCAGTGATAGGTACTATATCAATGTAAGCGCCTGCGCTTTGCGGCTAGTATGAGCTCAGCTTAATAATCTAAATTTTAAATAAAACCATCGTGCACCGCATGCATTCACAGTTTGATGCGCTCAATCGTAAAACTAGAATATATTAAGGACGGCAATAAAATATGTGACACCAGATAAAATACTCCATGGAATATGATTGGCTCAGCGGCCGCCATCTTTAAAAAGTATTAAAACGCACCACATATAGTGTATTTTTCCCAGAGAGATTGGACGTTTAGACTAGAGAGAACATGCCCTATAAATTTCCTTATACCGAACGTGCAACATGTAATGTCAGTTGGTCTTAGTTGGTTAATCATAACGTCAAATTACGCGTCTCATTTAAAGAGGCATAGACTCTTTACATACTCATATCTTTGACTACATTCTCTAAACAGCCGTGCTGTGATCTGTCATCAGTGTAAAATTTATTGGACGTTTGTGTTTACATTTTTAATAACTTTTTTGCATTTAAATAGTAAGTAAGCTTATAATAATTAAATAGTGTACTCATTAATTAATACACATCGAGTATGTGATATCGGGATGTGGATGCCGCTATCCTCGGAACGGAAATAACAGGAGAAACTTTATCTTCTAGCAGTGAGTCGGAATTTTCCAACAAATTTATTTACTTTTCTCGTATTAATGCTATAATGAGTGTTAAGCTTACACAATATCATTGTATTGCAAATCAAAGGAACAGCTTGCATGCGTATGTGTTATGAATTTAACTCACAAATTATTATTTTGTACATTTATTGCTTTAATAGCCGTAGTGATGGGATTTGACAGTGAAAGGAGATATCGATGTTTTTTGAATGAGGGATAAATACGGAAACTACTTATCGGACATGAATGTAAAACTGTAGCTGGAAGCAACAGCGGGTAGCTGCGGTTGCTAAGTTGGCAATAACAAAGACGTACAGCGGTCTAATTTTCTATCGCGCGTTTGATAGTAAGCGTACGATGATGTACATTTATTGATGTACATAATTTACTTAGATACCTACCTTAAAAGTAGCGTCTATTAACCTAAAGCCAAGTGTTCCAGTGTACGCGCGTGTGTGTAGGCTTACATTTTTGCATTTATAAAATAGTAGATGGATTAGGGATGTGAGTAGCATTTTTTATTAAGAAGGTGTTTTTTATTACAGGTTGCCTATTAATGACGTCACAAGAAAACTTTCGATAAATGCCGTTGGACGGCCTAGTTTGATTTAGCAGAAGTACCACCGTATTTGTTCATTTCATTTTGAGAAAGACTGTTTTTAAAGACAGAAAGCACCTGGCGTCGTTTAAAACCGAAAGCTGTGCCTACATTACATTTATGCCCGGACATTGCACACCCAGTAGAATTATTAATCCAAAGCTAAACAAAAAGTGTGTAATTTTAGTTTGAACATATTAATAAAATATAATAATTACAACGATTTTAATTAATCTACCTACTTCTATATTATTTATTATATTAGTGCTATCCTGACTGATCAAAGACGTCTTGCCTTGTAGTCCGCTACATAATATTCTACCATGAAATATAATATTCTTTCACATTCACACAACATTATCTGGTCCCAAACTAAGCATAGGTATCAGATGGTGTTGCGTGAATGTGGCAGAATATTATTATTATTATTATCTTGTACTGCGAGTACTAGACAATCGATAAACATGCATATATACTTTTCTGTAAATATATTACATATTATACATAGTACCATCCAGACCAAGACAAACATCCATATTCATGCACACAAATGTTTGACTTGAGCGGGAATCAAACCCGCAAGCTTCGGCGTGACAGTCGCATTACCTACAACTCTTAAAAAAATCGAGCAGTGTCCAACGTTAGCGATAGCAAGCAACGTGATATGATGCGACGCAAACAAATTGCTGAAGCCTGCCGTGCCGCATTAGCCAATCTGGTATAATTCGTACAATACATAATCTAAGTGACAGTTTCTTAGCATCGCATCGCAACGCATCGCTCATTAGTTTATGAATACTTTTTTGTCAATAGATTTTATGGCTAAAACGAACAATTAAACACGTGATTTTTTTAGTACTGTCTGTCTGGCAAGTCTTTGCAAAGCACTGTCCGGTGTCAACAGCAAAAACTACAATTTCAATAATTTAGTTGTTTACTTCTACGGCTTAAATATATCGACACATACTAAAGATAGAAATTTGACCAAAAATATTTATCGATAAATCATCATTGTTACGAACAACACTCGGTTTCCTAACTCTATGTTTTGTCTACTGTTTGCCTACCACGAGGCTGCTATAAGAGCGTGCTGCTAAACCTATCGACAGCTCTTTCTATCATACTGCATGTGCCATTAGAAAGAAGATATCAATCATAGCAACCGCTGTTGTTATTTAGTGTTACTTCTATGCCTTAGGTTATATTTCTTTGATTTTTCCCGCGTTCACGGATGTTTTTGTTTATTTTGGAGTAATGGTGTTCTAATTGATTTTGAATAAAGTGTGATGATAACAGTTTGGTTTTAATTATATTGGGCATTGAGGATGAAAGGGAGATGGTGAACGCTAGCGCTTTTCTTAGTGAAAGGAGCTGCTCTTTAAAAATAAATGTAGAAACTTTCGTGTTCTCCACAAAGTGTTGTCACCAGTCTAGATGTTCTTTATGTCCGTTGGTAATTAGGTATTATGTCTGTCAAATCCCTCGCGATCTTGCCATACAGATTTTATATAGGTACCTGCATCATCAGCCTTTTGTACTGTCCCACTGCTGGGCACGGGCCTCATCTCACTATGAGAAGGGTAAGGCCATAGTCCACCACGCTGGCCAAGTGCGGGTTGGCAGACTTCACATGTCTTTCGAGAACATTATGGAGAACTCTCAGAGATGCAGGTTTCACGATGTTTTCCTTTACCTATAAACAAGCGATAATTACCAATTTAGTACGCACTTAACTTACAAAAGTCATTGGTGCGTGCCGTGGATTCCAACCCGAGACCCTCTGCGTAGCAGTCCGTCGGTCTCTCCACTCGGCTATACCTAGTGCAGTTAAACTGCTATTTGATTTTTCGTTGTTGCTAAATAAGCAGTACCTGACTGCGTAACAGATTTCTTAGTAAAATATGCCGTTACTTACAGGTACTTAGGCATATATCAGACTCGCGACGAATATCAATAACCTATAGACAATAGCTTCGTGCGAATACAAGCGACACACCATGATAGTCGGAAGGTAGAATGGAAGTTCTTTGTGTGATTATATGGTTTTGAAAACTGATTGTAACTTCTGTAGTGAACCAGTGGTTATCCATTTGTAAGAAAGAAAGAAAATTCGATTATTTCCATAACAGACAAAGGGACATGTAACAAAATATGTAAACAAGAAGCTATAAATAAATACATTAAAAATTATTAAATTTATTAGTTAAAAAATTGAGGGGCCAACTCAGCATAAAGGTGCAATTCCGAGATGGGCTGCAGACTGCAACCGCAGGCGACATTGCGGCTAGCGGCTGTTCACTTTAGTATTGCCTACGGTCGCGGTTGCTTCTATTCCCTAGATTAGTGATGTCGCTTGCCGTCTGCGGTTGCAGTTTGCGGTCTGCAGACCATCTCGGACTTGCACCTTTATGCAGAATACACGTGGCCGGCGCTGGTTTTCAACTGACTCCTTGGTAGACGCGGTCGTCGATACTGACTACTCCTGCTGTTAGTCATAAACATCCGTAACCTATATGACACTAGAAAATGCGCTCCACGGGTAATAATTTTGACGTCTGCTAGATCTTTTGGGAATTTCAGAAAACACTCCTTAGTGCACCCATAATATGGTCCCAAATAAAATAGGGTTGTATCCAACTAGGCAAATCAAGCACTTTTAATTAAATGTCAAAACATGACCTTTGCTTAGGGTTTGGATGAAATATGACGTAGTGAGGTCATAGTGTTTTGCTGTCAATTAGAATACTTTTTATCAATAAATTGTCGATAATAAATGTTAAATTAAGTTTTAACCTTAATTGATAAATGAAACTACTATTATTTTGACATGTTTCACTAGATATAAATACTTGTTTAATTTATTTCATTTGCAGGAAACTTCCCTATTGCCAAAGGACAATGGCAGAATTTGGTCTGGGTTTGTTGTGGCGACCTTAAACTTCATATGAACAAAACAAATTGTTGTTTTTTCTACGATTTTTAATATTTTCACTTTGTCTCGTTAAAGCTGGAGTATTTCATGATGATAAAAAGCATTCCAATTGATTACGAATACTTTATTATTTGATTGTTGCCATAGACAATGGTGTGACAGGAATAGACGTGAGTGCTATATATCCGTATCGATTATTAAATAAGTAATCGATACGATCGACCTTTATAGAGTTGGTTTGGTTTAAAATGCAGTTATTTTATATTTAATCAACATTATATCAATAAGCTAATATTTTGAAGCAAAACAACGTTTAAATCAAATAAAAAATTCGCAGCATCGTTTTAATGTTGTAGGTATCGATTTCACATAAAATCGGTTTAAAATGTGCAGCTCTGCTTTTGGCTTTGGCTGTGACAGTTAGATGCAGAGAGGTTGGACTAGGTTTAGACGTTAGATGCTACAAAATACTTCCGCGTTTTGATGTCATTCTGACATAATATGTCATTTGATAATTCAAACGTACCTACCTACATTGTTTAACTTTCATACTATAACTTTCCTTTTACCTACATTTTTCATTCTTAACTAAAAATTCAAACACCGATATCATCTCTTTCCGCCTTTCCTGAGTGAAAATAGAATCATTTATAGACTCTGTTACTTACGCCAAATTTTTTGATATATTTTTTATTACTGTACGCTTCAATTTAATTTCAGACATTTTGATGTATGGAGATCTGCCATTGTCCTTTCAGCTACTTCCACCTGGTAGTTTCAACTGTGCGTTGTCTGTCAGTCAGTTAGTAACGTAAGAATTGTATGTATAGAAACAAGATGTATTTACGCAGATACTTCCTGAACAATTTATTGTCGTATCGTGACTAAATTGCGTGGATGCCATTGCCAATGTCATGAATTATTTCAAACAGAGTCTGATTGTTTAATGACGTATTATTAATATTCATTAGACGATTAAGAGCTGTTTGTTATCGCGCTATTGCCAGATTTATCGTCGTGGGATTCCCGGATTAGGAGCTAGGAACGTTGTTTGGGTAGTTGTTCCCTAAGTAGGGAGATTTAGGGGGTAACAAATGTCGTTTACATACACTTCTAAGATGAATTGTATTGAACTGAAAAGCGTAACATATACCTAACTAGGATTTTTGTCAGATATGCCGAATGCAAAGTTAATATAATTTTTATTTATTATTTTTTTGCCGTGTGGCTGACGGCATAGAATACAAGTGTCACCACCCCCTATCTTCCCGTGGGTGTCGTAGGAGGCGACTAAGGGATAACACGATGCAAATACCATCTTTGCGTAGAGACGGAAAACTCGACATCAAACCCTATATGACTGCCTCGTTGGTCTCGCGGCATAAATGTGCACGTGGGATCGGGAGGTCCCGGGTTCGATTCCTGGGTCGGGCAGTGTTATTGGGTTTTTCTGTCACGAAATTCTCAGTAGTAGCACGGAGTCTGGAAATGTGCCCGGTACGGCAATAAGCTCGCCCCTTATTACGTGGGACTAAAGTATATCTGGCGAAAAGTGGGTGTAGAAATACACCTCTGCCTACCCCTTCGGGGATAAAAGGCGTGACGATATGTATGTATGTATGTATGTATTTTTTTTATTTATAGTCTCACGCCACGGGGTAGGCATAGTTGTAATATTACACCCACATTTCGCCATGAATTTTAGGACCCACGTAATAGGGGAGAGCCTATTGCCGCTACCGGGCACATCACCAAACTCCGTGCTACTGAGAATTCAGAAAAACCCAGTAACACTTTTGCCCGACCCGGGAATCGAACCCGGGACCTCAATCAGCAGTCGCATACGCTATCCACTGGACCACGGAGGCAGTGCAAAGTTAATATAAGTACTTACGAAATGTTAAATTTGAATTGGCATACCTTTCCTTTTTAAAAGAAGGACAACGCAAATCCAACCTGTAGCGATGACTGCACGTATGATGGATTAAGCGGCCACCGTTTGATCCCCACACGAAGCAACACTTTATGTAATCCGCAAATTGTTTCAAACGTAGGTCCTTGTTTGTGTGAATTGGTTGAATGTTTTGTCAAGTTTACTGCGACACAAGATTAATTCCTAGTGCGAGCGTTGTTTTAAAGAAAATCAAACTCAAACTCAAATATGTTTATTTCCATAAAAATGTTAAAATTTTTGGACACGTCAGAAGGTCATACAATTTACAAATTAAAATAAAAAAGTAACTTTAAATGCATATTTACATAATTGAGCAATGAAAAAAAATACCTGTTCAGAAAGTAGAGCCTCGTGAGAAGAATCAGGCAAGAAACTCACGGGCCTCTCTTTTCATCGTGTTGATGTTATACAATTTAAAACTTAGTAACTACATTGAATTTTTCATAGGTATATGAGCTGGTGTGTCTATAATGTTGTTGTCAATTAATAAATAAATGTACATTAACAAAACACCCTGACCCGAAACAATTGTAGATTACACTAAGTGTGTAAAGTCAAACCTACAACTATCGGCACAGTGCTGTTTGCTGATTATACCACTACGCCAGCCGCGCAGTTTGATCCTAAAAATAATATTATTATTTTTTATTTTTATAGACTCACGCCTGTATCCCCGAAGGGGTAGGCAGAGGTGTAATATTAAACTTACATTTCGCCATGAATTTTTAGGTCCCACGTAATAGGGGGCGAGCCTATTGCCGTACCGGGCACATTACCAGACTCCGTGCTGCTACTGAGAATTTCCTAACGTAAAAACCCAATAACACTTTGCCCGATCCGGGAATCGAACCCGAGACATCCCAATCCCACGCGCACATTTATGCTGCGAGACCAACGAGGAAGTCGAGAGTCGTGAAGTTTAGCTTTATAATATTTGTTTAGATAATGAAGTATGTTATATTCTACGTGTATGACCTTATTTTATAGTTCAATAATAAATGCCAGACATTATTTAGTCTGCGATATAATTTGACCTGAATTGGGAACGGTTTCCAATGTTTACCTTATAATCTCGACGAGTGTTATAATAGTCGGGCAGTGCAATGTATGTATGAATTATTATATCTATATTTTTTTCGCCATTGATGGCTCACACGTTATTGTTTATCAACCTGGTATGTGTAGAATTGTGCTGTTATCTAGGATTTCCTAACACAATGACAGTGTTGCCCGATCTGCGACGCTTTTTTTCAAACAACTCCCGTCCTAGGAGTAAATCTTGTGTCAGGGAATGCCAGATGTGCCTCGGGCATTCACTGTAGACCGTATTCCGTAATAACGTATGTTAATATTGATGAAGTACATATTATCCTTAAATCCTGTACAAAGGGCTTTCGACCAATGGCAGTTGACGTTCAGCTCGTAATGACGAGTACCTACAAGGCTTAAAAACACGATTTTCTTCTTCTTATAATATTTTCTATGCGTAAGTCTTCTTCGAGATCTGAACTTGTTGTAAAAGTTTCTTCTATTCGGTATGAGTATACTGCTAGCCCTGTATCGGCATTGAAAGCTCAAGGGGTTAACATATGAGATAGAAGCGATCATAGTTAAGACATTTTTTATGTATTTGCGCATTTTGATGCAGCTGAAGCTCTGATATATATTAATAATACCTATTCTACCACATTCACACAACACCATCTAGTCCCAAACTAAGCAGAGCTACTATGGGTACTAGATAATGGATAAACATACATATCATCATTCTCCTAGCGTTATCCCAGTTTCAATCTGGGGTCCGCTTCCTAGTCTAACCGGATTTGGCTGATTATTAGCTTTTCCACAGAGCGACTGCCTGTCTGACCTCCGCAACCCGAAGGGATAGCAATATTCCAGGATAAACAGACTTATATACCTACTTTTTGTTTGTAAATACATACATATTATACATGACAACACCCAGACCAAGACAAACATCCATGTTCACGCACACAAATGTTTGAGTTGAGCGGGAATCGAACCCGCAACCTTCGGCGTAGCAGTCGCTTACACACCCGCTCCGCCAATGATCAATACCATACAATGATCACTAATCCACGTGGAATCCTATGTTCACCTTAAGCTAGCCAAACAAATTATACTAAAGTAGGTACTTACTTTGCGACAGTAAGGCAATGTTTGGGCTCACATAATTGAATAACAGATGATATGATTATAGGGTCAACGATTTTGTTCCGGAATGAGAACACTACGTTTTCCATTGTTTACAAGCACAGGCCACACAAGTGATATCAGAGCAATAACTGTCTGGTGTACAATCAGTGATTGAGGAATTCAAAGAATGGACTTCTAGACTGGTAACAAATATTGTGCAGCTGTTGGTTCATCCTCATCAGCCTTTCACTGCTGGACTAGGCATCTCCTTTGAAAGGAGTAATTGACCTTCTATACCACGCTGGCCAAATGGGTTGGTATAGGGTTTGTATCAAGTTTTCTTTCTCTTACAGTGCTGTTCTCTGCATAATATGCTCCCTCTGTTGGCTCTTACGACTCCCATGGGATGATATGGGGTGGTGGTGTCACCACACGGACAGCTGTTGGTTATGTAGCTATAATGGTGCTTTCACATACCCATACTTAGATAATTATTTTTTGTTAGGCAACGTTGAATCATTTTAGCAACAATCCATTGAGATACCTCAACTGCTTTGCTAAAGATATCTTACATTCTATTCTCAACCAAGTAACTGTAAGTTGTGGATGCACTACAAGTAAACAAGTCGCTAATCACTCTACCTGTGTGTGTAAACTCTTTGCAATAATGTTTTAAAAAAATTGCCATATACATATATATATGTTCCTTGGAGATCGAAGGATGCACGTGCAAAAACGTGCGTGTTTCCCGAAATTCCCACGGCTTGGGCAAGAAACTGTTCAATTAAAATAAGGCCTATGTTTAACTTACCACCAGATATAGTAACATATAACAGACTAAAATAGTAAATGATCACCAAAATGAAACCCGCATTTCATTTCACAAGAGAACCTAACATAATATATTTATTTGGTGATCATTTACTACATTTGGTGTTCGAATACAATTTGAAGTGCAGTCGTGACTAATATTGCTAGTACTATTGTAATTTTAGACTTTATTTTTCTGGTGTTAAGTATATATTTTTGGTTAAAGAACTTATATAAAGTCATTACTCATTATATTTAACCCCTAAAATAACATGCGGGCACACGCTAGTATTTTTAATATGTTTATGAGTCGAGACCAATCCTATATAACTTTTATAGCTTAATATATGAGGCAATATTTAGTCTACATTATGAATAGTGTGTAAATAATCTAGCTTCGAATCGAGAACGTTTACAATGTGTACACATAATATCGACATATTCTCTCCGCTACGAATTTATACACGCAACCTTGTTTATTTTGGTTAGGTTCACAAATTTGTTTGGGTGTCCTCACTGTGAGCTTCATAGACTTAATTGTGAAAGTGTTTAGTACTAAGTTGAAGTGTATTCTCATTTGGTAATTGAAATTTATTACCCCGGGTTATGTTTGCAATTTGTAGTGATATTATGTATGCGAAGATGTGATCGTCTATTACGGTTATTTTGATGTTATGGCGTACTCTGTGGACCCTAAGAGGCATAGCTACTTACTTGTTTATTTATCACCCTACAAGAGGGTGAATACCATGCGGACAAAGTCGCGGATTCCGATAATGCAATTTAAAATAATGCTTTAGATATCTCTGGAGAAAACCGCATTTACAACTCCTCCTGAATAAATATATTAAAAAAAATAAAAACTAAATGTAGGCTTTTTCAACTAAAGTTGTAGTGATACCTAAGTAAGTGTTCATTTCACAAGTAATTTAAAAATAAGTTTAGAGCATATTTTTTTGTTTACAATCGTAGGAGAGTACGTTTACATCAACAGTTTTATAGACTACTTGCTGTTACCCGCGGTTTCACCCGCGTCCTGAGGGAACCACTTCTCGTACCCGGTTAATTTACAGCCTAAGATACTCCTTGGTACGACAGCTGGCGCCAGTGAAAGTCCCGTTAAAATCGGTCCAGCCATTCCAGAGATTAGCGACAACAAACAGACAGACAGACAGGCAAAAATTTAAAAAAAAATGTCATTTCGGTATATGTATCTACCGTGTATACATCCATATGCATTAAGTAAATAGTAAAATTTAATATTATAAACAGACACTCCAATTTTATTTGTGTATAGATGAGTATCGAACTTACAACCTCACCTTACCAGTAGCTTTTTGCCGTCAGTAGCACTGTGAGGTAATAGGAGGATTACAAGTACTACGTAGTACCAAGCTAGCCAGACGGGTTGATACAGGGTTTTATGTCGAGTTTTTCCTCTCTTCGCAAATATACTAATTAATTCGTGTACTATTTACTTAGTCTTAGTGTCATTATGTATTCTCACTTCATCACCACAAGGAGAAATTTCACGTTCTCTGCACCTTAACGTTACCCCGTCTGCCGGTAACCCATTACCAGTAAACGCAATAAGGTTCGGCAGGTGTGATTAATATTGCAGCGGTGCGTCGTTCGATCGATCTGTCTATCCGTAGATTGGACTGAGCTAAAGTGATTACGCAACCCTTCCGTGCCTTAATATCCTCACCGTTTATACCTATGTAGTTTATTGAGTTTTCTTACCTTATACATATATCTTTATCTATACACAAGAGCATTCCCGCAGCTACGCCCGCACATACATACATACATACATATCGTCACGCCTTTTATCCCCGAAGAGGTAGGCAGAGGTGTATTTCTACACCCACTTTTCGCCAGATATACTTTAGTCCCACGTAATAAGGGGCGAGCCTATTTCCGTACCAGGCACATTTCCAGACTCCGTGCTGCTACTGAGAATTTCGTGACAGAAAAACCCAATAACAATGCCCGACCCAGGAATCGAACCCGGGACCTCCCGATCCCACGCGCACATTTATGCCGCGAGACCAACGAGGCAGTCGCTTAGGGTTTGATGTCGAGTTTTCCGTCTCTACGCAAAGATGGTATTTGCATCGTGTTATCCCTTAGTCGCCTCTTACGACACCCACGGGAAGATATGGGGTGGTGACACTTGTATTCTATGCCGTCAACCACACGGCACCCCGCACAATCTTATAATTTAACCGGTTCTTGCAGATCTTGTGGGCATTTACGGGAAATCCCTTCTTAGTGCATCCCTAGGGTCCCCAAGGACCATACGAATACGCCGAAGTCTACTCGTTGTGGACAAACCAAGTCATACTAACAAAAAATAATACCTGGGACACGACTATTTTTTTAAGTTTTCACATTTTTTAAACCGCAATTAAAAGCGCGCGTGTGCAATGCTCGAAATACCAACTTATCCATGGGGTAATAGGGCATCTAAAGAACATATCGGCGGGGTAAATGCATCGATTTTGTACCTTATTAGAAAAATGCCACACTAATTTTGAGCCTCAATATCTCCTGAACCAGTGATTTCCCAGGTATGGTGCCGAAGTAAAAAATGTTCGTAGTGATTGGTACAATGGGATTTCCGTTTTCGTTAAGGTTCTTTTTACACCCTGTATAGTATTGCTTGCTAAACGGCGAAGAAACACATCGTGTCTGAGAGTTTT
Organism: Euclidia mi; assembly: GCA_944739405.2. Classification (NCBI taxonomy): domain Eukaryota; kingdom Metazoa; phylum Arthropoda; class Insecta; order Lepidoptera; family Erebidae; genus Euclidia; species Euclidia mi. The sequence goes on along the minus strand of OX123189.2, from coordinate 86,502,166 downwards.
CTGTTCTCGAAAGAAATGTGAAGTCTACCAACCCGCACTTGGCCAGCATGGTGTAATATGACCTGATCCTTCTCACAGCGAGAAGAGGCCTGTTCCCAGCAGTAGGATAGATAATAAGCAAGGCTCCTGTTGTTAACTATGATAATTATACTACAGAATTTGTTTTTGACTATAATTATGCTCTGACTATATTCGAAAATTAGAAGATATACTTATCTCAGGAAGCTCACGTTCCAGTCTGATCACAACTTCATAATAAAAGCTTCATATTTAAAAACAAATTGCATTTCCCGCATAGAAACTCTATGAAGAAAGTCTTGTTTATTAAAAAACTATGTCAAAATGTAATCAATAACCGCACATGCATGTTCACAAAGTGTGTTCTCGCGTGCCTCTCGGTTATTCTAATAACGTTATTAATATGTGCAACTACTGTTTCATTACTTTAATTGTAGAAGCTTAAGTAATTTTACTATTAAAATGGCATGCGATGTTTTTAGAGCTATAAAGGATAGTAACAGAAATTGTAGAGTATGTTGGTTGCTTGATTTTTATACACAAACTAGAGGACGCCAGCAGCTACGCCTGCGTTTTTTTTTAATTAACCCGTTTTGGCCGATCCCGTGGGAATTTCGGGAAATCCCTTCTTAGTGCACCCTTACGGTTCCCAAGGAACATACATGCCAAATTTCAGCTTCCTGCGCCCAATAGTTTTAGCTGTAGCGTGTCTGTCAGTCAGACAGTAACGCAATACACACACAACTTAGGGCCTGCCAGGCCCTAAGTAATTTTCTAAGAGCCGACGCACTTACGGAGAAGCGTAGCGTTGTTCGCAATTTAAATAATATCAATAGGAGATTTTAGCCTATTAAGTACCTGCATAGAGGGGTGTTAGTACATACGCTTATGTATGGTAGTGAAAGTTGGGTATGGCAGAAGAGTCATGAATGTAGAATAAATGCTGTAGAAATGAAAGCACTGAGAAGTATGTGTGGTGTGTCTTTGGTTGACAGAGTAAAGAATTGTGTGATAAGAGAGTGTTGTGACAAGCATCGAGAAAGGTATGCTAAGGTGGTTTGGGCACGTGGAGAGGATGGATGACGAAAATTGATCAAGCAGATATACAAGGTAAGTGTGAATGGGACAGGACGAAGGGCGACGGCGAAGGACCTAGGCGGACGTTCTCTGACCAGATTGGAGACATACTTAAAACAGGACAGGTTAGAAGTACCCTGAACAGAAGAGCATGCATAAGGAATCTGATCGGAGTGAATGAAGCGAGAGAGATATGTCAGGATCGTTGCAAATGGCGTTTCGTAGTCTCCTACCCCTCCGTTAACAGGCGTGATTCTATGTATGTAAGTAAGAACCTACCTATACAAGGCTGGCCAGACATGCTGGTACAGGGTTTGACATTGAGTTTTCCGCTATGATACCATTGGTTCTTGTATTTTCCTTACGCTACTACGGAATTAAAGGATAGTAACATATTTTATTCTTAATTTGTCACCACGCGGACCTGTCGCTACAAGAGTATTATACGCATATATTGCTCTATAATTTTAATTACCAATTCTCAATAGAGACTCGATTGTTTGTACACACGTTATTAAGTACTGCTAGCCTAAATAATTGCGTGACGAAGTTTCATCAGTCTAGGTTAACTACTCCACATTTAAGTATTGGTAATGGCTATACTTATACATCATATATTTGTCTAAATATTTAATGTTATCGTTTTTCCAACTGGCTGTTCTATTCGCTGGTTATTGATCAGAATGTGATTGACTGATTGAGTTGAGTTTGATTGATTTGATATTGAAGGACCTACACATGCAACAGCATCAATGTTTAAGTTTACGCCTCGTCTCTACGCCTCGCTAACGCTATGTGCAGTGGCTAAAAGTCAATGTCAAATTATACTGTATAATCTTTAGGCAAAATAATTTACCTAGTCAAGTAAGCAGCGATAGCCGAGTGGAGAGACCGAAAGACTGCTATGCCTTGGGTTCGAATCCACGGCACGCACCAATGACTTTTCGGAGTTAAGTGCGTATTAAATTGTTAATTATCGCTTGCTAATCGGCGAAGCAAAACATCGTGAGTAAACCTGCATGTCTGAAAGTTCTCCCTATTGTGCTCGAAAGACATGTGAAGTCTGCCAACCCGCACTTGGCCAGCGTGGTGGACTATGGCCTTACCCTTCTCATAATGAGAAGAGGCCATGCCCAGCAGTGGCACAGTATAAAGGGCTGATGATGATGATTCACGTAGGTAACGACGTGACGCTTATGAACGTAAAAATAGGAAGATTCATTACGATTCTCACACTAGACGACACCTCGTGTGTTACACGATCGTTGTTTTGTGTTCGCGGTGTTCATGTGCGGAAAGTCAGGAAATTATACTAGAGCCGGTGATATCTTAAAAATGTTTTCAAAATAGGTGGAAATTTTCTTATGATTGAGTACATAGTCAAAAATTATATTGGCTGCCTCCGTGGTCCAGTGGATAGTGTATGCGGCTGCAGCTCGGAGGTCCCGGGTTCGATTCCTGGGTCGGGCAAAAGTGTTACTGGGTTTTTCCGAATACTCAGTAGCAGCCCGGAGTCTGGTGATGTGCCCGGTAACGGCAATAGGCTCGCCCCCTATTACATGGGACCTAAAAATTCATGGCTAAATGTGGGTGTAATATTTACACATCTGCCTACCCCTTCGGGGATACAGGCGTGAGCATATAAAAATAAACTGACTGTATACCAGTAATCAATCTAAGAATATATTAATATTAGTAAGTAGTGTAAGTACCTGCTACGCATAACATAGGTACGTAATATACCTACTTAGTCAATATCAGGCACAGCGTACCATTCGACATCAAAGTGCCCTGGAAAATTGAATTCCGGTTATAGTACATCTACTCAATTTGTATGTGTACTATTACTGCTTTAATTAATACACCATTAGGGAACTAACAAATCAATAGTTTATTAACCTTTCAATTGTTAATCGATATTTTTATAGTTTGTCCGACTTGGCGAGGTAGTCGCGTGCGTCATACTCGAGAATATACACTCGGTACATACTCATATTCCTACACTCTACTATATTCCTATACTTGACTAGTGGATACCCACAGCTATGCCCGCACTTTATGTTAATTTATTTCTTACCGATCCCGAATTATGGGCAATCCCTTCTTCGTGCACCCCTACGGTTCCCAAGGAACATTCATGTCCAATTTCAGCTTCGTGCGCCCAGTAGTTTTAGGCTGTGCCGCATCAGTATTGGACTGTTTATAAATTGTGCGCAGAAAAGTGTCCGTCAGTAGAATTTTATCTACCTACATACTAGACGTCGCCAACGGCCTCGCCCGCGTCAATTATACATATAAAACTTCCTCTTGTATCATTCTATCTATGAAAAAAAAACCGCGTTAAAATCAGTTGCGTAGTTTTTAAGATTTAAGCATACATAGGGACAGACAGACAGAAGACAGACTTTGTTGTACTATGTAGTGATATAGAAGATATAATCTACAGATATATGCACTGTCTAGATTACAATGGATATACATATAATTCGGCAGCTGACATTTAGTTTTTGTGCCGTACCTACGTTATTGGTGTAATTTGTCAATTCGCCTTTGAAATGGTACAATGTGTGAACGGTAGCGAGCTGGTAACATTAAATAATAGTATAGAGAACATTCATGCAAATTGCATGTGTCCTCCCGTGACTCATTCCACGTATCTTTAGATTCTAATAGACTAAATTCCAAAGAACCTTACAAATACTTATCTAACTAATACAATAAATACTTAGATTAATAAACCTTTAGGAAAATGCGGTATAATAGGAACACTCCAAAATTTTATGAGTTCAAATTCAAAGCTATTTATTTAATGTAGTTCACAAAGTTTCACTTAGTTTTTAACGAGCACTTACTCCAGGCAACGTTTTAAAGCTTTACCGACAGTAAAACCGAATGCTCGACCGAATCAAACATCATTAAGTATCCCCAAACCACAAACGCTATCAGCTCAACGAGGTAATCTCATTACTATAAAAAATCTAATAACCCTTCTAACTTCCAGAAAATCGCTCAAACCCTGAGGCAAAATTCGTGTAATATAAAAACCAATCAACCCTGAAAACGCTGCGGTGCGTAAATTAGGCCCCGTAAGCGTAAGTCGGCCGTAACCCGTGCGTAACCCGCGCGTATCCTGCGCGTAATTACGGGCGTGACGGGCGTAATGCCGTATCAAGTGCGCGCACCACGGAGATTTTAATTGCATCAAACGCCGTACATTAATTAATATTATCAAAATTTAGCAAACATTTTCCTTTATTATGATAAATTTTAGTTACGAGCGTAAAACAAAGGTGTGATAAGTTGATTGACGTGTGATTAGATTTGATGAAGGCTTGGTAAAACTGTTAATCTGGTTGATATAGCTGTGAAAGCTAATACTGGATGAGGAATTCTACGACTATGATTCGGATTAGAGAAGGAAAATTACATCACTCAGTTGATCTAATTTCCGTGGCAAAACAAATATATTAATACCAGGTTACCACTGCCAATGTACCCATGGTTTGAAGAGAGTGATTATTCGAGAAAATGAGCATAATTGGCCAATCGTTCTTTTTAATCAGTCAGTGTTCTTAGGTGTGGGTAGACCAGGCTTCCACCAGCTAAACCACAGTGTTCCACTCGGCCTATAACCGGGAGTACGGAATCATTCCAGAAATCAGCGCTCAAACCAGCAGCGTAACTAGGGCTGTACTAGCGGTGCCCAAGCACAGGGCTCAGAACCTAGAAAGGCACAAAATTTACACATCAGCAATTTATAAAACACTAGATTATATACGCGGCTCGGCCCGCATGAATTATACACCGCGGCAGACAGCGCGCTGCGGGGCCTTCATTTTATGATGTCCACAGACTTTTAATAGCGCTGGTATTGAAGCACGCACCACATAAATGCTAGTTACGGTACTGGCTAAAATTGAAACCTTTACATGCCCAAGAATACGTCAATACACTTAACTTCACAGATCAATCGTCCTGTACCCTAATCATTTCTCGACAGTTGAATACGGCCGGTTTATCAGTCTACGGCCCGTCACCGATGTAACGTAATCCATCGATCGTTATGCGGCTTCAGCCGTATTGACCGGCCGAAGGGTTAGCCTCAAAGGGTTCGCCTTAAGTTTCACCTTGGGCTGTCTATCTGCAATCTGCTGTGTTTTATATTAAAATTGAATATGTACTTACTTAGATATTCTAAAATATAATATACTAAACATGTGTTCTTGTAAAGGTATCTCATAATATTTAAGTATCGGATTTATAACGCGTAATTAATTAACACGTAATTAATTACCGGTAGTAGAGCCTTGCTGATTTCAGCATGAATGGGCCGGTTCGACCGGGGAAGTACTAATCTATCACAGAAAATCGACGTAAAGTAACAGTACCTAAACTGCTGCGTTTCGTTCCGTGAGTGAGAGTGCCGGAGGCCCTATCACCTATTCCTTCTCCCTCACCCCACTCCTTATCCTATTCCTTTTCCCGACCCCAAGGGGCGGCAACGCACTTGTGACTCCTGTGGTGTTGCTTGTGTCTGTGGGACCCGTCTGCTCGTTTGCCGCCTATTATTATAAAAAAAATGAGAATAAAGGTACTTATACCTTCTTTTTGTTCTTATGTCATTGCAGCGCCATCTAAAAGTGCGGATTTCGCATCTACGCTCTGTTACAGCCAGTTTCAATGTTCGATCTATCCATGGCCTTAGAGATCAATTATTCGGTCATTAGTCTAAACGCAGTAACTGTGGTGGACCTAAGCTCTTATTTTAGATGGCCTCGTTTTGTTTTGCAGATTGAACGTGATGAAGGAACGTTTCCCCAGGGAAACTCCAAAAAGTCATGTCTTCGGAAAGAATCAGATTCTTTTTTTGAGTACCTGGCTCTGACCCTGGATCCACCCGTCTTCACGATTCATCTTTACTGCTCTTTTAAAACTGTCGGTAACTCGGTACCTACTTGGAGTGTGAATTGTGATATACACTCATTGCAATGCTGCGATTTTGTAACAAAAGGCCTAATACGCTAATAACATGATACATGTGTCGGGCATTGAACCCTCACTCTCTTTAGGAAACAATGGGTGCATTCTAAATTTCGACATACTACGCGAGTCGCATATTGAACATACGCACGAAGTTACCGATAGTGATTACTTATAACCAATTAATAATGCAATAAAACTGATACTACTTACATACATACATACAAACATAGACTCACGCGTGTTTCCCGGAGGAGTAGGCAGAGACTACGGCACGCCATTTGCTACAATCCTGACATATCTCTCTCTTGCTTCATTCACTCCCATCATGATACTACTTTAATATAATAATCCCATTCGTTTTATGCCATGTTAAAAGGATTGTACACAGAGGATCGCATGTTCAAACCCATGCGCATCTCTAACTTTTTAAGTAAATTGAGTATTAAATTGTTAGTTATCGCGTAGCGCTCACAGGGAGACTTGGCTTGCCGTTCGGATCAGATCGGCAAACTTACACAACCCTTGCATAGGTCGCCACTTGGATGGGTGACCACGTGTGGCATTTAGGTACATCTGAGCGCTACCATGCTTCGGAGGGCACGTAAAGCTGTCGGTTCCGGTTCTTGTCCAAGGATAAGGATCGTTAGGCCAATGCGGAGGCCTTCGGGCGGTGGGAAAACTCCGACACTAGAGTTGGCCACACACTCACACGAAGAAGAAGAAGAAGTTATCGCTAGCTGTACGGTAAAGGAAAATATCGTGAAGAAACTCGTAATATTCTCAAAAGGCGTGAAGTCTCACAATCCTGGATCGCTTGATCTTAAGCAGTCATGGAATCCAAAAGTAAAGGTCATCCTAATATCATGTCAATAATTAATCAAATAGCACAGCTATTAATTAATAATAATAACAATCATAATACAAAACAGAGCACTCCCACACTTCAGTAAATTGGCAATTTAACCGTCCCATTACGAGCGAACCTGTAGCCTAATATTACACAATAATTAGTAGAGTTGCGACTGCTGAAAACTACGGTGTAACCGTGCTGCAAAATCTGTGTGCGAGCGGTAATGACCCGCACATGGAATAGTGTTGGTAAGGGATGTGGTACTCAGTTCGTGAGCCAAAATGATGCACAGACAAACATAATTGACGGAAGCAATTGCTAAAAAAAATTGCTGAAAGTTATAACTACTATTCAAGACTACACAGACCAAGGATATCTGTCAAAAGTTGATAATCTCTCTCTTGAATTCCCGCACTATTATATTCCGCACCGCGCTGTTTATCGCCCTGATAAACAATCTTCTAAAATACGCATTGTTCTTGATGCAACTTGCAAATCTTCATCAGGTTAATCACTAAATGATATTTTGTATATTGGCCCTAATTTACATAGTAACATTTTTGATTTACTTATAAACTTACGCATGTTCTCCATCGCCGTGGCATTTGATATCGAAAAGATGTACTTTTATTTATTTCAATTAAAGCTCGTTTCTAAACATCACGCTTTTCAACGCATCTTATATAGGTTCGATAAAAATAGTAAAATACATACTTATGAGTTCAATCGAGTTTCCTTTGGTGTTTCTAGCTCGCCATACTTGGCTATCTGGGTGGTTCGCCAACTCGCGGCTGAAAGGAAAGCTCAATACCCACTAGCCGCACGAGGCTGAAAACGAAATTTATATGGAGGATTATATATGATCAATAGATGGCGTTGATAAAAAAGAAAAAATGTATCAAGTAGCGAATGAAGTTCGAAGTGAGTCCTCATCGTGCTAGTGTTAACCCAGTGGTAACTCATGGTCCGATTATTAGTCTATCTGCATTTGACAGAACATGAGCTTTTGCACAGAGCATCTGCCGTCTGACCACTGCAATCCAATGGGGTAGCCATGCGACCGAATCTAGGTACATTTTCTACTAAACGATTTATTAGACTATCAAACTCATGCCCTCGAGCCTAAATGAGTTGTGGGCGCGGTAGCCACTACGCGCGCCTGAACTGTATGCACACACTACCTAGGAAACAGTTCCTTTACTCAGTTTGGAATTTTGCTAGGTCTCACCGCACCTGTATACCAGCTCCTACCTACCCTCTTACCTCCACGTCCGTGATGTTTTGCTGCAGTGCACCGGGCCCATACGGCCCATTGCGTCAACCCGTAATTTGTCAACGTCACTCCCGCCCACTGATATTTAATGGAAATTTAGTGTCGGCCGAAAACGCCAGTGTCCGGTAATTAGCGCCAATTGTTTACCTATTGATTTTTTACTGTGACACGCGTTTACGTACTAAGTGCTTTTCGATTTGTGTTAAGCTACTTTATAGAACTATGTTCTGGTGGTGTGGTGATGAGGTGCTGTCGGATCCAAAACGGAGGTCTTCAAACAAAAAATACCTACATCTCCAAACAAAAATATTAACATACACAAAAACGACTTCAGATTAAGTTATAAAGTCAAGTGTGTTTGTCCTTCCGTGGCAACTGAATTACACCTTTTGATCTATATTCATAATTTATATTTTTCTTTTCTTTAAAAAGACAACTCACGCACTAGGAATAAATCCTGTGCCGCGGGGAACTTTACAAACATACAACTAACGGACACAATGAACACCCAGACTCGAAACAACAATTTGTGTATCACACAAAGTGTTGTCTCCTGTGGGGATCGAACCCACAACACTCAGCGCAGTGTCAAGCGGCGAGGCGGCCGCTTAAACCACTACGCCAACCGTGCAGTCAAAAATTATTAGAAATCATATGCACTTGATGAACGAATTGTCCCGTTTTGTTTTTAATACCGTACCATTCCTTATACACACAGCAACTTCTGTAAAGAACTGGCAAAAGTTGAAGGTCGGAGGCATGATGCAAATTACTCAAAGGCCTTTATTATTAACTATGCGCAGCTATGCCCGCACATTTTATTTTAATTTAACCGTTTCTGCCGGTTGCTTCGGAATTTCGGGCAGTCACTTTTTAGCGCACCGCTATGGGCCCCAGCGCATACGAAATTTCAGCTTCTTGCGCCCATGGCTGTGCTTTGGATATCAATCAGACAGTAACGCAAGAATTTCATACAAGACAGATTTATCGAGTTTACAATTGATTGAATATTACACAATTATTTCACTTTTGTGTGTATTTTTGTGGTGTTGTAAATGTATTGTATATGACAATGGCAATCGCTTGCTATGCACGCGATATTATGGTATGCAACCTGTTAATAAAAAGTGCGCCAATTACAATTATACGCATACGACACTTAGTGGGAACATTCTCAGTTCGAGATAATTCCAATGCCATAATAGCTTAGCCTACTATCAGCATAGTATTACTATTTCTTTGCATTACATACTAACCTAACATTGTGTTTATTTGTAAGTACATTTTGTTTCCATTTCTATTAAAACGTAAAGATTTGTAAGGATAGATGAATATAAACGATAGTGCAAACTACCGAATGCATTTCATGAAACCTTAGTTGTAATAAAGCTGTACATCAGAATCACACATAGAAACTTTTGTCGCATGTCACCCAAGGGCAGTAGGTATCTAGTGTCTACCTAATATTTAATTTTGTTTATAGTTTAAAAAAAGAAAAGGACTCAAGAGGTCTTTTCATACGTTTTGTATATTTTTCTTGTCCATACGTATTCCAAGGAATTTCATACGATACAGATACGATCGACCAAATTCGATCGAGATTGAACCCACGTCACTCCAATTAGTTCTAAACGGAGAGGCGGACGCTTACTCACACTAGGCCAATCGCGCAGTCATAAATATAAAACGTTAATTAATAATAGTAATTATGGAAGCAGACGTGACAATGGTGTTCATCCGTATAAACGTAAAAGAAAAGAAGGCGCAAATGAGAGCAAAAACATAATCATCGTCCATCATATTATCTTCCAAGAATAATCTTGCGAAGTTCCGCTCAATTACCCTCTAATTATCGAAGATTCTGTGGGCTTAAGAATATTTCAAGTGCTGTTTTGGCGGAGATTGTTTCTTTCCATTTCATTGGTATGCGGTTGGTACAGTAATTTTTTGTCGACTGCAAAAAGGGGGTTCTCAATTCGACGATACTATTTTTTTTTCTGTACTCCGATTACTCCGAGATTTCTAGTGCGATGTCTGTTTTAGCTTCGTTGCGGTATTATTGTCCCATGTCCCAGGTATGGTTTGGTCCCATGCAAATTTTATTAACTTAGTTTGGCATACCAGTTTTTATTCTAAGTATTTTATAAAGCTTAGATTGGTCAAATAGATGATGATGTGGAATCCGATTGATGGTAATGGGATATTGGCTAACAATCGCAGCTTTGACATTTTAATTCACGGCCACGCAAAGATTCATAAGAGCTTTGTTTTTCGATTTTCCTTCGAGGTAGACCCAAGGTGGTTTCAACTTCTTAATCCTAGGAGTCTCTGTAGAGTGATGTACGATCATAATGTTGGCAACAATGAAGTCAGACTTCAGAGTAACAGTTGGCCACTTGCCATTAGTTAGCCCGTAGCATAGAGCATAGATATTTAATAATAGAGGCATATTTCTTATGGGCGCTCTGTAGACAAACTTTCTGTGACCAGTGTGACCCATATTGCCGCTTGGCGGCGTGGCAGTCGCGCTGTGACAGCTGACTCTACGAGTGCTAGAGAGACGAAAGTTTCACCTGTGTCACTTAACTACGAGAGCAAGAAAGACGGAGAACGACGCCAGCGCCGCCAACGGCGCCAACTACGTACTACACTGACAACCGTCAATACGCCAACTTTAATCGGCACACGACATCCTTAAGAAATACGCTTCTATTATGTAAAATTTGTATTCATTGCCCGTAGTTCGTTGCTCTTTTTATTACCTGTGGTTATAGCGGCAACAGGAATAAGTACTCAAACTCTGTACAAATAGCAACTAGGTGGTTGCAATTTATAATCATATTTGCGGATCTAATAACGGGTGGCAAAGGCACGGAGACTTGTCAAATCTCAATTTGAGATACATGTCAAATCTCCAAACCTTGGATAGATCGAATATGGAAAGTGACCGTTAGTAATAGAGCCTCTATGGCACCCTTCAGGTACAGCAATTCAGAAACCATAAACTGTACAACCGAATTAACCAATACGAGAATCTAATTCAACACTTAAGCCCAGCACAGATCATTAATAATAGATACTACGTGAAGCTATGGTTATCGCAAGTGCATCTGGTATATTGTAAGTGTTGTATAGATTAGGTGACATCATTACTTGTGGAATGTGGGCCAACGGTTATGGCGACTAACGTGCGCCTCTAGACGCTATTATAATAATGCACAGTGTATTGCGCTATTGTTTGTGGAATATATTCATAGGTATGAGACATAACGTACACCACTGGGTCTGCCTCGTTGGTCTCGCGGCATAAATTCGATTCCCGGATCGGGCAGTGTTATTGGGTTTTTTCCGTTAGGAAATTCTCAGTAACAGCACGGATTCTGGTAATGTGCTAGGTACAGCAATAGGCTCGCCCCCTATTACGTGGGACCAAAAAAGAAATTCATGGTGAAATGTGGGTGTAATGTTACACCTCTGCCTACCCCTTCGGGGATACAGGCGTGAGTCTATAAAAAAAAATTCGACATAAACCTGACGAAATTGACCATTCTACAGACAGAGACGAAGCGAAGGATTTAGCATGTTTTCTCTTTTAGTAAAAGTGTGAAAATGTATGTATGTTTATGATCCTAGATGGAGGGAGCATCATTAGCCTAGTTTATAATAATCTGTCAAAATTCTGGGCACAGGATGTTACCCGTTATGAGAACACTTAGGCCATAGGCCACCGCGCTGGCCCAGTGCGACCTTCAGTCTTCAAACGTCTCTTAAGGCGCTGTCCTAAGCGACTGTTTTGGTAAATGAGGGGGTGAAGCAGGGGAGGTGAAGGGAGCTTAGCTCCGTCTACTGCGGGGCGCTCCCCTTCATTCTCGTCGCGTGCGGCCGTATTCTGGCGACATCCGTATTCCAATATTTCAAAATCGCAAGCAAAACGTTTTAGCTTATTGAATTGAGTTACTGATATTAAAATTTATATTACATACATCAATCTGTTTGTACAATATAGGCATAGCGCAATTTTTGTTCTCAGTGCAGCCATGAGCAAAACTGGTTTACATTAGACGTTATAGGTTTTAAATGTTGACGAAAGTAGGTAAATACCTACGTGCCGTAAGATGATAAAAACAATTGAAATATTTAAAATATTATTTATTTAGAATACACACATTACACATATTATGACAAGCAATATTACCCAAACAATATCAAATGAAACTATTTATATACTTAATAATAAAAAGAAAAACCAAAAGAGAAAAAAAGAAGAACATTACATAATTATAATTATAAACAAAAAATAACAAACAAAACAAGGAAAAATAAAATTTAAAGAAAGAGCAGTATAAAAGGAGGTAAAGTGTGTAGTCAAAATAGGACCTAATTCGGCATGTGCCAGGCGAACGCCTGGCGCCGATTTTCAATTAGGCCCTCTAGTGACTCACGCATGTGATATCAAGATTCAAGACAGATAAAAAATATATACATATAATATACTTAGTATACAATTAATTAAGTCAGCTCCATGTATGGAGAGGCCATTATTATGTTTGTTTTGTTTTTGTATAAAAATAGTGAAGCAGTTCATAGAATACCTACATCTAATTCCATTCCTGCCAGTTTTCAAATCTGTTTTGCAATAAATTGGCTGTGACATACGGGCGGACAGACAGACAGACATTGCGAATCTATAAGGGTTCCGTTTGTACAATTTTTGGCTACGGTACCCTAAAAAACACAATACTGCTCTACTAAGCGCAAAAGCCGTATCTCAACTAAAGCGAGTTACGAGATAATTGAAGTTTAGTAAAAGTTGATTTCTTTTATTTATTTATGGATGTTTATTGTTATTATAGGTATAATTATTATGGCAAAGGTTTCGAAATACTTCGCCGTTTTTAGGGGTTGTGAGTGATTGGAGAGGGAGCAGGGGACGTCTTGAAACCCCCCTCACCATTTTCACTTGCCGGAAATACTTGGTTTCCTCTGAAAAAAAAAAAAACTCCAAACATCGGTGTGTATGGCACTGCCAACTTCCACATTCATCACACTAGTTTAATAAACTAAGGTTGTCGGAGCCCTGCGAAGGGCTCCTATTTTCGGATTAAGGGTCAAAAGAGAACCTAACATAACCTATTTATTTACTTATTACAGTCGCACCTAACCCAAGGCACTCGAAAGCAATGACGCACAAATTTGACATTAGCTGTCAATATGATCATTCCAAGATGGCAGTTTTGCGTTTCGTTTCACGTTTTTCACATAAAACCTAAAAATTACATTTGTAAAACTGTACTAAAGTATAACAACTATGTTCCGTTTTGCATAATTGCCGAAGTATTTATGAAATTTTGGAAATTGTTTAAAAATATTTAGACGCAACTCCGGCAGCCAAAATTACTTTTAGGGGATTAAAACGAAGTACCTTAAGCCCCCTACACTACCAATACCCTCAAATTCAGGCGACTCGTTTCGAAACCCATTATTATTTCTCAAAATAGATGAAACATCAAAAATATATGTGGATATACCTTATTCATGAGATACTGCTATGTTGCTTAGAAAATTATAGAATTAGAATTTGAGTTACTGCTTTTTCGTTAGCTCTCGTCATACATGTTTGTATGGAAAAATATAAAAAAATTCTTTCGCTTCAAATATGTGTTGTTTCAAAGAAAATAAATATTAAAAGATATTTATTTGTATTCATTTATAATTTATTATAAATGAATATAAATAAATATAGAGCAGAGGTAGGCCCTCCGCAAGGTGGACCGACGATCTCGTGAAGATCGCGGGAGGTGGTTGGATGCGGGCGGCTCAGGACCGGTCTGTGTGGAGAACCTTGGGGGAGGCCTATGTCTAGCAATGGACGTCGTTTGGCTGATATGATGATGATGATGATGATAATTTATTAACGAAATACAGAGTTTACAGCTCATCAAAAGTTAGCTGTCTGCTACAACCCGGCAGGTTTTCTTTATTCTTATCGAATGTTAAAGGCAGTGTGTGAGGTGATAAGGCTTCAATACTTATTATTTGCTGTTGTTCACGAGGCACAGTTTCATTTACTTTCCTTTTACGGCTTGGTATTGTAGAAATTTCAAGCACTGATGAAACATTTTCCTCTTCGTGATCTCGCAATGCCATCCCTTGAGCTTGACGAGAATCAACAATTTCAGGCAACTGCCAATTCATATAAAACGCCACAAGCTTCTCCCAGAAAACATCATCTCTTTCTATAATTTCTATTTTAGTGGTATACTTTCGCCACTCCACACAGCAAATAAACACTTTTGTTTGCGTGTAACGTGGCGTTGCCCCTGAATTTGGTAATAACAATTACAATATTTGTTTAGACTAGTCAGTTCACTTTTTTATTAGGTTTCCATATTTGTATTTTATTTGCTCTTATACTATTCTCCAGGCCATTCTTATAGGCAACTTTAGAACATTAAATTTCCACAATCGTGTTTGGACCTATAAATCCATCTGGCGTGGCACCAATAATCGAATAATCCACAAGGCTCGATTGTTACATTTTCTTGCTTCGCCAGTTGATGCAAAGCCAGTTGTTCATTTTAGATTCCATGCGCAACTGATTTTACATTGCAAATATTTTATTTGTACAAAATAATTTTTACTAAGTTGGCTTTACTGCTGTTATCTCTTCTTTTTGCCACTATACAAAAATTTCAATCTGTCAACATATTCTTACGCAATTCGAACCATTCACTGCTATATCTCTTGTAATTTTTGCTTATCACTACGGAATTTGAGTCAAATTTGTTAAAAAATTGTTTGGCATTTCTTGGCTAGCTCTTGAACAGATCGTGTTAGGAATGACTGAAGTCAAATGTGTGTAAGACGTTGCAGAACTGTTATCTTTAACTTCACTGTAATTACAATAATGATAATTAGTTACTTACTTTATTATTAAAAAAATACTATATCTTGTGTTATAGCAAACAGAGAAGTTACCTTCTTACTTATAAATGAAAGATTTTAGAAATTAAAATGATATTAGATGTACTGAGACATACCTAATAGTTTATGAATAATCAAAGTTTTACCCGATGTACCTAAAAAGGTTTATGTTCAAAACACAATAATACAACATTCGTTACCGCTTGTGTGCGGATTGCGGAGCGCCATATTAGCGCTGTCATCATTATTGTTCGCCGTGGCGGCATCTTAGCGCTCCAGGCGCTCTGACAAGCTAATGAATTTGAAATATAGGTACATAAAATGATTCGATTTTATGTTATTACTCTTTCAAAAATTGAAAACTGTGGCAGCTATGTATTGTGAGAATAATTTATATAATTATATTATGCATAATCAATAATATATAAGTAACATAGTTAGTCATAAAAGACTCTTATGAAAATAATTTGTGTAAAAATGTTACATATTTCATAATCACTTGGCCATGGATGAATTTCTATTTTATTACGACGCTTTCTTGTACAAATCCTTCGTAGAACTTCATTTCTCTAATTGTCCATATTTTATTCTTCTAATTATATATTTATAAGCACAGAAACAATAACACATTAAACGCAACAAGAGTATAAACTAAGGTCCTAATTATATGTGCCCATAGTTACACGAAAAGCCTATTTGATTCAAAGTATTCAGTCTACAACATAAAACATGAAATTACGAACTCAAATCGGCGTATTATAATAACAAACAGGTTTACGTAAAATTTCGTGCAGCGGAGATGCAAGCGACATGACCTATCTCTCACAGGGCTCATAGCCGAATGATGAGGTCTGGGCGGGGCGTAAACTAGCAACTGACACTCAGTACACCGCTTATGCTAATAAGGTTTAAATTGCTGAAGCGTTTGATATTGATGGGATCTACCGAGCGTCAAAATCATAGACGTTTGGCAGATTTTATTTAATTTTACAAAATATACACGTATAATATGAAAATAAATAGGGTAATTCTTTAGTTCATTAGATTTCCTACAATATTATCAAAAAAAATATGACAGCTTACGATCAAAATATTGCAAACAGTGAGACGAAAGATTATTTTCTGCCTCGATTTTGTGATTTTTTTACCGTGATTCTATTTTACATACATGAAAAATTCTTTCAAAAGTCTTTTGTTCAGACTTTTGACTTTAAGCTCTAATTTTTGCTAGTTTGTAATATGTACCGTTATGGCTAGATGTGCGACGAAAAATTAGGTGTTTCACGGCTTCTGAGGTATAACAGCGCCTTAAACTGAAGGACTCTCACCCCTCGTTTTCACCAAGAAACATGTCCAATACATGTTTTATACAATACTTGTAGACAACATAATTATTTGTTTTATACATGTATTGAACATGTCTCAAACATTCTTTCGTTCACACTGTGTAGCCAACAAGTATCTATACAAGTATAAAACACATTTGCGTTTACCCAGAAGTCTGTTACGCTCGGGCTACACTACCGGGATATGCCAATAATTATTGCCATAATTTCAACAACGCCTAGGTGTAACCGCGATTTATGGCCATAATTTTACAATGCCAATCAATATGGCATATGCCGGTAGGCAATAGCTCCGGCGGCGGTCTTTTTCGCACATCAAAGAAGATTACCGCGGTAATTATTGCGTTTGTGGCCACACTACCGTTTGTTCAGTGTGCAACACGAGTTCGACGACGACGCACGTATCTACACTATCAACCGATATGGAGTGGTCAAATGAAAAAGCGCTCGAATTTTTGGAGTCATTGCAATTCGAACCGTCTCTCTGGGATACCCGACAGAAAGCTAAAAATTTAAAAGATTCATGTTAAAATAATTGGCACTCATAAAATACCAAACAGCTGCAGCATCATCCGCCATCTTGAAAAATGATATTTTTACCGCCTAGTTTATTGGCATATCTCGGTAAACTCTAGTGTAACCACACGACTTCACGCAGTAATTTAACGGTAATTTATTGCCATAATTATGGCGGTAACAGCCCGGTAGACGGTAAGGTAGTGTGGCCCGAGCATTACAGTTTAAAACATGTCTTATACATTGATAGCGTTCTCACCTACAAAATACAGTCGTGTTTTGGACAAGTATTGTTTATTTTATTGCAATTTCTGTATTATACAAGTATTAGACAAGTTTTAAACTTTATCCATGCTTGTTGGATAAAGTTTTTTTTTTACTGCACGGTTGGCGTATAGTGCATAGATTATACAGATATACGTATAGTGGTTTAAGCGGCCGCCTCATCGCTTGACATTGCGCTGAGCGTTGTGGGTTCGATTCCCACACGAGACAAAACTTTGTGTGATCTATAAATTGTGCCCGTATGTTGTATGTTTGTAAAGTCCCCCGCGACACAAGATTTAGTCCTAATGAGGGAGTTGTATTAAAAAAAAAAAATAGTTTTTAACATACCGGACGAACCGCGCTTTTTACTTCGTGAACACAGATATGAGAAGTATTAATAAATCTATGTTCGTGAAAACGAAATAAGAAGAAGATTGGAGTGGTCAAAAAAACAAACTTTAGAACTCATTGAGCTTTTGCATGTACAAGAATGTCTGAGGAATGTGAAAAATAAAATATATAAAGATCGTCAGAAGAAAAAAGACGCATTGGCAGCAATTGCTTCGCAAATGTACATTAATGTTTTTTATTTATAGACTCACGCCTGTATCCCTGAAGGGGTAGGCAGAGGTGTAATACTTATTACACCCACATTTCGCCATGAATTTTAAGGTCGCCACGTAATAGGGGGGGGGGGGGGGAGCCTATTGCCGTACCGTTACCAGACTCCGTGCTGCCACTGAGAATTCGGAAAAACCCAGTAGGTAATACTTTTGCCCGACCCGGGAATCGAACCCGGGGTCTCTATTTTGCAGTCACATACGCTATCGACTGGACCACGGAGGCAGTGTTAAAGATGTTGATAAAATATAACAAACCTCAAGAACCAGTTTAATAGGGAAGTAAATAAATTAAAAACGAAGTCAGGTTTAAAATAAAACTACTGCTTGAATTTGTCTCGAATTCTACAAGTTTAGCTACGACAACAACATGAGATCATAAACATGCAGACAACTACAAGTTTTCAACCAACAAGTTTCATACAAGTTTTATATACATGTCTACAACAAGTTACATACAAGTTTTCTATACATGTCTACAACAAGTTGCATACAAGTTTTGTATAAGGTACAACAAGTTTTATACATGTGTATAGTTTTGTATACAACATGTTTTATACATGTATATGAGAAAAGAAAACATTGTCAAAAACTTGTTAAATACATGTATTATACCTTGGTGAAAACGCGGGGTCAGACATGCAAGCTGCCTCACAATGGTTTCCTTCATCGTTAAACAGGCGATAATTAATTAACAATTTCATACAAACTTGGAAAACTGGACTGTCTCCGTGGTCCAGTGGATAGCAATGCGACTGCTGGTCGGAGGTCCCGGGTTCGATTCCCGGGCCGGGTAAAAGTGTTACTGGGGTTTTCCGAATTCTCAGTAGCAGCACGTGGTCTGGTGATCTGCAAGGTAGCGACAATAGGCTCACCGTACGTGGGAACTAAAAATTTATGGCGAAATGATAATGTAATATTTACACCTCTGCCTACCCCTTCGGGGATACAGGCGTGAGTCTATAAATAAATAAAAAAATTGGAAAAGTCAGTGATGCCGTGGGTTTCAACTCGAGACACTGCTTCTCTATCTGAGGCTGTCGGTGCCCTGGCCCAAAGAGAGATCAATTCCAACTTATACACGCCCCCTTACGTCAAGCACCAAGCTCAATTTGTCGAGTACTTAGGCGAAAGTCGGCACTAAGTTTGCACCACGAGAATAAAAAGAAAATGTCTAGTTAATACATACTTACTTGTATTTAAAAATGTATAAATCTTGAAATTACTACTTATGACATGAAAACTTCAAAAATAAATCAAATGGTAATTGATTACCCCAGGAAGACAGAAAAATAGCAGCATGACAACACATACTTAATTTTAATTCGCAGTGCGAACGAACTATATAATTCATGTAGTACAATGTTCTGAAAAAATATCTTCCGCATGTGAACAAAATACCAACATTGAACATAAATAAACATTGCGATAATCGATCAGGAAAATTGCGCGTAATGTGTATTTACTTATTAGTATTTTAGCGTGTGAATGCGCTTCCTAGTTGCACGCATAATCACTTAAGTGACTATTCGCGAGTAAAGACGTCCACATATTATACCTACGTTTGATGTGCGAAGCATTGAATGAGGCGGGAAATTGTCTTAGTTCTTTAATAATAGTGGTCTGGTTGGTGTTACTACACACGTATTTGTGACCTTTTTAAAATAAGTCGCTAATCTGTTCGCTGCTGAGGATAGCTGCTTTTCAGCTTGAACTACACCTTCTTAGTAAGCAAATTCTCAAATCGGTAACAACAGCTACATAAAGCTATTTTGACAATCTTGGTCCTCACACTTTTGTATCTAAAGTAACTGAGTGACAACTTGAATATACATTAAACGATACCAGATGCAAGGGTACACTTTTCGCCCAAACGTTTCGACCAGTCTGTTACATCTGTGGTGGCTGCGGTAAAACCGAAAGCTTCCCATTTTAACCAGTAACACAAATCCATAAATATCCAAGTTGCTTCTTCAAATTTTCTTTTACTTTTCATTTGCCTTGACAAGCTGTCTGCGTGTTTTCCGATCGCATGCTACATTGCCACAACAATGTTAACCAATGTGTATTGGTCTTAAGCATCGATTATGTAGCGTTAAAGGTGCGTGTCGAACGCACAGTGCGGTGGTAATTTGTATGCACTTATGCGATCGACCATCAGTCAGCTGGAAAACGTGTGCAATTGTTAATGACCATTAAATACGATGAACATTGCATATCTATACCGGTGGTTACACCCTGCGACTGATGTTCGAAGTCGACATATCCTAGTTAATATCACCTGTTCTTCCCCTGCTGATACCTGGAAGTTCCTCGGGACGCTAGGTATTGGCAAAAAGCGTAGTGTCGAATTTCAGGGGACATTTGGTTTGAATGATTTAAATCAACATTTCACCACCACTACCACGCTTGATCATCAGACCAAATGTCTCACTCTCGATTACTTAGCCCATCTACCTCGCCCTAACATTCAGTCTTTTACTTTTTCTCCAGTAGCATCGGAGGAGATTATAAGGATTATCCGCTCCATAAAATCCAATGCGGTGGGCTGTGATCACATCAGCCGCCGTATGATCACCACTATCCTGGAACACCTCATCCCAGCTATCACTCACATTGTCAATTTTTCCCTAGACTCCGGCACATTCCCAGACCTATGGCTTAAAGCCTACGTCACTCCCTTACCTAAAATTCAGAATCCTTCTCGCCTTAATGACTTCCGTCCAATTTCCATCCTACCTTTCCTGTCCAAGGTGCTTGAGGCCAGCGTTCAGAAGCAGCTATCTCGTCATATTTATTTAAACAAACTTTTAAGCCCTTTACAGTCTGGCTTCAGACCTGGCCACAGCACCGTTTCCGCCCTCCTCAAAGTGACTGGCGATATTAGATCGGGCATGGAGAATGCCAAAGTCACCGTGTTGGCTTTGGTAGATTTCTCTAATGCCTTCAATACCGTCAGTCACGACATCCTCCTTGCTATCCTTTCCCACCTTATGATCTCCTCTGAGGCACTGGAATGGTTCTCGTCCTATCTTCGTGGTCGCCAGCAAGCGGTTCGCGTTGACGAATCCTCATCGAATTGGTGTGAGATCGGCTCTGGTGTTCCACAAGGCGGTATTCTCTCTCCTTTGTTATTTTCAATTTTCATTAATCTCGTAACCCAGAATCTTTAATGCGCTTATCATTTGTATGCCGATGACTTGCAGCTTTATGCTCAAGCTAGCGTTGAAAATATATCGTCTGCCATTGACACTGTTAATAGGGATCTAGAGTACTTACGTAATTGGTCTAACTCTTTCGGTTTGACGATAAATCCAACCAAGTGTCAGGCTATAATTGTGGGCAGCCAAAGAATGTTGAGCAAATTAGACAAAACTGCTTTGCCACCTATAATATTCAACGGTTCTGTCATCGAGTATTGTCCAGCGGTCAAAGATCTAGGTTTACATATTGACACAAATTTAAATTGGCGCGCTCAGGTAACTAATGTTAGCCAAAAAGTCACTGGTACCCTTCGTGCTCTGTATCGCCTAAAGAACTTTTTACCATCCAAAACTAAGATAATGTTTGTGCACACCTTAATTTTCCCTGTAATCGACTATGGTGATTTGTGTTATTTCGATCTGAATGCAGACCTTCTCAATAAACTTGACCGTCTTCTAAATAACTGCATTCGATTTATTTTTAACCTTCGCAAGTATGACCATGTGTCTGCTTATCGTTCTCGTTTGAAGTGGTTACCCATTCGTCAACGCCGTAGTATGCGCGCTCTCACTACACTCTACTCTATTCTCATGTCTCCTAACACACCTTCCTATCTAACTTCTCATTTTCAATATCTGTATTCCAGTCATAATAGAACTCTACGCTCCTCTAATAATCTACTCCTCCTATGTCCTTCACACAGCTCTGACTTCATTCACTCATCTTTTCCCGTGCAATCTGTTCTTTTGTGGAACGCCCTCCCTCTAGAGATCAGGACGGCCACCAGCAGACACACATTCAAATCGAAAGTACGAGAGCTCTTACACTCCGAACTTTCAGGATCATCGCAGAATTGATATCTCTAGTTAATTTTATATTATATATATTTATTTATTTATTTATATCTATTCATATATAAATATTTATTTTTTACGTATATATGTAGGTTTATATTTTATTGTATTTACTATTGTGTATATGTATTGTATGTAATTAGCTTGTAGTTATTGATTTGTATATATAAATAATGCTATGTTAGTCCCTAACACTTCAGCTTGCACCTACTTCATATATCTCTGCATCACCCCAAGGTAGACTGTTAGAGAATGCCTCAGGCATTAAGTCCGCCGTGTATGAAGTCCAATAAATAAAATAAATAAATAAAGTCTTTTGCCACTGCTGGACATAGGTCTCTTCTTATTTGAGTCACAATAATATCTCAGGCACTACTGGTGCAATTTGGAAATATTTTTGCGTTGAATAGCTGCCCATTTATCGAGGATGGCTATAGGTTGTTGGATTTGGCCAACCGTACCACCTCAAACGGATTGCTTTTCCCGTCTCATCCCAACGTTACTATTTGTTTTGTGCCCTTCGTTTCCTTAGTAGCCTCTTCGACACCCACGGAATGAAATGGGATGGTGACACTTTGTATTCCTAATCCGTCACCACACGGGCTGAGATTTTTTTTATAGTAATAGGCGACAAACGAGCAGAGGGATCGCCTGATGGTAAGCAATTACCGCCGCCCATGGACACAAGCAACACCACAGGAGTCACAAGTGTGTTGCCGTCCCTTGGGGTTGGGAAAGGGGATAGGATGAGGAGTGGGATGAGGGAGAAGGAATAGGGGATAGGGCCTCCGGCACGCTCACTCACCGAACGAAACGCAACAGTTCAGATAGTGTTACTTTACGTCGATTTTCTGTGAGAGGGTGGTACTTCCTCGGTCGAGCCGGAGGGCCATTCATGCTGAAATCAGCATGGCTCTCTACTACCGTTTAAAGAACAGACCGGGATATTTATAATTCGTATGTGGTTTCATATGGAAGTGAGTTGGTTAAATAGGGTTTTCTGAGGATTTTCCTATTTCTATATTAGAAGTTTATTCGAATTATTTGACGCAGTTCTTGGATTTATTTTTTAATTAATAACAGGTACTTAAGTGGTATTGGTCGTGACATATTTATCACATTCAACAACTCTTGAAGACTCAAGAAAATGTATTCTGCTTTCTTTTTTCATGCAAGGCAAATTTATACCGCAAACTGAATTAACGTTTAGTAATGAATTTGTAAGTGCATATTAACATCTTCGTGTTAGCGATATCATTTTTCTTAGCGGCTCGTATGAATTTCAAAAGAATTTCATTTTGACACTGAATATGGACTTAAATCTGAATAAATGCATTTAAACAGTGATTATGAATTATGAAAAGACTTTAAGCGGTAATGACCATTTATAAGGATAGCAATGGCGTGGCAGAACGAAATAGATCATTTATTGCTTTCTTCGTTAAATTATTTGGAGTGGATGGACCAGTTAAAACAAATGATTGAAATTACAAAGATGTTTTTTGTACTAAAACTTATATTTAAACTGGTCATTATCCACACGTAAGTACCTATTTAGTTTACAAGATTTTTTGTTATTTTTTTCAAAAAGCTATCAGGTATGCTAACCGCGATTTGCATGCCCCCCACACTACATGGAGACTCAAGGTCACGGAGGTGATTTTTGTTAGTCTTTTATTTTTTTATTTTGTGGACTCACGTCTGTATCCCCGAAGGGGTAGGCAGAGGTGTAATAATATTACACCCACTTTTCGCCATACATTTTTAGGTCCCACGTAATAGGGGGCGAGCCTATTGCCGTACCGGGCACATTACCAGACTCCGTGCTGCTACTGAGAATTTCCTAACGGAAAAACCTAATAACACTTTGCCCGACCCGGGAATCGAACCCGAGACCTCCAATCCCACGCGCACATTTGTGCCGCGAGACCAACAAGGCAGTTTTTGTTAGTAGGCCGCGATTTTTCTCGGCCACACTTCCTCCGCTAGCCTCCAACTCGGCGAATCACACTCATATACATATAACATCATAACAACATGCACAAAAAGTACCCAGACTCCGAATAACAATTAGTGTTACAGTGTCCCCTGATTCTAGGATGGGTCTTGGATAAAACCAATATGCCTAAGGCTGCAACCAATGAGATGATGGCAACACAACGATTGCGAAGCTACAACACTGTCTGTACAATACGATCGGGATCCGTGGGCGTCAAGGCCTTAATTAATTAACACGCAAAGACCACCCACACCGACATTTCCCCTGTACAGTAATTAAACAATAATATTTGACGCCCTTTTCGTATTAATTTTATATGTATTAAGAAATTCTTAATTAAGAATATTATAGAAAATATATATTACTAGACGGCCGCGGCTTCGCTCACTTAAATTGTAAACCTCAGACCACCACATTGGTCATGACTCTCATGAGCGTTCCTCGAGCGTACGCTCGGCGTTCGTTCGGCGTGCGCCCGGCGTTCACTTTGTACTACAGAGTGAACGCCGAGCGCACGCTGGGCGTACGCTCGAGGAACGCTGACGCCCAATGTGAGGTCGGCCTAAACCGAGCCCAAGAATTAGTTCGGTTCTTTGAATTTATCGCGTCTCTACAGACAGATAGGAAGAAAAGTAGACATTGTGTTTAAAATATGTACTTACAGATTATCGCTGTCACCAGTTTTCGTTCGTGACTTTCCCTGTGTGGATTTGAGCGACAAAAAGATCGAAGAGTCGGAGTAAGTACATATTTTTGTGTCTTTAATCTCATCATTAGCCCTATATAATGTCCGACTGCTGGTCACGGGCCTCTTCGCGCTATGAGAAGGGTAAGACCATAGTCCACCAAGCTGGCCAAATGCGGGTTGGCAGACTTCACATGTCTTTTGAGAACATTATAAGACTGCACGGTTGGCGTAGTGGTTTAAGCAGCCGCCTTACCGCTTGACACTGTGCCGAAGTGTTGTGGGTTCGATCCCCACACGAGACAACACTTTGTGTGATTCATAAATTGTTGTTTCGAGTCTGGGTGTTCATTGTGTCCGTTAGTTGTATGCTTGTAAAGTTCCCCGCGACACAGGATTTAGTCCTAATGCGGGAGTTGTAAATAAAAAAATAAAAAAAAAATTATGGAGATTTAAACTTTCGTGGTCATTTAAACTTATTTTAAATTGTCTTTCGGGATATATACCACGTACCTTTGTTTGGAGTAACCGACAGCAACAGTGCCAAAATATCGGTTACTCCAAACAAAGGTACGTGGTATATATCCCGAAAGACAATTTAAAATAAACATTATGGAGAACTCTCAGACATGCAGGTTTCCTTACGATGATTTCCTTCACCGATTAGCAAGCGATAATTAACAATTTAATACGCACTTAACTTCGAAAAGTCATTGGTGCGAGCCGTGGATTCGAACCTGAGACCCTATGCGTGGCAGTCTGTCGGTCTCTCCACTACGCTATCGCTGCTCCTGTGTCATTAATCTGTGAAAGATTATTCGTTTTAAATAAAAAAGGATAGAAGGCAATCGGTATACTGTTAAAGAACTATTTGAAGTGTTGTAAGAGCCCTTACTTTTGGAAATGTACCAAATAGCGTTTGGCTAAGGGGAAAGTTTAATTTCTGGCTGAGCTGGTTTGAAACTTTAAGCACATTTAATTTTAATTTAGCACTCGGAGTTTGGATGAGGTGCTAAGTATCGGCGTTTTGTGGAAGATTTGTTACAAAGAACTTGTAAGAACTACTTCATGATCTGTGATAAAATCTAACTGAAAATGCTTTCGAAGATTTCCAAGAAGAGTCTAACAAGTTTCTAAAATTCTCATCCCACTGTCGGATTTCATCAAGTTGTCAGAAAGTCTAATTTTTTTTACGGGTTTCAAATGAAACATTTCATAAGTACGTACCTACTTTAATTTTTGTTCATCTATCATCATCATTTCCGTGTGGTGACGGATTAAGAATACGGATTGTCACCACCCCATATCATCCCATGGGTGTCGTAAGAGCCGACAGAGGGACCATATTATGCAGAAAACAGCACTGTAAGAGAAGGAAAACTTGATACAAACCCTATACCAACCCGTTTGGCCAGCGTGGTATAGTAGGCCAATTCCTCCTTTCAAAGGAGAGGCCTAGTCCAGCAGTGGACTGATAAAGGCTGATGATGATGATGATGATCATCATCATAATTTTGGCGTTGTACCTTTGGGCCCTTGGAGCTCGGGATCCGCTTATTTTTTTAATGATCTAATAAACCTTGGTGTAGGTACTAACCTGCTACAAACTATGTCACTTTGCCTTTCATTGGATTGGATAAAACTAGATTTGGAAATAGTTAATTTCTCAGAAAAAACGGAAAAGTTCGAGGATGAATGGAATGTAGAGGAAGCGCGTGAGGTTTGCAAGGATAGAAGCAAGTGGCGATCTGTTGTCTCTGCCTATCCCGACGGGAAAAAGGCGTGAGCATATGTATGTATGTATGTATGTTAATTTCTCATGTTACAAAAGCTTAGTGGCGCATTTACGTTAAAATTCGGTGAAGTGACTTATACCAGACATATGGTATCCTTTTCCCTCCCACGTTACAATTCAAAACAGTCTTATTTGTTTACCTGTATTCATATAAAACCTACACAAATGCACAAGTATAATGTTATAGAAACAGAGGTGACGGTGTTCCACGTGTGTAAGTGAACAGATGCGCGCGCGACAGAATTCCAAATAAGTTGCAAGGTCAACCGATGACGGCGATTAACTGCGTGTGCGTTTGTACCTGGCCGTCTGGAGGGTTTATTCTTCTTTGACTGCCTCGGTGGTCCAGATTGCATATCCGTCTGCTGAACGGAAAGTCCCGGGTTCGATCCGAGGGTCGGACAAATGTGTTACTGAGTTTTTTCGAATTTTCAGTAGCAACATGGAGTCTGGCAATGTGCCCCCGGTAACAGCAATTTACGTGGGACCTACAAATTTATAAAGCGAAAAGTGGGTGTAATATTACACCTCTGTCTACCCTTTCGAGGATAAAGGCGTAACGCTATAAAAAAGTCATGTGGGTAAACAAAGTAGACTTCTTGATGTCCTCATTTCTCCTTAGAATGATTTCACCTAGAAGATATCCCGGTGAAATATTCCGACATAATCCGAGGATTTTGTTCACTCTAGAACTGATTGACCCAGGTGAACGAAGGCGACTTTTTATACATCTTGTAAGTCTTATATCACGCACATAAGGCAGGCCAGATGAACAAAGTTGAATAAACCGTCTTGACATAGGGATTAGACAAGTGATATTCGCTGCTCATTTCTACCATCGCTATCGCCAAAGAACTCAGATATTTACATAGAGGCGCATTTCATATGGGCGCTTTGAAGACAAATTTTCTGCGACTCAAATCTCCGCTTGGCAGCGTGGCAGTCGCGCTGCAGCAGCTGTCTCTCCTCCAGTGCATTCTAACTACGAGAGTGATAGAGACGGAGAACGGCGCCAACTACGAACTAAACTGGAGACAGTCTCCACTTGGAATCGGCACACGAAATCCTTACGAACTGCGCTTCTATCTAAATCTGTATTCATTGCTATCGCCTTTTTGGCGTATTATGCGGTTCGTTTTTCGTTGACCACGTGACATGTCGAAAGCTTAAGTCAGTTCCATACATTTTTGCCCTAGCGAATAACGATATCGAATCCATTGTTCTGCAGGGCCTGTTCTTGTCACCGAAATCGTATGTGAATAGCATAATTCTAGATTCGAAGGCTTGTTATTCCGTAAATTCGTAATACATCGGCAAAGGTTGGGTGACCGTTTGCGTGGCAAATTAGAGTGCTATCGAGGTTTCGGACATATAAAGTTGTAGGTCCTGATACTTTTCTCAGTATAAAAATTAGTTAGTTAGCCAAACACACTAAATTAATTAGTATCATCAATTTCTCTACTGTCTGTCCAGTCCTGGATGTGAAAGTTAATCTGTAACCTATATAAAATAAATTACTTTGCATTTGAAAAACACATACCTAAGCAGTAAGTTGAAGCTAAGCTGAAGGGGTAGGTAAAGTAGTAGGTACTTATTTCAAATCTAGGTTTCAACAGTAATCCCGCGTAGGAGGCGGAGCTATTGTTGTTTGACAACTTAACGCCAGATTCTGTATAATATTTTAGGTTTAGTAATCGACAACCTGTATAATACTTTGATTAATGTAGGAATTTTAAGCCTCTCTACATTAAATTGTGAAATACCTACCATACCTAAATACGCCACGAACTCAGAATGAACAAGAGATTAGCACTTTAAAATTTCATGATTTGTACACATTTAAGGCCTGTTCAGACCTAAGCGATATTCGCTACCGTCTGCGGCAGAGAAAACCCAGTGGGTATGCGGTAATATTAATGTTCAGACCTAAGCGGTATTCGCTAACCTTGTGGGTAGAATAACGTGCGGTAGTCGAGTTTCGCCGCGGTCCTTGATACCAAATACCTGAGCGAAACCCGCGCGGTATATACCTCTACCCACAGCGGCAGCGAATATCGCTCAGGTCGCTCTAGCCGCGGTACTTGATACTAAATACCTGAGCGAAACCCGCGCGGTATGTACCTCTACCCACAGCAGCAGCGAATATCGCTCAGGTTTGAATAGGCCTTTATTTATATGCATTTAGGTAGGTCGTAAGATATGTTACTTTCAAAAATTAATAACCTTCAAATTGCCCCGACGTTTCAGATTGATTCACACCGGCCGTGGTCACGGCTCAGCCTCGTAGCTTTAGATGCATCGCCCAATTCTCCTAAATAAATACATTTTAGATATAACGTTAGTGTCATACTTAAGTACGACACAAAAAGCGTATTCTTCTAAATTATATATTTGAATGAAATTATAACGAGATCTTAATTCAAACAAGTGTCAAAATATATGTCATCGACGAACTGTTTATTTCAAATTATACCATAATGACATAAGGTTAACAGAATACCGCTTCTGAGTCTATTCAAAATATAATTTCAATTTTATATAAAAAATACGAGAATTGACCTGAATTACGCGATTGAGACCATTTATCTTAGTAATATAAGAGATTCTTTAAATAATTTATTTTTAAAGTTAAATATTAACACTCTCACTTAAAAAAGTATCGCTAACAGTTCGTTGCAGTCGTTTCATTCGTAATTATTTCTTAGTTGTTTTTTAATCCGGACTCTTGATTCTAGTAAACGTAAACAAATCCTTCTACTAAGCATCGTACATATTAGTTTGCTTAGTTGACATTATAATTTTTTACAATAGCTGGTCCACTTACGTTCAGGGTCACCAAGATTTTAGTCCAATCTCCTTTATTCTAAAGGCGTATCCAATCTCTATACTCATACTAGTTTCCAAATGATTCATCGTATGTGTATCACATTTACCGACTTTATTCGGCGGGACTGGTTTCCTACAAGGTCGTCAATGGCATAACTGTTTGTTTGACAAACAAAAAATATTAAACGGACGCACAGATGGTTGGCTTAGTATTTTTTTATGGATATATAGTAAACAAGCGTGGGCGCTCAAATGTATTAGTTTCTGTAAGAAGGATGATAATAAAAATCATCTTATTCTACACATCTATACACATCAAAAAAATAATGTGTCTGTAACATACGGACAAACAGACAGTCAGACGAATCTATAAGGGTTCCAATTGTGCCATTTTTGGCTACGGAACCCTAAAACGTATTTGTCAGTGATTTCATAATATTTGTTTTCCAAGTGATTATAATTAGTCACGCGACACTGTGTCATCAACAATCATTTAAATATTTTTTCTGTCTGTCTTTCCGATTGTTTTGGTGTAATCTTTAAAAGAGCTTAACCGATTTCGATGGAGGAAGCGTTTAGGTATAGGGCTACAATTTATCACACAAGCGCGAAAATATCTCAAGAATTGCGCAGTGCTCGAATTTGCATAGCTCAACTATTGAGAATCGCCAAGAGATATAAAACAACTATGTGACCAGGAAACAGCTAGTCAATAAAAACTAAGCCATTTGCTCCAAACTGTAACTTTCAAGCAATAAACTCTGTTTAATTAGCACTTAGGAATATACAATATAATTCGAATAACAGCCGCCTACAAAATATGCCCAATAACGTTTTTACTACACAAACTTCATGGAAATTATTTAGAATATGTTAGGGTTTACGATTCTGAATTAAAACACATTAAATGCAAAGCGGGGTTATTTGTTTTTTAATGGCCATTAACTTGTTTTAGTAACAAATATTTGAATTTATCATAATTAATGTAGCCCGGCTATTTGGTAATAAACGTTTATGATACAATAATTATTAGAAGTAAAGAAGTAACGCCGTTGTAGTTTTAGTCAGGCTGCGGTCTTGGTTGTAGCGGTTAGCGGAGCAGTAGAGGGAGCGGGACGATGATTTAATACGTTTACATTTATTTATGCAGTGCCGTCCTCAACGACGAAGCGGATGAGAGCGGAGCGGCAATCAAAATAAGCTGTTGTTATTGCTTTGCTCAATGTATTAAATTTTATCGCTCTGCTCCCGCTATCGAACCCGCTCCGCTTTCCCCTTTGGTCGGCCGCAGCCTTAGCGTTATTGTAACAGCTTGACCTTTTACATTATAAAGAAAACTGGATATTATTTTTATAATGTCCTTTACTTTCTTTATAAAAATATGACGGTTAAGACGTCATACTTTTATAAAGAAAGTCTTTCATTTCAGTCATTCAATATCGTCTTCGTAATTTTTTACTATTTAGTAGTTTTCAAGCGTTTCATTTATTAATACTAGCTTATGAACACGCTACGCATGCTGCATTTTCTCAAGCTTTACTTAGTAGTAAATTACGTAGATAAAATTGCATTAGATTTTTAGTTTTTTTTTAATTAGGTTTCAAACGTCTACTGGATCATTGTCGCCATTCTTGTGAGTCAGCACGGCTCTTGCCTAGCTTAGACATGTTTGGGTCAAGAAGAAGACGCATAAACTTTCGTCTGTTAAAAGAACACTTCTGCTTGCCATCTTATATTATTCATTGGCTTACCGTCACTTCATTTCTATTTATCTGTTGAGAACAGATAATTAATCTGCGTATGCACATTATCTCGATCTTTTCTTGGAAAGGATAATTACCGATATAGTATTTTTTTATCTGCGGTCCCACGGTTCTAGTTTAATTGATCAAGTGCTCTGTCTAACGCGATTTTAACTGTCTAGCTATCATTCTAGATGAAGACAAATGATTTTTTTGTAAAAAGTTTTTTTCTTGTATGTAAAACTAAGCTGCATTATGTTAATTTAAGTAGGTAGTTAGGTACTAAGGGAATTGAGATGAATTTGTTGCGTATATATTTTTTTTAAATATACTTAACAAGGCACTATTATATTAATTCTAATTCAAGTTACGCGTTTCATTTCGGCAGCAGATTTAAAAAATCAAAGCAATTGTGTTGGTAAGGCAATGGTAACAACGTCTAGTATTCTAGATAATTTTTTTGTGTGTGAAATTTTTTAGAGTAATATTGTATTAAAAAATATTGACTCGAAAATGATTTAAAAGCGCGACCTGAGCCTTCGGGTAATTCTGTGACCATAGCCCATGTAAACCGGTAAATATCGGGACAAAGTTTTACGTTAAGTTACTAAGTACTTACGCAAATCATCATATTATAGACTCTTGCCAAAATGATTATATTTGAAAGGATACGCAATACTGTACCTAAGTACTTCACTTCGCACTTAAAATCAAATCATTATAAAACATCGTCAAATTGTTATTCTATTCCTATACAACAAGGTCTACCAAACTATACAAGGGATGCACAGTAAATAGGGTCATCTATTCTTAGATGGACTTCGGACAGCTAGACCCCTGTGCCGGGATCACTACTATTTCTATACTAAGCGGAGTTCATCGACCTCACCTACAAACACTAATAGGCTAATGCTCAGTTTCCCTAGTTGACACCAACACGGAAAGATTTCTGACTGTGATAATGTGATGGGTAATTTGTGTCTATTACTTCGAATGTACGGAGTTTGTACTGGCTAGACGGCAAACAGAAATATTCCTTACTATGTTTCACACGGATATCTATGTGATTATTACTGTGTCATGTTTTTATCTCACTATACTTCGCCCACGGCTTCGCTTTGCTTTTCGGGCATTGGATATTGCGGTAAAATGTATGTCATTCTCTAGTCTCCTATCACTACACACAAAAATCATACCATACATTACATTAAACGGAAATAACACTTAGGCTAGGTTCACAGTTGTCTGAAAAGTTTCTGCCAAATTAATTTGGCGGATAACGCATTGCAAACGTTTCATTTTAGGATGTATCTGGAAGATAAGGCCTGTCTAAATGTGGTGAAATTGGGCCTTTGACAAAAATTGCGGACCACACAACTTTTATCAGTGAGTTCGACGGCACAGTTGCATTTTTTGTGCAACAAATCAACAATACATTTTTATCTAACATGACACGACTTTCTTATCTAACATGGTCAAAATAATTAATTTCATACACCACCGTATACCGTTATTCTTACCTCAACTCCTTAAACGTATAATCTAATAAAAACATACGTAAGTATATGGTCCAACCGTGTAGGCGTTTCCGGTAATTTGATCAAATATTATTCAAGCCTACACGTTATAATATCAACTAAAATGAGGTGGCAGATATTGAATAATAATATAAACGGTAGAAAACACTTCAGTTTTTATATATTTACATATTACGTAGTAGGTTGTTAATTAATTCAATATAATGTAAATAAATTAGCGATGGGATGGCCCGCCATTTCTTAACTCGGAACTGTTTGACTATTGGTTATGCAAATTATGAACGGGTGCCGTAGATATTATGATATTAAAATTTTAGTACCTACACTGCTTTTTAAAAAACTGGCAACACTTGTTTGTCTTATTAAGAGATTACTTTTCTAAATATCAAAAGATTTTGTGACCACGACTGGGGAAACTTTGCCCTAACGTCGGGAAAATATATTCATTTCATAATTATTCTTCCTAGGTTCTAGTAATACCCGTTACATAAAATGAGCATCTGTAGATAATAGTTTCCCCATAAGCTAACAGCAGCAACAGCTAGCCGAATCCTTTGAATTAACGAAGTTAACAAGACTCTACTGCCAACAAATGATATAATATTTATAAAGTCTTTAAAATAAGCTAATAGCTATTATACATTAACAAAGTTTCTGAGAAACAATAATATTTTATGTCTCTTCTCTCGCCTTGGGTTTATTGCATATTATAATCAAAATCAATTCTTATGACAGTGTATGCTAATTTACGTTTACCATTATAAAGTCTCGCCCTTAGTGAATAATCTCAAACTTAAGAACATCAAAAAGTTGAACAGTGATATTAAAGCTTTTGCGATACGAATACACAACTACTTATATTTATAAAAGGGTTTCCATCGTATCATAGGTTCCTACTTATTTCATAGGTATACTCACGGAAGAGAAATTGATCGGGATGTTAGGCAACGAATCAACGCAGGATGGATGAAATGGCGACAGGTCTCAGGCACAATTTGCGATCACAAAATGCCTGTGAAGTTAAAAGGCCGCATGTATAAGGCGGTTATAAGGCCTGTCGTACTGTATGGAGCTGAGTGTTGGGCTACAAAGAAGATGGATGAGAAACGATTGCATGTTGCTGAGATGAGAATGTTACGATGGATGTGCGGAGTGACAAGAATGGACAGAATTAGGAATGAATACATTAGAGGTAGTACGAAAGTAGCGCCCATTGATGAAAAGGTAAAAGGGAGTCGATTGGCCTGGTATGGACATGTTATGCGAAGAGATGAGATGTACGTAGGTAAGAAAGTGATGAATATGCATGTAGAAGGACAAAAAGGGAGAGGGCGGCCAAGGAAAAGATGGATGGACTGTGTGAGGATGGATATGAAAGAGAAAGGGATAAACGATCGGATGGCTGGTGACAGAGAAGTATGGAAGCGAAGGACATACTGCGCCGACCCCAAATAAATTGGGACCAGGGCAAGACAATGATGACTCACGGAAGAGAAAATACATTTTTTATGTTCTGAGGGTATACTTATCTATCCCTGTCCCGACGTATCGATCGGGTTACATCGGATTTGGTCACGGACAGACTCATAATAACTTCACCACAATTTGACTATATTTCAAATATATTTTTTTATTTATTTATAGTCTCACGCCTGTATCCCTGAAGGGGTAGGCAGAGGTGTAAATATTACACCCACATTTCGCCAATAATTTTTAGGTCCCACGAGCCTATTGCAGTTACCGGGCACATCACAACATATTTCAAATAATAATGTAACTTTTAGCAGTGGCATAACATCGGTCGTAAATACAAGGCTTTTGCCGGCATCGGAAAATTGTATACATCGTTATATAAAGTATACTGCTACTAAAATGTATAGCGTTTTCACCGGTCCATCATAAACTTCGGACAAGCTTAGTGGAAACTGGGTTTACCGTCTTTTAAATCAATAGCTTTGCCTTTCTAAGAAAAATAAAAGCAATGACTCTGAGTTTGTTTCGGCCTTTCTTCTTAAGAAGTAATTTTAGCTAGGAAAAGCCGGCATCATCTAGATTAGGGTTTGACTTCTATAAGTGTTGTACATACATACATACAAAGACTCACGCCTGTTTCCCCAAGGGATAGGCAAAGGCATATTAAACGCCCAGTGTTTTGATCCCACGTAATAGGTGGCGAGCCTATTGCCGCTTATTGCGATATTTTGTTTGTCAGAGCCTCGTCCGTTGATCATCAAGTGCACCACTTGCAGGTGAGGTTGGCTTGGGACCCTAAGTTCTTGGTGGGAAACAAATAAGTGTTGTAAATAACCAAAATGCTGAAATAAATATGTCTTTATGTCTTCTGGTATATAGTCAAACAGTTCTAGTATAAACATGGCTTAACAATACTTAAATCGTGTGTAGGAGTTATGTATTGACAAATATATACATTTTTATCGTTCCTCTTGAGACAAGCTCCACTTTTATGACCCACATTAGAATAATATTGTTTTTCGAATTGATTTGTTGATTCAAATGGACGATGGCGCGTGTTTCCCAATATAGAGTGGACATACAATAGAATTGTGTGCTTAAATTAATGGGGTCTATGAGTGGGTCACGTATCTAATTTGTTTAGAATAAGAATGGATAGTTTTACGTATTGAAACTTGGATGATTTATATTTATGTAAGGGGGTTTATATCGCGTAATCTATACATATAAATAAAATTGAAGTGTCTGTATGTGATTTCAAAATAACTATGTTTTTTCAAGTGCATATAGTTAGTTACACGATTCTAAGTCCAAATCTACCCTTTTTAACATTTTTGTCTGTCTGTCCGTCTGTCTGTCTGTCTGTCTTTCTGTTTGTCCGGGGTAATCTCTGGAACGGCTGAACCGATTCAAATGAAACTTTCACTGCAAGGTAGAGGACTTTATAGTGCTACATATAGGCTTCAATCTATACATATAAATAAAATTGAAGTGTCTGTCTGTGAAATCCAATTGGACCCAGTAGGTAGCGCTGTTGTCACGATACCGACTCTATACCTATTTGTGTATATTTTCAGTTTATTATTATTTTTTGAAAATCGCCAGGCGTAAATTTTATTTGGCTGAGACGTAGTTTATTTATTTTAGGCGTTCACTAAGAACGATTTTTACGAAAGGCCTTGATTGACGAGGTTGTAAGGTTCGCACAAAGTATAACGTTATTATTAGCCGCGTGCGAAGCCGCGGGTACCAGCTAGTTATAAATAAGGGAAATGTAATACTTTCTATTTTCTGCCGACGTTTCGGTATATGAGTAAATAATCTGTTGCTCCAGACTTTGTATATGGATAGCTCCCCGTGACAACGACTGCTAGTACCTACACATGAAGACATAAAAAATGCCAAAATTTACAGAGGCTATTTTTCTGATGGTTTTCCATCTAGAAAAGCATTATAACATCCTTACCGCATATTCCATGTATAAATGACTACCTACAACTACATCTTACAGGAGACTGATCCGCATGTATTAAAGTAATATTTCTACGCCATTTATGCCCTGACAAAGGTACGAGTATTTTTCATAAAACATAATTACAACTAATGCAAACAAATTAATCAGAACAAAGAAAATTTACTACTATCACTGCACCATACATTATTCCAGTGATTTACATTTGTCTGTATCAAGCAGTTAATTAATAAATGTATTTTTTTGGGTAGTATTTAACTCTCTCTCAATAGAATCCCGGATTTCTACAAAAAAAAAAACCCGTTGTTCCACCAAATATACTTATTGCACAACTAAATATACTCACTAAAATATATCATAACGAACACCTGTTTATCGACCGTTGCAAATCTCTAATATTAAAATTAATCCTTTTAGTTAAAGAAATATTTCAAATTTTACTTTTACTCAACAACCAAATAACAAGTTATTTGGTAGTATTAAGATAAACTAAGTTCACGGAGCCCTGCTTCGCAGGGCTCCTATTTTTGGGTGCAGGGTCACAAGAAAACCTAACATAACCTATTAAGTTTCCCAAGCCGACGAGACATTTCATATTAAATGATACTTTATGGAAAGATTGGCATATTTGGTGTGCAATGAGTATTTTAGTGTTTGATTATTATTTTAGTGTGCAATAAGCATTTTACTGAAAAAATAAAGATTTTAGCGTAACGCACTCAGAGTGTTGCTTAAGATTTTTGATGCACTGTTAAAAATATCCCTTTTTTTTCAGGTACGTACATTTTGTCTTGGAGTGACGTTCGCCATACAAATGGGTGGTAGGTCGCAAGCGACGGAGCGAATGAACACCTGAAATATAGGTATTGTATATAGTAATTAACAAGTTAATTAAACAACAGACGGAAGCAGACCCATCTGAAATATAGCCTTCAATGGCTGACTGATATACAGCTGTAATTGTAGGACTATTGAATGTTTTATGTTCAGACAGAAGAGGACATAATATGTATGCAAAATTATGATACAAGATTACAGCACTAATTGCTGATAGTTTTTTAAATGCATGCACTGGGTTTTTTAAGCTTCTAACATATTAACTACACTATTGAACCTAATAAATATAATTACTCTCAATTTTGCCGTATGAGTATAAATTACGAAAATTTAAGAGTTTTTATTAAGCATGATTTATATTGGTGTCAAACAATTATATCCACCATTGTCATTTAGTAGCCGATTGCACATACTTACGTACATAACGATGTATCATTACAAAAATGTGAAATACTCGTGTTTGTAAACTTGTGATTGTTATCAAACCAGACATAATCAGTGATCGTTTCAGTAGCATTCAATCTTTATCAGTACTTGAGTTGATAAAGAATTACGCATAAGTGTTATAAAAATCTCATAACGCATAAAGGACTTGAAGGCGCTTGATGCATAAAGTGTGCATGAGTAATAGTGCTTGAGATTAGGCCATGCTGTATATTAGGGTAAATCTCTATAAAACCATAAGTTGTATCCAAACTAATATCTATGGATTTCAACTATTCTAGGAATAGATGCAAAGGAGAGTAAAAAGTAAAAAAAATCAAAACAAACGACAATAAAATGAGTCAAACGCAATTTATTATTTTTCACGCAATCAAAAAAGAATACTATTGTGGTACTAATAATTATTCCGTGTGTACTTTACTCCAATTAATCACACACTTACAAAATCAGAGCAAAAACATAATTAACACAGTTTATCTCTTCGTGACTTTAAAAACCGTCTAACATAAACCTTACGATAAACCACCCAAAATTCTTAATGAACACATATCTAAAAGATAATTCGCTCAACACATATTTATCTAAAAGATATCTACCACCTAAAATACCTAACAAACAACACGCCAGATTATAATCTGTAGGCAAAACTGCACAGGTGATGTAAACGCTTCACCTACATAGATAAGAGCTCTCTACTGCCTCATACATACGCAAGTGTCTCTCGATAGACGCGACAAACTGCTGATTAATAACCTAGTAGGGGGATTAATCCCTAGTAGGGGAGGGGAGGGTTCTACATAATACACCCTAATGTACGTATAATGTATTAAATATTGAAGAGGTTGATGTTTAGTCGTGTACCATGAGACGGAATATATAAATATGTGATTAAGATGATTGATAAGTGTTTGATCTTTGATCCCAAACAATTTGTACGTAGTTTAGAAATATAAAATCTGTATACATATACAATTTTTGCGTTATTGACTGGCAGACAACGCACAGCCAAAACTATTATTGGACGCAAGAAGCTGAAGTTCGGCATGTATGTTCCTTGGGGACCATAGGGGTGCACTTAGAAGGGATTTCCTGAAATTTCCACTAGATCGGGCAGGAAAACATGTGCGGGCACATATATAAAAACACCTGACTGCACCAATAGAGGCAGCGATAGCCTAGTGGAGATACCAACGGACTGCCATGCAGATGGTATCGGGTTCGAATCCACGGCGCACACCAATGACCTTTCGATGTTAAGTGTGTATTAAATTGTTAATTATCGCTTGCCCCGTGCCTCGGAGAGCACGTTAAAGCGTCGGTCCTGGCTGTCATGAAGATCTTTGACAGTCGTTACGGGGAGTCAGTACCCTCAAATAAACTGATACTGGTCTAAACCATGGAATATCGCTATCCCTTTGGGTTATGGAGGTCAGACGGCAGTCGCTCTGTGGAAAAGTTGATATTCTGTTATATCTGATTAGACCAGTAAGCGAACCTCGGGCTCCAAGGCATTAAAAGTCTTGGATGCAACCGGGATAACGCTAGGACGATGA
Organism: Euclidia mi; assembly: GCA_944739405.2. NCBI lineage: Eukaryota > Metazoa > Arthropoda > Insecta > Lepidoptera > Erebidae > Euclidia > Euclidia mi. Next base: position 86,463,370 of record OX123189.2, on the reverse strand, counting down.
TGATGACGACCTGACTGCACCAATAGCGTTGTGGCTTTAGTGGCTGCTTCGCTTCTTAACATTGCACCAGTGTCGTAGGTTCGATCTCCACAAGGGACACCACTTTGTGTGATCCAAAGAGTTTTCTCGAGTCTGTTCGTTCTTGTGTCTGTTAGTTAACCTACGGAATTCAATGTTCGATCTATAGATAGATCTGTAGATTTTAGATTCATTTTTGACATGAGCTCCATACAAAATATGTCAAACACGAATCTCGAATCTCAAAATACATGTATGGATCGAATATTGAAAATGACCGTAAATCTTTTTAAAATCATCTGCCACATAGGATTTATTTATTACATATAATTTCATTTTATATATCACTTTGTCTCGTGTGGGCATCGAATTTGGTACTCACTAATTGGCATTGTAGGAAGTGAAAATAGTCCAAAAATATTCGAGATCAGAACGCAAGAATGGTAGATCTTCGTACCGTAATATTCTTGGGAATTTCGCATCGCCATTATGGGAAGGTACGTGGTGCCCTGCCTATCCCAGCTCCTTAAATGTCGGCGACTTTCAATACTATCAATATATTATATAGGTTATCGCAGGGCTATCGGAACACAAAGCTTTGACCGGATACTGTTTAACTTGGCTATCGCTTTAATTAAGATAGCCGATATCGTCTTGCTGCGGATTCGAACCCGAAGCCCTCTTATTTTTTATTTTTCGCATTGGAAACGTAATTACTGCTCTCGCCTGCCTATGATTTGAGGTTGGCCTGGCGAAGGTGTTTGAGAGTCACTCTTAAACTCTAATTGCGTCCCTGACTGACTGTCAGGCAACTTACAGCCGAAACTACTACTGGGTGCAAGAAGTTGACATTCGGCATGTTTGTCTCTTGGGAGTGTAGAGGAACAGATTATTTTTGGGAATTCCGCCCTAAGGGTATAAAATAGTCTCACGCTGGTGGCGCCGTGGGAAAAGTCTAGTGTGAATATATATTTTTACTAGCTGTTTCCCGCGATTTGCCCCGCGTTCTGAGATAACTACTTCGCGTACCCGTTTAATTTACTTCTTGGTACATCAGCTATCCGCCAGTGAAAATCCCGTCAAAATCGGTCCAGCCGTTGCAGAGATTAGCGAGAACAAACAGACAGACAGGCAGACAAAAATGGTTAAAAAGTTAATTTCGGTATATGTACCGTGTATACATCCATATGCATTTAGTAAAAAGTGGTTATTTTAATATTACAAACAGTCACTCCAATTTTATTTATATGTATAGAATAGATGTATAGATGGAAGTGCGAATTTTGTTAACAATTACCTATAGTTGTATTAGTTACTGCTAGTCTGGTACGCACCTATTTTACAAGGTGATGTTTTATAGACTACTAGCTGACCCAGCGAACTCCTTATCGCCTTTTTAAGAGTTTTTATTTAATTTCCTTTTTTCCAAGCCCCTTTTCCAAAGTTACCATTGACTTAGCGCTTAATCTCTTATCATTTCAGAGTCTATACATTATGAACAAACAAACGTAGATTTTTATACAATATTGAATTCCCCATTCCTTAAAATATCGGAGACGATAACCATATCGACTTTAAAAAAAATCCCGTCCGCCATCTTTGATCACGAAATAGATGTTTTATTTGGATTCACCATCCCTTAAATCATCAGAGATACCCATATTGATTTTTTAAATTTTTCCCATCCGCCATCTTGAATCAAGAAATAGATGTTGTATTTGGATTCCCCATCCCTTTAAACATCGGAGACGATACCCATATCGACTTTAAAAAAAAAATCCCATCCGCCATCTTTGATCACGAAATACATGGTGTTTTTTAATTCCCCATTCCTTAAAATATCGGAGACGATACCCATATCGACTTTTAAAAAAATTCCCATCCGCCATCTTTGATCACGAAATAGATATGGTGTTTTTGAATTCCCCATTCCGTAAAATATCGGAGACGATACCCATATCGACTTTAAAAAAAAATCCCATCCGCCATCTTGGATCACTAAATAGATGGCATTTTTGAATTCCCCATTCCTTAAAATATCGGAGACGATACCCATATCGACTTTACAAAAAAATCCCGTCCGCCATCTTTGATTTCCTATCCACCATCTTTGATCACGAAATAGATGTTGTATTTGGATTCTCCATCCCTTAAATCATCAGAGACGATACCAATATTGATTTTTTAAAATTTTCCCATCCGCCATCTTTGATTTCCCATCCACCACCTTGAATCACGAAACAGATGTTGTATTTGGATTCCCCATCCCTTTTAACATCGCAGACGATACCAATATTGTTTTTTTTTTTTATTTTCCCATCCGCCATCTTTGATTTCCCATCCGCCATCTTTGATCACGAAATAGATGTTGTATTTCTATTCCCCAACCCTTAAAATATTCCGGGCGGTACCCATAATTATTGATTTTTAAAATTTTCTCATTCGCCATCTTTGATTTTCCGGCCGCCATCTTGGATCACTAAACAAATTTCATATTATTAATCAGCGTCCCGAAAATCTCGAAAACGATACCCATATAGTTTGTATCCTATTCGTTTAGCCTTTTTTTGCCTTTGACTCAACCCTCCCCCTTCTCGTTTGACCATTTTATTATTTTTGTCTGGCCCCTAAAAGTTGTGGCGTAATTTTATATAGCCTATAGCCTTTCGGAATAATTGGGCTATCATAGGCAATAACAATTTTAAAATCCGACTGCTAGTTCCTGAGATTAGCCGACATTATCTTTTAGCCTTTTTAGCCTTTTGCCCGGCCCCAAAGGGTCGAAGCGTTATGTTATATAGCCTATAGCCTTCCGGAATAATTGGGCTATCGTATACAAAAAGAATTTTTCAGATCTGACCGGTAGTTCCTGAGATTAGCGCGATCAAACAAACAAACAAATTCTTACGCTTTATTATATTATAGTATAGATAAAACCCCAATGACCCGAAATGGAACACATTACTAATATCACATTCATATATTAGACTAGCTGACCCAGCGAACTCCGTATCGCCTTTTTAAGAGTTTTTATTTAATTCCCTTTTTTCCAGGCCCCTTTTCCAAAGTTACCATTGACTTAGCGCTTAATCTCTTATCATTCCAGGGTCTATAAATGATGCAAAAACAAACATAGATTTTTAAATAATATTGAATTTCCCATTACTTAAAATATCGGAGACGATACCCATATCGACATAAAAAACCCCGTCCGCCATCTTTGATTTCCTATCCGCCATCTTTGATCACGAAATTGATGTTGTATTTGGATTCACCATCCCTTAAATCATCAGAGACGATACCCATATGGATTTTTTTAAATTTTTCCCATCCGCCATCTTTGATTGCCCATCCGCCATCTTGAATCACGAAATAGATGTTGTATTTGGATTCCCCATCCTTTCAAACATCGGAAACGATACCCATATTGATTTAAAAAAAAATCCCATCCGCCATCTTTGATCACAAAATAGACGGTGTTTTTGAATTCCCCATTCCTTATAATATTGGAGACGATACCCATATCGACTTTAAAAAATCACGTCCGCCATCTTTGATTGCCTATCCGCCATCTTTGATCACTAAATAGATGTTGTATTTAGATTCGCCATCCCTTAAAACATCGGAGACGATAACCATATTGATATTTTTAAACTTTCTCATCCACCATCTTTGATTTCTCATCCGCCATCTTTGATCACGAAATAGATGTCAGATTTGGATTCCCCATCCCTTTAAATATCGGCGACGGTACCCATATTGACTTTAAAAAAATCCCATCCGCCATCTTTGATTTCCTATCCACCATCTTTGATCACGAAATAGATGTTGTATTTGGATTCATCATCCCTTAAATGATCAGAGACGATACCCATATTGATTTTTTAAATTTTCCCATTCACCATTTTTGATTTCCCATCCGCCATCTTGAATCACGAAATAGATGCTGTATTTGGATTCCCCATCCCTTTAAACATCGGAGACGATACCAATATTGATTTTATAAAATTTTCCCATCCGCCATCTTTGATTGCCCATCCGCCATCTTTGATCACGAAATAGATGTTGTATTTCGATTCTCCACCCCTTAAAATATCGAAGGCGATACCCATATTGATATTTAAAATTTTCTCATCCGCCATCTTTGATTTCCCGTCCGCCATCTTGGATCACTAAATAAATTTCATATTATTAATCAGCGTCCCGAAAATCTCGAAAAGGCTACCCATATAGATTGTATCCTATTCGTTTAGCCTTTTTTGCCTTTGACCCAACCCTCCCCCTTCTCGTTTGACCATTTTATTATTTTTGTCTGGCCACTAAAAGTTGTGGCGTAATTTTATATAGCCTTTCGGAATAATTGGGCTATCATAGGAAATAACAATTTTTAAAATCCGACTGCTAAGTTCCTGAGATTAGCCGACATTATGTTTTAGCCTTTTTAGCCTTTTGCCCAGCCCCAAAGGGTCGAAGCGTTATGTTAGGCTATAGCCTATAGCCTTCCGGAATAACTGGGCTATCGTATACAAAAAGAATTTTTCAGATCCGACCGGTAGTTCCTGAGATTAGCGCGTTCAAACAAACAAACAAACAAACAAACTCTTCCGCTTTATTATATTAGTATAGATAGATAGACATTGTCTTATCAAGTTAATCTATACGATCAATAACTCACATAAGTAAATTATCAAATTATTAGAATGTAATTATTTCACTATATTGACTAATTATAACGGTAATGAATATTCTCTTAGATAATTTCGACTAATACGCCGATTTATTAAATGTCTTCCCTATTGCCATTTCGACGAGCGTTTTGGGTTTGATACAAAATAATACAAGATCGATAAGTAGATCCGAAATCGAGTCTTTTGTATGATGTTAGCTTGAGTAAGAATGATAAAATCGTAAGAATGAACTGTATTCGAGCTATGGGCAGAACAAGAAGAAAAGAGTAGAGATGTATGAATTAAGTGCAGATTTCTGTCTTTAACTTTTATCTGTTTATTGTACAAAATACTATAATATCTTCTGTAACAGGTCTCACAGATGCGGTCACGGGACGTCTCAGATGTAATTTTCTTCTTACGTTATTACACTTGTTAAATAAATATTATTATGGACGTTCTCTGACTAGATTGGAGACATCCAAAAAAAGGACAGGTTAGAAGTACCCTTAACCGAAGAGCATGCATGAAAAATTTGATGGGAGTGAAGAAGCAAGAGAGATATGTCAGGATCGTTGCAAATGGCGTGCCATAGCCTCTGCCTACCCCTCCGGGAAACAGGCGTGAGTCTATGTATGTATGTATTATGTACAAAAAACGCTGCAGGATATAGAACTAAAGGATATTGATTATACTAAATGTTTACTAGTTGCCAGTATATGTTTATCGACCCGAGTTTGAATATCCTATACAGGCGGAATTTATATTGAAAAAGCCCGTAAAACTACCGTCAAAGCTTATTAAAACTGTCTAATTTAATTTTATACGGGGTATCGGGTAAAGTTTCGAAAACTAATCATGGTGACTGTATCGGGGAAATATTCAGCAAAAACGTGAAAGCAACTTAAATTGGAAGGTAACTTTGTCCTAACTTTATAGAGGTTTTGCACGAAACTGATACTGGCCTATTGGAAATTTAATTACCTACATATTTTTTATCTAATACGAAAGCTGAAGAGTTTGTTTGTTTGAACGCGCTAATCTCAGGACCTACAGTTCCGATTTGAAAAATTATTTCTGTGTTAGATAGGTCATTTATCGAGGAAGGCTATAGGCTATATAACATCACGCTATGAGCCACGGGAGCGGAGCAGTAGCACTAAATAAAGCGGGTGTAACCGCGGGCATCATCTAGTTATAATATATTTTTTAAACTCACGGCTGTGGGATACAGAAGGGGTAGGCTGATTTGTAACCCACATTCCGCAATGTTATGAATTATTCGATCCCAAATAATATGGGGCGAGCCTATTGCTGCATACTCCTTGCTGCTACTGAGAATAAGGAAAAACTCAGTTATACTTTTGGCTGACCCGGGAATCGAACTTGGGTCCACCCGATCAGCAGACTCATACGTTATCCACTGGGCCACGGAGATAGTCATAAAATTATACTTTTAAATTTAAACAATAGGAGAAAGTCGAATCTCCCTTTAATTATAAGGGTTAACAGATTTAGAGGGGGAGTTTATTTCCGTGTTCATTAAGAAGACAAGTATTTCATTAGCTTATTTATAGCCCAGCTTATATTGCTGAGTAATTAAAGATTAATGCTATGAATATATTCGTCTTTGAATAATTTGGTTATAAGATTTACTTGAGAAAGTTCTGATTCGTACATGATATGTAAGCAATGGAGTTCACAGTTCAAAACTTACGTTAGAAGTTTTAGAACTACACCCATGCTTTTTTTACCTACCTATACTAATTATCGTGCGATTGTTTTAAAACGAGCTGTTTTCATTACTTTGCTCAATAATAACAGACAGATACGTTTGACCAACATGAATTTCATAGACTAATGTCCAAAAAGATGTTGCGACGCACCTATTGTTCCACTTCCTCAAATATTCGAAATATGGTACTGCATCATCTAGATATTAACTAACATTTGTTATACTTAATTAGGAAACTAATGTTATCTATACCTAATCTCATATCTACTGTGCCAATTTAGTATACTTTTAACGTTTGGCTTCTAAATTACGAAACCGGTTGTCATAAAGTAATAATGCACTTGCTGGCGACTTTCTTTAAAAATCATAAAGGAAATATCAACCTTAGTATATCTATAGTAGCTCTCGGAAAATCAAAATCAATAATAATTAATATGATGATAATCTATAAAGAAAATGAACAATTAATGGAGATAATATTTGTTATATTATAAATCATCAATAAATCTATTTCAGTTAGTCTCTTATAGCAATACCTTATAAATAAATATCATCAGAGGCTTTCTTAAGTAGGTATACATCTAAAATCAAAGGGCTAACTGACCCGTAAGAAACTATCCAGCCAGTGTTTATATCATAAAACTCTTTGTATCGTCTAGTAAACTGCTAGAAAATAACCGCGCAACAACGATCTATCAGCTAATTGGACGCAAGTCATTGATCGAGTGATCCAAACTTTCAGCACTCTACACTACACAAAAAACGAATCTCATTTAGACATTGTTGCAAGGCTAGGCAATACCAATTAGGTAGAAAAACGCGCGTAAAAAACTGACGAGTAAAAATGCAAGTGATACCAAGCGATATGTGACAAAGTCGAACGCAAGGCATTCATGTGTGTCATTTGAATTCACTTTCGAATATGGAATTCGATTTTCCGGAATGTTTCTTTTTTTTGCTAAGTTGCTTTTGGGCGTGTTACTGGTTGCATGCGTGAACATTGCGAATAAACTTCTTAGCATAAAGAATGTAATTTATTTCTTTGTCCAGTGAAGAAAACTATATTTCACAAATTCAGATTTAAGATGGTCTGTTTAAATATTGTTACGTTAAATCTGGTTCGACTAGAAGCAAATACCTTAAAAGCATCGAAAGTATCGGATGCAACTGAGATAACGCCAGGACGATGGTGATAAGCTAGAATATGGCCTGCTTGATGGCGGAGACATACCCAAGGTATGTTTTTAAGATGATATTCAGGCTGGTAAATAGAGAATGAAGAAAGCCTCGCAGTCTCCGTTTCTCTCTTAGAGAAACGTAAAGACGTACTTATGCTGAAATACCCTTAAACTACAACCATATTGTTACGAGCTGGGGTTCGACGATAAATTAAAACTGACTATGCCACTAAACTGTACTTTATTTTAACACACAAACACTAGATACACACACTTAATTTTCACTTCACTAATAAAACACACTATTCACACCACTAGAACAACACTAATAAAACACCACTAAACACTTCCGAATTACTTCCTTCGCTTGATGTTGATCGCTTTCCGTATTCAATTGTTACTGTCCTGTCTCGCGCGCTCTCGCTCTATTTATACTGGCCGGATAACATCACTAGGCTTTTCGAGACGACTCACGATATTTCTGGAAACGTGTAAGGTGTTTCTAGAATTGCGTAAATGTTCTATTTACACCTACGCCATCTATTAGAGGATAGCTGAATTACCTTCAAACCACCGATACATTCAATCTCATGTAGTTCTCCCATTCACTGATAGATGGCGTTATTTTCAATTCGTAACACGGCCTCCCTCTTAAACGTGTTCGTCTCGAACATCGTTGGACCCATAGTAACGAGCCAACCGGTCCACATGAACTATCTTCGGTGCACCTCGCGACCCCTTCTGGATTCGATAGGTAACGTCGTTCATCCTGGTAATTATGCGATATGGCCCGTCCCATCTGGCTTGTAACTTAGGCGATTTTCCTTTGCTTCGTACTGGGTTATGAAGCCACACCAATGATCCCTCATCGAAGCCTTTGTTATTTGCCTTCCGGTCGTAGCGAGTCTTCATCTTTTCAGACATCTGTTGTCCAGATTCCCTGATGTGCTCGTATACGTCGTTCATCCTGTTGCGTAGCTCGGTTGCGTAATCCGTTATATTGCGTGGAGATTCTGGTGGAATACCGGTGATAAGGTCTGCGGGTAAACGGAGTTCTCTACCGAAATTGGCAAAAGCTGGTGTTACTCCTGTAGTTTCGTGGACCGCACTGCGATATGACAGGAGAAATGGTTGGATGTGTTTGTCCCAATCTCTTTGTTTGCTCTCCACGACCTTCGCCAGGTACCTTTCCAGTGATTGGTTAAACCGTTCAACCATGCCATCTGATTGCGGATGATAAGCCGTGGTCCTGGTTTTATGTGCACCCATTACGCGACAAGTCTCCTTGAACACCTCAGATTCGAAGTTCCGGCCTTGATCGCTGTGGATTTCCAAGGGCACCCCGAACCGACAAAAGACTTCATGCACCAGCTTATCAGCCACTGTGGTAGCTTCTTGATTTGGGATTGCAAACACTTCAGGCCACTTCGTGAAGTAATCCATCACAACCAAGAAGTATTTGTTTCCGTCCTGGCTCTCAGGAAACGGCCCAGCGACATCCAACGCTATGCGCTCCCATGGAGCTCCCACATTGTACACCTTTAATGCACCTCTGCTTCGAGTATGTGGCCCCTTGACAGCCGCACAACTTGTGCATTTGCGGCACCAATCCTCGACGTCATTTCGACAGTGGAGCCAATAAAACCGCTCCCGGATCTTAGTAAGGGTCTTCTTAACTCCCATGTGACCTCCCGAAGCACCATTGTGATAGAGCTGCAAGACTTCCGGCACCTTAGTTTTGGGCACTACCATTTGCAAATGGCACTGGTTACCGCTAGCGTTTTCCCATTTGCGGCACAGAACTCCATCCTGGACGACCAAGCTTTCCCACTGTGCCCAATAACTCTTGGTGATGGGGCTCATTGCTGCGATATCACTCCATTTGGGCCTAGGCGCATCTGATTTCTTCCATTCAAGAATCGGCTGTACATCCTTGTCATCTCGCTGAGCACTCTGCAAAGCTTCTCTCCATTCGTCGCTTAGATCCGTCTTTAACATCCTCACTAGCGCTGCCTGCTTTGCTTCCTGTCGGCTACAGTGCTTGCACTGGTGGGGACACGGCCTACGCGATAAGGCATCTGCGTTACCATGGGACTTGCCGCTGCGATGTTGTATTACAAAATCAAACTCTTGCAGTAGTTCAATCCATCTAGCTACTTGTCCTTCTGGGTCCTTAAATTGAAGTAGCCATTTCAGCGCTGCATGGTCGGTTCGCAGGTGGAATTTACGGCCCAACAAGTATTTGTTGAAATGCTGCAACGTCTTTACTACAGCCAAGAGTTCCCGCCTGGTGACGCAGTAGTTTCTTTCGGGTTTGGATAAGGTCTTGCTGAAGTATGCTATAACAACTTCTTGATCACCCTTCTTCTGTGACAGCACGCCGCCAATTCCGGTGTTACTGGCATCTGTGTCAACCATGAATTCATGCTCATTGTCAGGGTAGCCTAGAATAGGTGCAGTACACAGATGTTCCTTAAGCTTCTGGAATGCAACGTCACAGCTCTCATTCCAACAGAACTGCACTCTGTCTTCGGTGAGCTTATGAAGAGGTCGAGCAATGTCAGCAAAGTTCTTCACAAACCGTCGATAGTAGGAGCATAATCCGAGGAATGCTCTGACCTGCGTTTTGTTCTCTGGAACTGGCCACTCCTTCACGGCAATGATCTTATCCGGGTCAGTTTGAATACCGTTCTCCGAGACCACATGTCCTAGAAAGTTCACTTGCCGTCTGAATAACGCGCATTTCTTCGGACTCAGCTTCAAATTAGCACCTCGTATTTTTGACAGCACTTGCTCCAAGTTTCGAAGGTGATTCTGGAAGGTGCGCCCCACGATGATGATGTCATCCAGGTAGACCAAGCAGGCGTCTCCAATCAGTCCCATAAGCACTCGCTCCATCAGTCTCTCAAAAGTAGCCGGAGCGTTGCACAATCCAAAGGGCATGACGTTAAATTGCCACAGTCCTTTGCCTGTGGAGAATGCCGTCTTCTCTTTGTCTCGAGGATCTATTTCCACCTGCCAGTAGCCACTTTTTAGGTCTAAGGTAGAAAACCACTTCATCCCCGTCAGCGTATCTAGTGTGTCATCGATCCTTGGCAGCGGGTAGCTGTCCTTCTTCGTGATGTCATTCAATCGGCGGTAGTCTACACAGAAGCGCATGCTGCCATCCTTCTTCTTAACTAGGACAACCGGAGAGCACCACGGGCTGGACGAAGGCTCGATTACGCCTTCGTTCACCATACCGTCGATCATAGCTTCCACTTCACGTTCCCGTGCTACTGGCACACGTCTTGGTCGCTGGCGAATCGGTGCTTCACTTCCCGTGTTTATTTTGTGCTGGACTAGTGCTGTCTTCCCTATGTCGGCATCACTGGTCGAGAAAATATCCGCGAACCGGTTCAACATCTTCTGAGCCTCGGTCGTCTCTTCCTCCGACAGGGTACTTTCGCAGTCCTCTAAAAGAGTAGACACGTCGAATCGTGCACCCTGAACCTTGGCGCTGGTAGGTTGCTCTTGACATCTACGCATCCAAGCCGCTCCTTCATAGGTGCCCAATTCCGTCCCTTTCTTGAGCGACACTTCTTTGTCACTTGCATTCAGTGCGCGTACTGATGAAACTTTTGTACCCCTTACCAAGGTTCGTGCAATCTTCCAGGAGGCCTCTTTCTCTAGACCTTCGATTAGTACGCAGCGGTTCCCTCGACCAGAATTTCCTGATAAACAAACTGGTACAACAGTTTCCGACCGCGGGTGAAGAATGACATTCTTCAGGCAGTACACTTTTCCTGAAGTTGCACCTTCCATGAAGACTTCTTCCGAGCCACACTTCAACACTCCCTGGCTAACATCGATCTCGCAGCGATACTTCCGCATGAAGTCCAGGCCCAAGATGCAGTCGTCCACTATATCGGCCACGATGACTTTGTGACGGTAAATTTTGTTGCCTAGCTTCAGATCCACCTCCATTTCACCTCGGACGGTTATGTGCTGACCGGTAGCTGTTCTCAGATTCACACATTCATTGTTCCTGAAGCAGCCCCGAAGAACCCGTCTTGCCAGATGGAAACCGACGACTGTCCGAGAAGCACCCGTGTCCAATGTCAGCTTGCATGGTGTTCTGTTAATTTCGCCTTCGATGATCAGGCTGTTCCCGTCGCATGATTGCGAGATCGAGATACTTGGGGCTCTTCCATTACCAGCCAGCACCCGCCCCGCAGTCCTGGCCTCTACTCGTTTCCCTGCTCTCGCTGCCTGGCAGGCACATCAGGCGACCCCTTTGGTGGAGACAGGGTGTCACCAGGCTGCCTACGCTTTGGGCAGCTCAAACGGATATGGCCTCTTTCTCCGCAGTTGTAGCACCGAGGTGATGACAAGACTTCCCTGATGCGGTGACCTCGGTCATCGCGTCGCACTGCTTCCACCTCCAGAGCGTGGGCTAAGGCGTCCTTGAGGTCCTTGAAGTGCCCAAGCCTCACTGCTGCTCTTACCTCCAGGTCCCGGATCCCATCGGTAAACGCCTGTACGAGGTTCCCGTCAATAAGCGCAGGAGACGACTGGTATGCTTTCCTGACCAGCTTTTCCACCTCTAGAGCCCACTGCTGCAGAGTTTCTCCGTTGCGTTGTGTCCTGTCCTTCAGCTGAGCACGATAAACGTGTTCAAGGTGCGCGTCACCGTATCTCGCCTCCAGCGCCTCCAGGAGCTTTTCGTAGGTGACGTCTTGCCCGAGTGCCTCCAACACTGTCAAGGCCCGGTCGCGAAGGCCCAAGGTTAGGGCGGTTAAGGCTTGTTCTTTGGTCCACCCATTCGATCGCATCACAGCCTCGAACTGGATCTTGTATGCAGACCATGATGACGAGCCATCAAATGGTGGAACCTTAAATCCACGAGGTGAGGGCGCTACAGCCGCTGGTGTCACTTCGAGCCCACGCAACTTCTTCTCCACTTCAGCAACACAGGTCTCGTGGTGGTCGTGTACACGCTTCTCTATGTCGCTGATACGGGCCTCATGCTGCTGAAGTTCCTCCTTGACCGCCTTCAAGTCCTTCCCTACAGCGGCGCTGAGGTCCTTCATAAGCACCACCTGCTCTTCTAGGCGGCGCGCGTGCTCCTCCTTGTCACGCTGGAGCTGTTGTTCTAGGCGGCGCGCGTGCTCCTCTTGACGGCGAGCCTGCTCCTCCTTGTCGCGCTGAAGCTGTTCCTCCAGGCGGCGCGCATGCTCCTCCTGACGGCGCGCGTGCTCCTCTTGACGGCGAGCCTGCTCCTCCTTGTCGCGCTGAAGCTGTTCCTCCAGGCGGCGCGCATGCTCCTCCTGACGGCGCGCGTGCTCCTCTTGACGGCGAGCCTGCTCCTCCTTGTCGCGCTGTCTCTGTTCTTCCATGCGGCGCGCCTGCTCCTGCATGAACGCCATCAGAGCCGCGATGTCGGGCACCGCCATGGAGTGTGCGCTTGCAGGCTCCACTGCAACCGCGGAGTCGCCTGATCCACCAGACGATGGAGAAGGAACGTCTCCGAAGCGTCTCTGGTCCAGGTCTTGCTGGCGCTGGTTCCTGGTGCGCACTCCTTCAGTTTCTTCTTTCGGCATAACCGGCATAATTTATCCCTTTCTTCTGACACCAATTTGTTACGAGCTGGGGTTCGACGATAAATTAAAACTGACTATGCCACTAAACTGTACTTTATTTTAACACACAAACACTAGATACACACACTTAATTTTCACTTCACTAATAAAACACACTATTCACACCACTAGAACAACACTAATAAAACACCACTAAACACTTCCGAATTACTTCCTTCGCTTGATGTTGATCGCTTTCCGTATTCAATTGTTACTGTCCTGTCTCGCGCGCTCTCGCTCTATTTATACTGGCCGGATAACATCACTAGGCTTTTCGAGACGACTCACGATATTTCTGGAAACGTGTAAGGTGTTTCTAGAATTGCGTAAATGTTCTATTTACACCTACGCCATCTATTAGAGGATAGCTGAATTACCTTCAAACCACCGATACATTCAATCTCATGTAGTTCTCCCATTCACTGATAGATGGCGTTATTTTCAATTCGTAACAATATTATGTAGGAGGTTGCTACTATTCCAGTTAAGCCAGCAAATAAGTGGCAGGTACATTGAAAAGAAAACTAGGACCTTACCCTTGCCCTAGAGAAAAATCTGTGATCTCCTACCTCAAGTAAACCAAATCGGTTCAGCTGTTTAACTAGTAGGCGGACAAACAGACAGACATATAGGTACCATGTAATCAATGTTCGTATTACTGTGCATTCTAACAGTAACATCCACATTGTTTGATGTCGTGCACTGACCACGTTTGTCATTGTTCAGTCTTCGACGTCGTTGTGGCTTCTCATTGGTCACGCGACACAACGTATATGGATATGTGTGTATAATTAATTGAAACTGAAATGCGTAACTTGTTTATGGGTTTGATTAATTTTTGTTCGTAAAATGAATGTTTTTAAAATTTCGTGGCATGTGTACATTAGTAAAGGGTATCGGACCTACTAGAAGCATTAGTAAAGGATATCGGACCTCCTAGATGTCCAGATTGCATCGGTCTTGGTCACGCGAAGACCACGCCACTACAAGCGATGTAAGCCGGTCAAAACGTCTGGTTACAAATTACTATGTGTATTTTTAATAAATGGTCAATATCTGACACTATTAGAATTTGCAGAAATTATGTAATTATGGGAAACCGATTACCCACATTACATCCAGCTTGCTGGCACCCGGATACGACGTGACATGCACCACTATCCCATCATCTTCGCGGGGATGGAGTAGTTAACTACGTTTAGCCACTCGGCAGAGCTGCAAAATCTAGTATAAATATTTAACACTAATATTATAAATCGCGATGCTTCAAAGCCATTAATTGCGTTTTGTTTCTCGTCATCCCTACTAATATTATAAATTCGAAAGTGTGTATGTATGTATGTTCCGTTTTCACGCTAAAAGGGCTGAAACGATTTTGTTGAAATTTGATATAGAGATATACTGGACCATGGAGACGGATATAGGATACCATAAGATGCAAAGATAAAACTGGGAGGGATTGTAAGGAGGCTAGAAGTTTGTTCGGCACAAAGGAGAAAGACCAAATACGGCCTGTAGCGGCCAGAAAGTTGTTAATCGTTGAAATTAAGCATATAATTTTTAAAAATTTTACATCGTTTTCGTTTCTTGATAGAGTATCGGTGAAAGAATTTAGTTTTTAAAGATTAATTATTTTGAATAAGCTATGGTAATAGCGGATGAATGTCTTATGTTGCCAGCATTAAAAATAAAATGAAGTATGGTAGGCAGAAATTGTTTTAAGGAAATAATATTTTTATTACTATATTAGAAAACAATATATTTTATTTACTTTATAAGTATATTTGTAAAAAGAATCAAGAAATATATAATTTATTATACATTCCATAATTATTAATCGGTAAAAATCGTTTTGTTTCTTAATCGATAGTAGAAATATTTTTTCAAACCATTTGCAACACTTTTTTTATCTGTTATGTCATTCGTGTTGCTACTGTGTATCGTAAATATTTTGTTCTGATTTATTGGTGTTTTCGTACGGTTTTAATGTAATGTAATTGAATATAAATTCAATAATAATGATCAGTACCTTCTACCCATGCTAAGAATATGCAGCGGTGTTTGTGATTGTGGGTAGCTTTTTTGGACGAGTATACATAGTACGAGGTTCCCTAGTACACAGGTGATTATTCATTATTATTTGCCACTCTTTATGTAGTTTTTGTTCTTTAAGACGCAAAGACATACTTTTATTTACATCTAGGTATTATATTTATGTTAAAATTCAATTTTGAGGTATATTTAGTTGCGGAATAATTTCCATTTCAAATATCTCGTATCTTATTTCCACCAAAAGTTATTTAAAAAGAAATTATACAGGTTAATAGAGTAGTCATTTATCTTCAAAACACACATGGTGTTGTGTTTGGCCGTGCCAGGCCCATAATGTATGGCCAAATGGTACATCTCCTTTAGGTACCTCTTGGAAGTAAGAACGCATGCGCTATAATGTGCGCATGTGCGTATATCTGTCAGTACTGACACATCATCACAGATTACATTGGTATATACATCATAAATAATGTTATATTGTGCACGGTGATTATATTGTTCGCATATTTATATTAATTATTAAATACCTACTACGCTTAAACGGCCGAAACGATTTTCTCTACTAATATTATAAATGCGATAGTGTTTATAGATACCTATATATTGGAACATGTATTGTAACATGGCTTTGGCATTTGACTGTATGCAAGGCGATGTTATTATGTAACGTACCTTTCGGTAGATATAATGGTATATAGTGTCATGAATACTGACCGAGCTTCTTTGTACCCTATAGAGTTTCTAAAGTCTTAGGATAATCAGGAGTGGCTTCACACAACTTGACACTGAAAGTAGATTTGTGTTATACCAAATTTAACGCGCGCGAAGCTGCGGGCAAAAGCTAGTAAGTCATAAATGTCAGGTTCCTATTTATTATGAAAAGTTCCTCATAAACGTGTTTCTTAAAATTAATAAAAGCACTCTTCGTCGTGTTAAAAGCCGTCAATATACATTAAAACTACGGTTTTATGATCATTGATGCTCGACTCTTATGTGCAATATAGTGAAATCCTCAAATAGATATATTATATTCACAGGAGATATGGAACAAGACAGGTCTATATATCATCATCATCAGCCCTTTATACTGTCCCACTGCTGGGCACGGGCCTCTTCTCACTATGAGAAGGGTAAGGCCATAGTGCACCACGCTGGCCAAGTGCGGGTTGGCAGACGTCTCATGTCTTTCGAGAACATTATGGAGAACTCTCAGACATGCAGGTTTCCTCACGATGTTTTCCTTCACCGTTTAGCAAGCGATAATTAACAATTTAATACGCACTTAACTCCGAGGAGTCATCGGTGCGTGCCGTGGATTCGAACCCGAGACCGACGTAGCAGTCTGTCGGTCTCTCCACTCAGCTATCGCTGCCTATATATGCTTTAAGTCAAACATCAGCCTCATATAGTCTTACAAGTCCTGTCTGACATGTTATAGCAGGGCCCGAACTACTACTGCAACTAATTTAAAATCATGAAATTTGGACAGAATGGATCCCTTAAATGACGCAGGCACCCACAATGAAAGGTTTTTTTAATATTCTAACCCTAAGAGAGGTTGAAAGTTTAGGGCAGGCGTAGCCTTTTTTACCCTTATGAACCTTGGTCTGTCATATTGTTCCTTCGTAGAAAATTGAATATTCTTACCTACTTATGAGGATAAACAAGTAAACGATTTTAAACTTTCGCGATTAGTATATTTATTTATTTAGGACAACCAGTAGTTGTTACATTGTAATCTTAATAATATATTAAATCCTTGCGTTACTGACTGACTGACAGACACGCTACAGCCGAAACAATTGGGCGCAGGAAGCTGAAATTTGACATGTATGTTCCTTGGAGACCGCAGGGGTGAACTAAGAAGGGATTTCCCGAAATTCCCACGGGATCGGCCAAAACGGGAAAATTAAAAAAAAAAATGCAGGCGTAGCTGCTGGGGTCTTCTAGTAAATAATAAAAAACAGAAGTAATAAGATAAAAACTAAATGTACAACATTCTAAGGTGTCACAGCAAGCACCAAAAGGTAAATAACCTTGCATACATTATACAAGGTTATTTAGCGGGTCTTACTTGCGATAAATAACCTTGTATAAGATAAACAAGTACTTATATAGCTCTTAGTTATTTTGTCAGAAATCAATAAAAGGTATATTATCTATCTTCACTCAGGAATCATAAATTAGAGATTCAGGTTACAGGGGACGAGCCCTAAGAATTTGTTTGGTCAACTTTTTCCTCCACATTCTTTAAATATATGTGTTAAAAACAATAAGTAAAAGCTCAAGCCTCTCTGATATTTTAGTCTCCTTAAAATATACTCCAGTCTTGCCAAAGAGAACTCGGAGTCTTTTAAAACAGCTCACTCTTTACAAAAAGAACTCAAGACTAAATGCTTTAAATAAAAACTTAGCTTTCCTAAAAAGCACTAGCAACTTGAGTCCTTTTAGAAAAGGAACAGTTACATTCAACACCTAATCCACGCAGTAATCAAACCTGCACCTCGTGAACCGTCAACAAACTTAAACCGTTATCAACGAGACACACAAATAATACACCAAATAAATGTAATATTCCCGCCACGTGCAACTAGAATACTAATAACCGTACCAACACTACAAACTCAAGATTATTCAGCTTTCCCGTTCACAACACTTAGTTCACTTTGAATTTCAATTTCCATCCTTTGACGCAATTTATTACACCGTTATCTTCAGCTTTATCTCCTTATTGTAAACCTTAAGCCGCTCGAACAATTACTTTAGAGCCTCGGAATAGTCCTCAATCAGGCCTGAATTTCATCAACATTTGAATTCATCTTCAATTGATTAATAAAACACGCTTTAGATCGTCTTAATCACGATTCGAGGGGCGAATGCAATTAATCGAATGATCCAGATTATTCGATCCTTCGGTAAGATGTGGATTCCGGGGTATTTGTTATGAGTAGTGTAGCCAAAAGCTTCGCTTTTTGGGGGATGTTTGCTCTGCTGCTTCCCTTCATCTTTCCTTATTGGCGTATATTTTAATATCGCTAAAATGGCATACTACATGTACCTACATGTACAACCAAACAAGTCGGCGGTGGACCAATTTGAAAAAAAATCCCTAGGCTCGCTCATAGAGTCGAAGCACACTAGAAACATATTTTGTATACGAGTGTCAATGTGCGTGTAAAGTAGCATTGGAATCGACGATGTTTTGCTAAACGATTCTCGCCCTTATGATGGTCTAGCGGGATGTTGTTCTACGGTACCATGACATTTTAGCTTCCTATGATAAGTTTAATTTAAGTACTTGGTTAATAAGAGCATACAATTTTCGTATTATTCTTATGTTTTTCTAGATGATATATTTATGCCTATCCAGATGTGGCAGAAACTGGCCATTAGTGTGGAGATTTAATTAACTCATGCATTACACGGATGGTGTAGGTAGTTTTGCACAACGTAGTGGAACCATAATGGTAATGATACAAGAATCCATTAGCTATGGGATTAGTACCTCTTAATATGTTTACTCGAACCTCCACAATATGAAGAAAGCAAATAATATAAAAATATTCAGAAGCGAATGCTTGAATATTTTTAATAATTTGTCCTGGTATTTTTCATGCCGGCCCTGGCAATGATAGTCGTTTCCATTGACTGCTTTTTCGCATAATAGACTTCATTGTACAGGTATGTATTCAATATTTTCTTTTTCGTTGATTTTGTCTCGTGTACACAAACCTTGGTTTCTTATTAAAATATTAATGAAAGATGTCTAAAGAGCGGCATATTTAAGTAACGTTCAACGAAGCTTCTGGAAAATTGGGTCGTAGCGTTTCATAACAAGAATGTTTTTGTATTCTTTGAATAAAAATATATTCACGTCAATCTTTAAATCGGAACTCGTAATAACAAGGCGAATTTAGAAAAGATTTACGAGGAATAAGCTAAAATAATTCTTCTCAAACTTTCAAGAATGTATTCGGTACTTATTAAGGTTTTTTGTACTATGTTGCAATGGTGATTATGAGACGAACTCGTGAGCTGACATCTACATAGCCCACCACACCACGTTGGTACTTTAAAATGAAATTTATAGGTATCGCTTACTGTGAAGCTAGACTGCATATAGTTTATACCGTCTTTTAAGTTATCTAGGTTTAAGGGGAAAAGCTAGAGCACTAGGCTCGTGACAAGATATAACACTACCAATACCAGGCCCTTTCTCCGATTCCTTCCCCCTCACCCCACTCCTCATCTTATCCCTTTTCCCAATCCCCACGGGGCGGTAACGCACTTGCGACTCCTCTGGTATTGCTTGTGTCCATGGGCGGCGGTAATAGCTTACCATCAGGCGATCCGTCGGCTCGTTTGCCGCCTGTTACTATAAAAATAATAATAATAAAACAAACAAGATACAAAAACATTTATTTCCATATAGCACCAAAGAAAACAAACATTAAAATAAACGAGATTCCTCCCTACACCTTATTTTGATTCGATATTTATATTTTTGTAACATTTCTTCGGACAAACAATTTTAATCTAATTTACGAGACATCAAAGAGATGTCTGTGTAATCGGCAAAAATTACCAAAGGCTCAGATACAAAGCTTGGCTTATTAAAATCCTCCGTTCCGGTCCAACAGTCCGCCTGTCTAGCTGTCTCACTCACACCCAAACAAGTTTGTGAAAAGTAATGAAGTTCTTAATTAAATTAACGTCGACCTGCCTTTTGCTATGACAGGGACTATCGAAAGAATTCAAATCGAGCTGAATAATTGAAAGTGTGAAGTAAGATTGGATATCGTTTATGCTGGCTTTTGAATTTAGTTTGAAGATTTTAAGAAAAATTGCTAAAGCTAAACTCGTTATAAGTTTAGATCAAAGTTTTAAAAGTCTAGTTGATATTAATTTGTTGTGGCGGCACTAATACTTATACTTGTGTATTAAATACAAATTATGTAATGACATACTGGCCTCAATTCGCTGTCTAAATATTATATTATTAAAATTTAAAAAAATATTTATTCATCTGTTGAAATATCTTGTCATTCTGAATGTCGAAGAAATTATAATTATATATATATATATATATATATATATATATATATATATATATATATATATATATATATATATATATATATATATATATATATATATATATATTATATATATATATCTGTATATATAAAATCCTTGCGTTACTGACTGACTGACAGACAAGCTACAGCCAAAACTACTCGGCGCAAAAAGCTGAAATTTAGCATGTATGTTCCTTGGAGACCGTAGGGGTGCACTAAGGCGGGATTTCCCGAAATTCCCACGGGATCGGGCAAAACGGGCAATTCGAACATATGTGCGTGCGAAGCCGCTGGCGTCGACTAGTATATATATATATATCTCTGATTATATCAGCATTATTATCACATTTTCAGTTGCCTCTAGTTTTGTTAGTCAGCCAGTAACGCAAGATACATACCTACAGATTAAAACACAAATAATGTTCTAGTAAAATAAAATATTTACGTATGAAACCTCCGTGAGTCCTGTTCCATCTTCGCAAGGACAATATTTTAAGGGGTGAGTCGTAAATAGGTCGAAGGTCCTCCAGCAGTCCTTCTTGTCGTAAATTGCGATCGTGTGGATAAAATAGCTCCCATTGTGCTCTTCTGTCTCAGTACTAATACCTATAGGATTATTGTACTTTTATTGGTGTATGGCCATGCAGGCGAGGTCTTGTAGTTTCATTGGGATATGGCTGTTTCATGTTCCGTAGTGGTAAACGTATGTTTACGCCAGAATTTTTGTTAAGCTAGGTAACCCATCTAGGTCTATCCATGTTTAAATAAGCCTGTAGTTGTAACGTATTCGAAAGATGGGAAATAAAATCTAGGTTTTCATTTTAAAATAAGGGTAGAAAATGAAGTGAATGCAATAAAAAAATTCACCTGATTAAAAAAGCCACCTAATTTTATAGAAAATTCACTTTTCGGCATAAAAAATGTGTGTTTATTTTTGACCGATTGGTAAGGACTACTACTGTTACTAAATAAGTTCGAAGTTTAACCCTTAGCTGTGCCAATATATGATATAGTTTTGATTTTGTACAGCATTTGCCTCTAAATTCGTTAGAACAAAGAATATCGAATGGGAATAAAAAAATATTAGGTTGGCAAACAAATGCCCGCCAATCTAATACCGAAGCCAAATTAAACCAAATTCTCGAATAAATAAAACCGCACTAAAAAGTTTGTTGTGTATTTTATTGGCTTCGTAAACTAAAAACACAACGAAATAGTTATATAACCTACAACCAATTTCATAATGCACTTTGATCCCAACTACTAAACAAAGCAAGCAAAACAATTTCATTTCTCTCATAATATAAAAACTAATCTATCGAATGGTCCGTCCAGTAATCCGCCATGACACATGACAAGCCTGTCGCAGACAGATAAAAGTGGGCTACATTCGTCAAACGGCCAGACATGATACTTCCAATAGCATCTCTAGAACCTCCTATATTTTACCGAGTGCTGTTGTGTGATAGGCAGTTTTGTTTTAGCGGCTTTGTTACTGTCCCTCAGTGGATGAAAGGTTGTATGTCAAACTGTGCTGATAGAGTGACTGGTTTACAGCGATTTGGCGTTTTTGAACGACGCGTTGGATAGACTTGGTTCGTATTTATTGCTACGGGGTGATAGACAGCCCATTCAGGTCTGAATCAGCTGGCCTCAACCGGACACAAAAATACGAGACCTCGCTTCGTATGACCAAAATGCTTTATGAATATTTTTTTATGTATGGAACTGTCTGGTTGCAATTTGATTTTCTATATTTGTTTTGGAGAGGTTTATAGGTCAATGATGATGATGATATTTGTAGATACAAACTGATGTCGGCGTTTCAGCCTCACCGCTTAGTCTTGCGCCAAGTGTTGTGGATTTAAAACCCACACAGCTCATTACCACATGTCATTACTGTGTATGTATAATCCGACAAGTAGGCACTGGACCAGTTTGAAAAAAAAATACCTTGGCTCGCTCATAGAGTCGAGGCACACTAGAAACTGGTTTTTGTATACGAGGGTCAAAGTGCGTGTAAAGTAGCACTGGAAGCGACGATGTCTTGCTGAGCGATTCTCGCCCTTATGATGGTCGAGCGGGAAATTATTCGACTGTACCACAAATCGTGTTTTAGAGTATAGGTGTTCTTTGTGTCTCCTTATTAATATTTCTATAGTATAAATCCTAAGGCAAAAGGCAGTGCAGGCAAAAGGATTCACAATGAAGCGTTATATACTCTCTCGTGCTTGATCGAAATCTGAGTTTCAAGATTCGATTGGTCCAATTTCGGCTTTATGAGACACAAAGTCAGATCCTTAGGAGAACAAAATGAAGTCAGAAAAGAGGTTGGAGGGGTTGTAGCTCACCCCCAAATCATCAGTTTTCTTCGAAAGACAAACGTTTTAGTATTTCTCTAGAGTCTAGATAAAATCTTCTTTCACCGGGTAAAAGATAAATAAAATAATCTACTCCCATCAGAAAATCCTGGGTAGCCACTGGCCTGATCATTGATACGGCGGCAATGGCTACGTTCCTGACTGAACTATAATTACAAATAAAGTCGCTATAATTACCTACTTACGATCACCAGTGTCTAAGATTCACCTCACGCGCATCCTGCTCCGTTGATTGCATCTCAAAGGATGTTATAATGGCTAACGTGCACTGCATGACGTACGTTCACCTATACTTAGTTAATTATTTTATACCACGGTATTAATAAGCGTGGACCATTGTTTGTGGCTTATATTGTACGTGCTCCGAAGTTTAAGGTATATGTTGATCTGTTTCCTTGACTAGTGTACTAGTACATAACAGTACTAATCGCTTGGTTGGACCTCCTTAAGATTGACTTATGTATTATGTTGACCGGTTGGCGCCGCGGGAGTGTAAGCGACTGCTACGCCGAAGGTCGTGGGTTCGATTCCCGCTCAAGTCAAACATTTGTGTGCATGAACATGGATGTTTGTCTTGGTCTGGGTGTTTCTATGTATAATATGTATTTATTTAC
The DNA here is from genome assembly GCA_944739405.2 of Euclidia mi. NCBI lineage: Eukaryota > Metazoa > Arthropoda > Insecta > Lepidoptera > Erebidae > Euclidia > Euclidia mi. The sequence continues at coordinate 86,440,026 of OX123189.2, read as the reverse complement.
AAAAAAGAAAGTAGATATATATGCATGTTTATCCATTATCTAGTACCCATAGTACAAGCTTCTGCTTAGTTTGGGACTAGGTGGTGTTGTGTGAATGTGGTAGAATATTATTATTATATTATTATTATGTTTGAGGGGTATAGCCAGTATTCAACGTAATGATGAGTTAGGTTATGCTAGGTATAGGCCTCTCCAATAGCACGCCACTGAGCCCGATTATTGGATGGTACCTATCCTATATATACATAATATGTATAATTATATAAGTAGCAAATAATAATTTTTACGACAGGTAAAGTGTTCGGATGCAGGTAGGTTGGAATATTGAAGAGTAGGAAACTCGACGACTACCGCAAGCAAAGGATTTGCTTCTTGGATACTGCTAAGCTCTTCTTCTTAAAGTCTCATAGTACCCATAGAAATGTGGAAACTGAAAGCAAAGTACAATATGTTGGAGTAATTTGAACACTACCTACTTCTTCAACTTTAAAGCCGTGAATATATAATCCTAAGTACCTAACCCTAGCCCAACTACGTTCATAATCACCAGTTGTTCTTAAGTAAATCCGAATTCTGAGCTAATTTAACTGAAATGTTCCGTCCGATAAAGCTCCAAGCACAGTTAAGTACTAGGTACATTTACCTATGAGTTCAGCACTAAGGGAACAATGGGCAGGCTAAGGGACCATTAGGCATTAGGTAGCAGACGTAGTAGAAATATGTTGAAAAGCTGAGCGGTGTTCGCAGCAACCGTCCTCCAATAGATGTAATCTTTACTGAGCGAAGCTAGGAAAATGTAGTATTGTTACTAATTGCCTGACAGCTCAATTCAGGTGCTTCGTTCATCTTTTCTGGCAAGACAGTCTTAGATTGTGGTATCGCTTACCGTACTATCGGGATCGTAGATCAACGTGTTGATTATTTATTGAATGACTGACGGATGGTACTTGGTAAACTAACGTTTATTTTCAAATGTTAAGAACATTATGCTGCCAAAATATTTTTATTTTTTATATTCTCATGCCTGTATCCCCGAAGGGCTAGGCAGAAGTGTAAATATTACACCCACATTTTGCCATGAAATTTTTAGGTCCCACGTAATAGGGGTCGAGCTTATTGCCGTTACGGGGCACATCACCAGACTCCGGACTGAGTATTCGGAAAAACTCAGTAACTCTTTTGCCCGACCCGGGAATCGAACTCGGGACCTCCGATCAGCAGTCGCATACGCTATCCACTGGACCACGGAGGCAGTCCAAAATATATCATTTAAAATAAATATTGATACTACGAGCAAGGCCTTAGTATCACGGTAGCCTTGAGGGGTCATTCGTTTCAGTAAACGTTTTCTGCCGAACAAAGTTGTCGTGCTGCATTCTTTATGATAATGGAGGAACATGCTCGTGGTGAATAGAACCGGCAATTAAATGACCAATCAATCTATAATGGCTTCCATCGTCTGAAAACAAAAGGGGTAGAAATACTCTAGATTTGCTGATTGATTCCGTCCGTCAAAAAATTACAGGGTACTTACCTAATGTCCCGGTAAACATTGAAAGTTTAGGACTTCCAGAAAATATTTCTTTGGCTGATCCTTTGTTTTATGAACCTTCTGAAATAGATATTTTGTTAGGGGCAGAACATTTTTTTAATATTATTGGAAATAATAAAATATGTTTGGGGCAAGACAAACCCGTTTTACAAGAGAGTAAGTTAGGCTGGCTGGTAGCTGGTCCTACTGGAGATTCATCTTTTTGTAATTTAAATGTAAATTGTAATTTTGTTAAAAAGGAGTCACTTCAAGACATTAATGATTCATTAAAGAAATTCTGGGAGGTCGAAGAATTATCGCCTTCAGAATCTAGTAATTATTCGGTAGATGAACAATATTGCGAATCTCATTTCAGTAAGCACACTCGCCGCTTACCGGACGGTAGATTTTCGGTCATGATGCCGCTTATAGAAGATCCCGAACAGGCACTTGGCGACTCCTTCTTCATGGCAAGGAGACGTTTCTTAAATTTAGAGAGGAGATTAAATAAAAATAAGAATTTAAGTGATCAATACAGCCAATTTATTCATGAATATGCCAACTTAGGTCATCTGAAGGAAATTAAGGTTCCTCCTTTTGGGTACTATTTGCCCCATCATTCAGTAATAAGAGAGGAACGTGAAACAACAAAGCTGAGAGTAGTCTTTGACGCTTCTGCAAAAACTAGCTCTGGAAAATCTCTTAATGATATCCAGGCAATAGGTCCCGTCGTACAAAGCGACTTATTTTCTATTCTATTCTTATACGTTTCCGAATTCGTAGGTTTGTGTTAACAGCAGATATAGAGAAAATGTATAGACAGATTGCTATTGATGAGTCGCAGCGCTGCTTACAGCTTGTGTTGTGGAGGGATCCTGTCGATACAGAAGTTAGTCAGCCCACTAAGATCTTACAACCAAACACAGTGACATATGGTATGACTTCTGCTCCCATTAAGATCTTACAACTGAATACAGTGACATATGGTATGGCTTCTGCTCCATTTTTAAGCACCAGATGTCTTGTTGAGCTTGCCAATCAGTGTGAAGATAAAATTATTGCAAATGTTATAAAAAACGACTTCTATATCGATGATTTGAAAGAAAAAAATTTGAAGTCCGTGTAAAGACTGTTAAAAAGATTACGTGTTTAGTGATAAATAAACGTTTGCTTTAACTTATACAGAAGCCATGTATATGTATTTTTGTAAAAAGTAAATTCGAATAAGCAAGCGTGTGGTTAATGCAATTAAACGATGCATTAAGTTACTTTGTGACTACAAAATTGTCACGCGAATGTAGCATGTTTACGATATGAATGCTGTCGATATGATCGGTACTAAAAGTTTTGCTTTTAAACACTTTCTTTTTACAAAATGGCAGTTTATGAGTATTGGCGATGAATTAATCTGTTTATATCATGAAGGCTGGGTTGTACTTGGCCCAAAAATTTTGCATTGCCATACAACGTGGCAATGCTGCCAGCGTTCTGGGCACGCGCCCGGTCGACGGCGATGTGGAGGACTTTTATGACGCCCTCTAAATTATTTTCTTTTTCCGTTTTGTTTGTTTTATATATACATATTTCGTAGGATAGTATTTTAAAATTTTAATTAAATAGGTATTTAGTGGTACCTAAATAATATTATGTACATTGTTATGAAAATGAATAAATACTACGATAATATATTAACTTATTAAACAACGATCGATATTGGAAGTTCAAAAAAGCTAAGCTTCTATATCATAAAAGTATCCCCGAAAATCTCACGATTGCTCTCAAACATGAGAGTAAATATTAAGCTGAGGAAGCGAAACGAAAACAAAGTACCTAATATTAACATTATTAACACAAAACATGAAAAACGTTAAACTATTAAGCGAGTTTCATTCGACTATCGTTGGTAAGATGGCGTCGACGTTATTGCCACGATTTTTCTCCTTAATTACACAACTGATGACAATTTTGATGGCATCGGGCGCTTCCCAATTATCGCTCTTCAAATAAATATCGGTGTTTAGGATTCTGAGATGCTGCGTCCAATGAAAGAGCGGGGTTTTCGACGACCCTTTATTTTTCAAAGGAAGGAGAAAGGAGATATTTTTAGCCCATCTGAAGTGGAGAATATGATATGTTTTGGTATTGTCGTTAGTTGTCAAAGGCGATACCTATAATTTGCATTTGCAAGCCAGGTACAGATTTTAAGTGCTCTGATAGTTTGGTATAAAATCTTATAGCAATTGGTCAACAGTTTCGTTGGCCGTGACATAGTTGTGTCCGAATGACCTAGTGGTCAGAGACCTTGACTACTAAGCCGAAGGCTCGCTTTCCACCCAGGAAAAATAAATGTGATGAGCATAAAGATTTTGTTCTTTTAAAGATGTGTATAATATCTCATAATATACTCGCATGTATTTAATTACGTCAAAGAAAAAGTATGTTTATCATTTGTGTAGTTGCCAACTCTGCTTAATTAGGAACCACATTACCGTATCAGTTGTATACGGATAGATTATATTAGAGGATCTGCCTATTTTGGGCTCAGATGGCTAGATCCCGGATTGTTTTCTTTCTATAGTGTGAGTATGGAGCCAACCCTTGTGTCAATGTTTACAGGCTGCGAAAAGTGCTCCTTAATTGCAGCTCCGTTTGTCTAGTGTCTAAGACAAGGATCGGTACCGACGGCTTTACGTCCTTAGATATTACTTTCATACATTTCTTCGTACTGATTAACAGCCCAACTCTAACTAGTACCTACATACATTCACCCCCTTCTTTTTCCCGTCGGGGTAAGCAGAAACAACAGGATGCCATGTACTTCTATCCTTACGAACCTCACGCGCTTCCTCTACATTCAATACTCTTTTCATACATGCTCACCGGTTCCGACCAATGCCAAGAATTGGCTGTTAAAATGTCTGAAGCCTACAAAGGCTTTCAATATTTCGCCCGGTATCCATTTACCGATACCTATTTGTGTTTATGTAGTATCAGCCAATTAGTAAAAGGTATCATTGGGTATCGCCGGTTGTTTGTTTGGGAAATTTCGCGAACATTTTGTTTTAACTGTGTTGCTTTGGTTGATGCTTCAATATTGGATACCTCGGGGTATTTGTCGTCGATAATGCTGACGTGTTTAGTTAGTCCAGAGATTTTATTATTTTGAAGTATTTAAAGGAAAATATCGCCCCTTTTAAGAATAATAATATTCTACCATATACACACATCACCATCTAGTCCCAAGCTAAGCAGAGCTTATGTTATGGATACTAGATAATGAATAAACATAATATATATACTTTTTTTTGTAAATATATACATATTATACTTATATAGAAACACCCAGACCAAGACAAACATCCATGATCATGTACACAAATGTTTGACTTGAGCAGGAATCGAACTCGCGATTTTCGGGGTAGCAGTCGCTTACACTCCCACGGCGCCAACCGGTCGTCGCTTTAGAAGTTTTAGCAATTTAATCGGTTTCTAATATTTTCAAATCTAGCGTTATCCCAGTAGCAACACGGAGTCCGCTACTAGCTACTAGTCTAACCAGATTTGGCTGAAATTAGCTTTTCCACGGAGCGACTGCCTGTCTGACCTCCACAACCCAAACGGATAGCGATATTCCATGGTTTAGTCTACTATCAGTTTGAAGAAGTATTGACTTCCTTGAATTACTGTCAAAGACTTAGTTGTAATACTTGTAATCCATAAAATGTCGTGGAAAATAACTTCACGAAATCTATGTTCCTATTCTATTTCAATATTTACCTAGATATATAAACAGTGATACGTCTTTGAAAATAACACATACCCACACACATTGGGTGTACGGTGTACCAAAGTAAACAGACTACCGCATTTATAATACTGGCGGCAACGTGTTTACGGAAGGAGCGAAGTTGGCAGGGAAATAATATGGTGTATGACATTCACATAGATTGTTTCATATCATTCACCATCGATTTATGCACCTATACTATCTAAAGTGGGATTGTGGAACTTTTAGACATGGAAATTGAAACACTACGCTTTAAGTAGATGTTGGGTAAAAAATTATTAGTACTTTTTTATGGTAATAGGCGGCAAACGAGCAGACGGATTGCCTGCTGGTAAGCAATTACCGCCGCTCATGGACACAAGCAACACCACAGGAGTCACAAGTGCGGGCGGCAACGCTTTGGGTTGGGAAATGGGATAGGATGAGGAGTGGGATGAGGGAGAAGGAATAGGGGATAGGGCCTCCGGCTAGTTGTACTTTTCAGTAGTTTTTCCGTAACAAACATCCATCCATTCTTACAATCTCGCATTTATAAAAGAAGACTGCCTCGTTAGTCTCGCGGCATAAATATGCGCGTGGGATTGGGGGGTCTCGGGTTCGATCCCCGTGTCGGGCAGTGTTATTGGGTTTTTCCGTTAGGAAATTCTCAGAAGCAGCACGGAGTCTGGTAATGTGCCCGGTACGGCAATAGGCTCGCCCCCTATTACGTGGGACTAAAATATATCTGTCGAAAAGTGGGTGAAACAATACACCACTGCCTATCTCTTCGGGGATACAGGCGTGAGACTATGTATGTATAATAGAAGTAAGATTTCTATGCAAGCCGTAGGTATATTTGGGTTCCATATGATTAACCAAAAATGTCCCAATAAGCGGCAATAGGCTCGCCACCTATTACGTGGGATCAAAACACTGGCGAAACGTGGGCGTTTAATATGCCTCTGCCTACCCCTTCGGGGAGACAGGCGTGAGTCTATGTATGTATGTATGTATGTATGATTAACCATAAACTCTGGCCATACACTCCCTTATAATGTCATCAGTGTCTTACGCCCTGTAGTTTCGGCTGTACTTTGTCTGTCAGTCAGTTAGTAACTAATGAATAGTATTTCAATTGATTTACCTTTATTTTCTTGCCATGCCTTCTACCTCAATTCTGGGTTAACAAACTCAACAACTCTGTACATATTTGTACCGATGTCTTTGTAATAAACACAATATGACTTCTGGCAAGTAGATCCGTTCGTCAGCCCTTTGTTGAGGAACTATATTTGGCACAAAGATAGTGATTAAGACGGAATACAAGAAAATGTGGCGCCATTTAATATGTGCATTTTGAAATTATGGAACTAATGCATGCTTGGGCTAATTGAGAGGAGAAGGATCTGTCCTAAAGACCCTTGGTACCAGAATTATTATTTGCAGTCTGCCGGTACCGCAGACAAAAAGTGCTATCTTCATCAGCCTTGTATACAAACTGTCCCACTGCTGGGCACAGGCCTCTTCTCACTATGGAAAGTGTAAGACCATAATCCACCACAGGCAGAGTTTGCAAGTTTTTCGAGAACATAATGGAAAACTTATAGACCTCCAGGTTTTTCTAACGATGTTTTCCTTTCCCGTTTAGTAAGTGATGATTAATCAACAATTAAAGATGCAGTCCCTGTGGTGACGGATTAAGAATACGGAATGACACCATGCCATATCATCCCATGGGTGTCGTAAGAGCCGACAGAGGGAGCATATTATGCAGAGAACAGCACTGTAAGAGAAGGAAAACTTGATACAAACCCTATACCAACCTGTTTGACCAGCGTGGTATAGTTGGCCAATTCCTCCTTTCAAAGGAGAGGCCTAGGCCAGCAGTGGACTGTTAAAGGCTGATGATGAGTGATGAAAGATGCAGTTAACTCGAGAGCCGTGAGAACCCGAGACCATCAGCTCGGCGTAGCAATCTGTTACTGCCTTCACTAGGCTATCTCTGCCTAACATTGCTAAGGCTTTAAGAAATTACTGAACATATACACAAATAGTTTGACTCCTATCTTCGACAGGCGAACCGTTCCTTCAATAAAGACTTACGAGATTTCTGTTGACAGTTAATTGAATTAATAAAATTATAGGCGCCTTCAACGAACCTTCTAGACTTCCTAAAGCAATTCGAAACGTGTGTCTAACTTAAATATACATCTATTCCTAACTCCCGGTAAAAAAACAAAATCTTTAAAGCGAAACAACGAAAGAATTTTAACTAATAAAATAATTAGCTGAGCAACAAAACCCACGAAATTTCTAGAAACACGTCGCTCGTGATAAGGACAGGCCGGGAAAGGCCAAAAAAACTTCTACTACTAAGGCTGCTAGCTCTAAAAACATTTTCAAAGCAAAAAGGACTTTAATACAAGTGTGTAAGATTTAAAATTTTAACAAGAGGTAATCACACTCTGGGCGCTGAGCCAAGTAGACGTGGAAAACGCACCACTTCGTCTGTTTTTCATATAGATGCACGTTTGAATGGCCCTTAATATTTTTTTCGGTTTGTTATATTTCTGCTAAACGCTCCAACCGTCCTGGCGACCGCTTTGGAGGAAAATTAAATATGATTTAATGTTCATAAAACTGAATGGTGACAATGCTGTTGTGGATTTTAACTTGTTTATTTTCGTTGAGATTTTCTTGTCGCTTACGTCACGATGTCCTCTGCTTTGTGTAAGTGAATTCTAATGAGAACATTAAAAGATATTAACCTTAATGTTTGCTGCGTATTTTAAATGCAGACACAAGGAGACTCGGCGATTTGTTTGATTGAGTGGTTTATTTAAAACGAATGTTGGACGTGATCATGGAAATATATTTGTTTTCATAAATATTTACGGATGTTAAGGACATCATCATCGCACTAACGTTATTTCGGTTGCGTCCATGATGCATGGAAACTGGTCTAACTATACCTATTTAACAGAATATTACGGATGCAATAAATACCCGGATACTAAATTGATTTTGGGCTCTTAGGGTTGCTTGCAAATAAAAAAAGTAAGAAATCAAGAGAGAAATCCTTAAAAATGTAATTCTGCTGAACCAATGTTAATTGTCTACATGATTTCCAATCGCCTACATTTTCATTTTATATCCGTAACAATTTCTATTAGTACCTATTAGATTTTTACTGTATGATGTCATTCAAATGTTTTGCCCTCAGATAGGCTGTGATGATTGTGAGAAAGAGAAGTTTTGGATGGATTTCGATAGCATGATGACGAATATACCGGAGAATGAAGAGATTATTGTGGGAGGTGATTTTAATGGACATGTGGGACGAACAAATGAAGAGTATGAAAGAGTACATAGAGGTTGGGGACTGGGCAGCCGAAATTGTGAGGGAGAAGCAATTTTTCAAGCTGCTGCCGCTTTTGACCTAGCAGTTGCAAATACTTGGTTCGAAAAAAAGAGCAACATTTGATCACGTATAACAGCGGCCACCATATGACCCAGATCGATTATTTCTTAATAAGACGTAATCGACTCAACTGGGTCAAAAACTGTAAAGTGGTACCAGGAGAAGATTTAGTCTCGCAGCACAGGCTCCTGATGGTCGAACTTAAGATTCAAATAAGCTTTAAAAGAACCAAGCAGCAACTGACTCCAAAAATAAGATGGCATATGTTAGAGAAGAATGAATGTGTAGAAAAATTCAGAGATGGAGTGGTAGGTAAAATGTTAGGAATGGGCGATATGAATGATATTAGTGTCAATAAGTGTTGGGAAGAGATGAGTGAATGTATCAAGGGTGTAGCAAAGGATGTTTTAGGAGAGTCGAAAGGAAAGCGTATGAAAGATAAGGACACGTGGTGGTGGACAAAAGAGGTACAGAATGCACTTAAGGAAAAGAAAGCAAGGTTTAAGGAATGGCAGCTGATGAAAGGAGGAAATGAATCTTTAGAAGAAAGTAAGAAGAAGGAATATGACGAATGTAAAAAGAGAGCCAAAAAGTCCGTAGCCATTGCTAGATCCAAAGCCCTAGACAAGTTGTACGGTACGGGTTACTTGAAAAACCCAAAGGTCATAAATACTTATACAGCATGGCTAAAGCTAGAGAGAGAAAGGCGAAGAATGTATCCCATATTAAGTGCATGAAAGACGAAACAGGAGCGATTCTTATGGACGAAGATAGAATAAAAGAACGATGGAGGACATACTTTAAAAAGTTAATGAATGAGGAGAACGATTGGAGCGGAAAACTTGAGAATGAGGTGATGAATATTGGGTTAGTGAAGGAAATAAATAAGGACGAGGTAAAAAAAGCTGTTAGTGGAATGAAGAATGGAAAATCGTTAGGACCAGATGGATTACCAGTAGAAGCATGGAAAGCGTTAGGAGATGATGGATGGGCGTGGCTGACTTTATTCTTCAATAAGCTGTTGCACGAGGAGACCCTACCCGAGGAATGGTGCAACAGTTACCTGGTGCCCATTTTTAAAAATAAGGGTGATATCCAAGAGTGCATCAATTATCGGGGAATAAAGTTAATGCCACATACTATGAAAGTATGGGAGAGAGTAATTGAGCGACGCCTGCGTGACGAGAGTGAGATTTCACGAAACCAATTCGGTTTTATGCCTGGTCGAGGTACGGTGGATGCCATTTTCGCTCTTCGCCAAATATGCGAAAAATACAGGGAGGCACATAAAAACTTGCACATGGTGTTCGTCGACCTTGAAAAGGCATATGATCGAGTGTCCCGTGAAGTCTTGTGGTGGGCCCTGAAGAAGAAAGGAGTGCCTGGGAAATACCTGACGTTGATTCAAGCCATGTACGCTGAATGCCGAACGCAGGTCCGATCCGCAGCTGGTATCACAGCCAGAATCGATGTGGCCGTAGGCTTGCACCAGGGGTCGGCCCTTAGCCCCTACCTCTTCCTGTTAATTATGGATGCTATATCATCGGACATACAGGAAGAGGCACCCTGGTGCATGTTGTTTGCCGACGACATCGTTCTGGTAGCAGAGAGTGGACAGAAGGTGCAGAGCAAGCTGGAGGAGTGGCGGCAGAGATTGGAGAATGTAGGCTTGAGAATAAGCAGAACCAAAACGGAATATATGTTCTGTGACTTTGGCGGTCTCTCCAGTCCTATACCGGTTACACTCGGCGGTACACCTCTACCAGTATGCTCCGATTTCTGCTACCTAGGTTCACTCCTGCAAGATGACGGCGAAATTGATCGGGATGTTAGGCAAAGAATCAACGCAGGATGGATGAAATGGCGACAGGTCTCAGGCACAATATGCGACCACAAAATGCCTGTGAAATTAAAGGGCCGTATGTATAAATCGGTTATAAGGCCTGTCGTACTGTATGGAGCTGAGTGTTGGGCTACAAAGAAGATGGATGAGAAACGATTGCATGTGGCATGAGATGAGAATGTTACGATGGATGTGTGGAGTGACAAGAATGGACAGAATTAGGAATGATTACGTTAGAGGTAGTATGAAAGTGGCGCCCATAGCTGAAAAGGTGAAAGGGAGTCGATTGGCCTGGTATGGACATGTTATGCGGAGAGATGAGATGTATGTAGGTAAAAAAGTGATGGATATGCATGTAGAAGGACGAAAAGGGAGAGGACGGCCAAGGAAGAGATGGATGGACTGAGTGAGGATGGATATGAAAGAGAAAGGGGTAAACGATCGGATGACTGGTGACAGAGAAGTATGGAAGCGAAGGACATACTGCGCCGACCCCAAATAAATTGGGACCAGGGCAAGACAATGATGATGTCAATCAAATGTTTCATCATCATAAGCCTTTAACAGTCCACTGCTGGACTAGGCCTCTCCTTTGAAAGGAGGAATTGGCCTACTATACCACGCTGGCCAAACGGGTTGGTATAGGGTTTGTATCAAGTTTTCCTTCTCTTACAGTGCTGTTCTCTGCATAATATGCTCCCTCTGTCGGCTCTTACGACACCCATGGGTGGTGACATTCCGTATTCTTAATCCGTCACCACACGGACGTTTAACTGTAGCATATTTTTGTAAATTACCTAAAAAAGGGTTTGCTGGAAGCAAAATAAAAAGTCAGTATTGGATTGATTTCGCACTAACGAAAGTTATCTACTTTCGATGTTGCTTTAAAAACTGCTGAAATAAAAAAGTGTTATATTCTATTCCTTAATTTCAGAGGAAACTCATTTTAAATTATTGCGCTTTTTATGCTATTTACTCGTATACATATATCGCGTAAGATGCTCGTTATACATATTACGTATATTATTAGGTACGCTATCACTATTAATAATAATAATAATGTGAAACTTAAACTTAAGTAGCTTCTTACGTGAATGATGAATACAGCATGCTGTTGCACAGGTTTCTAATTACAACATACACATAACCTCACGCCTTTTAGCCCCGAAGGGGTAGGCAGAGGTGTATTACACACCCACACTTCGCCAGTTATGTTTCGGTCCCAATGTAATAGGGGGCGGGTCTATTGCCATCTATCGGCCATTACTAAGCGAGTGATAATTAAGTTTTTTAATGCACACATAACTTCGAAAAGTCAGTGGTGTGTGCCCGGGGTACCGGGGGATCGAACCCGAGACCATCGTCTGTTACGTAAGTACACCACTGGGCTATTGCCGCTAAGTTGCAAGTAAGGAAAATACACCGAGCAGATAGTATCTTTGTGAAGACAAGGAAATCTCGACATCCGATCCTATAGCAACACGTTTAGCCAGCGTGGTATATAAGACCAAATAGCGCAATATATAAAATAACATAAATGCGTATAACTATATTCACTCCGCCTCCGCTGTCGCGCTCGCTGCGCTCGCTACTTCGGCCTCTTCATTAACCAGTCAAGTGTTTGGCTGGGATCGGTGACCGTAAGGGTCGTAAGGACCGGCTAGGGATTATATCGCAACCATTCACACTGGGCCCCATTTACGTATCAACAATTTGATAATGCATTCAATGAAACCTTAATGTTTACAGTAGTTGGTGTGTTTGTAGGGTTTCTTTACGGGCGTGTAAAACGATCAGGGTTATGGACTGCGTATAGTGTCGTACTTGGCTACAGCCAGCAATCCAAATACGTTCCTTATAGTATTTTTTTATAATGAAAATTACGAATGAATGTATAAAAGAACTGTGAGAGTAGAATAACGATATCTTCGTGCTCACCTTTTCCTCCAGGGTTGGCCACGCGCGAAAGATGCCATCATCAGTCTACTTACTATCAGACAGCTCGTATGTTCGAATTATAATATGTAGTACCTTAAATACCTTTAGTAAATAATATGCAAAACCAAAAATTACATCTTCAAATAAGATTGCGTTTCAATTGGACACGGTTAAACGGGTACACAGTAAAAAAATTTGATGCGGACACAATTTCGACCATAAGAAAATCCTGGTTACCGCATTCAGGAATCGAACTTACGAACTCACTATGTGTGTGATCTGAGCTTGTTAGGGAGCCAAACAAACATCGAACCAACGCAGCATAATTAAGCATTAAAGCCCAACAATCTGAAATAACAATGTCTTAGCAGCCGGCAAACATTTAGCCAGCCGACTACCTCTCAAATCGGTTGATTAGATCAAATACCCGATGTATGTCCACGGGCAATTTCAATAAATCGATTGCGTTGAATCCAGTCACGTACAAGTGACAAGGGGAGGAGGGTTTTCGGGCGGACACTAGGGTGGTTAATACGGCATATTCCGTTTGGCGTTTGTAATCAGAATAATGGATGTAGCCACCGGTATGATCTTGCCAGGTAGTCGGGTAATCTGTTACATGGAGATCCTCATTCCGCTTAATAGCCGCCTTGATAGGTTCAAGGGTAGATTTGGAACATTTGCTTATTACTAGAGGTGAAATACCTAATGTTTTGGGATGTATGGGTCAATTATCCGTTTGCGTAGTTTGTAGTTACTTTTGCGGTCAATTGTACTTTTACCATTGAAAGATCAATTAGTTTTTTAAAAGTTCGCACTAAAGACTCTCTTTTGGGTACACTTCAGTTAAAATTTTGTAGAATATCACAAAGACTACCCTTTGTCGCCATAACCGATCAAAGTTTTGTATCTGATAAAAACATATCGACAAGAGATATTAGCTCTATTACTATCACCGAACCTTACCTTACCTTTGAAACTCTTAAATCATTTTCTCAAAAAGAATCTTCATTTTGCTCTATATTTTTTTTCTTAAACAAAACGTGCATTTTAACTGGCAGCTAATAAAAAAGCGAGCACGTAAACAGCGTACCAGAGACAACTTGTTTATTTTTCAGGCGCGGCTCTAATGTCAAGGCCAGTTCTTTGTCACCAAATTGATGAGCCCCATATCGATCGCCACTAGTGCTTTAGTAAAATGTATCGTTAACAGCCGCTTTATGGACGCCTTTTATTACTGGCTTTTCTTTATGACAAAGTTTTATTGCGTAGCAGAAAATACGGCGCGTGATAAAATTGTTTGTGATTTTCTATCGGGCTGATTTCTGGAAAGCTTTTGATGTTGTCATTGGGTTACGGGGTTTTGTATGTATGCAAAATGGAGGATGATTTCAAAGCAAATGTATATTACAATCTTATATCATATCACCATGCCATGGAGAAGGTAATATTATTGATAAAACTTCTTATGACTTAATTTACATAACATACTATTTTTAATAAATAATTTTATATTATGATCTGGTCTTCTTTAGTACACCTTTTCTAATTAACTTTGTCTTGCGCATAACAAATGCCTGCACCATAACACACGCAAAAGCATCGACAACATAGACCTCCACGATATTAAAAACAAAAAAGCAATACCACCATAGACAAAGGGCATTCATAAACCTGTTTCCTAGACCTGTCGCCGCGAAATGCACGCAGAATTAATTACCTTTTCCGTTACTATTTCCTCGCTGTTACTTTGTGGTTTACATCGGGATGGAAACTTCAACAGTTTATCCGGCAAAAGGTTAGATAATGTCACCATGAAGAATGAATTTCTGCACTGTTCCTTTTTTTGTTGTGTCCGTAGTTCTGTATCTGTGGCATGCGGGAATTAAAAAAGTTTTTATCACGACCCGGCCCTCATAGTGTTGTGTTGTTTAGTGAATTAGTTGTTGTGGCTTTAATACAACTTCGTGGTCTTGGGTAGATTTGCCTTGCGGCTGTGTAACTGTTTGTTATTATTGTTACTTTATTTACCTTCTTCAGAAAAATGGGGTTGTTAATTCGTCGGATTATTTTTGTATAGTTTTATGTTACCAATTATGCTTGGACCGATTGTAAAAATCTTCTTTTGTTTGGGAGGGGATAGTCGGCCCTTTTACCATTTCCTATGTTCATGGATGGAGGTTGGGATCTGATGACGTTATCCAGAAAAATCGACCAAGCCCTTCAGATTTGACACTTGATCAGGGGTACATATCTATTTATTATTTGATGAAATTTATCCCAAAGTTGCGCTTTAATTTAAAATCAAATATTTATTTATACACACTTTTAATTGGCTGTTCTGGCTGCTATAATTATGAAAAGCTTTTATCTCCGATAACTTATTATTTTTTACGCATAACCAGCATTTTAACGGTTCAGCTTAAACTTTTATAGTTCCTTTGAGTTATTTATGTATAAAATGTTAAACTATTTTGCATAAAAGCATAATTAATATACACGCAGCCTTTTTAATTAAGTCTTTAAATATTATAATTTTGTACGTTATCATTTTTTATATTTATATGTATATTAAAAAACAATTATAAATAGTAAATTATTTAAAAATATACCAACCTCTAGTTTGGTATATTTAAAAAAAATGTCAAACAAGTTTGGTAAAATCTTCTAAGTTTTTACCAAACTTGTTTCACAATTTTTTTTTATTTGTAACTTCCTGTGGAGCCTAAGTTTTAAAATTAATTACATCATATACAAATTCTTGTTTAAGAGAACCGGTATGAGTAAGTTTTCTATGCGAAAATAAACAGCTGTCGTCTCTTTGATCAATAAATCATAATAATAATAATAATAATAATATTCATTTATTTGCAGACTGTTAGGTCCATAGGATTAGTATTACAAAACGACTTATAGACTATTGTTAGTAAAACATACATAACTACATAAATACAAATGATAATACAACACAGATAAACACAAAATCACGGGACACTCAGACTTACACAACAAACAATATGATACCTATATTTAATTTAATTGGGTGTGTAGCCTCACCCATCGGCCGAGCATCTGACAGTCCCAGCGGTTTGACAATGCTTTCAGCATGCCGTGGGAGCTGGCGCATGTCCTATGCCGGAGCGAGGCGCATCGCTTCCGTATTATGGCATAGAAGTCATCAACCCTCGCGTTGGCAAACATGCCTGATGCGCTACAAAATCGCGGCAGCCCCAAAAGCATCCTGAAAGCATTGTTATACTGTATGCGCAGAGCGTTGTATGCCCTCTGTGTATATTTGACCCACAGACTGCAAGTGTAGAAGTTTTGGCAGTAGGCTCGAAAGAGAGTCATTTTGACTTCGTGCGAACATCGTGCAAATCTGCGGGCCAACATATTACTTCGGACACACAGCGCCCTACGCTCCCTCTCTATGTCAAAGTCGTCACCTAGATCCTCGGTGACCCAGTGACCCAGGTACTTAAACTTTGTAACCCGCTTCAGTGGTGTGCCTGCTAGTGAGACGTGCGGTACATTTAAGTCACTTTTGGCACCGACTTTAAAAACAAGCAACTCACTTTTACTCACCTTGTACCTGAGCCCATGAGCCACGGCGTAGTCCTCACACAACTTCAACAGCCTTCTCACTGAGCTAATTGATGGGCCAAGCAATACCATGTCGTCCGCATAGCTGATGTTGTTCATAGCAACACCATCAACGTGACAGCCGACACGGGCATTGCTGAGCCCAACAATCAGCTGGTTTACATACAGATTAAAGAGGCGAGGGGAGGTAATTCCCCCCTGCCTCACCCCACATTTCAAACTGTATTCTTCAGACATGGTACCTGCCCATCTAACGGTATTTATCTGATTTGCGTACCAAAATTGTAAAAGACTTATTATGCCGGCGTCTACTTCACTCTCGTTTCTTAATTTCTTCCATAGAAGGTCATAAGACACAAGGTCAAATGCCTTAGAGAGATCCAAGAAACACGCATAAACCGGCGTTTTTCTATCCGTGTAATACCGGACAGTCTGCTTGAGACACATAATTGCACTTTCTGTCGACAAACCGGGTCTGAAGCCAAACTGCGCGTCGTGCAAAATTAATTTGGGGGCCATATATGTATCCAGCAGACTATCCAGTACCTTGGCTATGATGGTTGCTAAAGATATGGGCCTATAATTGGTTGGATCAGCTGCGTCACCGGTTTTGTTTTTTATTATAGGTACGACAACAGTTTTCATAAAAGATTTAGGCAAATACGAATGGGGAATAATGCGCACGAAACTTTTTTTTAACCTGCCGCCGTGATTGACAGTCTGAAATGGGATCATAAACACCTGTCACGTGCTTCCGGCTTTTTATTGCTTTTATATTTTCTTTGTTATGTTGACTATGCGTAAGGTCCTGTTGACCTAAAATAAAAGCAATAAATATGTTATAAGCGTATCCTGGAGATATCGAAAGAAGATTTAGTTATTTTTTGATAATCCAAATATAACGTGATAGAGCTGCACTTGAATATGTCGTAAAGAAAATAAAATTCAAAGAAAAGTTCCTACACCATCTAAAGTTCCAAGACAAGATATCGTCAGAATCTGACTACCTACGATTTTTCTGCTAGTCGGCGGAACAGTAAGAGAGTTTTTCTTGTCTCATGTTGTATATACATTAAGGCAGAATCAGGAGATCTCTATGACTCTCCCCTTCGTTCGGGATCAACCCATTAAAACCATTGTGGTGTGCGTATAAGTACCGCAAGTAAGAGTCCGCCTGTTGGCGGACCTTGTCATTTTCGCCAGTCCATGGTGCGTCCTCTTTTCTTTAATAATCCTCTTAAAACAAAAATTAAGACTTGTACTAACCAATCTTGATATTTAGTCTAAAATAAATAACTAAATATCCAACTTCAATCAAACAGTTTTATATATCGTGCTCCTATTTCAATGATCCTACGTAATACTACTAAAGAAACAATAAAAATATTGCAACCTTTCAGCTAACATAAAGACTTCATCTATTAGATCGAGATCTATACAATCGAATTTTTTTTTATTTATCTCAGGAAGAATATAGTCAGCTCTTTTTCATGAAAGGGGAAATGAACTGAGATTTAAACACTTAATTCGGTGTCATGACTAGCGTGCCAAATTTTTACTTAGTATGTTACTGACATCGCACATTCGTATCCTTGAAGCTAAGTAGATAAAGTGAAATACTGTTCTTTATCAGCAACATTATTAAATTTCTAAACGCGTAAAGGTAATATTTTGTCAATTTCTGTCAAATCTGGCTTTAATCAATAAATAAACGCTGGGTCAATGATGAGTCTTATTGTAATGACTTGCTTGCATCGTCTAAGAATAATGCGGCTAATCCGGGGCCTAAGCTAACCAGATTTGATAGAATACTTGCCTACTTATCTTTACATATTATAAAATTAAGTCGCCTTTTCTTCCTGTCTGTCTGTAAGAGCAAGATAAATAAAAAATCTGAAGGGATTTTGGTTCGGCTATCGCCAATACATAGTGTGTTTCCCAAAGAAAGTCAGGTGTATAATTCACACGGCTGGAGCCACGAAGGAAGTCTAATTACATAATATAGTATCCAACTCTTACTTCAGTAATGTCGAAATTAAACACCTATAAGCACCCACAACTATTGTAGGCAAGTACTCTCTCAATACTGCGAACGAATGATCTAACTGTTTGTAACATGGAGGTGCGCCCGCGCCTCTGCGAATTCCTTGGAAACCACTCAAATTGTCGCTTGTGTAATGCTAATTACGCGCCTAGTTGTGTTCATATGCTAATGTGTGACTGCGCGATGAGCTAATTTGTAATGTCAGTACATATATTTCTATATAACTTACCTACAGGTAGGTAGGTAGTCGTTGGATAAATCATTCGGAGCCCAAACCAGGCAGGTGCTGTGGTGACCTGATACACATCTTAATATATAAAATCCTCGCGTTACTGGCTGGCTGACAGACACGCTACAGCCGAAACTATTGGGCGCAGGAAGCTGAAATTTGGCATGTATGTTCCTTGGAGACCGCCGTAGGGGTGCACTAAGAAGGGATTTCCCGAAATTCCCACGGGATCGGATAAAACGGGTAAGTTAAAAAAAAATGCAGGCGTAGCTGCTGGCGTCCTCTAGTTCTTACATATTATAAATTTTTTTATACTGGTAGCCTGCCCCGGCTTTGCACGGGCGGCAGTGCAGTTACTGAAATAAATAGAAAAAATCTTTTTATAGTATGGCGGAATGACCTAGACGATTTTGAGGGTGACTGGCTAGAGATTCGTGGAAATCCTGTAGAGAGACCCTTGCTCAGCAGTGGGACAATACAGGATAATAACAAAAAAAATGTGACTTAGTTTCATACTGAGAAAATATTCGACCTTTTAATTAAAATTTTATACAACCTTTGTAACTTTGTCCTCACGGTTTTGCAGACTTATTCGATTACAATTACCAAATCTTATCTCTTTAACAATATATTATTTATTTAAATAACATGGAAGACTAACAGCTAAACAATCAAAACAAAAAGAGTAGTAAGGAAATCAGCAAGCCAATCAAAAGTCCTCACGTATAAAAAAATCTTAAATGTAAAAAGTGTACAGACTCATAACATAACACGTCAATAACAATATCAGATTATCACCTATTCCTACAATTAAACATTCACAGTATACTTATGAATATTACTTTTTCTTTTTACATAATTAAATTTTTCAGTCAATGGAAAAAGTCAAGAGCCAAGCGCCTCCTGGCCGTTTCCACACTTATAAAATAAGGATCCAAGTCATTTCCACATTTCCATTGTAATTTCTACTTGCACGCATCATATAAGAGTTCTGTCTGTAGTTAGATGAAAAATGGGTTGTTTCGAGTTCGAGAGGGTACATTCAGGTGAAGCTTAGATAAGTGTTCAACACTATCAATATCAATTTTTAAGCTTTTGAATAGAAATACGGTACCTATCAGAGATGTCTCGCCGACTTATTAATGGTAACAGATGGTGTTTCTTTCCGATTGATAAGGAACTTTCTGATGGTAACATAAATTCGAATAAACCGTCTTTGAATGTTTTCAATCCGCTCTATGTACTTCTATGATGTTATGTCTATTATGTAAAGAAAATAAAGTAATAAGCAATGCATTATCTCATATTAGGTAAGTACTTCCCAAATCTACCATCAGTTACATTTTCTATGAATCCTGTCGTCTAGATCTGAACTATAAGTAATTAATTCAGGTAGTTGTTCTACGAACTTATGTGTGTCGCATCTCTTATGTAAATGAGTCCGTGTGCACCCTGCACCGCGAGTGATTGTACGGAACTGCTGAGGTATAGAAGAGCTTTACATTAATGTGACAACCTATGATAATGGCGCATGATATATTAGCTAGTTGGTATAAAGGTTGTTTGTAAGATTTATAGAAAATGGTTATAGTTATGACCTGGGTCATGGTTGAGCTAATCAGGTCATCCATTTTTCATTTCGATGGAGATGATGAGATCATATTGAGATATTCTCTCTGTGTGAAACAATATCAGGAGTTTAGGATAGTTCGGTTTTCCTCCACAACTTAGACTTGATCAGAATACTGATTATGTAGGTATTAATAAACTAATTTGTGAAGGTTTGCTTTGCAAGAATACACATTTTCATTTGCTAAAATCCTACCATGTATCTTTTGCTTCATTCTTTCTCATTACAATCCTAATATTTTTTTAAAAATTATTTATTTATAGACTCACGCCTGTATCTCCAAAGGGGTAGGCAGAGGGATAATATTACTCCCACATTTCGCCAGAATGTTTAGGTCTACAAATGAAATTTTGTAGATCTATAATACTTTTGTCTAGATCTCCCTGATCTGCTCAGAAAACATGTCTTTGGGTCATTCGATCTTCATTTTCGTCTAAAGCTTTCATATTCTCGAAAGGCGTGTGTGATTGTGTGAATCTCTTATTCAAATTATTCATTCTGCACCGAGCACTTTGACCTCAGTGATCATTTCGAAGGAAACTCGTGAGAAATGCACCAAGCTTATTACTTGAAGAGCTTTGCGTAAATGTGGCATGTACCGATGGTACTAGGTATTATGGCGAATAGTTTGTGTAATGCTTGCTCGTGAGAAGTGTGGAAATGATTACTCGCGGTAAGAATAGATTTACGTCTCTTTCTGAAAGATTGAAGATACGTTAATGGATATGCACTGAGATATACCTTGAGAGATACATGGCACAGTAGTAACCGCACCGGTTTACACACGAGTTACAAAAAGTTCGTTTATGCTTCGAAAAGTACATGAACCCGATTATCCTGCTGTCATAATGATATATAGCAAATTATTCGTCATTACGGATCACTAACCACAAACATATCGTGGCACTGTTTACATTATTGTTAAATAGTAAATACTCCATGGTCCATCTTTAGACGTGATTTTTCTTAATTCAAAACCTATTAGAACCAAATTATACAAATATATTTATGCGTTAGGAGTAATATTCTAAGGACCTTTCACCATTTCTCATTTAAATTGTCTTTCATTTTCCAGTGCCTAGACTGAAAAGCGTCTATGTATAGGTATGTAGGTAGGTATATACCTATCGCAAACCGCTGCACTCATAACAACAACATATACTACATCGATATATCGAAACAGACGATATAAACCTCTCCAATAGTTCGCGGCCTCAATCATAAACGAGGTTTTACTTCCAAACTGAAAGTAAATGTTACTGCAAAATATAGTTCGCGCTGAGAGTCGTAACTGACTCTATCGCAGTTTTCACCACATTACACACAGCTCACTTCAATAAAGAAAGCGAATGCTTGCCGTCTCTTTTCATTGCTTCGAGTGCAAATAAAAATATTTTAATGCATTTAGTCTTTATATTATTTTATTATTACTAGAGGTTATATTATTATGCTCGCACCTACGACCGCTTTTTTTATTTTTATTCAATCGTTTCTTGCTAATGCTTTGGGAATTTTGGAAAATCCTATCTCAGTGCATCCTGACGCTCCCCGAGAAACATACAAGTCAAACAGCTTCTTGCGTCCAATAGTTTTGGCTGTCTGTCAGTCAGTCAGTAACGCAAGAATTTTATATGATATACAGATTTATCAGTGGTGACATCTGAGAATATCTTCAAGGATTTTCTCTTTTGTATATTTAAAATCATCGGTGCATCTTAAAAGTAATACCTAGTTATGTGTAACATGTAAATATTATCGAAATCCTTTGTGTACCTATATTACTTATCTACTTTACAAAATGTTGTGTATATTATGCCTGAGATGCAAGTCATTAGGGTGTCCCTAGCCACAAATACTTTACATCGCTGAACAACATCAGCTGGCTTACGTAAAAATTAAAAGTTTGAAGAATACGAAATTGTTTCCAAAATTTTTACAGTACTTGACAAAGTCAATTTTCTACAACTCTATCAATTACTACATTCAAACATAGCTGTACATGTACAGGTCATTTCTAAAACAAACCGGCTTCATAAACAACAAAAACCTCCAATACAGAATGTAATTGAATTGGCACAGCGCGTTCTAGCATTGTTCTACAAATTGCGTTTGGTTGCAAAGGGCCATCATTGGGACACGCAATCAACAAATGCGGTGCCTGTACAGATGTGTGCCTGTAAGAATAAAAACTAAACATTTATGAACGTTTTTTAGGGTTTCGTACTACAGTAAATTGACAATGCAGAACCGTTGGGCAAATCGCCACTTTGTTGTCTGAGAGTTTGTATGCCAATAATCTTGTTTACGTAAATATGTGAAAGAATCGAGTTGAAATTCCTAATTTCTCTGGACTATAAGCTGTAAGTAGAACAGATTTAACATAAAAATATATAACATAGGTGCGCAAAGTTCGTTGTTGTTATTACAAACTTATAGTTAAAGTTAAAGCTGGCTTATTGGCAAACATTGTACATAGATTTAGTACAGAACCATCGGTGCGCGACTTGCTCTCTCACATGCTAGATTTTTTTAAAGTTTGATGGATACACAGCTAAAAAATATTTTAGATTTCGAATAGAATCGAGGTTGAAAATATGAACATGTTCTTTTTTTTTTAAATGATATCAAGTTACATTCAATTACGTTAGATGCCGCGAATTTTGAAAGATTTCAAAGAATGAACACGAATAACACGTACCTAGATGCTACTTATAGTGTTTCCAATTTAACCCTATCTGCCGCCCATAGGGGTCCCAACACTTGGCGTGCTGTCGTTCACACTTAAGCTACTCCATTAGCGCAGTTCATAAATATCGTCGTTGAGACAAAAACGGCCACAACGCCAATTCTTCATCGATATAAGTCTGAAGTACCACCTCGGCCCTTGTTTCACACTTACGGCAACTCAAGTCGATAATGGCGAATGTGTTAACCTTTTTTTATGGAGAACGACTTCACAATATGTTGGGGTGACAACCTCACCATTGTGTGATGAATGGCCGTCTTTACAAAAGAAAAAAGTGAGTGGCCCGCCCTGAAAGTAACGTTTTATGTCGAGTTAAACTTCAAATTTGAATTTGGAACCCTTCGTTTAACAGTGGCGCCTTTTTCCATGACGGCATATATAATGTTTCAAGTGCGCAGCTCAGAAGTCAAGGTCAAAGCAATCGAATTGATAGTCCTTGTAGCAATTTTATTCAACATCTGAACAGTAAACTGGTTTAGATAAAAATATTAATCTTAATCTAGCTATGGTGTTAGAAGACTGATATTCTCTTATTCTCTCTCCAGATGTCCAAAAATATCGGCGCCAGCGCTCACTTGAGCTTCGCAATTATAATTTTTTTGTTCGAAACCATCGGTACCATGGAAACGCAAGTTTAGTATAAGTATATCCCCATTCTTTTCCATTCAAGTAGTAATTTTGCGATTAGGACTCATTCCATAAATATTATTATGTGAACAAATGGCAAAAGTTTTACCGAATTCAGGACGTGGTAAGCCACAAAAACAAACAGTATCAGTAGGTATACAATACATCAAGCTAAGTAACTGACAAGTCACATCTAACACAGCTACTTATCACGCTCCGATTTTAGCGCTCCATCCTTGTCTGAACACTTACGATCGTATTTCCATCCCTCTCGGAGCTAATTGGGTGTACCAGCGTCGTATAGGGTCCCATAAACAACAGATGAGTTCTACCTTTTACGTGTTATCCGTGTTCTTAGTGAGTGATGGTCTATGGCATCGCTCAATGCATATATTGTGAGATTTTCCTCCAACGTTTAGCCGTAAATGAAGTGCGTTGTGTGAAGATGTGAGAGTGTTTTGGGCGTACTCTTGACCTCTTTTAGTTAACTGTTTCGGGAATAAGTCTTTAGTCTTTTTTGTTTTGTTTATTTAGCAATCTCTATCGTATCTGTGTTGTTTTTTGTATTTATTTTATGTCCTTTATCTGGATGCATTGAAATATAACAGTTTTAGCTTCAATGAATTGCAAAATGTTCAATTACAGTATTAAATATGTACGATTATAATAGTGTTAAAGCTTTTTTCGATAATTTAATTATGTCATATCTAATGTTAATATTGTTTTGTTACAGGTATGTAGAAAATTCTTCAGCCCGCTACTACGACTACTTAAGTACCTACTGACATAAATGTAAGTAATAAGTTTCGATGTTTGGTAAAAAATAACCAATTGTAAGTCTATAGGTTTGGCAGTATATAGAATTTCTAGTATTATTCAAGTACGACAAATGGAGACGATTTGTAAAGCATAGTCAATATATTACATACATACATAGACTCACGCCTGTTTCCCCGAAGGGGTAGGCAGAGGCATATTTAACGCCCACTTTTCGCCAGTGTTTTGATCCCACGTAATAGGTGGCGAGCCTATTGCCGCTTATCGGGATATTTTGTAATATATTACAAAGTACTATTAAATCGTAAAAAATGTGGGTCCACCGCTAAGGCGTTCGGTGCCTACTCACTAAAACTACCGAACGTTACCGTCCCGTCAATGGCGAGTTTACGCGAATCGCGGTCGGCATAGGTAGAGGTATTTCAACGCCATGGCCACTATGGCATATGTATTGATAGCATATGTACTATTAGTATTTTTGCAGCACTGCGATTCTATTCTAAACTAGAGGACGCCAGCAGCTACGCCTGCATTTTTCTTAATTTACCCGTTTTGGCAGATCCCGTGAGAATTTCGGGAAATCCCTTCTTAGTGCACCCCTACAGTCCCCAAGGAACGTACATGCCAAATTTCAGCTTCCTGCGCCCAATAGTTTCGGCTGTAACGTGCCTGTCAGTCAGTCAGTAACGCAAGGATTTTATATATTAAGATGACACGTGTAAACGGACACTGTAATGTATTTTTTGTTGGATCTACTGATTGTATTAACAGATTTAGCTAGATGAAGCCAGACTAAGCCTATTAATGCCGTCCGAGGATTAGGAATGCCTACTTTAATACTTAATTCCTGTAATGTATTTCGCAGCTAATTAGTCTTTTATATATTCTGTCATCGTTAACGTTACTCGTTAAATATTTAAAAGGATACATAGAATTAGACTAGTTTTATAGACTCACGCGTGTATACCTAAAGTGGTAGGCAGAGGTGTAATATTTACACCCACATTTCGCCTTGAATTTTTAGGTCCCACGTAATAGGGGGCGAGCCTATTGCCGTACCGGGCACATTACCAGATTCCGAGCTGCTACTGAGAATTTCCTAACGAAAAATCCCAATATCGCTATGCCCGACCCGGGAATCGAACCCGAGACCTCCCAATCCCACGCGCACATTTGTGCCGCGAGACCAACGAGGTAGTCCTTAGACTAGTTTAACTTTTTATATATAAATGTTTTTATTTTATGGGTATTGTGATGATTTTAGCGAGGGACGCTAATAACACGCAATCCCAAAAGCACTATTTATTTTTGTTGAAACAAATCTTAGGTACATTATGAATTGTTACAATATGAGCCTTGAGGAAGCCAGTCTACACTTAGGTACCTAATTCTTGCCCAATGGTTGCGACATAGTATCTATTAGCCTAGTGAAATTATGTTTTCGTTGGAAGCATACAATTGACTCTTAATTATTAGATTAAAACACCAAGTAATAAAATCTTTTCATTTACTAGCTTTCCAGAAAACGGTAACAGTATCAAGAAGCCTCTCAACTCCATCTCCGAAAGTATCAGTTCCATTCGTTCGCGGAAATGCCACCTTCGGTATAATATTCAGTAACGAAACATCCTTGGTGTATTGGCGTTTTGACAAGTCGGCCGGGGCGAAGCAGTACACCACAAACGATTTATTAGGTCAACGCCCCACTTACAAGTTACAAGAGCTCAACAAATCGCATGAAATTTTACAAACTTGCGTCCTCTGACGTAAATTTGATGAAGTTATACTGAAACTGTGAGATTTTTGCCGAGCCGACTATTTTTAGTTATTGTTTCCTCGAGTTTCAGCCCTTTGTGTTTAGTTTGGAATAGATATTTCATTTTTATTGGACGATTTTGTAAAGAACGGGTTTGCAGTTACATGTTAGGAACTGCTAGTAGGATTTTAGATAGTTTGGGACGAATTATTGTTGGTACCCAATTCTTTTTTCATATCAAAGTTAGTTATTTTGTCTATAGAATTTTTTTTGCTTATAATATGCCGTCGCAACTCGTCGGATAAAATAAAAGAGGCTTTAATAAAATTTGCTTTTCAGCTATAGGATTAGCTGTGAATTATAAATTTTTTGACACACATAAACGTAGAAAAAGTGTGTCCTTATTAAATGAGATTATTATATTCCTAAACATACATATACACAAAATATAATCGGCATTGGCCAGGCCTATGTTCTACACTGGATGTCCTTTGAATCAGATGATAATAAATAATTGAATCTCACACCTAAGCAAATTCATGGCAAGTGTACGAACCAAGAATCAACAAAGCTGATCTACAGAATTTACCATACCTATACATCCAAACATTATTAATGCAAGTTGATTACGAAACAGCAACCAAATCAATCCGATTGTCTGTCCCAATAGAATTAAACCATGAAAAGACGAAATCACATATAATCTGCATACAATGTGTGGGTAGTCTGTCGCTCACAAGTTAAATGGCTCAGCCGATTTTGGTAAATTAGATGTCGTTAAATTCGTATTATGTCGGAGTCTCATGGCGCGCGTGATAGCGGGCTAATTCTAATATGGCAGCCGGTATTTGTCCCCATTTTGTCTATGACTGTTGAGAATTATGTAAAAAATATAGAGATTTTCTGTTAAGCACTACTTTTAGGTGCAGCGTGGAGTAATCGCAGCAACTTCCGTAAGCCTTGTGGTAGAAGGCAGTTGAGGCTATCTAAATACTGACTTACACGAGGCAAATCTTAATATATAAAATCCTTGCGTTACTGACTGACTGACAGACACGCTACAGCCGAAACTATTGGGCGCAGGAAGCTGAAATTTGGCATGTATGTTCCTTGGGGACCGTAGGGGTGCACTAAGAAGGGATTTCCCGAAATTCCCACGGGATCGGCCAAAACGAGTAAATTAAAAAAAATGCAGGCGTAGCTGCTGGCGTCCTCTAGTATCTTATATATTTACTTTACCTACATTTGCTATTTGCTGTAAGGAACTGTCCTGGCGAAAGTGCCATAAACCCAGTATCATTGCTTAATTGCTCATGTCGATTATGAAGGCGATATATGGCTGTAATATTACATTTCTGCCTACCACTGCCGGGAAATCACGGTCGGAAAACCTAATGACACAACGACTTAATAACAAGTCATGATCTATGATTTTATGGCGATTCTTCATAAAACATCTTCAATAAATATAGTTTACGATGTCAGAGACTTTGGAACAGTCGTGGTGACTCGTGACTATGTAATTTGTACACGGTCAAATGTAATCTCGAGTGTATTGAACGTTAGTACTATTCTTTATTCTGTGGTATTGACGATATTGTCATACGACCTTGAGATGATTCATAAAGTCATCAATGGAATATGAGCGACGACAGAATGATAACTATTTAAAAATCACGTGGATGTCTTGTATTAAAAACAGACTTTTTTATAGACTCATGCCTGTATCACCGAAGGGGTAGGCAGACTTGTAATATTACACCCACATTTCGCCATGAATTTTTAGGTCCCACGTAATAGGGGGCGAGCCTATTGCCGTACCGGGCACATTACCAGACTCCGTGCTGCTACTGAGAATTTCTTTACGGAAAAACCCAATAACACTTTGCTCGACCCGGGAATTGAACCCGAGACCTCCCAATCCCACGCGCACATTTATGCTGCGAGACCAATGAGGCAGTCGAAACAGGCTGCTCTGCAGTATGTTTAGTGGCTGGTAGTATGTTTGCGAAGACACGCATGATCTCTCATGGACTCACTATATTTTTGAGACGCAAATTAGGAGAGGCCTATGTACAATAGTCGCCTGCTAACTTTACGAATAGGTTACCTCGTTGAAGTATAGATTACTTAAGCCTTAGTGTAGACGAAAACGCAGACAGCACTGATTGCTCTTAGAACACAACTCGCGCGGTTTGGCACTGTATTCTACCTACCTTATCCTACTAACGTTTACGTACACGTTTTACCCAGGAGGATAGGTAAAACGTAATATTGAACAAGTTATTTGGGTAACTGGTTTATCTTTGAAACTGCTTTTAAAGCCAAAAGCTAAGAGAAGTCACTTAATAAAACATTCCTCCTTACCTCGGATTTTGGTCCCGTACGCTGTCGAGATCTTAGAACAGATTTTATCCTGTTTTTAATCCGGTATGTGGCGCCGCTGTCGACAGAAACCAGTGTAGATGAAAGTTGGGAACAACTAGTATTTAACACGAGCGTAAGCAATTACAGGACAAACGAGACGCTCATTTAAATATCCTATAATTAAATTAATGCAAAGACCACATTCTAAGAGGAAGTTTACTTTTTGCTCTCCATTTAGGACTTGAGCTTAATTTACTTTGAACATTGTTGCAAGCTGTAGGACCCTTTTTGGTATAATTAACTGGCCAATAAAAGAACGCAGTAGCCGTACATGCAAATGAACTGCATTGATGGAAGTATTCCGTCTAGTAACGGATTCAATTCCTAGGATATGCAAGGCTTAAGGCTAGTTCGCATTAGTGTTTTTGTGGAGAAATTGTTTTGTTTTGCATACAGTGGAAACTGAGCTTACCTACCCAATTATGTGAAGAACCGGAGCTATAAGTCACTTGCCTTTCAAATATCAGCCTAAGGCAAACGTCTATAAAATTGATTTTGACTTTGCTAAAATAATTATTAATCAAAACTTAGCTAAACAAAAGCTAAGAATTTACTTATTGGAATTCATAGCCTGTCACGTTGGGATTTAGCTTACCTTTAGTCAAGGCCGAGTATCATAACATGTACTCTAGTTTTAACTAAAATATTGACTGTAACTACATTTGACCTTTGAATAATAATTATGTGACAGACGAAACGACATTTTGATTCTATAGCGTAACTCGAGTAGTTGTAGGTATATTGATATTTAATTAACTTTATTATCAAATAACAACACGATCAGATCCGTACAACGAGAAAGATCACTGCACCAAAACAATGTACCGTGTAACCGAAGTCTAAACTATAACTAACTAGTACGTACCAGTCAAATAGATAGGCATCTCCGGTATGCGAGGGCCGACAACAGGTCCCAATAATTTGCGGCTGCCCTTCCAAAGCATGCAATATCGGCGGCACATACGAAAAGAATACGACAATATACGGGACATCTTTCATTTTTGCATCGACAAACAAATATTTTTGTTTACTAACCTTATGGATGAGGGAGGGACGGAGAATTTATCATGTAAATGATTCGTGTGTGAAATATATAGGTGTTTGGTGCGATTCGTTGGGTGATCGCTGAAGGGCCAAAGAATGTAGGTTATTTTTGACTTTCTGAATAGGCGGTGACGGTTTAAGAATACAAAATGTCAGTAGTAGTCACTGCCACATTTTCTGTGGGTGTCGTAAGAAAATTCACGAAGAAAGTAGTGTCTTTGTAGGAACAATGCCAGGCTTTATATCCAGCAGTGGACTGCAAATGCTGTTATGTATGTATAATTATTGGCGTAGTGGTCTAAACGACCGTCTCGCTGTTAGCCCTGCGCCTAGCTGATACAAAACTGTAATATATATCATGTTTATATAACAAAATTAAATTAATTTTAGAACCAATTATAACTACTTAAATGCTACTACTAAAATTAAATTAAAATATTAAAATACAATACAAATAAGAAAGAAAATATATATTCAAAGGGCGTCGTGAAAGTCCTCCACATCGCCGTCTATTGGGAACGTGCCCAAAAGACTGGCAGCATGGCCACGCTGTATGGCAATGCTATTTTTTTGTGCTAGATACATACCAGCCATCTGGTCACGCGAGGCGTCGACGAGTCTCTTCGCAAGCTCTCTATAGAGAGATCTAACACTTGGACCCATGACCCCAACGTTTCGATTCCAAACAGCTCAAATACATAATCCCCTACGATATTTACGTTATTCACCGTTTTAGAGTCTCCATAATTGCATTAAATTTAACATACATACATACATAGACTCACGCCTGTTTCCCGGAGGGGTAGGCAGAGACTACGGAACGCCATTTGCAACGATCCTGACATACCTCACTTGCTTCACTCACTCCCATCAAGTTTCTCATGCATGCTCTTCTGTTAAGGGTACTTCTGACTTGTCCTTTTTTCAGGATGTCTCCAATCTGGTCAGAGAACGTCCGCCTAGGTCTTCCCCTTTGTCCTGTTCCATTCACACTTGTCTTATATATCTTCCTTGTCAGTCCATCGTCATCCATCCTCTCCATGTGCCCAAACCATCTTAACATGCCTTTCTCAATGCTTGTCACTACATCTTCTTTTACCCCACACCACTCTCGTATCACATAATTGTTTACTCTGTCGGTCAAAGACACACCACACATACTTCTCAGTGCTCTCATTTCTACAGCATTTATTTTACTTTCAAATCTCTTCTGCCATACCCAACTTTCACTACCATACATAAGGGTAGGCCCTAACACACCTCTATGTACAGCCAAACGTGCCTTTTTGGACACGTTTTGACTGTTCATAAACGCTTTCAGAGCTCCATTCACACTATTACTTGCATTAACTCTCCTTTCAATATCTTCTTCATTCTGATTCTTACCATCTCTCGTAAACAACGAACCTAAGTTAACAAACTCATTCACTTGTTCCACTCGCTGTCCATCGATCAAAACATTACAAGCCGTGACGCATTCCTCCTTTTCAAAAACCATAACTTTCGTTTTTCTTACATTCACTTTCATTCCTTTCCTCTCTAACGCACCATGCATGATTGCTACCATCTCCTGCAACTCCTCCGCTGAAGATGCAAGTATTACCTGATCATCAGCATAAAGGAGGCATTTGACGAGTAACCCATTCATCCTTAATCCGCAGTCACTATGTTTTAAATCTTGCAAACAACTGTCCATGAAGAGGTTAAACAGCCACGGCGACGCTACACATCCCTGTCTAACACCTTTCTCGATGGTAAACCAGTCAGTGTATGCCCGTTTATCCTCACACAAGCTCTAGAATCCTCATAAAGGGATTTCAGAGCTCGAATGAGGCTGCTGTCCACCCCATTCATTGACAGCACCGACCACATTTCATTCCTCACTATTTAAACGTAAGCCTTTTCCAAATCCACGAATGCGCAATAGACCTTTTGACCTTTGGCCAAAAACTTTACGGCTATGCTTCGCAAGGAAAAAAACCTGATCCGTGCATCCCATACCCTTTCGGCATCCCGCTTGTACATCCCATATTTTCTTGTCGGTTACTCCCATAACTCTTTCAATAAGTACCTTTGCATACAATTTGCCAACAATGCTGAGAAGGCTAATGCCTCTATAGTTTTTGCAATCTTGTTGCGAGCCTTTTCCTTTATAAAGAGGCACAACTACAGCTGTTGCCCAGTCATTAGGTACTCGACCGGTGCTCCAGCACAAGTTATATAACCGCTGCAACTGACCAACTATGATGCCCTGTCCAGCCTTCAGCATTTCGACTGTAATCCTATCATATCCTGCAGCCTTACCTACTTTCATACTTCCCAGTGCCTTCACGATCTCATCCACGCCAATAACGCTTTCTTTTAATTTTTTTCTTTTAAATGCTTTTTTTTTAATTTAATGTTTATATTATTTGAGAAATAAAAAAATAATATTGTCATCAAATTTAATGTAGTCAGCTTTTCTTACTTCCACTTTGCTTCCAATCAATTACACTAATTGTCAATTTATACAAATACATAATTCATAGACACAGTAACATTTAGTTACAATTACACAATATTATACACGCGTGTAACTGCTCGTTAGATTTAATCTCATAATTGTCCTTAACGGCTCAGTTATTAATTATAATCAAGATAAGTGCCATATATGCTGAAGATGTATAATTGATTATGTTTTAATTAATAGCTGTCAATTGAATTGATTTAGATTTTTAATCGCTGCATATTTTTATTTCTTTTTATCACACTTTATAAAAGTTCTGATGTCAATGTGTTCACACTTGTAAAATATTTGTTTTATGTTGTCATTAATTTTAGACAATTAATTATTAATCATGTCTTTGGTTGTCGTTCAAGCAAAACATTTTGGTTGAGATCATCATCATCAGCCTTTAACAGTCCACTGCTGGACTAGGCCTCTCCTTTGAAAGGAGGAATTGGCCTACTATACCACGCTGGCCAAACGGGTTGGTGTAGGGTTTGTATCCAGTTTTCCTTCTCTTACAGTACTGTTCTCTGCATAATATGCTCCCTCTGTCAGCTCTTACCACACCCATGGGATGATATGGGGTGATGACATTCCGTATTCTTTATCCGTCACCACACGGACGATTTATATCACTGTATTAATATGATATCAAAATGACATGTTAAATACCTACACACCCATTTACGTATAGAGAAATTAGTTTGAAGTTATAATACAAGTAAAGTGGGTTTTGAAGTTTCAACTGCGACATGAGTTATTTAAAAGTTATTGTTATATATTATTACACTTATTTGAAAGTTATTAATATTATACACTGAGATTAAATAACTTTATTCGAATTTAGTCATGTTGCTTTATCAACCGAAACTTTAGACTTAATGCGTTGATATTTATCTCTTTTCTTCTTATCGGTTTAGTAACCGTACAGTTATTAGATACACGTTCTATGTACGGGTGCTAGGTATGGGTATAGTTATTAGTTACGGGTACACAGATATTAGGTATGAGTAATAGTTACAGATACTAAGCACTGGTTCTAGTGAAAGGGGCCCTGTGAAAGGCTGTATGATGTCAATTTTGTTCTCATGGTTTTTTTATTCGCCTTCGAGTTTATTCCACGTGTCAATGTTTCGAGTAACTGATAAACAAAAGTGGTCTATATCCCGATGGACAAAGTAAAATTAGTAATGATCAAGAAAGTTAAAAAGTATTATATTATCAACATCCTTTACCTGTCCTCTGCTGTGCCTAGGCCTCTTCTAATATGAGTCACTATAACATTGTGAGACAATGAAAATTGAGTAGGTACTAGGTGCGTATTCACCATCAAACCTTTCCCATTTAGTAGTATAGCAAACACACGATTCACAAATTGCTTAAAAACTGAGAGACAAGAGTAATGGCTAACAATTTGTTATTACTCACAGGACCACCTGCGTCTTATGCAATGTTTCACGCACCTGAACCAATCTTGAAACATTCTTATAGTTATTACTCTCGTTACGTAACTGTTATAAAGTATCTTAACGTAAGCATTATGTTTCCTTAGGAGACTGCATAAAATCCTTGAGCCTCTCAGGATGTTTTAATAATAAGGCGGCAATAGTTTCCCGTTCGAAGTGTAGTGTTTCTAGCGCTCACGCTCGCTATTAGCAAGGGCTTATCTACATCATCAGCCTTTAACAGTCCACTGCTGGACTAGGCCTCTCCTTTGAAAGGAGGAATTGGCCTACTACACCACGCTGGCCAAACGGGTTGGTATATCGTTTGTATCAAGTTTTCCTTCTCTTACAGTGCTGTTCTCTACATAATATGCTTCCTCTGTCGGCTCTTACGACACCCATGGGATTATACGGGGTAGTGACATTCCGTATTCTTAATCCGTCACCACACGGACCAGGCGAGGGAGCTTATCCATGCAAGGATAAACAAGAATTGCGAAGGCGCAATTCTGGTCAACCCTTGGATGGATGAGCTGTTACATAACAATGTTCAGGGCACGTAAGACCGCTGGTCCCAAGTAGGCTATGTCGCAGATCTTACGTCTCATTCTTCGACGCCAGCATTACCAACATACTAATACGAATAACGCTGGAGACGCATGCTGAGGATACCCCGGACCGCCAAGCGCACCAATCCTTTTGCAGCTTTATGTTCAAACACGCCTTTCCACCATCTGCCAGCAGCGCATATTGACCTACTTTGGCCACATAAAGAGGAGGGGTGAAGAGAGCCTTAAAAAGCTGATCGTTATTGGGAACACGGAGGGTAAACGACCCTGGGGACAATCCCCAACCATGTTTTGTTTTGTCGCCCGAGACGCAATGTACAGGCACCGGTGGAGGCAGATCATCGAAACCAGGTGCAAACCATCCACATCCGACGATGACCACGATCCTCAGTCATGAGGGACCGACCACAGAGAGAGAATACGAATAAATGTTAGAAGAAATAAGTAAAAGTGGTCCTATTTTCTTTATAGTCACGAAGCTATAAATAAGTAAATTTAACCAAACAAAGTCATACAAACCAACTATCTATTCACAAGAATACAATGTAACATTTACCTAGCGTTACACATGAATTTACATAATCGATTCAACAGCGCGACTATGAGTGATCTGCGCATTAATTTGCGCGCAACACTGCAACTGAAAGCAGTGTCTTTAAACCCATTGCATGCAACTCTTGCAATTATAATGATACAATTGAAATCATTCGCCGCGTCAATAATTGATTATATAAATGACGAATCCTAATCATTTGAAATGGCTTTTTAGGGTTCCGTACCTAAAAGGTAAAAAACGGGACCCTATTACTAAGCCTCCGCTGTCTGTCTGTCTGTCTGTCCGTCTGTCTGTCTGTCACCAGGCTGTATCTCATAAACCGTGATAGGTAGAAAGCTGAAATTTTCACAAAATATGTAGGTATTTCGGTTGCCGCTACAACAAACGTGTTTTTTTCGTATTCGCTTTATATTTGCTTTAAATTTTACAGAACATGTAGTTGTATATTATCTTTCAAAATAAATAATTAAATAAAAAAACTAAATAATAAAGGGGGGCTTTCATACAACAAACGTAATTTTTAAGCAATTTGTTACTCGATCTTAATAAACAGGTAGAAACTTAAAAAGTATTTAAGTATACATACAACGAACGTGATTTTCTTTAGATGATGGTACGGAACCCTTCGTGCGCGAGTCCGACTCGCACTTGCCCAATTTTTATATCGCGTGACTTGGTGAGAAGGTGCTTGCCCGGAATAATGTTTCCATTAGCTTTGATCTGATTTTAAAACAGCTGATAGAAAGCGAAAAGACATGTGCGATGATAATTTACGCACTTTCGTGTTTAGGATTGTAATGT
This sequence comes from Euclidia mi, assembly GCA_944739405.2. NCBI lineage: Eukaryota > Metazoa > Arthropoda > Insecta > Lepidoptera > Erebidae > Euclidia > Euclidia mi. The sequence continues at coordinate 86,404,785 of OX123189.2, read as the reverse complement.
ATGGCTTGGATTGTGGATTTTATGCAGGTGGCTTTGTTAAGCTGCTTAAGCAGGCTATAATAGATCATGTATCAGACATTTAGCTGTCAATTTTACAAATTATATATTCCATGCCCGCTTTTTAAGTTTTCTAAAGTTGTTTCCAAGAGTACGACATCTGAAAAGGAGATTTATCATCATTATCATCAACCTTGTGTAAATTGGTCTCACCGCTGGGCACATGCCTGTTTTCATCATGAGGAGAGTTATGTCAAAGTCCAGCGCGCTGGTCAAGTGCTTGTAGGCGGGTTTCCTCCTCACGTTCTCTTTCACCGTTTTCGAAAAGTTTGTGTTGCGTGCAGTGTATTTGAAGTCGGGGCCTCACGAATACGGTGTGAAGCCTACGAGTTTTATTGTCAATGTGAACATTGAGACGTGTACGAGCTCTAGCTATGGCTTTGTCGTAGACTGCACTGTTGGCGTAGTGGTTTAAGCGGCCGCCTCACCGCTTGACACTGCGCCGAAGTGTTGTGGGTTCGATCCCCACACGAGACAACACTTTGTGTGATTCATAAATTGTTGTTTCGAGTCTGGGTGTTCATTTTGTCCGTTAGTTGTATGTTTGTATAGTCCCCCGCGACACAGAATTTAGTCCTAATGCGGGAGTTGTCTATTTTAAATAGAATAGAAATAGATGGGTCAAAATTAGGTTTCATATACTTTTGGATGACTAATCGCAAATGTTACTAGTATTATGGATGTCAAGTTTGAATGTTTAGAATTTTTGTATGTTAATCAATAAGATTTGGTTGAAACTTTGCAAACAGGTGCTTGATATATAACAGCTTATTACCTGGACTAACGTATATAGTATTTAATGAAGCCATATTAGGCAGCTAGTATTAGATACATCGACGAGACTGCCTCCGTGGTCCAGTGGATAGCGTATGTGACTGCTAATCGGAGGTCCCGGGTTCGATTCCCGGATCGGGCAAAAGTGGGTTTTTTCTGAATACTCAGTAGCATCCCGGAGTCTGGTGATGTGCCCGGTAACGGCAATAGGCTCGCCCACTATTACGTGGGACCTAAAAATTCATGGTGAAATGTGGGTGTAATATTACACCTCTGCCTACCCTTTTGGGGATACAGGCGCACTATGGTTCGTCTAGAACAAGCTAGCTAGACAAAAACAACTCTTAAATTCCTGGAAGTTAATTACTATTACGAACTCATTACCCCTATACATTGAGGATTACACCTATTAATTATCAATACTACCCTCATTAAGAGCGTCATTAAGGTATGTTTATAAGATGTTGACTATTTAAAGGGCATTCATTTGCATTTTTACATCATATTTGATAGCATTGTTTATGTCACTAAAAGAAATTTGTGAAAGTGTTTTTGTGATGGATTGTATACGTAAGGGTAAGTAGTTATATTTTATTTCATTTTCAACATGGGAACTTCATTCTTTAGTCTTATAAAATGAAATGTTTGAATTTTCACCCACTTTTTTACTCATTTTTTCAAATTCATCGGTCAAATAATAACATGTCCCCACTTGTCCCCACCGTAGAACCTATCATATACGATTCTCATAAGTGTCTAGTAGTTATACGTAAAAAAATTCATTGCGATATATTTGCACAACTAATTTTTATTTATTTTTTTCTTTCAACAGTTTTTACCGTCTCAAGAATGGATTTTTTCGAAGAATGGCTGAAACACCCGAAGGAAACGCGGAATGAGGAGCTCTTTCGGTTTATATCTTTGAGATATAATTTTGATGGTGTTACGGAGCAGTCTCTGCGAGATATTAAAGTACTAATCTCAAGATATTCAACGAAATTTGCTGAAAAGTGGAGCAGCTGTGGAAGAAATCGAGAGCGATTCCTACAAAAGTATTCGACGTGGCTGGAGGGTCTTGACATATCTTTCGATGTGTCCGTTTATTTATCTCTGCCAACTACATCTGGAGAACCGGGACCCGGAAGACCTACTAAAGATTTTGAACATTCTAGTCTCAAAACGAAGAGACGACGTGTAGACGATCTATTACAGTCCAGAAGTGCTAGTGAATTAATTTACGCCGCTGAAGTGTCAGCTCGAATCTCGGGTCAGAGAAGTGTAGCACGTCAAATTAAAGATGTGACTAGTGATCCTTCAATAACCAAGACCACGAGTGAAGAAAGTGCCCCCAGGAGTTTAACAAGTGAGGAAGCTTTAGCGTACTACGTTGATAGTAAATCAAGTAGCCATAGCTATAAGCAGACTCGGAAGTGGAGTATTAAAGCTGGACATAAGGTGTTTCCGTCAATGTACAGTGTTAGAAAGGCTAAAATAGCCTGCTACCCGTCAGGTGAACAAATTACAGTCAATGAAACGCATGCTGAAATCAAAGTTCAGGCAATTCTTGATAAGACTGCCGAACGTTTAGTTTCAGCACAACAAGAAGTTGTTCATAGTCTGTTACCTTGCACGTCATTCACATTAATCAGTAAATGGGGTTGTGATGGAAGTTCCGGTCATAGTATGTACAAACAAAAATTCACTAATTGTGACGATAGTGACGAGTTTTTATTTGTATTTTCTTTCGTTCCTCTTCAATTGAAAGATGAAAGTGGTAATATTGTGTGGCAGAATCCTCGGCCCTGTTCTACAATGTATTGTCGGCCAATAAAGTTTATCTTTTCTAAGGAAACGAAAGATTTTACGATTTCGGAAACCAATAAGGTTTTAGAAGAGATAAACGCTTTATTGCCGACAACCTGCAAGGTGATGGAGACCGAAGTATCTGTCACACATGTTATGCTTTTAACAATGATTGACGGAAAAGTTTGCAATGCTCTGACCGAAACTTCTTCCTCACAAAAATGTTTTATTTGTGGGGCAACTCCAACAATGATGAATGATCTGTCAAAAGAGTTTGCTGCGGACAAAGATAATCTTGGTTTTGGTTTGTCTACGTTGCACGCTTGGATAAGGTGCTTTGAATGCTTGCTTCACATTAGCTATCGACTAAATATAAAAAAAAGGCAGTTAAGAACAGCCGAAGACAAAGCTAGTGTGAAACAACGTTCAGATGACATTAAAAAACGATTTAAAAGCGAAATGGGCTTGATTGTAGACAAACCAAAACCAGGGTTCGGTAACACTAATGACGGGAACACCGCGCGAAGATTTTTTGGAAATCCCGAGGCTAGTGCCGATATTACAGGGTTAGATGTTTCACTAATACAAAAATTTGGCATACTACTTCGCACTTTATCATCGGGATATGATATAAATATTGAAAAATTCGTAAACTTAGCTCAAGAAACTAGACAACTTTATGTAAATCTCTATTCATGGTATTACATGCCCGCTACTGTCCACAAAATACTTTTGCACAGTGGCGAAGTAATTAGATCGTCCCTTCTACCTATAGGCCAGCTTTCCGAGGAAGCACAGGAAGCTCGGAATAAGGACTGCAGGAGATTTCGTGAGCACAACACACGAAAGCGATCACGGGAGGCTACGAATAGAGATTTACTTAATATGTTATTGATAACATCTGACCCTGTAATAAACGGTTTACGAGAAGTTCCTCGGAAGAAAATAGGTACGCTTCCAACTGAAGTATTAGATTTAATTGTCCCACCTAGCTGTAAGGAACAAAATGTTAATATGATTTCTACTTTTCATAGTTCTGCCCCTCACGATCATGACTATTCAATGGATGATTCATCTGATGATAGTGATGATAATGAGTAATAGATTTAGTTCTTAGATATTTTATGCATCTGTTATTAGATTTTATAGCGACGTCGAGGGATAAATCACTTTATAAAATGTTCAAAAAATATATTATACACATATGCCCGATAAATGTTTTTTTTTTTTCATGATACCAGCTCAAATGACAAACTGCCTTGAAAAAAGTACCAAAAACCTTATATCTTTGCTTATTAACCGCATCTAGACATAAAAATCAAATAAAATAATTTTGTCTAGCTAGCTTGTTCTAGACGAACCATAGTGAGGCGTGAGACTATAAATAAAAAAATAAAAAATATTAGATACATGTAAGTACATACATAGTACGTTGCCTGTTCAATCAACACACCGCAAATGCAAAATTAGCCTCGATATCGATACGTTTGGCATTCAAACCATTACTAGCAGCAGCCATTAGTTTTCATAAAATCAACTTCCAATTTAATAACAATACGTTCCAATTATTCTAACAATGCGCGACTGCTCATATTATTGCGAACCGTATGTACCTACTGTTATTTATTTACAGTGCGACCGTTCGACCGTTGTGGTAGAATATAGGTAAGTTTGCCAGAAAGAACTGGTGTGGTCTCCTTCTGTACAGCTGTTAAATAGTTTTAGGAAGTCTTCGAGTTTAACAGTTTATTGTACATCTGTGTGCGATTACACTTGGAGACTATAGGCACTTGGCTTTGCTACTGACCACGAACTTATCACATAACTAGACGATACCTGCAGCTACCGCATATTTTGCTTCATGAACCTTTCTGTCGGAACCTGTGAGAATTCCAATTCCCTTCTTGGCTTACCCCTATGCTCGCCAAGGAATATGCAATATACCTACATGCCTACATGCCCAAAAGTTTTGGCTGTGGGTTGTCTGGGAGTCAATCAGTAATATAGAAGGCTTCTTTTGCACAGAACTCTAATGCTTGTTACATTAGCTATCTTACAACGGAAGTCCCGTTAGTAACAGCCCAGCTGTTTCGAGACACACAGGCAGACAGGGCAAAATTAATTGTTATATTTTTCAGTCACTCCTCCGTGACGTCCACACAGACTGCCTCCGTGGTCCAGTGGATAGCGTATGCGACTGCTGGTCGGAGGTCCCGGGTTCGATTCCCGGGCCGGGCAAAAGTGTCACTGGGTTTTTCCGAATTCTCAGTAGCAGCACGGAGTCTGGTGATGTGCCCGGTAACGGCAATAGGCTCGCCCCCTATTACGTGGGACCTAAAAGTTCATGGCGAAATGTGGGTGTAATATATACACCTCTGCCTACCCCTTCGGGGATACAGGCGTGAGTCTATAAATAAATAAAAAATTGTCAGTCAGACTAAAATATTAAAAGCTCTATTTTGATATGCCAAACAGACACTCCAATTTATGTATAGATGTCTCCATGTTTCAAGGTGACTCGTATAGTGTGACCCAATGTTGTCCAGGTCATGCGTGTGTCTATTGTGTACGAGTTCCCAGGGGTACGGCGGTAAACATATAAATTGCTAGTGAGTAATTTGTTTGGAGCTACACCAATGTTTTATTAATTAGTGTTATAACATATAACGATATTGTCTGTAATTAATGTAATATTATATATTATACATAGCTTCGTCCACATAAAGGTAAATAAACGTTGTGCCTACATATTCCGAAAGTCAAATTGTTTGACTGCACGGTTGGCGTAGTGATTTAAGCAGCAGCCTCACCGCCCGACACTGCGCTGAAGTGTTGTGGGTTCGATCCCCACACGAGACAACACTTTGTGTGATTCATAAATGGTTGTTTTGAGTCTGGGTGTTCATTGTGTCCGTTAGTTGTATGTTTGTAAAGTCCCCCGCGACACAGGATTTAGTCCTAATGCGGGAGTTGTCTTTTCTTAACAGAAAAAAACGGCAATAGGCTCGCCATCTATTACGTGGGATCAAAACACTGGCGAAGGGTGGGCGTTTAATATGCCTCTGCCTACCCCTTCGGGGAAACAGGCGTGAGTCTATGTATGTATGTAAAAAAAATCAAATTTTTAACACGCGTTCAGTTTGAGCAACTTTGATTTGCCTAGTTTTCTAGTCAATTTCCTCGACTGGACCTGACTGGCAAAATGAATGGCAAACCGAAAAATTTTTTTGCGATGAATTTGCAATCAACGCATTGTGAATGCATATTTATTTTGATCACGAACGGAGCATAAAATTGATGATATTTTTGTACATAACCTAATTAATGTCAAGGTCTTAAACAGGTTTCCAGTTTTGTTAAGACACTGTCAGATGCTGTTTTTATTATAAGCATATCTTATCAATGCAAAAAATCAAGTATTTTTTAATATTATGTAGATTTTTATTGATGGAATAAGTACTCAAAAAGACTAGTGTAATGTAAATGTAACTCCTATTTGGTCTGACTTTTCGGCATGGAGCACCTGCTAAAATCACGCTATTGAGGGTCAATAGGCACATAAAAATCTACTATCTTGTTCATCATCATCAGCCCTGTATTAAAACTGTCCCACTGCTGGGCACGGGCCTCTTCTCACTATGAGAAGGTTAAGGCCATAGTCCATCACGCTGGCCTAGTGCGGGTTGGAAGAATTTACATGTCTTTCGAGAACATTATGGAGAACTCTCAGACATGCAGGGTACAGGAAAACATCGTGAGGAATCACGATGTTTTCCATCACCGTTTAGCAAGCGTTAATTCACAATTTAATACGCACGTAACTCCGAAAAGTCATTGGTGCGCGTCGTGGATTCGAACCCGGACCCTCTGTGTAGCAGTTTGTCGGTCTCTGCACTAGGCTACTGCTGCTTCTACTATCTTGTTAGGTGGGCTTATAACTTGTATAGTAAGGTGCAATAGCGAAAAATGCTTCGTGTCAGCCGTGCATATAATATACTGTCCCACTGTGGTCCCACTGCTGGACTCGGGCTTCTTTTCAGGATGAGAAGGGTAAGTAACGTCGTGGTCTACCACAAAAATGCTTATGGTTCCAAATTATTTCGTAATTATCTAGTGTAATTTTCTCTCCGAATTCCTATCTTTCCTGTGTAATGCTTGTTCTACAACTGAGTTAACTGGACATTGACCACCACATACATAATTTTTGGTCATAAAACGATCCACATAAAACGCCGACTTAACTGTTAAAGCGCTCATAATTTCAGCTGAACATAATAGACTGCCCAGCCCCTTAGGGATAAAGCTTGATGGTCCGCTCTGTAATAAAATGCTATAAGTAGAAGTCATATTAATGTCGGGGGGAAACAAAACGGGTCCCTGCGGAGGCTTTGCCGTAAGTGTCAGGCAGTAAAGCCTTACTGCAATAATGTTCTACTTTTCTTAGACGCCGCACGTTGCTATCTAGGTAATCCTTAGATCTTAATAGTAATCCCTGCTTATTAACTTTAGAGGATGAAGCTAAATAAGCTACAAAATTGGACTGTACAGATTGTGCATTGAATACTTCTAAAGTTTTGGCAGAATAGACATGAAAGTAGAATAAATGCTGTAGAAATGAGAGCACTGAGAAGTGGAGTGTCTTTGAACGACAGAGTAAAGAATTGTGTGATAAGAGAGTGTTGTAGGGTAAAAGAAGATGTAGTGACAACCATTGAGAAAGGTATGCTAAGATAGTTTGGACACATGGAGAGAATGGATGACGAAAGACTGACCAAGAAGTTATATAAGGAAAGTGTGAATGGCACAGAAGGAAATGATGCGGTGCAGATACAGTGATGACAGAATATTAGCTTTAGCGCACTGCCATTCTTGACCGACAAAATTATCGGCCGATAAAACGTCAAACGTCGCCTGCAAGGACTCTAACTTAATATAGCATTGCGCAAGTATAGGTTGTATCCATTTCTCTCTTACCATTTGAAGATGACACGCTGATAAAAAGGTAATGCGAAAACAGTGTTCCAAAAGATATTTCCTTACACCACTCATAGATAATACACATAATGGTGCTGATACACTTAAGCATTCACCTGTAATGAGCATTCTTGCGAATGTAACGAAACAGAAAAACAAACGACTGTATTTTAGCGAGCATTCTAACGAATGGACGAGATGTTCGGCTCCGTTCGTTGTTCAGTTGGACAAAACGGCGAAAGTTCGCTGTTCTGTTACATAGTCCAGTCATTTTAGGCCAAATTAGGTGCAAATCTCGGAAAATCGACATACCCAGTATTACCACGTAAAAACTAGCGGAAAACCCATAGAAAACGTGATTTTGCAAAAAAAAAAAAACGATTTTTGTGACCTTTGACCCCTGAATTTAAAACTTGCTGACGTCCAATTATATGTGACTTTTGAGAACAGTTTTAGGATGCCAAAATACAAGTTTTACGTGGTAATATACTGGGAATGTCGATTGCCCGAGGTCAACCCCTAAAGGAGAATGACCAAATTTGTATGGAAGATGGGCTAAGTTTGCTTCTCGATGATTTGATCAGTAAAATATAGTAAATATACTCCTAATTAAATTAGGAAAGGATGAATACGATATTCGGCGGCAGTTCTTAGCTATCAGACATTAAAGATTTCAAATATTTTGAGGTTAAGTATTGTGATAGTTACATGATTTAATCATATAAATAGTAGTAAATTAGTTAATTATCGCCCGTGCTTCGAAGAGTACTTACGTTAAGCCGTCGGTCCCCGTTGTCATAAAGATCTTTCACCACCGCACGTAGTTACGGGGAGTCAGTACCCTCCAATAAACCGATACTTACCGATCTAAACCATACAATATCGCTTTCCCTGTGGGTTATGGCGGTCAGACTATGGAAAAGCTAATATTCTGTCATATCTGGTTAGACTAGTAAGCGGACCCAGGGCTCCCAGGCGTTGAAGTCTTGGATGCAACCGACATAACTCTAGGACGGTGATGATATGATTTAATCATATTTTTTTTTTTATGTATTGCCATTTATTTGTTAGTTATTTAAGTATAGTAATTATTGTTTTAATTTATGTGTAAATAGCCACTTAGTTATAGTTAGTTTTAATGCAATTGTATTTAAACCTTACAATAAATCATATAACCGGAATTTATTAGAAGCCTCTATGTATATTATACAATATAGAAAATAGTTGTAAAAAGAAGTGGACCTACGAAACAAACGCTTGTACATTATATTAGTTTGCGGTTTTTTCAGTCTGATATATTTCTTACTGAGAATTTTCAATACCATGTGGTACAATTAATGAGAATTTCAGTGAGGCTAGTTCGCAAAAGATAAGCTCATTCCATTGGACCTTATTACAAAGTTGGCATTAAAACAACACTGTTTAATGCTTAAAAGGTAAATGAAACAGTTTTTATGTTATTCTTCATTTTATTTGTTATTATACCTAAATCTTCTTCAAATAAATCACCTCAAAAGGAAGCAGGAGCTTGTGTATCGTATACCATAATGTGGTGCAAGTATGTCTTCAGAAGTTACAACAGCTTCAATTAATGTGTAGCATTCTAAACATAAGACTGTGTTCAATTCCTGAAACAAACAATTAAAGTAGTTTGAATATTCGGTGAGAAGAGCACGAGAGAATTGTAGGAATTGAGAAGAGAAGTAAACAACACTTACACAGACTGGCGCTATCCATGATGTCAAAATATTGAGCTCCGAATCAGATAGCTTGTCCAAAGAACGGACGTGTTGCTGCCGAGGTACCGCCAAGGAAGAGTTAACATAACTGCAATCCTCACCAAGGCTAGTTGTTCTAAGTCCAGACGACATACTAATGTTACCAATAAAGACTGTCTCATACTTCAGTCAACCCACGAGTCTTGATAAAACGAAATAAACTTGTTTGGTCCACAAAGGATTGTTCAAGTCAATATAAACGACAGTAAATTACTTATTTTCCAATAAAGAGATATGAGCACAGGTGAAAAAGCAATTTGACTGTTTTCATGTGAAAATAACTGACGTAAGACCAGAGAGGTTGCACTAGTAATAAGGTTACCTATATTTCTTTGCGTAAGACATTACATATGCCAGTATAATAAAAATATGTTCCCATATTTTCGATAAGTACAAAACATTATTTCGTGGGTAATATGTTGCAAAAAGGATAAACATATTATTTATAGAAAATATTTCACCACAATACATTTTTCAAAATATCATAAGATTTTGGTGTTATTTTGTTTATTAGAACTTTTGTTATGTCGCCCTGTTTTGACTATGAATGTATTTTTTCCCTATTAAAATGGGTTTGCAAGAAACTGTAAACATTTGCCTAAATATGCAAAATGAGTTTTGAATATGAAATGGCGATGTCACGACCGGAACAACGCAGATACTTTTAATTTTGAACTAAAAATCCCCGTTTCGCTTTAAATTAAAATTAATATGTATAAAATTATAAAATAAAAGAAGATTTTCTAGATATGAATGGTTTAGAAGCAAACGTGCCACAAAATAGCCCAGTTTTGGTCATTCTCCAACTGTGTATCAGCGCCATAATGTACCATATAGGTTAGTATATGTTTATCTGCGAGTGTGTAACGGATATGCGTGAGGGGACAAAAATACTAATCCTGTGATGTCGAGATGACGGAAGTAGGGGCGACATTGCGTCGGCACTTTGTGCTCTATTCTCGACAACTGCGTCGCGACGATGCTGGAAACTGGGGAATATGGAGGCGAAGTGTCTGACAGGGATAAGGAAAATGAATTTTTGGAATAACAAGTGACAATTATAATGAAAAAGGCAAAAAGACGTACTCCATTTACGCAGTAATAATTTGGCTGTCAAATAGGTAATAGGATGTATTAATATAGTATGTTATCTGTGAAAACTTTTAATTGGCCTTCATGTTTAACGCTTAACTCTGTATAATATATATTACATATTAGCTGTAAGTTTTCCTAAAATTGTAAAATAAAATAAAATAAAACTAGAAAATAGTTGATCTGATCATCGAAAATTAGTAGCTTGATTACTGTATTTTGATAGCAGGTGAATCCCACTTGATTTTGTTTAGTTTGTGTGAAGTAGGAATCAGAATGATATTTGCAATTTATAATAAATCAAAATAGTGTAGTTATAGTAGATGAAGGATTTTTTTTAATAATTTGTCTATTGAGAACTACTACAGACATAATATGAGGCAATATTAATGTGCCCTCATCTGTGCCCGACTTCGTTGAAAAAAAAACAGCAATGTGTGCTTTTTCGAAAACAAAACAAGTTAAAAACAACAACACTTTCCTGATATTATAATCCGAAACTTCGAAATCACTTTCCACATCGTAAAAGTGACAGTAAACACACGAAGAATAAAACATGGAACGTTAATATCTCGTGTCGCACGAACAAATATTAAACACTTCATTGACTACTTATCGATTATCTTTTCTCGTTATAATGGATTCCAATCGATTCGCAAATACTCAATTAATATTCGTGTTTTTTTTTCTTTGTTACTCGTCGCTGGTTTCAATGACATGTGTCTTTCAAGATGAAGAGATGATTTGAGCTTTTTCCAGTTGACTAGTTGAGATGTTTTTTTTTTATTTTTGACGTGACAACGTCTTATAAATTGGTTTGCCGGGTGACACTTCAAGAAACTGCGTTACGCTCCGCTCACGTTATGCGCTCACAATGAGAGCGAGTGAGAGGCACGCGTCCCGCCTAAGAGCGAGAGAGACAGACATAAAAAGTGAAAGGCACGCGTCTTTCATCCTTCTTCCTACTATACGAATGAATATTCACATTAAAATTATTTTACCACTCAAAGTCGTTGTCACGTAAAACTTTCGCCCGTATACCGACTTTACAGGCAACCAATTTTTCTAATTGCAGATAGCTCTCTCTCTAAATCTCTAGATACTAGTGCTTTGGTAATTTATAAAAGAAATCGCCACTACTTTACTGGTCAAGAGGAGCTTGAAATTCTTAGCTGCTTGCAGTGTGTACCAATTTGGCACACTACTGAACTTGCAATGGGACGCTAGCACACTGCTACTAGCTAATGGATCGCTTAACTTGATCATTGATCTCATTCGATGGACGATTTGATAATAATAATTTGTTAGGAAGCCATGTTATTGTTATGCTTTCGGGTTGCGGACATGTATTAAATGGAGAAAATGGCAATAATAGTTTGACAGTGAAAAATGCTCTGCGCTTCACCGGCCCTTATAGTGTTATTTACCTTAGTCTATATAGGTTTATGTTTATAAGTATAAGCATAATTAATATTTATTTTCCAAACAAAATCAACAATTATATGAAAAGCAGCTTAATTATGTCCTAAAATTAAAATAAGCCTATTTAATATATACAATACGAAAAATAAAATAAATTAAAATTAAATTTAGAAGGCGTCATGGAAGTCATCCGCATCGCAGTCAATCGGAAGCGTGCCCAGAAGACTGGCGGCATTGCCTAGTATAAGCATTGTTTTTTTCTTACGGGTTGACGCGAATGTTACACATTGAAAGCAAACTACGGTTTACAGAGTATAAGAATAAGCACGTAATAGGTTCGCCCCCTATCACGTGGGACTTAAAAAATCGTGGCGAAATGTGGGTGTAATATTTACACCTCTGCCTACCCTTTCGGGGATACAGGCGTAAGACTATAAATAAAATTAAAAAAATAAAGATTATTCTTTATTTTTTTAATTTTATTTATATGTTTTCTCAAGTGCTTATGCACTTGAGAAAACATAGTCAATTTTAAAATGACTAATAGACACGTTTTTCTTATCAATATTTAAACCTATTGGTGCATAGATCAAGCAGCAATATACATCAATGAATAATCTGCCGAACCAAATCACTCAACAAAGCAAGAGTGGCACTAGCACCACAAATCAAGTTGGTAATTGTATAGATTGGTAGTAAACGCGGAACATTGTTGCGACCAACTTAATTTGGCGGTCGATTAATCCAGTTGAATGGCAGCAGTAATCGTCTGGTCGCAGACACAGTCAAAGTTAATGATACGGAACCGACTAGGACCACTGTGTTATGGGATTTTGTTTCCCTAATTAGGGGGGCAAGGGTTGTTCTTGGTTGGAATTTCATGAGCAAAAATGTGATTTAATTTTGTATGCGGATGCGTGATGAAGCAGTATAATATGTACGTTTTATATTTTTATTTATTTATAGACTCACGCGTGTATCCTCGAAGGGGTAGGCAGAGGTGTAATATTACACCCACATTTCGCCATTAAATTTTAGGTCCCACGTAACGTAATAGGGGGCGAGCATATTGCCGTTACCGGACACATCACCAGACTCCGTGCTTCTACTGAGAATTCGGAAAAACTCTTTTGCCCGACCCGGGAATCGAACCCGAGACCTCCGATCAGCAGTCGCATACGCTATCCACTGGACCACAGAGGCAGTCCGTTTTATACTGTTGCCCAAAAATAAGTTTGTATGATGAATTAGTGCTGCCTATTCGAGGGCTTAACGGCTGATTTGGACAGGGTCCCGAATTCAAATCCACCGCGCACAGCACTGACTTATCGAACTTAATATTATTTTTATTTAGTCTCACGTCTGTATCCCCGAAGGGGTAGGCAGAGGTGTAAACTTTACACATACGTACATTTCGCCATGAATTTTTAGGTTCCACGTAATATTGCGCGAGCCTATTGCCGTTACCGGGCACATCACCAGGGCTGCTACTGAGAATTCGGAAAAACCCAGTAACACTTTGCCCGACCCGGGAATCGAACCCGAGACCTCCGATCAGCAGTCGCATACGCTATCCACTGGACCACGGAGGCAGTCAACAAGAGGTTAAGTGTGTTCCAAATTGCGTATTATTATTTGCTCCATACCTCGGAGAGCACGTTCAGTCGTTTGGTCTGTAAGATTGTCGAGATCGCAAAAAAATCTGTTCTACACATTTTGTGGAGATTAAAGTTCAATATTCTGTGTGGAGTGACAAGAATGGACAGAATTAGGAATGATTACGTTAGAGGTAGTATGAAAGTGGCGCCCATTGATGAAAAGGTAAAAGGGAGTCGATTGGCCTGGTATGGACATGTTATGCGGAGAGATGAGATGTATGTAGGTAAAAAATTCGGGCAAGTGCGAGTCTGACTCGCGCACCGAGGGTTCCGTACGCATTTTACCTTATTTGAGGTTGAATTACGCTAGTCCCCTAAATCTGTATGAGCGCCCATACAACTTAGAGGACTATCTTAAATGGAGTCTACTATGTATGTATGGGGACAAAAAATTAAAATTTCCACTTTTTTATTTTTTGTAATTTTTCCTTTATTTGTGCTGTAAGACCCTGCTTTCGGCCAAATTTCGTGATTCTAGTTCAACGGGAAGTACCATATAGGTTTTCGACCCAAAACCTATAGGGTACTTACGGTTGACCTAGAATTGTCAATTTTGGTCAAAACCAAGGTCTTACAGCACAAGTAAAGGAAAAATTCCGTAAATTTAAAAAAGTTGAAAATTAAGGTTAATTTTGGTACTTACAAGTTTTCGCAAAAATCTAATTTTGACCATATCTTTTTATTGGGTTGAACCAGGACCCTGATTTTCATACACCTAATAGCAACCATAGACCTCAGTACCTGGTATAAATTTCAATTTGCTAGGTCCACCCGTTCCTGAGAAAATCGGTGGTGACACACGGACAGACAGACAGACAGACAGACGGACAAGAAAGTGATCTTATAAGGGTTCCTTTTTTTACCTTGAGGTACGGAACCCTAAAAAGTGATGAATGTGCATGTAAAAGGACGAAAAGGGAGAGTACGGCCAAGGAAAAGATGGATGGACTGTGTGAGGATGGATATGAAAGAGAAAAGGGTAAATGATCGGATGACTGGTGACAGAGAAGTATGGAAGAGAAGGACATATCGCGCCGACCCCAAATAAATTGGGACCAGGGCAAGACAATGATTAAAGTTCAATATTCTATGAAACAGATAGGCTTTTGTCGTTTTCTGCAGTCTCATATGTAGATAATACGAGTACCGTCACCCCCTAAGATTATCGCGTTATACTAGAAATAACTTTGTATAAGCAGAGATCTCCGTAAAGCCATTTATTGGCTTTGTAGAGTGCGCCATTTTTCTACATTACATTTGTAGTGGTGTGTATAGTTAATCTGTGGTCGTTGTTCGTGGCTTAATGTCTTTATTTCTCGCTATCACTAAATCTTCGCAGCTTTATTGCTTGGACATGCTTACGAGTTAATGGAGTGGTTCTGGTGTTGCACTGGGTAAAAGCTGGTGGCTTGATTTTGTACGTTCTTGAAAATTTACAGCAATGGTTTTTTTTTTAGGTTGGGTGGTTTAAAAGTCCCCTTCATCATAATCAGGAGGTTCGATATCGATATTAGACTATAAAGCAGACCGCAGGCTCCAAGGTGAAATAAAGTTTTGGTCGCAACCGGGATAACGCTAGGAAGACGATGAATAATTACTGATAATGATGATGAACGGACAGTAAGGGGGCCAATTCTCCTATTTTTATATGACATTGATATTATATTTTGAATAGACTTAGAAGCGGTATTCTGATAACCTAATGTCATTGTCGTATAATTTGAAATAAACAGTTCGTCGTTGACACATATTGTGACACTTATTGTTTAATTTTACGATCTCGTTACAACTTCGTTCAATTATCAGATAATTTAGAAGAATACTCTTTTTGTGACGTAAGTATGACACTGAGATGATATCGAAACTATATTTATTTAGGAAAATTGGGCCCCTGATGTAAAGCGATTGAAATAAATAAATGAAAATTAACTTAACCGTTAGGTAGAGCTGTTGGTCCTCCACTCGTCAGTGACATATCACTTTGCCTCATCCACTTTAATAATACACGCTCACGCAAGCAACCATAATATAAATAAAATAACAAAACGTCCCCCATCTTCCCTGACCCGCGTCCAACGACTGTCCAAGCATTTCTATATAATTGCGTCCACCATGACACCGCTGTCCTTCCTACAGCCTAACTAGAAGTGACGGGGACCCTGATGCGAAAGGACGGACACTATTTGAATTTTTATATTGATACAAGTTGTTCCTCGTGGCTTCGCCTGCTCTATCTTTCAACATCTATTAAAAGACTCAAAAAAATCTATCCTCGATAGACGGCTGCTCTAAGCCAACACCTATTTTATCCCCTTAGGATGAAAATTTTTAATGTCCATCCATATATGATATCCTACACCATAAAAGAAATCAACTGTCCTCTTGATTCTAGCTTCAACTGTTTAGGCTTTGTGATTAAGTATATGTTATTAGTCTGACGTGTGAAGACGTGGAGTTGCGGAAACAGCCCGTGCCATCAAGTATCAAGTAGTCTGACGTGTGATTTTTGATGCTAGTGATGTTAATAACGTGAGAGCCTTTCCCGCCAGACGCAAAGACCAAGCTATGTTATCGCAGCATTCCATTAACGATACCGAGATCATAGTATGTTTAGCCAATAAGGATTGTTAGCAAACTATTCAAATACACATCTGTTTATACCTTCGAGAGTTGGCCCTATCCACACAGTCGGGTCTTTTACTCAATAAACGCCAATTCCGGGCACTACGAAGACCATTTCGCCTTGTATCATGAAAATTCTTATACGTAATTTCTTTCGCGTTACCTACATGCCGAGGGTATAGGTGTCTTACCTACGTCTTATTATACGTAGGCCCCCGTTAACGTGAATTTAAGGAGGCTCATTTATTCATGGGTGTGCGGACCTACCCGTAATGCGATTTATTTGTGCATGCCCATGCATGTTTGATGAATATTACTGTGAACGCGTCATAGGGCCGTGTCGCTGACGGCGACCATCGTTTGGGCAAGGTGCTATCGTAAGCGGAGAGCGATTTTGTTTAGAATAGAAAATATAAAACTGAGTCTAGACTAGTACTTTGGTTTATTGACGTCCCAAGTGTGTCTTGGCCTTTGTAATTAGAATTTCCGCGCCATCTATTCGCTTTTAACTCAAATATATGTTAGAAGAGAAACTGTTAGTAGAAATACGCGTCCAGAAAATTTATCTACTAGACAAAATACAGTCGTCCCATATTGCTTTATAATTTAAAAAGTCGAGTATAATTTGATAAATTAAGGTTGTACTGCTGGCCTGCCTTCCGGACGATCACTATAGGAATTGTGATTCCTGAAGAAGGTTAAGTAGATAGTTCACTATCTATTGGTGGGTACCGTACAAAAATCCATTTGGTAGCTTTGAATTTAAGGCAATGCATGCAGACGCAAAGGACTCGGTGGGAACAACGCGATGGGGACAACAGTAATGTATAGATAGCCAAATGCTATGAAACTCTTCTTCTTTCTCTTAGCGTTATCCCAGTTTCACTCTGGGGTCCGCTTACTAGTCTAACCGGATTTGGCTGAATATTAACTTTTCCACGGAGCGACTGCCTGTCTGACCTCCGCAACCCGAAGGGATAGCGATATTCCATGGTTTAGACTAGTGTCAGTTTAATTAGAAGGTACTGACGCCCTGTAACGACTGTCAAAGATCTTCATGACAACCGGGACCGACGGCTTAACGTGCTCTCCGAGGCACGGGACAAATGCTATGAAACAATGTGAGAAAATTCAGACTCAATAATGTAGCCACAAGGCTGACCCAGTGAAATCGATAGCGAAGTAAACAACAGTTCTGTAGTTTGACAGCAAAAAAAACAATACTGAAAGTAATATATACCTCTGGGAGTTCCCTACTCAATACAAAATTGACTGTCAAATACAAACACTTGTGCTACATAATGTCACAAAGGAAATTACCTCCTGAGTAGTTCAAAAAGCTATAATTGTATGTTTCTTTCCTTTGCTACAAATAAATTGGAAGACCCGACTTTGTTAAAGTCAAATGTTATTTTAATGTGGGCACAACTTTGTTAAGAAAACTTTTTGACCCTTGTTCTAACTTATGTTTTAGACGATGATACCTTGTTTCGGACTTGCTTGTAAATTGATATTAAATTACAGACCATGCAATGATGGTATACACAACTATAGAGTTTTGTACAAAGTTTATCATGGGACGTCAATGATAACCTAAATTACGAAGCTATGTAGGCTTATGAATATGAAGAAACCTATAATTATCGCTTGATGGGAAGTGTAAGAAGATAGTCCGAGGAGATTCAGTGAAGTCTCCAAACAGCATGTTTTTTTTTTTTTTGTAATAGGCGGCAAACGAGCAGACGGATTGCCTGATGGTAAGCAATTACCGCCGCCCATAGACACAAGCAACACCACAGGAGTCAAGTGCGTTGCCGCCCCCTGGGGTTGGGAAAAGGGATAGTATGAGGAGTGGGATCAGGGCGAAGGAATAGGGCAATAGGGGATAGGACCTCCGGCACTCTCACTCACAGAACGAAACGCAACAGTTTAGGAATTGTTACTTTACGTCGATTTTCTGTGAGAGGGTAGTACTTCCCCGGTCGAGCCGGCCCATTCATGCTGAAATCAGCAAGGCTATACTACCTACAAAATAATGTTTTAAACTATGGCTTCATCCTACGCACAAAAAAACAACATCCTCATCCTCCTAGCGTTCTAAGCTGCATCCCAGAGTGCGCTTACTAGTCTAACCAGATGTTACTGAACATTAGCAACATATGAATAGTAGAACACTGAAAGATACATTTAATGAATATTGTATTATAGACACACAAATAGTAATAGTATAACACGAGAACTGGAGCAAGTATGTTTGTATACCTAATGTGTCAGTTATTTCGTCCTGTTTTATGAACAGAACGCTAAACGGCTAGCTTTGTAGAGCAGAGCTCGCTTCCATATTCCTTTTTATACGTAATACGCCTGTGTTTCTTCATTATTGTGACTCGCCAACAATAGTGGGATATTTCCATTGCGTTTGTCCGGCTATTGTTTACTTTGAGATAAAAATCGCCTCGAGCTCATGCTTGGCAGAACAGAGGGATTTATTGTCAAGTCAATGTGTGGTCCTCATTTTATTCTAATACATATAAGTTTTAGTATTGTAAGTGAGAATGATATTGTCTTTTTGTGTTTATCTCGACGGGACTTCAGATGGGATTTATTAAAACGAGACTGTTTACGAGGTACCTAGTTCACTGAGTAAAATTTAGGAGACGACACTTAAGGGAATCTTGTTGTAAAATATTTAAACGAAACAAGAAGAAATAGGAGGGTTTTTTATTATTAAAAGATTTTTATATCGTGCTGTTAATGTATGTATATAATAATAATAATATTCTACCACATACACACATCACCATCTAGTCCCAAACTAAGCAGAGCTTGTACTATGGGTACTAGATAATGAATAAACTTACATATATACGTTTTTTTTTGTAAATACATATTATACATAGAAACACCCAGACCAAGACAAACATCCATGTTCATGCACACAAATGTTTGACTTGAGCGGGAATCGAACCCGCGACCATCGGTGTAGCAGTCGCTTACACTCCCGCTGCGCCAACCGGTCGTCAAGTATAAGTAACTAGAGGACGCCAGCAGCTACGCCTGCAATTTTTTTAACCCGTTTTGGACGATCCCGTGGGAATTTCGGGAAATCCCTTCTTAGTGCATCCCTACGTTCCCCAAGGAACATACATGCCAAATTTCAGCTTCCTGCGCCCAATAGTTTCGGCTGTAGCGTGTCTGTCAGTCAGTCAGTAACGCAAGGATTTTATATATTAAGATTTGTTCAATGTTATTTGTTAGACGTCAATTTTATAGTATGCCTTTTGTTGCCTTGGATGATGAGAGTTATTGCTTTTTGGACTAAAATAAACTACATGATTTCCTCAGTAAGTAAGTTATGAAGTATTCGCAGTTAACTTATAAATACTTGGCAAACTTTTCTAACTGATTGATTGTATTTTTGGCATTGGAGAGGCCTGTATAGAGTACGGTGGGCATGCAGCAATTGATGTCGCTGCTCGCTAATCGCTCACAGTACTACCGCCGCCTTACACAATGCTGAATTTTTAACAATATATTTGAACGTCTCTGTTCACCGTATTCTTGGCTTTGAATGATATCTCGCAGCGGAGTAATTCCGCTCCATTTTTACGTAAGAACATTTATAGAACACGCTGTAACGTTCTACAGTATGTTTGGAATTCCCACGTCTGCTGTAACAGGGGATTCTAGGAATGAACTAATAACGAAAAGGTTTGTGAGAATATTTAGTACGAAATATGACGTTTCAACGTGTTAGTTTATTGAGTTTGCGTTTGAATATTAATAATATTTGCTACCTGTTCTGGGAATACATGGATTTGAATTAAGGTGGTACACGTTTAGGTTTTGATGCTTTTAAATAAATTGGAAGGCAATTACTTACTGAAAGTTTAAATACGCGTGTGTTTGGACAAAGCAACTATTCTCGTAATCCAATTAGGGTATTTATTTCGTTTGAAATCGGACATCTAATATTCAATGTCAAGTATCGCCCTCACTTTTTCATCCCTTTGCACGTAGTATCACAGTAGTCCCGTAACCAGCTCCTTATGCAGCTGGTTTAGACTTCAATTTACGCATATCCAATTTGGGAATAGCCGAGTGGAGAGGGCGACAGACTGCTACGCAGACGGTCTCGGGTTCGTATCCACGGCACGCACCAATGACTTTTCGAAGTGCTATTTTTTATTTATTAAATTACTAATTATCGCTTGCTTATCGGTGAAGCAACACATCGTGAGGAAATCTGCATGTCTGAGAGTTCTCCTAATGTTCTCGAAAGACATGTGAGGTCTGCCAACCCGCACTTGGCCAGCGTGGTGGCCTTACCCTTCTCATACTGAGAAGAGGCCCGTGCCCAGCAGTGGGACAGTATATAGGGCTGATGATGAATTTTGGGAATATGATCTTTCGGCAGTTGTGAAGTGATCAGTACCAAGTGCAGTTGCACGTATGCACGATTGCGATCCTCCTGCTGTCAAGAGCTTGTTTGACCCACCTATTCGGAAAGTAAGCCTTTAGAATTTGCAATCATTTAACTATACTTAAACTTATATTTATGTTTGTGTTGTTTCAGGTAATTTATAAGTCCTTACCTAGTAACCTCCAAGTCACAGAATGAACGCCGAACCGTTAACATACCTAATTAGTGAGTACCTATATAATTATTTTAAATCGTGAAAATTTTTGTATTCAATACTTGTATAAATATTTGTTGTTAGTCTGGGTACCGTTATTGATATTTGAACAACTACGCGTAAATACCTTATAATGTAAATTGAAATTAATTTTAGTTGTACTATTTTTCAGTAGTGATTATTATCAATTTAGAGAAAAGGTAGATAACAAAAGTGGGGAAATATACATTCAGTTCATTTGTTTTTATCTTTATATTGGCATAAAGATTTAATAGGTAATATGTAATTTCAATATCGAAACATCGTCGTGTGTACAAAATATATCATACTACTTTCAACTAGGTGATCTATTATCATCAACAAAAGTTATTCGACGGCTTACTTTTCGATTTTGAAATATGTATTAGTATTTTCAGGGTGGCTCAGGATCGGTCTATGTGGAGGCCTTTGGGGGAGGCCTATGTCCAGCAGTGGACGTCTTTCGGCTGATATGATGATTATGATTAGTATTTTTTGATTTTGAGTGAAATAGTAACTTTAACACTACCAAACTATTTCAGTCATTAACACACTTGTTGGTCAACATAATTATGAAAAATTAAAACTTAGACCAAGTCTTCTTAATATATAGTATAGGTATATAAAATCCTTGCGTTACTGACTGACTGACAGACACGCTACAGCCGAAACTATTGGGCGCAGGAAGCTGAAATTTGGCATGTATGTTCCTTTGAGGCCGTAGGGGTGCACTAAGAAGGGATTTTCCGAAATTCCCACGGGATCGGCCAAAACGGGCAAATTTAAAAAAAAGCAGGCGTAGCTGCTGGCGTCCTCTAGTATTAAATAAAGTTTATAAAATATTTTTAAAAGCCTTAAAATAATGTACGACCGGTCAGTCCTATTTCAGTTATAGCTTACGGGGTAAACATAGAATACAAAAAAAAACTTAAACCTCTAAGACAGTAAAATATATTTTCGCTGTGCCACCCGAAAACTCTTCAAGCTGTAGCTGAGTATTTTAATATATTCTGTAGCAACAACTATCTGAGAGTTCATTATTACAGCTCCGATGCCATTCGCAGCCCCGCATAACAAAGTGGTGGTATTTGAGAGCTCTCTCTCAATATGACTCTCTTTAATATTCATAAGGCAACTAAATCTACGGTACATACTTATAAGTACTTCTAATTTTCGTTTAGTTTGGACTTGGCGGGGATGTTTATAATTTTCGCACTATATGTTTGTAGATTATTAGAAATGCTAATGTTTTAGTAAGTTTATGAGTTTCTTTTTACTCGAGTATGACTTAGCTAAATAGTATGTTTTAGTACTTAGGCCGGTGTTCACCCACACTTTAACAGATGTTTAAATTTATAACCAACTGTTTAGTTCAATTTTCATGTTCACCATACCTTATACGTCAGTTAAAATGCTAAATCGGGCGGTTATTTTAACCGAGCCTCGCATCCATGTTTAACGCGTTTAAACGTTGGTTATCGCTGTCAATGTGACATTTTGTTTACTAGTTACATTTATTTGTCAACAGAACAGTTTCATATAAAGACAAAAGGAGGTCCGTATTTAATTTTTTAATGGATGGTGAATATAATCACTCAAAATATTTCTTTCGTTAAGGCTCAAATTGCTGGTACGGTTCCTATTAGCCATTTTTTTTCTTAAGGTTCCTTATGAAATCAGAAAGTAATCGTTTGATGTGCTCAGCGATAACTTTTCACGTTTTAAAACCTCTTTTGAAATGGTTATGGCATTTCTACACAATAAACAATAACAATGACAAATGTATCTAGTATCAAGATACTAAAATTAATCCTGCCAAAAAATGTCCTGATACTCCTAAAAAGACTATAACGAAAATTACGACGCCTGAACTTGACTGCATTATAATATTATACGATTGTTTAAAAGAGTTGTACAAGTAAACGTCATTTGATGTTGTAATGGTACATTTTCATTTGGCAATGTTACCTTTCTCACTCATTTCATTCAAAACCGTCCGGTTTTCTAACCGGCGCCCAAACGGCACTGGTGAACAGTAAAAAAACGATCTCTGTTTATCTTGATGTTTAACTTTAAACAGTTGTTTTTGCAATCGACCGTTATATCATTGTCGGTGAATTTGGGTCTTAGTAGTCAGAGAAGGTAACTATGACGGTATTTCCCGACGTAATGTCAAAACTGCTCGTCATATTTTAATGAATTAGGTCTCAGAAACTTTCTTCAATAGCCCGAGCCCACCTATTTTGGAATTTGGATATTAGATTTTCTTTCTTCATTTTCATACAAACAGCTATTTCAAAGCTTAGAGTGTTATGATAAATCTATGAAATAAATAATCCAATCTCTGACAAATTAGATATAATTACGCCAAATCAAAGTGGCTGCTATCGCGAAGATCCGCTTTCATCACGAGAGGCCGAAAGTGTCGTCCCTTTCCCTCTTTGATAAAACGAGGTATTAATACGAACTACCTTTCTTTGTAAATTTCCGGCCTTTTCAGAAGGTCAACGACCTCAGTTGGTAATAAACCTTCGTGGTAATCTGTTACTTTGATCTTTATTTTTCGTGTCTGCTATAGATCCTGTCGAAATTATGTTTGGTAAGTTCGCTAGAGATTGGACGTTAAAATAATAAAACTAGAAAAATCTAGAGAAATTGTCTTCTGTTCGACTCGCATTTACACTTCGAGCATAAAAGACGTGATATGTAACCTATCTTGGATTTATGAAACTACGTTTGTTTATTTTATAGTCGAGGAAAATCTAAAGTGAACTGGCAAATGTAGCCAGAAAGAAATTGCATATTCTCAATTTTGTAGATATTTCAACAGCATAATACGATTTAGTTACACATAAATTGACAGTGACAGCAGAGTTAAACAAATTACTACGCAGGGTCTTCGAAGTAATGTGCTTATTAGATTGTTAATTATCGCTTGCTAAACAGCGAAGGATTAAAATCTGAACTTCCGGCAGCTTTCCGTATTTCCTAGCATCATTCCTCGCTCGCAGACATGTGCAATCTCCACCTGGCCAAAAACGGGTGCATTTGGCCAGGTGGAGGGATTTGGCCTATCCCATCTCAAAAAGTATACGTACAGTTGCAAAATCGATTTGTGCACAAGTGCAAGAAGGGTTTCTTCTTAATATAAAAGCACCCCATACATATTACTTTCTACCTATTCATAAGGTTTTCTGCAATATACTTATCCAGAATATATCCAAGCTTCAGCAAATTTAAACAAATTACAGTTAACTGTTAAGTAAAATCTATATTTCATTGCAGCCGAAACTCTTCACATCTGTTCCAAGTGCAGATGTCGTTTTATATTAAAAAACTCATTTTGTGTCAAGTCTGTTTCTTAATTAAACATTATTAATATCTTAAAATGATAAGTTTTCAGGCCATGCGCCGCTAATTAGCCGACGGGCCAACTGTCTCATAATTCTCCGTCTCGCTCGCTCCGAACTTTTGTGCGGTCTAGTCTTTTGTATTTTCTTGCTAACGAAACTTTTCTTCAGTTTAATTTTAGAGAAATCATCGTTATTAAACTCGGTGTGTTAAAGAATTTCGCGTTCTGACGCCCAGAGAATTAATTACGACGGTTTTTGATGTCTTTTCCTTAAGTTAATGCTAAGAATTGCAAGATGATATTATTTTTTTGTAGACGTAGACACTTTTATACTTGTTGATATGAGAGTCAACTCTGTGTATACTTAGAGACATAAACCAGAGATGTTCTTCAATATTTGTATGGGTAGGTTAGGTATGTCTTAACCAAAACAGAAACCTAATCATACTTGAATAAAAAAATTAAGGCTATGGATTGCCGTCGTCCGTGTGGTCACGGATTAAGAATACGGAATGTCTCCACCCCATATCATCTCATGGGTGTCGTAAGCGCCGACAGAGGGAGCATATTATGCAGAGAACAGCACTGTAAGAGAAGGAAAACTTGATACAAACCCTATACCAGCCCGTTTGGCCAGCGTGGTATACCTAGTAGGCCATGTACGACCAATTCCTCCTTTTAAAGGAGAGGCCTATTCCAGCAGTGGAATGTTAAAGGCTGATGATGATTGCCGTTGTATGCCACCATTCTTTACTGTAGATCATAATTTAATAACAAAGACTCAAAAGAAAATCTTAGTGCTCAGCAGCAATCGAACCCATGACGATCTCTCGTACATTTGCGATACCACCAAGGAGATAGAAAACTAGAGCTAAAGAAAGCATTCTGTGTGTTTATTATCCAGTATAAACTAATAGACGCGTATTCCAAGTTTTACCCTTATCTAGAAAGTTGGCAGCGGGTTCTACGTACCGAGGTATTGGCACCGTTCGAATCCATGAATAGTTAAATTTATTGCAGATGGAAATAATGTACTGCATCTTATTTGAACTCCTTATTAAGTATTATTGTGCGTTTTATACCGTTTTATTTGCATTTAATGTTGCGTGTTTGGACATTTATTCATTGGGAATATAGTGTGTGTTTTACTACGCTTTCTTGTTGACTGCTTCGGTCAACGACCTTTTCGAGGTACAGTTGTCGCAAATAGATATTTCGAATAAATTATTTGGATAAGTTAGTTTACTGTGTTGTGAATTCTACACGAAACTGATACTGTATTTCATCATCATCAGCCCTATTATATACTGTCCCACTGCTGGGCACAGGCTTCTTCTCACTATGAAAGGGTAAGGCCATAGTCCACCACGCTGGCCAAGTGCGGCTTGGCAGACTTCACATGTCTTTCGAGAACATTATGGAGAACTCTCAGACATGCAGGTTTCCTTAATATGTTTTCCTTCACCGATTAGCAAGCGATAATTAACACTTTAATACGCACTTAACTCCGGAAAGTCATTGATGCGTGCCGTGGATTCGAACCCGAGACCCTCTGCGTTACAGTATGTCGGTCTCTCCACTCAGCTATCGCTGCTTATGTCAAGAAAAATAAAGACTAGGTCAATCATCAACTAACGCTTTCGCCTTCGACCCCGGGGATGAAATAGTCGCTAAACACAGTCTTGGCGTCCTTCATGAGTTAATTGATACGAATATGGTACGACACCAAGCAAGAATTTATTAGCTACCCCATTCTAGGCCTAGAGGCAACATAGCAAGACAAAGATTTGTACTTTAAAGACGATTATTTAGTCTAATCGGATTTGACTGGAAAGTTAAACTCAGGCTCCAAGACCTACTTAGATCGCGAACGGAATAACGCTAGAGCCATTGTAAATATGTATTTTGCATATCTCTGCTGAACCTCTCAAACAACATGCGTGAGCATACAAGCATTTCTACCTTATAAGCATGGTGATTTTACAACCAAGATAAACTTCACAGATGATCTTAGAAAACAAAAAGACTAACACTAAACAACTGGCAATGCTCCTTATTAGCGTAAGAGAAGCCATAATCATCTCATCTTACAGCCAATCCCAAATATTAGAATAAACAGCGTGATAACTTGACAATGAATTGCCCCATATTGTCTTAAATCTCATCCAAACGCAGAAAAAGCCTATATATTGTGCCACTTATAATGCTAACTTTCATACGAAATATACTGCATAACTCGCTAAAACAATATAACGACAAAAAATGGCTACTTCCCATGAAAATAAGTCTTTTCCTGTCCATTTCGATAACATAATCCACTGAGTACCAGAGAATTACGATCTGCTTGTATTAGGCGAAGCATCAGTACTTATTGGCAGATTTTTACGTTCGGCCTTTCGTTAAGTGTTGGTTCAGACCTGATGGAGCGGTAAGGTGCGATATAATAGTTCGATATGTTATCTTAATATATAAAATCCTTGCGTTACTGAATGATTGACAGACACGCTACAGCCCAAACTATTGGGCGCAGGAAGCTGAAATTTGGCATGTATGTTCCTTGAGGACCGTAGGGGTGCACTAAGAAGGGATTTCCCGAAATTCCAACGGGATCGGCCAAAACGGGTAAATTTAAAAAAATTGCAGGCGTAGCTGCTGGCGTCCTCTAGTCTGATATACTCAGCAGATATTACGGATCATGTTGAACGTCCTAATTAAATATTTAAGTAAAATACACCAGCACGTGCACTCAGATGACGCACAGCGCGTATATTTTGCTACTATGGCCGTTGAAGCTGTACAACCTGATTAAATATTTAAGTAATATACTCCAGCTTCAATGTGCAGTGTAGATGGAGCATCCGATCTGGACCCAGCCATTGAAACTTTTGTATGTTTTACATTAATAAACCTATTTAAAAACAAATTAAAAAATGCATGCAATCCGATTCCATTTAAAACCATATTTGCCTTTTCACCCTTGAACAAAGTAAGCCTTGTTTTTTCAATCTCTATTTTTTATATAAAATTGTCTGTGTACTTGGTTCTCACGCAACTGTGAAGTGACTGATAAATTGATATTTATCAGTCACTCAACTATTGATGCTGACATCAACCACAGCGAACACAAACAGCCAATAGAACAGACACAAGTTCATTTTAGAGCCGCTCCATCAGTTATGAGCCAATCCCTATTTTAGTTGGAAAATAGCCAACATTGGGATAGTATCGTACGTCCTCTCATATAATATATGTAAATAAAGTCTGGTGTCACATCGGAACAGCTTGAACAGTCAGGATCTGATGTCTTTTCCATGTTTTGAATAGATAGTGATATTAAAGGGGTTCGTTTTCGCGACCTGAATATGTAAAAATATGTTTTGTAAGTTTTATGTGTAGAGAAAAGCCGTAGTGAATATTGATTTGTGCGCACTGACTTTCATATTTTTATGTAGCTTTATACTATTGTAAGCTTCTAGGTAATGTCCAACAGATGGCAATCTGCTAGCAAGGTGGATTTTCTCTCTTTTCAGTCTTTTATCCTCAAAGTAGGTTCTGAAAACATTATTCAAAATATTTAGGTCCTGAAAACATTATTACTGTCGATATTGAAATACATACTTACTACCAGACCTTTCAGGGATTATTTTGAAGTGTCTTTACAAAGGAGTAAGAAAAGAATTAAAATTTCTTTCTACATTTTATGAACGTTATTTTGCCAGTCATTACAAAATCAAGACATAGCATTAATCCCTTGAAATTCATGTTATAAAGGCGGCATTTCGGCAGTAGTTGGGACACAATAGCTTGCACCGTCAGCTCTCTTTGGAAATCAACTGATTACTGATCTACGAATCGCCGACGACGAATTGTCACGACCTCATTTAAGATATTTTTTACGTTTTCTGATCCGAGTATCTTTTTTTTGCACTTCTAGCATAGTGTAATTCAAGTATTTTGTGTATTTACAGAAAATACTTGAATAACACTAGGCTAAAATTAGTGAATGTGACAATCAACCTTGCTACTTCCATGACCTCATTAATCGCCTATTTGCAATTATTTATCTGAACTGATTTTTCGGCTCAGCATCATCCTTTATCCGTTCTAAACCACTAGAAACATCAGCTGTTTATACTTTCCTTAAATTTCAGAAAACTAAATATGTATATTTATAAATTATTACATAATTTAATAACATACATGTCATTATGTTTTACTATTTAAGTCTCCGACATTCCAGTGGCGGTTACGGAGATAAGTGATAACCTTTGTGCGTATCTGCCCTAAATGCTGTATCGACATTAGATATCCGACAGATATGACTACTGCGCGGTAACTTACTGTAGTGTCGCCGTTTACCGTCATGTATTGTAGTAAAACACAGCACTCAGAAGAGAAGTATTGAGCCTAGTCCAAGAAAAACGAAGCATTTTAGCGACAATAGAAAAAAGAAGAGCCACGATGTTTGGCCACCTTATATGTACATGATGACTTTATCAAAAACATACTGGAAGGTAAAATAGATGGAAAGAGAGGAAGAGGTCGACTCAGGAGGGCATACATGGATCAAATTAAAGAATAGGCAAAGGTCATGTCGTATAAGGAGGTCAAGTTACTGGCCGAAGATAGAAATATATGGCTTAAACTCCACCGACAAGAGCAAAGCTCTTAAATTGAAGAGAGAGAGAGAGAGAGAGAGAGAGAGAGAGAGAGAGAGAGAGAGAGAGAGAGAGACAGCATTCATGTTGCTAAGCAACCTTGAAACGATGACTACTGCTTAAAATGTAAGTGCCAATACAAAACTACTACTAATGAATACAGATTGACATAGGTAATAGAAGCGCATTTCTTAAGGATTTCGTTTGTCGATTCCAAGTGGCGTGTTGGCGGGTGTCGTCAGTTCGTCTCTCTTGCACTCATAGAGACAGCTGTCACAGCGCGACTGCGACGCCGCCAAGCGATAATTTGGGTCACAGAAAGTTTATCTACAGAGCGCCCATAAGAAATGCGCCTCTATATAAATATCTATGCTTTATGCTACTACTAAATTGCTGCCCACAGCTTCGCCCGATGGCAACAATGACAGTATATCTTAACTTGCATATATAAATCTGTTCTTAGCGGACGCCAAATATTAAGTTTACGACTTAATACGTGCAGCGTTTTTAGAGATTTCGTAAGATATAGATTCTTGTGTTACTAGCTGACTGAAAGACAACTCAGAGCCAAAACTATTGATCGCAAGGAGCTGAAATTTAGCGTGTAAGTTGCTTAGAGACTGTTACCCGAAATTATCAAGGGTTCGGCAAAGAACGGTTAAATTTAAATAGAATATGCGGACGTAGCTGCATCCTTTAGTTGGCTTATAAAAAGCGTCTGCATCACGCGGAGGCTTTCCCCAATATCTGTAGCATACCTTCATCCCAAGCCGACTGGTCAGTACCTTATTTAGAGAGTGACATGAATTCCTTTCAAATTCTTCTCATAGCTGTACTATCTAACAGAATCTAGAAGTAACATATCCCTTGGCCTTCTTAAAAGTCATGCTCTGTAACCTAAATGAATAAGTTACTTTGAATTTTGTTTACAAGAACTGTTGAGGTCGTCTGACACGTTGTGCCTGTAGACCAATTCCTAATGATATCATTTACCTACGTAGAAATGTAAATGAATTTGTAAAGAGCTAACTTTGGATTACTTGTAGGTATTGTATGTACGGAGTGTGACCGTTGGCATAGCTTAAGAAGAGGGATGCATTATATTTGTAGATAATATTTATGAAACAAGTTAATTCATGCTAAAAATAATACACTCATCATTTACATATGAACTATTGCTATCAAACTGTTCAATCGCCATCCACTTTTACACATTAAGTAACAAACTAACAAATGGCCCGACATTCTAATAGGTGATTTCGCGAAGTAGTCATATAAAATATGGAATACTCTTCGATAACCTTGAGATTTTTTACCAAAGTGTACTTATATAAAACGTCACCGAAATAAGCGAAAACTGTCCATATTCCGTGGCACTAACGCCTCATTTCCCGTGGCATGTTTACCTACACTCTAGAAAAAGGGCTTCCATTACCATAAGGTACTAATAAGGTGTCTGAAACGTCGCCTACTGAATTGTTAAGAGCCGTATTTGCGGCCACTCTAGTTAAGTGGCTGTTTACAGATTGCGGAGGAGAATGACATCGATAACTTGGACCATTTCTGTGACGGAAATGAACTAAGTTGCGTATATGTGACTCCTTATGTAGTTTTCATGAAGATGTGTGGATTTCATTCCCCGGAGTTGATCTGTCTTCAAATGTGCTGAATGTGCTGATGTTTGATTTAACCATAGAAAATATTTCTTTATTACGATCAGCATCATCAGCCTGCTGTAGTCCATTGCTGGTTATAAGCAAGGATCGGAATGAAGGGAGCTAACATTGTCAAAAGTATGGATATGCCTAATTTTTAAATGTGTTTCCGGAACTAGATTCCAGAAAATTTTGGACTTTTAATGAAGGTTTTTTCAACAGTTTAAAACACCTTCATTAAAAATCCGAAATTTTCCAGAATCTTGTTCCGGAAACACATTTAAAAATTGGGCATATCCATACTTTTGACAATGTTAGCTCCCTGATTCCGATCTATGGTTATAAGTATCTCCAGTGGTACATTACTTAACTGGATCCTCATCGAATCTGGAGGACATCCTACGTCTTCACTCCCAAAAACGTCTACTCCAACGAGCGCTGATTCCGCGACAAATATGACCAGCCCAATGTCACTTTAGTAGCAGAGATCTTAAAGCAACTGCTTGGTAAAATACGAGCTATCTGAACATATCTGGACCAGCGACGGCGTGACATACCTGGACTAGGAAGCGGGCACTAGGTTCTAGGGCGAAGATCTCGAATCCCAACCGGGAAGACTTGGATGATAATTCTGGTTATAATAGACAGAAATGGTTGTAATATAACTAGCAACAATAACAAAGATGAATGGCTGAGTGTTTCTCGTCGTGATACGGACCTATACGTAGTGATTCGTCTTTTCCATAATAAAACCCGACTTTTACTTTTATTTCAAGTTTTATATCTCTTTAAAATAAATCAGCGCCTTCAATACATTCTCCAAGATCAATAGGTACACAAATTGCTTGACACAAAGCAAATCTCGAGTGATTTTTCGCGCGAGAAATTTCTTATAGCCGTCAGAAATTACCTGTTACGAAAATTAGCATACTTCCAAGTCGCTCCAAATTAAATAGCCCTTAAAATGGGTAGATTTTTCAATTCGTTGAATAATAAATAAGATAATTACCATAGTCTTTGTAAGTACAAATAGAGCCTTTCTTCACTAAATTAGCATACAGGCTTGAGAGTCGCGCTTATTTTTCCTGTCTCCGTTCTATTGTTTTCTAGCCTTTTTCTGCAATTACTCGTTAGGTACGATGTCAGTTTGCTGTGGTGCAAGTCAGGAGATTGCACCATATTCTACTTGCGAGTGAGTGTATTATTTGGTTGATTAAAATCGGTACACTGTTTTAAAGAAGAGCGCTTGCAAGATGTTTGTTTGTGGTATAGAGAACATATCACCATACAAAATAATTTAGCGGGTCTTAATAGCGTTAACTTAACTTATTTAAGGTATAAACACCTATTTGCTGACGGTAATGTCAGACTCTCCGCGACCACGCTCGGGGCAAGACGAGCTAAACGTCGGAAACAAATAGGTATTTGTACCTTAAATAAGTTAAGTTACCGCCAATAAGATCCGCTAAATTATTTTGTATGATATAAACAAATCGCGAAAGTTTAAAATCGAACATATCACCACTAGTGTTATCCGCTGTCTGCGCTCCCTTGGACATCACATAGCGCGGGCTCCATAGATTTATGCGTGCTTATTCTCGCAGCTGCCGAGGGACTGCCTCTTAACGCTAACTGTTATGGCTATTCATTTTCTACTTCACTACGCCACGCTCAAACAACACCCTTCGGACATTTCTGATTCAACTTTTTGCTTGATTTGGTAAGCTGTTGGTGCAAAACGGTTTTAACCTGAGTTATTGAAGCATTGGGTGCTGAGGTGATGTAAGTTTGTGTGTAGGCCACACAGATTCCGAATTCAGGCAGATTTTTAGTTCTGGTGCGTTGGTGGTCTCACAATGCAAGCTTTCCATACTGCACTACCGTAGAGGAATGTGTAGTTGGGTTGGTCCTACTCATTCACTCACTAACCTTTGCGATACCTACCATGTCTCTGCCTAGGGCATGTGAATCTACTACTATGGCATATTCGACATACGACCCTGACGGGTGTCTTCGTTTTAAAGCTGAGCAATTTTCAATAAAGTCGCCAATCAATACACCTAAAATATCTTAATATATAAAATCCTTGCGGTACTGACTGACTGACAGACACGCTACAGCCGAAACTATTGGGCGCAGGAAGCTGAAATTTGGCATGTATATTCCTTGGGGACCGTAGGGGTGCACTAAGAAGGGATTTCCCGAAATTCCCACGGGATCGGCCAAAACGGGTTAATTTAAAAAAAATGCAGGCGTAGCTGCTGGCGTCCTCTAGTACTTGATAAGTATTACTTTCTTTACTCCATCTTAGCTACAATTAAAACGGAAAATTCGTCTGCTATTTTTCTATTATAACATTTCACAATACTTATACTCTTGGTGCTTAAATTAATAAAAGCCTGGTAGGAAATAAAAGTCTTGGAAATGACAAAATTCCGAGCAACGAGTAAATGTGTATATCTGTTGGAACGGAAACGGATATGAAAACTTCCTATGAAGACGGTAATGTGCAGTTTATATTATTTTCCCTCGTCAACTCGGAAATGGTTGGAAAATCACTTTTGTTGCGATATAACTATTTCGATGTCGGAGGTAAAATCAAACTTTATTCCTCTATGTATATCTCTCGATTAAATACTAATCCTTAAATAGCTGAAAAATGATTTAAGTAGATTCCAAAGGTTATACAAATTGTTAATAATAAAGTTATTAATTCAATGAATTATCATTTCCTTTTGAATGTTTTACCAATTAGCATTGCATATCTTCTTAATATATAAAATCCTTGCGTTACTGACTGACTGACAGACACGCTACAGCCGAAACTATTGGGCGCAGGAAGCTGAAATTTGGCATGTATGTTCCTTGGCGACCGTAGGGATGCACTAAGAAGGGATTTCCCGGAATTCCCACGTGATCCGCCAAAACGGATAAATTTAAAAAAATTGCTAGCGTAGCTGCTGGCGGCCTCTAGTAAATTATATTATTACTTACAGTACACCTTTTATCCTAAATATGTGAATGAAAATGTTGTGTGGAAAATGATTAAATAGAAGTTAGAAAACACAATTTGAAATTATAACCACTATTAATGCAACATACATACACATACATAACGTCACGCCTTTTCTCCCCGAAGGGGTAGGCAGAGGTGTATTTCTACACCCACTTTTCGCCAGATATACTTTAGTCCCACGTAATAAGGGGCGAGCCTATTGCCGTACTGGGCACATTTCCAGACTCCGTGCAGCTACTGAGAATTTCGTGACAGAAAAACCCAATAACACTGCCCGACCCAGGAATCAAACCCGGGACCTCCCGATCCCACGTGCACATTTATGCCGCGAGACCAACGAGGCAGTCGTATAGGGTTTGATGTCGAATTTTCCGTCTCTACGCAAAGATGGTATTTGCATCGTGTTATCCCTTAGTCGCCTCTTACGACACCCACGGGAAGATAGGGGTGGTGACACTTGTATTCTATGCCGTCAACCACACGGCATATTAATACAAATTGAATTTAATATGAATGCAAATCGAAAAGCACAGAATAAATATCTAACTCAAAAATTATTTTGTTATTGACATACCCAATATAAATAACATTTCATTTCATGTTGAACAAGAGCATCATTTCGAAACAGAAATGAATGACTGATGATTTATTACTAATTATAATATTCCAACTAAACCTATATATTAATTTACAAGAGATGGAAGATGTGAAGGAGATATTGATAGGAGAGTGACTGCGGGGAACAGTGTGAATGGAGCGCTGCATGCCTTTATGAACGGAAAAACTGTGCCAAAAAATTCGCGACTGGCGGCTCATAATGGAGTGGTGGTGGACCTTGATGCATGAAAGTGAGTGTTGGGTATAGCAGAAAAAGCATGAAAGCAGAATTAAAGCAGTTGAGATGCGATCACTACGTAGTATGTGTGTGGTGAGAGTGATTGATAGAATTCCGAATGCAGTAATACGAGAGCGATGTGGCCTGAAAAAAGATGTCGTGACAAGGATTGATAAAGGAATGCTGAAATGGTTTGGACAGGTGGAGCGAATGAGTGAAGAAAGATTGAGGCATCAAATATATATGGCAGAGGTGTGTGGGCAAGCTGGTTGCGGCAGACCTCGTAAGACGTTCGTCGCCCAAATTGGGGACGTCTTGAAAAACGGAAAATACCGAAGCACCCGTAACCGGCGAGCATGTATGAAAAGAATAATGAATGTAGAGGAAGCGCGTGAGGTTTGTAAGGATAGAAGCAAGTGGCGTTCTGTTGTCTCTGCCTACCCCGACGGGCAAAAGGCGTAAGCATATGTATGTGTATGTATACAGGGTGGCGCTACCATAGGGACACTTTTTGAACAGAGGCATGGCGTACAATATTCTGAAGCCTTGTACCAAAAATCAATTAAATCGGTGCAGTAGTTTAGCCACAATAACGATTTTAAGTTCTGCAATTTTTGCACATGCTTTGAATTCCACACAGCTGATACAAAACGGTCAACTACCCTACATTGCGCGCCGCGACTCACTACGATGCGGGCGCCGACTCGACGCCGCGCGAGGATTCCCGCATATCTTCGAGGACGCGCGAATGTTTTTTGTCAGGTTCAAGCATTTATGCACTTTATTGTAAAAAAAATATAGTTTATTTTCAAGTGCGTTAATAAAATCCTCTCCGCTGCGCTCCGTTTTATCTGCGCTGAGCCTAACTTCGGATGACGTCGAGGCGTCGCGTCGGAGTGAGTCGGGGCGTGCAATGTAGGGTAGTTGACCGTTTTACTTGATTTTTGTCACCGATTTAATTGATTTTTGGTACAAGGCTTCAGAATGTTGTACGCTATGCCTCTGTTCAAAAAGTGCCCCTATGGTAGCGCCACCCTGTATATTAATTTACTAAATCAGTTATGTGTATGGACGAAAAACAAAGATTTGCACGGGGTTCTGAAGCTTACTAGTCATCGTCATCCTCGTGTTTTTCCGGTTACATGCAAGACTTGGTTTTGGAGCCCGGGTCCGCTTGCTGGTCTAACCAGATTTGACAGAATATGTTAGCATTACCCTAGGGGACCGCATAGAAGTCCAGTATCAGTACATTTGTATACAGGGTGTCACAAGACCCATCACCAAGCAGAAATCTACTCGTTTATTACATCATGGCAAGTATTAGGCAAAAATTATTCATGAAATACGATTTTTTTTGAAGACATGTTTTACATAAGTTACAATTAAAAGTGCGCGCGTGCAATGCTCGTTATACCTACTTATCCACGGGTGCATAGGACAACTATAGAACAAATTGGCGGAGTAAATGCATCGATTTTGTACCTAATTATAAAAAAATATGGTAAGTTTGAGCCTCCGGAAGTATTTGCCCAGGTATGGTGCCGAAGTAAAAAATGTTTGTATTGATTGGTACAATACGGCATTTTAGTATTCGTTTAGGATATTTTTACAACCTGTATATAAAAGCCTATCTATCTTCCCATAACGACTGTCCAAGTCGGCCGTGACCGACGCGCGGCGCCAACGGCTTAACGTGCTCTCAGAAGGCCAATAATTAAAAATTTAAAATTTGTCATCTCATAAAAATTTGTAAATCGTACTTATATGTATATAGTCAATGATGTTACAAAAGTAAAAAGAAGTAGATACGTTATAGGTGTACCAAAAAACAGGACGGTAAAGATAAGGCAGTTGGCAAGAGCGACATATTATTATGTGTGTGTGACGTCGCGAACCGGCGTCAAAGTGAAACTCACACATCTTGTCAACCGAAAATAAAATATGGAGTTATCGATGTGTGCGTTAGTGTACCGTTTCTACGGATTGATTACTACGTAGGTAACGTATCTACCCTTTTCTTGTAACATCATTGTATATAAACTAGTCACAAAAATTAAGGGATATAAAAAAATTCAAATTTTTGGGTGATTTTCAACGAGCTGTAACTCCGAGGAAAATGGTCGTACAGAAAAAATAAAAAAAGTAAATTGTAGCTCCAAGTGTCTAGTTTTCAGATATGACTGGAACATTTTTGTCATGTCCAGGTCTGGAGAAATCCTAAGAAAACTACCAAAAAAAATTTTTCCAAATCTTTTATACTTATATTATTATGTATATAGTCAATGAAGTTACAAAAGTAAAAAGAAGTAGATACGTTATAGGCGTACCAAAAGCAGGACGCTAAAGATAAGCCAGTTGGCAAGAGTGACATATTATTATGTGTGTGTGACGTCGCGAGCCGGCGTCATAGTGAAACTGACACATCTTGTCGATATATGCGTTATATCAATGTGTGCGTTAGTGTACCTTTTCTACGGATTGATTACTACGTAGGTTACGTATCTACCCTTTTCTCGTAATATAATTGTAGGTACATATATAGTATAGTCCTAACATTAACCATATTAGTAGTAGCAGCGATAACCGAGTGGAGGGACTAATAGACAGGATACTAAAAGATAGAATGCTTTTCATTGTGTGTACTTATTGTTAATCATCGTGAGGTATGAAATAAGACATACATATTATGAATCTTAAACAATAAAAAATATTAGTAACTATATTTCTATTACTATAGTTTAACAAGATGTAAGCAGTATGCTTGTTTCAAAATTGCCTTTAATAATCCTTTTATTTACTTATGTTTAACAAATTTAAAATGGCAAGACAAACCTTGTTTAAAAGTTAAATAAAAGCTGATTTGACGGCGTTTTGTAAGTTAAATATTATGAAGCTTTCCTTAAAAGAAAATCCTGCTTCGAGCTTTTTGTTAAAAGCTCAAAGTAGGGAAGAATATTTATTTAAAAAACAATCATTAAGTGCTTAGTGGTCTACAGTATTTTTTTGTTATTTTCTCGGCATCGTACTTTATTTTCAGAGGGGTTTAGGTATCTCGTGTGGATACGCTCTTGTGTCTTTTTCTGCATCACGACAACAGCGGCACCTGCAGTCTCTAAAGTTCAAATCATCATCATCATCAGTCTTTTATACTGTCCCACTGCTGGGCACGGGCCTCTTCTCACTATGAGAAGGGTAAGGCCATAGTCCACCATGCTGGCCAAGTGCGGGTTGGCAGACTTCACATGTCTTTCGAGAACATTATGACATGCAGGTTTCCTCACGATGTTTTCCTTCACCGATTAGCAAGCAATAATTAACAATTTAATTCCAAATTTCAAATAAATGAAGAAATTAATTCGAACTATTTCTATATAGTAAAGGCTCACTAGGTAGGTACCTACTCATACTGGGCGATCGTGGGGAGCAGATGAAATTAAATAAAATAGATATAACCTATTTACGATTAATGATAGTCACCGGAGTAGTTCAATCTTAGTTCAATAGCAAAAACTAAAGTCAAAAACGAATCCTGGCCTAAAGGTGAGGATTCGTTTTTGGTATACCTTTTCGTTTTGGATGGTAACCCACCAAGTCGTCATTATTCAGACAAATGCGCAATTTATTATATAACTAGCTGTTTCCCGCGGCTTTACTCGCGTCCTGAAGGAAGTACTTCGCGTAGGTACCCGGTTAATTTATAGCCTAAGTTACTCCTTGGTACTTAAGCTATCCGCCAGTGAACGTCCCGTCAAAATCGGTCCAGCCGTTCCAGAGATTAGCGAAAACAAACAGACAGACAAAAATTGTAAAAATGTCATTTCGGTATATGTATGTGCCTTGTATACATCCATTATGCATTTAGTAAAAGTGGTTATTTTAATATTACAAACAGACACTCCAATTTTATTTATATGACATATGTATTGTAGGTACATCTATGATGTACCTATAGATTAAACATAGAACTGTTATAATCAACAAACGTTAATGACGTATAAAATCTCGTTACTATTTAATTAATACAATTATTTTGTTTAGCATAATTTGTTAGTTTAGCTGATGAAATAGCAGCCGTGTTTGAAATACAACAAATATTGTTCAGTTGTTTGTCATTTAGTATTATTATGAAAAGGTAATTTAATGCATATTGTAGTATGATTTGTAACTTTGAAAGTCATCATCATATCAGTCGAAAGACGTCCACTGCTGGACATACGTTTCCCCCAAGGCTTACCACATGAACCGATCCTAAGCCACCTGCATCCATCCGCTGCTCGCGATCCCAACAAGATCGATAATCCACTTTGCGAGAGACCTACCTCTGCTACGTCGTCCGGTGCGTGGCTGCCACTCCAGAACCTTTTTTGCTCCGAAGGCCGTCGGTTCTTCTGGCTATGTGCCCTGCCCAGTTTCAAAGTACTTGAGCTTAATTATAATAATTATCATACCTACTTCGTCCGTGTGGTGACGAATTAAAATACTAAGTTTCACTTCTCCATTTTATTCCGTCGGTGGCTTACGAGGCGACGAAGTATCATACACGAAGCCAAATTGTATCTTGCGGAAGGTAAGGAAATCTCGACGTCAATCTCTATGCCTACCCGTCTGGCCGTTTAGTAAAAATAGAAATCGATTTGATATAAAATACTTTTCATGCAATGACCAGATCGGTGAAGGTAGCTCTTCTACGGATCTGGCATGGATTACGACGTGTGTAATATAAATCGATTTGATACATTCTTCGTCGAATTTTGTAGTTGACGAAGAACCTGAAAAAGATAACTAGGACGTAAACATGATATATTTCTATACTAAATTTAGCCTTCACAATGACGTACACCACATATGCTACTAACAATAAACATTACTTACTAAAACAACATGTCCTAACACATTTTTATCTGCAAATATTAAATCCTAAGCTCGCGTTAACCTATAAACAATGGTTGGAAAGAAAATGGAAAAAGTTATTCTCGTGTGTCCGTGTAAATATAAAATGTTTTGCATACAACGTAGGTGATACATTCTTGCTGAAACGTCGGGAAAGTCTTGAACAATCAGTTTTATGGTGATAAGCTATTGTTTTATGGCTTGTGGTTTAGACAATAGTGGTTTAGGAAATTGGAGGAGATAAAATTAAAGAAATGGTAGCCCAGCAGCTGTGTCTGGTGCAATAGCTGGGATTGGGTATAACTCGTTCTTCTTATCGTCTTTTACCGTCTGGAATAGTCATAAATTTGGGAGATATTTCAAGTAATTACCTCTAGAAGTTTTTGAAGTGTCAGCACCTCCCTGTCATACAAGTATACAAGTTGTTAGTAAGATGGTAGCAGGTGAACAGAGGTAAAAAAAATATCCTATAATTCAAACGATGAATAGTTGTGCTTTTAACCCGCTGACCGCCAGTCATGTTTTCGTGAAAAATGAAAATATATACCTACTATACAACCCATAGAGCACACTTTGGTCTTTTTTTATGTTAATAGGCGGCAAACGAGCAGACGGATTGCCTGATGGTAAGCAATTACCGCCGCCCATGGACACAAGCAACACCACAGGAGTCACAAGTGCGTTGCCGCCCCTTGGGTTGGGAATGGGGATAGGATGAGGAGTGGGATGAGGGAGAAGGAATAGGGGATAGGGCCTGCGGCACTCTCACTCACCGAACGAAACGCAACAGTTTAGGTACCGTTACTTGACGTCGATTTTCTGTGAGAGGTTACTACCCCGGTCTAGCCGGCCCATTCACGCTGAAATCAGCAAGGCTCTACTACCTATAAATTCACGGTCTGTCACAATTGTTCTTTATAATTCATGTCTGTGGTGTAGAAACGATTATAGAACTGATTGCTCTGGGTTTAGACTGTAGAAATACCACACCCGAGAATTTCTCAAGCAAAGTGCTTTCTAGACAGAGTATATATCCAGCCCTCCCTAAATTAGTTATTTCTAAATGGACAATGTGATTGAAAACTGGCCTTATTTCAAAACAAGCACTATGCACTTCACCGAATTTAGTATTTATAACGTTCGGATCTATATGCCTTAAAATAAGTTTTGACATTTGTTCCAACGATTTCTACAGAGAGATGCTTCACAAATATGTCATAAACATGATCGTCTTTTCAGCAAATTTCTCGGCTTCACAAATATGTCTATCAAATATAACCTTAAGTTACGACTAGGCATCATTACGAAAAAAATGTATTTGAACTTGCCAGACTGGATTTCAAACAACATGTGTAACCGAATTTCTTTTTAAAATCGCGTACACATTTGAAGCTTAAAGCCAGTAGCAATATTTCGTCAGCCACATTCGTTATGGTGGTCTATGGGACGTCCCTGTTCATGAATACATTTACACAAGCTGCGATGTTGCTATATCATCATAATTTTCTATATACATTTTAGCACTTTTTTGCACTCGATGTAAATCGTCGGATATATGCCAAAAGGTTGGTTTTGGTTTTCAAATTATTTTGGCTCTAGGAATTAAATTGCCAGCATGTTTTCTCATGAATCAAACTATTCATTGTATTTTTATACTCTGCTGTACAGTAATGGACATCTTTGATTTATGCTCACGAAGAATTTATGGTACACTATATTACAAAGATTTACAACTTATATCATTTTTGTTTGAGGCACCTTACAACTTTTAGAATGCCAACCTTTTCATAATGAACGTTTTCATAACTTTTACCTTATTTTAAATTAAGAACTAATTTGCAACACACAAAATTTTACTAATTAAATTTCAAATTTGGAACAGGTACGTGTCCCGCCTGTAAGCTCACGAGGCAACTTAATTAAGTGCAGATTCTTCATTAGCGAATCATTCTTTATTTAAAATTTACAACTTTTTAATATTTTCTAAGAACTAAAGTGTTTTCCTAAGTTGATTTCTTAAAGGTCATTATTAGATATTTTTTAAGGAGATTTCTTATTAAAAGTTTGATGTCAGTTAATGGAGAAGTGCTGTAAGTCTGAAAATTTAATTCTTGTGCATATAATAGCTGAGCCTTTTAGCGTTGGGAGTAATGCGTTAGTATAAGCGCTCGGGGAGCGTGCGATCGTAAAGTTTCAAGTTCAAGATGGACTAGAACACTGCGAAGAGTAAGTAGATATTGTTCTTTAAAATAGGGAAGCAACAGAGAGCACCGTGCCACCACAGAAATAACATTAGACAAACAAAATATCAACATTGTCTTTTTCGACAGATAGCATTTAGAATTTTCTGATTAGCCATTAAAAATATTGTAGGTCGAAAGCTTGAGACAAATACAGCAGAAAAAGTGAGAAAGACCATGTCTATTTAATTACATTTATGTATACAGATAAACTACCTTATATTTGTATCGACGTCTACTGTCCAACATAACTACATTGTTGATGTTATCCCTGTTGCATCACAGACTTTAAAGCCCATGGTCCATTTCTATTCTACCCAGATATGACAAAACATTAGCTTTTCCACAGAGTGACTACCCCCGACCTCGTATTGGGATAGTGATATTCCGCCCTTATTATTCCCCCCTAGCACTTGAAAGAAAGAAACAAAACATCAAAAAGAGAAAGAAAGCTGTTTGCTATTCGTATCTTATCTTTGATGTTTCTGAAGCCATAGTCACAGTATCCCTTGATCTGATACGAGACAATCCCTCAGGAGTTGCTTCGCTTTTAACGGTGCAAATAGCTTCCTTCCATCCCCTGTCGGATTATTGGCTCGCGTATACTATTTTCTTACGTATTGTAATGAGTATTGGAAACAATGCAAAAAGATTCGGAAATGTACAGATTTAAATATAACATGGTCTTGTTATTTTTTTAAAACTATAGGACCTATAAGTACATAAATCAAAATAATACCC
Organism: Euclidia mi; assembly: GCA_944739405.2. Taxonomy (NCBI): domain Eukaryota; kingdom Metazoa; phylum Arthropoda; class Insecta; order Lepidoptera; family Erebidae; genus Euclidia; species Euclidia mi. The sequence goes on along the minus strand of OX123189.2, from coordinate 86,362,563 downwards.
TAGTCTAGACAATAATAAATTGTAAACTTTCTCATTTTATATGTTCTTCAAACAAGATTATTTAACGGGCCTTAATCGCGGTATATAAGATTCCTAAAGTATACATAGGAAATGGATATTTAAGGTATATATAGGATGCAACGTAGGCAGCGATTAGCCTAGTGGAGATACCAACGGACTGCCATGCAGAGGGTATCGGGTTCGAGTCCACGTCACGCACCAATGACTTTTCGAAGTTAAGTGTTTATTAAATTGTTAATTACCGCTTGCCCTGTGCCTCGGGGAGCACGTTAAACCGTCGGTCCCGGTTGTTATGAAGATCTTTGACAGTCGTTACGCGGAGTCAGTACCCTCAAATAAACTGATACTGGTCTAAACCATGGATTATCGATACCCCTTTGGGTTGCGGAGGTCAGACGGCAGTCGCTCTTTGGAAAAGTTGATATTCTGTCATATCTGGTTAGACTAGTAAGCGGACCTCGGGCTCCAAGGCGTGAAAGTCTTGGATGCAACCGGGGTAACGCTAGGGACATGATGTGATATGACTGTGAATAGTAGATAACTGCACTGTATAGAGGATAGTCAAATATGCGGGTAAAGACCACTATCTGAATTTGTTAACACATTAACTGAAAACTCATTTTTACACAGCTTAGATGCTACTGATAACATTTTCCGACGCCCTACTTGTTACATACATAGTAACAAAATATTCATTGTCTCGAAGCGAATGCAAAACTTCACCGTCCCCCATAGAGACATATAAGTACAGACTTTAACCATGAAACCAGTAGCGTACCTAACCTTGACCTTCGTTTAAAACGACTTCTAGGATTAAATTATGCGTGAAAGCGTGACGTCAGATTCGTCCTAAAAGCCTTCTATCTCTCCCTTAGCGGGATTAGACGCGCGGGTATTTTTTTTACATGTTTACTTGTCAGCTTGGGTGCTGGGCTCACATTTTATGGACATTATTTCAAATTATTTGTATATAGGTAATTTTGTAAAGTGTTACTGGGTTTTTCCGAACTCTCAGTAGCAGCACGGAGTCTTGTGATGTGCCCGGTAACGGCAATAGGCTCGCCCCCTATTACGTGAACCGAACTAGAAATTCATGGCGAAATGTGGGTAATATTACACCTCTGCCTACCCCTTCGGAGATATAGGCGTGAGGCTAGACAAAAATGGCTATAGCTGGGTACTTTGCCTCCACGGACATTTCTAAGTTTTTTAATTTGGCTTAGATTGCTCAAATGTTTAGGATTCTAATTAGCTAGAGAGACTATTTAATTTTATCATAATCCCAGCGTCTTGGATGCAAGCGAGAAGGCCGAATCCAATACTTTTGCCTTCAAGTATGGGGTCTACTTTCTAATCTAACCAGATATGACAGATTAAGAGACCGCTGCCTGTCCTCTACAATACAATAGGATAGCGATATTTCATGCCTGGCTTAGACCAGTCTGAGTATAGTCAAGGTCACTGACTGACCATGATCATGTTAAGAATTTTTTGACAGCTGGGATTGACGGCTTAAAGTGCTCTCCAAGGCACGGCCAAACGATAATTAACAATCTAGGAGCATTAATCTTGATCATCTTCTTGCCTTGGTCCCATTTCATTTGGGGTCGGCGTAGTACGTCGCTCGCTTCCATTCTTTTCTGTCGCCCGTCATCTGATCATTTACCCCTTTCTCTTTCATATCCATCCTCACACAGTCCATCCATCTTTTCTTTAGCCGCCCTCTTCCCTTTCCATCTCTCAACCTTCATATTCATCACTTGCTTACCTACATACATATCATCTCTTTAGCATTAATCTAGATAGACACATTATTGTATAACGGGCTAGAAAGCGGTATGTTAAACTTCACGTAACAAGAAGCTAATCCGTTGCTATTAAATAAGGTACTTGAAGATCACTTGTAACTGAGAATATATTGTTCCAAAATTTCAATATTATTTTATCATAATATAATTTACAAAATTTAAGGTTAAAAATTCCTCTGTATTTGTACAGCTTTGATTAAAAAAACCCCACGTTGGGTGCCAGTAAAAGATTCATATGCGATCCTATCGTATCTAACCTCCGAAATAATTATGCAGTTTGTGCCTCATAAACGATATCACGCAGAATCAAAATTTGTTATGAGTTAACTAGTGAAAATATAGGAAAACAATAAAATCCTATCCCTCAAAATCTTTTTCTATTGCTTTAAATGAAGGTTCTATACGTTCTCTTTTCATTACACAAATCTAATACACACATGAGAACGAACCCTTTAATAATAAACCACGCTCCTCGGTTCAACGTACTTTCAAAACTTTCTATCTAACTTGCACATAAGATTAATTAATATATTCTGGCCCCAGTATGTGTTGAAAGGGACTATTCACACTGGAACGAATTTAGGAGGCAAGAGAAATGCTTCCTCGCGGGTGCATTAGGAAATTAAATGTAATTATTTCCTACTTGGAAATAGGTTATTATATTTTATTGTTGGTACGAAAATAAATTCTGAGGAACATGCTTTATATAATTATTTACGATAAAGTATATAGTTTAATGGCTGACCTGTAGATTTAGGGCTAGTGACCCTGCTAAGCCCCTCCGGCTTATGGGTTTGAGTTCCAGCTAGGACATTTCTTTGTTAATTTAAGAATAGATAAGTATGGTTTATGATCAAATTACACAGCGTAAGTTGTCTCATGATATTATAATTGTAAAAAATAGCGTAGTTGGTCGATTGTTAGTTTCTGAAGAGCGTAGTCTAGTCTATGAGATAGTTTGAAGTCAGCGTTGCTGTCACTTACGCAAAACTTTTGCAGCTTTACAATATGTAGCTAAGCTTGCTAGCTATAAACTACCTAATTACGCAAAATGGGCGATACTCCTACACCAGTGTTCGCATTATGCCAGGATAAGCGAACGAGCAGACTGTTCGCGTCAGTGAGACCACACCCTAATTAATATATTCCTGGCCGGGTATGTGTTAAAAGCGTGCACATGTGGCGATTAATCATGCATTGCGAATATTCTGGTAGCGCACACCTGATCCTGAGTTACAGGGGTCTTCACAATCCTTTTCTGTAGGAAAATATTCGCTTTATTTTTTTATTTACGCTACGTATTTTGTATGTTCGCTATAAAGATGTTTGTGTTGGCAGTAGGGCTGTCACTGACAAATAAACGATCGCTTTCTATCTTATTGAAGGAGCAGTATTATTTTATTAGTAATTTTTTTTTGTTTTCAGGCGATTAGTTAGTGATATACATATAAGTAACTGAAATTGAAATGATACCAAGAATATATTTTCTACATGTTTTATATTTTAATACCACAAAAAAAAATTTATTTTTATTAAAAAGTATTTTTTTAATACTTTTATAATATTTTCGTCTCCATGACAACCCTAAATAAAATTCTTGATCGTTCTAAGTTTACGTCGGTCGTTTATTTTCGCTCCGCTCATGCGCTTTCTGTACGATTTTATTGCTCAACGAATACAAAGAAAAATGCAAACACGAGATAGATCTAGAGACTTAAATACTGTGGCGGAGTAAACTTTGTTTTGTCGTAAAATTGTAATCGCTGCGATGCAAATAGAATTTGAATGCGAAACGACAGTAATCCGGCCGTGGCATCATTCGAAGAATTCAAGGCATGATTGTTTTTAGTTGTGTCCTGGATTCCTTGATCTTTTGACATCACTTGGTGCTTGAATTTTATGACTGTAAGTGACCAAAACAGTTTTTAGTATCCAATTATGCATACCTATAGGTAAATTGGATGAAAAAGGCACGTTGTTTTTTTTGTTTACTTCTGATAGGCTAACGTTTGACCGCGATCTCGCCTGATGTTAAGCGATGATACGGTCGAAGATGGAGCACGCTTGCCTAGAAGGAACCCACGACTTGAAAACACCCAGATTGTACTCACCAGGAAACACAGACTCAGGCAAGAAGTTCTATAGGAGGATACATAATAATAAGTGTCTTACATAATAATTTACCCAATGAAATGTATCTTTCAATAAAGTTCAAGCCTCTTCTGAAAATAAACACTGAATACAGCTATCGCTATTGCTAAGCAAATTACCACAATTTTGCCATACATACATTATTACCGCTTCTCCTATGTACATACACTAGACGTCGCCAGCGGCTTCGTCCGCGTCAATTATACATATAAACCTTCCTCTTGAATCATTCTATCTATTAAAAAAAATCGCATTAAAATCCATTGCGTAGTTTTTAAGATTTAAGCCTATATAGGGACAGACAGACAGAAGACAGACTTTGTTTTATATTATGTACCTAGTGATAAGTGATAGTCACCGCAGATGACTATCACTTATGTAATTCAACGTCCAGCGATTAGATATGCCACCAATATATTATAGAAAAATTGCTTTTTCTACTCAACATTTATTTTAAATTGTCTTTCGGGATATATACCACATACCTTTCTTTGGAGTAACCGATATTTCGGCACTGTTGTAAGCGCCATGTTCACGGATGTACTTGGCGCTTGCAACAGTGCCGAAACGTGGATACGTGGTATGTATCCCGAAAGACAATTTAAAATAAGTTTAAATGACCACGAAAGTTTAAAAACCAAAATATTGATACTTAACAATCAGCAGAGCAAATAAAGTTATAGAACAGGTGTAAAACAAATCAGGTGTAAAAGAAATACCGCTGTCACAAAATATCAGAACTGGACCTACATATATAAATTATTTTTACAACATTGTAACATTAAACAAACCTTGCTGCCGTATCGTAATACATTGTATTTATTTTAGAAGCTGTTATTATGAAATAGAATTCAATTTCGGACGGGGCCATTTCAATAATAAATGTAAGGTTGTTCTCATTTTCACAAAACCCTAAAATAACGAAGATTTAGTTATATTTTGATATTTGAGATGGGGGTTTTTCCCGGGCTATCCGGACTTTACCTGGGTTTTACCTGGGCGGGTGTTGCCCGGTTGTTAGCGTAATACCCAAGCTATTTGTGATTAATTTACCTTCGTGAGAACGCGAGCAAATGGCCATTTTGTTAATGTTGTTTGATTGGCTTGACTTTTAGGTTTGTTTTAGTCTGTTTGTGACGTTGTATTTTTTGTTGTTGATTTTCTAAGTTGATTTTCAAGATTTTCTGTGATTATAATAATAATATTCTACAACATTCACACAACACCATCTAGTCCCAAACTAAGCAGAAGCTTGTACTATATCGGTACTAGACAATGGATAAACATACTTATATACTTTTTTTTGTAAATACATACAAATTATACATAGAAACACCCAGACCAAGACAAACATCCATGTTCATGCACACAAATGTTTGACTTGTGCGGGAATCGAACCCGCGACCTTCGGCTTAGCAGTCGCTTACACTCCCCCTGCGCCAACCGGTCGTCAGATGCAAAATCAGATTTCAGATTAAAGATTAAAACAGAAAATCTGAACCAATGACACGATGAAGAAGAAGAAGAAGAAGACGCAAAATAACCATTCATGTTGGGTTTCAATAGCATATCTTACATTTACTTTCAAGGGCAATTTACCAGATGATGTATGAGATTGCGAAATTATCCTCACTAAATCTACATCATCTACAAATTTCCATACATCAAGAACGTACTACAAATTGCCTGAAAATACCTACTTTACACACGATTCAAAAGCACTGAATATCACACGTACCTATTTCACAGGAACTGCTGTATAGTATATTCCACAATCGATCAGTTCCCTGCCTTTATTCACATGACGGTATACAAACGTTTAAACTGCAACATTGAACACCGATACCCACTGAACCATCCTGCGACTGAGCTGTTTACCTGTACACAACACCACATATAACTTGAACGCCAAGCTTCGATTGATTTATGCGCGCATCCCGACATAAAATATCGTCGCATATACATACGTTGGTATTCCCTACACGCCAAATCGTAATGTAGATAAAATGAAAAACATTTATTCGTCACGTCACATGTGCTATCTGTTTGCGTTTGTAAGGTTTTTGGGAATGATTTCCGGGTTGAACAGAATGTTTTAAGGTGGTTTGTGTTCATCCCCCCCCCCCCGTGGGATCACCACCTTGTCGTGGTGGGGAGGGGAGTCAGTAACCGTGGCTTGGACACCCGCGGTGAAGCTAAGAGTGATCCCGGGAGTGGATGCTCCGCGTGGGCTTGGAGGGGCCTACGCAGGACGCGTCCAAAGGTGCGGGGTACAGTTCTGTCTGTCCCTCGCAGTCGGGCGCGGTCGCGGGAGGAGAGGCGTGTTTGTGTTGCGTTGCCGCGCGCCCTATCTCCCGCGACCAAATGGGGGCGCAACATTGTTGCGTCGCGGTGGGGCTGCTGAGGAAGAGGAGATGCGGTTTTGCCAGGTTGCCGTCCTCCCTATCCTCTGCGGCCGCTGGGTGTTTTAGCGGCGGAGCCCAAAACCTTCATCCGCCGCCACGTGGGTTTTGTTCGGGGCCCGCCTGACCATCTAGCGGGCCAATATCCGTCGGGGGGTAGCGATGAATGCTTCGGCGATACCCAACGCTCCTCCGACACACGGGTACATGAGGAACACGGGTTGGTTTTTAGTCAGTAAGAGTTTGACAGTCACCTTCGCCCTTCCCCCAGGGCGGAGGGACTCCATGAGGATTTTCCAACCCGACACAAAAAAAGGTGGCTTGTATTCATCACATTCTGCATTGCCAATATCATCTGTACGGCCAGGCTCAGCACCATGAAGTGTCCATGAAGACAATGAGTTCTGTAATTCGTGATGTAAGGGTAAAGTTAAATTCTTAATACCACAATGATTTTGATCAGGAGGATTTTGGAGGTGTTGGAAAAATGAATGTTATCAGATGACCGATTTGGACATTATTTGCATCAGTAACACTGGTAGTGTGATGGGTATATCAATTTACTTCGATTGTTTTGTAAAGCGATAGCCTTATAGTAAAATCGAGGTCAAATGTTCGAATCTACGGAACACATTTTTGTTTTTTCTTTGTTTGGCTCTAGTCATGTGGGTATTGAAGTGTTAATAAGTTCGATTTAACGACAAAGGAAAACCTCACAACGAATATTGCTTATCGAACCATTTTCTATATTAGGTAGGTATCGGTTTTTACACGTGGGCTATAGAATCACCTCTATTATAGGATTAGGATGGCACACGTGGATATGGCCAAATTATGACAAATTGAGAACAGATTTGCTGTAACTAGTTGTGCCCAAGTAGTGTAAAGATAAAATTATCTCGTTCTTCGTGTCTGAAAAGCTGGCTGTTTTCCTATCGCCTAAAAAATATTTATTGCTTCAGGGTCATTCATTTGATGATCGTTTAATGAGCGCTAATGCGATTAAGCTGATTACAATGTCAAAATCGCATCTTTCGACAGTATGTTAGCACGCCGCTCAGTTACTTAAGATACCAAAATGAAATGCAATGAAACAACCTCGAAATCAATAATAAGAACATAGAAGGGAGAAAACGGCTAACAAACCAGATAGGCTGGCCAACTCAAGGATCCAAATACACCATATTCTACCACGTTCTACACTATCAATTCATAAATACATACTCATAAATCAAACGCAAATACATGTGCAGAAGATACCTATAGATTCAGTACACATTCGAAGTAGATATGAAGATGCGATGCGTTCCGACTCCATATTGTCTGTTTGTCTCGACGTTTTGCAAGTATTTTTACTGCATCCCGGGGCATGTTCAAATAAATAGCGATGTACTACTAGCTCTTACAGATTGTATGAAGGAGTTTGAATACGTCAATCGATATTTACGAGTGTACATATGGAGGATAAAAAGAAAATACTTTTTCAAATCTTAAAAGTTTATTATACCTATGTACTTTGTGAAAATGTGATTTCGATACCCTAATACGCAATTGCTGCCTATTTTTTACGAGATTATTATAAAAGCAGGATAGTTTTACTAATATTGCAAATGTGAATGCGACTGAACAGAATAAGATACATTTTGGCATAGAAATGGGGAACTTTGGAGACGCAAAACAAAACTTGCAGGTTTTAAAATTAATTAAAAAGAAAATACTTTTTCAAATCTTAAAAGTTTATTATACCTACTTTTTGAGACCCTAAAACGCAATTGCTGCCTATTTCTTACAAGATTATTATAAAAGCAGGATATCTCTTCTACGATTGCAAATGCGAATGCGACTGAATAGAATTAGATGAATTTTGGCATAGAAATTACTTTGGGATGAAAAACTAAACTTGCAGGAGGTGAAAGTTGCTACGAGAAATTAAATAATTTTAAGGCAAGGAATGCAAATGGTTCTTTAAATTCTTGTTTCAATTTCAATTCAATTATCTACACGGTTATACGAGTATATTACTACGTTAGGAAAGTGATAGTACCCTATCAGCTTTTTGCTTTTCATCTTTTAAATCTTTCGTCGCCAAATCTTTAAGTATGTGGTTTCTGTTGAGCTTTATAAAAATATTACATGTAAAAGAAAAGTCTTTGTTTTATCTTTGATCTAGGCACATCATTAGTGTGCGCGAATCTTGAAGTAACCCTTATATCTGTTCAGTAAGGATTTTGGTATTAATAATGTTGGCTCAGGATTTTCTTTTACGTACGAAGTATTGATTCTTTCAATAATTTCTGAGAAGAAATTCCAATAACATAAATGTCCTTTAACTTGCTACGGTTACATACACTAAAATTTAGCTTGACGACGAAAATTTTGATTGATAAATAACGGATTTCTAAGCGTGTGCCTAGCGTGTATCCGGCGTGTGCCCGGCGTGCATTCGGCGTTTACACTGTACTACACTGAATGGCGTACGCACGCCGAACGCACGCTTGAGAAACGCGTATGCCCAATGTAAGGGACCTTAATCTATCCAGTACACAAATTACACGTTTTGCCATTAAGCTTTGTTTTTCTTGTGTGGCCAATCCTGGTGTCGACGCATACAGGCCTCCGAAATGGCTTAACAATTTTTGTCGTAAAATACAGTAAAACCGACGGCCACAAATGCCGCAACAATTGGTCACCCATCCATAGGATGAGCTCTGTAGACGTTGCTTAACCTTGTGGTTTGACAAACACGCTCAGGGCACATAGACAAGTCACGTTACCAGTGCTACTTTCAAACTTTCAAGTTAATTACAAAGATAATTTCAAATTCTCCAATTTGAAGTGGGTATAATTCAGGTTCTCAGAACTCAACTGCGTTTTGCTAGAAAGTAATTAAGTTGAACTAGGTACTTTATGGTTAATAAAGGTAAAAAACTACTTTATGGTTCAAGGTCCACTTTAGTTGTTTACTAAGAAATGAAGGTGGCTCATACAATTATGTTGAATTACCCTCTTAAAGACATATTTACTTTCCTTCTACGTACTTTCTAAGTGGACTTGTAATTACACCTACGTAATATTTCTGGTGGTATATGTTTTACTTTTCTTTGACCTAGAAGAAATTAGTGGCACGTGTATGTGTATTTTTTATTTATTTATTTATAGTCTCACGCCTGTATTCCCGAAGAGGTAGGCAGAGGTGTAAATATTACACCCACATTTCGCCATGAATTTGTAGGTCCCACGAAATAGGGGGCGAGCCTATTGCCGTTTCCGGGCACAGCACCAGACTCCGGGCTTCGAAAAAAAAGTATGTGTATTATTTAATAAATTATGGCGGTAGCTAAATAATTATAACTAATGAAGTTTATCATACGATAGCGAAAGTACAAACAATAGCGACATCTAACGGAAATTGACGGTACTACGAATACAAGTAACTATTGAAGATCTTAAATCGCGCTATTGGCTACACACTCACGCAAGATATAAAAGAATAAAATTAAACTATTATATAAGTTACACACGCGATTACTTTATAGACATCAATGCATGCAATTTCTCTCCAGCACTGCAGTGGTAGGGTCCCAGTTCGATTTTCCCTCTAGTAGAAGAGACACGACTTTTCTCTTTAATTTCGACTTTTAAACGTTTTTGCAAAAACTTCAACATAGTTTTGACTTGTTAATAATTAAAACTGATGAATGGTAGATTAACCAATAGAATAGCAGGCTGGCCTATTGGTCAACTTGTTAGTGACTTTTACTGTATGGCTAGAGATCATTAGTACATTCTTATCCAGAGTAAAGCTTTACGTATGTGATAAACATAATTCTTCGTATGGTTGTTGAACTTTGTCCATAATACTTATTTGGACATAATATCATCATCATCATCAGCCTGCCGTAGTCCACTGCTGGATATAGGCCTCTCCAATGGCACGCCACTGAGCCCGATTTTCGGCTCTTCGTGTCCAGCCGCTGCCAGCCACTTTGCGTATATCGTCACTCCACCTAGCCGGAGGGCGTCCTACACTGCGTTTGCCAAGGCGCGGTCTCCACTTACAACACGACTACTCCAACGGTTATCGGTTCTGCGACAGATGTGACCAGCCCACTGCCACTTCAACTTGCTAATTCTCTGAGCTATAGGGACATAATATATGTAAATATATTGATTTTTTGTCTGTTTTCCATAGTACGGTTTCTTGATTAAGATGAGACGACCCTTTGTTTAATCAACTCAGTGTAGTATTATTTAAATTAAACTAAAACCGTGTAAGTAATAAAGTTGGTCGCTGTGGGACATTACTATGCATTCGTCTGTACCGTGGGAGCAAGACAAACAGAAACTTATTCGGTAGCTTAGCAGATATGTGAGTTGTGAGTTCGGGTAACGTACTTCCCTCATGGAACTGAATCAATTACGAATATGAGAGATTTCTGAGGTAATTGGATTTAGTGTATTTGGTTTTGAGTTATACTTCTGGCTAAGTTTAAGTACGCGGGGTTCGCGGAGTAAGTCATTCATCATCCTCTTAGCGTTATCCCAGTTTCAATCTGGAGTCCGCTTATTAGTCTAACCGACTTCGGCTGAATACCTATTAGCTTTTCCACGGAGCAACTGCCTGTCTGACCTCCGCAACCCGAAGGGATAGCGATATTCCATGGTTTAGACTAGTGTCAGTTTATTGAGAAGGTACTGACGCCCTGTAACGACTGTCAAACATCTTCACGATAACCGGGACCGACGGCTTAACGTGCTCTCCGAGGCACGGGACAAGCGATAATTAACAATTCAATGCGCACATAACTCCGAAAAGTCATTGGTGCGCGCCGTGGATTCGAACCCGATAAACTCTGCATGACAGTCTGTTGATATCTCCACTAGGCTATCGCTGCCTTGGTACACGGAGTAAGTATCTTTTAATAAAAGATTTATTTGGATAAGTGATTGTCATTGTAAATGCTAGAATCTCGTTGACTACGACTGTGACATACATACATACATACATATCGTCACGCCTTTTATCCCCGAAGGGGTAGGCAGAGGTGTATTTCTACACCCACTTTTCGCCAGGTATACTTTAGTCCCACGTAATAAGGGGCGAGCCTATTGCCGTACCGGGCACATTTCCAGACTCCGTGCTGCTACTGAGAATTTCGTGACAGAAAGACCCAATAACACTGCCCGACCCAGGAATCGAACCCGGGACCTCCCGATCCCACGCGCACATTTATGCCGCGAGACCAACTAGGTAGTCGTACAGGGTTTGATGTCGAGTTTTCCGTCTCTACGCAAAGATGGTATTTGCATCGTGTTATCCCTTAGTCGCCTCTTACGACACCCACGGGAAAATAGGGGTGGTGACACTTGTAATCTATGCCGTCAACCACACGGCTCCGACTGTGATTTAAAGTAATAATGTTTTGTTCGTTGGTCTACACATTGTAGGTCTCTCTGTATTTTGGTCCAGTGTGCTTCTCCTCTCTGTGAGTCTAGCTAAGTGTGCGGGTCTACTTGCTAAACGACTTCCCTTGGTATGGGAACGAAACTAACACAGTACATCAGACTAATTTCTAGGGATCACAACATATAGCTAACTATTCGATTTTAGTACTATGGTATACAAAAATGACCTTACAGAAAAATATGAATGGGTTATCGTTTGATCTAGGATCCTCAACTAATTAAAGCACAACATTTTTTTTTTTTTTTTATAGACTCACGCCTGTATCCCCGAAGGGGTAGGCAGAGGTGTAATATTACACCCACATTTCGCCATGAATTTTTAGGTCCCACGTAATAGGAGGCAAGCCTGTTGCCGTTACCGGGCACATCACCATACTCCGTGCTGCTACTGAGAATTCGGAAAAACCCAGTAACACTTTTGCCCAACCCGGGAATCGAACTCGGGACCTCCGATCAGCAGTCGCATACGCTATCCACTGGACCACGGAGGCAGTCACTTTTCTTTTGCATTTATAAAAAAGTATTTTTTACAAGAGTTTAAGTAAGTGATTTTCTTCCCTTGTCTATCAACCGATCTCTCTTAAAAAAACGTGTACCCTTGTTTCGAAGTATGCCAAAGATGACCCAGAACCCTCCCAAGTCCGGAAGTCTCGCAAACCAAATTAAAATTGTTTATTCGTAGACAAAGACAGACTAGAGTATTTTGATCAGAAAGTTTGTGCTATACCGTACAATTTATAATTAACTTGCTTCGACTTGTTTCAAACTGTTAATTATATTGTTATCTTGTTTTGTTTCAGGTATTTCATTTGTTTGTGGACTTTGAAATCTTGTGGTTGGATGGCAGTAAGTACAAGGAAGTAGGGAAGTAGTTGATATGGAAAATGACGTGTTGGAGACCTAATCGTACGCCCAATATCAACTGGAAAAACCTTCACAAAAATTTCAAAAATGTACGTTTTGATAGATTTTATAGGTAGGTACTTAAGCGACAATGCCACACACACACACCAATCTATTCACATAAATAAAATTAAAGTGTCTGTTTGTAATATTAAAATAACCGCTTTTTACTAAAAGTACGTTACATAGGTATTAAATACTACAAACATTAGGTACCATTAGTTAGATGCTGAACATTCCTTAACGATTTTTGTTCAATCATACAAAGTTTTATCCCGTAAGATGAGCCCGCGGTTACACCCGCGTTATTTAGGGCTACTGCTCCGCTCTCGTGGCTCATAGCGTGATGTTTTATTGCCTATAGCCTTCCTCAATAAATAGGCTATCTAACACTGAAAGAATTTTTCTAATCGGACCGATAGTTCCTGAGATTAGCGCGTTCAACCGAACAAAGAAACTCTTCAGCTTTATATATTAGTATAAGATGGAGATCGATCTTACTACACGCTGCGCACTTCTCAGAGATGAGGCATCCCCTTAAACCACTAAGTATGCTATCTTTGCAGTCAAATTTGTGCAGCTCTGTGGAAAACCTAATATTCTGTGCGGATCCTAGGTTCCAAGATGAAAAGTCGTAAAAGTCTACCAGGATTACGCTTGAACGATGATGCTTATCGGTGAAGGGAAACATCGTGAGGAAACCTGCATGTCTGAGGGTTCTCCAAAATGTTCTCGAAAGGCATGTGAAGTCTGCCAACCCGCACTTGGCCAGCGTGGTGGACTATGGCCTAACCCTTCTCATAGTGAGAAAGGGCCCGTGCCCAGTAGTGGGACAGAATAAAAGACTGATGATGATGATAGATCTTAGTAGTGGCCAGTGCTCTTTACACAAAGATAGCGAAACTAAACCCTTCAAGTAGTTAGTCGTATCGTACCACACTACTAGACAGATAGTCGTAATTTCTTATCCAAATGTGTGAGTGGTTTAAGGAGACGTTACGAGACAGACACGATGGAATGAACTCGTGGCCTCAGATTAATATCAGTTCCCCGAACTTTGGTCATACAGTCATACTACTTATGTAGTTATGTACTGCACTGGGTTGTAAAAGATCGGGACGTTGTCAGAAATATAGCTGAAAATAGAACTACAGCCACAGAATTTTACTTTAAAATAAAAGTCATGTGCGAAAGTGTTTGCCATATGACTTCCGTTTTCTCATCCTGGTAGCTTCTCTAAAATTTACAGAAACGCAGTGACAGAGAGACACTGGTCCAATGGGGCCGTGTTTTCACATTCAAAGTTAATTACTTACTACGGAATTCAATATTCGATCTATAGATAGATCTGTAGATTTTAGATTCGTTTTTGACATAAGCTCCATACAAAATATGTCAAACACGAATCTTGAATCTCAAAATCCATGTAGGTATGGATCGAATATTGAAAATGGCCGTTATTGAATCGACATTTAAATTTGCGTGAATTCGCCTCTAACGGACACACCCTCTGGTTACCCAAGGGGCAAAGGATAAACCCTTGATTTAGGTTTCCAATGTGAAGCAAAAAACAAATGCCAAGCTTTAGTACAATATAAAAAAATACGATTTGCTTTTCTAAAGACTACAGGGCTTATTGTCGTCCGTTTTATTTCAGTATATCGTTCAAAAGCCTGTGGATTACACGACCTAGATCAAAACACTGTAATCTCTATTCACAAAAACATGGGCATACTTTTTTCTTTGTGTTCTATTTATTTTTCGAAAGCAAACAAAACATAATAAAAAGCGCCGTCAATGGCTATTGCAACTGTTCCTACACCCGGTTTCTCGACAATCTAGACTTTTTGACCTTTGTACCGTTTTATGGCCTAGGAAATAAGTATCAAAATCGCTCGGCAACTGTTAAGCGCTGTGTGTACAATTGTTTCTGGCATTCAGATCTCTGTGGAATACGACAGCACAGTATATTATTATGGCGTTGTGAAGTATATTCCGAATCAGCACCGCCCACTATATGCCCTTGTAGGAGATATATAAGGAGAATAACCTTGCAGATAAAAATGTGACGACTATGGCATACTCAACTCGTTTTTTTCTATACTAGAGGATGCCCGCGATTACACCCGCGTTATTTAAGGCTACTGCTCTGCTCCCGTCACTCATAGCGTGATGTTATATAGTGTATAGCCTTCCTCGATAAATGGGCTATCTAACTCTGAAAAGATTTTTTCAAATCGGGTCAGTAGTTCCTGAGATTAGCGCGTTCAACCAAACAAACAAACTCTTGAGCTTTATATATTAGTATAAGATTTATTATGTTATCAACGTTCTAGAGTTTAGGACAATTCGCACGAGCTCTGCTTAGTTTGTGATCAGGTATCCTAAACTAAGCAAAGCTTGTGCTATCACAACCAGATAGCTGAAGACCAGGTATAATCCTAAAAGGACACATAAAAGGTATATACAAATTACACTCATCCACGTAACTAACAATATTGCTCATCACCCAAAGTTTGTCTTGCTTTGTAAACGAACCCACGACGTCTGCCCTAGCTGACATTTTCACTAATTACTAGACTGTTAGTACCGACTACCGAGTCTTCTGGCTTCGATCCTCATGTGCTAAGTCAAAATCAAAATCCTTTATTCATTTAGATCACAAAGTGACACTTATGAACGTCAAATTTAAAACATTATTACTGTATGCTTCTACATTCACATTTACTGCCACGTTCGCAAAGCAATAGGTAGAACCATGAGAAAGAACGGGCAATAAAACTCACGGTCTCACTTTTTCATCGCCAGGTTTTTAATAATACATAAAAATTAAACTTTTGTAAGGTGCTGGAACTGTTATACCTTCTATGTTACTTTTATATATTTAATGTAAAAAATATTCAAGCGTAATCAAGTTAAATTTTGATGTTCATTTAGTTTAGCCTCCTGAACATAGACATGGTGAAACAGGAGCATCCACTTACATTATGGACCTAACAATGCAGGCAATCCGCACAAATGATCAGAACCATGATAGAAATGATGCAGTTAAATATCAAAAAATTTATACCAGCCCATAAGACCGCCATCGACCAGTCATCTGTCAGCTACTTTTTGTGATCCACATATTATATGTGATCCATATATCTAGGTTCAAATTATTTCCGTGTTTTGCTAGAGGAAACTGTAGGGACACACACACATACATACAATGATAGTGCACGTGCATAGCTATGCAAGTGTAAAGTGTCATCTACACAATTCTCATCTTTTAAGTTTATTTTATATGCAGTCCAGATTTACACCTTGCTTCACTAACACGCCTGCACTGTTAAAGATCTTAAAAATTATAGTATATACTAGTGAAAATTATATAGTCCTAAAATATATAATATGGTGTTTGATCTTCTTTGTGAGGAGGTTTTTATAAGTTCTGGAATATTGATCTGCTGAACGCAAATAAAACATCACTTCCTAAACATACCGATTCATCAATATTCGCCGAATGTCATAGGAACAATAATATATTACATTGTTTTAACAATGCTAGTAATTAGTATTGATGGAATTTATCAGATTATCGGCTATAACATGATTATTACAATATAATGTATGTGCGAACGTGATCTGTGTTATCTAATGCATCAGCAGGCCAATTCTCCTATTTTTATATGACATTGTAATTATATTTTGAATTGACTCAGAAGCGGTATTCTGATAACCTAATGTCATCTATACTAATATAATAAAGCGGAAGAGTTTGTTTGTTTGTTTATTTGTTTGTTTGATTGTTTGTTTGAACGCGCTAATCTCAGGAACTACCGGTCGGATTTGAAAAATTCTTTTGGTACACGATAGCCCAGTTACTTCGGCAGGCTATAGGCTATATAACATAACGCTTCGACCCTTTGGGACCGGGCAAAAGGCTAAAAAGGCTAAAAGATAATGTTGGCTAATCTCAGGAACTAGCAGTCGGATTTTAAAAATTGTTATTGCCTATGATAGCCCAATTATGCCAAAAGGCTATATGCTATATAAAATTACCCCACAACTTTTAGAGGCCAGACAAAAATAATAAAATGGTCAAACGAGAAGGGGGAGGGTTTGGTCAAGGGCAAAAAAAGGCTAAACGAATAGGATACAATCTATGTATATGAGTATCGTTTTCGAGATTTTCGGGACGCTGATTAATAAAATGAAATTTATTTAGTGATCCAAGATGGCGGACGGGAAATCAAAGATGGCGGATGAGAAAATTAAAAAAATCGATATGGGTATCGCCTTCGATATTTTAAGGGGTGGGGAATCGCAATACAACATCTATTTCGTGATCAAAGATGGCGGATGGGAAATCAAAGATGGCGGATGGGAAAATTTTAAAAAATCAATATGGGTATCGTCTCCGATGTTTAAAGGGATAGAGAATCCAAATACAACATCTATTTTGTGATTCAAGATGGTGGATGGGAAATCAAACATGGCGGATGGGAAAAATTAAAAAAATCAATATGGGTAGCGTCTCTGATGATTTAAGGGATGTTGAATCCAAATACAACATCTATTTCGTGATCAAAGATGGCGGATAGGAAATCAAAGATGGCGTATGGGAAAATTTTAAAAAATCAATATGGGTATCGTCTCCGATATTTTTAGGAATGGGGAATTCAAAAACACCATCTATTTCGTGATCAAAGATAGCGGATGATAATTAAAAAAGAAATCAATATGGGTATCGTCTCCGATGTTTAAAGGGATGGGGAATCCAAATACAACATCTATTTTGTGATTCAAGATGGTGGATGGGAAATCAAACATGGCGGATGGGAAAAATTAAAGAAATCAATATGGGTATCGTCTCTGATGATTTAAGGGATGGTGAATCCAAATACAACATCTATTTCGTGATCAAAGATGGCGGATAGGAAATCAAAGATGGCGGATGGGAAAATTTTAAAAAATCAATATGGGTATCGTCTCCGATATTTTAAGGAATGGGATATTCAAAAACACCATCTATTTCGTGATCAAAGATGGCAGATGGGAATTAAAAAAAAATCAATATGGGTATTGTCTCCGATGTTTAAAGGGATGGAGAATCCAAATACAACATCTATTTCGTGATTCAAGATGGCGGATGGGAAATCAAAGGTAGCGGCAGGGAAAAATTTTAAAAATCAATATGGGTATCGTCTCTGATGATTAAAGGGATGAAGAATCTAAACACAACATCTATTTCGTGATCAAAGATGGCGGATAAGAAATCAAAGATGGCAGACGGGGTTTTTTTTAAAGTCGATATGGGTATCGTCTCCGATATTTTAAGGAATGCGGAATTCAATATTATATAAAAATCTATGTTTGTTTGTTCATCATTTATAGACTCTGAAATGATAAGAGATTAAGTGCTAAGTCAATGGTAACTTTGGAAAAGGGGCTTGGAAAAAAGGTAATTAAATAAAAACTCTTAAAAAGGCGATACGGAGTTCGCTGGGTCAGCTAGTTATTGTATAATTTGAAATAAACAGTTGGTCGTTGACACATATTTTGACGCTTGTTTCAATTTACGATCTCGTTACGCTTTCATTCAAATATCAGATAATTTAGAAGAATACGATTTTTGTGACGTAAGTATGACACTGACATTATATCGAAACTGTATTTATTTAGGAGAATTGGGCCCACAAGCTATGCCCCATTTGGGGGAAATTGTTTTCAGGGTTTGTGTATGAGGTACGTATGTATGTCTGTAAGTGTTATTACTTATCCCACCCATACGAAGTTCTAAATTACTGAACAGATTTGGTTGTACGATAAATATTAATTGATAAATAAGCAACACTCGCAAGACCGACTGCAACATCAGCCTATTTAATTTATTTTATTTTATTTGGTAAAAAAACAGTACAATTCTATAAAATATCCAAAAACCTGCCTCGTTGGTCTCGCGGCATAAATGTGTGCGTGGCATTGAGAGGTCTCGGGTTCGATTCCTGGGTCGAGCAAAGTGTTATTGGGTTTTTCCGCTAGAAAATTCTCAGTAGCAGCACGGAGTCTGGTAATGTGCCCGGTACGGCAATAGGCTCGCCCCCTATTACGTGGGACCTAAACATTAATGGAGAAATGTGGGTGTAATATTACACCTCTGCCTATCCCTTCGGAGATACAGGCGTGAGTCGATGAGATGATGATATCCAAAAGAACACCTTAGAACTATTTTGAAGACTGTGTTTTTATTAGGTATAAGGAAAAAAAAATCGTTTTGCGCTGACCACGCTAAACATGCTTTTATTCAGATAAAAATGAACTTGTTTAAAACGGTGCGCAATGATTGCATCCACAAATAGCTTTTATGCTAGGTACAATCAAAAGATAATAAAATTATCTTTTTTCTGTACCATGATGTCAACTGCATCGTTCTGCCCACCCCACCCGCGACATGACCCGCGGTTACGGGGCAGCTCGTAAAAAACCAATTCCCACCACGTCAGATAGATTGATTTACGATACGACCCCAAGTGTATCTTGAAAAGTTAAACAAAAGGAAGCTCAGCACTGAAGGGTAAACCTTTACTTAGTAAATAAGATACATATAAGATTTGTTTCACATCTTATGTATCGCCATGTTTTGAATAGCTGAGTCTATTTGAAGTTGGATAGGTCATCCATGTCGCGAGCTTTGTTCAGGAAGATGTTTGTTTGCAAGTAAAAGAAAGATGGGACTGTATTTTGTTATAAAATATATTTCAAGGTTCAATTTTGAATGATTAGGTAAAATTTATTCGACGGTTTAACCTTAACCTGCCTGAATTTAGGAGTAAAACATTTCGTTTATTTTATCAAAATAACTATAGTTTCTGAATTGTATGTATGTACAATTATAAGCCTGTAAATAATTTTACTCTGACGCTTGAAAAATCAGTAAAAGAATATATTATCTTTGAAGTTACCACATAATATTCCCAGCTATGTGCATAAATACACGGTCCCTGCTTCTGTAACATTTTTTCAGGAGAGTTTCTGCTCATTTCGCACTCCGAAAAAGATATCATAATTTATTAAAACATAAATCAATTCTTGCGAAGTCAAGTAACGCTTTTCTGACCTTGGCCTTGCTCGTAATTTGCTTATCATCGTTGGCTTGATACGATATTAACGACGTTCAAAACATTAAACAAATTCTTGGCGTCCATAAAATATATTTTATTTTGCTCTAAAATATTAATAGCGGACGTAGGCATACAGATTTAAAATCTTCGAATTAAAATTTAGTTAATTTTTTTGTAAACCGTAGGTGATTAGTTGTTACAAATGACATATAGAATACATATTCACTATGTCTTGCTGTTTATGGAATAAATAAATTTATTTATCAAGATGCACTTATACCTACTTAATTTTATTCAACAGTTAGATTATTTTCTTTTTTTTATTACTGATAGGCCAGCGTTTGACCATGATCTCACCTGATGTTAAGCAATGATATGGTCTAAGATGGAGCACGCTTACCTAGAAGGTACCTATTCACTCGCGACTTGAAAACACCCAGGTTGTACTTGTCAGGAAACACAGACTCGGGTAAAGAGTTCCACACCTTGGCGGTACGCATAAGAAAGGAAGAAGCAAAACGCTTCGTGCGTATAAGCGGAATATCCACCATGTAACGGTGACGCTGACTCGTTAGTCTGGTCGTCCGATGGAAGAAGAGGATGGAGGAATCAGATTGTGTAGTGTAGTGTTTTATTTATATATTAAGGTATAAATACCTCATTAAAAACTTCCGAAGCAAAGGTCGATCCTTGCAGAGTAAAGTGATGACCAGCAACAAAATGTAAGAGTCATACAACTCTGCCGACCCCATTATGAACATACTTCATTAAGCACCTGAGGTACCTGAGCATAAATAATTATAAATGTGATTCTAACCCAAGAAATCTAGATTCACAGAGCACCTATTGTCGAAATTAGTCGTCTAACAAAGGCGAACCCGTCAACACCCTTTTCAAATTTGAATTGCCTTAGTTGACAAGGTTCACAAAGCCTACTAATATTACGTATAGACAGAAAGGCCTCTAGAAAGGGTGCGGAAACTTTTGCAAGTGTAATGAAAGAGTTTGTGAAATCTAACGACCCGAAACTAGTTGTTTCTTTTGTGCCTGCTTCTATTACCACTTAAGATTTATGAGAAACTAGCCGGCCTGCCAGACTTAGTTAAAGTCTTATACTGTAGTAAGTAATCTAGTTTAAGTTTGTTTGGTTTTGATGATATTTCGAGTTGAGAGATAGTTTCAGTTTGAATGTGTCGGTTAGATTGAGGTATTGTCGTTAATTATGTCAGCATCGTTGGGCGCGTGAAATTTCTATCAAAATGTTTAGGTACTCTGGATACGCTACGCCCAACTACTTTATATTTGTCTGATCAATACCCCAGATTAATGAGAAGATTGGTCCGATCTGGTAGCTAGGACTTGCCGAATTATTTTTCAGCTTTTAGTACATAACCTAACTACATATTTTTTATTGTAATAAAACCGTTTAATATAAAAATGTTTTTAGTCTAATCTAGTTACTGCTACTGTAAATATATTTTTCGACTGTTTTTGCTTTCATACCCCGCTAAAGATATCATAATTTATTAAAACATAAATCAGTTCTTGCGAAGTCAAGTAACGCTTTTCTGACTTTGGCCTTGCTCGTAATTTGCTTATCATCGTTGGCTTGATACGATATTAACGACGTTCAAAACATTAAACAAATTCTTGGCGTCCATAAAATATATTTTATACTTTGCTCTTAAATGTTATAGAGGACGTAGGCATAGAGATTAAGTTTTAATAAAATCTTCGAATTCAAATTGAGTTCATTTTATTTGTAAACCGTAGGTGAATAGTTGTTAAGGCCTTGCCACACGGCACAATTTTACCACTGATCAAATTTTCAATCGAATTGGCTATGCCCGTCTACACGACACAATCAAATCACTGATTTTCATTCCGTCCACCCGATTGGTTAAAATCTGGTGATACCGCCCACCCGATGAACTTGAGTTGGACGACTGGCGTCTACACGTCACGATTTCATCAAGTGATTTAGTCAAGTTGGACGTAAAATTGTGCCGTGTGGCAAGGCCTTTACATTTGACATACAGAATACATATCCACTATGTCTTTCCGTTTATGGAATAACTAAATTATCAAGACGTAGTGCACTTATACCTACTTAATTTTATTCAACAGTTAATATAATTTTTTTATTGATATATTTAGGTATAAACACCTCATTTTTCGTGTGGTGACGGATTAAGAATACGGAATGTCACCACCGCATATCATCCCATGGGTGTCGTAAGAGCCGACAGAGGGAGCATATTATGCAGAGAACAGCACTGTAAGAGAAGGACAACTTGATACAAATCCTATACCAACCCGTTTGGCCAGCATGGTATAGTAGGCCAATTGCTCCTTTCCAAGGAGAGGCCTAGCCCAGCAGTGGACTGCTAAAGGCTGATGATGATGATGATTAACACCTCATTAAAAAGTTCCGAAGCAAAGGTCGATCCTTGCAGAGTAAAGTGATGAACAGCAACAAAATGTAAGAGTCAAACCACTATGCCGACCCCATTATGAATATACTTCATTAAGCACCTGAGGTACCTGAGCATAAATAATTATAAATGTGATTCTAACCCAAGAAATCTAGATTCACCGAGCACCTATTGTCGAAATTAGTCGTTAAACAAAGGCGAACCCGTCAACACCCTTTTCAAATTTGAATTGCCTTAGTTGACAAGGTTCACAAAGCCTACTAATATTACGTATAGACAGAAAGGTCTCTAGAAAGGGTGCGGAAACTTTTGCAAGAGTGATGAAAGAGTTTGTGAAATCTAACGACCCGAAACTAGTTGTTTCTTTTGTGCCTGCTTCTATTACCACTTTAGATTTATGAGAAGCTAGCCGGCCTGCCAGACTTAGTTAAAGTCTTATATTGTAGTAATTTAGTTTAAGTTTGTTTGGTTTTTATGACATTTCAAGTTAGGAGATAGTTTCAGCTTGAATGTGTCAGTTCGACTGAGGATCCATCTTGAAGAAGATGGACTCACGCCTGTTTCCCCGAGTTAAAGGCGAGAAAGAGATAAAGGCGTGAGTCTATTTATAAAACAACTAGACTAGTGAAAATATTGTAGCCCTAAAATATAATATGATGTTTGATCTGCTTTGTAAGGAGGTTTTTATAAGTTCTGGAACATTTATCTACTGATCTCAAATAAAACATCACTTCCTAAACATACCGATTCATCAATATTCGCCGAATGTCATAGGAACAATATAATCTAATACATTGTCCTAACAATGCTAGTAATTAGTATTGATGGCATTTATCAGATTATCGGCTATAACATGATTACAATATCATGTATGTGCGAACGTGATCTGTGTTATTTAATGCATCTGGTATGTTACAAGCTATGACCAATTTGGGGAAAAGTGTTTTCAGGGTTGGTGTATGAGGTTCGTCTGTCTGTCTGTGAGTTTATTTATCCCACACAATCGGAGTTCTAAATTCCTGAACAGATTTGGTTGTACGATAAATATTAATTGAAATATAAGCAGCACTCGCAGGACCGTCTGCAACAACAGCCTATTTTATTTTAAGGCCTTGCCACACGGCACAATTTTACCACTGATCAAATCTCCATTCGAATTGGCTTTGCCCGTCTACACGACACAATCAAATCACAGATTTTTATTCCGTCCACCCGATTGGTTAAAATCTGGTGGTACCGCCCACCCGATGAACTTGAGTTGGACGACTGGCGTCTACACGTCACGATTTCATCAAGTGATTTAGTCAAGTTGGACGTAAAATTGTGCCGTGTGGCAAGGCCTTTATTTGGTAAATAAGCAGTGACAATTCTATAAAATATCCAAAAACCTGCTTCGTTGGTCTCGCGGCATAAATGTGCGCGTGGCATTGAGAGGTCTCGGGTTCGATGCCCGGGTCGGGCAAAGTGTTATTGGGTTTTCCGTTATGAAATTCTCAGTAGCAGGACAGAGTCTGGTAATGTGCCCGGTACGGCAATAGGCTCGCCCCCTATTACGTGGGACCTAAAAATTTATGGAGAAATGTGGGTGTAATATTACACCTCTGTCTACCCATTCGGGGATACAGGCGTGAGGCGATGAGATGATGATATCCAAAAGAACACCTTAGAACTATTTCAAAGACTTTTTAATATCAGAAAAAAAAATGTTAGTTTTACGCGGACCGCGCTAAACACTATGCTTTTATTCAGATAAAAATGAACTTGTTTAAAGCGGTGCGCTATGATTGCATCCACAAATAGCTTTTATGCTAGGTACAATTAAAAGATAATAAAATTATCTTTATCTGTACCATGATGTCAACTGCATCGTTCTGCCCACCCCACCCTCGACATAACCCGCGGTTACGGGGCAGCTCGTAAAAAACCAATTCCCACCACGTCAGATAGATTGATACGACCCCAAGTGTATCTTGAAAAGTTAAACAAAAGGAAGCTCAACACTGAAGGGTAAACCTTTACTTAGTAAATAAGATATAAGATTTGTTCCACATCTTATGTATCGCCATGTTTTGAATAGCTGAGTCTATTTGAAGTTGGATAGGTCATCCATGTCGCGGGATTTGTTGGGAAGATGTTTGTTAAGCGAAAGAAAGGTGGGACTGTGTTTTGTAATCAAATATATTTCAAGGTTCAATTTTGAATGATGAGGTAAAATTTATTCGACTGTTTAACCTTAACCTGCCTGAATTTAGAAGTAAAACAATTTAAAAAAAAATCAAAAATCATATTATATCCAAATAACCATAGTTTCTGATTTGTATGTATGTATAATTTTATTATTTTATTATAAGCCTGTGGATAATTTTAGTCTGACGCTTGTAAAATCATTAAAAGAATACATGTTTGAAGTTACCACATAATATTCCCAGCTATGTGCAAATACACGGTCCCTGCTACTGTAACTATTTTTTTTCTCAAGTGTTTCTGCTCTCGCACTCCGAAAAAGATATCATAATTTATTAAAACATAAATCAGTTCTTGCGAAGTCAAGTAACGCTTTTCTGACCTTGGCCTTGCTCGTAATTTGCTTATCATCGTTGGCTTGATACGATATTAACGACGTTCAAAACATTAAACAAATTCTTGGCGTCCATAAAATATATTTTACTTTGCTCTAAAATATTAATAGCGGACGTAGGCATACAGATTAAGTTTTAATAAAATCTTCGACTTAAAATTGTGTTATTTTTTTTGTAAACCGTAGGTGAATAGTTGTTACATTTGACATATAGAATACATATTCACTATGTCTTGCCGTTTATGGAATAAATAAATTTATTTATCAAGACGTAATGCACTCATACCTACTTAATTTTATTCAACAGTTAATATATTTTTTTTATTTATATCACAGAATACATAATTAGTACCTACGGTATTTATATATTTAGGTATAAACACCTCATTTTTCGTGTGGTGACGGATTAAGAATACGGAGTGTCACCACCCCATATCATCCCATGGGTGTCGTAAGAGCCGACAGAGGGAGCATATTATGCAGAGAACAGCACTGTAAGAGAAGGACAACTTGATACAAATCCTATACCAACCCGTTTGGCCAGTGTGGTATAGTAGGCCAATTCCTCCTTTCAAAGGAGAGGCCTAGTCCAGCAGTGGACTGTTAAAGGCTGATGATGATGATTATTAACACGTCATTAAAAAGTTCCGAAGCAAAGGTCGATCCTTGCAGAGTAAAGTGATGACCAGCAACAAAATGTAAGAGTCATACAACTCTGCCGACCCCATTATGAATATACTTCATTAAGCACCTGAGGTACCTAAGCATAAATAATTATAAATGTGATTCTAACCCAAGAAATCTAGATTCACCGAGCACCTATTGTCGAAATTAGTCGTCAAACAAAGGCGAACCCGTCACAACACCCTTTTCAAATTTGAATTGCCTTAGTTGACAAGGTTCACAAAGCCTACTAATATTACGTATAGACAGAAAGGCCTCTAGAAAGGGTGCGGAAACTTTTGCAAGAGTAATGAAAGAGTTTGTGAAATCTAACGACCCGAAACTAGTTGTTTCTTTTGTGCCTGCTTCTATTACATTTATGAGAAACTGGCCGGCCTGCCAGACTTAGCTAAAGTCTTATAATGTAGTTATCTAGTTTAAGTTTGTTTGGTTTTGATGATATTTCGAGTTGAGAGATAGTTTCAGTTTGAATATGTCGGTTAGATTGAGGTATTGTCGTTAATTATGTCAGCAGTAATTGAAGATTCTGACTTTAAAATAGTTTGAGTTTCTTCCAGGCTCTTCACAAAGCATTACCATCCGGAATCTGGTTGTAAAAAATGACGTTCATAATATTGCTTTGTAACCTATAGGTATGAATAAATGAATTTGAATTTAATTGAATATTCCTGTAGAAGATAGACGTGAAGTATTATAATTCGTATCGTTTTTTCGACAAGTGAGAACAATAAGGTCCAAATAGCTCTTCTAAGAAGAAGATTTAAAGAACATTTTTATAATTCTCGTATAGTGGAGATGAATAGTGAACAAAACGGCGCGGCGGTTCGCCTACTTCTTCTTTTGTCAATAGACTGGCAACCCACGAGTGCGTGGCTACCATAACTGGTTCCTAAGGACCCTTAGGGTGAAACCAAACAAGCGTAATTTTGTGAGTCGTGAGTCGCAGAATTTCGGTTGCAGAAAGAAAGTCTATTGTTGTTAGTAACTCATTGTGCGTTGCCGTGTGAATCAAATAGGACTTTTCTATGAAACCGAATGCAGCAGAATTTCTTCCACCGAAATTCTGCGACTCACGACTGACAAAATTACGCTCGTTTTCCCTCACCCTTAGACACCAGATTTGCTTTAAGGGGTAATGTTAGACACTGTGGATTGACGTTAGTTTGGCAACTATAAATTATATATCTAAAAATTGCTATTCCGTCTTATATTTATTGACCGTGGACAAAGTATCAGTTCAAACTATAAAATACAAGCACACCTAGCAATTAAACTTCAGGTCTCAATAATAAAACAATTCCTTTGAAACATTTTAATAACATTTCATAAAATTTTACACCTTTAAAGACCGAACAACAATAACTCATTCAACACGTTCATTGTGACAATCTTTTGCACAAACTCATAGCTTTTATTCATTCCTCTTATAATTTATAGGAAACATCGTTCATATATAACGGCGAACAATATTTGCATTTCAAGACCAATTTTTACGTTTTCTGAAAAACGGTGAAATCAAACAAGATAAATTAAAGCATTGGTTTGAACTATGCGTTTATGGTTACGTAAAAAACCACGTTCACAGTAATACTTAAATAAGTATTTATACGAGTGCGCTTGGCTATCAAGAGCTGGCAATCTTTATGAATTAGAGAAATGGGTATTGCAGTTCTAATAATATTAGAATCACTGCTAGTATCAGGAGCATGTATGTGCTACTCTTACTTACTAATAATAAACAAAAAAGTTTGTGACAGATATATGTGTGCATGTTTGTTATTCTTCTTATGCAAAAATACTAAACAGTTTTATGTAGGTATATAAATAGTCTATGCTTAACAGGCATTCTAACTACAGGCAAAAGTACACCCAGTCTCGGAAACAATGTTTATAAACGCACATAATTTAGCGTTGCGTAGGGACCGAATCCCCAAATTCATTCGAACGCCAAGGCAATCTATAACTACTAAGCCATTCTCGTACAAAATTAAACATACAATTCAAAGAATTGGCGCCGCGGTAAAAACCGTCAATTATTATGTCTGAGGGGCTATCACACAAATGATAAAGTTGTTTTTAAACATTTATGTTTTTCTTGACACGTTTTATTGATAAGCTTATAACGAGAAACAATAGTTCACTTATAAACGATATGTTCGGCTTCTGTTTTATAAGTCACACGATTGTGTTAACTGGACCAATATTTTGAGATGATTATTCTTTTTAAATTACTAGCTGTGCACCGCGGTTCGACACCTTATCCACTCAGCCGTAGCCGCAGCGACGTCATATCGCGTTGTTCTGCCGTGCTATCACGTCTTTGCGTTTCTTTTCTCTTTGTTCAGATGTTTGACAGCCTATAGCTTTCTTTATAAATGTGGCTATCATATACTTACAAAAGCTTGACGTGATATTACGTCCTACTTTTTCGGGGTAATTTCCTTTATGTTCAGCTCCTACGGGTGGTAGGGTGATGTTATATAACCTATGTCTCTCTCAATTTCTTATAGTATGTCATATAATAAAAGATAATTAGTACTAACCTCCAGATATTAGCACGTACAAACAAACAGATTCTTCAGCTTTATTCATTTAGTATAGCTATATATAGATTTTGTCTCAATCTGTGTTTTAATCAGTTGAACTCGTAAGTTATTGCGGGCCTCGGATTTGATTTAATGTTTTAGTACTTGCTGATAAGTGATCTTAAAGCACCATGGCGTGATGTGTTATCTATCACGTGAAAAGTAGCTAAGTAAGTATATTTTTACCTTTTTAATATAATATTATTTTCTGCAATATTCTAATAGATACACACAACACCATATAGTTCCAAACTAAGCAGAGCTTGTACCATGGTTAGGTGCTAGACAATGGATATAAATAGGTACATTCATTTTTTTATAAATACTGCATAATTACTAGACTGCCTCGTTGGTCTCGCGGCATAAATGTGCGCGTGGGATCGGGAGGTCCCGGGTTCGATTCCTGGGTCGGGCAGTGTTCTTGGGTTTTTCTGTCACGAAATTCTTAGTAGCAGCACGGAGTCTGGAAATGTGCCCGGAACGGCAATAGGCTCGCCCCTTATTACGTGGGACTAAAGTATATCTGGCGAAAATTGGGTGTAGAAATACATCTTTACCTACCTCTTCGGGGTTACAGGCGTGAGGCTATGTATGTAATTACTATACCTACATACATCGAACCCGCGACCTTGTCGTCAAAAGAACAAAAAGATATGAAGTAACTAATAACCTAGTGCGATTAACAAAGATTTTTTAGTTTGGCTGTTCTTTGTATCATTTGTTTGAATGGCTTAACAGTATTTCGTTACTAATTGGCTATACTTAATTAATAGGTGTGTGTCTTCAGACAGAAGAATAATTGGACAAGATGAAACCTTTCCATTGCATCTACGCAAATTATGATCAATTTAACTTTTGAATAAGCAACTTTGAATGTATTTTATGAGAGCTTCTGATTTGAACTTACATAATTTTAAATTAAGTAAGTACCTATAGCAACTGATGGATACTTTTATTCCGAGAATTCAGTTCAAACAAATTTTAACTGATCTCATTATACAATCTGCAATAACATACGCGAATCCGCAAAATGCACATGAAAACATCCATCACACAGAAGCATTCATGATCCAATATCTCCAACAATAAGTTTAGCACAAACAAATATATAGTTTCTAGAACATCAACAATAATATCGAGTCGATATGAAACAGTAGCAAGTTACCGAAGACATTTCAAATGAATTTTCATGCGCTACAACTTGGCCAAGAAAAGCAATATCGATAAGATTCAATATTTGTTCGAACTAACATAGAGAATGATAGCAGCTCATGTGTACGATTTTCTTAAGATATTACTATGAAAATGGTGTCCTAGAAGTATATGAGAATGAATTAGGACTACGGCACAAAATAAGACATCTTGTTTTGCTAGAAGTAAAAGAATATGAAATATTTATTTATGTTTGTATTAGGTTCCTAAGTATGCGTACTTAGGAATACTAATATTTTTATACTTGTGCGATTTGTGTACTGCTTATTGTATGGTAGCGGGCCTAGTAATAAAAAAACTGTGAAATACTTATCTTCTGTTTGTCCTTACTCCGTGGTCATTCATAGCGTAATGTTAGGTAGCCTATAGCCTTCTTCGATAAATGGACTATATCACAAAACAATAAGTCAGATCAGACCAATAGTTCCTGAGATTAGCGCGTATAACAAAACAAACACTTAAGCTTTATAGTATCCTTATAGATTAAATACCATGATTATGTGCATTGAAAAGTTTGACAATCTTCTTGTAGGTACATTAGATGACAGTTTGAAGTTGTGACCATTTTAACTATGGATAAATACAAGACATCCGCGGTAACAATTTTTCACGCTTTCGTAATTAACACATTCAGAGCGGAAAGAAACTTGAAACATGGGTTGTATTTTCGGTATTCCTAGAAAACCCAGTGCTCCAATTTTCGATGCGGTTCTTTTATTTTTATCCTGTGCATGAAAGGGACGACTATACTTCATTTAGTATGTACGCTTCATTTTTAAAGAAGCTGTAGTATTTTTACCTGCATCAGAAGATTTGTCGTCCTTATACGTCCTCTAAAATATCTATTCAACTAATAATGTCCGGTAAGCTTACTCATTATATTAGCAAAAACATTACTTTTAAATGATTTTACATTGCATAAGTTGCATCGCAGATCTGCAAAAATTCTGTCCTTAAATGACTCCACCAAACAAATGAGATAAGCATCATAGAATGACCCATTAGTATAGGTCGGTTCACGAAAGATGACCACTGCGCAGAAATCATTTTTTAGGTCCCCGTGGAGGTGCGGGGTGAGGCGCGGGTGGAATGCCAATGGTGTGGTTCCGTTCTTGACGCATTCCCTAAATGCGTCAAGAATATGTGTGTTCCATAAGTGCACGAATGTACATATGCGCGACGGCCGCCATTTGTGGTCAACTTTCGTAAACCGACTTATACATTCCGTTTTATCATAAATATTTCCTAACCTCACAAAAGCATAATTGATTTAACCTTTTCCAAGAAAAAGAACTCTTAAATTCCCGATGTGGATAATTGAAGATCCTTTTTCTTGGAAAATTTTCAATCATTTTTCTGTATTACTTGTGCCTTAATTTGTTTGAAAACCTTTGCTTTGGTGGAATTTGTGAACATACTTACCTCCTTTTATATTTCATCTAAAACTGGCTGAGTCGACGGCATCACCCGTGTTATTAAGGCTACTGCTCCACACCAGTGTCCTCAGGAATCATACCAACTTTTGGCGAAAACTGTGGTTTTTATAGGTCCATCCACACGGCACAATTTTACCACTGATCAAATTTTCAATCGAATTGGCTTTACCCGTCTACACGACACAATCAAATCACTGATATTCATTCCGTCCACCCGATTGGTTAAAATCTGGTAGCACCGCCCACCCGATGTACTTGAGTTGGACGACTGGCGTCTACACGTCACGATTTCATCAAGTGATTTAGTCAAGTTGGACGTAAAATCGTGTCGTGTGGATAGGCCTTAAGTATATCACGTTCATAAAACACGAGTAATAAATCAATATTTTCATAGTAGTCAAATATCTTATTAAGCCTTACGCTCGATAGCCGGTAGGTAGAAGTTAAGGCCAATATAACCGTATTGCTTCGGTCATTTATAACTTCACGATCCCAGTAAGGGACTGGGATCTTTACGGCCCAGTTGCTTCGCCCAAATCGCGATGATAATCAGCCGTCCTGAGCCCTTAAGAAGGTGAGATCCTCAATCAAGTCATGCCCCAATTTATTCCCATGCTGATAACGGAACCGCTCAAACCCTTCATGTGGGGTAATCAGATATGTGGGTACATACGGGCTATTGTTATTCTTAGTTTTGGTGTGTAATAATGGCAAGCTTGGTGTGTATTAGCAGACCTGCAGTGTTATTATTGTTAGGCATTTTTCTCAAATTGCTTCAAGCGACTTTCAAATCCAGGTAATTTAATTACTCATCGAATTTTATTAAATTTAACTTTTTCAAGAACATCACCTGCACAGAACTACATCCTGAAACGCGGGTAACTTTACAAACATGCAATCAACAGATACAAATAAAACCCAGCACTCGAAATAACAATTTTATTAGTGTCTACAACAATCAATGTCATCCCGGGAGGGATAGAACCACCGGCACTCAAAGTGCTCAGTATAAACGAGGTAGTAATACAGCTTCATCATCTCCCTTCGTGTGTTCGTACGTAAAAAAGAAGAAACAAGATCACTGCTTTTACTGGTCTAATAACGCACAAAAACCCCGTCAACATTTTCCTCACCGACTGCACCAAAATTCAAATCCGCTATAGATTCTCGCAGTATTTTGGGAAGCTGCGTAATAAATCAGAATACCGAAAAATAAACGTTCTCATCCTCGCCAAACTAGGTTCGCCATCACAAAATGCATTTTCGCATAACTGGGCCAGTATTTTACGAGCGAAGATATTGGAAGCGGTTCCGTCACATTGGATCTCGTTTAAAAAATCGTCAGAGACTGATGTATGACGATATAGCAGATGTGTGCTGTGCAATATTGGTACATAAGTGGAAGATAATGATTTGCTATCGGTACGGAACTTTAAAACTTAAAGTTTGGACGAAATTCGTAAACTGCTGTGTGTCGTTGCTGTAGTTGAAAGATTTCGTGTAAGTATGAAATTTTATATGAATACAATAAAAGGTCCTCTTGAGGAAATGAAAATTGTGCGGATGTTCAGGTTAAAACTATGAACACCATTCTGAAGACGGGCAGTTCAATTTCTCGTTTGAATATCAATTATTTCTATTATATAATGACTGCGTCCAGAATATTTATAATAGTGCTCCTAATAACAGTATTATTATTATAATAATAGTCTCGCTATTAACTCGGCGAATTACCCAAATAACATTGCCTTTAATTAAATTATTGTTATACAGCAATATTATACTTACTATAAGCAACTGATTTTCCATAGGTAGAAAATCAATTACTCATTGGCTAATAAAATAATAGGGTTTGGCAACCCTAATTACAAACACGAAGTACATTAAGCTTATTCGTCCCATATTGGCAATGTCTAACAACTTTTCGCTTCAAACTTTTTACCGAAAAATCTCGCTTAAACGAATTGTCGTCGAAAACGTAATTGAAGCAATTTGTTCGGCGCGGGATGAGAATATTCCGATTTGTTTGTCGTTATAAAGTTGAGTGTGCATGCGTTTATCACTCCCACGGTGACAGTAGCTATAACACCATTTGTGTACAGGTTCAATTCTATGTGGGCCATTGAGATGAATCTCACATGTTTTGGAATTAAAGTGCCTGTACTTTGTCGTTTAGAGCTAGATCGCCTTTAGCTTATTTAGCTATTCCTTTACAGTAGGTTTAATAATATGTAATAATAATAATCTACTACTAATAATAAAAAGAAAATAATAATCTAGGTGATGTGCCCGGTAACGGCAATAGGCTCGCCCCCCATTACGTGGGAACTAAAAATTCATGGCTAAATGTGTAATATTTACACCTCTGGCCTGCCTACCCCTTCGGAGATACACGCGTGAGACTATAAATAAACAAAATAATCTACTACTGCAACTTAGTTTGGGCGAGACACTTTTATGTGTATTACATCACCTAGTCTCAAACTAACCAGAGCTTGTACTATGAGTATTAGACGATTTATACAATTACAGATATATTATATATACCTTCATGTTTGTCAATATATATAAAGCTGAAGAGTTTGTTTGTTTGTTTGGTTGAACGTGCTAATCTCAGGAACTACTGATCCGATTTGAAAAATTATTTCAGTGTTAGATAGCCCATTTATCGAGGAAGGCCATAGGCTATATAACATCACGCTATGAGCGACGGGAGCAGAGCAGTAGTCATAAATAACGCGGGTGTAACCGCGGGCATCCTCTAGTATATTATACATAGAAACACCCAGGCTAAGACTAATTTCTATGTTCACGTACACAAGTGTTTGACTCAAGCGAGAATCGAACCTGCGACCTACGGCGTGGCAGTCGTTTACACTCTCGCGACGCCACCGTCCAAAATCAATAACATCACAGTCCCTTATAAAGAATTTACATTAGAAACATACTTGCTATTTTTTAATTACTTTGCCATCCAAAATCTTGCGCCGATGTTAAAGTTGGAATAACAACAGTCTAACTCAAAGTTTGAAGGCATACCCAGTTATAACTATCGAGAAACTTAATATCTTACAAATCGTAAAAGGGGTAATAAAATATCTACAGAAAGCTCCCTAAAACTATACTAAATCTACAAAGCCCTATTCGTTCTCCCCTATTTACGTAAACGAATTTATTGACAGATAAATTAATTTGTGTAGAACATTTTATTTATACCTTCTTTAACGGTTTGACTGTTCTTTGTATATATTTTTTTTTACATCTTACTACTAATAAAAACGCTAAAGTTTGTGACAATGTTTGTTACTTTTTAAGGTCCTCTCGGACTTCCTCTACGCGGGAATCGGCAGAGAGGTGTTCCAGTCTTCTACCAACTAAACCTCGACTATGTTACACTTTTGCTTATGGCCGGGGGTACGGGATCAATCAAGCATTTACCTCTTCCCCGATGCATTTTATAACTGCCTCTGTGGTCCAGTGGATAGCGATCGTCTACTGACCGGGTCTTGGGTTCGATACCCGGGTCGGGCGAAAGTGTTACTGAGTTCCACCTTTTGTGGAGAAGCAACGCCGCGGGTGATATATAGTTGATTAAAACAATTTTACTTCT
This sequence comes from Euclidia mi, assembly GCA_944739405.2. Classification (NCBI taxonomy): domain Eukaryota; kingdom Metazoa; phylum Arthropoda; class Insecta; order Lepidoptera; family Erebidae; genus Euclidia; species Euclidia mi. Next base: position 86,328,166 of record OX123189.2, on the reverse strand, counting down.
TTAACTATTTAACTGTTCTTTTCAGGTTTCCTTTAACTCACATTGGCAATAAACCATGTGTACATTAACTAATACTAGTTTATTAAATACGAGTCCGTTTTATTTTTCTTCGTTGTCATAAGTGGTCTACATTTTAGTGTCTTGTGCAATCTAGTGCCACTGACAAAGAAAGCAGGACAAAATGCAATAGAGTAGTAGCTATTGGTTCTTTTTTACGTAAAAATAAAATATTTTATAACCATAACCCATTGAGTAACTGAGAGCGCTGAGGACCAAAAGGGTCTTCTTTTTAAAGATCTCTTATAATGAAAAATAAGAAAATGCTTCGGCTCCTTCTCCTTTTGCTTAACGTAACGCGCGAATGAGTGACTGGCATTGTAGGTGCCTAAGAGGTATCCCTTGCACACAAATAGTAAATAACACAGCGGTCGTTCGTTTTGCAGCTATAAATTATAAAAAAGTAGCTACTCCATCATATATTTATTGACTGTGGACAAAGTAGTATAAATTTAAAGCTGAAGATGCCGGCTCATTGCACGGATTTTATTGATAAATCGTTTTGTGTCACTGCTGTTCGCCTATGGAATGCACTCCTGGCTCAGACGGTAACAAAGTTCAAATCCTTAGTCAAGGATCACTACTTATCACTATGATATTTCCCGTTCTAATATTATTTTAAGTATTATTTATTATTTATGTATGTGTATGTATGTATGTTGTATGTATGTATGTATGCATGTATGTGTTTATGTTTGTATGTATAAGTATTTATATATGTGTAGTACATTATTATAATATTACATAAATGTATATATTTAAAGTATTATCATCTATTACTGGTACACTTACAACTACCATTTCTTTCCTACCAATAATATCTCCATCCAAAGGTTGCCTGGTAGAAATCGCTGTTAGCGATAAGGCCGCCCTTTGTACTTTACTTAATATAAAATTTCTATACATATGTTCTTAAAAGTGTACAATAAAGTATTAAATTAATAAATAAATAGTATCATCAATTCGGTCCATAAAATACAAGCACACCTAGCGATTAAACTTGTGCACAATTCAGGTCTCAATAATAAAACAATTCCTTTGAAACATTTTAATAACATTTCATAAAATTTTACACCTATATTAAAGACCGAACAACAATAACTCATTCAACACGTTCATTCTGAAAATCTTTTGCACAAACTCATAGCTTTTATTCATTCCTCTTATTATTTATAGGAAATATCGTTCATATATTACGCCGAAAACATTTGCATTTCAAGACCAATATTTACACTTTCTGAAAAAGGGTGAAATCAAACAACATAAATTCAAGCATTGGTTTGAACTATGCGTTTATTGTTACGTATAAACCACGTTCACAGTAATACTTAAATAAGTATTTATACGAGTGCGCTTGGCTATTAAGAGCCGGCAATCTTTATGAATTAGAGAAATGGGTATTGCAGTTCTAATACCTAATATTAGAAGCACTACTAGTATCAAGAGCGTATTGTATGTGCTAGTCTTACTTACTAATAGTAATCAAAAAAGTTTGTGATAGATATACATATATGTCTGCATGATTTTTACTCTTTTTACGCAAAAAGTACTAAACAGTTTTATGTATATAAATATGCTTAACAGGCATTCAAACTGCAGGCATAAGTACACCCAGTCTCGGAAATAATGTTTATAAACGCACATAATTAAGCATTGGGACCTAAAAAGTCATGGCGAAATGTGGGTGTAATATTACACATCTGCCTACCCCTTCGGGGATACAGGCGTGAGTATATAAAAAAATAAAAAAAATAAGCATTGCGTGCACACTTCACTAGTTACGTTTCGGTCCCAATGTAAAAGGGGGCGAGTCTATTGCCATTTACCGGGTACACTATTAAGCGAGCGATAGTTAACATTTTTAATACACACATAACTTCGAAAAGTCAGTCAAATTAAATATACAATTCAAAGAACTGGCGCCGCGGTAAAAACCGTCAATTATTATGTCTGAGGGGCTATCACACATATGATAATGTTGTTTTTAAACATTTATGTTTTTCTTGACACGTTTTATTGATAAGCTTATAACGAGAAACAATACTTCACTTATAAACGATATGTTCGGCTTATCTTCTGTTTTGTAGGTCACTCATTTGTGTTAACTGGACCAATATTTTGAGATGATTATTCTTTTTAAATTACTAGCTGTGCACCGCGGTTCGACACCTTATCCACAGATCCATAGCCGCAGCGACGTGGTATCCCGTCGTTTTGCCGTGCTATCACGTCTTTGCGTTTCTTTTCTCTTTGTTCAGATGTTTGACAGCCTATAGCTTTCTTTATAAATGTGGCTATCATATACTTACAAAAACTTGACGTGATATTACGTCCTACTTTTTCGCGTTAATTTTCTTTATGTTCAGCTCCTTAAGGTGGTTGTATGATGTAACATAACCTATGGCTTTCTCAGTTTCTTATAATATGTCATATAATAAAAGATAATTAGTACTAACCTCCAGATATTAGCACGTACAAACAAACAGATTCTTCAGCTTTATTCATTTAGTATAGCTATTTAAAGATTTTGTCTGAATCTGTTTGTATTAATCAGTTGAACTCGTAAGTTATTGCGGGCCTCAGATTTGATTAAATGTTTTCGTAACTTGCTGATAAGTAATCTTGTAAAGCGCCATAGCGTGATGTGTGATCACGTGAAAAGTACCTATATTTTTACTTTTTTATATAATTTTTTTGTTTTGCAATATTCTAATAGATATACACAACACCATCTAGTTCGAAACTAAGCAGAGCTTGTACTAGCTATGGTTACGTGCTAGACAAGTAAGTACCTATAGCAACTGATGGATACTTTTATTCCGAGAATTCAGTTCAAACAAATTTTAACTGACCTCGTTTACAATCTGCAATAACATACGCGAATCCGCAAAATGCACATGAAAACATCCATCACACAGAAGCATTCATTTATCCAATATCTCAAACAATAAGTTTAGCACAAACAAGTATATAGTTTCTATAACATCAACAATAATATCGAGTCAATATGAAACAGTAGCAAGTTACCGAAGACATTTCAAATGAATTTTCATGCGTTACAACTTGCCCAAGAAAAGCAATATCGATAAGATTCAATATTTGTACGAACTAACATAGAGAATGATAGCAGCTCATGTGTACGATTTTCTTAAGATATTACTATGAAAATGGTGTCCTAGAAGTATGAGAATAAATTAGGACTACGGCACAAAATGTCGTGCTAGAAGTAAAAGAATATGAAATATTTATTTATTTATTCACACATAATAGAATCTAGTCCATTTGAGGCAATCATATATATGCAATAGAATTATAAACTTAACTCGGTTCCTAAGTATGCGTACTTAGGAATACTAGTATTTTTATACTTGTGCGATTTGTGTACTGCTTAAGGTTTGGTACCAGGTAAGTTAATAAAATAATTGTGAAATACTTATCTTCTGTTTGTCCTTACACCGTGGTCATTCATAGCGTAATGTTAGATAGCTTATAGCCTTCTTCGATAAATGGACTATATCACGAAAAAATTATTCAGATCGGACCAATAGTTCCTGAGATTAGGGCGTATAACAAAACAAACACTTAAGCTTTAAAATACCATGATTATGTACATTGAAAAAATTGACAATCTTCTTGTAGCTTCTCATTAAGTGCATTAGATGACAGTTTGAAGCTGTGACCATTTTAACTATGGATAAATACAAGACATCCGCGGTAACAATTTTTCACGCTTTCGTAATTAACACATCCAAAGCGGAAAGAAACTTGAAACATGGGTTGTATTTTCGGTATTCCTAGAAAACCAGTGCTCCCATTTTCGATGCGGTTCTTTTATTTTTATCCTGTGCATGAAAGGGACGACTATACTTTTAGGACGCTCCATTATGAAGTAGCTTTGTAGTATTTTACCTTCATTAGAAGATTTATTTACCTTATATTCGATAGATGGAGTTTCAGACACGATATTTATGTATTTCTCCTTATATGAAAATATATATTCAACTAACTGTGCCGTTTTATAAATATAAACTTACTCATTATCGTTATAAATAAGTAAGTAGATCATTTTTAAATAATTTTACATTGCATAAGTTGCATCGTAGATTTGCAAAAATACTGTCCATAATTGACCCCACAAAACAAAATTAAGTGAGAGTAGAATGATTATAACATTACGTTCCATCCATTAAAACATTCCGTTTTATCACAAATATTTCCTAACCTTACAAAAACATAATTGATTTAACCTTTTCCAAGAAAAATAACTCTTAAATTCCCGATGTGGATAATTGAAGATCCTTTTTCTTGGAAAATTTTCAATCATCTTTCTGTATTACTTGTGCCTTAATTTGTTTGATAACCTTTGCTTTGGTGGAATTTGTGAACATACTTACTTCGTTTTATATTTAATCTAAAACTGGCTGAGCCGACGGTATCACCGGCGTTATTAAGGCTGGTTTCAGAGTGACGCGCGGGGCACGCGCCGTCGGTCAGCGCGTCTCAACAGCGCGTTTGGCGCGCGGACCACTGTGAGGCTGGTTTCAGAGTCACGCGTTTGACCCGCGCCGGCCACACGCGCGCGCTTACAATTACACTAGATTAGTAGTAGCGTTTCATAGTCACGCAGTTCAAACGCGCCGCGTGTGAGACGCGCGCGCCGGCCGCGCTGCCGAAGCTTCATACATTGCAATGAGAAACGCGAACTCGTTTCACAGTGGTCCGCGCGCCAAACGCGCTGTTGAGACGCGCCGGCCGACGGCGCGTGCCGCGCGCGTCACTCTGAAACCAGCCTGAAACGAGTTCGCGTTTCTCATTGCAATGTATGCGCGCTTCGGCAGCGCGGCCGGCGCGCGCGTCTCACACGCGGCGCGTTTGAACTGCGTGACTATGAAACGCTACTACTAATCTAGTGTAATTGTAAGCGCGCGCGTGTGGCCGGCGCCGGTCAAACGCGTGACTCTAAAACCAGCCTAAAGACCTCCACACCAGTGTCCTCAGGAATCACAAAACTATTGGCGAAAACTTTGGTTTTTAAGTATCGCGTTCATAAAACATGAGTAATAAATCAATATTTTCACAGTAGTCAAATATCTTATTAAGCCTTACGCTCGATAGCCGGTAGGTAGAAATTAAGGCCAATTTAACCGTATTGCTTCAGTCATTTATAACTTCACGATCCCAGCAAGGGACTGGGATCTTTGCGGCCCAGTTGGTTCGCCGCGATGATAATCAGCCGTCCTGAGCCCTTAAGGAGGTGAGATCCTCAATCAAGTGATACCCCAATTTATTCCCATGCTGATAACGGAACCGTTCAAACCCTTCATGTGGGGTAATCAGATATGTGGGTACATACGGACTATTGTTATTCTAAGTTTTGGTGTGTAATGGCAAGCTTGGTGTGTATTAGCAGGCGTTTACCTGCAGTGTTTTTATTGTTAGGCATTTTTCTCAAATTGCTTCGAGCGACTTTCAAATCCGGGTAATTTGATAACACATCGAATTTTATTAAATTTAACCTTTTCAAGGACATCATCTGCACAGAACTACATCCTGAAACGCGGGTAGCTTTACAAACATTCAATCAACAGACCACTACTCGAAACAACAATTTTATTAGTGTCTACAACAATCAATGTCATCCAGTGAGGGCATAGAACCATCGGCACTCAAAGTGCTCAGTATAAACGAGGTAGTAATACAGCTTCATCATCTCCCTTCGTGTGTTCGTACGTAAAAAAGAAGAAACTAGATCACTGCTTTTACTGATCTAATAACGCACAAAACCCCGTCAACATTTTCCTCACCGACTGCACCAAAATTCAAATCTGTTATAGATTCTCGCAGTATTTTGGGAAGCTGCGTAATAAATCAGAATACCGAAAAATAAACGTTCTCATCCTCGCCAAACTAGGTTCGCCATCACAAAATGCATTTTCGCATAACTTGGCCAGTATTTTACGAGCGAAGATGTTGGAAGCGGTTCCGTCACATTGGATCTCGTTTAAAACATCGTCAGAGCCTGATGTATGACGAAGTATAGCAGATGTGTGCTGTGCAATATTGGCACATAAGTGGAAGATAATGATTTGCTATCGGTACGAAACTTTAAAACGAAAGTTTGGACGAAATTCGTAAACTGCTGTGTGTCGGTGTTGTAGTTGAAAGATTTCGTATGTTAGTATATTATGAAATTTTATAGTCCTCTTGAGGAAATGAAAATTTTGCGGATGTTCAGGTGAAAACTATGAACACCGTTTTGAAGACAGGTAGTTCAATTTCTCGTTTGAATATCAATTATTTACATTATATAATGACTGCGCCCATAATATTTATAATAGTGCTCCTAATAACAGTATTATTATTATTATAATAGTCTCGCTATTAACTCAGCGAATTACCAAAATAACATTGCCTTAAATTAAATTATTGTTGTACAGCAATATTATACTTACTATGAGCAATTTATTTGCCATGGGTGGAAAATCGATTTACTCATTGGCTAATAAAATAATAGGGTTTGGCAACCCTAATTACAAACATGAAGTACATTAAGCTTATTCGTCCCATATTGGCAATGTCTAACAACTTTTCGCTTCAAACTTTTTACCGAAAAATCTCGCTTAAACGAATTGTCGTCGAAAACGTAATTGAAGCAATTTGTTCGGCGCGGGATGAGAATATTCCAATTTGTTTGTCGTTATAAAGTTGAGTGTGCATGCGTTTATCACTCCCATGGTGACTGTAGATATAACACCACTTGTGTACAGGTTCAATTCTATGTAAATAATTAATCGGAATTGAAGTAAGTGTATTTTGTCGTGAAGTGTTATTCCGTTTCTTCTATTCAATGTATGCCTTTACTAGGTTTTATAACATGCATGTGTTTGAGAAATTAATTTAAGGATGACGCAGCTTTATCTGTGGCTTTTGACGAATCGGATAGACAGATAATTATAAAAATTACATCGGAAACATATACTTACGTATTTTATTTTCATTGCTACGGTTGGAATAACAGTCTAACTCAAAGTTTGAAGTCATACCAATTGAAGTATAATTACCAAATAACTTAATATCTTACAAATCGTTAAAGGGGTAATAAAATATCTACAGAAAGCTCCCTAAAACTATGCTAAATCTACAACGCCCTATTCGTTCTCCCCTGTTTACGTAAACGAATTTATTGACAGATAAATTAATTTGTGTAGAACATTTTATTATACCTTCTTTAACGGTTTTACTGTTCTTTATATATTTTTCTTTTACATCTTACTACTAATAAAAACGCTCAAGTTTGTGAGTATGTTTGTTACATTTTTACGCAAAAATGTCCTCTCGGACTTCCTCTACGCGGGGATCGGCAGAGAGGTGTTCCGATCTTCTACCAACTACACCTCGACTATGTTTCACTTTTGCTTATGGCTGGGGGTGCGGGATCGATCAAGCATTCACCGCTCCCCCGATGCATTTTATAACTGCCTCTGTGGTCCAGTGGATAGCGATCGTCTACTGACCGGGTCTTGGGTTCGATACCCGGGTCGGGCGAAAGTGTTACTGAGTTCCACCTTTTGTGGAGTAGCAACGCGAACGGAGCCGCGGGTGACATATAGTTGACAGACAAATCATTCGAATAGAACAATTTTACTTTTTTAACTATTTAACTGTTCTTTTCAGGTTTCCTTTTACTCACATTGGCAATAAACCATGTGTACGTAAATTAACTAATACTAGTTTATTACATACGAGTCCGTTTTATTTTTCTTCGTTGTCATAAGTGGTCTACATTGCACAAGACACTAAGTCTTGTGCAATCTAGTGCCACTGACAAAGAAAGCAGGACAAAAATGCAATAGAGTAGTAGCTATTGATTCTTTTTTACGTCAAAAGAAAATATTTTATAACCATAACCCATTGAGTAACTGAGAGCGCTGAGGACCAAAAGAGTCTTCTTTTTAAAGATCTCTTATAATGAAAAATAAGAAATTGCTTCGGCTCCTTCTTCTTTTGCTGGTTGGCAACGTGCAACTGAGTGACTGGCATTGTAGGTGCCTAAGAGGTAACCCTTGCACACAAATAATAAATAACACAGGCGGCCGTTCGTTTTGCAGCTATAAATTATAAAAAATTGCTACTCCATCATATATTTATTGACTGTGGACAAAGTAGTATCATCAATTCGGTCCATAAAATACAAGCACACCTAGCGATTAAACTTCTGCACAATTCAGGTCTCAATAATAAAACAATTCCTTTGAAACATTTTAATAACATTTCATAAAATTTTACACCTACATATATTAAAGACTGAACCACAATAACTCATTCAACTCGTTTATTGTGAAAATCTTTTGCACAAACTCATAGCTTTTATTCATTCCTCTTATTATTTATAGGAAATATCGTTCATATATTACGGAGAACAACATTTGCATTTCAAGTCCAATATTTACACTTTCTGAAAAACGGTGAAATCAAACAACATAAATTCAAGCATTGGCTTGAACTATACGTTTATTGTTACGTATAAACCACGTTCACAGTAATACCACAGAATATATACAAGTACTAAAGGTAATACTTAAATAATTATTTATACGAGTGCGCTTGCCTGTTAAGAGCTGGCAATCTTCTTGAATTAGAGAAATGGGTATTGCGGTTCTAATAATATTAGAAACAAGGGCAGGTATGTGCTAGTCTTACTAATAATAAAAAAAGTTTGCAATAGATAATTATATATGTGCATGTTTGTTATTCATTTTAAGCAAAAAGTACTAAACAGTTTTATGTATATAAATAGTCTATGCTTAACAGGCATTCAAACTACAAGCAAAAGCACACTCAGTCTCGGAAGTCGGGACAAATGTTTATAAACGCACATAATTTAGCATTGTGCAGTAACCGAATCCCCAAATGAATTTCAAAACGCCATGGCAATCTATAGCTACAAAATCGTTCTCGTACAAAAATAAACATACAATTCAAAGAATTGGCGCCGCGGTAAGTAAAAACCGTCAATTATTATGTCTGAGGGGCTATCACACAAATGATAAAGTTGTTTTTAAACATTTATGTTTTTCTTGACACGTTTTATTGATAAGCTTATAACGAGAAACAATAGTTCACTTATAAACGATATGTTCGGCTTATCTTCTGTTTTGTAGGTCACACGTTTGTGTTAACTGGACCAATATTTTAAAAGGATTATTCTTTTTAAATTACTAGCTGTGCACCGCGGTTCGACACCTTATCCACTGATCCGTAGCCGCAGTGACGTCGTATGCTGTCGTTTTGCCGTGCTATCACGTCTTTTGTTGTGTTTCTTTTCTCTTTGTTCAGATGTTTCACAGCCTATAGCTTTCTTTATAAATGTGGTTATCATATACTTACAAACGCTTGACGTGATATCACGTCCTACTTTTTCAGGGTAATTTCCATTATGTTCAGCTCCTACGGGTGGTAGGATGATATTACATAGCCTATGTCTTTCTAAATTTTGTATAATATGTCATAATTATAATAAAAGATTATTAGTACTTACCTCCAGATATTAGCACGTACAAACAAACAGATTTTTCAGCTTTATTAATGAATAAAGCTGAAAAATCTATATACTAAATGTAGTATAGCTATATATAGATTTTGTCTGAATCTGTGTTTTAATCAGTTGAACTCGTAAGTTATTGCGGGCCTCGGATTTGATTTAATGTTTTCGTACTTGCTGATAAGTAATCTTAAAGCGCCATGGCGTGATGTGTTATCTATCACGTGAAAAGTACCTATATTTTTACCTTTTTAATATAATATTATTTTTCTGCAATATACTCTAATAGATACACACAATGACACAACAACATCTAGTTCCAAACTAAGCAGAGCTTGTACTATGGTTACGTGCTATGCAATGGATAGATATAGGTGCCTACATATATTCTATTTTTTATAAATACTGCATAATTGCTATACATACATACATCGAACCCGCAACCTTGTCGTCAAAAGAACAAGAAGATATGAAGTAACTAATAACCAAGTGCGATTAACAAAGATTTTTTAGTTTGGCTGTTAGTTGTATCATTTGTTTGAATAGCTTAACAGTATTTCGTTACTAATTGACTATACTTAATGAATATAGGTGTGTGTCTTCAGACAGAAGAATAATTGTCTAAGATGAAACCTTTCCATTGCATCTACGCAAATTATGATCAATTTAACTTTTGAATAAGCAACTTTGAATGTATTTTATGAGAGCTTCTAATTTGAACTTACATAATTATTTATTATTTGAATTGTATTTATTTGATGTGTATTACTAACATAGGTTAAGCTTTGTGTACTTATAACTAACATAACGAGTCTGGTTACTTGAATAAATGATATTATTATTATAATTTTAAATCAAGTCAGTACCTATGAGCAACTGATGGATACTTTTATTCCGATAATTCAGTTCAAACAAATTTTAACTGATCTCGTTATACAATCTGCAATAACATGCGCGAATCCGCAAAATGCACCTGAAAACGTCCATCACACAGAAGCATTCATGGTCCAATATCTCAAACAATAAGTTTAGCACAAACAAATATATAGTTTCTATAACATCAACAATAATATCGAGTCGATATGAAACAGTAGCAACTTACCGAAGACATTTCAAATGAATTTTCATTCGCTACAACTTGCCCAAGAAAAGCAATATCGATAAGATTCAATATTTGTTCGAACCAACATAGAGGATGATAGCAGCTCATGTGTACGATTTTCTTAAGATATTAGGTAGGTACTATGAAAATGGTGTCCTAGAAGTATGAGAATAAGTTAGGACTACGGCACAAAATATCGTGCTAGAAGTAAAAGAATATGAAATATTTATTTATTTATTCCCACATAACAGAATCTAGTACATTTGAGGCAAACATATATATGCAATAGAATTATAACCTAACCAGGTTCCTAAGTATGCGTACTACCTAAGTACCTACCTATACCTACTAATATTTTTATACTTGTGCGATTTGTGTACTGCTTATGGTTTGGTACCGGGCCTAGTAATAAAAAAAAATGTGAAATACTTATCTTCAGTTTGTCCTTACACCGTGGTCATTCATAGCGTAATGTTAGGTAGTCTATAGCCTTCTTCGATAAATGGACTAAATATCACGAAACAATTATTCAGATCGGACCAATAGTTCCTGAGATTAGCGCATATAAACAAACACTTAAGCTTTATAGTATCCTTATAGATAAAATACTATGATTATATGCATTAAACAATTTGACAATCTTCTTGTAGCTTCTCATTAAGTGCATTATATGACAGTTTGAAGTTGTGACCATTTTAACTATGGATAAATACAAGACATCCGCGGTACCAATTTTTCACGCTTTCGTAATTAACACATTCAGAGCGGAAAGAAACTTGAAACATGGGTTAAATTTTCGGTATTCCTAGAAAACCCAGTGCTCCCATTTTCGATGCGGTTCTTTTATTTTCATCCTGTGCATGAAAGGGACGACTATACTTCATTTAGTAGGTACCTACGCTCCATTTTTAAAGAAGCTGTAGTATTTTTACCTGCATCAGAAGATTTGTGGTCCTTATACATACATAGACTCACGCCTGTTTCCCCGAAGGGGTAGGCAGAGGCATATTAAACGCCCACTTTTCGCCAGTGTTTTGATCCCACGTAATAGGTGGCGAGCCTATTGCCGCTTATCGGGATATTTTGTTTGCCAGAGCCTCGTCCGTTGATCGGCAGGTGCACCACTTGCAGGTGAGGTTGGCTTGGGACCCTAAGTTCTTGGTGGGAACCCTATGCACCCTATGGTCCTCATACGTACTCTAAAATATCTATTCAACTAATGTCTGGTAAGCTTACTCATTACAGTAGCAAATACATTACTTTTAAATAATTTTACATTGCAAAAGTTGCATCGCAGATCTGCAAAAATACTGTCCCTAAATGACCCCACAAAACAAATAGGATAAGCATCATAGAATGACCCATTAGTACATTCCGTTTTATCATAAATATTGCCGAACCTTACAAAAGCATAATTGATTTAACCTTTTCCAAGAAAAAATCTGTTGAATTCCCGATGTGGATAATTGAAGATCCTTTTTCTTGGAAAATTTTCAATCATCTTTCTGTTTTACTTGTGCCTTAATTTGTTTGAAAACCTTTGCTTTGGTGGAATTTGCGAACATACTTGCCTCCTTTTATATTTCATCTAAAACTGGCTGAGCCGACGCTATCACCGGCGTTATTAAGGCTGGTTTCAGAGTGACGCGCGCGGCACGCGCCGTCTGCCAGCGCGTCTCAAATAGCGCGTTTGGCGCGCGGACCACTGTGAAACGAGTTCGTGTTTCTCTTTGCAATGTATGAAGCTTCGGCAGCGCCGGCCGAGGGCGCGTTTGAACTGCGTGACTATGAAATGCTACTACTAATCTAGTGTAATTGTAAGCGTGCGCGTGTGACCGCGCCGGTCAAACGCGTGACTCTGAAACCAGCCTAAAGGTTACTGCTCCACACCAGTGTCCTCAGGAATCACGAAACTATTGGCGAAAACGGTGGTTTTTATGTATCACGTTCATAAAACATGAGTAATAAATCAATATTTTCATAGTAGTCAAATATCTTATTAAGCCTTAAGCTCGATAGCCGGTAGGTAGAAGTTAAGGCCAATGTAACCATATTGCTTCAGTCATTTATAACTTCACGATCCCAGTAAGGGACTGGGATCTTTACGACCCAGTTGCTTCGCCCAAATCGCGATGATAATCAGCCGTCCTGAGCCCTTAAGGAGGTAAGATCCTCAATCAAGTCATGCCCCAATTTATTCCCATGCTGATAACGGAACCGTTCAAACCCTTCATGTGGGGTAATCAGATATGTGGGTACATACGGGCTATTGTTATTCTTAGTTTTGTTGTAATAATGGCAAGCTTGGTGTGTATTAGCAGGCGTTTAGCTCCAGTGTTTTTATTGTTGGGCATTTTTCTCAAATTGCTTCGAGCTACTTTCAAATCCGGGTAACTTAATTACTTATCGAATTTTATTAAATTTAACCTTTTCAAGGATATCATCTGCACAGAACTACATCCTAAAACGCGGGTGACTGGATGTACAAACATGCAATCAACAGACACAAATAAAACCCACCACTCGAAATAACAATTTTATTAGTGTCTACAACAATCAATGTCATCCCGTGAGGGCATAGAACCATCGGCACTCACAGTGCTCAGTATAAACGACAAAAGGCTGCTACACACAGTGCCGGCGGCATGCGGAGCCGCCGCGCCGGCATGGCCACCCGGGTAGGCCGGCCGGCCGCGCGGGTTGCGACTTAGCGATGCTCGATCCAAGTGCTCTGTATCGATATATTTATATATATTAAATTCTGCCATAAAATAAATAAATTGTGGTACGGAAAATAAGAGATGACCATACTCCAGATCAAATCGATTCCAAGTTGCATGTAACAGAATCAACCACCAAAAAAAAGCATTTACAATAATTTTGTTCAATTTGCAATTAATGTAGGAGAGATTCGTTATATTTCAACTGTATGGTTGGCCTAGTGGCTTAAGCGACCGCCTGACGTTGCGCCGAGTGTTATGGATTCGATCCCCACACGAAACGGAAATTGGTGTGAATGTTGTGTCTGTTAATTGTATGTTTGTATAGTTCTTTGTATGTTTCTTTGTTATTCTTCTTTTAATTATTTTACATAGTAAAATGAAAGCTACAGCTGCTATGGCAATGTTGACGACTTCGTTATTCATCGTAATCGATAACCAATCACAAAGTGTCACCTCACTAGCGTTCTATATGACTGTCACACCTGGAATGATGCGCGGCTTTCTGCGGCCGATGCCGGCGGCACAGACGCCCGCCAAAAGCCGGCGGCAGGAGCCGCGCGACAAAAGCCGGCGGCTCGTGCCGCCGGTACCATGTGAAGCAGCCTTAATACATCTTCATTATCTCCCTTTGTGTGTTCGTACGTAAAAAAGATGAAACAAGATCACTGCTCTTACGTGATCTAATACCGCACAAAAACCCCGTCGTAACTGGTCGTAACGCACTTTCACGTTAACCCGTCAACATTTTCCGCACCGATTGCATCAAAATTCAAATCTGCAATAGATTCTCGCAATATTTTGGGAAGCGGCGTAATAAATCAGAATACCGAAAAATAAACGTTCTCATCCTCGCCAAACTAGGTTCGCCATCACAAAATGCATTTTCGCATAACTGGGTCAGTATTTTACGAGCGAAGATATTGGAAGCGGTTCCGTCTCATTGGATCTCGTTTAAAAAATCGTCAGAGTTTGATGTATGACGAAATATAGCAGATGTGTGCTGTGCAATATTGGCACATAAGTGGATGATAATGATTTGCTATCGGTACGAAACTTTAAAACTTGAAGTTTGGACGAAATTCGTAAACTGCTGTGTGTCGTTGTTGTAGTTGAAAGATTTCGTGTTAGTATATGATGAAATTTTATATGAATACAATAAAAGGTCTCTTGTGGAAATGAAAATTGTGCCAATGTTCAGGTGAAAACTATGAACACCGTTTTGAAGACAGGCAGTTCAATTTCTCGTTCGAAGATCAATTATTTCGATTATATAATGACTGAATATTTATAATAGTGCTCCTAATAACAGTATTATTTCCTTTATTCAGCATTAATCAAATTTTACTTACATTTTTAAATATATATTTTACAAAAAAAAAATACATTTAAAAATATAAAAAAAAACCGTGGGATCCCACCAGCAACGGGCACAGGGTCCAAGCTGTCGGTGGTTAGGGCTCCAGAGACAGGAACTTCCTCACAATACGTGCCGTGTCGAGAAGTACTGCCTTTTGCATCAGGCCCTTGACCCAAGCACCCAACGCGAGCCTCTTAAGGTGACGATCGAGGCTCTTGGCTATTAGGCCATTAACCGTTACAACTATCAGCACAATAATTGCCGAGTCCACATCCCACATGTCGACAATCTCTTGAGCCAAGTCTAGATATTTAATCTGTTTGTCTTTCTCGGCTTTCACGAGATTCTCGTCATGAGGAATGGTGACATCAACAATTATTGCGAGGCGCTCTGATCGATCTATCACCACAATATCAGGTTTGTTGGCTACAGCAGTCCTATCTGTGACGATAGATCGATCCCAGTACAATGTGGCATGGCCATTTTCGAGAACTGGCTCTGCCACATACCTGTAGTACGGTACCTCGTTGTCTACAAGTTTGTATTTCAGAGCAAGTTGCTGGTGAATGATTCTGGCTACTTGGTTATGTCTGTGCAAGTACTCGCCGTTAGCAAGACGTGAACAACCGGAAACAATATGCCTGAGGGATTCACCGGGCTGGTGACAGGCACGGCAAATATCACTAGTGCCATCCCTCAGGATAAATTTCCGGTAGTTATTCGTCTTGATAACTTCGTCAGCAATGACACAAACAAACCCTTCGGTTTCCCCAAAGAGGTCACCCAAGCGTAGCCAGTTCACCGAGGCCAATAGGTCTACATCGGGTCCATACAGGGCCCGATGGAACCTGCCATGAAGCTCCTTGCTCTGCCATACACGCTTGCGCTCATTAGTACTGAGTACAGGTATGCGCCAGTTCTCCTTAGCCAACTTGAGCGGGGTGAGTCCATTGTCCACTGCGACAACATCTCGATGCATGTCCCCGTTCGCCCGGAGAAAATATTCTCTGAGATTGCACACCTCGCGGTTGTGTAGGGTCTTGATATTCAGAAAGCCACGACCCCCACACTTCCGCGGGATGTACAACCTCATCACGGATGAACGAGGATGATGCATACGATATGCCGTCAACAATGTGCGGACTCTTCTGTCCAGGGCGTCCAATTCAGACTGAGTCCACTTGAGTATGCCAAAGGAGTATACAAGAAGTGGCATGACCCAACCGTTGCAAGCACGAACCTTGTTGCCACCTGATAAAAGGCTTTTTGATACTTTTTTCAGGCGGCCAAAGAAACGCTCTTGCAACGATTGCTTCATGTCAGCTTCATTGATACTTAAAGCCTGTGACATACCCAAGTACTTATAGGTATCGGTTAAGAGAAGCGATCTTAGGTTAATGGAATCTGAGAGTTGGATCTCCTCAGATTCCACCATCCTGCCCTGCTTCACATGAATGACAGCACATTTATCCACACCGAACTCCATATTGATAGACTTACTAAAGTTTTGGGTTACTTTTAGTAAATCTAGCAATTGGACATCAGATTGGGCAAATAACTTCAGGTCATCCATGAATAACAGGTGGGATACGACCTGACCGGTTCTCTGTAACCTATAGCCCAACCTTGACTGTATTATTATTATTATTATAATAGTCTCGCTATTAACTCGGCGAATAACCCAAATAACATTGCCTTTAATTAAACTATTGTTATACAGCAATATTTTACTTACTATGAGCAATTGATTTGCCATGGGTGGAAAATCAATTACTCATTGGCTAATAAAATAATAGGGTTTGGCAACCCTAATTACAAACACGAAGTACATTAAGCTTATTCGTCCCATATTGACAATGTCTAACAACTTTTCGCTTCAAACTTTTTACCGAAAAATCTCGCTTAAACGAATTGTCGTCGAAAACGTAATTGAAGCAATTTGTTCGGCGCGGGATGAGAATATTCCAATTTGTTTGTCGTTATAAAGTTGAGTGTGCATGCGTATATCACTCCCCCGGTGACTGTAACTATATCACCACTTGTGTACAGGTTCAATTCTATGTGGGCCATTGAGATAAATCTCACATGTTTTTGGAATTAAAGTGCCTGTACTTTATTGTTTAGAGCTAGATCGCCTTTAGCTTATTTAGCTATTCGTTTACAGTAGATTTGATAATATGTAATAATAATAATCTACTACTGCAATTTGGTATGGTATGGCATGGTAGCACGGGCTGTTTCCACAATTCTACGTCCTAGCCTGTATTTTGCGTACACCACTGCAACTTTAGTTTGGGCGAGACACTTTTATGTGTATTACATCACCTAGTCCCAAACTAACCAGAGCTTATCCTATGAGTACTTATTAGACAATTTATATAATTACATATATATATATATATATATATATATATATATATATATATATATATATATATATATATATATATATATATATATATATATATATATATATATATATACCTTCATCTTTGTAAATATATCTTATACTAATATATAAAGCTGAAGAGTTTGTTTGGTTGAACGTGCTAATCTCAGGAACCACTGGTCCGATTTGAATAATTCTTTCAGTGTTAGATAGCCCATTTATCGAGGAAGGCTATAGGCTATATAACATAACGATATGAGCGACGGGAACAGAGCAGTAGCCTTCAATAACGCGGGTGTAACCGCGGGCATCCTCTAGTATATTATACATAGAAACACCCAGGCTAAGACTAATATATTCAAGTACACAAATATAAAAAATAATAATATAAATAAAAATAATAATATAAATATGTTTGACTCAAGCGAGAATCGAACCTGCGACCTTCGGCGGGGCAGGTGTTTACACTTTCGCGACGCCACCGTACAAAATCAAGGTGCCTTATAAAGAATTAACATTACAAATAATTATACTTGCTATTTTTTTATTACTTTGCCATCCAAAATCTTGCGCCGATGTTAAAGTTGGAATAACAACAGTCTAACTCAAAGTTTGAAGGCATCCCAAGTTATAACTA
The DNA here is from genome assembly GCA_944739405.2 of Euclidia mi. Classification (NCBI taxonomy): domain Eukaryota; kingdom Metazoa; phylum Arthropoda; class Insecta; order Lepidoptera; family Erebidae; genus Euclidia; species Euclidia mi. Next base: position 86,310,360 of record OX123189.2, on the reverse strand, counting down.
TCGAGAAACTTAATATCTTACAAATCGTTAAAGGGGTAATAAAATATCTACAGAAAGCTCCCTAAAACTATACTAAATCTACAACGCCCTATTCGTTCTCCACTATTTACGTAAACGAATTTATTGACAGATAAATTAATTTGTGTAGAACATTTTATTATACCTTCTTTAACGGTTTTACTGTTCTTTAATATATTTCTCTTTTACATCTTACTACTAATAAAAACGCTAAAGTTTGTAACAATGTTTGTTTCTTTTTTACGCAAAAAGGTCCTCTCGGACTTCCTCTACGCGGGGATCGGCAGAGAGGTGTTCCGATCTTCTACCGACTAAACCTCGACGATTTTTCACTTTTGCTTATGGCCGGGGGTGCGGGATCGTTCAAGCATTCAACGCTCCTCTGATGCATTTTATAACTGACTCTGTGGTCCAGTGGATAGCGATCGTCTACTGCCCGGGTCCCGGGTTCGATACCCGGCTCGGGCGAAAGTGTTACTGAGTTCCACCTTTTGTAGAGAAACAACGCGAACGGAGCCGCGGGTGATATAAAGTTGACAAACAAATCATTCGAATAAAACAATTTTACTTCTTTAACTATTTAACTGTTCTTTTCAGGTTTCCTTTTACTCACATTGGCAATAAACCATGTGTACATTAACTAATACTAGTTAGTACATACGAGTCCGTTTTATTTTTCTTCGTTGTCATAAGTGGTCTACATTTTAGTGTCTCGTGCAATCTAGTGCCACTGAAAAAGTAAGCAGGACAAAAATGCAATAGAGAAGTAGCTATTGGTTCTTTTTTACGTCAAAATAAAATATTTTACAACCATAACCATTGATCTGTATAGTTATCTCAATGACTATAACTATAATCCAGTGAGAAAAATCGTCGATTGATCGTGTGTCATTAACTCATTACTGATTTTGGTTACTTAAAATGTTGAATTTTTAAAGATATTTTTGTCTCTAATAAGTACTTCAAGCTGGTACAATTTTTAATGCACGACTTGTAATTTGTACAGACGGTTGTCAGAATCTGCACTGTTACACTTGCGGACAAACATTATGGTCCGTTCCTATAAAGATACTTTATTTTATGAGTAGTGCTTCGTCGTATGTCTGGTAAACCTTGGTTTTTTAAATGCGCTGTTATTTCGCGGTGACTTACGTTGTAAGAGAATAAGTTGTCTCTAGAGAAACGTTAGTTTTAGGATTTAAATTGAAAGTATTTTTTGTGTAGGTTGGTATTAATATTCATCGTGAAGTAGTGTGACGTTGGAGTGGTAAAGAATAATGAGAATCGTTTTAGAGGTTAGATTTAGAATCATTCTACGGCTTTGAAAATTGATTAACAAATTAGTAGAGAAAATTATAAATTTGCCGTTTAAAAATAATATTAAGAGGTTAGCATAGGGGGTATAGTAGAGGGGTGCATAGGGTTCCCACCAAGAACTTAGGATCCCAAGCCAACCTCACCTGCAAGTGGTGCACCTGCCGATCAACGGACGAGGCTCTGGCAAACAAAATGTCCCAATAAGCGGCAATAGGCTCGCCACTTATTACGTGGGATCAAAACACTGGCGAAAAGTAGGCGTTTAATATGCCTCTGCCTACCCCTTCGGGGAAACAGGCGTGAGTCTATGTATGTATTAAGAGGTTAGATTTTGAATTGTTCTACTTTATGGAACCTAATTGGATTAAAATATCTATAATTTGAAGAGGTATGAATTCTTCGTAATCTAAATTTATAGCAAGAAATAATTAATACGATGTAATTTTATTATGGTAAGAGATGTTACTAATAGTAATAAAATCGTTCTAGTTTGCTTCCAGTTTATCGATAAAAACAAGGAATAGCAAATACAATAACATCAACATTGTCTTCGTCAAAATATTTCTTAGAAGCTTTTATTAGGGCAAGCACATGAAAACACAAATAAATGATAGATAGTAGAGATAATATGTTATCTATATAATTAAATGAAAATGAGCCTATGAACGCGACGTACAGGCGAACAACTTCCCGCTAGACCACCATAAGGGCGAGAATCGCTTAGCAAGACATCGTCGCTTCCAGTGCTACTTTACACGCCCATTGACACTCGTATACAAAACCAGTTTCTAGTGTGCCTCGACTCTATGAGCGAGCCGAGGGAATTTTTTTCAATCTTGTCCAGCGCTGACTTGTTTGATTGTACACAAAAACTACTGAACAGATTTTTGTATGGTTTTCACCTATAGAAAATAGGGTGATGCCTAAGTAGGCTTTAGGTGTATTATATACAGTGGCGGAGCCGCGAATGAAGTCATTACGAAGATGAAGTCATTATCGAAGAGCACAGATATTTACCTACATAGAGGCGCATTGCATATGGGCGCTTTGAAGATAAACTTTCTGCGACTCAAATTGCCGCTTGGCAGCGTGGCAGTCGCGCTGCGGCAGCTGTCTCTCTCTCCTACAGTGTATTCTAACTACGAGAGCGAGAGAGACGGAGAACGACGCCAGCGCTAACTACGAACTAAACTGGAGACAGTCCCCACTTGGAATCGGCACACGAAATCCTTAAGAAGTGCGCTTCTATTTAAATCTGTATTCATTGACATTATGAAGATGTCATTATTTCACCACCTTCTCCGCATGGCAGTCAGTTGGTATTTCCACTAGGCTGTCGCTGTCATTATGAAGATGTATAGATATTATGTCATGTACTTATCTCTCACCACTCTATTTTTCGCTCAAGAAACGAACTAACAGATATACCTTTTGTGTAAACTACACATCATGCATGTCTTGTCAAAATCATTTGGTCTTCTCGGAACTTTTTTAGTAAATATTTTGTTTCTGATTCAATAGGTATGTATCTACTCATTTTCCTTTATCTGATACCTCAGTCACACGTTTGCCTTTCCCAGAACTGTTTTTGTAAACAAAAAATAGTAAACATTATGTTTTTTAAATGTAGAAGCATTAAGTAATTCAATTTTAAAATTGACGTTCAAAAGCGTCACCTTGTGACCTAGATGAATAAATGATTTTGACTTTGACTTTGAACGTCGACACAAAGTGTTTTGCTGCGAATTTGCGTGTTATAGTGTTGCCCAAATGCAAGAACAAGACGAGACTTAGCCAGTCTTGGTCTTGGTCTTGCGCCAATACACCTGGTCTTGGTCTTGGTCTTGGTATTGCGCTCCCAGTCTTGGTCTTGGTCTTGGTCTTGCAGCAAGAGTCTTGCAAGTCTTGCAATTACCTATCAGTCTATTACTATTTATTAAAGTTTTTAAATCTTAGAAAAACGTATTAGAATTGGAACATTGTGAGCTTGAATTAACACAGCCATAGTAAAGATCAAGCAGATTAATAAATAACTGAAGATTTGATAAGAAATTCGAAAAATCAACTGACCTATATGTCGTTTTCCAAGGAAGTAACTGTTTCTTAATAAACATTTATGATTTATAAGCTTACATTTGCTAAAACATGTAAAAAAAACAAATTAATTACAATAACTTGACTGTATTTTAAAGAACAATATCTGTCTAGAAAGAGATTGAACCCTCAACTTATATGAAATTTAATAAAAGAGTTTTACGATTTATCATTTATTTCAATAAAAAATAAAATACAACACAAATCAAACATAACAGTACACAACAGCTTTATCATTAGGTTATGTTACTTTATATCAATTCTTTTGACCAAGAATTAATACAAAGTAATGCGCATAGGTCCAGTTTTTCATATTCTTTGATACAGTTTTTTGCGTCTCATAGAATTCCTAAGCGTACCTATACACCGAACTGTTACACCTAACTACTCCGTGAAATAGCGCTAAGTCCTAGCTGCAAGACGCAAGAGTCTTGCAGGCTTAGTCTTGTTCTTGCTCAAGTCTTGCACGATCAGTCTTGGTCTTGGTCTTGCTAAAAATACGCGGTCTTGTTCTTGGTCTTGGTCTTGCAAAAACGCAAGAACAAGACCAAGACTGCAAGACCAAGACTGAATTTGGGCAACACTAGTTATACCGGGTATATAGGCTGACGTTGACGTGACGGGGAATATCCAGGTAGGATATTATGGAAAACAGATAGTGATTGTATATTCATTTCATAGCATTGTCTCCACTAGCCAGCGATAGCCTACTGGTGCGACTAACAGAGGGTCTCAGGGTCAAACCCATGACGCGCACCACTGAACTTTCTAAGCTAAATGTATGTATGAATTAAGTTGTTAATAAATGCTTCCTAACATACAAACATAGACTCACGCACGCCTGTTTCCCGGAGGGGTAGCCAGAGACTACGGAACGCCGTTTACAACGATCTTGACATACCTCTCTTGCTTCATTCAGTCCCATCAAGTTTCTCATGCATGCTCGTCTGTTAAGGGTACTTTTGACCTGCCTTTTTTAGGATGTCTCCAATCTGGCCAGAAAACGTCCGCCTAGCCCTTCGTCCTGTCCCATTCACATTTGCCTTGTATATCTTCTTTGTCAGTCTTTCGTCATCCATATTCTCCATGTGCCCAAACCATCTTAACTTCCTTCTAAACGCTAAAAATAACATTGATAGGCAAGCACCATGTCTGAGAGTTCTCCATAATGCTCTCTAAAGGCATGCGCAGTTTCGCTATCCGCACTTGCCCAATGTGGTGGACTTATGTTTAACCGTTCTCATAGTGAGAAGAAGCACGCACCCACTGATGGAACAGTTAATTTACCGGACTGAAGAAGATTACTTACAATTCCTAACACAATGTAACAGTTTCTAAGAGTTGTCAGTAAATTTTGGAAACATTTCGAACCTTAGTATAGGAACATTAGGCCCAGAAAGTACAAATGTCATTGGCCCTGTATATAATTTGTCCCACTGCTGGGCACGGGCCTCTTCTCACTATGAAAAGGGTAAGGCCATAGTCCACCACGCTGGCCAAGTGCGGGTTGGCAGACAGACTTCACATGTATTTCGAGAACATCATGGAGAACTCTCAGACATGCAGGTTTCCTCACGATGTTTTCCTCCTTCACCGTTTAGCAAGCGATAATTAACATTTTAATACGCACATAAGTTCGAAAAGTCATTGATGCGCGCCGTGGATTCGAACCCGAGACCCTCTGCGTAGCAGTCCGTCGGTCTCTCCACTAGGCTATCGCTGTAATTTTTTTTTAATACAAATGTAAGCATCCCTAATGTAACGTAACAGCGTTTTATTTCTTAAGTATTATGTCTGTAACTAATTACTATTTACAAGTAATTAAGTACAATGTGAAACAGTTGCAGCTCCTTACAAAAATAAAATTCATATGTACCATAATATTGGCGATTTAAAAGAGTGGCCACGAGTTTTATTGCCCGTTCTTTTTCGTGGTTGTACCTATTGCTTTGCGAACGAGGCAGTAAATGTAAATGTAGAAGCATTAAGTAATTCGATTTAAAAAATTGACGTTCATAAGCGTCACCTTGTGACCTAGATGAATAAATGATTTTTGACTTTGACTTTGAAAAAGCCTGTGTCGACTAGCAATAGCTTATCAGACTCATAACAATCCCAACTACAGTCCACAACTAACTAAGTAGGGGCATAATTTTTATAGCTCAAAGGAGAGGCTCTATCAGACTAACGGGCAATATGGAGGCTTCGCCCCGCAAACAATCCAAGGTAATGACATTATCATTATACTGAACAGACTGATCGATCCGAATATTATTAGTGCTCAGGTGTACTTAATGTGTATGTCCTTCTATAACCACGTATTCTAGGGTATCGATCATTCTTCGGCTCTAAGTAATTGGTGAAGTTTGTGTTATTACTTTGAAAATGTTACTTATATGATTATTATTATGGTATGTTGGGTTGTTTTCAAAGTCGTCGAATGTTAAGTAAAAGCTTATCAAAAAGGAATGAATCGTCATAAGTCTTTGTTGTCTCCTCTAACAGTGATTCGATTTGATATTGCGTCTTGATCTTAAGTATCAAATTGCTACCAGCTTGTGACACAGCCTATATATCGCAAGTCATCACTATCTTAAAACTAATAAGCTGGATTCTAAGGAAAACTATTTATTTTAAGAAATTGTTGCGCGTTATGATTTTTGTATGTACAATGTGAGCTGCTTACTACACTGTTAGTTGTACGACAGTTTAACTACCTATGATACACTAGCATCTTCATCGTTTCAGCAAAATAGTTAATGTTCCATAGCAAATCGTTTATTGCTGAACATACTACTTATGCAGATCTCACCGATGTATGGAATTGGAGAGCCTATATGTACTTACACCACTACTTGATACACAGTAATTAACGGTTTGTTCTTCATTCGGACCACTGAGTTTTTATGTGGTCTGACCACATAAAAAAACCTGGTTCGGCTCGAACAATATGCTTCATTCATTCCAAAGTATAATTTTAATTTTGTTCTCGCTTCGTTCTATATTGTTTTCCTTGTACGGCCCATATTATTTTTGTATAGGTTTTACTTGATTTTTATTATCAGAAAAAAATACATATGATTATGTCACTAATAATATTTAATCTAAATAGAACATTTTTCTATTTGGCGGTGTACATATAATGACTAAAAAATTTTACTAGCTTGTTTATAGGTGACTAAGTTTCGTACATTTGTGCTACCCTGGTACTTTTTAATTTCAATTCAAATTATTTGATTATTTAAAATTTATTGAAGAAGTGACTTCTAAATATTTTAACCAGCTTGTTATTAATAGTCGACTAACTGCTGCACCTTGATGCTACCCTGGTACATTTTAATTCAGATTACTTGATTATTGAACTATTGAAAAATATAAAAGTGTGCTTTATGTTTTTGTTGTCTGTATTTGGAATTCGGGCTGAATCAGTAATTTCTATACTGATGTAGGAAAATCTAGGATTTTTTTTGGAATGCGATCCGAATCTTCGGTCCGAACGAAGAACAAACTCCTATTTAACTGAATAGAATAATTTAAACAAATACTAATTACTTGAAACAAAAGTTTATACAGCAACATTTACAATTCATTTGGTTAAAAATATTCAATGGACTCGAATTAGCTGAAGTACATACTTTGATAAAATTTGCTACAACGCAAGCTTGAACTGTCAGGGTTAACCTTGTTAATTAGGGTACTTGTTTATAATACTTGTATGTAATACATACGTCGGATGTTAGTTTATCTGTGTCACTTCCTGATGTCGCGATGATCTTATGACCTCATAGTCTGCTAAAAAACAATAAGAATGAAGATGTAGTTTTAGATGATATTGTTAATCTTAACAATAGGATATGAATTCTGGAGAATTAGCCTTAGAATAATGGCTTGTGTTGCAAAGAATCAACAATTCTCTTAGAAAGCACAGTAATTTTATCATCGGCCTTTTGTAGTCCATAAAAAGATTTGACTCGATTTCGACTGCCTCTATGGTCCAGTGGATAGCGTATGCGACTGCTGATCGGAGGTCCCGGGTTCGATTCCTGGGTCGGGCAAAAGTGTTACTGGTTTTTTCCGAATTCCCAGTAGCAGTACGGAGTCTGGTGATGTGCCCGGTAACGGCAATAGGCTCGCCCCTATTACGTGCGACATAAAAAAAAATATTCATGGCGAAATGTGGGTTTAATATTACACCTCCGCCTACCCCTTCGGGGCTACAGGCGTCAGTGTATAAAAAAATAAAAAAGATTTGCTTCACTATACCACGCTGACCAGAAGGTTTGGTATAGTCAAATTCCTGAGGAAAGTTTAAGCTTATAATAGACTAGGTCGGAGCCACGAGCTTATTCTTGTATTCTACATATAAATTAATAGAAAATTATTGAATTACGACAACTGGTCTAATACCCATATAAATATTTCGATCGTTTCAACGATTACTTGACCCTGACAAGATCTTAGCTGTATGAGACGCCATTAATATTTTCCTGTTTATATTCAATTTACTCTCGAGGGGATTTTGTGATCATATTTCGCTATTATCTTATTGACATTTGCTCTCGAATTATCATTAATATTGTTGTGAAATATGACTGCGTATTATTCCAAAGAATGTTATTATGAAGACTGACAAAGAAGGTATATAAGGCAAGTGTGAATGGGACAGGACGAAGGGGAAGACCCAGGCGGACGTTCTCTGACCAGATGGGAGACATCCTAAAAAAGGACATATCAGAATGCAGAAGTACCCTAAACAGAAAAGCATGCATGAGAAACTTGATGGGAGTGAATGAAGCAAGAGAGGTATGTCAGGATCGTTGCAAATGTCGTTCCGTAGTCTCTGCCTACCCCTCCGGGAAACAGGCATGAGTCTTTGTATGTTATTATTAAAATATGAAGCATAAACTGCATCATTTTATTGTTATAAAAGCTTGATAAAATAAAAACCTTGATATCCAAGGAAAGTGCCGTGTTTAATTTTTTTATTAGTACTTTCAGCCCGGGGCGGTATTGCATTGGGCTGTTATTAAGACTGTTTATTTTGCTTTTTATTCCACATTTTAATGCACTGGCTTTTAGTTCGAATGTTTCTTTTGGCTACGGTGGTGGTACGTAATTTGACCTGATGATTAACAGTTAGCCCGTGTTTTACTACGGCAGATCGACTTTTGCTGGACAGAACTGCTGAACAGAATTCGGCAAATTTTATCTACACTAATATTATAAAGAGGAAAAAATTGTATCTTTGTTTGTTTGTTTATAATGGATAAACTCAAAAACGACTGGACCGATTTAAAAAAATCTTACACCATTAGAAAGCTACATTATCTGCGACTAACATAGGCTATATTTTATTTTAGAAATAATAGGCATCCCTAAGATAGGTATTTGGGTTTTTCGGGTACGCGAAGTAGTTCCCTCAGGACGCGGGTATGCGCGCAGGAAACTGCGGGAATCGGCTAGTTATCAATATAAGGAGTTTTTGGCTGCTTTACCGACATGGTGTAGTGGGAACAGAGGCATAGTACAAGTCCGTAGCTATTATCAATATAATAATATACCAACCTTATGCAAATTAAAGAAGGTAGGTGTGTATCGCCCTTGACGAAAAACACAAGTCATGCACTTCAATTATAACAAATTGCGAGTGTTGCCATGATTGTACATTTGATTTGGAATACTAAAGGTTACTCAATTTCAATTACTGGAATGTTTGGTATATAGATTATACCAAAACATAACTTTTATATATAAATACAAGTAATAAATTAATATGATAAGTAAATAACTGAATACAACGCGACATGACAACCCTCCTCGTGTCGAGAATGACGTCTGCCAGTGTACATGGGGCTCAGGGGCCCTCCGGGTGCCCTTTGTACCCACCTTCATTGTTTTACGACGAGTTTCCCCGCTTGTGTAAACGTGTCGGCACTCGTTATGTCTTTTTATTTGTATATGAATAGTGTGTGCACGCCTTTGTTGGGTGTGTTTTAAAATAAATGTTCCTGAGAATGTTCATGCTTATATTGGGTGTTGTTTTGAGATTTTGGTGTCGATTTCTTTGTTTTGATAGATGTGATTGGTATTGACGGTAGTCGCATAAATTAGGACAAGAATTGGTTTAGATGAAACACAGGTTTAATAGGTTTCTCCCTTTTATTAACTACTTAAGATAATAAATTACTTTAGCTAAATGTTCACGCTGAATCATATTAGTAAAGGACTTCTCACGGCAAGCGGCGATAGTTCAGTGGTGTACGTAGCGGACTGCCGAGACGATTGTCTCGGGTTCGATCCCCAGGTACCCTGATACATGGCAATAGGCTCTCCCCCTATTACATTGAAACATAACTGGCGAAGTGTGGGTGTGTAATACACCTCTGCCTACCCCTTCGGGGATAAAAGGCGTGAAGTTATGTTATGTTCTTACGGCATAGTATGACACATGTCTCTCGACATAGGCATCGAGCTGTCGGGAAAACTGAGAACACATCAAATACTTAATTCACACAAACATGAGCAATGAGCTGATTTGCGGTCGATCAACGTTAAGAAAAGGTTACCATTAAAAGCAAAAAGCCGATTTTTATTCTTTTATCATACATAGACTCACGCCTGTTTCCCGGAGGGGTAGGCAGAGACTACGGAACGCCATTTGCAAGGATCCTGACATATCTCTCTTGCTTCATTCACTCCCATCAGGTTCCTCATGCATGCTCTTCTGTTCAGGGTACTTCTAACTTTTCCTGTTTTTAGGATGCCTCCAATCTGATCAGAGAACGTCCGCCTAGGTCTGCCCCTTCGTCCTGTCCGATTCACACTTGCCTTATTATATCTACTTGGTCAGTCTTTCGTCATTTACTAAATTTGCATTTCTTAATCTTACTACTAATATAAATGCGACAGCTTGTAAGGATGTGTGGACATTTGTTATTTGTTCACACAAATACCACTAAACTTCCTTTTATAAATCTTTGCACCAATATCACTTATACTTCAGAATAGGACCTATGCCTGCACACAATAACCGACACCGACAAGGACGGAATAGCGAGTAGAAGCTAGTTTTAAATAAACTTAATACGCAAAGTTGTCCCTCCTAACATAACGAAGCATACTCAACTACTTACAAGCAATTTAACACAAGGAAATATCTACTTACTTTCTGTTTCGACCTTCTGCACCGTAAAAAATAACAACAGTACAACCGACCCTTCAAGTTCAAAGTCGCACTCACATAAAAGGGTCGTAAGTTACCGCCTGCCGGTGGCGAAGGGTCTTAACTTACAGGACTATGTTATTGACCGGTCATGAGCTTAGCGATGAGCGACGCGACACGTGACTGCCACAGGTGAATGCGACAGGCGACTGCGTTACGGCTCGACACCTGACTGCGATGGGTGAATACGACAGGCACCAGAGACGAGTGACTGTGGCTACTGCCACAGGCCGATGCGATGAACGACAGACAACCAACGCGAAAGTTTTCTTTTTGCGACACTTAACTGCCATGACGCCTGAGAAGAACGACTGACACAGGCTTTTAAGATGGATGGCTGCGACGAGCGACTGAGACTGGTGAGCGACTCGTGATTGCGACAAGTGTTCGCTGTCACGAGTCGCAATAGCGCGTAACTAACTGCAACTACTGTCACTTTGACGGGAATGCGTTACACGACTGCGACTAACGACCATTTTCAATATTCGAACTATAGATAGATCTGTTGATTTTAGATTCGTGTTTGGCATATTTTGTATGGAGCTTATGTCAAAAACTAATTTAAAATCTACACATCTATCTATAGTTCGAATATTGAATTCCGTAGTAAGACGGGTGAATACGACGGGCAATATTCATATCTCTGCACAGTTGGCGTAGTGGTTTAAGCGGCCGCCTCACCGCTTCACACTGTGCCGAAGTGTTGTGGGTTCGATCCCCACACGAGACAACACTTTGTGTGATTCGTAAATTGTTGTTTCGAGTCTGGGTGTTCATTGTGTTCGTTAGTTGTATGTTTGTAAAGTCCTCCGCGACACAGGATTTAGTCCTAATGCGGTTGTCTTTTTTAATCACAAAAAAAGAATCACAAAAAATATCAAGATCTTTATTGCTACTGCTATAGGTCTGTAAATCGCGCGACGCTAAGCCTGCAGTCGCACCACGCCTTTACATCAGGGCCCGTAAATGATCCGACGGCATCGGAGGGTAAGCGCCCTCCCTAATGAGTTGGAAACACAATCAGTTTGAATTCCGCGTGATTGTTTCAGAACTTGTGGGTTAGTTGCGTTGTCAAACAACGAGATACGCGAGAAACGGCTGTATATTATTGTTTATGTGTAGATATGCTGGTGAATACTTGCGTGCTTGATATGATGAATTTTATTATGAGAAACGGTGAAGTAAATACTAATATTTACTTTCTCGTGTTTCAAAGACATTTTGGCTATCGAGACTTACTGTAGCCTATGTGTTATTCTGAGGTAAACTTTACCTAATCTATGCACCACTCTAGGGTAGACTTTATGCGTGAAAGAGTACCTAACACCAACCTACCAACACAACTATTGTAGTATTATACTTAACTTTGACTGCACGGTTGGCGTAGTGGTTTAAGCGATCGCCTCGCCGCTTGGTACAGCGCCGCGTGTCGCGGGTTTGATTCCCACACGAGACAACACTTTGTGTGATTTAAAAATTGTTGTCTGAGTCTGGGTGTTCATTGCGTCCGTTAGTTATATGTTTGAAAAGTCTCCCGCGACACAGGAATTTCTTCCTAGTGCGGGAGTTGTCTTTTTAATAAAAAACGATAAAAAAGCTTTCAGTTCGTTTGAATGGCTCAAAGACTGGTAAGATCACTCTAAGACTACTAAGTACTATCGGCTTACAAATTTCATTAATATTCCTACAGCCGTTTAGCCGTGAAAGAGCCAGAAAGCCAGAGTTTCGTATTTAAAAAGCATATCAATATGTATAATATGTAAATGATGAATGAAAAAAAAAACAATGACTCTGAGTTTGTTTCGGCCTTTCTTCTCAAGAAGTCATTTAGCTAGGAAAAGCTAACATCATCTAGAATAGGGTTTTGACATTTATAAGTGTTGTAAACAACCAAAATGGAGAAATAAATATGTCTTTATGTCTTAATGATAATATTCTTACTGCAAGTCCATATGTTTACCGAGAACGTGTATAGATAGCGGGGTGCTGTCAAGGTCTTGCGTAACAACTGATTACTTCATAGATAACACCATCCTTGGACAGACCGCACACGCGTAGCTCAGGCAATAATAATAATGTTCATTTATTAAGTTTATTATTAAATTTAACTAGAGACTCTTGCTGGCTTCGCACGGGTAGGTACTATATAATATAATTTACACAAAACGTCAACAAATATTACACCAATATAATATATACAGTAACTGTTTCATGTATCTATTATATAGCATCTATGCCTAATTGTTTTCTTGGTTTTGTTTAAAAGAATCAACTCCAATGCACTAAGAATGAATCCTGTATTGCGGGGGTCTTTGCAGAAATATTATCTACATTTAACAGCCAGACTCCAAAAAATGTATAGATGGAACCCAAAACACTCGGCGCAGTATCAAGTGGCGCGGCGACCGCTTATACCACTTTTTTATAGTAATAGGCGGCTAACGAGCAGACGGATGATGATAAGCAATTACCGCCGCCCATGGACACAAGCAACACCACAGGAGTCACAAGTGCGTTGCTGCCCCTTCGGGTTAAAAAAGGATAGGATGAGGACTGGTATCTCCCTCATCCCACCAAGGAGTAGGGGATAGGGCCTCCGGCACTCTCACTCACCGAACGAAACGCAACAGCTTAAGTACTGTTACTTTACGTCGATTTTCTGTGAGAGGGTAGTACGTCCCCGGTCGAGCCGGCCCATTCATGCTGAAATCAGCAAGGCTCTACTACCTTTGAAAACCACTACGCCGCTGCGCCGTGCCGTGCTGCCAGCCGTACTGTCATCTATTAATGATAATGTCATTCATAATATTAATAGGATAAAATAATTAAACTGACTGCTAAACAGAAGGTCGTGGAATCAATATCCACCTACTTGAAATCCGTGTGCGAAAAAACGTTCTTTTCAGTTTCAAAGATTTTTAAAGTCATACGATGTTAACATTTCTTTTGTACAAGTGCATATTCAGTAGAAATCTTTATGTGCGAGTCCCTTTTGACCGTTTTTTAACTCGTATTTCATTCAAACTTTAATCCTTTCTATAAACTTGCAATAAACTTTGCTTTTGATAAAACTTTACAGTTGAGTATGTAACCTTTGAATATATCTCAACTAGGATTTTCCATGAATATATTATTCTTCATTACTTTTTACGCGTGAATTGTCAGAGCGATCGCTTTTAACCTTGACCTTGGAATCTCAAGGTCAAATAATTTGAGGTCAAGTTTAAGGTCAAGCATGTCCGTATTATTATATTTAGCATAGATATGCTAAATCAGATTTCTGAAACTGCTTGTCTACGATTTGGAATCCTGTCATCAATGTAGATATCGACTTACGGTTAGTTTCAATATTTGTCCCATGGATTTGGAGATTACATAT